>JALAZF010000115.1:9700000-12106125 GCA_022829125.1 Lathyrus tuberosus
GATTCCCTCTGGAACCGTTTCGTCGCTCACACCCACTAGGGCACACGACATCACAAGAATGCATATCATGATGCTTGGCATACAATGACTCATGACATTCAAATGCACACATATACACATCCATAATCATGCATATACAATCAAACACAACACAATGAATTTTCTTGCCCTTAGGCCACAAACCATCATCACAACATTTCATCACATGCATTCACATCATATAACATCACACAAGTCATACGATATCTATCAAAAGCATATTGCGTGATAACACAACAATCACATACAGTTAAGACGGTAAAAGTCGACAAAACAACACATTCCCAAATTCCCGACATAATTAAATTGGCCACCAATATTAAAACTATTTTAATAAGAAAGAACATCTCAATAGCTTTCTAACGGTACCAAGAATGCCTCGATCCGAGTTACGGATCAAAAGTTACGGCATCGAATGCAAAATCGGGAACCTTTCTACACCCTCTCTGGTCATACGCGTATTGCCTTAGGCCATACGCGTACTGTCCAGCTCGCTCGCCCATTCCATACGTGTAATGCCCAAAGTGCTACGCGTATGGGCAGAGACTGATTTCTCCCCAAAATTCCACTAAAAACTCCATACGCGTAATGCCTCACTTGTTACGCGTAATGCCATGCCACCTACGTGTACCCTTACGCAAATCAGCAGAGGGCCGTGAAAAATGTGTTCCATACGCGTATTGCCCTTATTTCCCCCTTTCCATACGGGTATTGCCCAAACCAATACGCGCAATGCCAAGCCTGATACGCGTATGGGCAGCGAAACCCAGAATTTTTTCTGCATAATTTTCTGCTACGGATTCACCCAATTTCTCTCCCAAATCTCACCTAAATAACACCAAATTACCAATAGATTGCACAACAACATCTATCTAACATGTCTCAGCAATTAGGAACATTAAAACATGATTTTAGACACAATTTGAATCAATTTCTAACAATCTCAACATATTAATGGTTTTGGTTCTATATCCAATTTCAACCAAATATCACACAAATACATACATACATAATCATACACAAGTATAGGATAATCGAGTTTCACACCCTTACCCGATTAATCGTGTTTTCAAAAGTCGGTTGAATCGATTCCTTACTCTCCAAGTTTTTCCCCTTTTCTTCTTTTCTTTTCTCTTTTCCTTCTTCTCTTTCTCTTCACTTCTTTCTATTTTTCTCTCTTTCTAACCCCTATTTTCTATTTTATGAAAAATAACCAAGCAAAAAGACCAAAATACCCCTACACTCAAATATCTCGCAAACGCTCCCAAAACGCGATAAAACATAAAAACGATGAAAAATAATATATTGCCAAATAAAAGTCAAGAATAAAATAAAATAATAATAAAAATAATTAAATCGACTCGATTAAATAAATCTAACCAAAAACTGGGGCGTTACAACTCTCCCCCACTTAGAAATTTTCGTCCTCGAAAATATAACTGAGACGAACAACTTCGGATACGACTCTCGCATGCGACTAACCCACTCTCATGCCAACAAAAGGCAACACCACAAGTAACACAAACTGACAAACCACAACTACAACAACGACGACAAGATGCAAAGCCCATACAATGCACTTGACGACTAACGCACGACTCGAAGAATACCCAAGCT
Source organism: Lathyrus tuberosus (assembly GCA_022829125.1). Lineage (NCBI taxonomy): Eukaryota > Viridiplantae > Streptophyta > Magnoliopsida > Fabales > Fabaceae > Lathyrus > Lathyrus tuberosus. The sequence goes on from JALAZF010000115.1 coordinate 9,701,657, forward strand.
ACGAACACACACAGGAATTAGCTACTCGCACTCGGACCATCACGATGGAAACGAGGCAACAACACAAACAAGAACATAAAATTCCACGACCCATCAACGTCTCAACAACCTCTACATAACCACAATACTAACATTCTTGTCACACAACAATATTACAACAATGTTGCGATTCACCAATCGAACATATAACCAAAACATCCATCTACATAGTAGCCCATGAATAATATATAAACTTTTCACCTAACACTTCCATTCAGAAATGTCCAATGGTCTCATCATTCCAACATGTTTCCAATGTTCAACCTATGAACTCTTACAAGTCCCACACGCAATTACAAAATGTGCCATATCACGCTTCCGCTGCGCACTCTGATTACTCGAAACCATCGAGTCTACCAATATCACGTCCAAAGTCTAACTCTTTCTCACCTCTGCCAAAAATCACTGTTCACTTTAATATTCCCAACCTCACACTCTCCTGTGTTATCTCACACACCAGACACAAGTCTCTGAACTGCTCAAATAATTTTAATTCTCTGACCATCAAAACAGACACGCATAAAAACTTGCAACTTAACTTTTCAGGCACAACCTTAGCCTTTCCCGAAGGATAATCCAAGCCAAATTCATAACTCATCACGAATTCCAACCCTCCTCGTTGTCTCATACTCTATTCCTTCAGACCAAACAAGTACTCTAAACTCTTGTGATTACTAAACACTTCGAACCTAGAACCATAAAGATAATACCTCCAGATTCTCAACACAACAGTAACCGCAACCATCTTGAAATCATGAATCCTCAATTGTCGTAAAGCATAAGCCACGACTTTACCATCTTGCATTAACACACTGACTAAACTCATTAAAGACGCATCCCAATACCTCGCAAATGGTTTATTAGGATCATACAGAATCAAAACTGGAGCCGTAGACAAATTCTACTTTAGCTCTCTGAAAATTTCCTTACAACGAACATCCCAAATAAACGACTTACCTTTTGCAAGTCAACTGAGATAACAGAAGCACTAACTTCACAAAATCCTCCATAACCTGCGGTAACAACCAACTAAGCCCAAAAGTTTCTAATCACCTTAACCGACTTCGGAGCCTCTCATTGCCGAACTGCATCTACTGCTGATGGATCCATAACAATACCATCATACACATCATGCTTGTTATTCCGTTCAATCATCCATCCTTTTTGTTACTAACACAGCTGGAGCTCTCTAAGACGACACACTTGGTCTCACAAATCCCTTTTCTAGTAAATCTTTCAACCACTCTTTTAATCTGAGTTTCACTTCCTAAAAGTTCTTCTACTTACTTAGCAGATTCAAACCTCAAATCTTCCCATTCGTCAAATTTGAGTTCACACTCTACTCTCTGAGAACAACCATTAACGATACCCAATCGTTCTCTCTCAATGACTTCCCAACTAGACCAACATACCAAAACCTCTAATTCGTCTCATCTTCCGATATTAGAATCTTCATCGACTCAACAAAATAATCCGTAATCATTTCCTGAATTCCAAACAAATCATTTCACACACTATCAAAGCCTGAAAGACACGTCTATTCCATCCAACATAATTCCCGTCTGCTATCAACAAGAGATTAAGGGTGATCAGTTTCTCAATTTTCCAATAGACAGCCGACAATCATGATGGGGCATAAACCATCTTTACCAAACTATAATAGCATTTCTTGTATCTTATGCACAAAACTACCTAAGGCACAAATCCTTAGTCGACATAAACCTTACCTCCCCATTCCCACCGGAATCGGGAACAACACTGTCCAAATAACACTTACAATCTTGCAACCAACGCTCCACAATTGAAGCAACTTGGAGAAGCACCAACTTCTCCCCCACTTATATCATTCTCACACCTGAAGACAAAGAATTAGAAAAACCAGAAAGTACTGACAGTGTTTCACACACATATCACATACTAAGGGACAAACAACATCGGCAATATTCAACTGTCACACCAACTGACTCAACAACTTGGCCGGACGGACCGACCTGCTCTGATACCACTATTAGAACACCCTAATTCCCATCGCGAATAAATAATACATAAATAAATCAAAGTGAATAAAACTTTATTTTTCTGACAGAAACAAGGATGCCACATTTAAAGAAAGCAAACACAATCCCTGCTCATAAATTTGATACATAACACAAAATGGAATAAACATAAAAGGGAAACTTTTTCCATACAAAAGGAAAGTTCAATTATGGAATAAAGCAGAAAGATCCATAACTGACTTGTTTTACAAAATAAATTATTTTATAACATCAAAATATTCGTACAAAGGTAATACAAAATAGATCCAATAAATGTATACATATATAACAAAAGCGTTCCCCGACTCCCGTGTTACGTATCAGAGCAAACAGACTGACAAACGGATGGAGAACTAATCTTCACAAAAGCCTCCAAGACTACTAATCTGCAATTGCCTCATAGAACAACAAACCACAACAGAAGGGTGAGAAACACAATTATAATATAGTTGCATACAATTATATAATAACACAAAATACTCATGTAAAACATTCTCACCACAACTTACACCATAATTCAAATTCAAAACACCACAATTCATATCTCATACATCCTTCACAACGGCATATCAATCATGCTCAATGCATTTATCACCAACACACACACACACACACACACACACATATATATATATATATATATATCAACTCATAAATTCCATTCACAATTTCACACATATAATCAATCCATTCATGATTTTCCACACATAATCAATCCATTCATGATTTATGCAAATGCAAAGAGACTGACACAACGACTCTATGCAAATGCGGTACCAATCCATCCATCATTCTCATCATTAGTTCACTCAGGAACTATTGGAATCATCGCTTGTTACTTAGTGTAACTCCTCGTCGGGCAAACGATGTTCGCCGTCGCTCACACCTCTTTGTATAAGGCACACGATGTTTATGGATCGCTCACACCTCTTTGTATAAGGCACACGATCGTCTATAATCATCGCTCACACCTCTTTATATAAGGCACACGATGTTATAGCGGATTCCCTCTAGAACCGTTTCGTCGCTCACACCCACTAGGGCACACGACATCACAAGAATGCATATCATGATGCTTGGCATACAATGACTCATGACATTCAAATGCATACATATACACATCCATAATCATGCATATACAATCAAACACAACACAATGCATTTTCTTGCCCTTAGGCCACAAACCATCATCACAACATTTCATCACATGCATTCACATCATATAACATCACACAAGTCATACGATATCTATCGAAAGCATATTCCATGATAACACAACAATCACATACAGTTAAGACGGTAAAAGTCGACAAAACGACACATTCCCAAATTCTCGACATAATTAAATCGGCCACCAATATCAAAACTATTTTAATAAGAAAAAACATCTCAATAGCTTTCTAACGGTACCAAGAATGCCTCGATCCGAGTTACGGATCAAAAGTTACGGCATCGAACGCAAAATCGGGAACCTTTCTACACCCTCTCTGGTCATACGCGTATTGCCTTAGGCCATACGCGTACTGCCCAGCTCGCTCACCCATTCCATACGCGTAATGCCCAAAGTGCTACGCGTATGGGCAGAGACTGATTTCTCCCCAAAATTCCACTAAAAACTCCATACGCGTAATGCCTCACTTGTTACGCGTAATGCCATTGTCACCTACACGTACCCCTACACAAATCAGCAGAGGTCCGTGAAAAATGTGTTCCATATGCGTATTGCCCTCATTTCCCCCTTGCCATACGCGTATTGCCCAAACCAATACGCGTAATGCCAAGCCTGATACGCGTATGGGCAGCGAAACCCAGAATTTTTTCTGCATAATTTTCTGCTACGGATTCACCCAATTCCTCTCCCAAATCTCACCTAAACAACAACAAATTACCAATAGATTGTACAACAACATCTATCTAACATGTCTCAGCAATTAGGAACATTAAAACATGATTTTAGACACAATTTGCATCAATTTCTAACAATTTCAACATATTAATGGTTTTGGTTCTATATCCAATTTCAACCAAATATCACACAAATACATACATACATAATCATACACAAGTATAGGATAATCGAGTTTCACACCTTTACCCGATTAATTGTGTTTTCAAAAGTCGGTTGAATCGATTCCTTACTCTCCAAGTTTTTCCCCTTTTCTTCTTTTCTTTTCTCTTTTCCTTCTTCTCTTTCTCTTCACTTCTTTCTATTTTTCTCTCTTTCTAACCTCTATTTTCTATTTTATGAAAAATAACCAAGCAAAAAGACCAAAATACCCCTACACTCAAATATCTCGCAAACGCTCCCAAAACGCGATAAAACATAACAACGATGAAAAATAATATATTCCCAAATAAAAGTCAAGAATAAAATAATATAATAATAAAAATAATTAAATCGACTCGATTAAATAAATCTAACAAAAAACTGGGGCGTTACAAAATGCGTTTTTTAGCGGTTTTCCGTTTGGTTTGGTTCAGTTTGCGGTTTTCTATTGGGACGATTTGGTTTTGAACACCCATATCTGATAGCGTTACAAAGTTTATGAACGTTTCTACACAGTCAATTATCCAAATGATTCTGACACTGACACTTTGGAAATAGTGTGGGAACGAAAAAAAACTGATTAGTTCCTTGATTAATTTTTAGGAGACCATCCTACAATGTTTTCTTTGTTATGTTTTTCAAGTTATTAGTTTTTGTCAAATCTCATATTAGAAGATCCTCTATTTTTTTTGTTATTTGAATTGTAGATGATGTTAATTGAGTTAAAATTTAAAGTAATTAGAAGTGATGACTTTATCTTTTGGGGATCCTTAGTAACAACAAAGCCCTTTAATAAACATGCAAAAGTAACTCAACAAAAAAGAAAAACTCACCACTCTAACTATTTTGTTTGCAATACAGTGCAAGAGAATGGGTGACTAGTTTGAAAAGGGTGAAGATGAAAGTGGCGCCTTTTGGTTGTCAGAAGATATGGGTGCTAGTACAATTTATGCAACTATGTTTGTAGGCGCTAAGAGAAAATGAGACATGGTGATAGCCAGATAGGTGGAGATGTTGAAGGTGTAGGGGTTGTAGGTCAAGGGAGAGGTGTAGGTGTGACTGTGACTAGTGAGGAACATATCCCATAAAGGTAGGGTTGTCTTGGGTTTGACGAAGGGTTTACGGGGATGTGTGGCGTGTGATAACTTGTTACTCCTTCTGTCCTAAATTATATTCCTTCCGTTCCACAGTGAATCACCTATTTGGAATAAAAATGTGTCCTAAAATGAATGGCTCATTTCAATTTTCAATGCATTTTTTCCAATTCTACCCTCTAATTAATACTAATTTCATCATTTCCAATACTTGATAAGGTTAATTTAGTAAAAATATCATTCTCTCTCTTTCATTTATTCCATTTTCCCGTGTGAAATGGTTAATTGAGTCACTCATTGTGGGACGGAGGAAGTAGTAAGTACTAAATCATTTTGAAAAAAGAGTTATTCTACATCACTTACTCACTTTACAAATCCAATGCAACGTTAATGATGTTTTTCCTAATTTATCTTATTTTATTTTTTATAGTGAAAATTACTTAGATATGCTTGTGATATGATCTTAGGCGTTATATAAATCAATTGTGTGACTCGAGGTTAAGTTAGCTTTCTGACTAAAAGCTGAACTGACATCATAATACGTTGACCTCTCCTACACTGCAAGCACATATTAGTTATTCTAGATGTCGGCTTTCACCCTTTGTTTCTCTTACATGGTTATTATTAAGTGAGTCAATTTTTTTTCTATGCAATATGGATGCAAGACATCATGTTTATAATGATACAGATCCAAATATAATAATGGCTTGGATAAAAACATAATGATCCACATTCTCTCAAGCACGAAGCATGTAAGATGAAGTCGTTTAATGAAAAACATAACATTACATTGTCCCTTAAAGCACAAGGTCTGTAAGGGCACAATGGTTTAGGGCGAAAACATGATGGTCCTGAGTCCCTCAAGCACGAGACCTGTAAGGGCGCATTGGTTTAGGACAAAAACATGATAATTTGTAGTCCCTCAATGGGAGAAACAATTAAAGGCAAGAAGTCTAAAGGCAATGTAACAAAGTTGCCACCTATGGGTTTTATATTGGGTTTGATTATGACAGTTTAAATATATTTGATGGTTGATTACCTCATCAATGGATCTAATTAAGAGACTAAGCGTGTCATTAATGATGGAAATGATTAAAAATCAAAAGGACTAGTTAATTTGAGTCGTACCCCGACTTATGTGCTTGCAAGCAGAGTCGTTGAGACTTTGTCATGCTAATGATGGTTATATGATACTGGATCTAGTGAGGTTTACTACCCTATAAATAAAGAGTGTTGGATTTCCATTTTTCATCATACTTTTCAGCGTAATCATTTTACAAAGCAATTTTTTTATCCTGCCCATAAGACAACTCCCATGACCTTGATTCTCCTCCCCTTCACACATAAACTTATCACAAGTAGTATCTTCTTGAATCTTTTCACATCTTTTTTTTTTTTTTGCTTTCATCTTTAGATGATGTTATTTCTTAAGGATTAAGATGCTACTGGTGATGTGGTTGAGCCCGATACTCACAAGGGAAGGTGGAAGTTGTGGCATCATTGTTTTGAGAGTTCAAGGCGAGTGGGTGGACGAGTGAATCGAAGGTTTATCGAAATCAAGATGTGTTGAAGTTACTGTAATAGTTTTAGTAGCTTCGTTGGAGAAGAGATTAGCCATTGTAACGTTGTTTAGTCTTTTCTTATCCAAGATGTTATTTTAAAGTTTAAAAATATTGGGAGTTATGTTATAAATTTTGTTGCTAAAAAATATCTAAGAGTTAAGAACTGGAATCAGAAATCTGATCCAATTCTTAAATTGAGAGATGAGAATGTTTATGATTTTCAAGAAAAATCCAAGAAAAATCCAAGAAGAAAGAAATCATCGAGAAACCAAATGAGTTGACTCAATTGTTAAAGGATGAAGGGATGAGCTTAAATCTAGAATAACCTTTCGCGACTTCATCAAAGAACTCTTTTGAAGAAGAAAAAGAAAAATCAACTCTAGTAGTATCCTTTGAAAGAGCAAACTCAATGGTTGAACTATGTTTGAAAGATTCAACGTCCAATGAAGAAACTTCATCAAGAAAAGAATATAAAGAAGAAGAAGTTTCATATAATGGAATCATAGAAAAAAAAAGAGAAAGAATTCTCAACAAATAACATCGAAGAATCAACTTCTGGTAGAATCTTAGAAGAACCTTCTTTCAATGAAGAGGATGAGATTTGCTTAAAAGCTTCTCACGAAGAAGATGCCTGTGAGGTAACAAAGTTATCATCCAAGCATATGTTTAAATTAAGTGCTAAGTTAATCGAAGAAGATGATAAGAATAAAAAGTGTAACTTAAATCTTAAAGACTATGTTGAATTTTTAGAGAATAGTAATGAAACACTAAAATACGAAATGTCTAATCTTGGAAACCATGCTAATAATTGTAAGACTCGTGTCTCGATGAAAAAAGAAGTAAAAGATCTGCATTAAACCCTAAATAAATTTATTAAGGAGAAATAAAACTTAGATTTGATTTCATCAAATGAAAGGTCTTCCTTGAATAAAACTGGATTACGGTTTAAATCCGGTAGATTACATAGTAAATACTTAAATAAGAAGAAATTGAATCACCATATTTATAAATATAAATGTTTGTTTTGTGGTAAAATTGGCCACCTAGAGGTGTTTTGTTATGATAAGCTAAGAAAGTCTAAGGCTAGTAATGCTAGACCTGTTAGATATGCTAACACGCCAGGATCCAAAAATATTTGGGTACTAAAGGTGAAAACCTAGTTTATTTTACAGGAATGCTTTACAGCTTTAAAATATGAAATGTCTAATCTTATAAATCAACCTAATGATTATGAACTTTGGCGCCAAGACGTGCTGATGCGACATATTTGAGTACATGAACCTGAGCATTGGCGCAAGTGTTGACGTGGAAAATCTTGAGCGCTTGGACACGCTGCACAATGTCTAGATGTAAATTGACAGCATTTTTTGATGTTAAATGTGTTTTTAAGGTTTCACCATTTGGACATAAATTCCTGCGTCTAGGCATAAAATGACAACAACTTTGCTAAGTTGGCCGCTACTTTATAGGCCTCATGTTCACCTGTTAACTTCTCAAAGTAGAGTTAAGAGTATACTCTATTCGTTTCAAAATGACTATCATTTTAGGTGAAACAATTTGTTTCAAAATGAATATCATTCTTACTTTTCAATGTAGAAATGATTGCTATTTTTTCAATTGTGTCATTTAATTATTACTCTGTACACTACTTCTAACATATTAATAAGGCTAATTTGTTAAAAGTTCAATATCTTATGATAATATTATTACATTTCTTAATCTGTGTGCAAAAACTTTAAATGACAATTTTTAAAACGGAATGAGTAAAAATTATTGGATTAATGAAAATTATTGCCATCACACAATATTTTCTTTTTAAATTTGAAAGTGAAAATCTCATTCTAAATAAGCACCAAATCTTGTAGAAACTACTGGAGATTCAAAAATAACAAACCAAAAATAAAATATACTACAACAACTAATCTTGATCTCATTAAGGGGGTTGGCTACATGGATCAACTTTCGTCATAATGTTGTATCTATGACCATACTTTTATTCAAATCGTTGATCTCGAAATCTTTCTTGATAGTTTATCTTATAGTCGTTCTAAGTCTTCCTCTTCCTCTAGTTGTTTGATTTCTCTCCATGTGATCTACTTTCCTTACCACCGAATCTACATGTCTTCTATCTTCATCTCTAAACCACTTAAGTCTATTTTCCACTATCTTCTTTACTATAAGTGCTACTCCAACACTTTCTCTAATATTTTCATTCCTAATCTTATCATGTCTAGTCTTACCACACATCCAATATAACATCCTCATCTCTGCTACATTTACTTTATTCTCGTGTTGATTCTTAATTGCCTAACATTCTGTCCCGTACAACATTGCAGGTCTTACTGTATTCCGATAAAATTTTTCATTCAGCTTGACTGATACCTTTGCGTCACACAAAACCCCTGAAATCCTCCTCCATTTCAACTACCCTGCTTGAATTCAATGATTTACATTTCCTATTTCTCCATTATTTTGTATTACGGACCCGAGATATTTAAACTGTGTGATTTGAGAGATGATATAGTCTCCAACTTTTATCTCTAGGTTAGAAACACTTCTTCTTTTGATGAACTTACATTCTATATACTCCGTCTTACTTCTACTTAGGCGAAAACCATCTGTTTCTAAAACTCGTGTCAAAGTCTCCAACTTCATTTAAATCCCCATTCGACTCTCCAAATAGAAAAACTATATCCTCTGCAAAAAAACATGCATCCCAATGATAACATGCATCCCAATGATAGCCATTGAATGTGTTTCATGAATGCATCCGAAATTAAGATAAAAAGATAGAAGTCTAAGGTTGAATCATCATGCAAACCTATTGTAATACGAATAATAACTCAAAAATATGAAAATAAGTGTTATTGGCTTAGTACATAAGGCATTTTGTAGGGAAGATTGATCTCAGAGAGGAGGGGGGAGGGATTTCGTGAGCTCCAAGTATTTAAGAAGTCATTGTTGTTAGTCTCCAAGGATTTAACCTGTTGCTTGCTGTTAAGAGTTATTGTGTTATAGTTTTAGTCTAGTAAACATCGAAACTGGTATCTGTAACTTCTGTGTTTTGTGCTTAAAATAGCTTGGGCTTTATTTTTAGTGTTGGTGGTCTGTAGTTTTGCTTAGTTTTTTCTTTGGTCAGGTGCACTACGGTTGTAATCTTTTCCTACTATGAAACTGGCTATGTTAAAATATATATGATGAAAAAGAAAGAGAAAAATCACGTGACAGAAAACTATATGAAACTGGCATTATATTAAAATATATGAGGAAGAAAGAAGCATTTTCAGACTAAAACCTTCACAAATTCTCACAAATGCAAAACAAAAGAGACCAATTTAAGTTCTAAAACTAAATGCACCCCATCTCCTTCTTCCTTCCTTCTTCATCTTCAATGACTTCGAATCAATAAGGTTCTCAAGAGATTTTCCCTTTCTACTTCGAACTCTTCCCGCTTCTTTCAAAAGCTCAAACAGTCTTTTCTTTTCTTCATCAACATCCGGATTCGCAGTTCCAAGTTTTTCTTCTCGCATTTTCAGTATGTATTCCAATATTTGAATCGCATCTTCAACTCTGAAAAAAAATAATATCAAACAGAATTATTACCAATCTCGATATACCAATCTAAATTAACAGTCGAGATCGTTTAATCGATAACATTGATAACTGTGTAACGGTTTTACCTTCCTAATGCATCATAAGTTGCAGCTAGGTTGCTATACACTCCAAGAGTGTCCAAATGATAGTTTCCACATTCCCTCTCCAGTATCTCTCTAGCTTCTTCAAAATGGGTAGCAGCTTCTTCTATTTTATAGAGTTGAACACATACCAAACCCATCTGGTTCAACACAAATCCGAAAAACGCAGATTTTCTCTCCCCGCCGGCTCTCAGCTTGATGGCAGCGTTATCAAAAGATTTCCAAGCATCCACATGCTGCCCGACCATGTAAAACAGTACTCCCATTTGAGCTTCTATTCCCGCCACTGTCCTATATTGTCCAGGGATACCATCTAATAGTTTCACCGCCTTCTGCAAGAGCTTCAACGCGTCCTCGGGTTCATTTAGAGCTTCATAGATTGCCGAGATTTCGGTCAAGCCACTCGCAATCTCTCCGGCGGCTATTCCAGGCAAGGGCTTACTATATATTCTCAACGCGTTTTCACAATAAGACGTTGACTCTCTTAATTTTCCGGTCTTGAAGTAAAGATCTGCGAGTCGAATGAACACTAAAGCAACAGAACTGTGACTTTCACCCTTGGTGGATTTGAACACTGTCAGTGCTTTCTGATAGGAGAAAACGGCTTCGTCAAAACGACAGAGCGACGAGTAAATATCCCCGATGCTAACATCAATAGCTGCAACCTCGTTATCTTGTACGTTAGCAATCATGGACATGCTGGCTAGGACAAGATGCTCGAGTGCTGGTTCGTAATCTCCCTTTGCTTCGCAGATAAGGGCCATGAGACGCCTGTCAGCTGCTTCGGTGAGGGAAGCGGGTGAGCAATGCTCCTTATGAATTTCAAGTGTCTTCTTGCAGAAGTGCTCCGCATCGTCGAATTGCATGGCTTGAACATGAGCTTCAGCTAAGTATCTGCCATTCATGGTAACCAATTAGTTAGAAAATATTTCAGCACCTTAGCACATGAATGTCCTAATCCAAGCAAATAGCTAACTAATAAACATGCAGTCTATGAAACACAGACACACAGGACACTGACACATCAACACCGATAATCATCTGAAAAAATGAATAAATTGAACATAATACAAATGTCGGTGTCGTGTCATATGCGGACAAACATTTTTTCAGAGATGTCCGTGATACAGAGGATGAAGTTCATACATTTAAGTGGCACCAAATCCAAAAGAAAGGTGCAAAGAATTGATCAACATAAAAAAAATCACTACATAAACATACATTACATTGTACTAAATTGTATAAAAGTGTTAAATTTACCTGCATGTTTCTGCAACTCTCGGGTCAGACTTACCCAAAATACCCATTTGGATCTTCAAACCCGACTCATAACACAAAATGGATCTATCCAACCATCCAGTCATAGAATAAGTATCACCAAGTTGCATGTACCCAGAAAATTTCGCCATACCATGACCCGACCCATTTTCAACATCCAACAACAGAATTGACCGTTCCAACTCCTCAATAGCCTCATCCAACTTCCCTAAACTACAATAAATCGCAGCCACAACATGTAGACACGTGGCAAGATCCAAACCCGGACCCGAAACCCGTTCAAAGGATTTGGATGCCCGAATTGCATAATCTAAAGCCTTACCTGGATTCTCACCGGAAGCTATGGTATCTCGTGCCATCTTCAGAAGAAATGGACCCAAATCAGGATTTTCTAGTGATGATTCATCCATGATCAGTGTCTTTTTGATTGTTTTCTTCGTCACCGGTGATGGGTTCCGGTGGTTTTCACCGTTGGTGACCTCATTTTGCGGTGGTTCACGGAGGAAATTTTCAAATGATTGCATTTGAGGTGGGGGTTTCACTGTTAACCCTTTCATGGTTTAAGATTCAATACCCACAACTCAAAATTGAAACTTTCTTCGTACCCATGATTCAAAATCGAAAATTTATTCATACCCAGAATTCAAAATTGAAACTTTTTTCATACCCAATCAAAATTGAAACTTTTTTCATACCCATGAATCAAAATTGAAACTTTTTTCGTACGAATGATTCAAAAATGAAAATTCCTCGTACCCATTATTCCAAAATGGTTTTCCAAAAAAGGGAATTTTTCTTATGTAATTTGAGTGTGCCCATGTTTCAAAATTCTAAGATTTGCATGTGTATATATATATATTTTACATAGAAGAAGTGTTGTAGAAGAATGGAATGGAATTGAAATGAGTATAGAAGTGAGAGTGAGAAGAAAAAGAGAGTGAGAAAGGAAAAAAGGTGGAAGAGAAATGGATTAGGGATGGGAGTAGTGGAATGTTGCTTGGAAGAGACGACTTGTAATCATGGAATTTGGATACTTTAATTTCAGAACAAGCTTCACAAGGAAAAAAGGCAAGAACAAAGTCACAAAATCCATGATGTTTTTTAGGATAGATTTTAGAGTTGAAGAAAATTTATGTTGTTCAAAATTTCATTGTCTCAATTTTATAGTATGCTTTTCTTTTCTAGTAAGAATGCAATATGTAGAACTAGTTGTTGGATCCAACGGCTTACACGTTTCATTTTGATAATTTATTGGTTTTTACTATAGTAAAATATGATTGGTTATTATCATTTTTTTTTTACAATAGTAAAGGATAATTTTTCAACCATATAGTAATTTAGTGGAATTATAGAGCATATGAATGCTTGGTAACAAAGTTTTCATTTTAAAGTTGTATTCATTGCTAAGAAAAAAATTTGCTATCATAGTTTGGGTTATGAGTGAACAAACAAAAGTACACAAATGCTTTGTGACTAAGTCTTCATTATTTAGTAAGATCTCAAGTGATTTTTGTTTGTTTGGAAAATTTAAGTTGGTAAGGACTTCCATTTCTCCTACTTACTACATGTTTTCATAATACATATGATTCATTTCCATACATGTAGGGTTAATATCATATAATAGGTTTGTTGTAGCTGCAAAGTTCTTATGAAAGCTTCAAGATCATCAAGATGAAGAGGAGAAAATGCAAGTGAAGAGACCCACTTTAATAATAATAGCTTTTCTTTTATCAGTTTTTTAGATGACAAGTTTTAATATATACAGCTAAAGTGATACGGGTGAGAGAATGATCCATTTAATATCAAAACTTAATTCTCAAACAAATTTAATTTAATTTTTAAAATTTTTTTTTTTATTAAATAATGATCCAAACACACACTAAAATAAACAAGTTTGACTATTATCTTAATTTATATAATCATTTTTAATATTAATCTATTCTTTTTGTTTTTCTTTAGTTCCACTCAAACAATGTAATAAAAAATGTACCATTTTTGTCGTGCTTCTACTTTCAATAAGTATCGACAACTAGCGTAACAGAAGAACAAATTATTATTGTCTCTCAATAAATGATTTATACATGGTGCTTTTAAATAATGGTCTGCTATAGTTATGGATCGAAATAGTCCAAACAATATTTTAAAACACCTGAGTCTAACCTATTTCAGGGTCAAGTTCATGGCATCAACATCAGTGTTTTGTTGGACAATGGTATCCCTGACAATTTTCTACAACCTCACATTGCACATTGTCTTAAGCTTCTTATTCATTCTACAAAGAAATTTATTACTTTTTAGATGAATTGTATGGAGCACACTATTTTTCTAAGCTTGATCAGAGGTCCGAATATCACCAAATTCGGTCAAGGTAGAGGACTGACAAATAACTTCTTTTCTCACACACCAAGGCCTTAATGAATGGCTTGTAATTCCATTTGCTTTATTAAATGCACCGACATCATTTCAGAGTTTAATGAACCACATGTGTTTCAGGTTCACCTCAAGAAATCAAATTTAGTTTTCTTCGATGATAGGATAAGTTCAGGCATTACATCTTAGGTACCAAGTTTATCATCCACACGAATCAGAAAAGCTTGAAATCCATGATGAAACAAACCATCAAGACCCCAAAGCAGCAGAAGTCGCTCCACAAATTCAAGGGCTTTGATTTCTCTATTAAGTACCAACACAACAAGGAAATCATGGCAGAAGCATTCCTTCATATTATTGTGAAACTACATGGTTCCCTTAAGAGCTTACTGTGTGATTGTGATAAAGTTTTAAGCATGAGGACGCCTTCATAGTCAACTCGTCACTACAAGAAATACTATTTGAACTCAATAGTATGCTGCAATTACTGAAACACAACTTACATAGGGTGCAACAAATCATGAAGCGCAATGCAGATGCAAATAGAAAATTTGTAAAATTTCATATTGGTGACATGGTAATAGCAGGCCCATTAGGATTAAAAGCCAGCCCAAGTGGATGGGTGATTATAAATTAAATTAATTAGTTTTGTTTAAGTCCTTTTATGTATTTTGGGCCTGGCCCATTAGTAACCCTAGTTGATTTTTACCTTGTATTTATAGACCCTCTCTTGTTCACGAAGAGGGCAGAGAATTAATTGAAGTCTTTTTCTTTCATTTTATGTTTTGTTTTATCATTTTGTAGGAACCCTAATCAATCTAAGTCAATAGTTGTGGATACCTCCTTATCAATTTGGTGCTTTCATTGAGAGTATTCATGGCCCCTCCCCCAAAACCACCTAACCCTAGAGATATCATTGAAGAAGCTGTCCAAACAGCTCATGTGCATCTTGATAATGCAATGACTCAAACCCAACAGCAAATGGATGAGAGATTTGATAAAACTACTGCAGATCAGAACTCATTCAAAACCGTATGGATAGTGAGAAGCTAATTTCAGATTCTAGGTATGAAAACATTATGGGTATGTTGACAAAACTCACCCGTCAGCAAGAACAACCAACAGCGAGTTCCACAGCAGCCGCAGCCACTGCCGGAGCTCTTTCAACCGCCCCTGCTGCAACAGCAGCAGCATCACCATCAGGTACAACCACGCTTTCCCACTTTATTCCCATTCCTACAACCCATTTCATTCCCAATTTTACTACTACAACCACACCATTACGTTCCCCTAATTTCCAACAACCCTATACCCCTTCCCAATCAGCTTCTATCTCCAACACCATGTTCCAACCACCCCTAATAACTGCTCCCTACAGACCAATCCCTACTCATATACCTAGATTTTTCTCTTCACCACAACTAACTCAGCCCACCAGCTTGCCATTTACACAAAATTACAATATCCCAATGTTACATCAGATTCCCTATTCCCAAGTTCAACCACACACCCCCCCTTCCTCCTTTCCGCACCCCCAAACTTGAACTACCCATGTTTGACGGTTCAAATCCATTGGAGTGGTTATTTCAAGCTGATCAATTTTTTGATTTTTATCAATTACCACCAGAAAACAGACTTTCAATGATGTCATTTTATATGAAAGGTGAAGCTTTATGTTGGTACAAATGGATGTATCAAAGTCAGTTGCTGATTGATTGGCCATCTTTTACAAAGGCACTTGAATTGCGTTTTAGGCCTTCAACATATGCTAATCACCAAGCTGAATTATTTAAATTGAAACAAATAGGGTATGTGATGGAATATCAGGCTGCTTTTGAAAAGTTAGGCACTCAGGTGGTCGGTTTATCCCAAGAAGCTATTCTAAATTGCTTCATTTCAGGTTTAACTCCTGAAATTCAAAATGAGATTGCTATTCACAAACCAACTTCTATTTCCCAATCCATAGGATTAGCAAAGTTGATCGAATCTAAGATTAAGGATGCTAAACCCAAATACCAAAAACCTTTTCCCAACACAACTCAAAAACCCCTCACTGCCACACCAGCAGCACCACAACCCAACCAAACCCAAAAAAATCAAATTTCCACCCAAACACCAAAACTCCCAATTCGCAAACTCTCTAACGCTCAACTTCAGGAGCGTCGTGCCCAAGGGCTATGTTTCAATTGTGATGAGAAATTTATTCCGGGTCACCGATGCACATCCGGTAAATTCCTCTTGCTAATCGAGGAAGATGAATCGGTTATAGAGTCTGAAACGCAAGATTGTGGGGAGATAAATACAACTTCACAACAAGTTGAAGACACATACTTTCAACTTTCTCCGCAAGCTGCTATTGGCCATTTCTCACCAAAGACACTCAAATTCACCGGTTTATTGCATGGTCTTAAAGTCTCAGTCCTAATTGACACCGGCAGCACACATAACATTTTACAACCCCGCATTGCTCAACACCTTAAAATCCCAACCAATCCAATCCCAAATTTTTCTGTCATGGTGGGTAACGGTTCCAAATTGTCTTGTTCAGGCCTTTGTCCTCAAGTCCCTATAACGTTACAAGACACCCTTTTTCACATACCTTTCCATTTGTTACCCATCGAAGGCGCAGATGTTGTGCTAGGCATGGAATGGTTGAGAACCCTTGGTCCAATCATTGCTGATTTCTCAATACCCAAAATATCTTTCACCTACAAAGATAACTCCATAACCATTACCGGTGACACTAAAGCCCTACCTACACACTCTACTTACAACCAAATCTGCCACCTTTTACACACCGACTCCATAGCTTCCATTCACCTTTTACTCTACCAACCCTCACTTGACACACCACCAAATTTACCTCAAAAAACCCAAAATCCGCTAGAATCCTTGTCCACTTCCCTACCTTCCAAAATTAAATCCATTTTACACAACCATTCTGCTGTCTTCCAACAACCCCATGGGTTACCACCTTCACGTTTTCATGACCACCATATTCCAATTATACCCAACACGCCCCCCATAAATGTCAAGCCCTACCGCTACCCTCACTCCCAAAAAGAAGCAATGACAGCACTAATCAAGGATATGCTTCATGAAGGGATTATTAAACCAAGTAATAGCCCCTATTCTTCACCAGTACTATTAGTGCGAAAAAAAGACGGCTCATGGAGATTTTGCGTAGATTACAGAGCCCTAAATGCTGTTACTGTGCGAGACCGTTTTCCTATACCCACAATTGATGAACTCTTTGATGAGTTGGGATCTGCAACTATTTTCTCTAAGATTGACCTACGATCTGGTTACCACCAAATCAGGGTTTCTGCTAATGACACACACAAGACTGCTTTTCGCACATTTGATGGACACTATGAGTTTTTAGTCATGCCTTTTGGTCTTACTAATGCTCCTAGTTCTTTTCAAGCCGTTATGAATGATTTGTTAAGACCATATCTACGTCGGTTTGTGCTTGTTTTCTTTGATGATATTCTCATATACAGCTCTTGCTTATCTGATCATATTCGTCATTTGAAATTGATTTTAGATTTACTTGTTTCTAACCAATTTTATGCCAAATTATCCAAGTGCGTTTTTGCTGTTCC
This sequence comes from Lathyrus tuberosus, assembly GCA_022829125.1. Taxonomy (NCBI): domain Eukaryota; kingdom Viridiplantae; phylum Streptophyta; class Magnoliopsida; order Fabales; family Fabaceae; genus Lathyrus; species Lathyrus tuberosus. The sequence continues at coordinate 9,719,383 of JALAZF010000115.1, forward strand.
TTCTATTGATTACTTAGGTCACATTATTTCAAGTGATGGTGTAACCCCAGATCCGGCAAAAATTTAAGCTATTGTGGAATGGCCGAGGCCACGTTCTCTCACGACACTCAGGGGTTTTTTAGGCCTCACCGGCTTTTATCGTTGATTTGTTCGACATTACGCCACACTCGCCGCTCCACTCACCGATTTATTAGGTTCCACTAGATTACATTGGAGTACATCAGCTGAATCAGCATTTACAAATTTAAAAGCAAAAATGACAGAGACTCCAGTGTTGCGCCTTCCCGATTTTTCCCAAGTCTTTGTGCTGGAGACAGATGCTTCCGCTGTGGCAATTGGTGCAGTCTTATCTCAGCAGGGTCACCCATTGGCCTTTTTCAGCAAGAAATTGTGTAGTAGACTCCAAGCTTCTTCAGTATACGTTAGAGAGATGTATGCCATCACCGAATCTGTTAAAAAATGGCGTCAGTATTTGATTGGTAGGCATTTTCATATCTATACTGATCAGAAAAGTTTAAAAAACTTATTGGTTCAAACAATACAAACCCCAGAGCAACAGAAATGGGCAGCTAAACTACAAGGATTTCATTTTGATATATTTTACAAACCTGGGAAATCTAACCATGTAGCGGATGCTTTGAGCCGTATACCGGATGAGGATGCAGTAATTTTCTTCTCCCTTTCTTCACCGGTCCCTCTTCTTATCTCCCAGCTCCAAAAATTCTACAAAACAGAAGAACAGGGACAGGCCCTCATGAACAAAATTATGTCAGATCCAGATTCTCAGCCTTGTTTTCAAATAAAAGATGATCTCTTATACTACAAAAACAAGTTATACATACCTTTGGTGGATGACTTGCGCTTTCAGATAATGACAGAATTCCATTCTACACCAGTTGCGGGTCATTCAGGATTCCGACCTACTTTGGCTCGTTTGTCCTCCTCTTTTCTATGGCCAGGGATCTACACAGATACAAAAAAATTTGTTCAGCAATGTTCTGTTTGTCAAGAAAATAAGTACTTAACAAAAAAGAAACAGGGACTTCTGCAACCCTTACCGATTCCTCTCCAAGTCTGGGAAGATCTAAGTATGGATTTTATCACTCATTTGCCGGTCTCGTTCGGACATACGGTCATCTGGGTAATTTGCGACAGATTATCCAAGTTCTGTCACTTCATTGCTCTTCCAACTCATTTTTCCGCCAAGGATCTTGCTTTGCGTTTCTCCGTCGAGATTTGTCGCCTCCATGGTACACCACAGTCCATTGTTTCTGACCGCGACCCCCTTTTCCTCAGTACTTTTTGGAAGGAATTGTTTCGAGCTCAAGGGACAACTCTCAAGTATAGTACGACGTACCACCCTGAAACAGATGGCCAGACTGAAGTTTTAAATCGTTGCTTAGAAACCTATCTCAGATGCTTTACAAGTGAAAAACCTAAACAATGGTTTAAATACCTCCATTTAGCAGAGTTCTGGCACAACACCGCTTTTCACAGCTCGATCGGCATGACCCCGTTTGAAGCCCTCTACGGCCGACCTCCTCCAGTGTTTCCTCAGTACATCAATGGTTCTTCTCCAAGCGCGGAAGTGGATCTTTCCCTAAAAAACAGAAAGGAAATCATTGAAACGTTAAAACGGAATCTGGACCGTAGCCGAAAAAAAATGGTTCATCAAGCTAACAAAAAACGACAGGACTGCACCTTTGAGGTTGGCGACCGCGTTTTGCTTAAGCTTCAGCCGTACCGTCAAACGTCCGTTCAACGCCGGACATCTCAGAAGCTAGCTAAACGATTTTTTGGCCCTTTCGTAGTGTTGGAATGGATTGGAAAAGTCGCATACAAGCTAGATTTGCCTCCATCTTCAAGGATCCACCCTGTTTTTCACGTCTCTCAACTAAGAGCCTTCAAAGCAACTGACTCCAGTACGCATCATCCTTTGATTCAAAAGGATCTGGATATTTTTTAGGATACCTCTTTGATTTCAAGCCAGGACATGTTAGATCCGTCACATGCAAACCTTTCCGTTCAGCAAGAACGAAACGGTGAAACCATGAAGGTGAACCAAGAAAACAGAATCACAGAAGGAAGGTTTCCATCGCTCAAAGAAAAAGCAGAGAAAACTGAAGAAGAGAACTTTGAAGAAACGAAGAAAGTTGAAAGAGAAGCAGAGAGAAGAGGAGACAACAAAAACTTTACGGAGAAGGAAGTAGAAAAAAACATGCAAAGTGAAGTGAATGAGAAGTCTTCTGATTATGTTAAGTACAAAATGAACGCCAACGGATCTATCCAAATTCCTTCCTATCCGTCAGATTTCATTGGGCCTAGCAAGAGTTCATCACTGCGACTCACTCCTTCAACCACTTTTCCACCAACTCTGCAAAGTCCAACACACCCACGTGATGTGGTTTCCCACACGTCTTCCTTTCTCCCTTCCCAAGACACGCGTGCTACAGCTGTACCCCTCCCATCTGCCTCACATAAACTCACACCGCCCCCACTTCACAACCCTAACTTATCTTCAACTGAAAAATTCAATTGGGCCCCCGTTTTTTCCTCTCCCACACACAAGTCTGAGCCCATTCTTGAGGACAAGAATGTTTTTGGGGCGGATGGTGGTAATAGCAGGCCCATTAGGATTAAAAGCCAGCCCAAGTGGATGGGTGATTATAAATTAAATTAATTAGTTTTGTTTAAGTCCTTTTATGTATTTTGGGCCTGGCCCATTAGTAACCCTAGTTGATTTTTACCTTGTATTTATAGACCCTCTCTTGTTCACGAAGAGGGCAGAGAATTAATTGAAGTCTTTTTCTTTCATTTTATGTTTTGTTTTATCATTTTGTAGGAACCCTAATCAATCTAAGTCAATAGTTGTGGATACCTCCTTATCAATTTGGTGCTTTCATTGAGAGTATTCATGGCCCCTCCCCCAAAACCACCTAACCCTAGAGATATCATTGAAGAAGCTGTCCAAACAGCTCATGTGCATCTTGATAATGCAATGACTCAAACCCAACAGCAAATGGATGAGAGATTTGATAAAACTACTGCAGATCAGAACTCATTCAAAACCGTATGGATAGTGAGAAGCTAATTTCAGATTCTAGGTATGAAAACATTATGGGTATGTTGACAAAACTCACCCGTCAGCAAGAACAACCAACAGCGAGTTCCACAGCAGCCGCAGCCACTGCCGGAGCTCTTTCAACCGCCCCTGCTGCAACAGCAGCAGCATCACCATCAGGTACAACCACGCTTTCCCACTTTATTCCCATTCCTACAACCCATTTCATTCCCAATTTTACTACTACAACCACACCATTACGTTCCCCTAATTTCCAACAACCCTATACCCCTTCCCAATCAGCTTCTATCTCCAACACCATGTTCCAACCACCCCTAATAACTGCTCCCTACAGACCAATCCCTACTCATATACCTAGATTTTTCTCTTCACCACAACTAACTCAGCCCACCAGCTTGCCATTTACACAAAATTACAATATCCCAATGTTACATCAGATTCCCTATTCCCAAGTTCAACCACACACCCCCACTTCCTCCTTTCCGCACCCCCAAACTTGAACTACCCATGTTTGACGGTTCAAATCCATTGGAGTGGTTATTTCAAGCTGATCAATTTTTTGATTTTTATCAATTACCACCAGAAAACAGACTTTCAATGATGTCATTTTATATGAAAGGTGAAGCTTTATGTTGGTACAAATGGATGTATCAAAGTCAGTTGCTGATTGATTGGCCATCTTTTACAAAGGCACTTGAATTGCGTTTTAGGCCTTCAACATATGCTAATCACCAAGCTGAATTATTTAAATTGAAACAAATAGGGTATGTGATGGAATATCAGGCTGCTTTTGAAAAGTTAGGCACTCAGGTGGTCGGTTTATCCCAAGAAGCTATTCTAAATTGCTTCATTTCAGGTTTAACTCCTGAAATTCAAAATGAGATTGCTATTCACAAACCAACTTCTATTTCCCAATCCATAGGATTAGCAAAGTTGATCGAATCTAAGATTAAGGATGCTAAACCCAAATACCAAAAACCTTTTCCCAACACAACTCAAAAACCCCTCACTGCCACACCAGCAGCACCACAACCCAACCAAACCCAAAAAAATCAAATTTCCACCCAAACACCAAAACTCCCAATTCGCAAACTCTCTAACGCTCAACTTCAGGAGCGTCGTGCCCAAGGGCTATGTTTCAATTGTGATGAGAAATTTATTCCGGGTCACCGATGCACATCCGGTAAATTCCTCTTGCTAATCGAGGAAGATGAATCGGTTATAGAGTCTGAAACGCAAGATTGTGGGGAGATAAATACAACTTCACAACAAGTTGAAGACACATACTTTCAACTTTCTCCGCAAGCTGCTATTGGCCATTTCTCACCAAAGACACTCAAATTCACCGGTTTATTGCATGGTCTTAAAGTCTCAGTCCTAATTGACACCGGCAGCACACATAACATTTTACAACCCCGCATTGCTCAACACCTTAAAATCCCAACCAATCCAATCCCAAATTTTTCTGTCATGGTGGGTAACGGTTCCAAATTGTCTTGTTCAGGCCTTTGTCCTCAAGTCCCTATAACGTTACAAGACACCCTTTTTCACATACCTTTCCATTTGTTACCCATCGAAGGCGCAGATGTTGTGCTAGGCATGGAATGGTTGAGAACCCTTGGTCCAATCATTGCTGATTTCTCAATACCCAAAATATCTTTCACCTACAAAGATAACTCCATAACCATTACCGGTGACACTAAAGCCCTACCTACACACTCTACTTACAACCAAATCTGCCACCTTTTACACACCGACTCCATAGCTTCCATTCACCTTTTACTCTACCAACCCTCACTTGACACACCACCAAATTTACCTCAAAAAACCCAAAATCCGCTAGAATCCTTGTCCACTTCCCTACCTTCCAAAATTAAATCCATTTTACACAACCATTCTGCTGTCTTCCAACAACCCCATGGGTTACCACCTTCACGTTTTCATGACCACCATATTCCAATTATACCCAACACGCCCCCCATAAATGTCAAGCCCTACCGCTACCCTCACTCCCAAAAAGAAGCAATGACAGCACTAATCAAGGATATGCTTCATGAAGGGATTATTAAACCAAGTAATAGCCCCTATTCTTCACCAGTACTATTAGTGCGAAAAAAAGACGGCTCATGGAGATTTTGCGTAGATTACAGAGCCCTAAATGCTGTTACTGTGCGAGACCGTTTTCCTATACCCACAATTGATGAACTCTTTGATGAGTTGGGATCTGCAACTATTTTCTCTAAGATTGACCTACGATCTGGTTACCACCAAATCAGGGTTTCTGCTAATGACACACACAAGACTGCTTTTCGCACATTTGATGGACACTATGAGTTTTTAGTCATGCCTTTTGGTCTTACTAATGCTCCTAGTTCTTTTCAAGCCGTTATGAATGATTTGTTAAGACCATATCTACGTCGGTTTGTGCTTGTTTTCTTTGATGATATTCTCATATACAGCTCTTGCTTATCTGATCATATTCGTCATTTGAAATTGATTTTAGATTTACTTGTTTCTAACCAATTTTATGCCAAATTATCCAAGTGCGTTTTTGCTGTTCCTTCTATTGATTACTTAGGTCACATTATTTCAAGTGATGGTGTAACCCCAGATCCGGCAAAAATTTAAGCTATTGTGGAATGGCCGAGGCCACGTTCTCTCACGACACTCAGGGGTTTTTTAGGCCTCACCGGCTTTTATCGTTGATTTGTTCGACATTACGCCACACTCGCCGCTCCACTCACCGATTTATTAGGTTCCACTAGATTACATTGGAGTACATCAGCTGAATCAGCATTTACAAATTTAAAAGCAAAAATGACAGAGACTCCAGTGTTGCGCCTTCCCGATTTTTCCCAAGTCTTTGTGCTGGAGACAGATGCTTCCGCTGTGGCAATTGGTGCAGTCTTATCTCAGCAGGGTCACCCATTGGCCTTTTTCAGCAAGAAATTGTGTAGTAGACTCCAAGCTTCTTCAGTATACGTTAGAGAGATGTATGCCATCACCGAATCTGTTAAAAAATGGCGTCAGTATTTGATTGGTAGGCATTTTCATATCTATACTGATCAGAAAAGTTTAAAAAACTTATTGGTTCAAACAATACAAACCCCAGAGCAACAGAAATGGGCAGCTAAACTACAAGGATTTCATTTTGATATATTTTACAAACCTGGGAAATCTAACCATGTAGCGGATGCTTTGAGCCGTATACCGGATGAGGATGCAGTAATTTTCTTCTCCCTTTCTTCACCGGTCCCTCTTCTTATCTCCCAGCTCCAAAAATTCTACAAAACAGAAGAACAGGGACAGGCCCTCATGAACAAAATTATGTCAGATCCAGATTCTCAGCCTTGTTTTCAAATAAAAGATGATCTCTTATACTACAAAAACAAGTTATACATACCTTTGGTGGATGACTTGCGCTTTCAGATAATGACAGAATTCCATTCTACACCAGTTGCGGGTCATTCAGGATTCCGACCTACTTTGGCTCGTTTGTCCTCCTCTTTTCTATGGCCAGGGATCTACACAGATACAAAAAAATTTGTTCAGCAATGTTCTGTTTGTCAAGAAAATAAGTACTTAACAAAAAAGAAACAGGGACTTCTGCAACCCTTACCGATTCCTCTCCAAGTCTGGGAAGATCTAAGTATGGATTTTATCACTCATTTGCCGGTCTCGTTCGGACATACGGTCATCTGGGTAATTTGCGACAGATTATCCAAGTTCTGTCACTTCATTGCTCTTCCAACTCATTTTTCCGCCAAGGATCTTGCTTTGCGTTTCTCCGTCGAGATTTGTCGCCTCCATGGTACACCACAGTCCATTGTTTCTGACCGCGACCCCCTTTTCCTCAGTACTTTTTGGAAGGAATTGTTTCGAGCTCAAGGGACAACTCTCAAGTATAGTACGACGTACCACCCTGAAACAGATGGCCAGACTGAAGTTTTAAATCGTTGCTTAGAAACCTATCTCAGATGCTTTACAAGTGAAAAACCTAAACAATGGTTTAAATACCTCCATTTAGCAGAGTTCTGGCACAACACCGCTTTTCACAGCTCGATCGGCATGACCCCGTTTGAAGCCCTCTACGGCCGACCTCCTCCAGTGTTTCCTCAGTACATCAATGGTTCTTCTCCAAGCGCGGAAGTGGATCTTTCCCTAAAAAACAGAAAGGAAATCATTGAAACGTTAAAACGGAATCTGGACCGTAGCCGAAAAAAAATGGTTCATCAAGCTAACAAAAAACGACAGGACTGCACCTTTGAGGTTGGCGACCGCGTTTTGCTTAAGCTTTAGCCGTACCGTCAAACGTCCGTTCAACGCCGGACATCTCAGAAGCTATCTAAACGATTTTTTGGCCCTTTCGTAGTGTTGGAATGGATTGGAAAAGTCGCATACAAGCTAGATTTGCCTCCATCTTCAAGGATCCACCCTGTTTTTCACGTCTCTCAACTAAGAGCCTTCAAAGCAACTGACTCCAGTACGCATCATCCTTTGATTCAAAAGGATCTGGATATTTTTTAGGATACCTCTTTGATTTCAAGCCAGGACATGTTAGATCCGTCACATGCAAACCTTTCCGTTCAGCAAGAACGAAACGGTGAAACCATGAAGGTGAACCAAGAAAACAGAATCACAGAAGGAAGGTTTCCATCGCTCAAAGAAAAAGCAGAGAAAACTGAAGAAGAGAACTTTGAAGAAACGAAGAAAGTTGAAAGAGAAGCAGAGAGAAGAGGAGACAACAAAAACTTTACGGAGAAGGAAGTAGAAAAAAACATGCAAAGTGAAGTGAATGAGAAGTCTTCTGATTATGTTAAGTACAAAATGAACGCCAACGGATCTATCCAAATTCCTTCCTATCCGTCAGATTTCATTGGGCCTAGCAAGAGTTCATCACTGCGACTCACTCCTTCAACCACTTTTCCACCAACTCTGCAAAGTCCAACACACCCACGTGATGTGGTTTCCCACACGTCTTCCTTTCTCCCTTCCCAAGACACGCGTGCTACAGCTGTACCCCTCCCATCTGCCTCACATAAACTCACACCGCCCCCACTTCACAACCCTAACTTATCTTCAACTGAAAAATTCAATTGGGCCCCCGTTTTTTCCTCTCCCACACACAAGTCTGAGCCCATTCTTGAGGACAAGAATGTTTTTGGGGCGGATGGTGGTAATAGCAGGCCCATTAGGATTAAAAGCCAGCCCAAGTGGATGGGTGATTATAAATTAAATTAATTAGTTTTGTTTAAGTCCTTTTATGTATTTTGGGCCTGGCCCATTAGTAACCCTAGTTGATTTTTACCTTGTATTTATAGACCCTCTCTTGTTCACGAAGAGGGCAGAGAATTAATTGAAGTCTTTTTCTTTCATTTTATGTTTTGTTTTGTCATTTTGTAGGAACCCTAATCAATCTAAGTCAATAGTTGTGGATACCTCCTTATCACATGGAGATCAAATAAATAATCTTAGTCAATTGACAACCATATCACAAACATTCTATGACAATACATTGCAACCTGAAGCTCAATATGCGCAACTTTTGTCCCTTTCCATCATTGGGAAAGTGGGAGATATGGCTTACAAGACCCTATTACCCATATATATTTATATTCATTTAATTTTCCATGTGATCAACCTGAAGCTATGTACTAGACCCATGTTAGTTCCAAAGACTATACTTGACTCACGTGTGCTACTTCAAAAGGGTAAGTGATTTCCATAAATATTAGTCTAGTGGAATGATTTTCCCCAGAGGTTAGGTAGGAAAATATGCAGGATTTTCAATTTCAATATCCTAACTTTAATCTTGAGGACAAGATTAATTTTTATAGAGGGAGTAATGTTACTAGTGAGAGAAAAATATTTCAATGTCTCTTGCAAAGAGTTAACAACTTTAATCTCCTCCTGCAACATAACAAGCTCCGTTGGGAGATTAGTGCACTTCAATTTTACAACTTCATCTTTCCCTTTTCAAATATCTCTTTTTTTTATAGGACTACCTGGTGCCAAGACATCACATCATCAAACAAATACAATAGAAAATAAAGAAGCAACTTTGAACGTGCGACGAGTACGCTCGGAAGCTATTTCCATCTTATCCCCTTCAAGGAGATTTTGAGCGAAGGATAAATCTAATGTAGAGACAATAGCAGCAACCTTCTTAAGAGTCGAAGTCAGGAAGATAAAATATCTGATATCTTAATAATATGAGTTCTCTCCATGGAAAGCACCACCCTCAGTGATACAATTCTGTTTCAGAAAAGCCTCGTCCTCTAAGAGATTGTTTTCCTACATCCCGGCCCCTTTTGGTTGAAGTCGGAGGCAACATTAGTTCCTCCACTGTCAAAATGACTGTAGCATCCACAAATTCTACCTCGTGTACACAAGCTAAAGCTTCTACAGCCGGGGTAGGAGATGCGACTGGAGTGGGAGAAATATATGTTAAAGGAGTGTGGGTAGAAGCAGAAGCACCAATATTCACCACATCCCAAATATCTTGGGTATCCGCAAGATTGTGGAACATCTTCAACTTGTCCATTTTATCCATACTATCTGAAAAGTGCAATCATGCATGTTTAAAAAAACATGAAGGTTTCTCCCTCACTAAAGATCTCCCTCATATCATCAAGATTGAATGCATTCAAGATAAAACGAGTATCAGTCTACTCCTTCTTAACTTTGGTAGGGGGCACCTCACCAGGGACAAACCCTTCCTCATGGCCGAGTCCTTAAAACCAAGATTGTATTTCCTCATTCATTGTTACTTCATCCAGAGAAAGAGAACCTGATTGGATACAAGAAAAGTCGACGTCTCGGATAAAGTGGAGCCTAGACCAGTACTTTGGATATGAAACTAGAAAACATTGAGAATAATCGGTGGGGATATAACAGAATGTGGAATGAGCTGTAAGGGTGAGGTGCTTCACCAAGAGAAAACGTCTCAAAAAATTGTCCCTATTCAGAGTAAAAGGTCCAAACCAAGGGATAACTGGGTGAAGTTGAAGAAGCCCCTGGTTATGAAAGTTATTTGGGGACATACACAACAGATGAAAAGGTCAAAAAATAAGATAAGAGAAGGCTTCCGAGATTTGTACTTGACACACAGTTAAAAGACCCTTTTATACAACCAAGAACCTAGATGAATTTGAGAAGGAGAAATTTTTAAATGTTTTAGGAAAGCTACCTCAAATTTAGAAAAAGGCAGTTGAAGTCCTACTCTTGTGAACAAACATTCATAAAACGGGACTATGTAGTCATTGAAAGAGCTACATATCCTTTTTTTCCTCTGTCACCGGAAGGACCAGCAACTCTGAAAGGTCGTTGACCACAATGTTAGCTTCGCCAAGGGCGACCTCAGTGCTCAAAGTCGAGGAAGTACCCACTACCTTCGCATCTACCCAATCATAAAGCGACGTATTTTCCCGACGTCAAAGATTTAAATGCTCCAGCACCTCAGCGCCGCTAGGCTCATAACCCACGATCTGTAGGTGAGTTCGAACAAAATCTCTAGCATGTTCCCTCTTTTGAAAATTGGTTTGTACCTTCTCTTCTGACAAGACATGAGGAGACATGGGGACCTAGACATGGTTTATTTTTCCGCTAATATTTGGTACAAGGTGTCGCTACGCGAAAAATACAGAGTCGCCACCGAACTTTATTTATTTCAAAGGAAAGAGAAAATATCAATAAAACCCCAAAAGGTGAAGAAAATGGTCGTCGCAACCAAATTCGGGTTCGGAAGTCGGATATGCAAGGGGAAGATATCCGCACCCCTCACATCTATTGTAATCAACGGGAACCATTTTGATTGTTATTGTGCGAATGAGTGTTATTATCTAAAAGTTACCTACGATTGGTTTTAATTAAATGGAAAAATTAGTTTTTAATTAGTGTGCTCGCCAAGATTTCGAAATCGCGTGTTTACGTATTCTCGTAGTGTAATGAGAAAATCAGAGCTCCTTAGTCTGTGGTAGAAAATATAGATTTTTTGGTTATTTTTAGTGAACAATGTTAGCGTTCGCGTCCTAGCAATTAAATGTTGCTTGTATGCTGGCGCGTGTGAGACTTAGGCGTTGTTTGTATTGCGGTAGAACGAAAATAACATGTCCTTTATGAAAGATTTTGAATGCCCCAGAAAATTGGGTTTGATGGGCTGTGATTGATTTTAGCTTTGAAAAGGATTGTCTTGATTTGAATTGCACTAAAGTCTATGAATGAAGGTGAATACTTTGAACAGCGAGTCAGGCATCCCGTATCCAAATGTATTCAGAACAAGGGCAAGAATATATCCCTCTCATTATTCTCTGTTTCTTAAGGCTCATGGCACACAATTCACATCATATTTTTAAGTGTTTTTGAATTTACTTGCAAAAAGATTTTAGTCTTAAAATGAACAAAGAAAAGAAAAAGGATGAAGTTCCACAATGATCAAGGCCTTGATGTCCATTCCGTCTTCAGAATCTTGCAAAGGAAAGTCTTGAACTTGAATGATCTGTTGTGATGTCAATGCTAAGGTGTAACCCTGTCAAGTGATTGTTGAATGTATAATCGGTGGGTAATAATTTTATCGTCTCCACAGAGATTGTAGTGATATTACTTGTCGTTCTATAGTTCAAAGAGTTTTAAGTAGGGTTTTTAAAAGTTGTTTGTTTGGTATCATAAGGTGTCACAAACTTTAGTAGTAAAGAGTCAATTCTAGAAAGATGTTTGTTTAACAAGACATATCAAGAATAGATTTCATCAACCTAACTCGCATATATTCTCTTAATCAAGCATGTAAACTTGTTTCCGATTAATATAATCACGTACCTTCTCAATACCATTTATTTCTATAGCGATTTCGTGAGTATTATTGTATCAATCACTAGATGATGTCTCATGCTAATAATCAATACAATAATCTTTAAGATTGATACAAAGCAAATATCAACTCATAAATCTATGTGTAGAGTTTGTTCATTGATAGATGAATATCTTAGATCAAGTTTTGCAAAATCTATGTCTAGAGTGATTCAAAACAAATGTAGATCACAAAGAACAAAGATATTCACCATATATTAATCATCAACTTGTTCACATACAAAAGATTAAAGAAAATACATACAAGATCATGGAAGACTACATCTACTCTTAATACAAAAGATTTAGCTACCCATCACCATGGTAGCTTGCTTCATAAGGAATGATAGAAGATGAATGTGCATCCACGATAAAGAATTGATAATGGATGCGAATGCAGCTTCTATTCGATAAAAATCACTTCTAGATGAATAAATGAAGAACTAGGGTTTTTTAGCTAAAGAGAAATATTTTGGTCTAAGAGTCTAAGAATGTGTGAAACATGATCCCAATAAAGCATATAAAGTACAAAAATATCTTTCACTTTATGCACTAGCTTGCACAGCGAGCTCCATTTTTAGGCACCTCAAGTGCCTCTGAACAGTTAAACCGCCCAAAAGAAATATCTGAGCTCACAGTGCGAGCTATCTCACCCAGTCCTTGCACTACGACCATTGAGGCCAAAAGCTACTGCCATAATTTTTTCCAGCTCGTCTTCACTTCATGCTTGTGCTTGCACTGCGAGCTCGCTTTCCTCTCGCTGGCAGCTCGCACAGCGAGCCCTGGGATCAACATATTTTCTTTGTCATTCTTGTCCATTCTTTTGTGTCTTTTTTTCACTATGATCAAGCTTAATTCCTACACAATAACACATAAATCAAGAATTCCAAAGGTAATTGCAATTATATTGAGGATTCACACAAATTCATGAATTAATTCAATTGAAACACAATCAATGAGTCAAAAAATGCCAAGAAAGATGATCAAAATTAAGTCATATTTGGCATTCAACAAACTCTACCCAATTAGATTTTTGCTTGCCCTCAAGCAAAGTATGCCTCTCATGAAAAAAGAATTTGCTAAAGCAAAAGATTCAACCAAGAAGGGATTAACGGTTCATATTCAACACGAATGCGCACAAGCAATGTTCACTGCTTTCTAGAATCAAACAGTGAGAAAAAAATTAGTTCTTAAACAAATATCATGCAATGCATTCAATCAACAACTAAATTTTCATAATTGAATCACCTTAACACTCCTCTTCAAAATAAGGATGAAGAAATTTACACGTTTGCAACCGCGGGACAATTTACACTCATCTGAAAGACAATGCTAACAACAATTTAATTCATACATTCATCTAACAATCATAAATGAAATCATGGAAGCAAAAGATCAATAAGGGCTTGAAAGGTTGTAGTTTGGGCGGGTTTCACAACAAATGGTCATTTCTTATAGGTTTAACAATCTTTGTTGTTGATTGTAATGTCATGTGTTGTTGAATTGTATATATCTTTGTAGTTATACCTTTAGAGTTTTTGTGCAATGTATGTGAAATTTGAGCGATCTCATTTGATATGGTTTCTCAAGTTTTGTATTTTACCAAATTCTAAAAATTGTATTATCCGTCTTTTTTCCAAATTTTTCCAAAAATTAATGTTATGTAACTAATCATTTAAACTCCCTGTATACATTTCAAAATGGAATTAATTCATATACTTATGTCGTGTTTGGTTAAGGATTTAAAATACTTATTTGATAAGCTATGTTTATTTTTAAGTTATTCGTGTATACTTATATAGCTATAAGATGAAAGCTATAAAAGTTTTTCCAAACTCCAAACGCCAATACTATAGCTCGTGTTATGAGAAGTGTTTAAAAATCGGACTAATTATCAAATTGGTGAGGGTACTGTGTCACTGGTTCATTGGTCGACCTACTGGATCAATGGTCGAATCTCATAACCAAACCAGATTAAACATGATTACTCGGTTGAATAGATTTGTCAATATAACAAAACTATATAGGTATAAAACCGGTCGAACTGGATGATTCAATCTCTAAAAAAATATAACTAACACTTAAATTTTTTAAAAATATCATATCATAAATTCACAAGTTCATAATTTACATTCAAATTTTAAACATAGGTATCACACATAACAAAATAGTACAAAATTACAAAGTCTAATTGCAAACCTAATCTAATTGAACACTTTATAACAAAATAACTTCAGAGTCTACTAAGTTTAGTTTCAAGGAGGTAAAATTATTTCAATGTTGGGATCTCCTTCTTCAATATCAAAACCACCTGCAGCAAAATCAATCGCATCTGCAACATCTTCCCCATCAATGATATCATTACTTTGGTTGTTTGCTCCAGAATTAAGTTGTGCATCACCCTCAATATCAACATCATCCAAATTTAATTGATTTATAACAACATCAATTTAGAGAGTTTAGCAATTGACATATAATAATAAATTAAAATAACAAAATTGTAATCACAATAACTAATACCATATCAATATCATTTGAAATAGATTGGATTCTCATACCAACAAGATCTTTGTGTAGTGCTTTCACTTCCTCAATGGTTAAGAATGGTGGCGAATCCTCCAACATCCAATTAAAATGATCACCAATTGTTTTAAAATTGATAAGATCATAATTTTTGTTTCTTCTTATTTCTATATATCATTAACGATAATGTCAAACATAAAACCAAACAAACTTACCAAATGAAACAATAACATATATTCTTAACAAACCAAATTATATCATATACATCCAAGAAAGCATATTATAAGTTTCTACTTGTTTTCAATTTTCATTATTCATAGTCATTAAAAAAACCGGAGTAAGTTGGTTCCATCCAAGGAAGCATTTACTTAAGGAATGGTAGCATTGATGGTATTTTAACATTGACTTGTGTGTTATGCTTTTAAAATAATAAATTCAACAAAAAAATGTTATTTAGTGTTGAAATTTGTAATTTTTTTCCTTATTATATATAATTTGTATTGAAAATACTACTACCATTTGATGAAAACTAATATTAACCCTCAAAAAGTCTCATCTGGTATGAAATGCAACAGGATATTTACTTATGCTAAATGAGAATATAGTAATAATGCACTGCATGATTTGTAAAAACAGACTTGAGAAATACTAACTCTTCCTACTGAAAATTAAAAAAGACGATCCACTTAGTGCATCAGATCGATTACCGGTCCGGTTTCCAATTCAATCAGTCTGGTCCAGTTTTCACAATTATGATTATGCGATATGTCCAAATATGGCCTAAAAGTTTTTTTTTTTTTTTTTATCCTTGTTGAAAATTTTCTATATTTTGGCATCAATGACTACATACACGATATTGTATATAACCAAAATTGAATGTGCTCTCAGACCCGGCCTAACCTGTAGGCGAATTAGGCAAGTGTTTAGGGCCTTCAAATGGTTTTTCTTATTCAATAATAGCATACATCCTAGAAATAAAAACTAGTATTCAACGTGTAGCTTTTAATTTTAATTATTATTCTTACTATCATTATTATGTTCCTTTTCAATAAATCGATATTAAATAATATTAAATTTGTATTGAAATTTTAAAATATTAATAACTATATGTTTTTATGTTATGTCAGAGAAATTATACAAAACTGCAAAATTTTACAATTAATTTTTTTATCAATTGTTACGGTGAATCCATTTGTGTGTACAAAATCAAAAGGACAAAATTAAATTTTATTTAGATAATTTTCTTTTATTTAGTTTTAATTAAAACAATTATATTTGTTTAATTGTTTTATTTGTTAAAAAGATCTTCTCATTTGTATTTTTTTAACTTTTTTATTTATTGAAAGGAATGTCAACTGAAATATTTTTAAAAAATTGAAACTAAAAGAAAAAATTAAAATTTTAGTCGAATTATAAAAGAAAACATTAAATAAATTTATTAAAGAGAAAAAAAATATTCACCATCATTGTAAAATTATTTTATATCTATCAAATTATAGGTAGATTTAAAAAGTATTTTGCTGATTTGACAATTTGTTAATTTTTTATTGAACAATAGTGTAAAGTTATTTTACATTTGTCAGTACATATTCTTTATATTCTTTATCAAAATAAATAAAAACAATTTAATGTAAAAAAATTCAAAGATATAAATGAAACTTAATGCGATGAAAGTTTAAATAGTAATTAATTAATAAAATTAATTTGATGTTATAGGTATAAGATCCAACAATATAATAGAAATTTTATAAATAATACTTTAAAAAATATTCTTTTCTATTAATTGTATAAAAATTAAATTTAATAAACTACTATTTTAAATTAATTATGTCTCAATATGGTGAAATATATTATTTTTATTATCAATTAAAAATAAATATTAAACAAAATTAATTATGAAAATTTAATAAATAATTTTTCATTTTAAAAATTTTAAATTTTTTAAAATTTTTAAATATTATTAATAAAATATTTTATTTTTAATTATTAAAAAATTTTATTAATAAAATCGCCTTAGACCTCCCTAGCTTTTGGGTCCTGTGTGCTCTATATGATAATTGTTTTAATTATTGAAAAGTATAAAGTATGTATTAAAATATAGGTATAGTTATCCAAGACCATCATCTCTAAAACCTCTGATAGATGTACACTTAATGCTTTCTGGTGCTAGCAGTAAATATACTTTAACAAGCAGCTTTGATGGTGTATTGTAAGCTTTGACAATATTATGGCTAGGACTATGATAGAAAGGAAGGAAATCAATGAAATTATTTTTAGAGAATTTTTTTTATAGTATCTTATGTATTTCTAATGTGAAATTCTATATATGCTTTTTAATTTTGGATATACATCCTTGAACGCACTCAAAGTTCAGTGAACGTTGAAATGTTCAGGAGATATATTTCTGGAACAATTTGAAGCATAAGTCGCGTCAGACTCATCTCCTCCCTCATTTCACAGTTTGTTCACACACACAACCTCAAACTCTTCTCAATACACTTCAACTTCACAACATCAAATCTCATCAAACAATGCTCAAAGGAACATCAAACATCGTTAATAATATCATTCGACATCATCAAAACTGATTGGAGGTGATCAGACTGGATCGTCACAGCCTTCACGTAAGACAGATGAGGATGCTTGTAGGAGAGGAAAGGGGGTTGTACCTGCAAGGTACTC
The DNA here is from genome assembly GCA_022829125.1 of Lathyrus tuberosus. NCBI lineage: Eukaryota > Viridiplantae > Streptophyta > Magnoliopsida > Fabales > Fabaceae > Lathyrus > Lathyrus tuberosus. Next base: position 9,736,514 of record JALAZF010000115.1, read on the forward strand.
CGATGCCAAAGTAAGTGTTTGGTCAAAAGAGAGAAAGCAAGTACGAAAATATAGAGGTATTGAATGTTTGATATTGGATACCTGACCCTCTCAAGTGAGAGGGTATTTATAAGAGAACCCCCAGCGCGGGGCCAAGGTCTCTCACGTGGCCAAGGCATCTGACCGACCAATGAGAGACTGCCAGGTGGAAGGCAAAGTGCGTGGCCCTTTGACCTGGTCCAACTATTCCCGTGAGATTCGGGGGGCAGTTGGTCACGTGAACTGTAGAGCGAGTGAGGGGGACATGCCCAATGGCTAGTTTCTGCCCAACGGCTAGTTTCTGCCCAACAGCTAGTTTCTGGCCATTGGGTCTGGCCAATGGTTGGACTGGATTTGGCCTTGCTCTGCTGAGGGCAAAGCGTCTGCCCAGACCAGAACAGGAGCCCCCCAAGTCTTTGCTCTGCTGAAGAGTGATGACTTAAGGTAGCTATGTTGCCTGAGCGATAAGGTTGGGCGCATGTTCCTTGTCTTTGCCTATACCGGGGTGGTCGTTATTGGTGCTTTGTCCCTTCCGACCAGCAGCTTATGCCCGGGGAGCGTATTTGTGAAAGTCATTTTTTGGCGACCAGGTTTTTGGGGAGATGTCCGCCGACTTGGCGCTTTTATGTCGGGGAGCTCCGATGAAGGCGAAGTGTGTGTGTTGTCGAAGAGACGTGCTCGCGGGATAGCAAGGGAATTGTAACGTTCATCATTGGGAATGTCAAGCGAAGATCCCTTTTAACACGTGGTGGACATGGAGGCCCTGTCAGTCCTAGAGCCGCCGAGGCTATGATGGCCTTTGCGATTCCCAACGAGCAAATGCTTATAAAAAAGGGGAGAAAGGTTTCATTTGTAGGACTATGATAGAAAGGAAGGAAATCAATGAAATTATTTTTAGAGAATTTTGTATAGTATCTTATGTATTTCTACTGTATCATGTGAAATTCTACATATGCTTTTTAATTTTGGATATGCATCTTCGAACGTACCCAAATGTCAGTGAATGTTGAAATGTTTCAGAGATATATTTCCGAAATAATTTAAAGCATAAGTCGCGTTAGACTCATCTCCTCCCTCATTTCACAGTTTGTTAACACACACAACCTCAAACTCTTCTCAATACAGTTCAACTTCACAACATCAAATCTCATCAAACAATGCTCAAAGGAACATCAAACATCATTAATAATATCATTCGACATCATCAAAACCATAAATTTCTAGTAAACTTTCGAGTTTTTGAATAAATTTTGAGTTTTTGTGTAAATGTGTAAAAATCAATGATTAGGGGTTAGAAATGTGTAGGAATCGCATGTAACATAATTTAGACTTAGTGTATGACTTGTTTGTTGGCTCAAAATGGTGATCAAATCATGTTTTTTTAACTTGCATAAGGCACATTACGCCATTGTTGCGACCTCTCAGTTGCAGAACTTTCCTGAGATACATTTCAGGAATAGTTCATCGTTTCATATACTTTGGGAATTTTCGGAGATGTATCTCCAGAACTTTTCAAAGTTAATAGTTTTATGGTGTTTCCGGAGATGCATTTTTGGAATTGTTCAATGTTATTGTTTTATGGTGTTTCTAGATATGCATCTCTGAAATTTTCTGCAGTCTGTTTTTTTTTCTTATTTGTGTGTTTTGTTTCTGTGCACTAATGATATGCCTTACTTTATCTTACAACCATAATGGCTGACAGAGTCAACAGACTGAGACATGGCAGTGTAGTCCAACACGCACCAGTTCAACAAGAATGGATCCAACAAGTTCTGGAGGCAGCAGGTTCCTTTGGTTAGGAAGAGGCGTGGACTTATGGGGCGCAGTCTACTTCTGGGAAACATGTTTCACCTCAGGTCATGTTAGATGTCAAACATGATTAATATTTCTTGTGAATACTTGGCATTTTCAACTCTTTTATATCAAATTGTGGATTTTACTCATGAATTGTTGTTATTCTTCAAACATTGTGAAAATACCCTTGGTGCTTGTAATGTGTGTGTTATTGTGCAGAAAAAGGCACTAATTGATCAAAGTTGTAAGACACAAGAAAGGATCCAAGTTGCCAAAGAAAAGAAAAAAACATCAGCTAGTTCGCTTTGCGAACTTGCCAGCGAATTTTTGCTTTGCGAACAGCTGGCGAAGTCCCAGCGAATGGTCCCAGAAATATGGCAGAAAGAAAAGGGACTAAAGTTCGCTTTGTGAACTTCCCAGTGAACGTTCGCTGTTCATCGCTTCGCGAGGACCTGGCGAAGGATACCTTTGAGATGGCAGAAGAAAAAGGGGCCTAAGTTCGGTTTGCGAACTTGTAGGCCAATTGTTCGCTTTGCGAACAAAAGTTCGTATTGCGAACTTATGCAGAAACTCAAGGGCGGTTTAGCTTATCAGAAGGCACTTCAGGTGCCACTTTCATCATTCGCTAGGCGAACTAAAAGTTCGCAGTGCGAACGTGTGTGATTTCAAGTGTACTATAAATAGATTTTATGTATTTTCTTGGGATCATAACTTCACTTTATCATACCAAAACCTATTTTTCTGATAGTTCTTCATCCAAGAGGGATTTTTACACATTAAGAAGCTGAATTCGCATCCGATCTCGATTATTCGACGCAGATGCTTTTTCATCTCCTCACGAAACTTGTGAAACAAGCTACCATGAATATGTGTAGCTAAACACATTTTGTGTCAAGATTAGAGGTAGTTAATCTTGCTTATATGTATTTCTTTTGATCTTTTGTATATGAACAAGGTTGATGATCAATATATGATGAAGTTGTTTGCTTTTAATGGTATATTTGTGGTTTGAATCACTCTAGACATATATTTTCCAAATCTTGACCTAATATCTTCATCTCTTAAAAACCAAACTCTAGATATAGATTTGGGGTTTAATATTTGCTTTGTATTGATCTTAACGTTCGTTGTTTCAATTGTTAGCGTGAGACATCATCTAATGATTTAAACAACAATACTCACGAATTTGCTTTAGACATAAACTTATTCGCGAGGATACGCGATTGTATTGATCGAAACTAAGTTCATATGCTTGATTAATCGGATATGTATGAAAAGGATTAGCGTAATCTAGTCTTGACATGCTTTTCTCAACCTTACAACATCTTTGTTCTAATTTACTTCTTTGCTACAAACTTATGTTAAAAAACCAAGAATCATTTGAAACCCGTTTACTTAAAATGATCAACTATTGAACGACAAGCATCGATAACACACAATCCCTGTGGATACGATAAAACACCCCCCGAATTGCTCCTCAACAAAATGGCGCCGTTGCCGGGGATTGTTGTTTGTTATTGCAAGCATCACAATAGTTGTTAAGTTTTAAGCTTGTTTAACTTTTTCTTGTGCTTGTTAATTTGTTTGGCTAAGTGTGCAGACTCTGTTTATGCGAGGGGAGTTACCCGCAGACCAACTTCTTTTTGATCCTGAGATTGAAAAAACTGTGCGTAAGTTAAATAGCAGAACAAGGCGGAGGAGGCAACTTGCTAAGGAAAGACGAGAACGAGACGAAAGTTCAACTTCGACACTAATACCATAGTTACCGCCAACCATGGCTGCACCACCACCGCCACCTGCTTCAACACCTTGTGTTAATAGTCTGAGGCATACCGTACAGTTCGCACGTAATGCTCATAATGGTCGGCACTCTGAAATGAAAATGGGTATTCTCGCTCTTCTATACCAGAATCCATTCACTGGTATGGATCACGAGGATCCCTTTACTCACTTGACTAAATTCTATGAAATTGTGGGCGCGACTGGTGTACCTGAAGCCGAAGAAGAGTCTTTGTTTAAGAGACCGTTCCCGCATTCCTTAATCGGGAAGGCTAAGGAATGGTACCTTGACTAATCAACTGCTATTATGACGGACTGGAACATGTTAGAAGAGAAGTTCTTGGAACAATTTTTTCCTCACAATCATTTCATGGAAGTGAAAACGGCGATTGCAGTTTTCTCCCAAGGTGGGAATGAGTCTCTCAACGAAGCTTGTGAGAGATTCAAGTCCATGCTTAGAAAATGCTAAGGGCACAGTTTTGATGAGCTCACGCAAGTTCATATTTTCAGAAATGGTCTCCAACCAAATCATAAAACCTTGTTGGATACGACTTCAGGCGGGTCTTTAATGTCAAAAAGTTATGAAGAAGCAATTTTGATCATTGACAAGATGACACTAAACGACCATCAAGGGAATCATAATCGTGGCCAATCTCAAAAGAAGCCGGGAGTGCTTGAGTTGGGAACTAATGATGCAATTCTTGCACAAAACAAATTGTTATCACAACAAGTGGAGTTGTTGACGCAACAAATGTCAAAATTGCCACAACAAATCAAAGAGATGCAAGAAGTTCCCAACAACAACCAACAAATAGCGAGTTATGAGCTTTGTAGAGGAGATCACCCTACCGGGTATTGTCCTCCGGTTGTGGAAGAGGTAAATTATGCGGGAAATCAAAATCAAGGATATCAACCTCGACCACCTTACCAACAAGGCAACCAAGGTTACCAATCTAGAGGTAATTAAGGTTATCAACAACCGTGGAGGCCTCAAGATGCCCGACCTTCAAATCGTCAACAATATCGAAATTACACTCAACCTCCACAAGCTCCAAGTGGAAATACAAATATGGAGGACACTTTCACGCAATTTATGCAAATGTCAATGTCAAATCAAAAGAATACCGATGCGGTCATAAAGAATCTTGAGATGCAAGTCGGACAATTATCAAAACAACTGGCCGACCAACACAAAGGAACTTTTCCGGCGAATACTCAACCAAATCCAAAAGAGCATTGAAAGGCTATTCTAACAAGAAGTGGAAGAGAAATTGATATGGGCATAGGTGAAGTTGTAGTGGAGGGGGAGGAAATAGTTGAAAAGGAAAAATATAGTGATGAGAATGAAGTAGAAAAAAATGTTGAGGGAGATTTAGTTGAAAATGAAAAGAAAAAAAGTAAGGAAGAAGAAAAAAGAATAAGAGAAGAAAAATTGAAAAAGACTAGGAAGGGGAAGGAACCGGTGAGTACTATTCCGATCCAACATTTGCCATATCCTCATGCTCCATCAAAGAAAGATAGTGCGAGGCACTATGCTAGGTTTATGGATATTTTCAAGCAATTGCAAATTAACATTCCATTTTCCGAAGCATTGGAGCAAATGCCGAAATATGCAAAATTCATGAAGGATATTCTCACGAAAAAGAAAAGGTATACGGATCAAGAAACTATCATGGTTGATGCTAGTTGTAGCGCTATCATTCAACGGACTCTCCCGCAGAAAGAAAGTGATCCAGGACGAGTCACTTTGCCGGTTACAATAGGAAATATCTATGTTGGCAACGGGTTGATCGATTTTGGTTCTAGTATCAATTTGATACCTTTGTATATTGTGAAAAGATTGGGACATATGGAATTGAGAACCACTCAAATGACATTGCAACTTGTCGATAAATGCACTACCCGTCCTCACGGTGTAGCAGAAGATGTATTGGTTAAGGTGGACAAATTCTTATTTCCCATCGTCTTTGTGGTGATTGAAATGGAGGAAGATGAAGACGCTTCATTGATTCTTGGAAGACCGTTTATGAAAATTGCTAAAATGGCCATTGATATAGATGACGGTCTTATGAAGGTTAGAGTCCAAGATGAGGAGGTTTGTTTCAATCTATTTGAGGCTGTCAAGCACAAAAAGGACAAAGGCGATTGTTTTAGAATAGATGCAACGGAAAAGGTGATTGAAGAAGTAAAGTGGCAATTACAAGTTCCAACCCCATTATAAAAAGTTCTTACAAATGCTCTTCAAAGTATCGATGAAGCTGAAGAAAAAGAGATCAAAAAGTGTTTGCGAGAACTAGAAGAATTGGATGAAATTCCTCCTTTGAAAGAAAGGGTGGAAATTTTGAAAAAGAAAAATAATGAGGAAATTAAGCTTGAATTGAAGTTGTTGCCATCTCATCTTAAATATGTTTTTCTAGATGATGAGGGGCATAAACCGGTGATCATAAGCACGAAGCTAACCACAATTGAGGAGGAAAAATTGATGTGTGTTTTGAAGAAGAATCAAGAGGCAATATGATGGACTCTTTCCGATTTAAAAGGAATAATTCCCTCTTATTGTATGCATCGGATATTCATGGAAGAAGATTTTAAACCGGTCGCTCAACCGCAACGCCGCTTAAATCCTACCATAAAAGAGGTGGTTACGAGGGAAGTGGTAAAAATGTTAGATGCCAAAATGATTTACCCCATTTCTTATAGCCCATGGGTTAGCCCAGTACAAGTGGTGCCGAAAAAAGGCAGATTGACGGTTATCTGAAACGAGAAAAATGAGTTAATCCCAACAAGAACCGTGACCGGGTGGAGAATGTGTATAGATTACCGTAGGCTAAACCAAGCTACGAGGAAAGATCATTTCCCTCCCCCATTTATGGATTAAATGCTCGAGAGACTTTCCGGTCAACAATTCTACTATTTTTTTGGATGGTTATTCGGGTTATAATCAAATTATTGTTAACCCGGAGGACCATGAAAAACTGCTTTCACGTGCCCTTTTGGAATCTTTGTGTATAGGAGGATGTCGTTTGGGTTGTGTAATGCACCGGAGACTTTTCAAAGGTGTATGCAAGCAATATTCTCAGATTTAATCGAAAAGACAATTGAGGTTTTTATGGATGACTTCTCGGTTTTTGGGTAATCGTTTGATATTTGTTTGAACAACTTGGATGATGTATTGGAAAGGTGTGTGGAAACCATCTTGGTACTCAATTGGGAAAAATGTAACTTCATGGTGACCGAAGGAATTGTGCTCGGCCACAAGGTTTCTTCAAAGGGCCTTGAAGTGGATCAAGCCAAGGGGGATGTTATTGAGAAATTGTCACCACCATTGAATGTAAAAGGTATAAGGAGCTTCCTTGGACATGCGAGCTTTTATCGGAGGTTCATCAAGGATTTCGCAAAAATCGCAAAGCCTTTGAGCAATTTGCTCAACAAAGATAAGTCCTTTGATTTTGATGAGTCTTTCATGGTCGATTTTAATTATTTAAAACAAAGTTTGACTACCACACCCATAATCATCGTGCCAAATTGGAAAATGGATTTCGAACTCATGTGTGACGCGAGCGATTATGCGGTAGGTGCGGTATTGGGTCAACGGAGAACAAAGATTTTTCATGCTATACATTACGCGAGCAAAGTCTTGAATGAAGCTCAAGTAAACTATGCAACAACCGAAAAAGAGTTTCTTACGATAGTGTATGCATTGGAGAAATTTCGGTCGTATTTAATTGGTTCTCGAGTAGTGGTTTACACGGATCATGTGGCGATTAAGTATTTTCTCACCAAGCCGGATTCAAAACAAAGGCTAATTCGTTGGGTCCTTTTGTTACAAGAATTTGATCTGGAAATTCGTGACAAAAAGGGATCTGAGAATTTGGTGGCGGATCACTTATCCCGCCTAGTAAATGTTGAAGTGACCAAAAATGAATTAGAGGTCAAGGAGGAATTTCCGAACGAAAAGTTGTATATGGTGCAAGTTAGACCATGGTTTGTGATGCGTATTTTTTCGCAAGTGTACGAACGCGTCAGAGTAATATAAAAGATTATCGTATCCACAGAGACCAAGTGTCAATCTATCGCTGTCTATTGTTAAGGTGTGTATCTAAGGTGATTGAAAATAGTAGTTTTGAAGAGTGCACGGTAATAAATAAAGTAATTAAAATTAATTGATAAAGACAGGTTCGAATGCAATTCACACAACCAATTGATAATCCAAGTACTTGCTAATAGAACTACTTACGGGCAATGTTTTCTACTTTGAAAAGAACTAATTTGACAGGAACTGTCGCTTTCGCGTACTCAGAACCGAGTTGTACCCCCTAATCAAACCCTCTTATTGTCACGGATAAAAAGGCGCGCATTGCGTTAGAGTAGTAAACCTATTTTTAAGAAATATAGTATCTTGACCAAGTTGAAAAGTACTTTAACCTGGATTTTCTAAAAAAAAGGGGTTCTTACGAACCAGACTTTAAACTTCTTAACGCGTCCGAAAATGGTTTTAAAATCTCTTTTCCTTTTAGATTAAAAACTCCTAATAAACTAAACAAAGCGCTTTCGCTGTTTTTGAAATAGTTTAAAAACAATTAAGTCTAGATCGGCGTTGGACGGCTTTCGATCTTACCCAACGGAATTTAAGAACAGGAAAACTTATATTGAAAGTTAAAATAGCCCTTAAGTGTTTCCACTAACAATTGTACAGATTATCGGTTCGGTTATGATCTTCACATTCTAACCTTTATAAAATTAGCCAGACATGGTAAAGTAAAAGTTCATTTTTAGATTTTTCATAAGAAATGGTATTTAAGTGCGAGTGCGGAAAGTAAATGAAAGTAGTGCGAGTGCGGAAAGTAAATGAAAGTAGTGCGAGTGCGGAAAGTAAATGAAAGTAAAGCAGTGCGGAAAATAAATGAAATTAAAAGACAGTGCAAGAAATAAAGTTGACAAAAGGTAAAGTAATAAAAACCTGCTCCAATCGGAGTGGTTGAATAAAATGCGAACTGAAAGTAAAATGGCGGCAGGATGAACTTCCTTCCAGAGTGCTCCAAGACTCAATCTCACAGGCTCTTACAGACTCGATCTCTCGAATGTAGTAACACCTCGATGTGAAGCGATTACCACTATTACACTGATATATGCTTATGAACAACTAAGCTTGGATGAAGAAAAACGAAAATCTAAAGTCCTATTTATAGGCAAGGAAACATGTGGAAAAGACAAGGATGCCCCTAGCATTTGAATTTGGGAGGGAACTCGTTTTGTTCTTGTGGCGCCCGCCATGAGTGTAAAATTGCTTGGGCAGTTGGAGATCGTGGGGAAAAACAGTTGGGAGGAGTTTGAGACATGGCCACGTCATGGAAGACCCTGTGGCGGCCGCCATAGTGGATGCCATAAGTGCAAAATGCTGATTTTCTCTATTTTAGCTCATTTCGGCTCCTTTTTCGCTCCTTTTCTCGCTCGGGGCTCCGATTAGACTAAAAACCCGAAAACAAAGAAAAACATAATAATAACATAATAAAATGACATTAAAAGACTAAGAATGCATGCGAAATCGGAGTCAAAAATACGGTGAAATTCAGTGTCATCAAATTCTCCCACACTTAGACCTTTGCTTGTCCTCAAGCAAAACATTTAAAGCTCAAAGTAAGAAAACTAGTGCTGACACGTGATTCGGGCAAAAAGGGCTTCTAAGTTCAAGTCAGGATGCAGTGACAGGTACTAAGTGAACCAAGGGTATCGTAATGACACTTATCCGCAGAGGCGGACATAAACTTCATTCTTATATTAATCAACCGTATCATCCCACAATAACTAGGCCTACCTCTTCATCTCTTTTTGGGTCCTTTTCATTCAGGCGCAATCACATTAAGCCCGTTATCCGTACATGTTTCATAGTAGAGTGACCTGTTAGTGATTCTGATCCAAAACATAGGGTTTCTGGCACATAAGACTGTGTAAACCCTTTTATTTAACCCAAATGCAGTTGTGGGGGATCGGATCGTAATCCGCCCTACCGAGTTCAGCGCCAGATACCTCTGAACCAACTAACAATGGGTGAGCTAAAATTATATATATATATATATATTTGTGGCAACAATTCAACTTTTTGGTTTAAACGACCTTGTGAGGGTCATCTATCCGGAGTTTTGCCTTTTTCTTTATTTAATTTACTGGATCATTCACTTATGTTCATCGGTCCCCTACGTAGAACATGCTTAGGCCGGAGCTGACTGCTAAAATAAACTACTTAGGACAAATTTGGAAATGATAATTAAGGCCATGGTACATGGGGTTTTGGAATGATTCCTATATTCGTGAAGTCTACGGTGCCAAAACGATACTAATGTTTCAAAAAGTTCACCTAAGTCACCACATCCTAATCCAAACCTGTCTTAAAGCCCAAAAAACGTGTAGAACAACAATGTTTTCTTTTTGCAATTTTTTTTTTTGTAGGGCTAAAGAAATGGGGAAAAAATGAGGGTCCTCTAGAGATACACTGTACTGGTGACTCGTCAGACTCATGCATTTTCTAGAAAAAAAAAAAAAAGACATAGACAAAAACAAGAAATAAACAACTAACTAAAAATGGAAATAGAAAGCAATAAAATCCCCTCCCACACTTAAATCGAACATTGTCCCCAATGTTTCGAAATAAGATAAGGAGAGTAACCTGTAAAACTACTGATGTGGACCACTGGTGCCCTCGTCGTCCTGCTGGGAATGCCTGGGACGACGGGATCTGCTACGATGCTGGTCTCTCCGGTCCAATCGGGCTGATAAGGCCGCCTGGGCATCTCTGACCTGTCGAAGGTTACCTAGAACGGAACCTTGAATAGCCTCCATAAGCTCGTAATGCCGGCGGTTGAAGTCTTGCTGACGGGATTGCTCGTCTGCGATCGTAAGCAAGGTGTGAGAAACGAACTCGAAGGATCGATCTGTCCTCCGTCGTGATTCTTCCATGAAGCTCATATTATCCGTCAGTTGTTACTGAATGGTAGAGAGAAGGTTATCTCGCCTTTCTTCTCTAGCCATAAGGTCACGCCACATCTCCTCAGTGACATAGGATCCAGGGACTGAACCTGCAAAAGGGTTAGAGGAAGAGGGTGCGGTGTGTGGTGGTGAAGGATGATGGGGGGACACATGAGGTATGGGAGACTGATCTCTCTGCTCAAATTCTTCGTCAGTGTCGTGTCCCTCCGTATCAGGAATATTAGGAGGAAGTGGACCTAGAACAGGTGGAGCATTTAAATCATAGGTCCAGTTCCTTTCATTACGTACATCGGTACGTCTACTGCAGGGCAAGGCAACAGATGGGATAGCTACACCATGGATCATCAATACAAAACCACCCTCTCTTCTCGCTCGGCACAATTTCATATCTTTTAGAAATTTTAGGTTGATTGTGCGAGGAGTTAAGGGCTCTAGTGTGGCTATCTCATTGTTCAGGTTAAGGGCCCGAGCAATAGACGTAATCAGTCCTCCAAAAACAATCGGTCCTGCTTTATTAATAGTAACAGACATGTGAGAAAGCATAAACGGGACCGGATTGATTCTTCTATTTGTGAGACTTCCTTGTAAAAACTGAAGCTCTTTAGCATTAACCTTATTTGGATTATCCCGGCCAAAAATAGTACATGCCAACAGGTATCTAAAAACTCTGATGGCCGGGTTGTGGATGGTCGATGCGAGAATTCCTTCAAAAGAAGTTATTAAATTATTTGACAATCTCTGCCAAAAAGAAAATGCATCGACCGACCATCCGTCATCCAAAGGGGTCTCACAAATAGCACCTTCCCAAAGAAGAATCCCTAACAGACTTGTTAGTTCGTCGGTACTGTACTTATATTCTATTCCAAACATTCTAAATTGGATAGTACCGACTGTGCTAGAAGTGTTAGGGGAGACAGTGTAGATCAAAGAACTTAGAAACTCAACTGTCAGTTTCTCAAAGGTTGGTTCTCGGTTTTCAAAAATAGAGTGCAGTCCCAAAAAATCAAGCAAATGATAAACACTATGATAAATACCCAAAGTATAGAGACAGTTGTCGTCCACGTACCTCGTCGAGAGAATTTCTCGACCTTGAAGCCTTTGAATATTCCTCCTCTGCCTATCCCCGGGTTTTCCTTCTCGCAAAATAAATCCTTCGAACTCCATAGCTTGCTCCTTGAATTGATTTGAAGATAGTGAAGATGGGTTTAAATATAAGTTGGTAAAGGTGATATTTTTATGGAATTTAATTGGTGGAATTTCAAATGGAAGTTTGAAAGGGTTAATGGATAGTGGGTATTAAATAAAGGTGGGAGCTTTTATGGGTTTTAATGGAGTTTTGGAAGAGGAGAAAAATGGGTTTTGGGAGTTTAGAGGTTCAAAAATGGTGGAAGATGAAGTTCTCCCCCGTATTTACCAGGACGCCGTGGCGGGCGCCATAAGGTCATTTTCGGACCTGGGCCAAAATTTTGAATTTTGGAATGGGCCTCTCTTACCTTTTGCGTCTTGGGGGTCCCGATAGCGTTCTCATTTGTTTCCCTCTTCAACACGGGACTTGCACAATTTTTGTGGAAATAAAAATCAAATATTAAGAAAAATAAAATTATTATTGGATATATATAAATAAAAGGAAAAATAAAAACACACATAATATATATATATATAAAATCAAAGTACATAGGAAATGTAGGAAATGCGAAAATACGAAATGTGCCCAGATATGCTAAAAAGTAAAGAAAACGCAGAAATACTGAATACTAAATAATAGAGTAGTAAGTCAGGGCAATATGATCAATCAGCTGGCTCCTCTGCCTGGCTGGATCCACGAAGCTCAGCGATCTCGCGACAAAGCTCTCCGATCTCCTGCTATAAAGAGTCTGCCTCAGTAGCATGAGTGAGATCAGATACCTAAATCTGCAAAGCAAGATCAGCTACCTCCTGTTTGAGCTTGGCAGTCTCTCTGCGGAGCTCAACAACCTGGGTGTATAAATCGGGTGGCTGCAAAGACAAATTATTAGATAATACAGTGATTTTGGGAGACGGAGGTGAAGGGGTGTACTCAGCAATAGGAGGCGATCTAGGCTCCTCAATAGTCTCTCCATAACCCTCCAAAGCATATCTCCAATTAGCTGGGTCATGAACACTGGTCATCATCGGATCAGGCAGCAAAAAGTAATGAACAGCCTCGTTGTCGATCAACAATCTGAACTGGTTGGGGTTTGCAGAGGCTCTCCTTATCAACCCTCTGTCTAGGCAGAAATCAACGTCCATGGTGGTGTATTCACTGAAAACCCTGAGATGTAACAACTTACGCGATAGGCCTAAAGTAGCAGCAATCTGGGTAACAATACCTCCCACATGAATAATACCTACTGATGACCTGGCAATACTGCTAAGACCTTTCAGCAGAAAGTTCCCACATGCCACAGGACGTGATTGGGTCGCACAAAACAGTAGAAAGATCTCCTCCTCACTAAGCAAGGTCTCAGCATCTGGCAATCCAAAGAAAGAGTGTGCTATGATCATCTGAAAATACCTCAATGCAGGGTTGTGGATAACATGTGAGAACTGGGTGGAAGGATCCTGACTCCCTCCACCAGAGATATCACTCCAGAACTTCTCCACTTCCCTACTCAGAAAGTATCTCATAGGTGTCTCAGGAATAGCATCAGGGGTCGTCTGAAAACCTAATAAATCACCAAACTCCTTATGAGTGAAGGAGTACTCAGTCCCAAATAACCTGAAAATAGCACATCCATCTGGTCCGCCCCAGGGGTCATAAGAAAACGAGCTGAGGAACTCCAAAGTGAGGTTCCTATAGGTGTTGTTCAGGTTGTCGAACTGGTCCCATTGAAGCTGGTGGCATAAGAATCTGACACTAGGCTCAATGCCTAAAGCCTCCATGCAAGCCTGATCTGGGTACCTCGTAGGTGCCATAGGACGCCTGAAGTGGACAAAGTAACGCTCTCTCTGGGCGTCATTCCTGAAAGTCACATGCATGTCGTCAAAATTCTGCATTCTGCACAGAGTTAGGAAGAAGGTCCTGTAAAACACAAACATTTCAAACATTAGTCCTGAAAAAATATAACAAGAAATAAAATAAAACAAAATGTAGAAAAAGTAAATAAGGTAAGAAAATCATGGGTTGCCTCCCATGCAGCGCTTGTTTAACGTCGTTAGCTTGACGACTGGAACTTATACATCTCTTGTCGGGATTGGTGGATCACTTAGAGTGTGGCTGGAGTAGGTTGTTGGAATGTCTCCTCCTTCGTAGAGCTTCAGTCTTTGTCCATTGACGATGAATGGTTTACATATCTCGTTTTTGATTTCAACAGCTCCAGACCTCAGAATTTTTGATACTTTGAAGGGGCCAGTCCATCTTGAACGGAGCTTTCCTGGGAAGAGCCGTAGCCTAGAATTGAACAGGAGAACAGGGTCGCCTAAGTTGAAGTCTTTTCTTACGATTCTTTTGTCGTGCCAAGCTTTTGTTCTTTCTTTGTATATTATGGCATTCTCGTAGGCTTGCTGTCTGAGTTCTTCCAATTTGTAGATGTCAAGGATACGTTTCTCACCAGCAGTTAGGTAATCCAAATTCAAAGTTTTAATGGCCCAATAGGCCTTATGCTCTAACTCAAAAGGTAAATGACAAGATTTTCCATAGACTAGTTGGTAGGGGGTTGTTCCTATAGGGGTTTTGAAAGCGGTTCTGTAGGCCCATAAAGCCTCTTGAAGCTTTTGCGACCAATCTTTTCTGGATACAGAGACAGTTTTTTCTAAAATTTGTTTAATCTCCCTATTAGATACTTCCACTTGGCCACTAGTCTGTGGGTGATATGGTGTTGCTACTCTATGCTTAACTCCATACTTGCTTAAAAGCTTATCAAATATTCTTGATATGAAGTGAGATCCTCCATCACTTATAACTAAACGGGGTGTTCCAAATCTGGGGAATATATAATTTTTAAATAATTTAATCACTACTCTAGTGTCATTTGTGGGTGCAGCTATCGCTTCAATCCATTTAGACACGTAGTCTACAGCAACTAAGATATACTTGTTTCCTAAAGATGGTGGGAATGGTCCCATGAAATCTATACCCCATACGTCGAAGAGTTCTACTTCTTGGATGTTTCTTAAAGGCATTTCGTCGCGTCTTGAAATATTTCCTGTGCATTGGCATCTATCACATTTGACAATGTAAGCATGGACATCACGCCACATGGTAGGCCAGAATAGGCCAGCTTGAAAAATCTTGGCGTAGGTCTTAGAGGTGCTTGCATGTCCACCATAAGGCGCAGAGTGACAATGCTGAATTATACTTTCTACCTCGTCTTCTGGAACGCAACGGCGGAAAATGCCATCTTTACCTCTCTTGAAAAGAAGTGGCTCGTCCCAATAGAAGTTTCTAACATCACTTAAGAACTTCTTCTTCTTGTGGTAATCGAGATCAGGGGGTATGATATCAGCAGCTAGGTAATTAATGAAATCAGCGTACCAGGGCACGTTACTTACAGCTAAGGATTTTTGGAAGTGCTCATGAGGGTCTGGTTTTTTATCTTCAATGGTTTCCAACTGGGCTATCAGTCTATCATAGGCAAAATCATCATTTATGGGTACTAATTCAGGATTCAGGTATTCTAGCCTAGATAGGTGATCGGCTACTACATTTTCTGTGCCTTTTTTTATCTCGGATATCTAAGTCGAACTCTTGTAGCAACAAAATCCATCGAAGTAACCTGTGTTTAGCATCTTTTTTACTTAGTAGGTAACGGATGGCAGCATGATCGGTGTAAACTATAATTTTGGCTCCTACTAGATATGATCTAAATTTGTCTATAGCGAAAACTACCGCTAGGAGTTCTTTCTCGGTTGTTGCGTAATTGAGCTGGGCGGCGTCTAGGGTTCTACTGGCATAATATATTACATGTAATCTTTTATCTTTTCTCTGACCTAGAACGGCTCCTACAGCATAATCACTGGCGTCACACATTATCTCAAACGGTTCAGACCAATCAGGGGGTTTCATAATGGGTGCTGAAATCAATGCTTGCTTCAAAAGGTTGAATGCTTTATCGCATTTTTCATCAAAGATGAATTCAGGATCTTTCATTAACAGGCCAGTTAAAGGTTTTGTTATCTTGGAGAAGTCCTTGATGAAACGGCGGTAGAATCCAGCGTGTCCAAGGAAACTTCTAACTTCCCTGATAGTCTTGGGTGGTTTTAGGTTCTCTATAACTTCTATTTTTGCTTTATCTACCTCTATACCTCTTTCGGAGATTATATGTCCTAAAACAATTCCTTCAGTCACCATGAAATGGCATTTTTCCCAATTCAGCACAAGGTTCACCTCCACACATCTTTCCAGGATTTTCTCAAGGTTGATAAGACAATTTTGGAAATCAAAACCGCAAACCGAGAAATCATCCATAAATACTTCCATGATTCCATCTAGATAATCTGCAAAGATTGACATCATGCAACGTTGGAAAGTAGCAGGGGCATTACAGAGTCCAAAAGGCATTCGTCTGTAGGCAAAAGTTCCAAAAGGGCATGTAAAGGTAGTTTTTTCTTGATCTTCTGGATGTATAGGTATTTGGAAGAATCCCGAATACCCGTCTAGATAGCAGAAGTAAGAATGTATGGCAAGACGTTCTAACATCTGGTCTATGAACGGTAAAGGGAAATGATCCTTCCTAGTTGCTTTATTTAACTTTCTATAGTCTATGCACATACGCCAACCTCCTTCTATCCGCTTTGCTATTTGTTCACCTTTCTCATTTTGCACAACTGTGATGCCTCCCTTCTTGGGTACCACATGCACAGGGCTCACCCACTTACTGTCCGAGATCTGATATATTATACCTGTTTCTAGCAACTTCAGAACTTCCTTCTTGACAACATCACTCAGTATAGGGTTTATCCTTCTCTGGTGCTCTCTGGAAGGTTTTGAATCTACTTCGAGCGAAATCTGATGCATGCATACGGATGGACCTATACCTTTCAGATCAGAGATATTATATCCTAAGGCTGAGGGATATCTTCGTAAAACGTCTAAGAGTTGGTCTGTTTCTTTTTGTCTCAAGGCAGCACTAACTATAACCGGACGATTCATTTCTTCATCAAGAAACTCATATCTCAGGTTCTTAGGCAGTTCCTTAAGTTCCAAGGCTGGTTTAATAGGGCAAGGCATAGGATATGGGGTAAGGGATAAACATTCGTAAAGGTTATCATCGATGTAGGGTTTCTTATAATTGTCATCTTCCAAAATAAGAGTTGATGGCAGCTTAATTATTTCAATGACTTCTTCTTGCTCTAACTCCCTAACACATTCATCAATGATATCTATTGCATAACACGCGTCTCCTATCACAGGTGCCATAAGAAATTTTGAAAGTATAAATTCTATCTTCTCGTTCCCTACCTCAAAGGTTAGCTTCCCCTTTTTGACATCTATTATGGCTCCAGCAGTCGATAAGAATGGTCTACCTAGAAGAATTGGTATGTCATCATCTTCTTTAATGTCCATGACAACAAAATCAGTAGGGATAAACAACTGACCTATCCTAACAGGGACGTCTTCAAGTATGCCTATCGGATATTTAACAGATCTATCGGCTAATTGAAGTGACATCTTGGTAGGTTGCAACTCTCCTAAGTTTAACCTTTCGCAAACCGCTAAGGGCATTAAGCTCACACTAGCTCCTAAGTCTAGAAAAGCTTTTTCGATGACATGACTCCCCAAAATACAAGGAATGGAAAAGTTTCCAGGATCTTTATCCTTTTTTGCTAATTTATTTTCGGCAATAGAATTACATTCCAAGGGTTTCGGATCATCAAGTCTACGTTTATTGGTAAGGATGTCTTTGAGAAACTTTGCGTAGGATGGTATTTGGGTAATGGCTTCTGTGAACGGGATTTCTACGTGAAGTTTTTCTATAACTTTAATGAATTTCTGATACTGATTATTGATCTGGGTTTGTTTAAGTCTTTGCGGATATGGTATTGGTGGTTTGTATGGCGGGGGTGGTATATAGGTTTTGTCTTTGGGTTCTTCTCCTTTTTCTTGACTTTCCTGGTTTACAGATTCCTCTGGTTTCTTCTTTTTATCTGGGATGTTGTCATCTTCCTTAGTAGTTTTGGGATCACTCAACCTTGGGTTACAAGGTTCATCATAAGCGGTCTCACTTCGTAGGGTAATGGCATTTGCTTGTCCTTTCGGGTTTTGTTGAGGTTGTCCAGGGAATTGTCCTCCAGGTGTGGTCTGAGGGGCTTGGTTTAAAGCTACCTGCGAGATTTGGGTTTCAAGCATCTTATTGTGAGTGATTATTTGGTCAACCTTGGTTCCTAACTGGGTAATTAGTTCGTTAACATGAACGTTTTGGTTCATGAACTCCTTGTTTTGTTGGATTTGAGCAGCGACAAAATTATCCACGATTTTCTCAAGGCTCGGTTTTGGTGGTACAGGTTGCATAGGTTGATTTGATCTTGGGGCTTGATAACTTGATTGTCTCGGAGGGGCAGTATTTTGGATAGGGTTATTATTCTTATAGGAAAAGTTTGGGTGATTCTTCCATCCAGGGTTATAGGTATTTGAAAATGGGTTCCCTTGGGTGTAGTTCACTTGTTCAGAGCTGGTCTCGTTTAACAGACCGCATTCTGCGGATTGGTGTCCTTTCGTCCCACATATCTCACAATCTGACGAAACTGCGGCTGCAGTATTCGGGGTTGTACACATATGCTCAACTTTTAGGGCTAATGCGTCCATTTTAACTTGCATCATGTCTATAGAGCTTAACTCATGTATTCCTCCTTGGGCTTCCTTCTTTTCCACTGTCGCTTGTTCTACTCCCCATGATTGATGGTTTTGGGCCATATCTTCGATAAGGGCACTAGCTTCAGGGTAAGGTTTGTTCATCAGTGCGCCACCTGCGGCGGCGTCGATGGTCATCTTAGTGTTATAATGAAGTCCATTATAGAAGGTTTGAATGATTAACCAATTTTCTAAACCATGATGTGGGCATGCTCTTAACAGCTCTTTATATCTCTCCCAGGCTTCGAACAACGATTCTCCTTGGTTTTGGGTAAATCTAGTTATTTGGTTTCGAAGAACAGCGGTCTTACTCGGGGGAAAATATCTAGCAAGGAATACTTTTCTAAGGTCTTCCCAACTTGTTATGGAATTTGGTGGAAGGGAATCTAACCAAGATAGGGCCTTATCTCTGAGGGAAAAAGGAAATAATCTTAAGCGAATCGCCTCAGGAGGGGCTCCATTGGTTTTAAAGGTGTCTGCTAGTTGGAGAAAAATTTTCAAATGTTGGTTTGGGTTCTCTGTAGCAAGACCTGCGAATTGTCTCTGCTGTACTAACTGCAGCAGAGATGGTTTAAGTTCAAAATTGTTAGCTGGTATGGCTGGATTTACTATACTAGAACTAGGTTCCTCGTTGGATGGTTGGGCGAAATCCTTAAGAGGTCTTTGATTTTGATCTTCGGCCATAGCTTTCCTAAGTTTACGGAAATATAAACGTGCGCGAGCGTAACGTTCTGGTTCAGCTAGAGGGTCTACTAAACTGCCAGTACTACGGGTTTTTTGCATTGACCGGCGGGTAACTTCCTTAGTCTAAACGGTATAACAACAGGGTACGAAATTTGACGAAATTGGTCCCCGGCAACGGCGCCAAAAACTTGATGCGTATTTTTTCGCAAGTGTACGAACGCGTCAGAGTAATATAAAAGATTATCGTATCCACAGAGACCAAGTGTCAATCTATCGCTGTCTATTGTTAAGGTGTGTATCTAAGGTGATTGAAAATAGTAGTTTTGAAGAGTGCACGGTAATAAATAAAGTAATTAAAATTAATTGATAAAGACAGGTTCGAATGCAATTCACACAACCAATTGATAATTCAAGTACTTGCTAATAGAACTACTTACGGGCAATGTTTTCTACTTTGAAAAGAACTAATTTGACAGGAACTGTCGCTTTCGCGTACTCAGAACCGAGTTGTACCCCCTAATCAAACCCTCTTATTGTCACGGATAAAAAGGCGCGCATTGCGTTAGAGTAGTAAACCTATTTTTAAGAAATATAGTATCTTGACCAAGTTGAAAAGTACTTTAACCTGGATTTTCTAAAAAAAAGGGGTTCTTACGAACCAGACTTTAAACTTCTTAACGCGTCCGAAAATGGTTTTAAAATCTCTTTTCCTTTTAGATTAAAAACTCCTAATAAACTAAACAAAGCGTTTTCGCTGTTTTTGAAATAGTTTAAAAACAGTTAAGTCTAGATCGGCGTTGGACGGCTTTCGATCTTACCCAACGGAATTTAAGAACAGGAAAACTTATATTGAAAGTTAAAATAGCCCTTAAGTGTTTCCACTAACAATTGTACAGATTATCGGTTCGGTTATGATTTTCACATTCTAACCTTTATAAAATTAGCCAGACATGGTAAAGTAAAAGTTCATTTTTAGATTTTTCATAAGAAAGGGTATTTAAGTGCGAGTGCGGAAAGTAAATGAAAGTAGTGCGAGTGCGGAAAGTAAATGAAAGTAAAGCAGTGCGGAAAATAAATGAAATTAAAAGACAGTGCAAGAAATAAAGTTGACAAAAGGTAAAGTAATAAAAACCTGCTCCAATCGGAGTGGTTGAATAAAATGCGAACTGAAAGTAAAATGGCGGTAGGATGAACTTCCTTCCAGAGTGCTCCAAGACTCAATCTCACAGGCTCTTACAGACTCGATCTCTCGAATGTAGTAACACCTCGATGTGAAGCGATTACCACTATTACACTGATATATGCTTATGAACAACTAAGCTTGGATGAAGAAAAACGAAAATCTAAAGTCCTATTTATAGGCAAGGAAACATGTGGAAAAAACAAGGATGCTCCTAGCATTTGAATTTGGGAGGGAACTCGTTTTGTTCTTGTGGCGCCCGCCACAACACCATGGCGCCCGCCATGAGTGTAAAATTGCTTGGGCAGTTGGAGATCGTGGGGAAAAACAGTTGGGAGGAGTTTGAGACATGGCCACGTCATGGAAGACCCTGTGGCGGCCGCCATAGTGGATGCCATAAGTGCAAAATGCTGATTTTCTCTATTTTAGCTCATTTCGGCTCCTTTTTCGCTCCTTTTCTCGCTCGGGGCTCCGATTAGACTAAAAACCTGAAAACAAAGAAAAACATGATAAAAACATAATAAAATGACATTAAAAGACTAAGAATGCATGCGAAATCGGAGTAAAAAATACGGTGAAATTCAGTGTCATCAGTTTGCCGACATGGCTAATCACAAAGTCGTCGGATTAATGCCGGAAGGTCTAACTCATCATCAGAAAAAGGAATTTTTATTTGACGCCAAGTCTTTTGTTTGGGACGAACCATATTTGTTTAGGCTTGGTGTCGATAACATTTTGAGAAGATGCGTGTCAAAAGAAGATGCCACTAACATACTTTGGCATTGTCACAACTCTCCTTATGGAGGGCATTTAAACGGATTAAGAACGACAACGAAAGTCCTCCAATCGGGCTTTTATTGGCCTTCTTTATTCAAAGATGCACATGCGCATGCAGAAAGTTGTGACAAGTGTCAAAGGAGTGGTGGAATTTCAAAACGGCATGAAATGCCGTTACAAAACATGTTGGAAGTAGAGGTGTTTGATTGTTGGGGAATAGAATTTATTGGACCTTTTCCATCATCATTTTCCAATAATTATATTTTGGTCACAGTTGATTATGTATCCAAGTGGGTAGAGGCAATAGCATGTGCTAAAGCGGACGGAAACACTGTGATAAAATTTTTAAAGAGAAACATTTTTTCTCGATTTGGTACTCCGAGGGTGTTGATAAGTGACGGAGGATCCCACTTTTGCAACACTCGGCTAGAAAAAGCCTTGGAGCAGTATGGTGTTAAGCACAAAGTTGCAACACCATATCATCCATAGGCCAATGGACAAGCGGAGGTATCAAACCGTGAAATTAAAAGGATCTTGGACAAAACGGTGTCATCCTCAAGAAAGGATTGGTTAAATAAGCTCGACGATGCTTTGTGGGCCTATCGGACAACTTTTAAAGCTCCGATTGGTCTCACACCTTTTAAATTGGTCTATGGTAAGAATTGTCATTTGCCGGTGGAGTTGGAACATAAGGCATTTTGGGCCTTGAAATTTCTGAATTTTGATCCAACTTTAAGCAGAGAAAGAAGAAAGATACAATTGCATGAAATGGAGGAATTGCGCCTCCAATCGTATGACTCCAACAAGTCGTACAAAGATCGAGTGAAAACTTACCATGACAAAAAGATAGTGACCAAACAGTTTAAAGTAGGGCAACTGGTCTTACTTTTCAATTCTCGATTAAAACTGTTCCCTGGAAAATAGAAATCTAAGTGGTCTGGTCCATTTCGGATTCAGGAGATCAAACCATATGGAGCAATAGTCATTGAAGACACAAAGTCAAATGAGAGTTGGAATGTAAATGGTCAGAGGTTAAAGATTTATCTTGGTGGTGATTTCGAGCGACATCCCTCCGTAGTGCCTTTTTGTGATCCTTGAGGTTGCATTGGACCGTCGAGCTCAACCGACGTTAAACAAGCGCTTGTTGGGAGGCACCCCAACATTTTAAGTATTTCTGTTTTCTTTGTTGTTTTGATGATTTAAGTTGTTTAAGAATTGGTGTAGTATGGTAGCAGCTGCAGAAATGTTTTTAAAAAATCTGTCATGTTCGCTGGCTAGTTCGCTTTGCGAACCTGAGGCGAGCATTTACTGACCAGTTCGCATTGCGAACTTAGCGAGACAACCAAATGTTTTTCTGCTGCCACCTCATTAAAAAGGGATTTTATTTAGGGTGGGCCAGACACTTGGGCCTATGACCCATCACATTTTCTGATTATTGAGAGGCAACCCTACTCCCTTTGTCATTCTCACTCTTGCCTTTCTCACAAACGCACTCACAAGTGAAACTCTCTCACGTGCTCTGTTCCTATCATCTTTCACCAAGTTTTTCCCAAGTGTTAACAAGTACAGGTTTGAATTCCTTTTCTCTCTTTTGATTTCTGTTAGAACAATATGGTTAGGGTAGTTAAGTTGAACATTAGAGACAATTTCACTCTAGGATTACAAAGTATGTACAATACACCTCTGGTTATAATGCTTTGTTGTTGCTGCATGTTGAAATTTTATCAAGCCTTATGAGTAGAGTTGTATTGTTAAAACTAGTCTGATGTTGGAAAGTTGGGATACTGTTATTTTTGAAAATTCCGCAGGTTCGCTGACCAGTTCGCCTTGTGAACCTGGGCGAGCATTCGCCAGAACCTCGCTTTGTGAATCTGGGGCGAATGTTCGCCAGGCTTCGCTTTGCGAACTTTACGCGAACAGACCAGAATTTTGATTTTTTTTTAATTTTATCTCAGTTTGGGATTCTGTTTTATTCCTATTCCAATGGACTGTTTTGCTGTTGGTTGTTATTTTATCTGGTGATTTTTGCAGATGGCTCCAAAAATCAATCCATCAAAAAAGAGAAAGGTCGGTATTTCATGACAAGTTCCGATTCAGTTCAACAGTGTTCTCTTTAGAGGAGCAAAACAGGCCGCAAGGTACCTAACTTTGGAAAGGAGAACCATATTACTCAAGAAGAGATTTAATTTGAATCCACAGGGGAGATACCGGTCGGTAGCTCAACTCCTCGAAGAAAAAAAGTGGGGGAGACTGATTACACCAGTGGATAGTTACAACATTGAGATGGTTCAAGAATTTTATGCTAATGCCCTCCCGGATGATGGGGAGGCATTTGGGTGGACAACCTTAGTTGGGTGAAAAGTGGTGAGGTTTGATCGAGGAACCATTAACACTGTTCTTGAGAATCCATTACCATTGAGAGAAAATCAGATTGATGACTTTCATAGAACATTGAGCCTCCACAGAGACATTGCGACCATGACTATAGACCTTTTGCGAGAAGGTAAATCTGTAGAGCTTAACCCATCTGGGGCTGCAAAAAGATACCATCGTGAAGATATGCGTCCTTTGGCACAATTGATCTTGCTTTTAGTTCTCACCAATATTAAGCCAAAGTCACATTCATCGACCATTCCTATTTACCTTGCCCATCTGGTCCACAGCATAATGACCAATGTCCAGATCGATGTAGCCAAGATTATAGCGGATGAGATGAGGGCTATTGTTGAGAGCAGGCTTGGTTCCGCTTCTAGGAAGAACGCTCCTCGTGCCTTCCCTTGTCTCATTATGACTCTGTGTGTGTATGTTGCGGTTTATGTCCCCACGCACCGTCAGGTGACCATCCCGGCTGCTATAGACGACCGGTATGTGGACAAGTATTGTAAACCAAAGGGGTTGAGGGGTGAGACTTCTGGTGCTGGTGATGATGCCGACACAGGTTATGGCGATGGGTCTGGTAGTTCTGGGTGTTGCGGTGAAAATCGGATAACAAATTATTAATTAATTTGCATCATTTTTCTTTTACAACCGACTTTGATTTATCCAAAGGAAAGGTTCAAGATCGTTAGAAAAACCTAAAGGGGAAGGTCTAAGGTTCGGGGGTTGGTTACGCCTAGGGAAGGTATTAACACCCTAAACGTCCGTAGTACTCTACGGGAACCTCTTGTTAGTATTGTGTTATATTAAAGTTGCTTGCTAAGAGAAATGTGCTAAGGTAAAGAAAGACATAGGGCATGTACACTAAGTATGCTCGCCAAGACATCACATCTCGTGCCTACGTATCATGACAGGAATGGAATCAGAGCATTCGTAGTTCCCCTCAATGGGGTAAGGAACTCTTGACTGTGGTCAAGGTTCCAAGGGAAAGCAGGGTGAAAAGCTTGAAAGCAAAGCTTGTAAGGATGGATTGGTTAGTAGAAAGAGATTAATGGCTATCTCTTGAAAGGATTGTGAAAGGTTGGACCGTCTTAAAGGAGAAGAGATTAATAGCTATCTCTTTGGGAAGGCCAGGTCAGAAGGGATAAGAGATTAATGGCTATCTCTTGGGAAATGGTTTGAGGTTAACAGGGTATCTGAGCTATCTATGACATGAAGAGAGACTTTTCCTTTGGAATGTGGGTAAACAGAGGAACGAGGAGGAAAACTCCGGTATCGATAATAGAATGAACAACAACATATATACAGTAAAATGCAATAAGAATTAAATGAGAAACCGAACACCGGGATTTGACTAAAAATGAAAACAAAGAAAACGTCAAGATAAAGTTAAAAATTAAAATCTAAACAAACGAGATTTGAAAATAACCAAATTCTATTTAAAAGCTCATTAAATAATTAAACTAATTAAACTAAAATTCTAGCTAAATTAATTCCGAACTTAAAAACTAACTACTAATTTACAACTAATTAAATTAAGTTCAATTAAATTTAAAAACTAAACTCTAAGAGAAATATTTTGAATTTTTTAATATAAATAATTTGAATAACTATCACTAACTAAAGATTAACTATTAAAAGTAACTACTTAACAATAATATCTAAAAAGAAAATCATGCACAGTAAGAACTATTTTTCATTTTCAAGTATAACATGCACTAAACCAAACCAATTATAAAGATCTCCACATGATTTCACAGTAACAAACAACTACTGCATAGACAGATACACTAACACGCAAATGATGTCCACACGAGATATAAACAAATCTGAAAAGTCAACCTATGTTCTTCTCTTTCTTTTTTTTCTAATTGAAAATAACTAAACTTATTAAACTAAATAATCATTATTAATTCTAACAAAATTTTAAACATAACTAAAAAAAACCAAATGCAGAACGTAAAATATATATACATATATATAACTGAAATCATAAAGTAAATATATAAATATATAAAAAACCAAAACATACAGTATATATATATATATAAAACTAAAACAAAGATAAATATACATGTATACTTAAAAATGAAAAACTTATCTACATGCATGTAAGAGGCTCTTGACAGAAAATAGCAGCACCGGCAGTGGTGAGATTATGAGGTGTAGTTTCATATTATTATTTCAGAATCACATGAAAATAATGTTACGTAATATACTAGCAAATAACTCTCTTTGGTACCATATGACTAAGCTACAAATTTTTAAAAAAATAATAACATTACAGTAACAACATGACATTGATATAATCAACTACAACACACACACTGACCCTCACACCTTTCTCTCTGTATATAAATCCATCAGCAAAAATCAATAAAAACAAGTTTACTTCACAACGTATTTTACCTTGCAATTATTCACAAACATACACACGACCACCCTATTCACACATCTAATCGCTAGCACATATATTCAGCACACCATACTAAACAAAGTATAATAACAAAGCTCATATACAGATTCAGAAACACACTGTCATGGCGTAGAACACCCCAAGTTTCCACACTCTACTATTGCAAGCAACACACTGTTAACACATTCCACACACACTACAGCACAACATATAGTTACATATTCACATATCATTAACCAAATCCATAGCTTAAAAATAGGAGTGATTAGCAGCAACTTTAATGACCAAGAAATAACACATCAAAACCAAGACACACAACCATACGCATGGAAGAACCAAAGAACAAACATCGTAATCATGAAATATCAACACATAAGCTACACAACATCAAAGTACAAATACAATAACACGAACCGCGAGTTATGCACCAAATTGAAAGGAAATACCAAACACTGTACAATATATATACATGTAACATAGTAATTGAAATGCGTAGAAATGTGAAACCATTACCGAATAAAAAGTAGTAGCCGTAGTCACTTGTGTACATCAAAATCGGTTCATCGGTTACTCTCTTCTTTCTCTGCTCTCCCACAGCGGTTGTGGATCGGTGGTGGTTGAAAATGGAGGTCGGAGATTTTGTTGAAGTGGTAAGTCGAGTTGTTGTTTGAACCGTGAAGATCAAGAAGGTTTGTTTGGATGGTTATGTGAGGTCATGGTTATGCAAGAAGGTGAATGAGGATGGTGGATTGCTGTTTTACCGGTTGGTATTCTGGTGATGATGTTGGTGTGTAGTATTCTGATGATCTGATCTTGTTGTCGTTCACAAGGGAGAATGGAGTCCTTTTATAGCACAAGGCAGCTGGTTTACAATCCAAACATTTAGTGGTTTGAGGCTTTGTCTAAGGGAGAAAGATCACTAGCCAAGATCCTATGCGCATGCTTCCTTACTGCCTTTCTTGAGCCAAGTGAGAAGATTAGTGGTTGCCCATTTTATGGTTTAAGTAGCAGTAGATGGCTAGGTGTGAATTGGTTTTGCAGTAGAAAGTTTGGCGGAAAGCTTGATAAAATTGTATGGTTTTGGAGGAAAAAGTGGTGGTAGCAGCAAAGTTGGACTTGGTGTATGGGACCTGTTCTTTTCTTACGGATTTATAACAATACAAAATGCTAAATAAAATGGCAAATGACATAAAATGATAATAAGTAATAATAACAACATTAATAAGTAGATAGGAATAAAAAATAGTAATAATGATAATACTAATAAAATAACGATAATAAAAAAAAATACTACTAAATAACTGTAAATAAAAATTATGAAAATTAATATAATTAAACTAAATTAAGTTAAATTAAAAATTAATGTTAAGCTAAACTAAAATAACAAAATTAATCTAATTAAATAAAATCAAATTACAATTAAAAGTGAATTGAATTAAAAATTTGCCTAATTACCAAACTAAAAAAACTAAACTGAAATTAAAATTAGATTAGATTAATTCTAAATAACTCCAAAGTAAATATTTAAGTAAATATAAATAATATAAATAAAATCAAGCGTGACAAGGAATAAAGAATAAAAATAAAAGCATGACTAAAGATCAATGAGACATTTATCAAGAATGCGAAAATGGCCGACTCATGATGATATAAAATGATCAGAATCTGAGGGTAAAATTTGGGGTGCAACAGTTGCCCCTATTTAAATAGCTTCACCGGACGACACGAGGGATGGAAATCCTTCGAGAGATCGAGGTGAAAGGTATTTAAATATAGCAAACCGAAAATTTTGCCCTTAGATGGAATGCAGATGCTAAGGACAAACAACAGACATACACGTGCTGACATGCCATGAACTTCTAGTATGATGAAAATGGTGGAATGATAAATGCAAAGGTGCAAACAAACAAAACACCAAGGATGAAGGAGCAAACCACCACATATGAGCTTACTGGGGAAGGATAAGGGTTGACATCCATGAGAAAGACTCACTGGGGATACAGACTGACCAACAAAAGGGGCTCAATGGGGAGACTCTGAGGAAACACTGGGGATAGAAAAATAACGAGGAAATCCTACAGGTCCTCACTGGGAATGGGAGCCAGAGAGGTGTTCTCCACTAGGGAAAAGTCTAGCGAGATGGACGACGGGTTTATTGGAGACCGGACGACACTGGGGAAATGAAAGTACACTCTTTACTAGGCATGGAACCAGAAAGAAGACATGATCTCCACTGGGGATCAATTTAAAATAAAAGGATAGACATCAACAAAATATTTTTGGGATTTTCTCGTACTGAAGAGTTCAAACGGGATCTTCGAGAAAAGCCAAAAGAGAAAGACACATCCGGAGAAACATCAGATGGCAAAAGAAACCAGTCATCTAATAATGGCTTTGAATGAAAGGTACAAGTCACAATATCTAATAATGGCTTTAGATAAAAGTGAGCAAACAAGACTATATGGCATTGAATAAAAGGACACCGGGCATTCAATAATGGCTTTGCATGGAAGGTACAAATCATAATAGCTGAGAATGGCATCAGATGAATGTGAACAGAGACTGCATTCAACAATGGCATTGAATGCAAAGAAATCAGTCACCCAATAATGGCTTTGAATGAGAGGTAAGACTCACAATATCTAATAATAGCTTTAGATGAATGTGAACAAAGATTACATTCAAGAATGACATTGAATGCAAGGGAACCAATCACCCAATAATGGCTTTGGATGAAAGGTATAAATCACAATATCTAATAACGGCTTTAGATAAAGTGAAACAAAGACTCAATCTGAAAAACATCAGAAGGAGAGACACATCCGGATAGGCATCAGATGGTAGAGAAACCGGACATCCAATATTGGCTTTGAATGAAAGGTATAGATCACAATATCTAATAACGACTTTAGATAAAGTGAACAAAGACTCGATCTGGAAAACAACAAGAAGAGAGATACATCCGGAAAGGCATCAGATGGTAGAGAAATCGGACATCCAATAATGGCTTTGAATGAGAGGTATGACTCACAATATCTAATAATAGCTTTATATGAATGTGAATAGTAAGAATCCAAGAAAGCATTGGACGAAAGGTACAAATCACGGCATCTGAGAAAGCATCAGATAAACGTGAGAAAGGTAGAGATCCAAGAAAGCATTGGATAAAAGGGATCACAGTATCCAAGACAACATTAAATGACTGTGAACTTTCAGGAATGGCACTGAAAGTAAAGGTAAATCACTATATTCAGGAATGGTATCGAATGATAGTGAGAAAGACATCCAGGAATGGCACTGAATGAACAGATAAGACTTTCAGGAATAGCACTAAAAGATATCCAAGCAAATTTGATTATGGTTACAGAAGGTAGGCAAAACTTCCAGGAATAGCACTGGGAGAAACAAGAGGAATAAGATATCCAGGTAGGGCACTGGAGATCACAAGAGATGGACATCCAGGAATGGCACTGGATTGAGAGAATATAAAGATCCAGGAATAGCACTGGAATGAGAGAAGATCAACATCTATCAACAAGATTAGATGCGCAAGAGAATGACAACATTCAGGAATGACACTGAATGAAAAGGACAGGTAACGTTTTGGTAAGACGTGGATAACGACACGACCTCGGGAGAAATGCAAATGAGGATAAAACACTCATGTTATGCATATGGTATAAATTATGCAGATGATATATGATCAAATGCGAATGCAGATGTCGACGACATGGCTCGACTCTCTGGGAAGACAAGACTGGAAGACTGATTCCTCTACACGGAGATCACTGCCATTCTACTTGGGACTAGAGATGCTTCTGCTGAACACATCTTTACCACACTAATAAACTGTATCTAGTGATGATTCTTGTAAAGAAGGATGGAGAGATGCTTGGGGATTCTTCAAGTAAACTGCCCCAGATTAGCTGATTATTGTAGATGAGCTAATCATTGCTTCAGCTGATTGATTCTTGAAATGACCGTTTCACGGTACACTTGAAAAGCTTGCCCCAGACTGAGTCTTGAAAAACTTCTGTATAAACCAATTTTGAGAGGTCGCCATTAAACCAAAAATCTTGAACTGATTCTTAACAGGATATGGAAGAAACTTGCCCCTGATTGGATCACCGACCAAGTTTCTCAGATGTTTGAAAATTCCTTAAGAAGAAAGCTAGTTTGCAAACAAAAGTATTTGTACAAACATGGTAAATACAAAGTTCATGCAACCTTTGAAATCAAAATCATTTTGAAAGAGGTGCAAAGTATACGGGATACTGGTCAGAACACGGTGGTTCAAGACATTAAAGTGAAAAGTTTAAGCAAAGGGTGTAATGCCCAAAATAGATGATTTGCAAAGATCTTTTGGAGTCAGTTTATGCAACCTTGCTGTAGTATGCTTTAAAAATAACCTCACTTCAATTAGGTCTTTTGAGGGTTATAACGTGGCCTGGTTCACGGTTTAAGAAACAAAAGATAAAGGCTCAAAGTTTATTTGTGACCCACCCAATCTATGTGATGAACTTCAGTCCTATGCTCGGTTAACTCAGACTCTGTACTCAAATTTCCATAGGTTAGGAATTGCACTGATGATAGTAATGATGATGGTCCAGAAGTTAAGAGACTTTGTATTGGCGGTCACTACTTCCTTACAAAATTGTTTGCCATTGAGGACTTCCAGGATAAAGGATTTAAAGATTTCCTCCTTTTGGTTGTCATACAAACTTTTCTTTCTTAATTTTTCTTTTTTTTTTTGTGACTGCCTGGCTTAAGGATTACAGTGAATCATCATTGGTGTTTGACTTGAAAGACAGTTTCGACACTTGCTTGTTGTGTGCGAAGGAACATTTGTGAACTTTGTTGAAAGGTGTCTTGAATGAAACTCTTGTATTTGAATGCATAATCAAGCTAACTGAGAACTACCCTGCCCCAGGTTAAGATTGCAGGTTTTTTATTTATAAAGAAAAGAAACTCCTACTTCAAGGCTCAAAAGGGTTGACGAGGGATTATCTTCCTTATTTCGCCAGTGTTTGGGAATTGAAACAATGCCTTACATCGTCAGCAAAGTTTTGATTTGAAAGCATACCATAACAATTATGAGTATAAAGTATCATCATCCTCCCTCCAATCTTTGCACAATCAAAAGGAAAGTGGCAAAGAGATAAAGTATTTTGCAAAAGAAAGCATAGAGATGTAAATAGTAAACACAAATGAATTGAATCAAAAATTGCAATGCTCATTTCATTAAACTTGAAGGTACAAATATAATTTGAAAGCAAACAGCTATTACAAAATAAAGAAAATACAAACAACAAGAAACAAAGGCCTAGTGACTAATCAACACAAGGATGAGCTGTCCTGTCTGAAACACTGGCTTTTAGGAGGATAGCATGCTGAAGTCGACTGAAGCTTCACTTGGCGTGCCCTGGCAGAGGGTTGTTTTGAACATTGGGATTGTCCTTAAAGGAGAGGATTTTGTTCCTCATCAGCTCTTGTACTCTAGCCTTCAATGCAAAGCAATTTTCCAAGTTATGGCCTGCACCACCTTGATGGTATTCACAATGAAGATCAGCCCTATAGCCGGCTGGAAGAGGATTTGGAGAAGGAGGCAGAGGCCTTGTGGTAATCAAATCTTGTTGAACCAAACTAGGATAAAGTTCAGTGTAAGTCATGGGAATGGGATCAAATTGACCCCTATTACGATACTGGCTCTGTCCTGCAGCTGGACGTTGGAAAGCTTGAGTTGGTCGTGGTGCAGCAACCACAGGAGTAACAACAGCAACTGTAGGGTGAACAACATACTGAGGTTGAGGACGAGGCCTTCTCACTTCAACCATTATAGCATTAGTCTGATCTTCCTTCTTCTTCTGAAAGTTCCCGTAGGATTTCTTCACAGCATTAGAAGATTCAGCAACCTTTGATACTTTTCCTTTCTTAAGACCTTCCTCTAATCTTTGGCCAATAGTAACCAAATTAGTGAAATTGGAGGAAACACTTCCAACCATCTTCTCCCAATAGAACGGGGACAAGGTATCCATAAACATTCCAGTTAACTCCTTCTTGGCCAGGGGAGGTTCCACTTGGGAAGCCAACTCTCTCCAACGCTGAGCATACTCCTTGAAAGACTCTTTATCATTCTGAGACATGTTTTGCAGTTGACGGCGATCAGGATCCATGTCAAGGTTATACTTGTATTGCTTCATGAAGGCATTTGTGAGGTCTTGGAAGCTGTGGATAGAGTTTTGCTCAAGACCCATGTACCATTTGAGTGATGCTCCACTCAAGCTGTCTTGAAAACAGTGGATAAGCAGCTTCTGATTCTTGGCATGAGCAGTCATCCTGCGAAGATACATGACCAAATGAGCCCTTGGGCAAGAGTGACCTTTATACTTCACAAAATCTGGAGTTGTGAACTTAGGAGGTATAACAAGGTCAGACACTAAGCACATGTTGTCTGCATCTACATTGAAGAAATCAGTACCCTCAACTGCTTTGAGTCTTCTTTCTATGCTTTGAAACTGCTCTCGGACAACTTCGGGTTCAACAAAGTCCTCATGGTCCTCACCTTGAGCACTGGCAGCATTGTACTCATAGTGGGGATCCTCAAAGGGAGCTCGAGTAGTCTGAACTATAGGTTGAGGCTCGGTAAAAATAGGAGCTTGAAACAATGGTCTAGCAGCTTGACCAATCATAGCATTAGATGCAAGAGGTGGAGAATAGTTGTGTGGCAAACCAAACTCTGACCAAGTTGAAGGTGACACTTGAACTGGTGGAGGATCAGCACTTGAAACTTCCTGGATGACTGTCCTTTGGGGAGGTTCTCCTCTAGCAAGCAAAACATGAAGCATTTCAGTGAGTTTAGTCATACTAGATTTGAGATCATCGATCTCCATTCGGACCTCAACATTGTGTATCTCTTGCTCTGACATCTTGCGTCTGTAATTAGCTCTAGTCCAGTATCGGTGTCGAGGAATCAACTTGACAACTAACAGACAAACACTGGAAGATAGAGAGAATTGGAAATGAGTTACTGGACAAACAAACGCGTGCAATGGGTCATGCAAAGATGCAAACGATATGCAATGCAATGCAAACAGGATGCAAAACACATGCAACAAGATCAAGGGTTTAAGATCACAGCATGGAGTCTGGGTAAAGCACCAACCACAGGGTGTGTACTAGGGTTTATCAACTGTAGAAGATGGTTCTAAAAGTTCCCAGAGTCTACGTAAATCCTTCGGATATTATCAGCCTACGTGACTACTCACGTGGGTTAATAATATTCTTAAGATAAACTCGTCTGAGTGTAGTATCGCGTGACAACTACTCAGGACTGGCTCCCTCATAATCACCGCACTACGCTATAAAGGCCAGGTGGGGTAAAGGTAACTACGGTCCTCAAAATCCCTGGCACTCAATTGAAAAAGTAATATCAATGTGACTGCTCACATCATACATCAACAATCCCAAAGGGCCTCATCTGAGTGTGGTCATCATATGCCATAAATTGTTGGTACTACTGCCAACAACCGACTATTGATTACACCACGATCCTATCATAAGTGCTCTCAAGTCCGGGTTAGGACTTATCTCACCACTCAAGGTAGCAACCCTGCACACAGAAAAACTCAAGCACAACAGGTATATATACAGATATAAATATACAAATGTACAAGCAAACAAACATGTAAATAACACAAATACAAACAAGATAGGCTTAACCCTCTTAGGGAGCGTCCCCAGTGAAGTCGCCATTTCTGTTGCGGTGAAAATCGGATAACAAATTATTAATTAATTTGCATCATTTTTCTTTTACAACCGACTTTGATTTATCCAAAGGAAAGGTTCAAGATCGTTAGAAAAACCTAAAGGGGAAGATCTAAGGTTCGGGGGTTGGTTACGCCTAGGGAAGGTATTAGCACCCTAAACGTCCGTAGTACTCTACGGGAACATCTTGTTAGTATTGTGTTATATTAAAGTTGCTTGCTAAGAGAAATGTGCTAAGGTAAAGAAAGACATAGGGCATGTACACTAAGTATGCTCTCCAAGACATCGCATCTCGTGCCTATGTATCATGACAGGAATGAAATCAGAGCATTCGTAGTTCCCCTCAATGGGGTAAGGAACTCTTGACTGTGGTCAAGGTTCCAAGGGAAAGCAGGGTGAAAAGTTTGAAAGCAAAGCTTGTAAGGATGGATTGGTTAGTAGAAAGAGATTAATGGCTATCTCTTGAAAGGATTGTGAAAGGTTGGACCGTCTTAAAGGAGAAGAGATTAATAGCTATCTCTTTGGGAAGGCCAGGTCAGAAGGGAGAAGAGATTGATGGCTATCTCTTGGGAAATGGTTTGAGGTTAACAGGGTATCTGAGCTATCTATGACATAAAGAGAGACTTTTCCTTTGGAATGTGGGTTAACAGAGGAACGAGGAGGAAAACTCTGGTATCGAGAATAGAATGAACAACAACATATATACAATAAAACGCAATAAGAATTAAATGAGAAACCGAACACCGGGATTTGACTAAAAGTGAAAACAAAGAAAACGTCAAGATAAAGTTAAAAATTAAAATCTAAACAAACGAGATTCGAAAATAACTAAATTCTATTTAGAAGCTCATTAAATAATTAAACTAATTAAACTAAAATTCTAGCTAAATTATTTCCTAACTTAAAAACTAACTACTAATTTACAACTAATTAAATTAAGTTCAATTAAATTTAAAAACTAAACTCTAAGAGAAATATTTTGAATTTTTTAATATAAATAATTTGAATAACTATCACTAACTAAAGATTAACTATTAAAAGTAACTACTTAACAATAATATCTAAAAAGAAAATCATGCACAGTAAAAACTATTTTTCATTTTCAAGTATAACATGCACTAAACCAAACCAATTATAAAGATCTCCACATGATTTAACAGTAACAAACAACTACTGCATAGACAGATACACTAACACGCAAATGATGTCCACACGAGATATAAACAAATCTGAAAAGTCAACCTATGTTCTTCTCTTTCTTTTTTTTTTCTAATTGAAAATAACTAAACTTATTAAACTAAATAATCATTATTAATTCTAACAAAATTTTAAACATAACTAAAAAAAACCAAATGCAGAACGTAAAATATATATACATATATATAACTGAAATCATAAAGTAAATATATAAATATATTAAAAACCAAAACATACAGTATATATATATAAAACTAAAACAAAGATAAATATACATGTATACTTAAAAATGAAAAACTTATCTACATGCATGTAAGAGGCTCTTGACAGAAAATAGCAGCACCGGCAGTGGTGAGATTATGAGGTGTAGTTTCATATTATTATTTCAGAATCACATGAAAATAATGTTACGTAATATACTAGCAAATAACTCTCTTTGGTACCATATGACTAAGCTACAAATTTTTAAAAAAATAATAACACTACAGTAACAACATGACATTGATATAATCAACTACAACACACACACACTGACACTCACACCTTTCTCTCTGTATATAAATCCATCAGCAAAAATCAATAAAAACAAGTTTACTTCACAACGTATTTCACCTTGCAATTATTCACAAACATACACACGACCACCCTATTCACACATCTAATCGCTAGCACATATATTCAGCACACCATACTAAACAAAGTATAATAACAAAGCTCATATACAGATTCAGAAACACACTGTCATGGCGTAGAACACCCCAAGTTTCCACACTCTACTATTGCAAGCAACACACTGTTAACACATTCCACACACACTACAACACAACATATAGTTACATATTCACATATTATTAACCAAATCCATAGCTTAAAAATAGGAGTGATTAGCAGCAACTTTAATGACCAAGAAATAACACATCAAAACCAAGACACACAACCATACGCATGGAAGAACCAAAGAACAAACATCATAATCATGAAATATCAACACATAAGCTACACAACATCAAAGTACAAATACGATAACACGAACCGCGAGTTATGCACCAAATCGAAAGGAAATACCAAACACTGTACAATATATATACATGTAACATAGTAATTGAAATGCGGAGAAATGTGAAACCATTACCGAATAAAAAGTAGTAGCCATAGTCACTTGTGTACATCAAAATCGGTTCATCGGTGACTCTCTTCTTTCTCTGCTCTCCCACAGCGGTTGTGGATCGGTGGTGGTTGAAAATGGAGGTCGGAGATTTTGTTGAAGTGGTAAGTCGAGTTGTTGTTTGAACCGTGAAGATCAAGAAGGTTTGTTTGGATGGTTATGTGAGGTCACGGTTATGCAAGAAGGTGAATGAGGATGGTGGCTTGCTGTTTTACCGGTTGGTATTCTGGTGATGATGTTGGTGTGTAGTATTCTGATGATCTGATCTTGTTGTCGTTCACAAGGGAGAATGGAGTCCTTTTATAGCACAAGGCAGCTGGTTTACAGTCCAAACATTTAGTGGTTTGAGGCTTTGTCTAAGGGAGAAAGATCACTAGCCAAGATCCTATGCGCATGCTTCCTTACTGCCTTTCTTGAGCCAAGTGAGAAGATTAGTGGTTGCCCATTTTATGGTTTAAGTAGCAGTAGATGGCTAGGTGTGAATTGGTTTTGCAGCAGAAAGTTTGGCGGAAAGCTTGATAAAATTGTACGGTTTTGGAGGAAAAAGTGGAGGTAGCAGCAAAGTTGGACTTGGTGTATGGGGACCTGTTCTTTTCTTACGGATTTATAACAATACAAAATGCTAAATAAAATGGCAAATGACATAAAATGATAATAAGTAATAATAACAACATTAATAAGTAGATAGGAATAAAAAATAGTAATAATGATAATACTAATAAAATAACGATAATAAAAAAAATAATACTAAATAACAGTAAATAAAAATTATGAAAATTAATATAATTAAACTAAATTAAGTTAAATTAAAAATTAATGTTAAGCTAAACTAAAATAATAAAATTAATCTAATTAAATAAAATCAAATTACAATTAAAAGTGAATTGAATTAAAAATTTGCCTAATTACCAAACTAAAAAAACTAAACTGAAATTAAAATTAGATTAGATTAATTCTAAATAACTCCAAAGTAAATATTTAAGTAAATATAAATAATATAAATAAAATTAAGCGTGACAAGGAATAAAGAATAAAAATAAAAGCATGACTAAAGATCAATGAGACATTTATCAAAAATGCGAAAATGGCCGACTCATGATGATATGAAATGATCAGAATCTGAGGGTAAAATTTAGGGTGCAACACTGGGTCTCAAGGTTACTATCCGTATCAGCAGGAAATTTGCCAATATAATTGGGATTGGATGACGACTTCTCAGCGCGCTATGAGGGACATACATGATTCGATGCAGGTACTTCAGCTGCAGATCCCTGAGCCCGCCGTGGATCACACTATGATGACAAGGGAGCAATTCGTTGCTCATGCTAGTTGGCTTGAGGCCAGGCCAATTTTCGGAGGGGGGAGCAGAGGCAACTGAGGATGCTGAGGAGGACACTGATGCGGAGGTTGATGGTGATGATGTGGAGGTATCTGGTTCAGAACCTGGTTCTGAGGAAGAGTTTATTGAGGTTTCTGGATCCGAGTCTGAAGAGGACTGATTTTGATGTTATCATTTTGTACTTCCTTTGATTCTTCAAAGTGAAGTTTTATTTTATTATGCTTTATGTTGTTAGACGATGGTTAGGATCTAGAAGGGGGGGGGTTGAATAGATCCCACAATTTTATACACGTAAATGGTGTTCCAAAATTGTTTTTAAAAATATTTCTACGAAAGCAACCACTGAATCATATGTCTACAACGAACCTCTACTAAAAGGATCGAATATGGACGATGATATTAGGAATGATACGACGGAAGAGAAAAATACAGATCAATCAACAAAAACTAAACGCAATCAACCAGGTTTTGTTTACTTGATGTTTATCCAATTACCAACGAGATAGGTCGACAAAAATTAATCGCAAATTGCCTTCGATTTGGCACTCGATCAATTTGTCGAACACTTGGAGTGCGCAAACACACCAAGTGCAGATTTCCAAATAATGTGAATGTAAAGCTGATTTCAAATATAATCCAAGGGATTGTATCAATTTTACAAAGTACTTTCTCAGCTCTAAATTACACTATGTCAGAAATTTTCGATTAATTGATACTTCACAAATTCGATTAATATCAAAACATAAAAGAGTAGGGAAAGAGATAACAAACATGATTTAATTAGGCAGTTCCCCCACCGTCCTCGCTAAGGGTACCTCTGCCCCCAATTCCGAACATGGAATTGAGATATGTATATATTACGGTTGCAATTGTTTTTACAAGAGAAAACTGAACCATCAAACCCTCAAACGTCTTTGATGTCGATGCAAAGTCTTCTCTCCCCTTGATTCAAGATGAATCAAGTGCTTCGAATTTGGTCGAGCAAATCACCGTCTCACGCTACTAGATTGAAAGAACCCACCGCTCTTCAATCACCTTCACTCGGTCGATTTCGATCTTCCACAATTCGAACCCAAATCTTTCTCGTACGATCCTCCGACTGTAGCTACTAAACTGAACCGAACAACCCGTTCTTCAGTTACCTTCGCATGGCTGAATCCTTGTAGAGAAACCAATTTGTGCAAAGACCCCCAAAACCACTTAGATTCTTGGAGGACAAAACCTAGGGTTTTATTCAAGAAACATCTATTGATTCTCAACCCAGCACGAAGGATCCACACACCTAGGTCTGAATGTTATCACTTCAAAAATACACAACACTAACAAAAATGGTTATGTTTAAATGTTAGAGAATGTAAAGTTGAAGATGAAGATGAAGAGAAAAATCAATATCTATTTTCACGTTTCTTGTTCTGCATGTAAAAAATGAGCCAAAACAATATATATACTATACTTGGAAACATAACAGGAATAACAGAATTTTGAAGTAAACAACATAGCAGAAAATTGGTGCAAAACAGCGAACGGTCGACCTATGCAGGTAGGAGGGTCGACCTGAGCAAGGCAGTCAACCAATATGCGCAGAAAAAAAGCCTATGCATCGACCGGAATAGGATATGCGTCGACGCATTCCTTCCCGTTTTTGACAATTATAAATTCAGGTTGTATGATTCGACCGGAGGGTCGACGCGAGCAATCCAGCTGCTGACCCTAAGAAATGTACCTTGTCTGGGTCGACCAGAACAGGGTTGTGAGTCGACTCATACCCTTGAAACATGCAAAAAACACTATCTCGACATTCCTAAGGTTCTCAACCACACCTAATGCACCTAGAACATTGCCAACATGATCAAACACATTTAAAACACCTAATGTGCATTGTATATGATATTCTACATGTGAATTCTACATATGCTAAGCATGATATGCTATTTTATACATAAATGTTTTGACATCATTAAAACCAAGTATAGAGATAACTTCCCCTCACATACTCCCCCTTTTTGATGATGGAAAAACAATAGCAAAAGGTCAAGCTTGGGGTATTATCCCCCCCCTAACTAAGCTTGGGGTATCATCCTCCCCCTAACTTCATGCATCCATTGTTGTTTGATCAACAATACCTGTAATTTCTAGTTTCTTCTCCCCCTTTGACATCATCAAAAAGAGAGAAAGATTAAACATAGCAAAGATAGAATATCGAATATGGCATTTTTTACATAATTGCAACACGTAACCATTAACGCACATTCACATAAAATGCCAGTTAATAAGAAGTATAATAAGATAAATAAAAACATAATAGTAAATCAAACCAAAAATGCTTAATGAACACAAAGTATATAGCAGTACATCGTTACGAAATAGAAACGCCGGAAAACAAAAGTACAAGATCACGGAAATCGAAAAACACATAACGAAAAGAAACATAGTAGAGTCATTTACAAGACAATGCAAAAATCATATAAATGTGTCATTTAGGCAATAATGTTGAATAAATAAGAAGCCAACACAAACATCAAACATTTAAATGGATAAAATATGCTTAAATGTGCAATAAACATCATTTTTAACACTCAACATGGTACATTTACTCAAGAGAAACTTATGAAGTGAAACGATATTACCTTAATCATGATGAACGACGAGTTCCCTCACATATAGCTCAATATTTCTTTGCATTGTTAGTTAAAAAAAAACGTATACAAGCATATATATATATATATATATGTGTGTGTGTGTGTGTGTGTGTGTGTGTGTGTGTGTGAGAGCCAACATATTCATGAATTATCATACACAATCCGAGATGTCGAGAACGCCTAGTTTCCTACGGATGTGAAAGAAAGCCTCTGTAGCTAGTGGTTTTGTAAAGATGTCAGCAAGTTGATTTTTAGTATCAACATGCTCAAAGACCACACCACCTTTCTCTACATGATCCCTACGGAAATGATGACGTATTTCGATATGCTTGGTGCGTGAATGTAATACGGGGTTCTTAGTTAGGTTAATAGCGCTAGTGTTATCGCACAAAATGGGAATACACTCAAGTTTTAAATTGAAATCAAGCAATTGTTGCTTAAGCCATAGGACTTTAGCACAACAACTGCCGGCGGCAACGTATTCCGCCTCGGCTGTTGATAAGGCAACGGAAACCTGTTTCTTACTATGCCAACTCACCAAGGAATTTGCGAAAAAGTGACACGTGCCACTAGTACTTTTCCTATCCGATTTGCACCCGACAAAGTCGGAATCAGAATAGCCAACTAAGGAGTAACCACTACCCTTAGAATACCACAACCCATACTTTGGAGTACCGGAGAGGTATCGAAGTATGCGCTTAATTGCTTTTAAGTGGGATTCCTTAGGATGTGCTTGATACCTTGCACACATGCATACACTGAACATAATGTCGGGTCGTGATGCGGTAAGATAAAGAAGAGATCCAATCATACCTCTATACCTCTTTACCTATACATCCTTACCATTTTCGTCACGATCAAGATTGGAACAAGTAGGCATAGGAGTATCTATTGCCTTGCAGTTTAGCATGTCGAAACGTTTGAGAAGCTCAAGACAGTATTTTGTTTGACTCACAAACGTACCCTCTTCGAGTTGTTTAATTTGCAATCTGAGGAAATAGTTGAGCTCCCTCATCATGCTCATTTCAAACTCCCCCTACATCAAACTAGAAAACTCCTTGACCAAGGGCATGTTAGTAGACCCGAAAATGATATCGTCAACATAAATTTGTACCAAAATTAAGTGTTTTCCTTGACGTTTAATAAAGAGGGTTATGTCAACCTTGCCTCTTGAATACCCTTGATCAAGTAAGAATTTACTTAGACGTTCATACCAAGCCCTAGGGGCTTGTTTAAGTCCGTACAAAGCACGTTTAAGTTTGTAGACATGATCGGGATATTCATGGGATTCAAACCCCGGAGGTTGGGCTACATAAACCTCTTCATTGATATATCCATTAAGGAAAGCACTTTTAACATCCATCTGAAACAGTTTGAAATTTTAGTGCAAGCATAAGCAAGTAAAAGGTGTATAGCCTCGAGTCGGGCAACCGGCGCATAAGTTTCCTCATAGTCGATTCCTTCCTCTTGGTTATAGCCTTGCGCTACAAGCCACGCTTTGTTTCGTGTTATAACTCCATTTTCATCAAGTTTATTCCTAAACACCCATCGGGTGCCGATTACTCGATGACCTCGCGGAGGGGGGACAAGGTCCAAAACCTCATTTCTCCTGAATTGATTTAGTTCATCTTGCATTGATAAAAACCAATGCTCATCGAGTAACGCCTCCTTTGCATTTTTAGGTTCAACTTGTGACACAAAAGCGGAGTAATAACAGAAGTTACTAAGTTTAGAGCAGGTGGTTACTCCCATAGAGATGTCACCGATGATATTGTCGATTGGATGGTCTTTGGAAGACTTCCATGCTTGAGGAAGTTCATCTTCATTAGTTGGATGATCCTCCTCATTCTTCATAGGTTGGTGATCCTTTTCCTCCTCAATACGCACTGCTTTGGGCTGATCAGTTCCTTTATCAGTGTCCTTGAGTATGTCTTCTGAAGATACACCTTTACCATGAAAAGAACTACCTTCTCCAACATTTTTCGGATAAGACACATCAAAATTAACGTGTACCGACTCTTCAAAAATACATAACCTTTTATTATAAATTCTATAAGCTTTACTTGACTGAGAGTATCCAAGAAAAATACCCTCGTCGGCCTTGGCATCAAACTTACCAAGTGTCTCTTTTCCATTGTTTAACACGAAACACTTGCAACCAAAGACATGAAGGTGAGAGATATTTAGCTTACACCCTTTTAAAAGTTCATACGGTGTCTTGTTTAGAATAGGCTGAATGAGCACCCTATTCAAAATGTAACAAGTCGTACTAATGGCATCGACCCAAAAGTATTTTGGAAGTCCACTTTCATTGATCATAGTCCTTCTAAGTTCCTCCAAAATTCTATTTTTACGTTCCACCACCCAATTTTGTTGAGGGGTATGTGGTGCGGAAAAATTATGATCAATTCCATGGGATTCATAAAATGCTTCAAACAAATGATTTTCAAACTCACCCCCATGATCACTTCTAATTGACACAATGTTCGTGTTTAACTAGTTTTGAGATAACTTAGCAAATCTTTCAAAGGCCGAAAAGGTATCACTCTTATTTGCTAAGAAAATAGTCCAGCAAAACCTAGAAAAGTCATCGACTATTACAAAACCATAATAGTTACCACCTAGGCTTTTGATCCTAGATGGTCCAAAGAGGTCCATATGGAGGAGCTCAAGGGGTCTCATAGTTGAAACGATGTTTTTAGATTTGAATGAGATCCTTGTTTGCTTCCCCATTTGACAAGCGTCACAAAGGTGATCCTTTGTGAATTTGATTTTGGGCAAACTGATGACTAGGTCTTTAGAGACTATTTTGTTAAGCAAATCAAAATTAATATAAGCCAACCGTCTATGCCACAACCATGAATCTTCATTCATAGTGACTAGACACTTGTCTCCATTCAACGATACCTCATTTAAGTCTAGCATATAGAAATTATTCACCCTCAAGCCCTTAAACACATCCTTTTTGTCACTATCTTCAACTATGCAACAATCCTTTGAAAAATATACTTTATAATTTTTGTCACATAGTTGACTAATGCTTAAAAGGTTGTGTCTAAGGCCTTCCACAAGAAGCACATCAGAGATAGTAGTAGATGAGGGGTTACCTAACTACCTTTGCCGAGAATATGTCCCTTATTGTTATCTCCATAGGTGATAAACCCCTTTTTCTTCGCCACAAAGTCGATGAAAAAAGATACGTCTCCTGTCATATGTCTTGAGTAGCCATTATCCAGAACCCGTCTTCTTTCGGTGGTCTCAAGACTTTGTACCTACAAAACAATCAAGGGAGAGTAGGTACCCAATTCTCATTGGGTCCTTTACGGTGAGTGAAACCAAGATCGCACTTGGGCAACCATTGATAAATGCCTTTTGGAACAAGAAATCTTCTAAAACGACATTTAGCAATAGTATGTCCAGGTTTGCAATAATATAGGCAATTACGGTTCATTTGGAATTTACCTTTGCTATCTCTATCTCGAATCACATACGTATACTTTTGATACGGATTATTCATACTTTCTCGATAATGTGATCGATCAATAGCAAACATAACTTTAGGCTTAAGAGCCTTGTCTAATTTGGCCTTAAGGGTTCTCACCTCTTTTTGCCAAATATGACAAGTATCACAGCCCCAATTGAACCATGGAGACTCATTCTCATCAATCTTAGCTTTTGATGCATCCACCATGGAGTTTTTAAGAGCTTTCGATTCCTTTTCGGAATCGGAAACCTTTTTCTCTAAATATGAAAAAATCTTTTTGTTCGAGGCTAAGCGTTGAAAAGCTTCCTTAGCCTCGTGGTGCAACATATCAAAAGCTTTTTGTAATTCTAAATGAGACATACTATTAGAATGATCATATTTAGAGTGTTTTATCTCTTTCTTCTTGTTTTGACGTACATAAGACATAGATTAACGGATTCACTTTCGTCACTTGAACTGTTATCTTTTTCCGACTCGCTATCGCTCTCCCAAGCGATGTATGCTGGTCTAGATTTGTTTGACTTTTTATGTTGACGACTCTTATCCTTATCCTTATCCTTGTCTTTCTTAAGTGATGGACAATTCGGCTTGTAGTGCCCGGATTTTTCACAGTTGTAACACGATCCTTTCACCTTGCCATTCTTGTTGCCTTCATTTCTAGATTGCCTCCTAAATTTGACTAGATTTCTATCCGAGTGTTGAATCTCATTCTTCCGAACGTATCTATTGTATCTCTTCACAAATAGGCCCATGTCATCATCAGAGTCATCATCTTCGTCATTGTTGGTTTCATTATCACTTTGCTCTTGAGATGTGGACTTTGAACAAGAAGCCTTAAGAGCAATCGACTTCTTTTC
The DNA here is from genome assembly GCA_022829125.1 of Lathyrus tuberosus. Lineage (NCBI taxonomy): Eukaryota > Viridiplantae > Streptophyta > Magnoliopsida > Fabales > Fabaceae > Lathyrus > Lathyrus tuberosus. The sequence goes on from JALAZF010000115.1 coordinate 9,780,774, forward strand.
CGTATCTTTTGTTTTCTCCTTCTTTATACTCTTATCATGTTTTTCCAAGTTGATGAGAACTTGCTCATGTTCATCGAATTTGCCAAATAATGTCGTGAGATCTAGAGTAGCTAGAATATTGGCCTCTTTGATCGCGGTGACCTTCGGCTGCCATTCCCTGTTAAGAATCCTCAAAATCTTATTAGTAGCAACCTCGTTGGGAATCGGTTTACCAAGTACATGCAATTTGTTGATTATATGAGTAAATCATTTTTGCATATCCGCAATGGTTTCCCCTTGCTTCATGTAAAAAAGATTGAACTCTTGCGTTAACGTGTTGATTCGGGCCATTTTCACATCATTAGTGCCTTCATGGGCTACTTGTAAAGCATCCCACATGGCTTTGGCCATTTCCCAATGAGAGACTCGATAATCTTCGTCAACTCCCAAAGAGGAGATCAAAATATTTTGAGCCTTCCAGTCATAGCTGTACTTTTTCTCGTCCTCCTCATTCCATTGTACTTAGGGTTTGGGAATGACAACACCTTCTTCATTGGTCATGGTAATTTCCATAGGACCATTTAAAATGACATTCCAAACCTTCCGATCAATGGAATTTATATGGACGCGCATACAATCCTTCCAGTAGCTGTAATTTTTGCCTGTAAAAACTTGAGCTCTATTATAACCCCTTTTAGGTTCGTTCGCCATATTCCAAGAAGTTTTACCGAAGCACCAGATAAACCGGAGCTCGTGATACCACTTGTTAGACGATGGCTAGGATCTAGAAGGGGGGTTGAATAGATCCCACAATTTTATACACGCAAATGGTGTTCCAAAATTGGTTTTAAAAATATTTTTACGGAAGCAACCACTGAATCACACGTCAACAACGAACCTCTACTAAAAGGATCAGATATGCACTACGATATTAGGAATAATACGAAGGAAGAGAAAAATACAGATCAATCAACAAAAACTAAACGCAATCAACCAGGTTTTGTTTACTTGATGTTTATCCAATTACCAACGAGATAGGTCGACAAAAATTAATCGCAAATTGCCTTCGATTTTGTACTCAGTCAATTTATCGAACACTTGGAGTGCGCAAACACACCAAGTACAGATTTCCAAATAATGTGAATGTAAAGATGATTTCAAATACAATCTAAGGGATTGTATCAATTTTACAAAGTACTTTCTCAGCTCTAAATTACACTATGTCAGAAATTTTCGGTTAATTGATACTTCACAAATTCGATTAATATTAAAACGTAAAAGAGTAAGGAAAGAGAGAACAAACACGATTTGATTAGGCAGTTCCCCTACCGTCCTCGCTAAGGGTACCTCTGTCCCCAATTCCGAACATGGAATTGAGATATGTATATATTATGGTTGCAATTGTTTTTACAAGAGAAAACTGAACAATCAAACCCTCAAACGTCTTTGATGTCCATGCAAAGTCTTCTCCCCCCTTGATTTAAGATGAATCAAGTGCTTCGAATTTGGTCGAACAAATCACCGTCTCACGCTACTAGATTGAAAGAACCCACCGCTCTTCAATCACCTTCACTCGGTCAATTTCGATCTTCCACAATTCGAACCCAAATCTTTCTCGTACGATCCTCCGACTGTAGCTACTAAACTGAACCGAACAACCCATTCTTCAGTTACCTTTGCACGGCTGAATCCTTGTAGAGAAACCGATTTGTGCAAAAACCCCCAAAATCACTTAGATTCTTGGAGGACAAAATCTAGGGTTTTATTCAAGAAACACCTATTGATTCTCAACCCAGCACGAAGGATCCACACACCTAGGTCTGAATGTTATCACTTCAAAAATACATAATACTAACAAAAATGGTTACGTGTAGATGTTAGAGAATGTAAAGTTGAAGATGAAGATGAAGAGAAAAATCAATATCTATTTTCACGTTTCTTGTTCTGCATGTAAAAAATGAGCCAAAACAATATATATACTATACTTGGAAACATAACAGGAATAACAAAATTTTGAAGTAAACAACATAGCAGAAAATTGGTGCAAAACAGCGAACGGTCGACCTATGCAGGTAGGAGGGTCGACCTGAGCAAGGCAGTCAACCAATCTACACAGAAAAACAGCCTATGCGTCGACCGGAACAGGATATGCGTCGACGCATTCCTTCCCATTTTTGACAATTATAAATTCAGGTTGTATGAGTCGACAGGAGGGTCGACGCGAGCAATCTAGCTGCTGACCCTAAGAAATGTACCTTGTCTGGGTCGACCAAAACAGGGTTGTGAGTCGACTCACACCCTTGAAACATGCAAAAAACACTATCTCGACATTCCTAAGGTTCTCAACCACACCTAAAGCACCTAGAACATTGCCAACATGATCAATCACATTTAAAACACCTAATGTGCATTGTATATGATATTCTACATGTGAATTTTACATATGCTAAGCAAGATATGCTATTTTATACATAAATCTTTTGACATCATTAAAACCGAGTATAGAGATAACCTCCCCTCACATATGTGATCGGTCATTTTCATACGTTATTTCACTATTTGTTTTAGTTAATATTTTGTCATTATTTATTTGTTTTACATCTCTTTTACCATATTTTATGCCTTGGTTGTGTCCTTTAGTGTGCTCAAACATTCAAGAGGAATCGGTGCGAAAGAACGATAAAAATCGTATGTTTCGGAAGAGTTTAAGTAGGATGCCAGAAGCCTGACACGGGTTCCCATGTCAGCTGACACGGCCCATGTCAGGAGAAGCAAGGAAATGAAGAAATGGGCCAAGAGTCAAAGGGTTGACACGGGTGCCCGTGTCAGCTGACACGGCCCGTGTCACCAGGCCTGGGGGTAAACTTGTTTGCGCAAAAGAAACAGAGGGCTGACACGGGTGCCCGTGTCAACTGACACAGCCCGTGTCAACTAACACAGCCCGTGTCAGCTGACACGGCCCGTGTCAACTGACACGGCCCGTGTCAGCAAGCCTGGGAAAGGAAATTTTTATATTCTTTTCATACTGTCTGAGTGCAGTGCTCTGAGGGGTATTCTGGGAATTTCGCATTGTTAAAATTGTTTTGGGAATTACTTAGGCAAGGTTTGGAAAGGAGAGAAGACACTTTTGACTTCACGAACAAAGTTACGATAGTGAGAGGCGATCAAGGAGATTTGGAGAGAAAGATAGTTCATGCGTGGAAGCAATTGAAGGATCATTTTCAATCCGATCAAATTGTAATGTCTACTTTTAATCTTATTATTGTTTTTGTTTTGAATATTATGAGAGGCTAAACCCCCCAATGCTAGGGGGGTGTCCCTGAATTGTTATGTAATGAACATTTTCTGAATTAGTCAATAAGATTTTGCTTTCTTACCTTAATCTTTTATTATATTATCATTTCATACTTTTTTCAATCGTACAAATTGGGAACGATTTACGATTAGGGATTTGGCCTGAAAAACCAACCTATTGTTTTGCATAATACAGTACGGTAGATATTGCTTAGGAATAGGGATACCTCGTAGTGACTAAAAGACCTTGTCAGAACTATTGCTTGATGTTCTCTCTTGACTACTAAGGAATTAGGGTCAAGGGGGAATATCAAAGGTTTTTCGGTTAAGGAATTTAAGAAAAATAATTAAGGGTCAGTAAAATTAAGGTTTGGAGGCATATCTCTTTGAGGATAATTTAGGGTTCTTGCTGAGCAATTCATACACCTTTCCTAGCATAATTTCTCATAATTGTTAAAGTCATTTTATTATTCTGCTTATTTCTTTCTATCATTAGAATTAGTTTAAAAATCAAAACCCTCAAAAGGAACTTTTGTCTAATTGAAATAACATCTGTACTTACAAATTATACGCAGTCCTCGAGAGATCGATTCTGGGGATACCCCCAACTTATTACTACATCGTTAAAATAGTACACTTGCTATTTTTCCGATCAAGTTTTTGGCGCCGTTGCCGGGGACTGCCAAATTATAAGTGTTGATTTTAATTCAATTGGAATTTTGTCACTCTGTGACCAAAATTTTTTTTATCTTATTTTCCTGTTATTTTCTTTTATTACTAATAATTTCCTAACCTGTGTATGCGAGGTAAAGTCTCATCTGAATTTTCTTTTGACGCAGAACCAGAGATATCTTTGCATGCCAGACGTCGTCAAGCTAGACTAGAAAGACTGGCCGCGTCGAGTTCAGAACCAATTAATTCTGAGCAAGAGAAAGAAGAGTCAGTTTTAGGGCACTCAGAGCACACAGATTCCGGCACAGATTCAGAGCCAGAAATTCTTATCATGGCTGCTGATCCACCTCTAGTAGAGAGACTTCTGGGGGACTATGGAAGAGCAAATGCTCCAACAAGCCGGTTGACCATCGTACATCAACCGGTTAATGTTGACCACTTTCAGTTGCATCCATACACCATCCGACAGCTCGAGAGGAGGCCTTTTACTGGAAAAATTAATGAAGATGCCAATAAGCACCTCTAAAGGTTTCTAACTGTGAGCACGTCGCTAAAAATTAAAGGACGTTCCGAAGAAGCCAAAAAGCTGGTCATGTTCCCTTTTACCTTGTCAGATGATGCAGAAGAGTGGTTTTATTCCTTACCTGCCGGCAGTATCACCACTTGGCAAGAGATGGAGACAACATTTTTGAATGAGTACTTTCCCGCCTCGGTGTACATTCGAAAAAGGTATGATATAGTAAGTTTTAAGCAGAAGGATGGAGAGTTACTCGGAGATGCATATAAGAGATTTAAGAGAATGTTGGTTGCATGTCCTACTCATAACATGGATGCAACCGAGAAGATGCAAAACTTCCTCAATGGCCTCCTGTTGAAGACCAAACAACTAATTGATACAGCTGCCGGTGGCTCATCTAATTTTACAACAGCCACTGGTATCAAAAAGATCATTGAAGCCATAGCCGCAAACGAGCATTTGGAGTTGTATGATCGCACTGTGAGCCAACCAGAAAGGATGATTGATTTGAAACTTACTGAGCAAGTGGTAAAGATGGAAGACCAGATTGCAGCCGAAGTCGAGAGAAGACTTAAGAAGACGAATCTTGGTACTCAGACTGTGGCTCAGGTTCAACCAGTTCAAGCAGTAAATTGTGAAATTTGTGGGGGGCCTCACTTCGCTATGCAATGTGTTGCTACAGCACAACAGTTAGAAGAAATTAAAATTTTGAGGCAGAACAATACCTACTCCAATACTTATAATCCGGGGTGGAAAAATCATCCAAATTTCTCCTGGACGGATCAACAAGGGAATGTTCCGAAGCAAGGACCCATGCAATATCACCAACCACACCAACAACAATATCAACAACCTCAGCAATAATTCCAACAACAGGCTCCCAAAAAGCACAATGGGAGATAGCAATTGAGAAGATGGCAACTCACAGTATGCAATTCCAAGAAGAGACCAGAAATAATCAAAGGAATAATACAGCTTCTATCAAAAATCTTGAAGTTCAGTTGGGACAAATAGCACAACAACTCTTCATGCATGCTCAAGGATCCCTCCCGAGTGCAACAATACCGAATCCAAAAAATCATGAGAATGTTAATGTTGTCACAACGAGAAGTCAGAGAGTTGTGGAAGAAGAGGAAGAAATGGAAAAAAATGATTATCAATGTATAGAGGTGGATCTGGAAGTGAGAGAAAATAGGAAAGAACCAGAAAGAGCTTTACCACCCGTGAAGCCAACTGAAGAGAAAAAGAAAGAGGAGGCTAAACCACAGATTAAGCTACCTTACCCTCAGAGAGTGACGAAGAAAGATCCTAAAGAGAAAGACTTTGAGAAATTTATCTCAATGTTCAAAAAGTTAGAAGTCCATATGCCATTCTTTGAAGCACTCGACCAAATGCCATTGTATCGGAAATTCATGAAAGAAGTGATAACTCATAAAAGACCTATTGGAGATGAGCCGGTTGTTCGAAAGGAAAAGTACAGTGCAATCTCGCCGGAAAGGAAGATCCCAATCAAGCAGAAGGATCCCGGATCGGTCGCAATACCTTGCACCATAAAAAACATAAATTTTAAGAAGGCCCTCATTGATTCAGGTGCGAGTGTAAGTCTCATGCCATTATCCATTTTTAAAAAGTTGGGAATTGGGAAGGTGAGTGATGCGAGAACAAATCTTAAATTTGCTGACTACACAACTAAGCAATCATATGGGTTAGCTGAAGATGTGTTGGTGATGATTGATAAATTCGTCTTTCCAGTTGATTTTGAGATCATGGATATTCCTGAGGATGAAGAGACTCCCATCATTCTTGGTCGACCATTCTTGCTCACTAGTAGATGCAATGTGGACATTGAAAAAGGTACTCTGACATTGAAATCGTTTGAGGAGGAAATAACTTTAAAAGTGTTGGATATCAAGAAGCAGGGTGTAGGTGAAAGAAATCAAGCTTCATTTGGAATGATCCAAATAGTGGGAAAAAGCAGAAGTGCAAGACCACCACCTGAAAAAGTCTCGGGCATAATCTCTAAGGTTGCAGTATCTTGGTCATCTATTGCACATGGCAACACTTCAAGGTCCATTCATGAAATCAAGAAGAGAAAGAAAAAGAAACATCAACGGAAGTATATGGAGGTTGGAGGTGACTTAAGGGACAAAGTAGCTCTTATCTCTGAACCTGACTGGTTTTTTGTGGCGGAAAAGTCAAGAGACAAGGTGTGTAAGCTGAAGTATACCCCATAGCTTTGGGGAGTAACCTGTCGAGCCATGCGACGTTGAACGAAGCGCTACGTGGGAGGCAACCCACGCTTTTCTGATTGATTACTTTCTTTTTGGTTGTTTGTTTTGTTTTGTTTGCAGGAAATAATTTGGATCCTACATGTGCAAACGATGATGTAGCAGTGGTGTTGCATTATCGTCAGCATCCTGAGAAGGATCTCTGTGAGTGACCTCTCTCGCTCTTGTTCTAACGCATTGGGGCCAATGTGTAATTTAAGTTTGGGGGAGGATTTACTACTTTTAGTTTTTCCTTTTTGTACGGGTCATGTCAGTTTTGTGTGTTGAAAACCATTCTGAATTCTCCCCGAATTTGAACCGTTAAAATTTTTCTTGTGAATACTGTGATTTTGAGGTGGTCAAGAAAGTATATAGAGTTTGAGGGAAGAGGAGTTAGAATTAGGGACATTGGGAAAGTTTGAAAACTTAGGAATGACCCGAACACCCTAGATTCCCTGGAGTAAGGAAACGAGTCCAACGTGTAGATTTATGCCATAGTACTTGGATTTGAGAAGTATTCCCCGATTAGTTCATAGTGATAGTCCGACATGACTAAAAAGAATTGCATGTACAAGGTTGATTGAGAGAATGACCTAAGGCATAAAAAAATGAATAATGGCGATAAAGACAACTTGTCCTTCTAAGTTGGGTAACCCTCACCCGGTTACTTAGCCTAACGGCGGTTGAGTCTCAATTGTCGTCCCAAAGTGGACTAATAAACACCAATGAGCGAGAAAAAGAGATAATGGTGCCTAGAAAAAGTTTCGATCAATCTTGTACATGTGAGGGAAAATGAAAAATTGCCTTGATCTGATTATCCGAATGAAAGGGGTAGAAAATCGAAGAAAAGACTTAAGCCCAAAGCATAGTTGGAGAGGTAACCGAAAGGAGGATTTGGGTCCGTGGTTTTACCGCGGTATGTGTTTGTGTAATACCTTTGTTAACGGACGATTACCAAGAGAACTAGTTTTAGCCGATCGGAACAAAGACTCACGTATGAGTATTGACACACCTTACCTTCACAAGTCTTTCATTTGATATGTACCGTTTGATCTGAAAAATATTTATGCAAGCTTGTTGCTTGAGGTCAAGCAACGGTTTAAGTTTGGGGGAGTTTGATCGGTCGTTTTCATACGTTATTTCACTATTTATTTTAGTTAATATTTTGTCATTGTTTATTTGTTTTACATCTCTTTTACCACATTTTATGCCTTGGTTGTATCCTTTAGTGTACTTAGGTTTATACAAACATTCAAGAGGAATTGGTGCGAAAGAACGATAAAAATCGCATGTTTCAGAAGAGTTTAAGTAGAAAGCCAGAAGCCTGACACGGGTGCCCGTGTCAGCTGACACGGCCCGTGTCAGGAGAAGCAAGGAAATGAAGAAATGGGGCAAGACTCAGAGGGCTGACACGGCCCGTGTCAGCATGCCTGGGGGTAAACTTATTTGCGCAAAAGAAACAGAGGGCTGACACGGGTGCCCGTGTCAGCAAGCCTGGGAGAGGAAATTTTTATATTCTTTTCATACTGTCTGAGTGTAGTGCTCTGAGGGGTATTCTGGGAATTTCGCATTGTTAAAATTGTTTTGGGAATTACTTAGGCCAGGTTTGGAAAGGAGAGAAGACACTTTTGACTTCACGAACAAAGTTACGATAGTGAGAGGCGATCAAGGAGATTTGGAGAGAAAGATCGTTCATGCGCGGAAGCAATTGAAGGATCATTTTCAATCCGATCAAATTATAATGTCTACTTTTAATCTTATTATTGTTTTTGTTTTGAATATTATGAGAGGCTAAACCCCCCAATGCTAGGGGGTGTCCCTGAATTGTTATGTAATGAACATTTTCTAAATTAGTCAATGAGATTTTGCTTTCTTACCTTAATCTTTTATTATGTAAATTATTTCATACTTTTTTCGATCGTACAAATTGGGAACGATTTACGATTAGGGATTTGGCCTGAAAAACCAATCTATTGTTTTGCATAATACATTGCGGTAGATACTGCCTAGGAATAGGGATACCCCGTAGTGACTAAAAGACCTTGTCAGAACTATTGCTTGATGTTCTCTCTTGACTGCTAAGGAATTAGGGTCAAGGGGGACTATCAAAGGTTTTTCGGTTAAGGAGTTTAAGAAAAATAATTGAGGGTCAGTAAAATTAAGGTGTGGAGGCATATCTCTTTGAGGATAATTTAGGGTTCTTGCTGGCCAATTCATACACCTTTCCTAGCATAATTTCTCATAATTGTTAAAGTCATTTTATTATTCTGCTTATTTCTTTCTATCATTAGAATTAGTTTAAAAATCAAAACCCCCAAAAGGAACTTTTGTCTAATTGAAATAACATCTGCACTTACAAATTATACGCAGTCCTCGAGAGATCGATTCTGGGGATAACCCCACTTATTACTACATCGTTAAAATAGTACACTTGCTATTTTTCCGATCAATATGTATCAGTTGTTATTGTTGTACTTTATCCACTAGGTGGATTATTTTGAGATTTGATGTACTATGCACTTGTTTGAGGTACTAATGACTTTGTTGGTGTTTTCACACCTTAACATTATTTTTATTAGTATTATGCTTTTTAGTTAAAAATTGTTCAGTTTTCATTTCATTTTTAGTTTAGTTTTATTTTATTGTGTTGTGTTATGTTGGTGCTTGTTGAAATTTAATGTTTCCAACTTTTGGATGTGGTTGAAAGAAACTTCTAGGTTAGTGTTGTGTTCATTAAAGAAGATTCCTCCAAGTTGGATGACTATGATAGTATTTTAAGCATGATATTGTTGGCAAGGTACATAGTTACCTATTTCTAGAATTTAGAATGTGTTAGAACTTTTTGTCTTTGTAAAAATGAAATTGTGTTTCTTGTTACAACTTTATTGATTGCTTATGTCATTTAGGTCCAAAAACTACAAAAGTGAGAAACCTCCATGGTTTACTAAATGCATAGGATTGACGATGAATTTTGTTTTATACTTTTAATTCATGCTTTATCTTGTGATTTGTGTGATATTGTGGAAGCATTAGAAATGATTAAGGCACTTGTTGATATTGAGCACAACCATTTCCAAATAATGATTTACCCGTGAGTAGCGAGTATTCGTTAGCCCTTTGAGCCTAAACAGTTTAGATCTCGTTTAGTGATGAACTTTGTGTTGTACATAATTTGAAAATCAAGTTCATCATTGAATTTTTGAGAGTTTCTAAAAAAAAATTCTTCTTGAACATTGGAACTTTGTTTTTATTGATTTCCTTGCCTTAAAAAGCAAGGAGCATTCACTTAAGGTTTAGTTGAAAATAAGTTGGGGAGAATGAAAAAGAAGATTGGTAAATTGCTCAAACTTTTGAAAAATTCAAGCAAGCATGAAAAGAAAAAGAAAATGTGAATATGTATATAAAAAAAAAAGAGAAAAAGAATGCTTGCTTGAATGAGAAAAATAGAGTCCAATAATTGTGCATAAGGAAGTTTGAGAAGGTTGTGATAAAGGAATGAAATTGGTGAATGAAGTTGAGATGTGTGTGAATACCTTGTATAGTGAATGTTCTTTTGCATCGGCAATTTCGATTCAATGACCTTAAGAAATGTCCCTTTATTGTTAACTCGACCAAGCTACAACCTTAAAAGCCCTTAGTGATCTTTTTGCTTCCATGATTTCTTATGTGATCGATTAGATATTTCATGAATTGCTTTGTATTTGCATCATTTGTCATTTGAGTGAAATTGCCCCGCGGTTGCAAACGTGTTAATTTCCTTCAATTATTTTTCGAAGAGGAGTGTTAGAGGGACATAAGCATGATATTTTAGTTGTTACTTGAAACAGTGTTTGATATTTGTTTAAGAATCAAGTTCTTTTGCATTGTTCGATTTTAGGAATTTGTAATTGTTAGTTGTCTACAATTGTTGCTTATTTGAGCCGTTTATATTTTCTTGGTTAAATCAAATGCTTGAGCAAATCCTCTTGTTTTCAATGAGGGGCATACTTTGCTTGAGGATAAACAAAGACTTAGGTGGGGAGAGTTTGTTAGATGTCAAACATGCTTAATATTTCTTGTGAATACTTGGCATTTTTCAACTCTTTTATATCAAATTGTGGATTTTACTCATGAATTATTGTTATTCTTCAAACATTGTGAAAATACCTTTGGTGCTTGTAATGTGTGTGTTATTGTGCAGAAAAAGGCACTAATTGATCAAAGTTGTAAGACACAAGAAAGGATCCAAGTTGCCAAAGAAAAGAAGAAAACATCAGCTAGTTCGCTTTGCAAACTTGCCAGCGAATGTTCGCTTTGTGAACAGCTGGCGAAGTCCCAGCGAATGGTCCCAGAAATATGGCAGAAAGAAAAGGGACTAAAGTTTTCTTTGCGAACTTCCCAGCGAACGTTTGTTAGGTGCAGATTTTACCTAAAAATGAACTATCTTTCTTTGCACTTTTGCTACTCTTTTCTCATGTTTTCATGATTTTTATCCATGATTGTTGTTGTTCTTCTAACCTTGAGAATATACCTTCGGTGCTTGTAATATGTGTGTTATTATGCAAGAAAAGACACTAAATGATCAAAGTTGTAAGATACAAGAAATGATGCAAGCTACCCAAGAACAGAGGAAAACAGCAGGAAATTTGCTTTGCGAACAGCTAACGAGGTCTCCAGCGAATGGTCCCAGAATTTGGCAGGGGCAACAGGCACTAAAGTTCGCTTTGCGAACGGGAAAGCGAGTGTTCGCTTTGCGAGTGATCCTTCGCATTGCGAACTCACAAAAATTCTGTCGCAGTTTAAGCTTATCAGAGGCACCTCAGGTGCCTATTTTAGACATTCGTTGTGCGAATGAAAGGTTCGCTTTGTGAACTGTGAAATTTCTGATTGCATTATAAATAGAACTTTCACACTTTTTAGATTAAGTTTTTGGATATTTGATACAACTTGTAATTAAAGATCAGAACTTAATATTTCTTCATTCCAAGGGAGAAAAGGTAAGATCTTTGATCTCTTGTTGGTGTTGGATGTAATCTCTTGATATCTTATGTATTTCATCTAATGTATATTTGTGAATATGTTTTGATTCTCTATTGTTTGTTGTCTTTGATTGGTTATTTGTGGTCTTGACAAATCCTTTACAAATCCTTGATCTTATATTTTCATCTATCAATGAAACAAATTTTTGACATGGTTTTGTGAGTTGATATTCATTTTATCTTTTGTTGTATTGTGTTGATTAAGTAGCATGGCTAGCATGAGTAGGATCGATACGGTATTGCGAGGATGCGTGATAATAGTGATGAAGAACGATATTCATATTCATTTGGAAAATTAGTTGAATACATATAAAAAGGGTTAAACGTATGTACATATTCTAATCGTTGCCTTTGTATATGAAGCAGTCATTTATCTGATTTTGGTGTCATCTTTGTTTACCTGTTTATCTTTGATTTGAACCGCTATAGACATATACTCTTCAGATCTGGGTCTAAGATGATTATCTATTTTGTTCAAAACTCTAGAGATAGATTTAGGCTTAACACTTGCGTGAGTATCAGCTCTTAATGCTCTGTGTTGGTTTTTGTTGCGTGAGACATCACCAATGAGGCAATACGGTCATTCTCTCGATGTTGCGTTAGACATAATCTCTGTCGTGAGTGATACGTGAGGATATTAGGTGAATGATTGATTTATGTATGATATAATTAGAAGAATCCATGTGTTATCAATTGATGAGATCCAATTCCAACATAATTTTGTCTTTATTTTATATTTTCCGTCTTTACATTTTACGCCTTTGCTTTTGGTTCCGTTTTAAACCAAAACTTTTGAACCATAAGTTTAGAAATGTAGATACCGTCGAATGACATTCTTTCCCTCGCACTGATCCCTGTGGATACGACAAAACTAGGTTACTTATATATTTTTGCTTGCTATTATTCTAGCTTCAACAAAATGGTGTTGTTGTCGGGGATCGGTGTTTAAATATTGAATCACATCGTGATAGTTTCTATATTTTTGAGCTTTGTACATTTGTTTATATTGTATATCTTTGTTTCCTTTTATGTTTTCTCTAGTGTGTTCAGGAATGATGAGAACTTCTTCTAGATTGGTTGCTATTTGTATAAAAGTATTCAATGAAGCTTCGACCAAGTCTGGATGTTGAGCGTTGAAAGTATGCATGGTAAATTGTACTACTTTATAGAATGTTAGAATGATTTAAGAATTTTGTACTTTGTGCAAATGTGTATTCTTGTTTCATTTTGCAACTTGTTTGAATGCTTGTTTCACTTAGGCCCAAAAGCCACAAATTGTGAGAAACCTCCATTGTTTACTATATGCTAGGATGACTGATAACTTTGTTTAATTCGTTTGATTCATGCTTAATCTTTTGATTATTGTGATTTTGTGGAAGCATTAGAAATGATCAAGGCATTTGTTTATATTGAGCACAACCGTATCCAAAAGTACCTTACCCGTGAGTAGTGAGAATTCGTTAGCCCCTTTGAGCCTAAATAGTTTAGAACTCATTTTAGTGATGAACTTTGTATTGTACATAATTTGAAAATATAGTTCATCATTGAATTTTGTGAGTTTCTAAAAGTTTCTTCTTGAACCTTTGAACTTTGTTTTAATTTGATTTCCTTGCCTTAAAAAGCAAGGAGCATTCACTTGAGGTTTGTTGAATTCAAGTTGGGGAGAATGAAAAAGAAGAATGGTATGTTACTTGAAACTTTTGAAAAGTTTCAAGCAAGCATGAAAAGAAAAAAAGTGTGCATATGAATGTGAAAAACAAAAGAAAAAGGATGCTTGCTTGAATGACAAAAATAGAGAATGAAATAATTGTGCAAAAAGGAAGTTTGAGAAGGTTTGTGGTAAATGAATGAAATTGGTGAATGAAGTTGTGATGTGTAAATAATTTATATAGTGAATGTTCTTTTTGCATCGGCAATTTCGATTCAATGGCCTTTAGAAATGTCCCTTTGTTTTGAACCCGACCAAGCTGCAACCTTTGAAGCCCTTAGTGATCTTTTTGCTTCCATGTTTTCATTTTTTATTGTTAGATGTTGTATGAATTAGATTACTATTTGCATTGTTTGTCGGGTGAGTGAAATTTCCACGCGGTTACAAACGCGTTAATTTCTTCATTCTTATTCTGAAGAGGAGTGTTAGAGTGATTCAAGTATGAAAATATAGTTGTTCTTTGAACCATTCCATGATATTTGTTTAAGAACTTAATTCTTTGTCATTGTTCGATTCTATTGAGTGGTGAACGTTGCTTGTGCGCATTTTCATGCTTGACTTTGGTTGAATCTTATGCTTGAGAAAATCTTCTTGTTTTCATGAGGGGCATACTTTGCTTGAGGACAAGCAAAAATCTAGTTGGGGAGATTTGTTAGGTGCAGATTTTACCTAAAAATGAACTATCTTTCTTTGCACTTTTTCTACTCTTTTCTCATGTTTTCATGGTTTTTATCCATGATTGTTGTTGTTCTTCTAACCTTGAGAATATACCTTTGGTGCTTGTAATGTGTGTGTTATTGTGTAGGAAAAGGCACTAAATGATCAAAGTTGTAAGACACAAGAAATGGTGCAAGCTGCCAAAGAACAGAGGAAAACAGCAAGAAATTTCCTTTGTGAGCTGGCTGGCAAAGGTTCGCTTTGCGAACAGCTAGCGAGGTCTCCAGCGAATGGTCCCATAATTTGGCAGGGGCAAAAGGCACTAAAGTTCGCTTTGCGAACGGGAAAGCAAGTGTTCGCTTTGCGAGTGATCCTTCGCGTTGCGAACTCACGAAAATTCTGTGGCGGTTTAAGCTTATCAGAGGCACCGCAGTGTTAGAGTAAAAGTTGTCTCTACAAGTCGTCTCTATGTTTTGATGATAACAATGGTATTTGTGAAAGAACCAATTATGTTCTAATGTGTGTTGTGTGCAAATCATAATCATGGAAGATATCAGATCCAACAAGCACCAGCCAAACGTGCGTAATTGATTATATGTGAAGTTACTATGTGTGACACAAGTCGCAAGAAGCAAGTATGCTTCTGTATCTGATCATAATCAGTCAGATCCAAGGATGTCGATATTGCTGTTGCAATGCTCTTGTGGATGCTCTCTGAGAGTGGTTATGATTCTGAAGATAGCGAAGCTTCTGATGAGACAATCTTCTAGAGAACCGAAGTGCTGAAGATTCTCATGACTTGAAGTTCTAAAGGCTGAAGGCTCTGAAGACCAAGTGCAGAAAGATTCTGAAGACTGAAGAGTTCTGAAGATTATGGTTCCAAAGGTCAAGTGCGGAAGATTCTGAAGATAGATTCCTAATGGACAAGTTCTGAAGATTCTGAAGACTTAAAGCAGTGAAGATAACGGGTTTCAAGATAAGTGATGAAGTTCTAAAGACAGATTCCTAATGGACAAGTTCTGAAGACGGAAGACTTGAAATATCTGAAGACCCAGTTATAAAGTCTCTACTCATGCTTCAATTAATTACCATCAGAAGCCTCTGAAGATTTGAAGACAAATGTTACCATTAGCAATGACTGTACACCGTTCTAAAAGACCAATCCCATCACTTCTACAGTAAAAAGAAGATACGGCAGTACAACTTTAATCATTGTATAACGACTCTTTTCAAATGGCCAAAAGCTCTCCAACGGCTATATTTTACTTGGCTATTTAAAGGAAAGGAGTATGCGCTTCCGAAGGTGTCAATGTAATGATAGCCACAACGATGAGTTCTCGTTGTAACACTTAATATCCAAAGTTATCACCATTAAGACACGACCATTGTTGTTGAAGCTCAAAGATCATCATCATTCAACACAACAACAATCAATTGGAACAGAAGCTGTTGATGAAGAAGACAACATTGCAAATCAGTCAAGTCATCAACCACCTTCTCGTCTGAGCTACATTGAAGATCTGAAGCAAGGAGTTGTTGTTCAAAGCTTGCTCAACCAAGAAGACGAAAAAGAAGAAGATCTACAAGATGTCATCAACTGTCAAATCAACATACATCTTCGTAGAATCTTAAGATAGCAAGGAGCTGTTGCTCACATCTTGCTTGAACACTTGTGTGTTCTTTTGTACTTAAACTTAGGAGTAATCTGCTTGTTAAGAAGCATCTTTGTAATCTCCAGTTTAACTAATTCTATGTTAATTAGGATTCCTTGAGTGGTCAGTGTGACCGGAGACTTGAGAAGACAATGGCTTGGTGTCATTGTGATAAATCCTGAAATAGGTTCGGTAAACGTTATATTTGTTGCGACGAATCCCTGAACGTTTAGCTGTGAAATCCTAGCATTAGATCTTGCGAGATTGGAACCTGCAGGTCAATGTTCGTTATATTCATTAAGTTGAATCCTTGAACGGTTCATTGTGTGTTAGTCACAGCTGCGGTTGTGCAGGTTGTTAGTCACTGGCTGTTGCCAGTGCATCAGTAATCAGATTGGTTATAATGGATTAAGTCCTTGTGTTCAAGGCGAAATCACCTGAGGAGGGTGGACTGGACTAGCTTGGGAATGGCTCAAGTGAACCAGGATATATCGTGTGTTATTTACTCTTGCTTATGCTTTGATTTATTGTTTATGTCTTACTTTCAACTATCAAAACCTTACATAAACAAATCAGAACCTTGCAACCTAACTCTGATAAGCTTCTGCACTGCAAGTTCTGAATGATGCATATCTTATTCAGACTCTCCCTGTCATATATGCTTTACGCATTGCCAAGTCTGAATGCTACTTTGCAAGTCAGAGTCTCTCAACGAAATTTGATGTTCTCTTAGTGCTTTAATGATAAGAGGCAAAAAGTTTTTAAGAGTGAATACACAATTCAAACCCCCCTTTCTTGTGTCTTTCTCGTACCTTCAATTGGTATCAGAGCTCCGGTTCTGTTATTGATAGATATCAAACACTTAACAGTGTCAGAAAAAGATCTAGATGAGGTGTGTAGAAATACTCTGGGTGAGACTTCAATCCACTTACAATTTCTGTAACAGCTCAGAAGATGACTGTGTACAAAATTATAATCAATCGGATTACTTGAGGAAGTCACTGATTCTGGAAGTTCTATAGTTGTCAACAACTGAATGTTCTTCACTTAAGCCTTGATGAAGATTGAAGAATCAGCTGACAAGATAGACTCATCAGATAAGAAGTAGTATCTGTTGAATGCTTATCGTAGAAGATACGTGTGGATAAACCACGTATTTGCTCAAGGTTGAATCATCAGAAAACAAGAAGTCTTGTTTGCTGAAGATTATTTCTTTATGAGTTTTTGAGATGTTTTCAAGAAACGGATTAGGTCCACCCTTGACTTTCTCGTTTGAAGCTCATTAAGAACTTATTCATGTAAAGAAGAAATATTGTTGTTCTATGGTCTTGAACTTCAGAACAAAGTCTGCAGAAGAAGTTAGAAAACTGAAGATTTCAAACTCTTAAGAGTGGTTCAACATCTGAATCTTAACTGATCAAGCAGTTAAAAGATTCAACGAAGAACTGAATATTGTTCTCTTGAAAAGCTTAGTAGAAAACTAAAAAGAATTTTCAGAAGGAAGAAATCTAGAGATTCATCAAGAATTTGATTAAGAATGAATTCTGAGTCTTGATTGAATTAACATAGTTGACTGAGCTCTGTTAACTTGAGATTCTATCTTAGTTGAACCAACTGTGATTGGTCAGATCATCATCTGATATTTCTCTCAAAATTTCACAAATCCTGGAATCAGAAGTAGCTTGACCAGATGTAAAGACAGAAGTCATCTACTTGAAGTAAAAAAGGATATAAGTCTCTGATGTCTTTCGGAGGAAGAAATCAGTAGACAATTCTTTCAGAAGCAGATATGTTGTAAATCCTTTGATAGACTAAAATCTAAATGAGTTAGATCAACATTGCAAGAACAAGACTGTCTTACAAACTTTGTCATATGTTTCACACATGTTTGATGATACTTGGTTCTGAATAGGCTTTGCATTAGTTCAAAGAAATAAAGTCAGAAGATGTTTCGAGATATTAACTAATTCTCTATAGTACATAACTTTTCAGAAGTTTATGTTTAAGCTAAAGAATTAGTGACCCTCTGATAATCAGTACCTGCACACTCTGAGGATTGCCTTCAGAAATCAGATGGATATTTCTGAACAAGCGAACAAAGTGGTCATCTGAAGAGAAAATTGATTCTAGTCTCAGACTAGAGATCCGAGTCATAAGACATCGATATTCTTCAAAACGTCAGATCACTCTGAAGGAAGCAGAAGCTGAAAGATGATGATCAGGCACTCAGAGTCAGAATGAAAAGCACTTAGGTAAAGAAACTCTGTAAAGAATTCAGATTTCACAAAGGTGTGGTTCACTTCATCTATGACTTATTTTCTGATAAATATATTTATACTAATTAAAAATGTCTCAAGAAGTCTATAGTATAGATACTAAATACATACTGTCTAATTTATAAAAGAGTCAAGATGTTCTCTCTCACTGAAAAGTCTTGTCACTTAATAAGTACTTGATCTAGGTCACCCTACAGTACTGTACTCCTCTATCTTAGTAGAATACTCGTACTAGTTGGTTAAGTAAGATCTCGTTGAAACCAGGCGTAGAAAAATAGAATTGTCATCTAAACTAAGAATCATGTGTGTCCTGTCACAGTCATCTGAAGATGCCTTAGGACAAAAGTATCCCGGATCAGATGGAAATTCTCTGGTTTTCCAGATTCTGAGGATTTGTACGTAATAGGATATCAAATGCGTGTAACCCTGGTTATACATTAATTATTTTCATCTACTAACTAGGAGTAATTATGAACTGACAAACTAGGATTCGAAGTTTACCTCTACATCTATGTACTTAACTGTCTAATGAGTCATATAAGCAATAGATCCTTCTGGTTCCACTCAGTGTTAAGAAATTTCAAAAGTCACGTATATTCATGCATTTATTGTTAATTCTTAACTACTGTCGTAAAGTAAATAAAAAAATAAGTTGCGTGATCTGTTAGCTATCCTTAGACTAAGAGACTACTACACCATGTACTTATCCCTATTAGTATCTCTGTCTCCTACTCCACCTATACCTACCCTAGTGTCTAGATAGTAAGGAATGGGTTTCTTCAAGCTATGTTTCAGTCATTAACTCATTCACGTTAGTCTCTCTCCTTGCTTATTTAAAGTCATATTTCATTCCTATAATTCTTCACTATCTCTTATTCAAAACCTTCTTAGAATCCTAAAAACATCAAAAATGACTCCAAGAACCTTTCATGGCAACGATGATCTCTTAGAAGTCATTAATGAAAAACGACCAAATCCAGCGTGTGCTAGTCAAGATTTCCTTCTTGGAATTCATTGTCAAAATTGGAATGGATACCTGTCTATGTTAAGAGGTTCAATATATACAAACATCCTAAAATCTTTTTGGATCAATGCCTCTGTCAGTAGTGATGGTCTGTCTATCTCTTCAAATGTCTATGGTCTTCCAGTTTCCTTCAACTCCACAAACATTGCTGAAGCCATTGACTGTCCCAAAGGAGGTATCACAACCATTCACGACTCCATTCGATGCACTTCCAACGCTGAAATGCATTTCATGTTTGATAAAGGTTCTACCTTTGAACCTACAAATCCAGAAAAATTTCTGCCTACTGCAAGAGGATGGTTCAAGTTCATTTTGACGAATCTTTGCCCTTGCAATATTAACAAAGATTTTTTGTATCATGATGATAAGCTTCTCATCATGTGTCTTCTTAAGCCAAACCCTATAGATTTGTCCCAAGTAATCTTTGACCATCCTAAAGAGTCAATCCTTCTGTCAAGAACCATGAACATATGATTCATCCCCTATGGAAGAGTGCTATCTGAAGTCCTCTTCAGAGCAGGAATCGTGCAAACAACTTGCAGAGTTAGAGGCGGTCTAGACACTGCTCTTGATAGAAAATTTTGTGAAACCTTCGACAGCAGATGGTTCTCATAAAATTAGATGATAGATTAGAATTAGGCTAAGTTATTAACTTGTTATGGTTTATTAAGTACATGCATCAGTATTGTTCATACCGTGTATTTATAATTAAATTAATGAAATATGTGTTATCTTCTGTTCCACTTTTTGAACTATCCATTCTCTCACACTTTCAATTCTTATGCTTAGCTTATGTTTGCGCACTTATTTATGAAAAATAAAATCTTTTTTTGACAATATGTCTTTTTGTTTCACTCTTAGTAAATGTTTTCAAGAGTCACTCTTACACATGCATTTATTGCGAATCTCTGACTCCTGTCAAAGAATTAATTATAAAATTCTATGCTTGATCTCTTGGTTTTTCCAAGATTAAGAGACTGTTATACTTAGGACTAGTATCCATCCCTTACCCTATCTAGTCTAACGTCTAGGAAATGATGAACCTGTCGTATGGAGTCACAAGCATTTATTAACTTTCTCTATTCGTCGCCTACTTAAGACATTTCGTTCACTTATCTATTCATTATTCCAACCCATCTCAGCTAGTGTCTCTCTTCCGTATTCCCTCCAAAATGTCTACCTCACATCCCGAAGCTGCTAAGAGTGAAACCTCTGTGTTAAAAGTCCTAAATGAGCTTACTATGAACTCCTGTTCCCTTAAAGAACATTGGTGTCATACCCCAAATTTTGACCACTAAGATTTCCCATCATTGTGAAAATCATCATCACAATATGGATGAACCATCATGCCTCATCAAATGCCTCAAGGGTTGTTGAGCATTCACTACAATCAAAACTAGGGTTTTAAGCCCTCTCAGAGCCTTAGACAAAGGATCAATCAAGAAATGACATGATTTTCAACTTGTCTAAGACCTCAAGAGAGGGTTTAAGGGTCTCTAATGAACTATATTGATCCATTTGGAACAATGGATTAATCTAAGAAGCTTGAGCAATAAGTCTCAATTTCATCTGCACCACAATTAGGGTTTCACGAGGAAAGTCAACTGTAACTTTGACTTTTGACCAGGACATGCTCCCAAGCCCTAAGACATGATTCAATATACCCTATGACACCCATGGAACATGTCCATCAAGTTTGATTTAGGTCAAGGACATGATTTCATGAAGAATTGCACAGTTTGGAATTCATCTGATAAAAAGTCAACTGTGCACAAAAGTCAACTTTGACTTTTTGAGATTTTTCACCAAAATGGATTTTTAACCCTAAAATGATGTTAATGTATGATTTGAATCATCATTCATCAAGAAAAATAAAAGAAAGTGGGATAACTTGTAAAGGGGGTAACCATAAAAACTTAGAAAAATTTCTAAGTTATGGAAAAAGTGACACTAATGTGCCAACTTTGGAGGACCATAACTCCTAAACCACAAGGCCATTGTTCCCCATTCAAAGCTTGATTTGTAGATCTCATTGCACTCTACAAAATCTTCATACTGACCTATGTCCAAATTCCTCATGGATTTTGAGTTATGGAGTGATCAAAATCAAGAAAAGTCACTTTGTTCCAACACTTAGTGAAAATTTCACTAAGTCAGATTTTGCCTTAATTTTTTTCCAAATGTAGGGACATTTTTCACTTGGATTCAAAAGAGATCAAAACCAAACATGTTCAAACAGTTGTTGTATCATGTAAGGGCTTTCCAAAATGACCAAGAACATTACCAAATTCAATTTGAGTCATGAGATATGACATTGGCAAGTTGCCTTGCTGAAATCTGCCAAGGCAAGGCAGATTTTTACACTTTTGGTCGATTTGCCAAAATCATCCAAATCCAAATGCTCCTATCTACTTGGACACCTCTGAGGATTGAATCTAAAGGGGACAATCACTGAGCCAAGCCTCCAAAGTCTTTGGAACAAGAAATAGCATGTTGAACCTAGAATTGCCAAAATAGGGACAAGACTCCAATTTTGGATTGGAGCATTCAATGGAAGCATCAAGGTGGCATGGACTGAGCCATTCTCAGCTGAATTCAGTCAAGACTTATCCAAGACCAAGGGAACCAGCAGCCTGTGCCCTAACCTCTAGTCAATGGCTAGAGGAGACTTGGATTTTCATTTGCCAACATTGGCCAAACCTACTCAACAGTTGCCATTCACTATTCCTTGCAAAACAAACTTGCTCTACTATAAATAGAGCTCAATTGTGATCAGTTTGAGTACACCAAAGCCATCAAACAGATGCTTTCCTCAAAATCTCTTTTTTCACTCCAATTTTGCCTTCCAAAGCAAGTCACTATCGGGTTTTGAGTTTGAGAGCTTTTCCAATCAAACCAATCACACACACACACCTCATATACATCATATAAAAGTGATCCAAACACTCACATAACATCTGGAACACAGATTTCACAAAATCACTAGCCAATTGCTCAAGTTCTTGACAGATTTGCAGTTGGGGTACCATCTCAAGTTCCAGATCATTTCAATCCATTCCAAGCATTCATACACACTCCATGGCACCTAGGGAAGCTATCCAGATCATTGGAACCTAGCTGTAACACCTCCAACACAAATCACGATCACCAGCTGCAAGTGGTAAGCATGAGATCTTCTAACTCTATGATCCATGCAATTTTTGCTGCACAATAATTTGGCCATATGTTCATAATCATGCATGGAATGTTTCCCCTCAATCAATTGCATTGTTTGAATCGTGTATCAAAAATCCTAGCCTTCATGCAGAAATTAGGGTTCTTGAGGATTTTTCGTGATTTCTTATTTTATGCTTAATTTAAATGAAATTAATTGTCATAGACATGATCGTGAGGTTGAAACGAGTTGATTGGTGTGTGGATTGCATGATATAATCAAGTATTCAGTGAGATTGGAGAGAAAATGAAAATCAGCCAAACCCAGAACACGCGCGTGTTCTTCAGCTGTTCTTGGCGCCATTTTTTGAAAATTCAAATATTTGAATTTTGTGATTTTATTTAATTGATTCAAAAATTAATTTCTCTCTGAGTTTTAATGATTTTGAGTTGATTCTTTTTTTAATAATTCAAAAAAATGTTAAAATATTTTATTTTCCCAAAAAATCCCAAAAATATTATTTATTTTGTATAATTGATATTTTTGCAAAGAATTAATGTTTTAATTGTTTTTGACATTTAAAATATTTTTTCCACCTTGATTTTGCAACTTTTAATGCCTTCTAATTATTTTGTAGGTCAATACTTAATTTTTGAAGCATTAATCCAAGATCACAATTTGTTTTTCATATGTTAAACAATTTTGATCATTTTAATTGAATTTTTATTCAATTAAAACACATTTTGAAAACAAATTAGGGTTTTGGATTAATTCAACCCTCATAAAACATTTTAAAACTTTTTGGGCCTCTAATAGAGTGTAAGACCCAATCCTTTGTAAATACAAACCCATTTTTGGGCCTCACTTATTGTATAAGTCCCGTTGTATTTCAAAAAGTTCGACGCGATCATCGTCCGTCGAAAAAATCATCTGGGCCTCTCCTCGAGCTATAAGACCCATTCAAAATACTTTGGGCCTCTATTAGAGTGTAAGACCCAACCCCTTGTACAAAAAACTTTTTGGGCCTCATTCGTTGTATAAGTCCCTCTGTACATTTTCAAATAAACGACGCGATCGTCGCCAATTTAAATATAACCTTGGGCCTCTCCTTGAGCTATAAGACCCATTCAAAACTTTTGGGCCTCTAATAGAGTGTAAGACCCAACCCCCTTTTAACCAAAACCATTTTGGGCCTCAGATATTGTATAAGCCCCTTTGCGTTAAAAGAAAACCTCGGCGCGATCGCCATTTCAAATGAAAAATCATCTGGGCCTACCCTCGTGTTATAAGCCCCACTCTTTTTTCTTTAAACCTTTTGGGCCTCTTGAGAGAGTGTAAGACCCAAATCCCTTTGTACAGAAAACAATTTTTGGGCCTCAGCCACTTGTATAAGTCCCTCTGTACAAATTCAAACAATGCGCTCACTAATAAAACCCTAGGCCTCTCCTTGAGCTGTAAGCCCCAAATCTTTATTTTTCAAAGCACTTTCTCCTTTGATTTTGAATATATTGTTGTCAATCTTTCTTTGTTGAACAACTAACCAAACAACATGGAAGCTCTACAACCGAGTAAGTGTTTATATGCTTTCATTTACCGCTTTCATATACATATAACTGTATTGTGGGGCTGTTTCGCTGTAAGTCTTCTTTCATAAACTCATATTAACTGTGTAATAATAGTATAGATATTTAGAGTTTCCCCGACAACTACGTCTAGCATTAAGCCCGTTGATCACTCTTAAATAGTCAAAACTAGATCCCCATAGGATTACCAGACACAGTCTTCCCTCCTCTTGGGGTTAAACAATATGGAGATATGAAAGGCAGCATTCTCTGTGAACCCTTTCATAGACTGTCACTCGTAGAAGTTGTCAAAGAAACTCTATTCCCCAGAGATGATCTCTTCTCCGTGAATTGCATCTCTTGAGTTTCTTCCAAATTCTCGGACTTTCCTGGCTTGATCTATTCTCGGTGAATGGCATGTCTTGAACTTCTCGGGGTTTGGGGGCCCACAAGCTTCTTAAAAGCACTTGTCAAGAAACTCTACTCCTCAGAGATGATCTTTTCTCCGTGAATGGCGTCTCTTGAGTTTCTTCCAAATTCTCGGACTTTCCTGGCTTGATCTATTCTCGGTGAATGGCATGTCTTGAATTTCTCGGGGTTTGGGGACCCACGGGCTTCTTAAAAGCATCGTCCTCCTCTTGGGCATCGTACAAGGACCCACAGGCTTCCTAAAAGCAACCCCGCATCCTCTTGGGCTTCGTACAAGAACCCGTCGGCTTCTTAAAAGCTTCCATCCTCCTCTTGGGCTTCGTACAAATTATCCCGACAACCTGCTAGAGGTATAGGAACAGAACTTAGTCATCTGCATAGAACAATCCTTTCAAAGAGTCTACTACTGTTTCTCAAAGCATAGTACAAAAGATGAAACTCTAGACACGGACAGTCTAATATCCTTGAGTCTCAAAGACATTCTCAAGTGACCCCTTCGTTAAATAGGAAGAAAACCCGTAGACTCGGACAGTCTCAATACCCTTCGGATTTCCCGTTTCCTCAAAGAAAAGGAAATATCCCTGGTCCTCGAATCAAATCCTTGAGTTCAGCATTGCTCATATAAGAACTGATTTTCTCTTTCAAAATCAGTATACTGGACCTGTCACTCAACTGAAACAGCCACTATAGCCTCCTCTTGGGCTTTGTACAATGATTCTCCCCAGCGGAGTCAAACATCATTTAGCCTCTCTCTCGGGCTTTGTACGAGACACATAAGAGACTCCCTCGTTGAGTCAATTACCCCTTTCGCCTCCATCTCGGGCTTTATACGAGATACAAAAAGGTTCTTATTGAGCCAAACAAACCTTTAGCCTCCATCTCGGGCTTTGTACGAGATACAAAAACTCTCTTGTTGAGTCAAATAGCCTCCATCTCGGGCTTTATACGAGATACCAAAAGATTCCCTCGTTGAGTCAAAACCTTTTAGCCTCTCTCTCGGGCTTTGTACGAGACACATATTAGCCTCCTCTTAGGCTTTGTATAAGAAAATCACTGGTTGATCCGATCAACCTTTTAGCATCAAAGTTGTGCCTCGTTCACAGTACACAAACATCAACAACTCCCTTCATCTAATCGCTGTAAGCGGCAAGCCTCTGGATCATCTACATCCATGCCACTGTCCCTCTTTTAGCATGAGAAATTCCTAAGGAAAGATGGCATTTCTCTACACTGAGTTAAAGTCTTCTCCTTCAGGTTGGAAATCCCCTATAAAGGAAATTATGGCATTGTCGGATTCACAAATCCCGGTTAAATTAATTCTCCTTTATAAACAGTTGTGACGTACAGACCCCCTTTAGAGATGACAAATTCTCTCTAAAGTCAAACCCTTTTAGCTTCACATCTTGGGCTTTGAACAAGATACAAACTACCTTTCGCTTCATATCTTGGGCTTTGAACAAGACACCAAAACAACCATTTCCTCCCATAGAATAGGAGGAACTACGAACGCTCTGATTTCCCTGTTTTGGTAAACGGGAATACGTAGGCATAAGATTGAAAGAAAAAATCTTAGCGAGCACACTAAACAAAAACCCAAAATCCCATACTCTCACATATCTATCAATAAGCATTCGTCCTAACATCTAAAACCTCCACCACTTTTAAAAAAAAAAAACTCGATAAAGACCCCGAATCTTTGTAGCATCTGTAACCTAACAGACCGCTGTTTAAACTCAGTTTGCAAGCAGGGTTAATTTGAGACATCTATTTCCCTTCCTTCATCAGCTTTAATAGGATAAAAAATGAATTGAGCTGTAGACACCAAAGAGCGATAGCGCTTCGCAACCGCGTCTAAAATCGCTTGCTACAATGGGTTGATAAGAACCTCGTCTGAGCTACGACGTCAGAAAAGGGAGGGTTATCTCAACATGCTTCCAGGCCTTATTTACACAGACCTAGTCAAGGAATTCTGGGCAAATGTTAGTGTCTTTTCAAACGTATAGAATCAGCACATCATTCAGCCAGTCGTCTCCGGATTCCCTGTAGTGATTAATCCCTCTATCATTGCACAAGCCATAAAATGTGATGAAATCGGTGATACTATTGAAGATTACAAAGAAATAAATATCTTCAATGATCTCATCTACAAAATTCATTGTGGGAATGGTCCTTCCAACTGTGTTTCCACACTCATTCCCTCAGCTAAAGTCTGTCACAGGATCATGGAAACAAACTTAAGACCTAGAGAAATAGGAGCAAGAGTGATGTCTCACTCGGACCGACAATTTATTTTCTTTCTGGTCTACAGAAGAAAAATAAACCTCCCTCAAACCATGTTCAATTACATGCAAGAACAAATTCTCTTATCAAAAGACAAATCTTCCTTTAGTATTCCGTATGGAAGGGTCATATCTCGTGTCCTTGAGATTCAAGATGTGATCTCTAGACTAGAACACATTAGAGCAACCGAAGAATGTGTTAGTTCTTGTATTGGCTGCAATTTTGGTAAAACAATGTTGTTGTTGAAGATTCATATGTCTGATGTCATAACATGAGTTCTTAACATTCAGTTTATGTTAAGTTATTTAGGGTTGCAGTTTTGTGTGCTGATGTTAAACATGATGTCTTGACATCAGTTGACAGAACATCTAAACATCAGTCTGTTGTGTTAGGGCTCCGTGTATCAGTTTGCTTTGAGAGATCTGGTGGAGAGATTGCAGGCGAACATCTTGGTAAAGATATATTCAGTTGCAATCAGATATGGAGCAGATCTTGTTGCTGTTTTTAGGGCTGAAAGATATGAAAAGATTTGAAGATAAAATCTGTTTTAAATTCAAATCAAATCAGATATTTGGAGGAGTCCAAGCCCAATGTAAGGAATGTTTCTGGGAATATTATGGTATCCTTTGTGGAGCTGATTTAGAGGTCTGGAAGATTCAAGATAAAATCAAGAGAAGATTGAGTATTTAACTATGGAGATATTTTAGGAAGATTTGATTGAAGATCTAATTTGTAGGAGAATCTTTTGCAGATTTGTAGCAGCTGATATGTAGTGATTTGAAGCCCAAATCCAGTTAGGTTTAGGTTATAAATAGAAGCATTGTAACCTAGAAAAAGATGACAGCCATCATGTAAATTATAAAGGCTGTGTTGGTCGACGAACCACCCGGTTTGTGGGATGGTCGTCGTGTTTATCTCGAAGCCTGTAGGTAAGAGATGTATTGTTTTTGGAGGAAGCTGTTAAGCAACTCTAAGTATTGTTCTTAGTCATGTGTGTCATGTCTAGGTATTGTCATAGAAGTGTGTCTTCTACTTTTCTGTGATTGAAGAGTTGTTGGAAATCAAGCTGTTGATGCAGTGGCTAAGGTGTTGACTGCTAGACATCATTGCGATGATTGGAAGTGAGATGGAGTCTCTTATCTAGGGTGGACTTAGGTAGAAGGGTCATTGGGTAGTGATTAAGTGAGTAGATCATCAACGGGTGTGTTGATTGTAGGGTCTATGAATTGATACTGCTAATAGTGGACTTCCTTCCTGGCTTGGTATGCCCCCAGATGTAGGTTGTTAGACCGAACTGGGTGAACAAATTCTGTGTGTTGTTTACTTCTTTTTTTTATTACTATTATTGCTTTGTTTATACAACAGATATTGATGTTGTGACATCACACTTGACATCACATATCTGATACCAGAATTTCAATTGGTATCAGAGCAGGCATCCTGTTCTGTTTCTGGGTGAGATCCTAGGGAAGATACTTTTTGGTCATGGGAAAGGTAGGTGGTACCTACTGAAAAGTTGTTTGAACTTGGAGAAGTTCATTTTGTTGTTTGAATGGTCCCTAGAAGTGGAGGATGGACTGTTCATGACAGGGTGTGTATTGGACCTGTCTATTGTTATCAGGCTTGTAGCTTTGGTGGTGAGATGCTGTGTGGTCTATTTTCAAACCTATGTTGACCTATTGCATATGGAGTGTCGTGTTTGTGCAAGGGTTATTATGTATTGCTTGAAGGTTGTAGAGGAGTTTTCTGGTGTGTGTTATGTAACACCCCACTTTCCCATTTTTTAAAATAAACAAAATATATGAAATAAATCAGAGTTTCCACACCAAAGTAGGATGCCACATTTTAAAATAAACAAAACAAATCTCCTTTATTTTAATAAAATCAAACAACGGAAAATTTATTCAATTATTCGATTTACGGCCATCTGCCTATAACACCAAAAACTCCACATAATCGTGGTCCACCATAATATTCATCAATTGAAAGATACGTAACAAGTATACAACATAAAACAAATGGTAAAAACCCCCAAATCCCGTGTTACGTATCAGAGCGACTCTCTAAACTCGAACAAGCTACACAAGCTCCAAGCACTAACCTAGCACCTGAATATCTGTACTTCCGAAGAAGCACAGACACAACAACAACAGAGGGGTGAGAACTACATTCAATATAAAAAGGCGAATAATACATATAAGGAGGTAGTATCTCACACCAACAACAACAACATATAATCACGACCTACTGTCATATTCAATCACCAACAATCAATAATAAACAATGCAATGCATGTGGTACCAACATCACCATGGTTCATTCAATCCAACCCGGATAAATCACATACACCCCTACTTGGCAATGATTTATCCCACCACACTCCTCAAGGGAGTTCGAATGAATCACATACACTCCTCCTGAGCAATGATTCCATCCCACCAATAATATGTATGCATGACTTAATGCACATATCAACACATGTATGACACATTCATACATCTACACGATCCTACTGATCACGCAAGAGATACACATAACACACATGTATAACAAATGATAAACAAATTCACGATCCTCCTGATCACAACAAACATACATATAACACACATGTATAATAATAGATATACATAGTTACGATCCTCATGATCACACATGAGACACATAATCGTTCCCACTTGCACCATAATCATTGAACCCTCACAAGTCACCATAATTTACCAAACACTAATTATTTCCTAAAATTTATAAAATTAATTAGTTTCATCACCAACTGTGTATTACTCAGCATCTGACTCCCAATCCCAACCTCTCAAACCAAGAGAAACCGAATCAGATGCGAAAACGGGAAAGAAATCGCGAAACGGTGAAATTTTGCACTCACGTTGTCCATACGCGTATTGACATGATTCATACGCGTAATGACTAGCTCCCTCGCTCCCTCCTGCGCGTACCAGACGCGTAAGGCGTCCTGCCTCGCCTTACCATACGCGTATTGGCCAGCTTCATACGCGTATGGGCAGAGACCCATTTTTCCTTCAATGTCAAATTCCAGATCTGCATACGCGTACGACCACCCCCATACGCGTATTGCCTTGCCTACCATACGCGTACCCTTACGCGTATGGGCAGAGGGCCGTGCCAATTCCTCCTCATGGCCTCTCCTTACGCGTAATGGTCCATGTCCTGTCTAGCCTTACGCGTATCAACTTCTCCCATACGTGTATGGCCAGATCCATTACGCAATTCGTCCTCTCCCACACCAGACTGAGTTCTGCTACGAATTCCTCCAATTTCTACTCCAAAACAGTCCTAAAACTTGTTCTACATTGATTTTAGGTACTCATGTTCATCTTATCTCTTATTCTTATGATTACTAATCACAATCTACAGGTTTTTAGAATTAATTTCACCTCCCTAACCGGTACCAAAATTAAGATCTACAACAATCATGTTCAAACAACAGCAACAACATCCATATAACATCGATTCAGCAATTCAACTACACGAATTTCGACATGAATTCACATATAGATACCAAAATCATACAACAACACAAAATCAGACAAAATCCTACGAGGTTAAGGACTCCCCACTACCCTTATATGATTTAATCACCAAATATGAACCCGTTCTCCCCCCTTACCTCGAATTGTTCAGAATTCTGGAAAAAAATTGAGAAGAAATCCTTGCCCTAGCACCCCTTCTTCTTCCTTGTTCTTCTTTCTCTCTTTTTCTTGTTTTACGTGAAATTAACCTCCTCTCCACTAAACCTCTCTAATTCCCCTTAATTAGATTTTTAATTAAATTTTCTTAATAATAATAATAATAATAATAGTAATAATAATAATAATAATACTAATATTCTCATTATTTTATAATTACTAAATGCATCTCTTAATTATCGAATATTAATTTACCACTCCAACACCTCTATTAAAGATATACCTTCCCCTGCACTTAACCGCACACCCTTAACAAAGCCCAACAAACAGAAATAATAACACGACGATTAATAATTTAAATTGGGGTGTTACAACTCTCCCCCACTTAAATTATTTTCGTCCTCGAAAATATGACGGAAATGAATCACTCCGGGTACTACTCTCACATTCGACAACCAACAATCATACCAACAAAAGGTACACCATGAATAACACAAACTAACAGACGACCTTGCTAACAGCAACTACAACAGCGACAAGATGCAATGCCCATACAATGCCCTTGACGACTAATTCACGACCCAAAGAATACTCAAGTTACAAACACACAAAGATCGTTACCCTCCCCATAGGTAACCCTCTCCTAATTCCCCACCATAGGAATTAGCCACTCGCACTCGAACCATCACCATAGGCAACGAGGCAACAACAAAAACAAGAACATAAAGTTCCACGACACAACATCGTTTCAACAACCTCTACATAACCATGATATCAACATCCTTGTCACACAATATTATTACAACAATGCTACGATTCACCAATCAACATAAGACTAAAACATCCATCTACTTAATAGTCCAAGAATAATATTTAACCTTTTCTACTTCCATTCTGAAACGTCCAATGGTCTCATCGCTCCTACATATTTCCACTGTTCAACCTATGAACTCTTACCAGCTACGCACACACATACGAAAGGTATCATATCACGCTTTCGATGCGCACTCTGATTACTCGCAACAATCAAATTTACCAAAGTCATATCCAACTTTTGACTCTCTCTAATCTTCACCAGAAAAATCATAGTTCATTACCAATATACCCAACCTCACACTCTGCTGTGTTATTTCACACACCAGACGTAAGTCTCTGAACTGCTCAAATAATTCTAATCCATCTGGCCATCAAAACAGACATGTATAAAAACTTCCGACTTAACTCATCTGGCACGACATTAACTTCTCCAATATGATAATTCCAACTAAGCTCATAACTCATCCGAAATCTCAACCGTCCTCGTTGTCTCATACTCTATTATTTCCGACCAAACAGGTACTCAATATTCTTGTGATTACTAAACAATTTGAACTCAAAACCATAAAAATAATATTGCTAGATCCTCAACACAAAAATAACCGCAACCATCTTAAAATCATGAATTCTCAATTGTCGTAAGGCATAAGCGACGACTTTACCATCCTGCATTAACACACCGACTAAATTCATCATGGACACATTCCAATACCTCACAATGGTTTATTAGGATCACGAAGAAGCAAAACTGGAGCCGCAAACAAATTCTACTTTAGCCCTCTCAAACTTCTTCACAATGAACATCCAAAGCAAACGACTTACCCCTTGCAAGTCAACTGAAGTAACAAAAATTCTAACTTGGAAGAGCCTTCCATAACCTCCGGTAATAACCAACTAAAGTCCAAAAGCTTCTAATCACCTTAACCGACTTCGGAGCCTCTCATTGTAGAACTGCATCTACTTCCGATGGATCCATAACAATACTATAACATATCCAAGAAAACTAACCTTTTTAACCAAAATCCTCACTTGAATAATTTAGCATACAAATCTCTTTCGTTTCAACACTTGCAACTCAATTTTCAAACACCCTACAAATTCTCCTTCTGATTTAATAATAGATCCGAATATTCCTAATGAATACCACCTCGAACTTATCCAATTAAGTATGGAATATACGATTCATATACTACACAAACATTCCAGACGTATTACTAACACTGCACAACATCACTGTACATTGTAATGCTCAACCACATTCCAAAAGATACAAATTCTTAAAGTCTTTGCACAATCTTTCACTAGGTAACCCTAATACTAACATCCAAGATTCCATCACAAAACACCTCTGGAAATCACGAGCAACTGGCAGCCCTTTACTGTGGCTTTCCTTTCAATTCTAGAACGATACTATCACAAACATAACAAACATCTTGGTTTCATCGCCTAAGAGTTTTTCCCTCAGAGACATCCCGACCTGACCAACACACCAAAACCTCTAATCCGCCTCATTTTCCGATATAAGAATCTTCAATAATGACCTACTAAGTCCAAGACACTCTTAATCTTCCTCACTGTCTTCAAAGGTTTTCCACCGAAGCACTGCGCTAATTTCCCGATGGATCTACCACAATACCCTCACCAAAAATAACTTGTTCCAATAAACTCACCGTTTACAATCACAACTCCCAATTCGAAACTTGTGAACAATTCATTATCCTTCTGCACCTACAAAACAATTCTCATATGCTTTGCGTGATCTTCCTCCGATTCGGAATACTCAAATATCATCAACAAATCCTGACGGTTTAATTCATATACTCCACAAATACACCCTGCATCTACTTTTCGTACGGAGTCATTGACATCAGACTCGTACCAAGTATTGGATCAATAATCACCTCTATCTTCTTAACGTGCCTATGATCCACTTATCTCGCCTGAAAATAAATCCAAAAAAAAATTCACAAACAACCAGAAACTCGACACGTGTAACTTCACTACTAACTCGTCACAATGCGAACGTTAATACACTGAGGCTTCGCCTGATAAATATTCACCCGTTCGCTCAGCACACAACAATACCAGTTCCCTACCATTATCCAATTCGGATCCACACCTCAGAAAGACATCAAGGATTACCCAACACCGGCATCTCTCTAGCCATCACCTTGTTCTCTACTCCCTGACAAGCAATCACTAACCATACCTGATTGTCCCTCCTCGGAGATATTCTTCAACTTGACCGACAAGTACTTCTCTTCTACATCCTCTTTTAGATAATAAAGATCTCTACCGACTCAACACAACCATCTTCCACATCCCCTGCTATCTTAATCGTCAAGGTGCATCTATCTCTTCATCTTGATTTCCAACTACTATCAACAAGAGATTGAGGGTGATCAGTTCCCCAATTTGTTCATAGATAGCTGATCATCCTGATGAAGTATAGACCCTTCCTTACAAACTATGATAGCACTCCACTACTCCCCGATTCATCCTTCCATAGTGGAAGCACCCTGGAGGAGTACCAGCTTCTCCCCCACTTAACTCATCCTCAGCTCCTGTCAACAAGCGGTTAGAAAACAAACACATACCGACCGTGTTCTACACACGTGTCGTATACCAAGACACGGACTATACTAAACAACCTGGCCGGATGGACCGACCTGCTCTGATACCAATTGTAACACCCCACTTTCCCATTTTTCAAAATAAACAAAATATATGAAATAAATCAGAGTTTCCACACCAAAGTAGGATGCCACATTTTAAAATCAACAAAACAAATCTCCTTTATTTTAATAAAATCAAACAGTGCAAAATTTATTCAATTATTCAATTTACGGCCATCTGCCTATAACACCAAAAACTCCACATAATCGTGGTCCACCAAAATATTCATCAATTGAAAGATACATAACAAGTATACAACATAAAACAAATGGTAAAAACCCCTAAATCCCGTGTTACGTATCAGAGCGACTCTCTAAACTCGAACAAGCTACACAAGCTCCAAGCACTAACCTGGCACCTGAATATCTGTACTTCCGAAGAAGCACAGACACAACAACAACAGAGGGGTGAGAACTACATTCAATATAAAAAGGCGAATAATACATATAAGGAGGTAGTATCTCACACCAACAACAACAACATATAATCACGACCTACTGTCATATTCAATCACCAACAATCAACAATTAACAATTAAATGCATGTGGTACCAACATCACAATGGTTCATTCAATCGAACCCGGATAAATCACATACACCCCTACTTGGCAATGATTTATCCCACCACACTCCTCAAGGGAGTTCGGATGAATCACATACACTCCTCCTGAGCAATGATTTCATCCCACCAATAATATGTATGCATGACTCAATGCACATATCAACACATGTATGACACATTCATACATCTACACGATCCTACTGATCACACAAGAGATACACATAACACACATGTATAACAAATGATAAACAAATTCACGATCCTCCTGATCACAACAAACATACATATAACACACATGTATAATAATAGATATACATAGTTACGATCCTCATGATCACACATGAGACACATAATCGTTCCCACTTGCACCATAATCATTGAACCCTCACAAGTCACCATAATTTACTAAACACTAATTATTTCCTAAAATTTATAAAATTAATTAGTTTCATCACCAACTGTGTATTACTCAGCATCTGACTCCCAATCCCAACCTCTCAAACCAAGAGAAACCGAATCAAACGCGAAAACGGGAAAGAAATCGCGAAACAGTGAAATTCTGCACTCACGCTGTCCATACGCGTATTGACCTGATTCATACGCATAATGAGTAGCTCCATCGCCCCCTCATGCACATACCAAACATGTAAGGCGTCCTGCCTTGCCTTACCATACACGTATTGCCCAGCTTCATACGCGTATGGGCAGAGACCCATTTTTCCTTCAATGTCAAATTCCAGATATGCATACGCGTACGACCACCCCCATACGCGTATTGCCTTGCCTACCATACGCGTACCCTTACGCGTATGGGCAGAGGGTCGTGCCAATTCCTCCTCATGGCCTCTCCTTACGCGTAATGGCCCATGTCCTGTCCAGCCTTACGCGTATCAACTTCTCCCATACGCGTATGGCCAGATCCATTACGCAATTCGTCCTCTCCCACACCAGACTGAGTTATGCTACGAATTCCTCCAATTTCTACTCCAAAACAGTCCTAAAACTTGTTCTACATTGATTTTAGGTACTCATGTTCATCTTATCTCTTATTCTTATGATTACTAATCACAATCTATAGGTTTTTAGAATTAATTTCACCTCCCTAACCGGTACCAAAATTAAGATCTACAACAATCATGTTCAAACAACAGCAACAACATCCATATAACATCGATTCAGCAATTCAACTACACGAATTTCGACATGAATTCACATATAGACGCCAAAATCATACAACAACACAAAATCAGACAAAATCCTACGGTGTTAAGGACTCCCCACTACCCTTATACGATTTT
The DNA here is from genome assembly GCA_022829125.1 of Lathyrus tuberosus. Taxonomy (NCBI): domain Eukaryota; kingdom Viridiplantae; phylum Streptophyta; class Magnoliopsida; order Fabales; family Fabaceae; genus Lathyrus; species Lathyrus tuberosus. The sequence goes on from JALAZF010000115.1 coordinate 9,816,277, forward strand.
ATCACCAAATATGAACCCGTTCTGCCCCCTTACCTCGAATTGTTCAGAATTCTGGAAAAAAATTGAGAAGAAATCCTTGCCCTAGCTCCCCTTCTTCTTCCTTGTTCTTCTTTCTCTCTTTTTCTTGTTTTACGTGAAATTAACCTCCTCTCCACTAAACCTCTCTAATTCCCCTTAATTAGATTTTTAATTAAATTTTCTTAATAATAATAATAATAATAATAATAATAGTAATAATAATAATAATAATATTCTCATTATTTTATCATTACTAAATGCATCTCTTAATTATCGAATATTAATTTACCACTCCAACACCTCTATTAAAGATATACCTTCCCCTGCACTTAACCGCACACCCTTAACAAAGCCCAACAAACAGAAATAATAACATGACGATTAATAATTTAAATTGGGGTGTTACAACTCTCCCCCACTTAAATTATTTTCGTCCTCGAAAATATGACGAAAATGAATCACTCCGGGTACTACTCTCACATTCGACAACCAACAATCATACCAACAAAAGGTACACCATGAATAACACAAACTAACAGACGACCTTGCTAACAGCAACTACAACAATGACAAGATGCAATGCCCATACAATGCCCTTGACGACTAATTCACGACCCAAAGAATACTCAAGTTACAAACACACAAAGATCGTTACCCTCCCCATAGGTAACCCTCTCCTAATTCCCCACCATAGGAATTAGCCACTCGCACTCGAACCATCACCATAGGCAACGAGGCAACAACAAAAACAAGAACATAAAGTTCCACGACACAACATCGTTTCAACAACCTCTACATAACCATGATATCAACATCCTTGTCACACAATATTATTACAACAATGCTACGATTCACCAATCAACATAAGACTAAAACATCCATCTACTTAATAGTCCAAGAATAATATTTAACCTTTTCTACTTCCATTCTGAAACGTCCAATGGTCTCATCGCTCCTACATATTTCCACTGTTCAACCTATGAACTCTTACCAGCTACGCACACACATACGAAAGGTATCATATCACGCTTTCGATGCGCACTCTGATTACTCGCAACAATCAAATTTACCAAAGTCATATCCAACTTTTGACTCTCTCTAATCTTCACCAGAAAAATCATAGTTCATTACCAATATACCCAACCTCACACTCTGCTGTGTTATTTCACACACCAGACGTAAGTCTCTGAACTGCTCAAATAATTCTAATCCATCTGGCCATCAAAACAGACATGTATAAAAACTTCCGACTTAACTCATCTGGCACGACATTAACTTCTCCAATAGGATAATTCCAACTAAGCTCATAACTCATCCGAAATCTCAACCGTCCTCGTTGTCTCATACTCTATTATTTCCGACCAAACAGGTACTCAATATTCTTGTGATTACTAAACAATTTGAACTCAAAACCATAAAAATAATATTGCTAGATCCTCAACACAAAAATAACCACAGCCATCTTGAATCATGAATTCTCAATTGTCGTAAGGCATAAGCGACGACTTTACCATCTTGCATTAACACACCGACTAAATTCATCATGGACACATTCCAATACCTCACAATGGTTTATTAGGATCACGAAGAAGCAAAACTGGAGCCGTAAACAAATTCTACTTTAGCCCTCTCAAACTTCTTCACAATGAACATCCAAAGCAAACGACTTACCCCTTGCAAGTCAACTAAAGTAACAAAAATTCTAACTTGGAAGAGCCTTCCATAACCTCCAGTAATAACCAACAAAGTCCAAAAGCTTCTAATCACCTTAACCGACTTTGGAGCCTCTCATTGTAGAACTGCATCTACTTCCGATGGATCCATAACAATACTATAACATATCCAAGAAAACTAACCTTTTTAACCAAAATCCTCACTTGAATAATTTAGCATACAAATCTCTTTCGTTTCAACACTTGCAACTCAATTTTCAAACACCCTACAAATTCTCCTTCTGATTTAATAATAGATCCGAATATTCCTAATGAATACCACCTCGAACTTATCCAATTAAGTATGGAATATACGATTCATATACTACACAAACATTCCAGGCGTATTACTAACACTGCACAACATCACTGTACATTGTAATGCTCAACCACATTCCAAAAGATACAAATTCTTAAAGTCTTTGCACAATCTTTCACTAGGTAACCCTAATACTAACATCCAAGATTCCATCCCAAAACACCTCTGGAAATCACGAGCAACTGGCAGCCCTTTACTATGGCTTTCCTTTCAATTCTAGAATGAAACTATCACAAACATAGCAAACATCTTGGTTTCATCGCCTAAGAGTTTTTCCCTCAGAGACATCCCGACCTGACCAACATACCAAAACCTCTAATCCGCCTCATTTTCCGATATAAGAATCTTCAATAATGACCTACTAAGTCCAAGACACTCTTAATCTCCGTCACTGTCTTCAAAGGTTTTCCACCGAAGCACTGCGCTAATTTCCCGATGGATCTACCACAATACCCTCACCAAAAATAACTTGTTCCAATAAACTCACTGTTTACAATCACAACTCCCAATTCGAAACTTGCGAACAATTCATTATCCTTCTGCACCTACAAAACAATTCTCATATGCTCTGCGTGATCTTCCTCCGATTCGGAATACTCAAATATCATCAACAAATCCTGACGGTTTAATTCATATACTCCACAAATACACCCTGCATCTACTTTCCGTACGGAGTCATTGACATCAGACTCGTACCAAGCATTGGATCAATAATCACCTCTATCTTCATAACGTGCCTATGATCCACTTATCTCGCCTGAAAATAAATCCAAAAAAAAAAAATTCACAAACAACCAGAAACTCGACACGTGTATCTTCACTACTAACTCGTCACAACGCGAACGTTAATACACTGAAGCTTCGCCTGATAAATATTCACCCGTTCGCTCAGCACACAACAATACCAGTTCCCTACCATTATCCCATTCGGATCCACACCTCAGAAAGACATCAAGGATTACCCAACACCGACATCTCTCTAGCCATCACCTTGTTCTCTACTCCCTGACAAGCAATCACTAACCATACCTGATTGTCCCTCCTCGGAGATATTCTTCAACTTGACCGACAAGTACTTCTCTTCTACATCCTCTTTTAGATAATAAAGATCTCTACCGACTCAACACAACCATCTTCCACATCCCCTGCTATCTTAATCGTCAAGGTGCATCTATCCCTTCATCTTGATTTCCGACTACTATCAACAAGAGATTGAGGGTGATCAGTTCCCCAATTTGTTCATAGATAGCTAATCATCCTGATGAAGTATAGACCCTTCCTTACCAACTATGATAGCACTCCAATACTCCTCGATTCATCCTTCCATAGTGGAAGCACCCTGGAGGAGCACCAGCTTCTCCCCCACTTAACTCATCCTCAGCTCCTGTAAACAAGCGGTTAGAAAACAAACACGTACCGACCGTGTTCTACACACGTGTCGTATACCAAGACACGGACTATACTAAACAAACTGGCCGGATGGACCGACCTGCTCTGATACCAATTGTAACACCCCACTTTCCCATTTTTCAAAATAAACAAAATATATGAAATAAATCAGAGTTTCCACACCAAAGTAGGATGCCACATTTTAAAATTAACAAAACAAATCTCCTTTATTTTAATAAAATCAAACAGCGGAACATTTATTCAATTATTCGATTTACGGCCATCTGCCTATAACACCAAAAACTCCACATAATCGTGGTCCACCATAATATTCATCAATTGAAAGATACGTAACAAGTATACAACATAAAACAAATGGTAAAAACCCCCAAATCCCGTGTTACGTATCAGAGCGACTCTCTAAACTCGAACAAGCTACACAAGCTCCAAGCACTAACCTGGCACCTAAATATCTGTACTTCCGAAGAAGCACAGACACAACAACAACAGAGGGGTGAGAACTACATTCAGTATAAAAAGGCGAATAATACATATAAGGAGGTAGTATCTCACACCAACAACAACAACATATAATCACGACCTACTGTCATATTCAATCACCAATAATCAACAATTAACAATGAAATGCATGTGGTACCAACATCACCATGGTTTATTCAATCGAACCCGAATAAATCACATACACCCCTACTTGGCAATGATTTATCCCACCACACTCCTCAAGGGAGTTCAGATGAATAACATACACTCCTCCTGAGCAATGATTTCATCCCACCAATAATATGTATGCATGACTCAATGCACATATCAACACATGTTGACACATTCATACATCTACACGATCCTACTGATCACGCAAGAGATACACATAACACACATGTATAACAAATGATAAACAAATTCACGATCCTCCTGATCATAACAAACATACATATAACACACATGTATAATAATAGACATACATTGTTATGATCCTCATGATCACACATGAGACACATAATCGGTCCCACTTGCACCATAATCATTGAACCCTCACAAGTCACCATAATTTACCAAACACTAATTATTTCCTAAAATTTATAAAATTAATTAGTTTCATCACCAACTGTGTATTACTCAGCATCTGACTCCCAATCCCAACCTCTCAAACCAAGAGAAACCGAATCAGACGCGAAAACGGGAAAGAAATCGCGAAACGGTGAAATTCTGCACTCACGTTGTCCATACGCATATTAACCTGATTCATACGCGTAATGACTAGCTCCCTCGCCCCCTCCTGTGCGTACCAGACGCGTAAGGCGTCCTGCCTCGCCTTACCATACGCGTATTGCCCAGCTTCATACGCGTATGGGCAGAGACCCATTTTTCCTTCAATGTCAAATTCCAGATCTGCATACGCGTACGGCCACCACCATACGCGTATTGCCTTGCCTACCATACGCGTACCCTTACACGTATGGGCAGAGGGGCGTGCCAATTCCTCTTCATGGCCTCTCCTTACGTGTAATGGCCCATGTCCTGCCCAGCCTTACGCGTATTAACTTCTCCCATACGCGTATGGCCAGATCCATTACGCAATTCGTCCTCTCCCACACCAGACTGAGTTCTGCTACGAATTCCTCCAAATTCTACTCCAAAACAGTCCTAAAACTTGTTCTACATTGATTTTAGGTACTCATGTTCATCTTATCTCTTATTCTTATGATTACTAATCACAATCTACAGGTTTTTAGAATTAATTTCACCTCCCTAACCGGTACCAAAATTAAGATCTATAACAATCATGTTCAAACAACAACAACAACATCCATATAACATCCATTCAACAATTCAACTACACGAATTTCGACATGAATTCACATATAGACACCAAAATCATACAAAAACAAAAAATCAGACAAAATCCTACGAGGTTAAGGACTCCCCACTACCCTTATACGATTTAATCACCAAATATGAACCCGTTCTCCCCCTTACCTCGAATTGTTCAGAATTCTGGAAAAAAATTGAGAAGAAATCCTTGCCCTAGCACCCCTTCTTTTTACTTGTTCTTCTTTCTCTCTTTTTCTTGTTTTACGTGAAATTAACCTCCTCTCCACTAAACCTCTCTAATTCTCCTTAGTTAGATTTTTAATTAAATTTTCTTAATAATAATAATAATAATAATAATAATAGTAATATTATCATTATTTTATCATTACTAAATGCATCTCTTAATTATCTAATATTAATTTACTACTCTAACACCTCTATTAAAGATATAACTTCCCCTGCACTCAACCGCACACCCTTAACAAAGCCCAACAAACAGAAATAATAACACGACGATTAATAATTTAAATTGGGGTGTTACATGTTCCGCTGCAAATATATATGGAAAATTCCTGGTGGTTTTGTGTGTTGAGGTCAGAACACTCTGTTCCCCTCTGAAGGTGTATCACATGGTGATAATATTGACTGACTTATTAAAGTGACCAAAGATACTTGAGGTTTTACCCAAGTCCACTCATAAAGGCATTTTCAATAAGTTTGTTGATGAGAGATCATAAGGATGCAATTTATTTTTGCTTTCTTCTCTGAAAGACCATCCACAGGTATATATTGAAGGATCCCTTGGTACTGCTCTTGAATGATGTTCTACCAGTTGTTGGGACATCAAACCAGCAGAGTGTGCAGAATCTTGTGGATAAAGATTTGACATTGCAGTTGCTTAGGGGCTAAACAAATGTGTATTGATCACATCTGTCTGGAACCTACTCATGGCTTGCATAGAGGAGGTGTAATAACCTAACTGGTTGACTGGTGTTGGAATGTCATCCAAACCATCTAGGATGAACAGTTGTGTTTGGATCAAGGAGGAGTTGGTGGGACCAAAAGATTATGGTATCTGCATGAAAAGTTGGATAGTTATGTGGTGTCCTCACATAATGGAACATCCTTTTGTAAGGATTGAAGAGCATCCTTGTAGGTTGAAGTGTTGGGAGAAACATATTTGTCTATGCTGTTTGTGATGACCAGTCAATGGTGTCTCTCCTTTAGGTGCAGAAGGATGGCATCCAACATCTCAAAGACAGACAAGAGGTCTGAACATTATAAGTTTGAGAAGAAGATTCTTGAGATGTAGAGTATGCAGGTTCCTGCTAGTGTGTATGTTCTAGGTTTGAAGGTTGATCAGCTACTGATGGTCAATTCTCTTGTGTCCCTTGCAAGAGATGTGTGTGTTTACTATGGTTGCTGATGTCGGAACTGATGTTGAAACATCATTTCAGTTCTTTGCTCAGGGTAGAGTGAAAGGTCAAGACACTGACCTAATCTGGAATGTTTTTGTGGTATGAATGGTTGTCATGATGGTTTGTCATGAAGAAGATTCAGAAGATGCTGGAATCTGAAGAAGGGTTAAACCACAGGGATTTAATATCAATTGTTATTTGTGAAATTCACAAGTACTTAATTGATTATCCTTGAAAGACAAGATTAAGGATGTTCTGTCAATTATTTTAACATCTTTTCATCAGAGGTTTGGAGAATCATGGGAGGGGTTCTACATTCGCTCACAAGTCGCCTAGGTGTTGACCTGGGATTATTGATTAGCATCTGTTCCTAGAAAGTATTGTGGATGACTTGTCCAGATGGTGGTGCTGTTGAAGATGAAGATGGAAGACTATGAAGACATCATAATCTTGATGGTTACAGCTTGGATCAGTTTATTTTTGATCTAAGTGGTTTGGAGCATGGAGAGTTAGCCTAGTGTTGTTGTTTGCTGTTGCCTAGCTTTTTGTTGTGGTTCTAGGTTTGAGGGGGAGTTTGTAGTTGTGCAGCTGTTGGTAATTGTTTGCTCTGGTTGTGAAGGTCGAGGATAAGTGGCAGTTATCTCTGGCTTTCTACTGACGGCTCTACTAAGGGAAGTGACATTCTTTAGTATTGTTATGGGGTAGTCTTGGACTACTTATTTTCTGAAGATTCAGATGTGGTAGGTTTGAATCCTTGGGAGTTTCTAAGCAGGATGGAGGTTGTCTACTCAAACTTGATTGTTGAATCAAGTCTATGAGAGCATGGAAATCTATTTCTACAAAGGGAGGAGGTTCTTCTGAGTGGCAGAAGGAAGAGCTTAATTCAACAGTTGGATGTCATAATGTTCTGACATCTAGCTTAACATCAGAAGTCTCAGCTGGTGATGTGGCACCTCAGCTTATGATAGGGTGATCTACAGGAATAAACAATAGGATGGTTCAAAAAGATCATTCTCATGGCAGTTTGCGGGAGCTGCAGGAAGGAGAAGATGTTACATGACCATGGCTTAGGGAGTCTAAGTGTGCTTGCTATTGAGCAATTAGAACATGTGACTTGAAGATCAAGTTTCCTTGGTGGATCAGGATATCTTTGTGAGAGTTCTGACAAATGTGAAAAAGGTCAAAATGTGGCATTTAGTTGTTTTCATATGAGGATTCATGAATGAGGTGATCAAACTGTGGCATTTGGTTGTTCTCAGAAGTGGATTCTAAGAATCAAGATAATCAGAGTGTGGCAGCTGGTTATTATTAAGGATTGTCTTGGAACAAGTTACTCTTGGGCAGAAGGGTGATGAGTTGAAGACTCAAGGAGATTATTCTTCTTGAAGGTGGATGAGAGTTTATTTCTCTAGTTCTTTGGATTACTATGCTTTAGTAAGTCCAGTTGGTGGAGCGTATCAAGAATCATGGTGATGATGTCTTGGTGTGTGGCAGATGTTCTAACTTGTGTTGGGACATTATCTGGTTGGATATCCTTGGTGAAGGATGATTATGCTCTGGTTCAGAAGCGTGGTGCCTACATTATGCCTAAGGAGCGTCTACACAGTCATACGGGAGAATGATGAAGTAGAAGGTCTGCCTTGGATGGAGAATGTAGAGAAGACTGAAGTAGATCAGGTATTGATTGATTGGAAGTCTGAAGATGAAGAGTATGATAGGGAATGACTGCCTTTGGAGAGTTGGGGGATCTATGTGACTTTGATCCTTATCTAACAGTTTGTTTGAAGGAGGATGGTGATTCTTATGTTCCTCACGAATAGCCTAATTGTAACTTCATGTGGAGTTGGATGCTCAAGCATTATTGTCAGAAGAGGTGTTTTCTGACTTTGTGGATTAGAATGTGGGGATTCTGAGCTTGTTTTTAGTAGTATGTTCTGGCAAAGCATGACTACTAATTTTGAAGACTTCACTAGTATCAACAACTACAAGTGAATGTAATGGCAGAGGAATTGTGTCATATGATGTGATCTTATCAGAAAGTTTTTTTTAAGAGCTGTTCTTTCTTCTGCTGCAAGTATCTCTTGAAGAGATTGGATCTCAGTAAAGCTTTTAAGTAAGCTGAGAATTCGTGGGGCCGGTATGAGAATAAATATGTTAATGTGCTTGAACTGAGGATTGGTGTTTTTGTTTCCGTTGTGTGCCTCAGGGGGAGTAAAGTGGTGTTTTGTTTGATGTTTATGATGTCAGATCAGATGTAATGACTTTATGTCATGTGTGTACTATTGCTTATGAAGAGTAGTTACATTTTTGTTGCTGAACTTGTGCAACTATTTAGGGGGAGCAATATAGTCTGTCATGCGTGATTGCTGATGCTGAAAAGATGTGGAACTCCTTACTGTGTCTGGGAGAATTTATTTTTCTCTGCAGTTTATTTTGGAAGAACTTTGTAGGGGTCTTGGTTGATGAGAGATGTCACACTTGTCTTGGTGTGTGTTATTAATTCAAAGTAAGAGGACTTTACTTAGAGTGTAGTGGAAGGCAGTGTGTTTGTGCTTCAGAACTTGTGGGTGATTTTGTGGTGTTTCTTGTTGAAGGAGCAACTTCTGTCTGTTAAATGTACTAGTGTTGTTTGAGGATCAAGCATTAAGTGAATGCGTTCAGCAGGTGTGTTGAACAGAGGGTGCGCTCTTGAAGACATGAAGATGAGTCTTATGTTTTCCATTCATTTAAGGTGTTCATCTTGCAAAGGAGCACTGGTTATCTTAGATAGGGGGAGTTGAATTTTTGTTTATCAAGATTGTTTGTGGCTCTGGTGAAGGTGTTATGTCAGACAAGATGTCGTGACATTGTGAAGTTCATGGGGGACATGACAGTTTAGACCTGGTGTGTCAATGGATTGAACCAGTAGTGGACATTTACCCTAATGTTTGTAAATTTTTGGCCAAAAAAGGGGAGAGACGTAGGTTTGTTCAACTATTGTGAGATGTAGAATAAGTCTGTTCTGGTCTGAGTATGTTGGTTGGATGATTCAGAGTTTGCCTTTGGAATTTTTTTTGTACTTGCTGCTATTTTCAGAGTTTGTCCAATTATGGCTAAAAGGGGGAGAGTAGCCTTAATTCTTTGGAAAGGAGATGCGTTGTGGTGTGCTTGTTAGATATGGTTGTGGTGTTGTTTGTGGTGTTGTTTCTGCTGTCGGTATCTCTGATGTAGGCTGAGATTGTTTTAGCCAAAATTAGCCAAAGGGGGAGATTGTTAGTTCTTGTATTGGCTGCAATTTTGGTAAAACAATGTTGTTGTTGAAGATGTCATATGTCTGATGTCATAACATGAGTTCTTAACATTCAGTTTATGTTAAGTTATTTAGGGTTGCAGTTTCGTGTGCTGATGTTAAACATGATGTCTTGACATCAGTTGACAGAACATCAGAACATCAGTCTGCTGTGTTAGGGCTCCGTGTATCAGTTTGTTTTGAGAGATCTGGTGGAGAGATTGCAGGCGAACATCTTGGTAAAGATATATTCAGTTGCAATCAGATATGGAGCAGATTTTGTTGCTGTTTTTAGGGCTGAAAGATATGAAAAGATTTGAAGATAAAATCTGTTTTAAATTCAAATCAAATCAGATATTTGGAGGAGTCCAAGCCCAATGTAATGAATGTTTATGGGAATATTATGGTATCCTTTGTGGAGCTGATTTAGAGGTCTGGAAGATTCAAGATAAAATCAAGAGAAGGTTGAGTATTTAACTATGGAGATATTTTAGGAAGATTTGATTGAAGATCTAATTTGTAGGAGAATCTTTTGCAGATTTGTAGCAGCTGATATATAGTGATTTGAAGCCTAAATCCAGTTGGGTTTAGGTTATAAATAGAAGCATTGTAACCTAGAAAAAGAGGCCAGCCATCATGTAAATTATAAGGGCTGTGTTGGTCGATGAACCACCCGGTTTGTGGGATGGTCATCGTGTTTATCTCGAAGCCTGTAGGTAAGAGATGTATTATTTTTGGAGGAAGCTGTTAAGCAACTCTAAGTATTGTTCTTAGTCATGTGTGTCATGTCTAGGTATTGTCATAGAAGTGTATCTTCTACTTTTCTGTGATTGAAGAGTTGTTGGAAATCAAGTTGTTGATGCAGTGGTTGAGGTGTTGACTGCTAGACATCATTGCGATGATTGGAAGTGAGATGGAGTCTCTTATCTAGGGTGGACTTAGGTAGAAGGGTCATTGGGTAGTGATTAAGTGAGTAGATCATCAACGGGTGTGTTGATTGTAGGGTCTATGAATTGATACTGCTAATAGTGGACTTCCTTCCTGGCTTGGTATGCCCCCAGATGTAGGTTGTTAGACCGAACTGGGTGAACAAATTCTGTGTGTTGTTTACTGCTTTTTCTGATTACTATTATTGCCTTGTTCATACAACAAATATTGATGTTGTGACATCGCACTTGACATCACATATCTGATACCAGAATTTCAGAATGCTCACCTATGAATTATGCAGAATTCTCTGGGAATCTCTAAAGGATCATAGGATAGGGTTATGGTCATTTTGCTCTCTGTTTGGTTGTTTTGTTTCTTGCATTATGTATTCTCCTCTTGATAATGAATGAAAATTCCTTTGAATGACTTTACTTTAAGAATTACATGAATATTCCTTTGAATTCCTTTGAATGGCTTTGTTTACTTTGCTAAATGATGATGTAAAAAAGGGGGAGAAATAGAAATATGATTTTGATAGAAATAGTAGAATGCAACTCAAACAAAGTAAATCAATGATAATGCATTTACTACTAACGTTTGTTGTTTGATGTCTAACCAAGCAACTCTGAACAAGTTCACTAGGCATTCTCAGAACAGGTTAAGAAAGAAGAACTCTGATAAAAGTTCTTATGAACTGTTTGTTCATATGATCGAAGTTGTACACTTCGTGAACATGTGTTCAGAATCAGATTTACCCAGTACTGTTCAGAAGTTGAGAACTTTTTTAAAGTCAAAGTTATCGTGATCTCTGTTTCACTTGGTTCAGAAGCTGTAAGCTGTCTGAGAATATGATATTCAGAACATAAGAATCAGAAGCAGGAAAGCTCTGAAAACAGTCAAAGTAAAGTCTACATATCAAGATGCTTTTCAGAAGAACTGTGTAAATCAGAAGTCAAGGACTGTCTGAAGATATGGATTGAAGATCCAAGAAAGAGTAGTTTTGATTTTAATCAAGAATTCTATTGAGAAGAAATGATTTGGTATCTGACTAAATCTACACTTGGAAATCAGATTAAGTGTATAAAGATTGGTATCAAACTCAGTCTGTAGTGATATATATCAGAGCTAAGCTGTGAAAATGTTTCAAATACCTTCGTTGGTATCAATTTCAGCACACTAAGGAAATACCCTTCATTTGGTATAAGAATACCTTCAGTTGGTATCAGACTCAATATACTTTGGTATCAAACTAAGAATCAAATCACATTGGTACCAGATTCAGAATCAAGCGTTGATTGATCACTAAATTATCCTTCTATTGGTATCTGGTCAAGAATCAAGCTTTGATGAACCACTGAGTTATGACAATAACAAGGTTCTGAAATGAAGGTCTGTGTTCAAAGTCAAACTCTGAAAAGTCATGATTTTTATTGGTGATTAAAATTAATATATCTGAATTATGATTCTGAAGATCCCAATATCTGACTAATGGAAACTAAGGGGAGACTACCCAGAAGATTCTAATGTTAAATTCTACAATCTTCACAAAGTCTGAAACTCAGGGGGAGTTTCTTAAGACACTGTCTGTTTCTGATAAATAGCGAGGCTATGTTATTAGATAAGAACTGTTCTGTTTCTGTGCTAAAATGAATCTGCTGAAAAGTAGAAAATGCTTCAGACGTCTCTGAAGATTATGAGCTCTGATATGACGATAAAAGGGACTAAGTTCTAAAGGTCTGAAGATGGAAGTTCTGATGAACTAGTCCAGATGATGAAGACTTTTGTCACCTTAAAGACAAGATAGAGAAGTATTCCTTTTCCAATCTTTGTTCGGGCAACTCAAATTGTTATTTTGTGAGTCTTTGGATTATATGAGATTCTAGATGATCACAAATACAATTTTAGGGATAACACATTCAGAGGGAGTTGTTGTTCCGGACTCTGAATATGTTTAGTTTTGGTGATTACCTTGTATAAAATGTTCAATCAAAATATATGGTTTTGTCATCATAAAAAAGGGGGAGATTGTTAGAGCAAAAGTTGTCTCTCCAAGTCGTCTCTATGTTTTGATGATAACAATGATATTTGTGAAAGAACCATTTTATGTTCTAATGTGTGTTATGTGCAGATCATAATCATGGAAGATATCAGATCCAACAAGCACCAGCCAAACATGCGTAATTGATTATATGCGAAGTTACTATGTGTGACATAAGTCGCAAGAAGCAAGTATACTTCTGTATATGATCATAATCAGTCAGATCCAAGGATGCCTATATTACTGTTGCAATGCTCTTGTGGATGCTCTCTGAGAGTGGTTATGATTCTGAAGATAGCAAAGCTTCTGAAGAGACAATCTTCTAGAGAACCGAAGTGCTGAAGATTCTCATGACTTGAAGTTCTGAAGGTTGAAGGCTCTGAAGACCAAGTGCAGAAAGATTCTGAAGACTGAAGAGTTCTGAAGATTATGGTTCCAAAGGTCAAGTGCGGAAGATTCTGAAGCAGATTTCTAATGGACAAGTTCTGAAGATTCTGAAGACTTGAAGCAGTGAAAATAACGGGTTTCAAGACAAGTGTTGAAGTTCTGAAGACAGATTCCTAATGGATAAGTTCTGAAGACGGAAGACTTGAAAGATCTGAAGACCCAGTTATAAAGTCTCTACTCATGCTTCAATTAATTACTATCAGAAGCCTCTGAAGATTTGAAGACAAATGTTACCGTTAGCAATGACTATACACCGTTCTAAAAGACCAATCCCATCACTTCTACAGTAAAAAGAAGATATGGCATTACAAATTTAATCATTGCATAACGACTCTTTTCAAATGGCCAAAAGCTCTCCAACAGCTATATTTTACTTGGCTATTTAAAGGAAAGGAGTATGTGCTTTTGAAGGTGTCGATGTAATGATAGCCACAATGATGAGTTCTCGTTGTAACACTTAATATCCAAAGCTATCACCATTAACACACGACCATTGTTGTTGAAGCTCAAAGATCATCATCATTCAACACAACAACAATCAATTGGAACAGAAGCTGTTGATGAAGAAGACAACATTGCAAATCAGTCAAGTCATCCACCACCTTCTCGTCTGAGCTACATTGAAGATCTGAAGCAAGGAGTTGTTGCTCAAAGTTTGCTCAACCAAGAAGACGAAGAAGAAGAAGATCTACAAGATGTCATCAACTGTCAAATCAACATACATCTTCGTAGAATCTTAAGATAGCAAGGAGCTGTTGCTCACATCTTGCTTGAACACTTGTGTGTTCTTTTATACTTAAACTTAGGAGTAATCTGCTTGTTAAGAAGCATCTTTGTAATCTCCAGTTTAACTAATTCTATGTGAATTAGGATTCCTTGAGTGGTCAGTGTGACCAGAGACTTGAGAAGACAATGGCTTGGTGTCATTGTGGTAAATCCTGAAATAGGGTCAGTAAACGTTATATTCGTTGCAACGAATCCCTGAACGTTTAGCTGTGAAATCCTAGCAGTAGATCTTGCGAGATTGAAACCTGCAGGTCAATGTTCGTTATATTCATTAAGTTGAATCCTTGAATGGTTCATTGTGTGTTAGTCACAACTGCAGTTGTGCAGGTTGTTAGTCACCGGTTGTTGCCCGTGCATCTGTAATCAGATTGGTTATAATGGATTAAGTCCTTGTGTTCAAGGAAAAATCACCTGAGGATGGTGGACTGGACTAGCTTGGGAATGGCTCAAGTGAACCAGAATATATCGTGTGTTCTTTACTCTTACTTATGCTTTGATTTATTGTTTATGCCTTACTCTCAAATATCAGAACCTTACATAAACAAATAAGAACCTTGCAACCTAACTCTGATAAGCTTGCGCACTACAAGTTCTGAATGATGCACATCTTATTCAGACTCTCCCTATCATATATGCTTTACGCATTGCCAAGTCTAAATGCTACTTTTCAAGTCAGAGTCTCTCAATGAACTCTGATGTTCTCTTAGTGCTTTAATGATAAGAGGCAACAAGTTTTTAAGAGTGAACACACAATTCAAACCCCCCATTTCTTATGTCTTTCTCGTACCTTCACTCAGGTGCCTATTTTAGACATTCGCTGTGCGAATGAAGGGTTCGCTTTGCGAACTGTGAAATTTCTGATTGCATTATAAATAGAACTTTCACACTTTTTAGATTACGTTTTTGGATATTTGATACAACTTATAATTAAAGATCAGAACTTGATATTTCTTCATTCCAAGAGAGAAAAGGTAGGATCTTTGATCTCTTGTTGGTGTTGGATGTAATCTCTTGATACCTTATGTATTTCATCTAATGTATGTTTGTGAATATGTTTTGATTCTCTATTGTTTGTTGTCTTTGATTGATTATTTGTGGTTTTGACAAAACCTTTACAAATCCTTGATCTTAGATTTTCATCTGTCAATGAAACAAACTTTTGACATGGTTTTGTGAGTTGATATTCATTTTATCTTTTGTTGTATTGTGTTGATTAAGTAGCAAGGCTAGCATGAGTAGGATCGATACGGTATTGCGAGGATGCGTGATAATAGTGATGAAGAACGATATTCACATTCATTTGGCAAATTAGTTGAATACATGTAAAAAGGGTTAAATGTATGTACGTATTCTAATCGTTGGCATTGTATATGAAGCAGTCATTTATCTGATTTTGGTGTCATCTTTGTTTACCTATTTATCTTTGATTTGAACCGCTATAGACATGTACTTTTCAGATCTGGATCTAAGATGATTATCTATTTTGTTCTAAACTCTAGAGATAGATTTAGGCTTAACACTTGCGTGAGTATCAACTCTTAATGCTCTGTGTTGGTTTTTGTTGCGTGAGACATCACCAATGAGGCAATACGGTCGTTCTCTCGACGTTGCGTTAGACATAATCTCTGTCGTGGGTGATACGTGAGGATATTAGGCGAATGATTGATTTATGTATGATATAATTAGAAGAATGCATGTGTTATCAATTGATGAGATCCAATTCCAACAATGCTCCGTTTCTAATTCTGTCTTTATTTTATATTTTCCGTCTTTACATTTTCCGCCTTTGCTTTTGGTTCCGCTTTAAACCAAAACTTTTGAACCATAAGTTTAGAAACGTAGATACCGTCGAATGACATTCTTTCCCTCGCACGGATCCCTGTGGATATGACAAAATTGGGTTACTTATATATTTTTGCTTGCTGCTATTCAAGCTTCAACAAAATGGCGCCGTTGCCGGGGATCGGTGTTTAGATATTGAATTGCATCGCGATAGTTTCTATATTTTTGAGCTTTGTACATTTGTTTATATTGTATATCTTTGTTTCCTTTTATGTTTTCTCTAGTGTGTTTAGGAATGATGAGAACTTCTTCTGGATTGATTGCTATTTGTATAAAAGTATTCAATGAAGCTTCGACCGAGTCTGGATGTTGAGCGTTGAAAGTATGCAAGGTAAATTGTACTACGTTATAGAATGTTAGAATGATTTAAGAATTTTGTGCTTTGTGCAAATGTGTATTCTTGTTTCATTTTGCAACTTGTTTCACTTAGGTCCAAAAGCCACAAATTGTGAGAAACCTCCATTGTTTACTATATGCTAGGATGACTGATAACTTTGTTTAATTCGTTTGATTCATGCTTTATCTTTTGATTATTGTGATTTTGTGGAAGCATTAGAAATGATCAAGGCATTTGTTTATATTGAGTAGAACCGTATCCAAAAGTACCTTACCCGTGAGTAGTGAGAATTCGTTAGCCCCTTTGAGCCTAAACAATTTAGATCTCATTTTAGTGATGAACTTTGTGTTGTACATAATTTGAAAATCTAGTTCATCATTGGATTTTGTGAGGTTCTAAAAATTTCTTCTTGAACCTTTGAACTTTGTTTTAATTTGATTTCCTTGCCTTAAAAAGCAAGTAGCATTCACTTCAGGTTTGGTTTAATTCAAGTTGGGGAGAATGAAAAAGAAGAATGATAGGTTACTTGAAACTTTTGAAAAGTTTCGAGCAAGCATGAAAAGAAAAAAAGTGTGCATA
The DNA here is from genome assembly GCA_022829125.1 of Lathyrus tuberosus. Lineage (NCBI taxonomy): Eukaryota > Viridiplantae > Streptophyta > Magnoliopsida > Fabales > Fabaceae > Lathyrus > Lathyrus tuberosus. The sequence goes on from JALAZF010000115.1 coordinate 9,833,193, forward strand.
TAAATGTGAAAAACAAAAGAAAAAGGATGCTTGCTTGAATGAGAAAAATAGAGAATGAAATAATTGTGTAAAAAGGAAGTTTGAGAAGGTTTGTGGTAAAGGAATGAAATTGGTGAATGAAGTTGTGATATGTAAATACTTTGTATGGTGAATGTTCTTTTCGCATCGGCAATTTCGATTCAATGGCCTTTAGAAATGTCCCTTTGTTGTGAACCCGGCTAAGCTGCAACCTTTGAAGCCCTTAGTGATCTTTTTGCTTCCATGTTTTCATTTTTGATTGTTAGATGTTGTATGAATTGGATTGCTATTTACATTGTTTGTCGAGTGAGTGAAATTTCCCCGCGGTTGCAAACGCGTCAATTTCTTCATTCTTGTTCTGAAGAGGAGTGTTAGAGTGATTCGAGTATGAAAATGTAGTTGTTCTTTGAACCATTCCATGATATTTGTTTAAGAACTTAATTCTTTGTCATTGTTCGATTATATTGAGTGGTGAACGTTGCTTGTGGGCATTTTCATGCTTGACTTTGGTTGAATCTTATACTTGAGCAAATCCTCTTGTTTTCATGAGTGGCATACTTTGCTTGAGGACAAGCAAAAATCTAGTTCGGGAGAGTTGTTAGGTGCAGATTTTACCTAAACATAAATTATCTTTCTTTGCACTTTTTGTACTCTTTTCTCATGTTTTCATGGTTTTTATCCATGATTGTTGTTGTTCTTCTAACCTTGAGAATATACCTTTGGTGCTTGTAATGTGTGTGTTATTGTGCAGGAAAAGGCACTAAGTGATCAAAGTTGTAAGATACAAGAAATGGTGCAAGCTGCCAAAGAACAGAGGAAAACAGCAGGAAATTCGCTTTGCGAGCTGGCTGCCGAAGGTTCGCTTTGCGAACAGCTAGCGAGGTCTCTAGCGAATGGTCCTAGAATTTGGCAGGGGAAAAAGGAACTAAAGTTCGCTTTGTGAACGGGAAAGCGAGTGTTCGCTTTGCGAGTGATCCTTCGCATTGCGAACTCACGAAAATTCTGTGGCGGTTTAAGCTTATCAGAGGCACCTCAAGTGCCTATTTTAGATATTCGTTGTGCGAATGAAAGGTTCGCTTTGTGAACTGTGAAATTTCTGATTGCATTATATATAAAACTTTCACACTTTTTAGATTAAGTTTTTGGATATTTGATACAACTTGTAATTAAAGATTAGAACTTGATATTTCTTCATTCCAAGGGAGAAAAGGTAGGATCTTTGATCTCTTGTTGGTGTTGGATGTAATCTCTTGATACCTTATGTATTTCATCTAATGTATGTTTGTGAATATGTTTTGATTCTCTATTATTTGTTGTCTTTTATTGATTATTTGTGGTCTTGACAAAACCTTTACAAATCCTTGATCTTAGATTTTCATCTATCAATGAAACAAACTTTTGGCATGGTTTTGTGAGTTGATATTCATTTTATCTTTTGTTGTATTGTGTTGATTAAGTAGCATGACTAGCATGAGTAGGATCAATACGGTATTGCGAGGATGCGTGATAATAGTGATGAAGAACGATATTCACATTCATTTGGAAAATTAGTTGAATATTTGTAAAAAGGGTTAAACGTATGTACGTATTCTGATCGTTGGCATTGTATATGAAGCAGTCATTTATCTGATTTTGGGGTCATCTTTGTTTACCTGTTTATCTTTGATTTGAACCGCTATAGACATATACTCTTCAGATCTGGATCTAAGATGATTATCTATTTTATTCTAAACTCTAGAGATAGATTTAGGCTTAACACTTGCGTGAGTATCGGCTCTTAATACTCTGTGCTGGTTTTTGTTGCGTGAGACATCACCAATGAGGCAGTACGGTCGTTTTTTCGACGTTGCGTTAGACATAACCTCTGTCGTGGGTGATACGTGAGGATATTAGGCGAATGATTGATTTATGTATGATATAATTAGAAGAATGCATGTGTTATCAATTGATGAGATCCAATTCCAACAAGGCTCCATTTATAATTCTGTCTTTATTTTATATTTTCCGCCTTTACATTTTCCGCCTTTGCTTTTGGTTCCGCTTTAAACCAAAACTTTTGAACCATAAGTTTAGAAATGTAAATACCGTCGAATGGCATTCTTTCCCTCGCACTGATCCTTGTGGATACGACAAAACTGGGTTACTTATATATTTTTGCTTGCTGCAATTCTAGCTTCAACAACGTTTGTTGTTCATCGCTTCGCGAGGACCTGGTGAAGGAAACCTTTGAGATGGCAGAAGAAAAAAGGGCCTAAGTTCGCTTTGCAATTTTGTAGGTGAATTTTTTGCTTTGCGAACTTATGCAGAAACTCAAGGGAGGTTTAGCTTATCAGAAGGTACTTCAGGTGCCACTTTCATCATTCGCTAGGCGAACTAAAAGTTCGCAGTGCGAACGTGTGTGATTTCAAGTGTATTATAAATAGATTTTATGTATTTTCTTGGGATCATAACTTCACTTTATCATATCAAAATCTATTTTTCTGATAGTTCATCATCCATGAGTGATTTTTACACAATGAGAAGTTGAATTCGCATCCGATCTCGATTATTCGACGCGGATGCTTTTTCATCTCCTCACGAAACTTGTGAAACAAGCTACCATGAATATGTGTAGCTAAACACATTTTGTGTCAAGATTAGAGGTAGTTAATCTAGCTTGTATGTATTTCTTTTGATCTTTTGTATATGAACAAGGTTGATGATCAATATATGATGAAGTTGCTTGCTTTTAATGGTATATTTGTGGTTTGAATCACCCTAGACATAGATTTTCCAAATCTTGACCTAATATCTTCATCTCTTAAAAACCAAACTCTAGATATAGATTTGGGGTTTAATATTCGCTTTGTATTGATCTTAACGTTCATTGTTTCGATTGTTAGCGTGAGACATCATCTAACGATTTAAACAACGATACTCACAAATTTGCCATAGGCATAAACTTATTCGCGAGGATACACGATTGTATTGATCGAAACTAAGTTCATATGCTTGATAATCGGATATGTATGAAAAGGATTAGCGAAATCTAGTCTTGACATGCTTTTCTCAACCTTACAACATCTTTGTTCTAATTTACTTCTTTGCTACAAACTTATGTTAAAAAACCAAGAATCATTTGAAACCCCTTTACTTAAAACGATCAACTATTAAACGACAAGCATCGATAACACACAATCCCCGTGGATACGATAAAATACCCCCAAAATTGCTCCTCAACAGGTCACTCCATCTCAGGCCATTCCACCTTCTTCTTCTTCTTTTTGAAGGAGACGAGATTTACTAGTTGAGGTGTCACTTCCCTCATCCTTCCGCATGCTTCAGGATTCACCAGTGCCACCTCCTGCTGATCCAGTGCCACCTCCTGCTAATGATCCTGTTGATCCAGTGCAACCTCCGAGGGTGAGGCTGCTGCGGATGTCGAGCCAGAGGGTTTTGGAGGACGTCCATCTGATTTGTCCTTACTTCCTCTGTATCCATACCACACTTTCAGACATATCTGGGGCAGAGAGGTAGAAATAGTTGGATTTTTTATTTATTTTTTACGTTAATTTTAATTGTTGACATTGATTATTTTTGACATTGATTATTTCTGGAAAATTTCAACTGCATGATCCCCAGAAGTTTCTTAATCATGGTAGAAAGATTGTTGGCTTGCCTCAGCCTGGAGAGAATTGGTTTCAATCCATTCTGTTATTATTTGGCATGAAGGACATATGCATGACCGGTTACACTCTGGTCAACCACATGATGCTTAATGCATTCGTAGATAGATGGCATTCTGAGACCTCTTCATTTCATCTTCTGCATGGTGAGATGTCTATCACACTGGACGATGTCTCATGTTTTTTATATCTTCCAATCAGGGGGAGATTCCTCGATCATGGTAGGATGACCAAAGCCATGCAGTCGAGATGATGGTAGAGCATCTGAGGGCTGATCCAGGGAAGACGGTGGATGAGGTGGATAGGACCAGGGGTGCTCATGCTAGGTTTGAGTTCCTAAAGGAGAGATATGATGATGAGATCATTGTTGCACAACAGGCTCATGGTGATGATGAGCAGGTGGCGGTACACAAGGCTCATTCTTTAAGGGCATATTTTATTTTTTTGGTTGGCACTTGCATATTTGTGGACACGAGTGCCACCTATACTGACGTTGCATACCTCAGATACTTCTTGGATCTCACTCGGATCCATGAGTACAACTAGGGGGCAGCTTGCCTGGCCTATCTGTATTCGAAGTTGAGAGATGGATGTCGATGGAAGACGAAGCAGGTCACAAGCAGCGTGACATTACTGGTGGTAATATTTCTTGATCCTTGAATGTTATTTTTTAATTTTCATTTCAGGCTTGGAACCTCCAGCACTTTTCGCGAATCGCTGACTGGGAGAATGTGGATGAGTACACTAAGAAATGCCCCGAGCCTATGCTTTTATCCCGCTTAGAGGGAACCAGATGGTCGAGCCTTTCAAAGTATACCTTGATCGTTTTGCTGTTAAGGACATGCACTTCAACAGCTACGTGGATCACTGTCAGGCGCGACCATTTGATGAGATATTGCTATACTTTAGATGGTTGGCCTGCAGACCGTGTATCATTGCTCCTCACTTGCACGAGCACGTCATACGGAAGTTCAGGTACACCTAGACCATCCCCAGACACCCTATTGTCTCTGCTCCTCCTGCCTTGACTCGTAGATAGATAGAGGACATGTTTGTTGATTATGAGAGTCATCTGGTTCCGGAGGAGGCACAGGCTACCATAGCTCCGAACGACAGGATCTACATTGATGGATATATCACATTTGTACATGGTGCAGACTGATCCAGGAGATCCGTCGAGAGCAGCTCATCAGGAGATACTAGAGGAGGAGCAGACTCAGCTATATCATACTAATGATGTCTTGCCTCGGTGTCGTTGTATAGTGGAGATTGCGCAGGCTGGCATTGAAAGAGGTATCTTCCTTTAAGGGTCTGCTGTCAGGCGAGCCCTGGAAGTCATGGGGGAAAAAGAAAAGGGGGCACTGTTGTACCTAAGACATCGCCGGATGATAGGGGGATTGATGGTCGGGGAGGAAGAGCAGGCAAAGGAGATGTTGTCAGTGTTGGCGTAAGCCCTAGAGGCCAATACTTTTGGTACTTGTATCAAATTATTTATTAATAATAAAAGGCATTTCTTTATTATGTTTATTTTTCCAAAGTGATAAAGTCCCTATAATAGCTAGTTCATTTAATGAAATATTAAGTGTGACTTAATCATGAGATTCCATTAAACTTAAGGACACTATTCTTAAAGTATTTGTAGTCGAGCTTTAATGTGAAATGGGATAACCTTAAAGCATTAAGACTATTATGTAAATAGACTGATGATCACATCTCATGGATCATGGATAAGGAGTTATCAAGTCTTAACATAGGTATGAATATTATGAGTAATATTTATACTGGATTGACCCACTATGAGAGTACTGCATGAATGTTATGCAAAGTGTCATAAGTTACTCTCATGGTGATAGTGGTGTATACCACCCTTCTACCTGAAACTACTATGGACCCTAGATGTAGAGTCAAGTACTTTATTGTTGATCAAACATTGTCCGTAATTGGATGACTATAAAGACAGTTGATGGGTACTTCATAAAGCATGCTGAGGGACATGAGTGACCTAGATGGAATTTTCCCATCCTGCATAATAGGATAAATGTCTAAGGGCCCAATATTGAACTAAACAAGGAAGACACAGTATATGCCTTATGTTCAATATAGACATAAGGGCAAAAGGGTAATTGTACACACAAGCACTATCACAAAAGGTTTTGTCAGATCACATGACAATTTCGTGACTAGGATAACAGTGATGTGTTGCTAGATACCGCTCACTGTTTATTATGTTAAATGCATGATTTAATATAATTACCAACGTCGCGAAATTCTACAGGGTCACACACATAAGGATAGTTTGATAAGAGGTGGAGTAAATAAGGCACACCGTAAGGTACGATGTACTTAAGTAAATATGTAACACCATAAAGTACAGTGCACTTAAGTGGAATACGGATTGTGGTAAGGTACCGCGTGCTTAAATGATATACGGTACATCATAAGATATGGTGTGCGTGCACTTAAGTGGACTTTTTATCTTGTAGCCCGCACAAGTGGTTCTATAAATATAACCCTTGTGCAGAAGCATAAACACTTGATGAAAATTCAGTTATGAAACTCTAGCCGTATTTTCCTTCTCTCTCTCTCTCTCACACTCAAAGCCTTCAATCGTAGCAGTTAGCACTGAGACTGAAGGAAGTTGTTCATGTGGACTGAGTAGAGGTGTTGTTCATCGTACATCGCTCGTGATCATTCCTTCGATTCAGAACCAAAGTTTTCATCGCCACAAGAGGTAACCATTCTATCACTGATCATGATCATTCGTAAGGATCGCTAAAGAGAAAATTTAATTTCTGCCGCGTTTTTGAATCGCGATTTCCCTTTAGTCAGGCACACCCAGTAGTAGTTTGTTATTATTTTGTTGTATCACTATACTCTCAACTTTATTTTTACGATTTTATCACATTTTGGATCTCTATTGTATGACATTTTCTACACATATTATTATACTTCATCCAATATTAGTCTCTTATTATTTTGTACGTCTATTTTTGTTATTTTAGATCGTGTGTTATACTTCATCTGAAAACAAATACACAACTTATAGTAAAAAATAACTTGTCCTGATAGACTTCGGAGATGTATCTCTAGAAAATTACTGAATATGCATCTCCAGAACAATTTAAATATAAATGGTGTCTGAGTGACATGTTTTGAATGTTTAAAATGGTTCTGGAGATGTATCTCCGAAATATGTCAACGTTTATTCAGAAATAGGTGCATCCAGAGATGTGTCTTCGGAATCAGAGGGCATATGTGGAAATTCACATGATGCATTAGAAACATATAGGATGCAATAAGAAATTCTCTTTTTTAAACTCTATGTCAATCTTTGTGGCTTCTCCCTTGGATTCAGTTCTATGAACTCACACTCTTCCTTCTAAGTCTCGTGATCAAATGGGCTTCCAATTTTGATCAGTGTCCTTTAAGTTTTCCATGAAGGTTTCGACGTAAAATTTCCTAGACATATGTTAATTTATGTGCATGGTGGTTGCCATCCCATTCTCCATAGGGAATTTCCATTGTCAACGAGTTATTGATATAATGGCTCCAAGCACGTTCAATATAGGTTTTCCGATTACAAGTTTGTAGGATCACATACCTTCAACTACTAGCAACATGGTTTGAACTCACTTAGATCCAATGTCTATTATGAAGGTCATCAATACCTATATTAATCCCATAACTTTTGAAATGTCTCTTGAGAATCCCACCAATGTATTAGTTGTGTGTATGTCTCATTAATATTATCTTGGTTGAACTTCCTTGGTCAATCAAACTCCTTTCAACGTTGCAGTTTTCTATGTCAGTTGAGAATACTTTAGGATTGTCTTATTTCATATCTCGACCTTTGTTATCTCATCTAGAAAATGTAATTGTAGACACAATGTTTCCTATCTGTATGAGGGTTCAAACCGACTTCCAATGGCCATTAATATAACTTTTCCAATATAAAGGTTGTGGGATGGCATGCCTTCAATTACTAGTAACATGGTTTGGATTGACTTTGATCAGGCGTATATTATGAAGGCCATCAAGACATTTATGAGTCCCACGAATTTTGAGATGTCTCTTGAGAATCTCACCAGTGTATTGTTGTATAGTTTTAGTTATGTCTTAGGTAATTCTAGCTACTTTTATGTCTCACTGAATATGATGTCAGATGACCTGTCTTGGTTGATCAAACTCCTTTTGACGTTGCAATTTTCTAGTTCATTGAGAAGACCAAAGGATTGTCCTATTTCATGCCGCTGCATTTATAATCTCTTTTAGAAAATTTAACTATTAGTAGAATTTGTTCACATCTATGTGAGAGTGAAAATAGAAGTTGAACTTTTAAGGTGCCTTTTTTGGCACTATTGGAAGGTCCTCGTCGCACAAATTCATCTAAGATAGGATTGATTTCTCTATGTTGAAGTGTTGACCTCTTACCCTTTATGTAATATCTATATCACCTTCAACCAAGACTCCTTGATTTCCTATAAGGGTCTAGTGACCTAGAGTGTTTTCACCAGGTCTTGATATGCAAGTGTCATTAGGCCTGTTTTTATCCACATATTTTGGTAGGTGGCCTTCGCGTTTTAATTTCTTAACCTAAAATTTTAGCATGTAACAATCATCTATGGAATGGACACGAGTCTCGTAGTAATGGCTATAGGTTCTCCTGTATGCATCAAGTTTGGTCTTCCATTGTCGAGGATGGTTGATGAGTTTATAATAGAAGGTATCTTGAAAGGTCCTTAAGTGTGTTTCCATTATTTAAGTGGATTTGGATAAATATTATTTCCTTCAATCTTTTTCTCATTTATTTTGTCCTCTATATCAGTCCCAATTATTGTAGGGAGATCTCTCGTAATCTTATTCTTCGCCGCAACTATCTTCTTCCTAATTATGATCCATTTTTCCCTTTTTCAAAGCATGCCTAACATTTCATACGGTCTATATGCTAGTGAGTCGCAAAAGAGGTATGGTTTGAGACCCTTCACCACTACGTTGTAATCTAAAGTTGGATTGAGTTTCTTGATCTAAGGATGTCTTATCATTAAAATAATCCAAGAAAGAACTAGGAGACTCATCATGTTTTTTATTTATTTTACAAGGCATGTTGAACCTGAAAATGAACATTTCATCCATTTGTTTTCATGATTTGGTCGACCATTTTGAGAGAGGAGAGAAATGCAAAAGTGAAACTGTTTTCAGAGTACATGAAAAGACAAGACACTTTAGAGTGATCGATTCTTAATGGAGTTTCATTCTAGAAATGACGTGCTCATGTGAGTCCACTTTGCCATCACACTCCTCCATAGCAAGAAGCCTTGACTATTTTGATATTGACTCCCAAGTTGGCAACAATGTCATGGACACCGTTCTTTGGAGGCAAGTCATTCTAGTGCTTCAATTCCTCTTGATCAATTCTACCTACTTCTTGAGCCACTTGATTCGGGCTTCTATGAAAACTAAGATGTTTTTTAGCATTTATTCATTGTGTTCACGACGCATAGTTAGGACACGTCATATCTCTTGAACTTTTCCACCTCATTACTTATCAATGATTGAGAACATTAAGGGATGAAACTTCTTTCTCCATCAACACACCTCTGATGTCAAAGTAAGACAAAATGTATGCATATAACAAGCATGTGAAATGATTGTATGATCTTACAAGAGGGTTTGATCTGTTATTTATAAAGTGGTCAGACTAATACACTCCTGAGGTGATCCCTAAGATCATTACTGAATAAACACGAGTTTGTTGGTGGTATCAGCTACCCTTACCTAATTTAAATGTGCTAAATATAATTCAAAATGGTATAAATATGTTGTTGCTTCTAAATATATAAGTTATAAAAATGTCAGAAATGACATCAAAGATAAATTACTATGTTGAGTCATATTAGTTCGCGGAAGCGAACACCTCCGATATTATGACTTTGAGTCCCCTTTAAAACATGTTTTGTATTTTAAATTGTGAAAAATCTTAGTACATGATACATAATATACTTGTATTAAATTGCTTCGACACTTCTCGTCACAATTTTAAGTAAATTATTTATAGAATTAAAACTAATTATCTAAATAAATAAAAAATAATCATTTATTAAATTTAACATATAAAAATATAGTTGAATGAAGCTTATTTCCATAAAAAAAACATAAAAATATATAAAAAAATAGGCAAAATAGCATCAGGGGGTCCTTTAAGTTATTTAATGCTACCACTTAAGTCCTTTAAGTTTGTTTTGCAACGGTTTGGTCATTTATGTTAAGTAACGTTTGCGTCGTTGACCTTTTTAAAAATCTCCGTTACAATAAATTGCAAACTCATATACCATTTGAATTAATTTTTTGCGCTGATCACGAATATACAATCAAATTTATCAAACAAGTTACAGTTCATGAGAATCAGGGAAAAAAGTGGATAATTACATAATGAAAAATCCTTCGATCCGACCAAAATACACAATCAAACGCAAAATTAATTACATATTCGTGATCAGCGAAAAAAACCAGTTCAAATGGTATATGAGTTTGCACTTTATTGTAACAAAGATTTTTAAAAAGGTCAATAACACAAACATTACTTATCATAATTGACCAAAGCGTTACAAAAAAAGTGATAGCATTAAATAACTTAAATGACTAAAAATTCTATTTTGCCTAAAAGATATTAAATAAGATTTCTTTCCCTTTCCTTAAAAACAATCACAATCCAAACAAAATCCACCTCTCTAATATCTACAAACCAAATTGCATATCTCTAAGCTGCAGATTCTAATCCAATCCACAACTACAACAACCACCTTTGAGCAACCGTTCTGATAAATCAAGAATGTCCCACAACAACAACAACAACAACAGCACATCTGGTTTGCTGTCTTGCGACAAACTCGACAGAGTTGCCAACTGGGTCGGCACTAACGTGGCTTCTGCTTTCTTTGCTTCCTTAGAACGCTGTTCCTGCATCAACCTTAGCACCACCGACACTGAAGACGACAACATCAATGATGATGATCGTCCTCTCATGCTTACCAAACCTGCTTCTCATCTACCCTTTGAGGGTCCCGCAACAACTCTTCCGTCAAAATCTGAACTTCGTTCTTGATCTCTTCTCATATCCCTCAATTCTCTTATGGGGTTTGTAATTGTAACTGTTTCTGTTCTTGGGGTTTCTCAGTTATTGAGTTTTTCATGGAAAAAATTTAGTCTTTTATGTGTGTGTGTGTGGAATTTGTTGGATCTTGTTACGTTTCGTTTGATGTTAATGAAATTGTTATGCTAGTATATTAACTGAATTTTGAATTTTGTTTGTTGACTTGTTAGTTTGTGTTTGTGTTTTTGTTTAGGAGATAGTTTTAAGGTTTAAGAATAATAGATTTATGTTTATTTCATGATTTTAAATTGCCATTGCGGATGTGTTTTCAATTGTGGGTATTGCGTGTGATTATTGCAGTTGTTATGAATGCGGTTGCTATGATATCTATTGCAGCGTGAATTTTGAATTTTGACGGAAATACTTAAAAAAAATCAGTGATTTGTAATGGGAGTCAGACACATAACTTTAATTCACATTGCAATTGTAGTCTGCGATTGAGAAAACTACCACATCAACAATATTACTACTATATTTGCCATTAAGAATTGTAATTTAAAATTATGGATTGGAATTGATACTAGTAAGTAATGTTGACATTAAATCAAAGATATCTGAATCATTACTCAACTAATTTAAGCGTTTTTAATTCGGACAAAACGAATTTAAACCACTCAATTAACTAATGTATAGATAGTGCTTTTTTTATTCAACGAGTTTGACCTAATTCAACCTTACAAAATCGGTTGGTAAGATAAAGGGTGCTACTCTATATAAATTATTTCATTGCTCTATCTTCAACCAATGTGGGACTTCTAGGATCTTTCTAATACACCCTCTCACGTCCAGCACTCTTTTTTTTTGGAATTGGTGCATGGATTTAAACGGTGGGCTGCCCAAGGTCCGATCAACCAGGCTCTGATACCATATTAGAGTTTGGCCTAACTCAACCCTACAAAACCGGTTGGTAAGGTGAGGGGTGCCGCTCTATATAAACTATTTCATTGCTTTATCTCCAACCAATGTGAAACTTTTAGGATTTTTCTAATACAACTCATTCAACTGTTTGATTGAGTTTTTTGAAATATCGCAAGTGAGACGACTATAAAACTAGATCGAATTATGTTCCATTTGGTCTAATGGTTAGAAAAAAACAATGAAAAAGAGTAACGGTTGAATTTTTACAACAACTGAATTGAGCCAAATGGAAGAGCATGTTTTGTTTAAAGTAATAGCACTCCTTTACATTTGAATATCACAAATGATTTATATGCATCAATGGTTATAATTTACTTTGATAGTCATTGAAGTTGATTGAAGGTGAAGTTAGTATTAAAATGACTTATGAACAAAAACCTTTATATCATTTTAATGACTTTATTCCTATTTTTATACATCATGGTCATTTGAATAATGGCAGACCAAATGTCTCATTTACAACTTACAATATATGACAACATTTATTGTTACTTGTTATCTATTGGATGTTTCCTAAAATAACAAAGCACAATTTGTGTCCAAAAGCTCGTAGTAGTAGTTTATTTGTCATAGTCATGATTTATTTCTTTCCCTATGGTTTACTTTTTCAAATTATTATTCATTATTAATTATTACAATGATATCTATATATTGATTTATTTATCTCTTTGCATTGTAATTTTTGTGTGGAAGTACTAAACTTGCAAAACTTGAAAATCCCATGTGAACAACTTAATAAAAACCTATCAATTTCATTTACATCCATTACCTCAATTGCATTTTCATCTACCCACCTTGTTTCCTTAATAAAATATTGCTTATACTTCTTAACTAATTAATTTAACTAATTTGTATGTATCTAACAACCTAATAAAGGTGGACACTATCAAAGTTTGACTATTGAAAGGATAAGATAGATAAAAGCCAAAAACCATAGTATCAATGTCTAAAGGAAGAAGTTGAAACCATCAAAATCCAAATGTCAAAATACTAAACTATTAAGATGTCACCATTCAAGACTTAATCACTTAATAAAAACATATATATCGTTAAGCACCTAATAAAGACATGTGATAAAAATAAGGCAATTGAAGTTGAACAACAAGAAAACAACAAAAGGAAGAAACTCATGAAAAAAAGTCTAAAGATGAATCCTTATAATTTTAATAAAAAATAAATTTTGTAATTATAAAAAGAAATGGAAAGAGAAGTAATATTTTATATAATTTATTAAAAATATTAAAAGTCTACAATTAACTTTTTTAGAGGTTCGTGTTATATGTAACTAATAAAAATATATTTATTCAAAATTTACAGTATATAAATTAACTATGCTTTGCATATTAAATATTAGATGGAACCAATAAAAGTCGAAGTGAATGCTTATGACAATATTTTTTGTTTTTGCTTTTTTTTTTTACTTTTATGTACGAACTTGAAAGGTATATGCATAAACATAAAGAAATATAATAATTTCATTTAATTCTGGTTTGCCTTCATTCTGCATAATATATATATATATATATATATATATATATATATATATATATATATATATATATATATATATATATATATATATATAACTTTATTTTAGATAGAATCTAACAAATTCTTGGTGACTCACTACCTAATAGTTATGCATGAGTCATGGTAATACTTAGTGGAAATATATTTTAGATATAATTAGTTATCAAATTCCTTAACTTAATTTAATTTAAAGTTCCGCTTTAATTCCTTAACTAAAAAATGTTACAAGTTAGTTATTTAACGTAAATTTTGTTATCTTATTTGGTTTCTTCCATCGATTTTTGATTAAAAAACGTTAAGTTCTGGTGACGTGAAGTGAAGATTTAAATTCAAAAATAGGAGGGAACAGTTATTTCTATCCGATTCTGAAGGAGGACATGTGGCGTTCATCCAAGAAGTGAAGACATGCATGACGCCATGTGTTTCGCCCTGATTAGTAGCCTGTTAGTGGGTAGTTATTTTTTAACCATTATAAATAGCAAGTCTTAGCAATAGATTTGGATGTATTCAATTGTATACAAAAACTCAGTGTGCTCAAAGTACCAGCGTAGAGAAAAGAGCGTGTGAGAATGTATGTTGATGTAACACCACTTTTACAATTCAATGCAATTTAATAAGTTTCTTTCATTAAAGTCTCTTTTCATTTCATGCAAGTTAACTTCTACATTTACCAACCTTTTCGATTTAAAGCCCTTTTAAAGCCCTTCTTACCTTTTAATTGCCTTATATTTCTTGAAGTAAATCCTTTTTCTTTTACTTATGTACGTCGTCGAAGTGTTCTTGAAGTTCTTTTTTACCTTTTAGTTACTTTACATTTCTTGAAGTAGATCTTTTCTACTTTTGAACTCTGTCGAAATGTTCTTGAAACTTTTCCAGAAAACCACACGGAAAAACTATTAGCACATGCCCTAGGATTTAGTTTGGTCGATCCTGTAAGTTACTCACTTTTACATAAAGTTGATAGACCAGAGGTTGTTTACTATTTTTCCAAGTAAACAAATTGGCACGCCCAGTGGGACTTGATAAGTGCACAATGTACCTACTTTTGTATATGAGTTTTGTTGCACTTATTGATACTTTTTTGTCTATATCGGTTCAAATAAACCCCACTTTGTTTATAAATACGTTTACTTTACGTTTTAGTGTATATATTGCGTATTGTTTAAATATTACTTAGTTTAATTGATTTTTTATCTCAATTTTGTAGGAAGTAAATAAAGGCTATCTTGCCATATTCTTGAAGAGCGTTGAATAAGCTTTCCAACGCTTCCGACCGTGCGTAAATCGGAGTTTCGGTGTGGAAGTTGTGGCCAAAATAAGGACTGGTTTTCTGTCTTGTTCGCACTGCGAACTGGCAGCGAATGTTCGCTTTGCGAAGGTCCAGGGAAGGTCCCAGCGAAGGCTGGCAGTGAGTTACAAAAGAAAAAGAAGCCAAAGTTTGCACTGCGAACCAGTCAGCGAGCATTCGCACTGCGAATGGTTCGTTCGCACTGCGAACCAACGAAGGAAAACAAAGGCGGTTTGGTGATCAGAGGCACTTGAAGTGCCATTTTTTGAGTCATTCGCACTGCGAACCATGCAGAATTTACAATGTATATAGTTCATTTCAGTTACTTTTTTAGGGATGGTTTTGGGGTTTCTTGATCCCATCTCCATCAAACTTCATTTTTTTTCGTAGATTAGCTTAGAAAATAACCATGGAGCATGCATACGGATGAACCGGGGTGGATTGATCGTCGAACGGCTCCGACAATCCACGAGATGTTTGGTTCATTTCTTTTCTTCTTTGTGTTTTTCTTTATGGTTGGGTTGTGTATATGTATTTGCTGCAAACTCATGTATATTTGTCGCCCATGGCGTTGTATAAAACTTGCTTTACAAATCTCTATTGGTAATTGTCTCTGATTTTTGCTTTATGCGCGGGGTTTGGTTTGCGTTAGACATAACCTTAGCGAACTCCGATTAGGGATGATTGTCTGTTAGTTTCTGGACTCTAGAGATAGATTTAGGAGCTAACAATCTCCAATAGGCTTCGAATCTTAATGTCTTCCGTGTTTCGAGGCTTCGCTCGCGAGAGT
This sequence comes from Lathyrus tuberosus, assembly GCA_022829125.1. Lineage (NCBI taxonomy): Eukaryota > Viridiplantae > Streptophyta > Magnoliopsida > Fabales > Fabaceae > Lathyrus > Lathyrus tuberosus. Next base: position 9,848,552 of record JALAZF010000115.1, read on the forward strand.
GACGAAGAGAGTGACACGGTTGTTCTCTCAACTGTGCGTTAGACATAACCTTTATTGTGAGCGATGCTGGGTGATATTGAGGAGTATTGTAGGCTGAGTATAACTGGTCGGTAAGTTTAAGTTTGTGAGGAGTCGATTATGTGCACGCCTGATAAGTTTCTTGTCTCTGAAGAATGAATTTCTTTTTATGTTTTAATGTTTACTTTTCTGTTTTCTTGTTTGAAACCATTCAAAACCAAACTCATTAATGCGAGAGACTGTCGAACGACATTCTTTCCCTCGAACCGATCTCTGTGGACACGACATAAATCCCGGAGGGAATTCTTCCGAAAATAAATATTTTTGCTTGCTTGCCCTATTCTGCAACCAACAAAATGGCGCCGTTGCCGGGGATTGGTTTTGATATTGAATCGCATTGCGATAGTCTCTTTGTTTTTGAGTTTTGTAGATATCGTATCTATTGTATATTTTCACTTGTTATACTAATACTTGTAGATTAATGTTTGTTTAAGTGTTTGGTTAGGACGCTTGCTTTTGGTTGCGCGGTGAGACATCACCATGGCATGAATAAAAGAAGTTTCTAATTAAGCAACGTAAAGGCGTCGAGCTTATGACGTAAAACAAGCATGTTTTATAGTTTTTCTTTTCGAATGTTTTTGGTTGTTGTTTGCTCAGAGATTTTGATTAACTTATTTGAGGATGCTTTTGTGATTTTCCAAGTTGGTTCGTTTCAACTTGCGGATGTATGGTAATGATCTTGTTAAGTTTTGTACACGTCTGAGGTATGTATTTATCGCTTTCTATACTTTAGCATATTCATGATACTTAGGCATTTTACAAACTTCCATGCCATCCATTCTTTTGTATACTTGTTCTATTGTGAATCACTTTAGTTCCCAACCTTTTTGTGAGGTAGCTTTCCATTGATCATATATGCGTGGAGAACCAACATTCTTGTTCTAACTGGATTTTATTATGTTGAATCTTTTGTTCGTGTTGATTATATAAATGCATGAAAAGGATCAAGGCAATTGTTTCATTTTGAGCACAACCACCCTAGCCAAATAGTCAATTCACCTTGTGAGTGTGTGAGAATTCGTAACCCCTTTGAGCTTTTTGATCCATGTTTCTATTTGAACTTAATGCTTGTCTATGAGTATTTAGTTCACTTATTTTTGAATGGATTTTTTTTTCTTGGACCTCAACTTTGTGTTGTTGTATGGATTTTTTCCTTGCCTTAGAAAGTAGGGAGTATTCACATAATGGTGCGGTTGAATTCAAGTTGGGGAGAGGATGATTGTATACTCATTGGTTGGATTCTATGCGGATTGAAAAAGAAAAGAAAAAAGAGAAAAATTTGTGAAAGAGAAAAAGAAAAAAAAAAGAAGAAAAAGAAAATCCTTGAAAAAGGAAACAAAAAGAGTTTCAATAATTGTGCTAAATAAGTATTGTGTGTTGTGTAGCACTTGGGATTTTGGAAGAAGTTGGTTGAAATTTTGTGTGTGAATCTTTGTGAGTTTTCACTTCCTTAGGTTTAGGCAAGTTTTTGTTTCAATTACCTTTAGAAATTGTCCCTTGGTTGTTTACCCGACCACGCTACAACCTTGAAAGCCCTTGTGATTCTTGCCTTTGTATTTTCAATGTGAATTGTTGGATGAATGCATAATTTAGTCTTTTGTTTGCAAGATTTTTGTGTGAGTGAAAAGAACCTCATTTTATGTTTTTCATCTACCGATGATTGTTTTTGCTAGGTGTGATTCACATTTGAACTTGTGTTGTTTTAGAATTTTTGGCATGACTTTTGTACTTTGCTTTTGTTTCGTGACTATGTTGTCGTCATAGTTTAGTGGTAAGTATTTACTTTTTGTGTGTACCGTTTTCATTTGAACCATTCATTCGTTTCCGTTTTTCAAAACCTGTTGATTCGTCATTCTTTGGATATTGCTTGTGCATTTTCAAGTTTGTTTGATTCTTGTTTGTGGACAAACAGTTAGGTAAGTTTGGGAGAGTGATAAGTGCACAATGTACCTACTTTTGTATATAAGTTTTGTTGCACTTATTGATACTTTTTGTCTATATCGGTTCAAATAAAGCCCAATTTGTTTATAAATACGTTTACTTTACGTTTTAGTGTATATATTGCGTATTGTTTAAATATTACTTAGTTTAATTGATTTTTTATCTTAATTTTGTAGGAAGTAAATAAAGATTATCTTGCCATATTCTTGAAGAGCATTGAATAAGCTTTCCAACGCTTCCGACCGTGCATAAATCGGAGTTTCGGTGTGGAAGTTGTGGCCAAAATAAGGACTGGTTTTCTGTCTTGTTCGCACTGCGAGCTGGCAGCGAATGTTCGCTTTTCGAAGGTCCAGCGAAGGTCCTAGCGAAGGCTGGCAGTGAGTTACAAAAGAAAAAGAAGCCAAAGTTTGCACTGCGAACCAGTCAGCGAGCATTCGCACTGCGAATGGTTCGTTCGCACTGCGAACCAACGAAGGAAAGCAAAGGCGGTTTGGTGATCAGAGGCACTTGAAGTGCCATTTTTTGAGTCATTCGCACTGCGAATGATCGTTCGCACTGCGAACCATGCAGAATTTACAATGTATATAGTTCATTTCAGTTACTTTTTTAGGGATGGTTTTGGGGTTTCTTGATCCCATCTCCATCAAACTTCATTTTTTCAGTAGATTAGCTTAGAAAACAACCATGGAGCATGCATACGGATGAACTGGGGTGGATTGATCGTCGAACGGCTCCGACAATCCGCGAGATGTTTGGTTCATTTCTTTTCTTCTTTGTGTTTTTCTTTATGGTTGGGTTGTGTATATGTATTTGCTGCAAACTCATGTATATTTGTCGCCCATGGCGTTGTATAAAACTTGCTTTACAAATCTCTATTGGTAATTGTCTCTGATTTTTGCTTTATGCGCGAGGTTTGGTTTCCGTTAGACATAACCTTAGCGAACTCCGATTAGGGATGATTGTCTGTTAGTTTCTGGACTCTAGAGATAGATTTAGGAGCTAACAATCTCCAATAGGTGTCGAATCTTAATGCCTTCCGTGTTTCGAGGCTTCGCTCGCGAGAGTGACGAAGAGAGTGACACGGTTGTTCTCTCAACTGTGCGTTAGACATAAAATTTGTTGTGAGCGATGCTGGGTGATATTGAGGAGTATTGTAGGCTGAGTATAACTGGTCGGTAAGTTTAAGTTTGTGAGGAGTCGATTATGTGCACGCCTGATAAGTTTCTTGTCTCTGAAGAATGAATTTCTTTTTATGTTTTAATGTTTACTTTTCTGTTTTCTTGTTTGAAACCATTCAAAACCAAACTCATTAACGCGAGAGACTGTCGAACGACATTCTTTCCCTCGAACCGATCTCTGTGGACACGACATAAATCCCAAAGGGAATTCTTCCGAAAATAAATATTTTTGCTTGCTTGCCCTATTCTGCAACCAACAGGACTGTGCTAAATGAATTTCTAGTATTTCCAAAATAAATTTATAACTCTGTGTTTTTTATTATCTTTTTTGTGTCGAGTACTTCGTTACATGTTATTAAGAAGTGGAAAGGTAGCCACCGTAAACGAAGAGAGACAAAAAAGAAAGTATACGAGGAAAATGGCAAGTACTAATCAGCCAAATAGTTCGAATCCTCAAACTATGTCAGGTGTCAATGCAGAACCAATCTCAGGGTCTTCGACTGGAGGACCCACGGTTCCTACGCCTGTATCTGAAACTATGCCATCTATGGCAAGTTCGACACCAACACATTCGATTTCCCATACCGAACCAATTTTAACTTATATTGGGCCAAGGGGACCCCCAGTGACTCCCCCACCAATAGGAACGTCTACATATCGACATTTTCCGCCACCAGGTTTTTCGATGCCTTTAAATGGTCGAGACCAGCCTTATGGGATGCCAACATCGATGATGGTAAATTTGCAAAATGCCCCCAGTATATTCAGAACCCGTGATGACATTTCCTTTACAAGGATCAGGATCTGGGATTAATATGGGACTAAATAGTCAATCCTTAGGAATAGGATATTCAACCCAAATGACAGGCTTGACGAATACCACGGCAGCCTATTTAAGGCAGCAAATGGATGAAAGTAACCACTAAATGGTCCAAATGATGTCCCAAACCATGGGGGAAATCTTTCAGCCTCTAATTCAAAATACCACCCAGACTAATCAGCAAATGGCTGCGCAGATGACGCGCCTTGCAGATTTCTTTGGTGTGCCTAACCCTCCTCGACACCCTCGGAGAGAGTATATCGCAGGAAACCAAGGGGTAGTGTTCGAAGAGGACCTCGCTATTAACCAGAACCAACAAAATCCAGGGACTATACCTCAGGCGAATGTACCAAATTAGGGAGTAGTCAAACCCCATAGGATTCAACCTCAGATTCCTGTAGGAGAGCAACCAAGGGTGGTTTTGGTGAATAGAAACCAAGATGCTGACAACGTCGTACAATAAGTTCGACGTAATGAAGTGGCAGCAGATAACAATATGGCACCCATGATCGAAAGGATTATGGTTCAAAATAGGGTAAACTTTGGCCTGCGTAGGCCAAATTATACATCTCCATTGTCGGAATACATTCTCCAGTCAGAATTACCCCCTAAAACGAAAGTCCCTAAGTTTACTAAGTTCTCTGAGGATACCACTGAATCCATTGTCGAACACGTGGCCAGATATGTAATAGAGGCTGGAGAGATCGCGAATAATGAGAATCTTAGGGTAAAATACTTCCCAAGTTCTTTGACGAAGAATGCCTTCACGTGGTTTACAACTTTGCCACCTAATTCGATTCACAATTGGACCCAGTTGGAACGGTTGTTTCATGAGCAGTTCTATATGGGACAAACCAAGATTAGTCTGAAAGAGTTGGCTAGTATAAAATGGAAATTCACTGAGCCAATAGATGATTACTTGAATAGATTCCGACTGCTCAAAGCTAGATGCTTTACGCAAGTGCCAGAGCATGAGTTAGTCGAAATGGCCGCTGGAGGCCTAGATTATTCGATTAGAAAGAAATTAGATACTCAATATCTATGAGATATGGCTCAATTGACTGATAGAGTTCGACAACTAGAACGCCTAAAAGAAGAAAAGGCTAGGACAAATAAGAATAAAAGGGTGGCTTACATCGAAGTTGATGACGAAAATTAAAAATATTGTAATGAGCCAGTATGTTTCGACGACGGCGAGATTGATCTTGCTGAGTTGAAACAAGGCCCACCTTACTCTTGTAAGTTGTTGGCCCCTTCGAATGGGAAAAATCCTGTCAAACTAGAGAAAAATGACAAATTCCCCAAAAAAACTAATACTTTGGACGTTACTAAATGTGACGAAATTTTTGATTTGTTAGTTAAGGACGGTCAAATGATAGTGCCCCCTGGCACTAAAATGCCTCCTTTAGAACAAAGAAAAAAGAGAGGATTTTGTAAATATCATAATTTCTTGGGCCATAAGACTTCTCAATGTTTTCTTTTCAGGGATCTTGTGCAGAACGCAATCCAAGAAGGAAGGCTAAAGTTCGGAGAAAAGTCCAAAAATTATATGAAGATCGATTCAGATCCCCTACCAGTGGCTGATGCTCATTATACAGAGCCAACGGAGGTTCATATGATCGAGGTTGCTGAAGGCCTCGACAATGATGTTAGCATGGTCGAAATCGCTGATGATTTCAACAATGAGGCAGTCATGGTCAGGATTACTGAAAATCTCGACCAAGAATTCATAAGGAGTTTTCCTACCGGCACTGTCGAAAGATTCACCAATAACACTACTGATGGTGTTGGGGTCACTGAAGGCATTGACAAGGGAGTTGATGAGGATTCCCAGTGGATGTTGGTAACAAAAGAAACCGCTGACAGTTTCGTGCAGATGGATAAGGCTGTTGAGGGCCTACAGATGGAATTTTGCAAGCTTGGCATCACTGAGGATGTCAAAATGGTGGAGATTTCTCAGGAACTACCCATGGAAGTCGGTGATGAACGCCGACAGGAAGAGTACAACAAGTCGGCCTTCCCAAAAGAGGAAGAGAATTTGATTGACTTTATACACAGGTGTCAAAGGAAGTGGTCTGAAGTCATGTTGTGCCCCAGGTGTAGCGATGTATTCGATAAAAAAGCAGCGCAGAATCTTGAAGGAGTGCGAAAGGCCAAGCAAAGGTGGGAGGAGAAAACCCGTCATGGCCCGCAGAATTTTGACCCTAGGAGGTATGCGTCGAACCAGGAACAGCCAAAGGCTAGAGTGTCAGGGGCAAGGTCTGCTACGTTTAAACCATTTGCTGAACTTTCTAACGGCAAGTGGGTAAAACCAAATAAGAATAAGGAGAAAGGTCAACAAAAGTAGAAAGATTTCGACGTCAACAGGGGTTCTTCTCTTACCTATCGCAAGGAATATCAATCCTCCAAAAAATTGGCCCACATTTCTGAAAATTACAAAGGAAAAAATCCCATGTCAAGGTCGTAGTGGAGGGGGGAGCAGCGAAGGAGGAAAGCCCAAAGGGAGGCTGAATCGAAAGATATGGCCGAATCAAGTACAAACCTACCTGCCGAAAGCAACGGGAAGGGGAAGACAGAAGTTGTCGAAAAGTTGCCAATAGAGCGAAAGTTATTTAAAACTCAAGACGAAGAGGCCAGAGAGAAACATGATCGAGCCATAGCGGAAGACGAGATGATGATGGATAACTTAGATTCTGATTTAGAGGCCTCATTGGACATCATTATGAATGTGGTATCAGTGTTGCCTAGAGAATTTGATCAAATCACGGAGGTCGAAGAGGCTGATGCCTATACAGAAGCTGAAATGGCGGCACACAAACCAGTGTGCTACTATATAATGAACAATGGATGTGTCGAAGAGCATAATGTGTTCTTTGAGCGGTCAGATGAGGCAATGAAGAGCCATCTGAAGCCTCTATTCATTACTGGAAAAGTTGAAAATGTTCTGGTAAATAAAATCATGGTTGATTGCGGCGCTACAGTGAATTTGATGTCGCACTTTATGCTGAGAAAGATTGGAAAACTCTATACAAACATTAAACCACACAACATGGTTCTGTCAAATTATGAAGGAAAATTTGGCACCACTCTTGGTGTTATACAGGTTGATCTGACAGTTGGAATAGTTACCAGGCCTACAGTTTTTATGGTGGTAGAAACAAAGGCAAACTACAATTTCCTATTGGGACGAGAATGGATACATGGAATTGGAGTTGTACTATCTTCTATGCACCAGAGGATTACAATATGGAGGCCAGATGGTATCATTGAGAATATTGAGGCCGATCAAGGGTATTTCAAGGCCCAATCAACCATCTCGACAGGTGCCAGTTTGATAAGCATTTAGCCAATATTGCTCCATGCAATCCGACTGATTTTTCTTTTACTCCAGACGATGAAGCATATTGCTCATTGCATCTGCATCCCGCCAATGGCTTTAGATGGGATAGAGAGGTTGTGGGTGAGGATGATTTTGCATACCCTGCCCCTGTACCTGGAATAACCCCGACAGGTTGGGGAAGTGAATTTAGTGATGATGCCTGAACTCGAAGTGATGAAAAAGATTTCGGCTTATATAGCCGAGAAAAAATTGCAAGCGGCCTTAGAGGCTGAAGTTAAAAATATGGCTGACAAAGCCAATGAAGATTCACATAAAAGAGGTCCTGGAAAGGACTTCGACCCAGAACCACCTGATCAGGTTCGGAGTGAAGAACAAAGGCTCGACACCGTCTATAATGATGAGCCTTTGGGTTTCGAGAAGGATCCGTTGGCAACCAATATCAAAATGCTAGCGCAAGATCCACTCGAAGAAATCGACTTGGGAGGTGGGGTAGTGAAAAGGCCTACTTACATCAGCACCAACATTAGTCCACAACTCAGAGTCGAAGTAATCCAATTGCTGAAGGAGTTCAAAGACTGTTTCACGTGGGATTACGACGAGATGCCTGGTTTGAGCAGAGAGCTGGTCGAACTAAAGTTTCCAATCAAGTCTAGAAAGAAGTCGATCAAGCAAAATCCCAGGCAGTTTGCACCAGCAATACTCTCTAAGATCAAAGAGAAAGTCGAAAGGCTACTTCGTTGCAGATTTATTCTAACATCCAGGTATGTTGAATGGCTTGCAAACATTGTGAATGTTATAAAAAAGAATAGGACTTTGAGGGTTTGCATAGACTTCAGAGATTTGAATGCTGCGACCCCAAAGGACGAATACTCAATGCCTGTGGCAGAAATGTTAGTTGATTCTGCCGCTGGCCATGAATAACTTAGCATGCTGATGGGTATTCTGGGTATAACCAAATATTTATTGCTGAAGATGATGTCCCTAAGACGGCGTTTCGATGCCCTAGGGCTTTAGGCACTTACGAATGGGTAGTGATGCCTTTTGGCCTAAAAAATGCTAGGGCAGCATATCAAAGAGACTTGAATACAATCTTCCATGATTTCATAGAAACTTTTATGCATATTTACATTGATGATATTGTTGTGAAGTATGTTTCAGGGAAGAATCATATTGACCATCTTCGACAGTCATTCGAAAGGATGTGAAGACATGGTCTTAAAATGAACCCTCTCAAATGCGCTTTTTGTGTGCAGGCACGAGACTTCTTAGGCTTTGTGGTCCACAAAAAGGGAATCGAAATAAATCAAAATGAGACCAAGGCCATTATGGAAGTGAAAGCGCCATCGACAAAAAAGGAACTGCAGTCGCTGTTGGGAAAGATCAATTTCTTGAGAAGATTTATCTCAAATCTCAGCGGAAAGACTCAAGCCTTTTCACCTCTACTCCGATAGAACAAGGAGTGATTTGAATGTGGGCAAGCTCAACAGAAAGCGTTCGATGAAATCAAAGAGTATTTGAGTCATCCTCCAATCCTAGCACCGCCTTGTAGAAGTAGGAGCATGAGATTGTACATATCTGCGTCGGACAAAACCTAAGGGAGCATGTTCGCTCAAGATGATGAAAATGGCGTCGAAAAAGCCATTTATTACCTTAGTAGGGTTTTAAATAATGCAGAAACTAGGTATAGCATGGTTGAGAAATTATGTTTATGCTTGTATTTTTCTTGTACAAAATTAAACCACTATATAAAGCCAGTTGATGTTTATGTTTCATCTCATTTCGATATCATTAAGCATATGTTATCTAAACCTATTTTGCATAGTCGAATTGGTAAGTGGGCATTGGCATTAACTGAATACTCCCTAACGTATAGACCTTTAAAGGCCGTTAAGAGACAAATGGTAGCATACTTTATTGTCGACCACTCTATAAGCGAGAACGTGTCGAATTATCTTGAGCTTGAACCATGGAAATTATATTTCGACGGCTCAAGTCATAAAGACGGCACAGGCGTAGGAGTCTTAATTATTTCTCCTAACAAAATCCCAACAAAATTCAAATACAAAGTCAAAGGTCTCTGCTCGAACAATGAGGCTGAATATGAAGCCTTAATAGTCGGACTTGAAACTTTGTTGGAATTGGGGGCAACTCGAGTCGAAATAATGGGAGATTCAGAGTTAGTCATCAAACAGATTACAAGGGAATACAAGTGTGTGAAAGAGAATCTCATCATGTACTTTGTTATAGTTAATAGGTTACTGAAAAATTTCGAGATGGTGAGTGTTTGACACATACCTCGACTAGAGAACCATGTAGCCAATGACTTGGCTCAAATTTCTTTTGGGTACAAAATTTCAAAAGGAAAGTTGCAAGATGCAATCAAAGTCAGAGGTAGAGTTGTGTCAACCAGATTATCCCCATCAGATTTGGAAGCTACAAAGCTAGGGTACACTGATAAGGAAAATTTCGAAATCTTAGCCGTAGATAGTTTGACGGACGAAGATTGGAGGAAGCCAATAGTAGAGTATTTGCAAAATCCAACAGCATCCACAGAGCGAAAAATCAGGTATCGAGCTTTGAGTTATGTTTTTTTGGGTAATGAATTATTTAAAAAGACTCCTGAAAGAGTCTTGCTCAAATGCCTTAGTGAATCAGAAGCATACCTAGCCCTTTCGACTATCCATGTTGGAGCATGTGGGGCACATCAGGTAGGCCACAAAATGAAATGGCTCTTGTTTCGACAGGGCATGTATTGGCCTACCATGTTGAAAGATTGTATCGAATTTGCAAAAGGGTGTCAAGCGTGCCAAGTACATGCAGGTATACAACATGTCCCTGCAAGCGAACTACACTCCATAGTCAAACCATGGCCCTTTAGAGGTTGGGCTTTGGATCTGGTTGGTGAGATTCGACCAGCGTCATCTAAAGGTCAAAGGTACATTTTGGTAGGTATTGATTACTTTACGAAGTGGATCGAAGCTATACCTTTACCAAATGTTAACCAGGAGGAGGTGATCGAATTCATTAAGAAACACATCATCTATAGGTTTGGAATCCCAGAAACTATTACAACGGATCAGGGACCTGTTTTTACTGGTCGAAAGATGCAGGAATTTGCTAAAGACATGGGTTTCAAGCTATTAACTTCTACACCCTACTATGCTCAGGCTAATGGTCAAGTGGAAGCAGCGAATAAGGTAGTGATTGGGTTGATCAAGAAACATGTGGGAAAGAAGCCGAGAAATTGGCACAAGACATTAGACCAGGTTCTCTGGGCATGTCGAACTTCTCCCAAAGACGCTACTAACACTACTCCTTTTCGTTTAACTTTTGGTCACGATGCAGTTTTACCTGTAGAAATCTACTTACAATCAACGAGGATCCAAAGGCATCATGAGATCCCTTCTGAATCCTATTGGAATATGATGTTAGATGAGTTAGTGGATTTGGATGAAGAAAGACTTGTTGCCTTAGAGTTGTTAAAAAGGCAAAAGAAAAGGGTAGAAAAGTCTTACAATAAGAAGGTTAAAATGAAGACTTTTTCTCCTGGAGAATTGGTTTGGAAAGTAATTTTGCCTATGGATCGAAAGGATAGTTCTTTGGGAAAATGGTCTCCTAAGTGGAAAGATCCTTTCCAAATCATACAAGTTTTTTCAAACGGTGCCTATGAGATTGAAGAGATAGATGAAGATAAAAGAATCTTGAAAGTAAATGGTAAGTATTTGAAAAAATATAAACCTATACTTCAAGAATTGAAAATTGTTTATGAGTAATTGCGAAAAAAATGGTCGAAGCCAACTTAGTATACAGCTGCCAAAATGGCTCAATTCATTACATCAAAAAGCCTCGAAGGGCTGAGAAATATTGTACTAAAATCAAATATATGACAAAATTGGTAAAGAAACTGCAAGTTAAAAAGGAATATCGCCCTTCATCTTGAGGTACTTCGACTTGTGAAGCTCAAGACATTTCTCACATGAGATTTTGTCAAGTTTAAGGGTTGCAACTTTTGCTTCCAACCATCGAGCTTTGTCGAGGAACTCCAGTGCGAGTTTTAATTCTCTGACCACTTTAGATTCATCAGAGGCTAGCAGTTCAGCATTACGTTGCTCAGCCTTAGAGATCTTGTCTTGCAGTTCTTCGATTTGTCTTTTCCTGTTGGCAATATTTTCTTTATTGCCTTCGACCTCCTTATTGTGTTATTCTTTCATCTTCTCCAATTCTCCCACTCTAGCTTCCGATTCAGAAGCAGCCGTCCATTCAGCAGCCTCAATTCTAGATTTGGTCTCAAGTGCATAATTGATCTGAGGCAGCTGTTTAAGATCGGCGGCGACTTGGTCGGTCATGGTACCAAGCTCCAGGATAATGGTTGCAGTTTCAGGGGAGACAGTTTGAAGATCAACCTGTTTAAGAAGAGTCTTCAGTTGAAGAGGGGAGGTGATATCCGATTCCAAAAGTCTGAAGAGGTTACCTTTGAAGACTTTTTCTTTTATCTTCAGAAGCGCCTCATTGGTAGGTTTGCTCGAAAGTTGATCTACAGAAGCTGTCGAAGTACTTAAGCTACTCTCGGAAGAGCTCCCTCGTTTGCCAAGGACAATCTTCATGTATTCAGGAGGATTGGTCACCTTTAAGCAATTAAGTTCTTCTTCAGAAAGAGCTACAGTTGTTCGGGTCGAAGGTTTTGTACTCTCAGCAGTTACATCAACTTTGGAAGCAGCAGTGCTTTCTTTTTGGACCTGCTCTTTGACAGATTCACTTTCAGCTTTATCTTCGTCATCCTTATCATCTTCATCATCACCATTATCGTCTTCTCCATCGTCATCATCATCATTTCTACCAACTTCAGGGTGGAACATCGATTGGTCATCTTCTTCTTCTGCTTCTATTTCATCATCTTGGACAGCAGCGTCCGGATCAGCATCATTTGGGTCTTTGTTGCCTGAGGGTTCGATCATTGGGGAGTCATTTTCAGAAGATTTCTTAACCAGGGTATTTCCTTCGTCCATAGCTGTTGTTTCTGTATTCACCTATTCAAGAGTGCCTTGGTCATGATCCTCCTCATGCTCAGAGCCACTTGTCTTAGATTGTTGAGTGGTGGTCCGTACAGACGAAGTCGGGACTTCTTTTGTAACAGGTTTGTTGATTTCACCCATCGAACCTTTCCCTAAAACTGCGTCAAGGAGAGTAGTTGGAGAAGGAGATTTGGCTATTGGTTGGGTCGAGGTACCTGCACCATCCTGAAATGACAAGTAAATAAGATTAGGTTGAAACAAAAGAAGGCTAGTAAAGTGGACAGTTTAAGGGAAATTACAATTACCTTGAGTTCTTCGACTCCAGGGCTGGAGTTGTCACTTTCAAGTTAAATCAAAGCTGCCTTTGATGTACCCTGAGGGGAAGACTCCAAGTCACTTCGAATAGTAGGTGCTTGAGAGACCTTCGCTACCTTTACCTTAGGATGACTTAAAGACTCATTGATCCTAAGTTGTTGCTTCCTTTTCTTAGTCTTTTGATCCTCAGGTGGAGAGTGATCGTCATCATCCGACTCGAGCACAACTTGGGCAGTAGCTCTTTTAGACTTTTTCTTTTGAGGAGTAGAAGGTGTTCGTCGATAACTCTAAGAAAAAAGTCAAAGTATTAGAAGGCATAATTATACACAGCACAGGAAAATTTAGTGAGCAAAAGTTACCCTTGTGGCTGGTTCGTTCTCTTCTTCGACTGGTCTTTTTGCTCATTCTTCTTCGGTTTGATAGCTGAAAATAAATAAAATAGTTACAAGTCAGTAAGAACAGTCTAGTAAGGGAAATATAAAAGTCGAAAATCTTCATTCCACACCTTCATAAATTTCGGATTCGATGCGAACATCTTCGATACCGATATGAAGTGGTCCTTTGAAACTATCTAAGGTGTACTTAGTCGCAACCACCCGCTGAGCCTTTGGTTTCGACTGCTGGCGAAGGATTTTTATAGAATCCCCACAAACGAACCAGTCTGGAAATGGAGGGGCAAGAGCCACTCCAAAATCAGCAGATGGCAGTCGAGGAAACTTGAGAGGAAATAATTCAAAAGCAATTTCGTAGCGTCGCTCAAGCGGCACGTATGAAGGGAGTTTCAAACTCTCCATTTTCTTTAAAAAAAATTCCTTCAGAGTAACAGCAGCCTCGCGGACGGTTCGACTAAGATCATCTGGTCGATAAACAGTTTCAAAGAACTTTTGGAATGACTGGATTTCCTTGATGTGCGTAGAATTACCTTTCTTGGTTTTCTCCTGCATAGAGAGAAAAGCTTCATTAATCAGCTGAGTGAAGGAAGAAACATTGAAGAACTTCTCAGTGTAGTACTTCGACCACCACTTGTTGAATTATGGAGTGCAAAGACAACTAGTCTTGAAGTTTATCATAGAAAGGGACGCTTTGCATGCATGGCGAGCCATCTGCATCGAGGCCATCTCTTCAGTATAGCTGGTGTGATGGAGGAGGAGATGTCCTTTCTTCTCATAAAGCACCTTGGGAGGGTCTGAACCAAACCAAACTGACGAGCAACCAGATTGGGTTGGTAAGCAATTAAAGAAATCTGGGTTTTTTTTCTAAGAGTTGAGGAGTTGGAAAGAGGGGGAAGGCAAAGAGTTCTCTGAAGCGTAAAAAGAAAAAATAGTTTAGAGAGAAACTATTTAAAGGCTAAGGAATGTCAACAGACCTCAAATCAGCATTAAAGGGCTAGTGTTGTAGTGGGACACGTGTCTTGCCAGGAGCGATAGATGGGATGGTGGCAGTTACTACCTATACCCCATTATCTCCTAGGTTTTAGGAGGTATGATGATGGCCCTTGGATTTGTTGCACTTTGAGGAGATGTTTCAAGATTGTCATGATGACCATGACGTCACGTAGTAGTTCATAAGAAACTAAACAGTTTGTAGAACATGGAAGTTCTAGTTATATCAACACCCACGTAAGGTGTAAATAAGGCGTCAAATGCCATTGTCAACAAATGCATTTTTCTTCAGTGACGTCGAAAAAGACATTTTTGGGGGACAATTTGTTAGCTCCTAATTTCGATGCCTGATGTTGGGTTAAGAGTTTTTTCCTAAGAGATAGAATTTCTGAAGTTCTATGAGGCTTCGACAGAAATATTGCTATCAGAAAATCTAGTCAAAAGCTATCCTTCTGCAGAGAATAGAGGGTTTAAAAGACTTAGAAATATTTCTAAGAGTTTGGAAGGGTTATTTGACAGAAGGCTAAGGAGCACTGTTTGACGCGAAGATTTAAATTCAAAAATAGGAGGGAACAGTTATTTCTATCCGATTCTGAAGGGGGACATGTGGCGTTCATCCAAGAAGTAAAGACATGCACGACGCCATATGTTTCGCCCTGATTAGTAGCCCGTTAGTGGGTAGTTATTTTTTAAACATTATAAATAGCAAGTCTTAGCAATAGATTTGGGTGTGTTCAATTGTATATAAAAACTCAGTGTGCTCAAAATACCAGCGTAGAGAAAAGAGTGTGTGAGAACGTATGTTGATGTAACACCACTTTTACAGTTCAATGCAATTTAATAAGTTTCTTTCATTAAAGTCTCTTTTCATTTCATGCAAGTTAACTTCTACATTTACCAGCCTTTTCGATTTAAAGCCCTTCTTACCTTTTAATTGCCTTATATTTCTTGAAGTAAATCCTTTTTCTTTTACTTATGTGCGCCGTCGAAGTGTTCTTGAAGTCCTTTTTTACCTTTTAGTTACTTTACATTTCTTGAAGTATATCTTTTTTACTTTTTAACTCTGTCGAAATGTTCTTGAAACTTTTCCAGAAAACCACAGAGAAAAACGATTAGCACGTGTCCTAGGATTTAGTTTGGTCGATCCTGTAAGTTACTCACTTTTACATAAAGTTGATAGACCAGAGGTTGTTTACTATTTTTCCAAGTAAACACATATGTAGTTAAAAACTCATACACGGTTTAAACTAAGGAGGCTTTGTTTTGGGGGAACCCCGCAGTTTATATATTGTATGAGTTTTTAACTACATATGCTGACTCAAATTTTTACCAATGGCCTTGTTGTAACGCCGAGTCACCAAAACTTAACGTTTTTTTGTTAGAAATTGACGAAAGGGACTAAATTGAAGTAACATTTTTTAGTTAAGGGACTAAACGGAACTTTAAATTAAATTAAAGGACTAAAACATGTATTAAACCTATCTTTTAGAACACTTAGTAATTTTAATCCCTTTCTTCCACTTGGGGACCACATAATCATTAAGATGTTTGGGCCTTCCACAATTCCTTTTGTCTTGAAATGAAGAATTCTCTCTTCCTCCATGTATGAACCCCCTTGCTTTCATCTACCTCTGCATGCTGCATAACGTCCCCTGCATCTTCGAGAAACACCTTGTCCTCAATGTGAAACTGTGGGTGTGTATTCTTGTAGTGGTCATAATCTTCCCATGTTGTATCCTCTAGAAATAGCACATTCCATTGAATGAGCATGTGACGTACCTTACCTTTCTAATGTAGCTCCCTGTCCAGCACTGCTAATGGTTGTATCAGTGGTTAATATTGCACAGCCCCTAGTGAAAGTTATAACTCAGGCATGGTGTTACTTGTGCAAAGTTTCAACTAAGACACGTGAAAAACAGAATGAATTTTGCTAGTGGTTTCCAAATGAAAATCTACTTCTCATATTACTTTCCCTATCTTGAAGGGTCCATAGAACCATTTGGAAAGATTATGATTTCGTCGACCTTCTACAGATTTTTGTCAATGTGGTTTTAGCATCTCAAAGACTAAATCACCTACAGAAAAATGGTGAGGGATTCGAGTTCTATTTGTAAATGTTTTCATGGTTTATTGAGCCTTATCAAGCTTATTAGTTAAGTCTTGCAATACCTCGGTCTTCTTAAGCAAGGTATCTTTGACAATGGGGAAATCCCGTAAATTAGGTGGATTGTAACCATATACCACCTACAGTGGGGAAATCCCTGTGGAGCTATGAACTGCAGTATTATAGTGACATTCCCCCCAATGAAGTAAGTGTCCTCATCGCTTATGTTTGATGTGCATGAAGCATTTGAGGGATTGTTGAAGTAGCTTCACTATGCCATAAAAGCATTTTGACAGCGCGTTTTTTGGCATTACACAGCACTTAAAAGCGTTGTCTAAACTGGCGCTGCTAAAAGATTAGACAGCGCTTTGGTTAATGTAAAAAG
This sequence comes from Lathyrus tuberosus, assembly GCA_022829125.1. NCBI lineage: Eukaryota > Viridiplantae > Streptophyta > Magnoliopsida > Fabales > Fabaceae > Lathyrus > Lathyrus tuberosus. The sequence continues at coordinate 9,865,107 of JALAZF010000115.1, forward strand.
CGCTGTCTAAATGGTGCTTTAGACAACGCTTTTTGTTTTTTAGACAAACATTAGACAACGCTTTTTGCCTTCTTTTTAGTATACCTTAGACAGCGCTTTTGCTTTTTTTGGTATACCTTAGACAGCGCTTTTTGGACTAAGCGTGTCTAAACCCTACTTTATCTTTTTATTCAAATTACTGAAAAAAAGCGCTGTTTGTTTTATACAGTTTATATGCACCTGTTTTTGAACCACAATTTGCACCAGGTTTTCAACCACAATTTGCACCTGTTTTTCAACCACATTTTTGCACCAAAATATCATAAATTGGAGCTTCAAACCAATATATACTCACAAATTTTGCCTATTTATATATACAATTTTCATTCAACAAAAAATTTGATTCAAATCTACATATTACTTATAGAAATGCTAAGCAAAAAGCAATGCACATCAAGATAACTCTATCTTCTACTTTGCACATATAACCTGAAACAACACAAAAAGATTGTAATTCAATTAAAACAATAATAAACAATGTCTATAGTTACAAAGTTATACATACTCAAAATTCTCATCAATAAGTAAGAGTACAATATACCTTATAAAACTCTGAGCTCAATAATGAATTGACACCAATCCTCTTTAATTTCATCCAAATGATCTCTTGAGTAATACGCACACTTGAATTCATCAAAGTACTACATAATAATATAACATAGTTTGATTTAGTTTCAACTATTTAATTATATGAGAAATATGTGTTAAATATTAAAATAACTCATAAGTTAGAAATACATACATCGGATGGACTCTCTATTCGATCCAAAAAAAGAGTTTCTCTCATAAACCTCAACATGAAATAACCGCAATCTATACCGTTACGTTGCCGAGGACACTACACATGAAAAGAAAATATGGATAAATCCTTAGTTTTATCTAGTATCATCACTAATATAATCAAAAATGTGATAATTAATATACCTTCACTCCAATCCATGTAATGTTGTTGGCTCTCCTCTTTGTTACTTGGATATCTCTTTGTGCTCGAAAAGCTTGTATAATGCTAATAAAATATAAATGAATATTTAGAACAATTCACATAAATAAATAAATAAATAGACACATGAATATTTAGAACAATCTAACTTACGTATCAATCATTTTCTTCATATCCGGGTATGTTGTCCAATCATTTCCTAACGAATCCAGATAATACACAACTTCTCTGATAGGATTAATCGCGATCAACAACCAATGTCCACTGTAAGATTAAACAAATGTTAGATGGAAACTTTCTACACGACGTCAAAATACAAAAAAAATATAATAGATGAATTTAGAATGAAAATCTAACCCAGTATTAAACGGTAAAAAGAACAACTTTTCTGTATCTTTGTCGGCCATAAAGCGGTTGAGTACATACACCATGACATCATCTGGTTTATTTATGATTAACCCTAAGTTGATACTCGCGGGACTTAAGAATGCGAATCTTTGCTCCAATCCACGTGGGCGCATCAATTTGTCATACAGAAACCTTAAATAAAAACATCATTAACACTAGACTATTCATTTGAAACATAAAGTAAATAAGTTGTTCAATTAATATAACAAAGTAGATCGGATATACCTCACGTATGCATTGACAACACTGACGCCTAATTCTTCATGACGAAAAACTTGCTCAAATTCCTCATTACCAATTGATTGTTCATATTGAAAGCCATAAATACCTTCCGCCATAGGTACAAGACGAATACCTCCATTCGGAATATCTGTCATTTCTAGAAATGTCTGAAGGCACGACCTATACTTGGAAGTAGGTTTTTTTCTAGGCGCGATCTTCTTAGCAACAACCTTTTTTTGTGTGGAAACGTTGCTAATCTCTTTACCATGAAGCTATATATCATATAATTAGTTAGATGAAGTATAAGGTCACGAATTTAACATTTTCCATGCATGAATATCATATAATTGTGATGTACCTCTTTTTTTGAAACAACGGACTCGGTATGCTGCGGAATCCTCTTATCTTTTGCTTTGGATGTTGTTGGAGTCTAATTAACATTACCATGTAAAAAATGTACGTAAAATGCGCGTAAAAACTTTGAATACTCAAAGGTTCATAATGGTTTTAAGCATACCTCATATCCTACGCTAATGAGGCCTGACGGCCATGCAACAAACGAACCTATTGCATCTCCCACCAATGTTGCATCCGAAACATCGTCAGGATATGGTAATAATGCATCCATCTCTAAAGCAATATCAACCGAGACTTTCAAACATCCAGTAGGGAGCGGTTTAGTGTGAAGTAATTCTCCCAAAGTGTTATACACTTTTCCCTTGCCAACCATCCGATAAGTTGGTGACGATAAGTAGAGGTGACAAGGGGAAATGCCCTAAAACCAATAATATATATGTCAATTAAATAATTTAAGCTAATAATTTAATTTCATAAAAATATATATAATTACCTCTGGAATATTCGGTTGAAAGTTACAGTTGATACTATCTTTGTCCGAAGCGCTATCTCTTTCTTTTTCCTTTCTTAATTCACGAACTTCAGCTTGCAGTGCTTCCAATTTTTGCTGAAGTTCTTTATTACTAGGAGCCTTTTGTTTTTTAATATTCAAGGATGTCGGAGTGATCCCAAAACCCTACCCCTCACCCGACCAGAATACTCACGGACATCTAATGCCCGACTAAGTATGCTCCTGGGATCATTGGCTTCATCTGGAGATAAAGACTGAGATAGAGTCTCCTGAAAATCAGATGAATATCGAATATTTGTCAAATATTTGTTAATAAAGTTTTGATTTAATTAAAGAAATAATGTTAAACTTACAAATTTCTCAAATACTTGTTGAACACCTTCTTTAACAACTCTATCCTTGCCCACACGGGCTTCCTTCCACAAAACATGTGCCGGAAGAGATGTTTCAGAACTATTCTCCTTTTGTAACTACACATTAAGCCAAATAATATGATCAAATATAACTCATGATGAACAAGTATATCATTGAAATTTATAGATACTTACTATAGACTGTTCTAAGCGTCCATATCCAACACGTCCTTTTCTATATGGATAGGCGGGACTTGATGCTCTTTCCCGATTTGTTTCACTTACACTTTGAAATTCTGGGGTTATTCGTTTGGCTTTAAACATGTCCCATTCTTTTTGTGAAATCAAAGCTCCATATTTAGACGGAAGCTCTGCATCAACAAAATTACCTTCTGCATCCCTAAGAAACTTGGTTGATAAAAATGTTCTAAACCATCTTAGTAGTTTTCCGGCCAATTTGAGACAAAAAGGTCTTCTATCATCATCAATGTTGAAACACCTCTAAGAAAAACATACACATTGTGCGTTAGTACAAGTAATTTAAAAGACAGAATTAGTTGGCATAATTAAAGACATAATTATGGTACCTTTATCTCACTCTAAATTTTTTCTTTGGCTTCCTTCAACTCTTTATTTCTCCAATCATCACAAGTAATTGGAACCTCATTCCTTACAAGTGCACCAATAAAACTTGTCAACGTATAACCGTTAGGCTCAATAAGTTGGCCTTGTGGGCTCCAATGCACATCTAATATGATGCCTCGATCTCTATCACGAATCACTTTCTTCATAACTGTTATTCCTCTTTTAATTTCCTCTTCCGCATTAGCTACGTTCTTACCTCCATCATGAATAGAATCATCATGTGGGTGATCCTCATTAGTAGCCATCTAACTTGTAATAAAGAAAACAAGGATTAACAACATTATGAAATCGAATTGAAAACTAAATGCGATAAATAGAAAACCATAAAATTAATACTAATGATGTAGAATAAAGTTGTATATCTATCCAAATCACACATCTCACAAATTGGTACCCAATAAAATTGAGGGGTCATAGAGTGTTCATAAAAATTAAATTGTTTAAGTTATAACCAGACAAAAATGGTTTATATAGATGCGGATTGGTTATAACTTATACGAAGAACCTATTATACAAGTCCTAAACCGACTAGTAAGCCACATTATTTTCAGTAAAAGTCACCATAATATCTGTGACACTTGTATTTGTGTGTCTGTCAAGAAGTATGCAGGGGAAAATGATATATGCACAAACTTCATACTCACAAATTATTGACCTACTAAATGACCTACTTGGGCGATTCGGAATAAATTTTAATCGAACAGATATGATCTCATAATTATTTAAGTACTGTTCCTTATTTGCTAGTACCTTATAAAGGTGGCGTGGATAGTAGGAATGGTACCAGAGTTGGAGAAAAGCCTATCATGAATGACAACGTCAAATAAAAACGCTACAAGCATAAACTTGAGTACAACCAGTTACACTGTTTTACAAGAAAAGAAGAACCACTATTTATCATCTCTAACGTTAACCATAACAGAAAAGAAGAAAACATACCTAAACGGTGGAGAACGGTGGAGTACGGTGGAGGACGGTGGAGGACAATGGAGGAAGGAAGACGGCGAGACTGTAACCAAGACGGTGGAGGAGCGTTGACGACGGTAGCGAGAGTTGTTCTTCGTTCGTTCTCGTCGTTCGCACTTCGCAGCAGAGAGGGAAAGAATAGAGAGGGAAAAATAGAAAACTGATACTATTCCATTTTTTATTTTAATTAATAAGACCTTAGACAGCGCTTTTGAGAAAAAGCGCTGGCTAATATAGGTCTTTAGCAGCGCTTTTGAAAAGCGCTGGCTAATGTTGTCCTTTACCAGCGCTTTACAAAAAGCGCTGTTTAAGGTAGGCCCTTTAGACAGCGCTTTAACTCTTTTTCGTGTACAGTTTCCGTGTTTTATTTTTTATTTAACTTATAGCAGCGCTTTTTCATAAAAGCGTTGTCTAAGGTGCACTAGTAAAAGTCATTTTTGGCGTAGTGCTTGTTAACAACCTCGGTTTGACCATCACTTTGTGGGTGATAAGTCGTTGACATTCGTAAATTAGTACCACTTAGGCGAAACAATTCTTGCCAAAAATGGCTCAATAATATGGGATCCATGTCTGAAACCATCTTCATATGCATCTCGTGTAGTTTATACATCGTCAAAGCAAATAGTTCTACAACTTTAGAAGTCGTGAATTATGTAGGTAACATACCAAAGTGAGAAGCCCTGGAAAGCTGGTCCACCATCACTAGGATCGCTGTATGATTTTTGAATGAAAGGAGAGCTACTATAAAATCTAATGAAATGTCTTCCTACACCTTGTCAGGAATTAGTAGTAGTTGAAGTAACCCATAAGGGGGCATGGTTGGTAGGTTTCATTTGCTGACAAATCACACATTGGCGTATGAATTCAGCCACATCCATGTCCATACCTTCCCAAAAGACATTTTCTTGTAACCTTCTTAATGTTTGATGGACCCTATTATGCCCTCCTATACGTGAAGCATGGAATTCCTCCAACAAAAGTTGTTTGAAAGGAGAATCATGGGGAATAAAGAGCTTACCCTTGTAAAACACAAGGTTATCAGAGAGCTGGAAGTCCTTGTGATTGTTAGGGTTGGTTTGGATATTATGAATCAGCTGTTGGAATGATTCATCCTGAGTCAATTGGTGTTTCAGCTTCGTGATGCACTTTATATGAGGAATAGAAAGGGTTAGGCAATGGATACGAGAGAGTGATTTTGTAACTTTGTTTTAGGCACCTGGCTTGTACATAATATTGTATGAATACCCTAGAAGTTTGGCCAAAGAGAATTATTGCTCCAAAGTTTGGATAACTTGTGTCATGAGTTTCCTCAAGCTCTTTTGATCTATGTGAATTGTAAAAGTCACTCCCAACAAATAAGTTCTCCATTTCTTGACAGCGGATGTAATAACACACAATTCTCGCACGCATATTGATACCATCAACATTCATGGACAAAATTGTTTGTTATAATAAAAGATATGACGTGTATTTTGAATCAACACGACGCCCATCCTTGAACCTGAATCAACCGTTTCTAAGATGAATTTCTCTTGGAAATGAGGTAAATCTAACACAGGTCCTTCAGATAATGCATGCTTCAAGGCCTCAAAAGTTGCATTTGCTTTATTGCTCCATTTAAGGAGTCCTCCTTAAGCAAATTGGTGAATGTCACTTTTATTATGGAATATCCTTGGACAAATTTTTTGATAAAAACTTTTCAAACCCTGAAAGCCTCGCAGTTACTTAATGTTGGCAGGAGCTGACCAATTCATCATGGAACTGATTTTTTTTGGGTCATGACCTAAACCCTCCAGTGATACTATATGACATAGATATTCAATTGAATCTTGGGGAAGAAATCACATTTTGATTGTTTCAGGTAGAATTAGTGCGCTAGTAAACACTGAAATACTGCCTTAAGGTGTTGTAAGTGGGCATCTAATGTAGGGTTATACACTAGGTTGTCATAAAAAAAGATGATGACAAAACGACATAAATACGTCTAAAAAATAAGGTTCATAGTCGCTTGAAATGCCGAAGGTGCGTTATAGAGCCCAAATGGCATGGCCAAGAATTCATAATGCATTTGGTGTGTGCGAAATATCGTTTTATGGACCTTGGTGGTTCACATGTGTATATGATGTTACCCTAAATGGATATCCAACTTCGAAAACCAATGGGTGCCATAGAGTTTGTCCAACATCTCATTAATGGCGGGTACTGGAAAATGATCCTTGACGGCGATTACATCCACACAAAACCTCCAAGTGTCGTCATTCTTACGAACAAGTAGTTATGGGGAAGAGTATTAGTTTACTATATAGTCTTATTTAATGTATTTGTGTATAATACTCCCTCCGTTTCATATTATAAGCAAATTTCACTTTTTAGATACATTGAATAATTAATGTATTTGATCTATATATAGACCAGATACATTAATTATTCAATGTATCTAAAAAGTGAAATTTGCTTATAATATGAAACGGAGGGAGTATATAGTTTTCTTGTATAAGCTCTACCTAGACAAGCTTAGTTGATAAATACTATATATATTGGATGTATAATACATTAAATGTAACTCTCTTTTACACAGTAATCAATACAACAGTATTTTTCTCTAAACGTTGTAACAAACTTTTACCCTTCTCCTTTCTTCTTCCTTGGCGTTCTCTCTCTTCCATGGTTGAAAACTTCAACCTTGACATGGTATCAAAGCTTCAATAGCTCTGGTAGCCATTGTTTTTCGTCTTTCTTCCTTCTTCTCGCAACATTGCAAGATCGTTTTTCTTCCTTTCCTTTTCTTGATTCGTTCTTGTTCATTTTTTCGTTGCCGTCTTTTCTGCACGATTATTGTTGCAGCTTTGAGCTTGTCTTTGATTACAAGCTTTGCATTCTCTCTAATGGTGTACCAGAGCTTCACTGATTTCTCAACGAATTTCACAAACCCCTATTATCTTCATCCAAACAAAAATCCCGCACTTGTTCTCGTCTCTCCTCTTCTTGATGACAAAAATTACCATACTTGGGCTAGGTCTATGCATATAGCTTTGATCTCGAATAACAAGGAGAAGTTCATCGATGGTTCCCTTGTCAAACCACCGATCTCTGATCCTCTCTATGTACCGTGGAACCGATGTAATACAATGGTACTTGCTTGGTTACATCGCTCCATTTCTGAGCCAATTTCCAAATCAGTGCCATGGATTGATAATGCGGCTGGAGTTTGGAAGAACCTACAGATTCGTTTCTCTCACAGTGACATTTTCCGCATTTCAGATATCCAAGAAGATATCTACAAGCTTTGCCAAGGTAACCTCAACGTATATAATTATTTTACTCAATTGAAAGTTCTCTGGGATGAATTGGACAATTATCGACCCATTCTTGCTTGTACATGTGCTATTCCATGTTCTTGTTGTGCTCTCAATTCTGCTAGGAGATATCGTGAGCAAGATCAGGTCATTAGGTTCCTTAAGGGTCTGAATGAAAAATGCACTCACTCAAAATCACAGATTATGATGATGACTCCTTTACCTGATCTTGACAAGGCCTTTTTCCTCATTATACAGCAAGAAATAGAAATGAATAGTTCTGCATCTATAATGGCTCAACCTTCTACTAGTCTTGAAGATACTGCTAATTCTGTGTGTCAAGTACAAACTCAGTCAAGTGGTTCACAGGGCAAATATGGATACAAAGGAAGGACTCTAGGTTCTAATACAACTCGAGGACAAAATAGGGTTTGTACACACTGTGGCAGGCATAATCATACTATGGAAACATGCTTCATGAAGCATGGTTATCCACCAGGTTTCAAACAAAGAGGCAAGGCTCCTAATAACTCTACTCCAAATGCCACAGTTAATGCCATTTCAGATGCTTCTCCACAAGGGTCATCCACACCTTCTTATGGTTTTACTCAAGAGCAGTATTCTAGCATTCTTGAACTGCTTTCACAATCTAATCTGAATTCCCAAGCCACTTCACAAGCCAATTCCATCTCCACATCTCCTTTTGTCATGCATTCACATTCATCTACCAACAATGGTAAGCATTCCTATCTTTGGATCTTGGACACTGGTACCACAGATCACATTGCATATGATGAATCTCTTTTTCTTAATTGCAAAACCATTATTCCTATGGATGTCAATTTACCTGATGGCTCTCAGATTACTGCATCAAAATCTGGTAGTGTAGTTTTATCTCCATCCTTAACCTTACATAATGTCCTATTCATACCTAGTTTTCATGTCAACTTGATTTCTATTGCTAAACTTGCTAGCAAAAATTCTTGTTTTGTGCACTTTAATGCTGATACATGTACCATTATGCAGAATCATTCCAAGGCAATGATTGGTACAACTAAATTGCAAAGAGGTCTCTATGTGCTTGACACTACCAATCAAGCCTCCGTTTATAATTCTGTTGTTGGTCCAAATTGTAATGTCTGGCATATGAGGTTAGGACACATTTTTGACATAGGTTTAAAAACAATTTCCAAAATATTTCCTTTTATACCTTGTAAAGCTGATATTCATCCTTGTGATTGATGCCATTTTGGCAAACAAAGAAGGTTACCATTTCCTAATAATATTACTACTACTTCAGCTCCTTTTACTATTTTACATGATGATGTATGGGGCCTATTCTCTACTATATCCATGTTAGGCCATAGATATTTCCTAACTTTGGTAGATGATTATAGTAGGTACACTTGGGTTATCTTTCTCAAAACCAAAGATCAAACTAAGAATAACCTTATTCAGTTTGTAGCATACTTAGAAAATCAATTTCATACATCTCTTAAATGTCTTAGAACTGATAATGGTACAGAATTCTTGCCATTATCTGATTTTCTCTTAGCCAAAGATATTGTACATCAAAAATCTTGTGTTGAAACACCCCAACAAAATGGGGTGGTTGAAAGAAAGCACCAGCACATTCTCAATGTTGCTAGGTCTTTATATTTTCACTCATCTCTACCTCTAAACATGTGGAATTTTGCCATTCAACATGCCATTCATCATATAAATAGATTGTCTTCCCCTCTGCTAAAATCCAAGAGTCCCTATGAACTTCTATTTTCTCGACCACCCTCTTTAATCCATTTGAAGGTCTTTGGATGCTTAAGTTTTGCCTCTACCTTACAAGCTCATAGGACAAAATTTGAACCTAGAGCTATAAAATATGTTTTTCTTGGTTTCAAGGATGGTACAAAGGGTTATATCCTATATGACTTGCATACTCACCAAATTTTTGTATCCAGGCATGTCATATTTTATGAAACATCCTTTCCCTTTAAAAACACTCCTTCTTTTCCCTCAGTTAATCCTGCTTACCCATCTCATCATAATCTTGATGATATAACAGAGCTACATACTCCCACTAGCACTACTGATTTTTCAGTTTCTATAGAGTCTAGTACCTCTGCCAGTCATTTACCCATCAGTCCTTTACACTTTCAAAATACTGATGCCAACCATTCCTCTGCCACACCTTCCTCACCTGTACCTATTTCTTCCATACAACCTATTCAACCCACTAGTTCCTTACCTATCACATCTCCTCTATCTACTACTCCTTTATCCAATAATTTTTCCCATGATGTTTCACCTCAACCTTTGCCTATAACTACATCTGTTATCCAACCTACCTCTGTAGCAACATCTTTACCTACTAACCCAACACCCAATTTAAAAAATAATCCTCTGGTTATCAATGATTCTAGTACTTCATTAAGACATTCTTCTAGAGTTTCACATCCTCCAAGTTATCTAGCTGATTATCACTGCTATGCTACTTTTCATAATGCATCAACTTTACATTCTCATAATGCATCCATTACATATTCTCTATCTTATGTTATTACATATGATAAATGTAGTCCTTCATATAAGCTTTTTTGCTGTTCTATTTCATCAAACATTGAACCAAAAACTTACAACCAAGCCATTAAGCTGGATTGTTGGAAGCAGGCCATGGATGCTGAATTAAAGGCTCTTGCAGAAAATCATACTTGGGATGTGGTTGATTTTCCTTCTAGAAAACATCCCATTGGATGTAGGTGGGTCTATAAGGTTAAATACAAAGCAGATGGATCTATTGAGAGATATAAGGCCAGACTTGTGGCAAAGGGATACACCCAGATGGAAGGGATTGATTATTTTGACACTTTATCCCCTGTTGCTAAAATTACCACTGTTAGGGTACTCTTATCCATTGCATCTATTAAAGGATGGCATTTAGAGCAACTGGATGTGAATAATGCCTTCCTCCATGGTGACTTACATGAGGAGGTTTTTATGACACTTCCTACTGGCTTATCTGCTTCTTCATCTTCTCAAGTCTGCAAACTCCACAAGTCCTTGTATGGCCTGAAACAGGCTAGTAGACAGTGGTACTCTAAGCTATCTACCTTCTTACTCTCTATTGGATACTCTCAATCACAGGCTGACCATTCTTTATATGTGAAATCTACTCCTTCTGCTTTTACTGCACTCCTTGTTTATGTTGATGATATTGTTCTGGCAGGCACATCCATGACTGAGATTCACTATGTTAAAAATCTCTTACACCAAACTTTCAAGATCAAAGATCTTGGCCAGTTAAGGTTCTTTTTAGGTTTTGAAATAGCCATATCCCAATCTGGTATTTTCTTAAACCAAAGAAAGTACACTTTAGAACTTTTGGAGGATAGTAGTTTCTTGGCAGCCAAACCATCTTTGGTCCCTTTTGATCCAAACCTCAAGCTGACAGCTCATGAAGGTGCACCTCTTGAAGATCCTTCTAGCTATCGCAGGCTGATTGGCAGATTGATATATCTCACCAATTCTAGACCTGATATATCTTATGTTGTCTAGCATTTGAATCAATTTGTATCCAATCCCTTGCAACCACACTACAAGGCTGCCACATGAGTGCTTAGATATCTTAAGTCTGTTCCAGCCAAAGGTATCTTGTTTTCTTCTTCTAGTGACTTGAAACTGTCTGATTTTGCTGACTCAGATTGGGCCAGATGCCCTGATACAAGAAGGTCTGTAACTGGTTATTGTATCCTTCTTGGTTCTTCTCTCCTATGTTGGAAATCTAAAAAGCAATACACAGTCTCAAGGTCATCCACTGAAGCTGAATACCGGGCTCTAGCATCTCTTACATGTGAACTTCAATGGCTGCAATATCTCCTAGGTGACCTTCAAGTTCATCTTTCCCAACCTGCTTCGGTTTTCTGTGACAGTAAATCAGTAATATAGCTTGCCCATAATCCAACGTTTCATGAACGGAGTAAGCATATTGAATTAGACTATCATGTCATTCATGAAAAACTTCATTCAAAACTCATTCATCTGCTCCCCATCTCTACTCATGACCAGTTGGCCGATATGTTCACTAAACCACTCCATTCCCTAGCTTTGACTACTATCTTGCACAAGTTAGGCCTTTGTTGCATACATAGTCCAACTTGAGGGGGGATATTAGTTTACTATATAGTCTTATTTAATGTATTTGTGTATAATATATAGTTTTCTTGTATAAGCTCTACTTACACTAGCTTAGTTGATAGATACTATATATATTGGATGTATAATACATTAAATGTAACTCTCTTTTACACAGTAATCAATATAACAGTATTTTTCTCTAACCGTTGTAAAAAACTTTTACCCTTCTCCTTTCTTCTTCCTTGGCGTTCGTAACACCCCAAAATTGGCCCTCTTACTTTTAGCTAACTGGCTTATGTTTCTTTGCATTCCTTGCATTAGCATTTGTGCATAGCATTGGTTCTTATCATGGCATCAAGGTACTTGGTTCATCTCAAAGGAGTCTCAAGCCTCAAGGTGGTTTGAGGAGTTCATCATATCTTCATAAGGTCAAGAATGGCAAAGGATTTCAAGTGAATCTTTCCCTCCTAACCAGAGGGACCAAATTAGGGTTTTGGTTTCAAAAGGACTTCTTGAAGGACTTTGTGGATTTAAGCATGCTCTTATGGGTTCCATGTGCTCACAAGTGCTCATAGAGGAAGGCTTGGCTAGTGGTTCATTGTGGAAGAGGTTCAGTGGATCAGTTACTTGTGAAGTAAGCAAAAGTCAACTGTAAGGAGGAAAGTCAACCATGGAATTTTGAGGTTCTCTTCTTGATTTTTAAGGTCTTGTGCCCTCATATGGTCCTTAAATTTCAAGATTCATGTCATTCACCAAGAACGAAGGGTTTGTACAAAAGTTACTAAATTTGGAAAATGACCTATAATGAGAAGTTTCCATTTTTGGCAAGTTTTTACACTACATTCAGCTTGACTTTTCATCATCAAAGAAGCTTAAAATGAATTTTCCTCAAACATGAAAGTTGAAGATCTTTTTCTCCCCTTTCCAAAAAGTACTAGTTTGTCTCCATATCATTTGTGGTCCTCAAGTTATGGCTAAGGCAAGGCAAGGTGCATTTTGAAGTTTTCCACATGTACCAATTTTCCACCATTTGCATTTTCATCCAAAAAGACTTGTAATTGATTCTATTGCTTCAAGTCACATTACAACATCCAAGTACACTCCATGAGGATCATTTTTGACCCTTGAACCAAGTGAAATCGTGCCATGTACTTCACTTATTTCACAAAATGCATTTTTGCAAGATGGATTAAAACACACAAACCAATCAACCACAAGGCCCAATTTCAATTCATGGGTGATCAGCAAGAGAAATATGAGTGATTCATGATGAAAAGCATGCCTTGGCACGTGTGGATTAGTGGAAGCAACACAAAGTGCATTTTGGCATAAACCATCCAATTTCATTAACCAAGGGATTAATCAAGTTTTAATTGTGATCAGAGCTCCAATGGGATGTATATAAGCTTACTCATGCCTTCAAAATTAGGTCATGCACTCATTCTTGCTCAGAATCTCATTTTTCTCACCCAAGCTTTCTCTCTTCGAAACTCATTCATTACAAGGGTTTCTGAAGAATTTTTTTCATATTTGTGACCTACACACTTGGTAGAGTAAGAATCTACCATTGTTTTGAGCTGAGAGCAAGGTTTTCAGCAAGTGCATCTCAAGTTGGTTCACTTTCAAAATCCTAGATCCAGTCCATTTCAAGCCTCTATTTGCATTTATTTTGCAAATAGAGCTCAAAAGAGGAAGATCTGCAGCTTTTGGAAGGAGTTCTTGGTATAATTCGAGCTCTGCAACATTCAGGTAAGCTTACTTTTCACCATCATAGAACTCATTTATTTGGTGTACAAAATGATCCTCATGCTTCACTGATGATGCTGATGTTTTTTTTTTGTGAGTTTGGACGTGTAACATGTGTGTATTTTGGAGTTGAAGTTTTAGATCCATTTATGTTTTCCTTCGATTTGCACTGTGTGTTTGTTATTTGATGAAATGGATTTGATATTTAGCATCCTTGTGAAATTCTGGTTTGAATGATGTGCTCATGTTTGATTTCTGGAAAATCTTGGTGTGGTGCTCGCCGGAGGAGGTGACCGGAGCTAGGGTTCTGGCACCTGGTTTTGTTTCAGGCAGGTGGAGGTTCAAATGAAGAAGATGAAATCTGGACCGTTGGTGGTCCAGATCTGAGGGTTCATGCGCAGCCACATCATTTAAATTCCTTTTTATTTTTGTGGTTTGTGTGTTTGTTAATCCATGATTGTTATCATGTGCTGCAGATCTGAGCCACACGTCTTTGATTTGATGATTTATTTGTGTGCGTTGATTTAATCTGATGGTTGTTGATTTGCCAGCGCATTAAATTATCATGTGCTTCCCACGTGTTTTGTTTAATTTCTGAATGGTGTAATTGTATGCGCATGTACCTTGGCTATCATATACTTTTAATCCTAGCCTTTGATCATGTATACCTTGGTTTTGATTGACTGAATGTGGAGTGTTGGATTGATCCAATAGCTGGTGTGAGTTGACTGTTTCCTTTTTTGTTGGACTGCACTCATTTTGGTTTGTGTGGACTGGGCTGGCTATCTGCACCCCCTCTTTGAGCCTATTCCATTTTTAAACGTGATTTTGTTGCTGTTTCCACCCCTGGCTGTGTTATTTCATTTTATTTTATTTTAATTGTTTTGTTTTGCATTTTAATTTTTAAAATTAGATTAATGCATCCAAAAATTACCAAAAAATTCATGAAGCATTTTTAGGTTTTTTGTAAAATTTTGGCAAATTTTATTTTCCATTTTTATTTTATTTTGTGCATCTGAATTAATTGTTTAATTAATTTCTTTTTTGGATTGTTTCATATATGCACACCCTGCCCTGTTGATTTTTGTTCTCATCATCTATACATGATTTGCATCTCATTCTTTTTGAATTTGTTAGAGGACATGTTGAGGTTCCTAAAAATATTTTTCTCATATTTTTAAACTCTTTGCATATTGCATTTTAGTCCCTCTCCTTTGCATATTGGTTTATGGTTCCTATGTGATCTTTGCTTAATTGTTTGAGGTGCCTAACTTGTGAATTTTTGTGAGATCTTTTGACATGTGATTGGTTTCTGACTTACGTCATTTGAGTTTTAATATCACAATTTTTGAGTGTCATTTGATATATGTTTGTTTATTTGTGCTCAAATGACTTATGCATGATTATATCTTGACATCTCTTTACACAAGTTGACTTGCCATGCCTATTTGCTTGAGTTTCTTCTTGATTATTTGTATGTGAATTTGATATGATGTTTACCCCTGGTTAAGGTCCCTTATGACCAAGTTTTGCCATTTATGGATCATGTTTGAATCATGTTTGAGTATGCTTAAGTGTTGGAACCTTGTCCTCTTTTTGTAGCTTTCTTTGGTGCATAATGTTTCATGCTTTGATTTCCTTTTGCACATGAGAATTGTTGATGATAATATGATTTTGGTTCTGACTTGCACTCATCTTCATCTTATTTTTCTCATTTCATCTTCGTATGAAGTCCATGTATGCTTAATTGTGCATTCCATATAAGTATGCTTGCCTTTTTTTCATGTTTATCTTTGCATGCTTACTTGAATTGTTTTGCATTGATCTTTGAAACATTTTTTATGATTTGAGTTGGACATTTATGATGTGATGTTCTTGCTTCCATTTATTGTATCTCATCTTCTCCATCTTTTTCTCTTTCTTTTCTTTCACTCTCTTCCTCCCATGGATCTCAAGACTTGTTTAAGTCTTGGATTCTTTCCCTTTAGAGCTACCTAGTCCAACTTAATTTTTGATTAAACTTGGAGTAGGATTAGCGTTAGGTTTTAGGTAGTCGTCTCTCCTAAACCTCACTAACCCTAGGTTACCCATGCATAATAACATTAGGACTCTTAGTTTCCCTTTAGAGTTTCCTTTGTGTCTTCTCTCTTCTCATCTCAAAACTTCTTGAAAACACTTAATAAAGATAAAGTGTATTGCGCACGAGCCTTAAGCGTGGGGAATGCGAAATGAGGGGCTTCCTCTCATCTTTCTAGAGTACTTAGCGAGCATCCTGTCTTGGGATGATTAGTTAAGTATTCGTCCCTGTGCCCTAGACTTTGGTGCAATGCAAGTTATGAACTAACTTAAAAAACACTTCTGTCTAAAAAACACAAAAACAAATTCAAATCTTTTTATCCTTCGAGATTGTTTGGTTCCAGACCATTTTCAGAAAAGAGCACGTTACCTTCCGTCTGAGTCACAAACAGGCATATACCCCAACTGCCGGACGCAAATTTAACGCCGCTCACGTAAAAAACACTTACCCATCCGTGGTCGTACCCACGAACTACATTAGCTCAGATTCCTCTCTCTCGTCCGATTGAGGATATGTAGGCACAAGACAGCGATTGTCTTGGCGAGCAACCTTCCCCCACAGTTCCCGTCCGAACTACATTGACTCTGACTTTTCTATTGTACTGAGGGAGTACGTAGGCCTAGGGTATCGAATATATCCTACCGAGTCTGTCTTAGTCACCCCCATCCCCGTTTTCTTTTGTTCAGCCATAGATAGTAGGACAGCTCACCCTCCGTTTAGACAACAAGCGTGGATCCCATCGAGTACGATGGATGCGTGAGGTGCTAACACCTTCCCCTCGCATAACCGACTCCCGAACCCGGACTATGTTTGCGATGACCATGTCCTTCCCCCTTTCTCTTCAGGTTTATGCAGTGTTTCCTTTCCCTCTCTTGGGATAAATACACATTGATGGCGACTCTGTGTTTTCCGTGCCACTCTCACGTTTGTACCGTTGGATGCGAATCTTTCGGAAGCGACAGCTGGCGACTCTGCTGGGGACTCTGGTTGACCTCTTGCTGGTCCATCCCCTTTAGCGAGTCGATCCTAGCGCTTGTTTGTTTGCTTTTCGTTGGGTGTTTATTTGTTGTGCTTTATTATGTTGTATATTACTGTTTTACAGCTTTTATTGCATTGTATTTCATTTTATTACTGTCATACTGGATATTGCTGTGTTGTGCTGGCTGGTTTCTGTTTGGCAGGTTGGGTTGTTCTGAGAGATAAGCCCAATACCTAGGCTTGAGTACACCTTAGGACTAGAGTGGAGAGTAGTGGGACCTACGTGCCGCTTGGTACGTTTGTGTGTTCACGAAATTCACAACCAGACGAGGCTATCTTGGGACGCATTCTGACGTGTGTGTCTTGCGCATGTTAGGGTGTTGATCTAGAGAGCTGTCGACTCTGGTGACCGTTTCTCCGATACCTCAGTTGCGCCTCTCCTCCCGAGATGTGACAGTGGTAGACCACGTTCCGTGGCAAACCCATTGCACATTCTTGATCCGAGGACCCAATGCTGAGGGACTCGCATAGGATGACCTTATTTTTTAGGGGAATCAGTTGAGGCCTCCTCGATTGATGATGATGCCAAACCAGAAATGGTGAACGTATCATCATTTCTCGACCTGAGAGCCCAAGATATTGAGAATCCTCGCCTTTCTAGAACCCACATGTGAGATAGGATGGGTGTTTGTAGGTCTGCAGGTAACCAAAACCTTCAACCTACCCAGTTCTGGATTTCTCATCAGTGTTTGATTATCTGGGTTTCTTCAGTGGTTCGGTATTCTGGAATTCTGGTTTTCTGGGTTGTGGTTCTCATTCAGTTAACAGCACATCACATCCAGCAGTGATGCCTTGATCCCATGCTTGCATGTGCATATCATTTTTCTTGCATTCTAACATGTTTGACATTTTTCAGGGCTTGCATCTTACTCTTGATTCCGGTTTTCTGAGGTTGCCTTAGCATGGATGTCCAGAGAAAGAAGATTGTTGCTTATTCGTTCCCAGACCTGACCCCGACGTTGATTCACAAGCTGATTAATATGGCTGGTCCCGGAGTTCGTACAGAGTTCGGTGGAGAGTATGGGAGACTTCTGAAGTTTGTCTACAGTATCTCCAAGTATGAGAAGGATGCCATTCATACACATCTTCAGTTCTATGATCCGTCTTTGCGTTGCTTCACTTTCCCAGACTACATCTTGGCTCCAACGCTGGAGGAGTTCTCATTTATTTTGGGAATCCCCATCAGGCATGACATAGTATTCTTTTCTGAAGAACGCCCTGGGATAAAAGAAATGGCCATTGCTCTTCATATTGGTGAATCCGTTCTGAGCTGTAATATTGTGGAGAAACAAGGTGCTAAGGGTTTCTTATTGAAGTTCTTGTTTGATCAAGCTTGCTTACATGTTAAAGAGAAGAATTGGACTGCTTTCCAGGCTATTTTAGCTATCTGCATCTATGGGATTGTCCTGTTTCCCAATGTTCCTGATCTGGTGGATATGCATGCTGTCAGAATCTTTATTTCAAAGAATCCTATACCTACCTTGCTAGGTGATGTGTATCACTCAGTCCATTACAAGAATGAAAATAGGCGTGGAAAAACTGTGAGTTGCTGTGCACCACTCTTATCTACTTGGTTTCTGAGTCATCTCCCCGAAGCTGGCGCTTTCGTTGATACGAGAGATTCTCTGAAGTGGTCAAAGAGGTTAATGGGCTTGACTGCTGACAACATTGTTTGGTTCAACCATGACTTGCTAGGAATGGAGATTATTTGCAAGTGCGGAGAGTTCCCTAATGTACCCTTGATAGGGAGAAGAGGTGGAATTAACTATAATCCTTCCCTTGTTATCAGGCAGTTTGGTTATCCTTTGAGAGGTCCACCTGAAGAGCGAGATATCAGAGAGTCCTTATTCTTCAATGGTACTGGGGATTAAGAGATGATAAGGAAGATTGTGAATGCTTGGAAACAGGTGACCAAGAAGGGAAAAACTTCATTCGGGAAATGTAATAACCGGGTTTTTCCTTCCTATGAAGAGTGGATTAAGAAGAGAGCAGAGGAGGAGCTTCTTCCCTTCCCAGTTGAACCACCTTTGTATCCTTTGATGATCGAGGCTCCCACGACTGTTGATATAGAGAAGTATGATAAGTTATGGGCTGAGAAGGAGAAACTCCGAGAGGAGAATCGTGAGTTGGGCAGAGAGGTTGGTCAGTTAAAGCACGAAAAAGGTGAAGCTATCCATGCTGCCAGGATGAAATCAGAACTTTTGGCTGTGAAGGAGAAAGAATTGTCTCAAGCGTTGAAAAGTGTTAGCAAGGTCCTTTCGTCCAAAAAGAAAGAGTTAGCTTATGCTATGTCAAGAATTCACAGGTTCAGTGACCGTCGGAATACAGCAATTACCGCCAACAGGTTGAAAGAGGACAAGTATCTGGAACAGATTGAAGGTTTGAAGACAGAGCTTCGGAAAAAGGATAAGGAGATTTTATCAGGGATCTTTGAGAGGAGAGCAGTTGAGGAAAAGCTAAAGGAAAC
This sequence comes from Lathyrus tuberosus, assembly GCA_022829125.1. Taxonomy (NCBI): domain Eukaryota; kingdom Viridiplantae; phylum Streptophyta; class Magnoliopsida; order Fabales; family Fabaceae; genus Lathyrus; species Lathyrus tuberosus. The sequence goes on from JALAZF010000115.1 coordinate 9,884,303, forward strand.
CATGGCAGATATGGAGTAGCTGAAGATTCAAGCCGAAGTGAAAAGAGCCAGGAGCGAAGGTCCAAGTTCAGGTGGAGCTTCTGGAGAAGATGATTGGGAATTGCACAGTCGTTATTTAACGGGGATCTTGCACAGGAGGGATCTTTTGATTCAGGAGTTGATTCAGAGACCAGAGCATCCTAATACCAAGAAGCTTCTCAAGGAAGTGCAGAATTGGTGCAAAAAGAATGACGAATGGGGAATTCTAGCACGACTGAGTCTTGATGATATGCCTTAGTTTCCTTGCTGCTGTTTTCTTTGTATTTCCGGGATCACCACCAGGCTTGTTGGTCGGGATCTTTGTTTATGCTTATTCAGACTTGTGTTGTAACAGATGCTTATTCTCTTTATATGATCAGGAATTCAGTTCTCTTCTGTTGTTAAAACTGGAATCAAGGGATAGATCTCCTTGATAATGTTCATACATGTTTGCATTTGTATTTGCATAATCATCTCTGTTTGTATAGCAGGTTATCTTGGATTCTCTGGTTTTCTTATGCTCTCTCTTTTTGACAGTCAGGATTGATCAACCAACTCATCGGTATTCTACCAGGCTTAATCAAAGCAGAGTGATGGACAAAGTTCAGGCAGACATGGCAGCTATGCAAGCTCGCATCGATCAATTCATGGAGATGATGCAAGGTGTGGTGCAGAGTCAGAATGAATTCAGAACTCTAGTTCAGCCTTTGATGGCGCAGGTTGATGAAAATGGTATTTTACATGGTGGTCTTCTTAATCGTGTTATTCCTCCGGGCGGAGGTGGTGCTGGTATCAACATTCCTATCACTGGTGCTGGTGGACAGGGTGGGATTCCTTCAGTGGTTGGAGAAGGAAGCACTATTCGAGCTATCCATGGTCATCATTTTGATGATCAACAGGATGATGTCTTTTCAGTCAGAAGCTTGGACGCTGGCCTACCTGTGGTTAGTGATGAGAGGATCCGTTTAATTGAGGCGCAATTGAAGGGGGTTGTGAAACAGGATGATCTTGGAATAGATTTGGAGGACCTAGGGTTGGTCCCTGATATTGTCATTCCGCACAAGATTCAGATTCCTACACTGGAGAAGTATAATGGTTCTACCTGCCCGAGAACTCATGTAAAGGCTTATACCAGGAAGATGGTTGCTCATGCCAAAGATGAAAAACTAATGATGCACTTTTTCCAAGACAGCCTGTCTGGCACGTCTTTGGAATGATATATGGCGCTGGAGAGTAGAGATGTTCGTACTTGGAGAGAGTTAGCTGCACCTTTTATCAAGCATTACCAGTACAACACAAACATGGCTCCCAACAGAACTCAGTTGTTAAGCATGTCCCAGAAAAATGATGAAAGTTTCAAAGAATACGCGCAAAGGTGGCGTGAATTGGCGGCTAGGGTGCAGCCACCAATGCTGGAAAAGAAAATGTTGGATATGTTTATGGACACACTGCCTAAGCACTATTATGAAAAGCTATTGCCTTGTTCACTAGGCAAGTTTGCAGATGTGATTGCAATCGGACAGAAGGTAGAGGTTGGAATTAAGGCTGGAAAAGTTTCTAGTGGTGACGGATCATCTTCCGGGCATGGAAAGAAGCCATTTGATGGTTATAAGAAGAAAGGAGAGGCCAATGCTGTATCATCCTATAGGGGAAAGGGGAAACAACAACAAAACCATAACCAGCAGGTGGCTTCAGTGGTTATTCCTGCAGCACTCCCACCTCCGGCAGCACCTCAATGACAGAATCGCGCTCCGCGCCAACAATAATTCACACCTAAGCAGAACAGACACTTTGATACTCCACCTCTACCATATTCACAATTGTTTCAGCATTTGCTTCAGTTGAAGTTAGTTGAAAAGAGGACTTTGGCTCCTCCTGTTGGTAATCTGCCTCCTGGGTACAATCCTAACGCCCATTGTGATTTTCATTCCGGGGCACCAGGGCACCATCTCGGGGACTGTAAAGCTTTCAAGCATAAAGTCCAGGATTTGGTAGATTCAAAGGCTATTAGCTTTGCTAATGATGGACCTAATGTTGTGCAAAACCCGATGCCTGATCACAATGGGCCGAGGGTGAATGCGATAATCGAAGAATGTGAAGCTTTGAATTTGATCATGGATGTTGAGGAGCTGAAAACTCCGCTGGCTGTGGTTAAAAATAGGTTATTGAAGGGTGGCGTCTATCCGGGTTGTGATGAGAACTGTTCAGATTGTTTGACAAAGGGCAATGGTTGTGATTCGCTGAAGAGGGGTATCCAGAATATGATTAATGAGGGCTGCTTACAGTTTGATAGAGGTAATCAACAAAAAGAGGTTATTAATGATGATGTTGCTACTATTGTTATTCCTTTCAAGACAGTTGTAATATCAGGGCCAGCGAGACCAGCGTCGGTTGTTATTTCAGGTTCTAAACCCATTCCGTATGAGAGTTCTAAGGCTATTCCCTGGAATTATGGCGCTGAGGTGTTTGTTAATGGACAAAAGCAGGAATTAATGACTACTCCACCAGTGAGTACTAGTTCAGAAGCTAAAGTTGAGACTGATGCTATAACGAGAAGTGGTAGAGTGCTTACTCCTGTTAATGATCAACCCAGTACTTCTAGGCAAGATAGAGGAAAACAGGCAATGGATGGTTCTATTCAGACTCCAGTGATTATTGATTCTACGGTAAAGCCAGCTGACAACTCTTTTTCAGAGAATATGGAGGAGTTTATGAGGCTTATCAGGAAAAGTGACTACAAGATCGTGGACCAGTTACATCAGACCCCATCCAAGATCTCTATTCTGTCTTTGCTATTGTGTTCTGAAGCTCATAGGAATGCTCTTCTGAAAGTTTTGAATGCGGCCTATGTTCCTCAAGAAATATCTGTCAATCAGCTAGAAGGGGTTGTAGCACATGTGAACGCTGTCAATGACTTGGGTTTCACAAATCTTTATTTGACTCCCGCTGGGAGGAATCATAATAATGCCCTGCATATTTCGATTGAGTGTCGTGGTTCACTGATGTCACATGTATTGGTTGATACTGGATCATTGTTGAATGTATTGCCAAAGAAAGCATTAATGAAGTTGGATACCAGGGGACTTATTTGTACACCAAGTGACTTGGTGGTGCGAGCTTTTGATGGCTCGAAGAGATCTGTCTTTGGTGAGATTGTGCTTCCGATCAAGGTTGGGCCGGAAATCTTTGATGCAACATTTTATATTATGGATATTCAGCCAGCATACAGCTGTTTGTTGGGTCGTCCTTGGAACCATGGTGCAGGCGCTGTAACCTCCACTTTGCATCAAAAGCTGAAATACATGGTTGATGGTCACGTAGTGACAGTGTGCGGAGAAGAAGACATAATGATTAGTCAGCTGTCAACCTTCAAATACGTGGAAGTGGATGGTGAAATCCATGATACTTTGTGTCAGGGGTTTGAGAAGGTGAGGGTTTCTGAAGAGGTTGTCCAGTCTGAAGCTATAGAGCAGCCTGCAGGGGCAAATCAGCCTGAGATCTCTATGTCTTCGTTTAAAGACGCCAAAGCTGTGGTTGAGGCTGGTAGCTCACAGAGGTGGGGCCAAGTGGTTGAAGTTCAGGAGAAGAGGGATACCTATGGATTGGGATACAAGCCATCCAGGAGAGACGGGGATCCGTCCAAGTTCTATGGCCTAGTCCGTTTCACCAGCGCCGGTGTTTTCTTCGACAGTGTTAGTGCCATTGAGGAAGAAGGGGACAGTGATTGTGACATGGATAGCTGGATCCGCCCTTGTGTCCCAGGAGAAAGTCTGTGCAACTGGTCTGCTGAAAAAGTCATTCAAGTGACTAGCTTCGAGTAATTGCTTTGTTTTCCTATTATGTTAATCTTGGGTTCTGCCCAAGACGTAGTGATTTTATTTGTAGGGGTTTTAACTGTTGCATGTTTTGCTTTATCATCAATAAAAGACTTTTCACACTCAAATATTTTGATCTCTGTCTTTCTGTTTTTATTTTTTGTGCATTAAAAACCCACATCAAAATGGCAATGTGTTTCTTTTGTTGCATACATAATAAAACATACCTCATCAATCATGCAGGTCTTTTTGTTCAGATGACACCGAACATGACTCAGCTATAGCTCGGTATGACTTTGACAATCCAATCTATCAGGCTGAAGAAGAGACTGACGAAGATTGTGAACTGCCCGAAGAGTTGGCCAGATTGTTGAAGCAAGAGGAGAGGGTCATCTTACCTCATCAGGAGGAAATTGAGATTGTGAATCTGGGAACCGAGGACGCCAGAAAGGAAGTAAGGATAGGGGCTGCATTGGAAGACAGTGTCAAGGGAAGATTGATTGAAATGCTCCGAGAGTATGTGGACATCGTCGTCTGGTTTTACCAAGACATGCCTGGGCTCGATACTGATATTTTTGTACACCAGCTACCACTTAAAGAAGGTGGTGCTCCGGTCAAGCAAAAGTTGAGAAGAACTAAACCGGAGATGTCTGTCAAAATCAAAGAAGAGGTTCAGAAACAGCTAGATGCCGGTTTTCTTGCTGTAAAAAATTATCCTCCATGGGTTGCTAACATCGTGCCTGTACCTAAGAAGGATGGGAAGGTCAGGATGTGTGTTGATTATAGGGATTTGAACAGAGCAAGCCCAAAGGACGATTTCCCGCTCCCTCACATTGACGTGTTAGTTGACAATACTGCTCAGTATTCGGTGTTCTCCTTCATGGACGGCTTCTCTGGGTATAACCAAATCAAGATGGCCCTAGAGGACATGGAGAAAACAACATTCATAACACTGTGGGGAACTTTCTGCTACAAAGTGATGCCCTTTGGATTGAAAAATGCAGGGGCAACCTATCAGCGGGCGATGGTGACTCTCTTTCATGATATGATTCACAAAGAGATTGAGGTCTATGTTGATGACATGATTGCGAAGTCACAGACGGAGGAAGAACATCTGGTGAATCTTCAGAAGCTATTTGAAAGATTGAGAAAATTCAGACTGAAGTTGAATCCTAACAAATGCACCTTCGGGGTGAGATCAGGAAAATTGTTGGGGTTTATTGTTAGTGAAAAAGGTATCGAGGTTGATCCTGCGAAAGTAAAAGCCATACAAGAAATGCCTGTGCCGAAAATAGAAAAAGAGGTTCGTGGTTTCTTGGGGAGATTAAACTACATTTCTAGGTTCATCTCGCATCTCACAGCCACATGTGAACCAATCTTCAAGTTGCTAAGAAAAGATTAAGCGGTCTGGTGGAATGAAAATTGTCAAAAGGCGTTTGAAAAGATAAAAGAATACTTGCAGGAACCTCCGGTCCTTATGCCACCAGTGCCAGGACGGCCTTTGATTATGTATCTTACGGTTCTTGAGAATTCAATGGGGTGTGTGCTCGGTCAACACGACGAGTCAGGTAGAAAAGAGCACGCCATCTACTACCTGAGTAAAAAGTTTACTGATTGTGAGTCGAGGTACTCGATGCTGGAGAAAACATGTTGTGCACTCGCTTGGGCAGCTAAGCCTTTGAGGTAGTATATGTTAAACCACACAACCCTTTTGATTTCGAAGATGGATCCGATCAAGTATGTGTTTGAGAAGCAGGCACTTTCTGGTAGAATAGCCCGTTGGCAGATGGTTCTGACAGAATACGATATTCAGTATGTTTCCCAAAAGGCCATTAAGGGAAGTGTTTTGTCAGAATATCTTGCCGAACAGCCAATTGAGGATTATCAACCGATGAAGTTTGAATTTCTGGATGAGCATATCATGTATCTGAAGATGAAGGATTGTGAAGAGCCTTTGCTTGATGAAGGGCCTGAGATTGGATCTCAATGGAAGTTGGTCTTTGATGGGGCTGTAAATTCATATGGTAACGGAATCGGGACAATCATTACGACTCCAAAGGGTTCTCATATACCCTTCACTGCCCGATTGGCGTTCATATGCACCAACAATGAGGCGGAGTATGAAGCATGCATCATGGGGTTAGAAGAAGCAGTTGATTTGAGAATCAAGAACCTCGATGTTTATGGTGATTTTGCGTTGGTGGTTAACCATATTACAGGTGAATAGGAGACTCGTCAAGCGAATCTTGTTCCGTATAACAACTATGCCAGAGGTTGTTACCTTTCTTTGACAAAGTAGACTTCCATCACATTCCCAGGGTAGAGAATCAGATGGCTGATACGTTGGCAATGTTGTCATCAATGTATCAGGTGAATCATTGGAATGAAACTCCTTCAATCAGAATCATGCGCTTGGACAGACCTGCTTTTGTATTTGCAGTTGAAGGGGTATCAGATGGCAAGCCTTGGTATCATGACATTAAAGTCTTTTTGAAGAGTCAGGAATACCTAACTGGGGCATCTTCCAAGGATAAAAATACATTGAGGAGGCTATCAGGAAACTTCTTTTTGAACAAGGACGATGTGTTATACAAGAGAAGCTTTGACATGGTCTTGCTACGTTGTGTTGATGAACACGAGGCAGGCTTGTTAATGGAAGAGGTTCACCAAGGTTCCTTTGGTACTCATGCCAATGGGCATGCTATGGCAAGAAAACTGTTGAGAGCGGGGTATTATTGGATGACTATGCAGTCTGATTGTTTTAAATACGCCCAGAAATGTCATAAATGTCAGATTTATGCTGATAAGGTGCACGTACCGCCTACTCCTCTGAATGTTTTGTCGTCCCTTTGGCCTTTTGCCATGTGGGGCATTGACATGATTGGGAAGATCGAGCCGACTGCTTCGAATGGACATCGTTTTATCCTGGTGGCTATTGATTATTTCACGAAGTGGGCGGAAGCAGCGTCGTATGCCAACGTCACCAGACAAGTGGTAGCCCGGTTTATTAAGTAGGACATCATCTGCCGGTATGGAGTCCCGGAGAGAATCATTACTGATAATGGTTCAAATATGAATAACAAGATGATGAAGGAGCTATGCCAGAGCTTTAAAATTAAACACCAAAATTCTTCTCCATATCTCCCGAAGATGAATAGGGCTGTTGAAGCGGCTAATAAGAACATAAAGAAGATTGTGCAGAAGATGGTAGTGACATACAAAGACTGGCATGAGATGTTACCTTACGCTTTGCACGGATATCGTACTTCGGTACGCACATCAACTGGGGAAACTTCTTTCTCACTGGTATATGGTATGGAAGCAGTTCTACCATTAGAAGTTGAGATTCCTTCTTTGAGAATTCTGACAGACGTGAAGCTTGATGAAGCTGAGTGGGTGCGTTCCCGGCTCAATGAACTGAACCTCATTGAAGAGAAGAGATTAAAAGCCATTGCGCATAGCCGGTTGTATCAGAGCAGAATGAAAAAGCATTTGATCAGAAAGTGTGTCCTCGGTGTTTTCAAGATGGTGAATTGGTTTTGAAAAGGATCCTTCCTCCTCAAACAGATCACAGGGGCAAATGGACTCCAAACTACGAAGGGCCATATGTAGTAAGACAGGTCTTCTCTGGTGGAGCCTTATTACTCTCAACTATGGATGGCGAAGATTTTATGTCCCCTGTGAACGCGGACGTAGTCAAAAAATACTTTACATAAAAAAGACCCGCTGAACATAAAAAGAAGGTTCAGGCAAAAATGGGGCATCCTGGCGAACCATAAAAAGAAAGGGTTCGGGAAAAAATTAGGGATAAAAAAAAGAAAAAAGAAATAAACCTGCAAGGTTGAAAATCTGAAAAGGCAACTTTGGCAAAAATGGGTATCCCGGTGGATTGAAAACCCGAAAAGGGCGATCCAGGCAAAAGTTAGGGATTTAAAAGCAAAGACTATGATCCGCGTTCGATATGTGATCACTATTCACACTTGGAAAATTCGAAGGAAAGGAATCAGTCCAGTCAGTCATCTTCAAAGGCTAGGCATCTGCGGATAAACAAGTCATATGGGTTATAGCTGAGTCGAGTCATGGTGGATATCTGTTCCCCACATTGCCGACATGTGTATTTTCTTTTACTTTTTGCGCAATTACCTCTTTCCAGGAATTGCTTCCAAATGTAATTGCCTATTTACAGGCCGATCATTCAATAAAGTTTTCATTTCAGTCAAAGAACTTTTGTTTCTTGTTTTACCTGTTTTGTTTGTGAAAATGTCCGATATTTTTTATAAACATTACATGCTAAATGTTGAGCTTCATGAAACAAGTTGGAAAACAGTGGCAACTGCTTAGGTGTCAGTCACTATGATGATAATCAAAGTAATCATTTTTGCACGTAGACCTTTCTGTTGGTTTTGCAGGATGACAGGTGTACCTCCCCAGTAGAGCTTTGCGCCCCAACTTTGAAGTCTGATCGTCCTCAATAGTTTATTACTCTTCCCCATCAGAGTATCAAGGATCGTTTTCCTCAACAGAGTATAAAGAGGTGATTCCCCAAGCGGAGTCATTGAGGATCGTCCCCCTCAGCACGAGTACAGAGGATCGTATACCCAGCCGAAGTTGTGTTTGGATTATTATTCCCCAGCAAGCATTCAGAGGTTGATTGCTCTAAGGTGGATGTTGTTGTATCTCCAGCAGGAGATTCATGGACAAAATGTTATTATCCCCACAGAGTCCTGGTGTCTACTTTCCTCAGTTGGTTAGAAAGTATAGTCTCACCGACAACGGTTTGATCTAATCCCCAGCAGGGTGAGGGTAAAGTTATCTCCCATGCAGTAGATTAAGCTCACCGACATCCCCAAGCAGAGTCTGGTGGTGATTGGTATCCCCAGCAGGCCTTAAGTCTAATCATTTTTGGCAGGCATCAAATCCAAGTTCTGAAGTATTTGGTGATCCCCAGCGGAGGAGTTTCCATTTTCAGTATTTGATTTCCATCCCTAAGCAGAGTTTGTTGGCGATTAGTATTCCCAGCAGGGTAAAAGTACTAATATTCCCCGACAGGGTAAAGGTAAGAGCATCTCTCAAGCAGGTTCAAAATTATTGACTTGTCTCCCCAGGCAGAGTTTGGCGGTGATCTTCACAGTGGTTTGTTCAACAGCAGTTGAAATCCCCAGCAGGTCTTAAGTCTAATTGTCATTAGCATCCTTTCAGATCCAGGTAGAAGTCAGTTGGTAATTCTCAGCGGAAAGAATCTCTCTTTGAGTTCCATCTTCAATAGTCGTTCATAGCCATCCCCAACAGGGTGGGTTTTCTCTCGGAGCTTTCATCTCCAGCAGAATTTATGATCAATGTCTTCCTCTGCAGAGTGAAGTTCTTTTCAGCAGGGTCTCTTATTTCGGAGGACAATTTATTTTGTCATCCCCAGTGGAGTTTGCCTTCGCCTTCAGCATTTATTTTGCTGAGGCACCTCTTTTGCATTGCATAAGCATTTTTTTGCATGGCATCCTCCTAAATGTGTAGCATTTCCACTTCGCGTGGAGCATTACGGCAAAATTCAAACATATGCATTCGAAACATAGGCCAGGTTTGATTGCCTTACCAGTTCCTTTCCCTAGCAGAAAGTGGCATGATTCAGAAGATGTTGGTTGACACTACACCGCAACCAGTGGATTCGTCCTTCTTATTGGTCCTTCCTACACTCCCCTGCAGAGTTGTCTATTTAGATTTTTCTATTCCCCAGCGGAGTTATCTTTGTAGATCCGTTGATTCTACTTATCTTGGATTGGAAAGTCCATCTTCGGTTGGGTCTTTCTTTTCGAGTTCGCTTTCGGTCGTCCTCGTACTCTTTGTTATTTCGTTATCCCCAGTAGAGTTATCCTATATGGTATAACTGTTGTTGGAAGAGCGTTTTCGGCCGGTCTTTCTTTTCGAGTCCGCTTTCGGTCGTACTCGTTTATTCTCTTCGAGTCCGCTTTCGGTCGTACTCATTTGCTGTTGGAAGAACGTTTTCGGCCGGTCTTTCTTTTCGAGTCCGCTTTCGGTCGTACTCGTTTGCCTTTGTATCCCCACTGAGTCCGCTTTCGATTATTCTCGTTTGGTTGTCGAAAGAGCGCTTTCGGTCGGTCTTTCTTTTCGAGTCCGCTTTTGGTCGTGCTCGTTTGTTCTCATATCTATGTGAGTCCCTTTCGGTCATACTCGTTTGTTGTTGAAATTCCGTCTTCGGCCGGTCTTTCTTTTCGAGTCCGCTTTCGGTCGTACTCGTTTGTTGTTGAAATTCCGTCTTCGGTCGGTCTTTCTTTTCGAGTCCGCTTTCGGTCGTACTCGTTTGGGTTGGAAAGTCCATCTTCGGCTGGGTCTTTCTTTTCGAGTCCGCTTTCGGTCGTACTCATTTGGGTTGGAAAGTCCATCTTCGGCTGGGTCTTTCTTTTCGAGTCCACTTTTGGTCGTACTCGTTTGTTGTTGAAATTCCGTCTTCAGCCGGTCTTTCTTTTCGAGTCTTCTTTCGGTCGTACTCGTTTGTTGTTGAAATTACGTCTTCGGCCGGTCTTTCTTTTCGAGTCCGCTTTCGGTCGTACTCGTTTGTGCTTGAAATTCCGTCTTAGCCCGGTCTTTCTCTTCGAGTCCGCTTTCGGTCGTACTCGTTTGCTCTTATATCCCTAGTGGATCTGCCTTCGGTCGGTCTATCCTTTTTCGAGACCGCTTTCGGTCGTGCTCGTTTTCATTTTCATTACCACCAGGTTGCAAATTTTCGGGTTCTTTTTGTATTCAATCACCTTCTACCTTGAATGTCTAAAGGCCGCTGCTATCATCCCTTCAGGTTCAAGTCGATTGAATAGGGGCAGCTGTAACACCCCAAAATTTGCCCTCTTACTTTTAGCTAACTGGCTTATGTTTCTTTGCATTCCTTGCATTAGAATTTGTGCATAGCATTGGTTCTTATCAAGGGATCAAGGTACTTGGTTCATCTCAAAGGAGTCTCAAGCCTCAAGGTGGTTTGAGGAGTTCATCATATCTTCATAAGGTCAAGAATGACAAAGGATTTCAAGTGAATCTTTCCCTCCTAACCAGAGGGACCAAATTAGGGTTTTGGTTTCAAAAGGACTTCTTGAAGGACTTTGTGGATTTAAGCATGCTCTTATGGGTTCCATGTGCTCACAAGTGCTCATAGAGGAAGGCTTGGCTAGTGGTTCATTATGGAAGAGGTTCAGTGGATCAGTTACTTGTGAAGTAAGCAAAAGTCAACTGTAAGGAGGAAAGTCAACCATGGAATTTTGAGGTTCTCTTCTTGATTTTTAAGCTCTTGTGCCCTCATATGGTCCTTAAATGTTAAGATTCATGTCATTCACCAAGAACCAAGGGTTTGTACAAAAGTTGCTAAATTTGGAAAATGACCTATAATGAGAAGTTTCCATTTTTGGCAAGTTTTTACACTACATTCAGCTTGACTTTTCATCATCAAAGAAGCTTTAAATGAATTTTCCTCAAACATGAAAGTTGAAGATCTTTTTCTCCCCTTTCCAAAAAGTACTAGTTTGTCTCCATATCATTTGTGGTCCTCAAGTTATGGCTAAGGCAAGGCAAGGTGCATTTTGAAGTTTTCCACATGTACCAATTTTCCACCATTTGCATTTTCATCCAAAAAGACTTGTAATTGATTCTATTGCTTCAAGTCACATTACAACATCCAAGTACACTCCATGAGGATCATTTTTGACCCTTGAACTAAGTGAAATCGTGCCATGTACTTCACTTATTTCACAAAATGCATTTTTGCAAGATGGATTAAAACTCACATACCAATCAACCACAAGGCCCAATTTCAATTCATGGGTGATCAGCAAGAGAAATGTGAGTGATTCATGATGAAAAGCATGCCTTGGCACGTGTGGATTAGTTGAAGCAACACAAAGTGCATTTTGTCATAAACCATCCAATTTCATTAACCAAGGGATTAATCAAGTTCTAATTGTGATCAGAGCTCTAATGGGATGTATATAAGCTTACTCATGCCTTCACAATTAGGTCATGCACTCATTCTTGCTCAGAATCTCATTTTTCTCACCCAAGCTTTCTCTCTTCGAAACTCATTCATTACAAGGGTTTCTGAAGATTTTTTTTCATATTTGTGACCTACACACTTGGTAGAGTAAGAATCTACCATTGTTTTGAGCTGAGAGCAAGGCTTTCGGTAAGTGCATCTCAAGTTGGTTCACTTTCAAAATCCTAGATCCAGTCCATTTCAAGCCTCTATTTGCATTTATTTTGCAAATAGAGCTCAAAAGAGGAAGATCTGCAGCTTTTGGAAGGAGTTCTTGGTGTAATTCGAGCTCTGCAACATTCAGGTAAGCTTACTTTTCACCATCATAGAACTCATTTTTTTTGGTGTGCAAAATGATCCTCATGCTTCACTAATGATGCTGATGTTTTTTTTTTGTGTGAGTTTGGACGTGTAACATGTGTGTATTTTGGAGTTAAAGTTTTAGATCCATTTATCTTTTCCTTCGATTTGCACTGTGTGTTTGTTATTTGATGAAATAGATTTGATATTTAGCATCCTTGTGAAATTCTGGTTTGAATGGTGTGCTCATGTTTGATTTCTGGAAAATCTTGGTGTGGTGCTCGCCGGAGGAGGTGACCGGAGCTAGGGTTCTGGCACCTGGTTTTGTTTCAGGCAGGTGGAGGTTCAAATGAAGAAGATGAAATCTGGACCGTTGGTGGTCCAGATCTGAGGGTTCATGCGCAGCCACGTCATTTAAATTCCTTTTTATTTTTGTGGTTTGTGTGTTTGTTAATCCATGATTGTTATCATGTGCTGCAGATCTGAGCCACAAGTCTTTGATTTGATGATTTATTTGTGTGCGTTGATTTAATCTGATGGTTGTTGATTTGCCAACGCATTAAATTATCATGTGCTTCCCACGTGTTTTGTTTAATTTCTGAATGGTGTGATTGTATGCGCGTGTACCTTGGCTATCATATACTTTTAATCCTAGCCTTTGATCATGTATACCTTGGTTTTGATTGACTGAATGTGGAGAATTGGATTGATCCAATGGCTGGTGTGAGTTGATTGTTTCCTTTTTTGTTGGACTGCGCTCATTTTTGTTTGTGTGGACTGGGCTGGCTATCTACACCCCCTTTTTGAGCCCATTCCATTTTTAAACATGATTTTGTTGTTGTTTGCACCCCTGGCTGTGTTATTTCATTTTATTTTATTTTAATTGTTTTGTTTTGCATTTTAATTTTTAAAATTAGATTAATGCATCCAAAAATTACCAAAAAATTCATGAAGCATGTTTAGGTTTTTATAAAATTTTGGAAAATTTTATTTTCCATTTTTATTTTATTTTGTGCATCTGAATTAATTGTTTAATTAATTTCTTTTTTGGATTGTTTCATATATGCACACCCTGCCTTGTTGATTTTTGTTCTCATCATCTATACATGATTTGCATCTCATTCTTTTTGCATTTGTTAGAGGACATGTTGAGGTTCCTAAAAATATTTTTCTGATATTTTTAAACTCTTTGCATATTGCATTTTAGTCCCTCTCCTTTGCATATTGGTTTATGGTTCCTATATGATCTTTGCTTAATTGTTTGAGGTGCTTAACTTGTGAATTTTTGTGAGATCTTTTGACATGTGATTGGCTTCTGACTTAGGTCATTTGAGTTTTAATCTCACAATTTTTGAGTGTCATTTGATATATTTTTATTTATTTGTGCTTAAATGACTTATGCATGATTATATCTTGACATCTCTTTACACAAGTTGACTTGCCATGCCTATTTGCTTGAGTTTCTTCTTGATTCTTTGTATGTGCATTTGATATGATGTTTAACCCTGGTTGAGGTCCCTTGTGACCAAGTTTTGCCATTTATGGATCATGTTTGAATCATGTTTGAGTATGCTTAAGTGTTGGAACCTTGTCCTCTTTTTGTAGCTTTCTTTGGTGCATAATGTTTCATGCTTTGATTTCCTTTTGCACATGAGAATTGTTGATGATAATATGATTTTGGTTCTGACTTGCACTCATCTTCATCTTATTTTTCTCATTTCATCTTGGTATGAAGTCCATGTATGCTTAATTGCCCATTCCATATAAGTATGCTTGCCTTTTTTTCATGTTTATCTTTGCATGCTTACTTGAATTGTTTTGCATTGATCTTTGAAACATTTTTGATGATTTGAGTTGGACATTTATGATGTGATGTGCTTGCTGCCATTTATTGTATCTCATCTTCTCCTTCTCTTTCTCTTTCTTTTCTTTCACTCTCTTCCTCCCATGGATCTCAAGACTTGTTTAAGTCTTGGATTCTTTCCCTTTAGAGCTACCTAGTCCAACTTAATTTTTGATTGAGCTTGGAGTAGGATTAGCATTAGGTTTTAGGTAGTCGTCTCTCCTAAACCTCACTAACCCTAGGTTACCCATGCATGATAACATTAGGACTCTTAGTTTCCCTTTAGAGTTTCCTTTGTGTCTTCTCTCTTCTCATCTCAAAACTTCTTGAAAACACTTAATAAAGATAAAGTGTATTGCGCACGAGCCTTAAGCGTGGGGAATGAGAAATGAGGGGCTTCCTCTCATCTTTCTAGAGTGCTTAGCGAGCGTCCTGTCTTGGGACGATTCGTTAAGTATTCGTCCCTGTGCCCTAGACTTTGGTGCAATGCAAGTTATGAACTAACTTAAAAAACACTTCTGTCTAAAAAACACAAAAACAAATTCAAATCTTTTTATCCTTCGTGATTGTTTGGTTCCAGACCATTTTCAGAAAAGAGCACGTTACCTTCTGTCTGAGTCGCAAACAGGCATCGACCCTAACTGTCGGATGCGAATTTAACGTCGCTCACGTAAAAAACACTTGATAGTTCCTGGATTGGCTGAAATTTTGGTAAAACAAAGGTTATTCAATGTTGATGCCAAGGTGCTGATGTTGTAACATTGAAGTCTTAACACTGGGCTGTGTTAAGTAGTTAAGTGCTGAAGTTGGATGTCTAATGTCACACAGGTGATGTTGTAACATCAGACCTGCAGAATTAATAACAGCAGGTTATGTTATTAGGGCACGCGTATTAGCTGGAATTGTGGAGAGTGGTTAACTCATTGGATGAGAATATCTTGGGATAGATATTTTCTGTTACATGGAAGATTTGATTGCAGATCTATTGGAGAATTAAAAGGTTGAAGATTTAAAAAGATTTTGGGGATAAAATCTGTTTTGAAGATTCAGTTTTAATTAACAAATCTGATCAAATATTGTGACAAGTCCAAGCCCAATTCAGGAGCTATATAAAGCGCACAAGACCAAAGGAAAAAGTACAGAAAACATTCAGAAGATCAAGAGCAGGAGGCTTAGTGTCTAGAGTTTGTTTAAAGTGCTTGTATTTACACTATTCTAGGGTTTGAATAGGTGTTGAGTTTCTGTCCTCTTCAAAGCTGTGAAGCAAAGAGAGTTGTGTAATTTGATCGAAGCTGTGAAGTAAGATCAAGGGTACTCAAAGTGGGTTCTTTGAGTGTTTGTAAGGGATTGAGTGGTGTTCTCATACCTAAGTGGTTTCTTAGGTAGGAAGTCATTAGTAGAGTATAAGTTTAGGAGATTGTCAACGGGTCATTGAGTCTGTAAATTATATCTACAAGTAGTGAATTCCATCCCTGGCTTGGTAGCCCCCAGAGTAGGTTGGTTGTAACCGAACTGGGTCAACATTTCTTGGTGTTATTTTACTGTTATTGATGTCCATTGTGCAGAGTGTGTTGTTGTGACATCACACCTTAACATCACACGTCTGATACCAGAATTTCAATTGGTATCAGAGCAGGCATCCTGTCTGTCTCTGGGTGAGATCTAGGGAAGTTACTTTCTGGTGAAAAGATGGACAAAGAAGTTGGAGGATTCGTCAACAGACCCCCTATTTTGGATGGATCCAATTATGACTATTGGAAGCCAAGGATGACCACCTTCTTAAAATCCTTGGACAGTAGGGCTTGGAAGGATGTTATTAAAGAGTGGAAAGCACCTGTCATGTGTGAGAAGAATGATGCTGGCAATGATAAAGAAGGCACATCTAAGCTAAAGCCTGAAGAAGAGTGGACCAACGAGGAAGATGAGCTTGCCCTTGGAAATTCCAAAGCTCTGAATGCTATCTTCAATGGAGTGGATAAGAACATCTTCAGGTTAATCAATACCTGTGAAGTTGCTAAAGAAGCATGGGATATCTTGCAGGCTACTCATGAAGGAACATCTAGAGTCAAGATGTCAAGACTTCAGATTTTAACATCAAAATTTGAAATCCTGAAGATGAAGGAAGATGAGACTATACATGATTTCCACATGAGTGTTCTTGAGCTGGCCAATGCATCTAGTGCTCTTGGAGAGAAGATGTCAGATGAAAAGCTTGTGAGGAAGATCCTTAGGTCCTTACCTAAGAAGTATAAGATGAAGGTTACTGCCATTGAAGAATCACAAGATATCAGCAAGATGAGAGTTGATGAGCTCATTGGATCTCTTCAAACCTTTGAGCTTGGGTTGAATGAGGAAGAACCAGAAAAGAAGCCAAAGAGTATAGCCCTGGTGACAAATGGTGAAGAAGAGAAAGGGAAGAAATCTGAATCCCAGGAGGATCTGTCTCAGGCCATAGTGATGATGGGAAGACAGTTCACCAAAGTATTCAAGAGAATGAATAATAACTCCAGGCCTAATGTCAAGAACATGACTTCTGACACCAGCAAGAAGGATGAAGAGAAAACTGCCCAAGATAAAGGAGTGCAGTGCTTTGAGTATGAAGGGTATGGACATGTCAAGAAAGAATGTCCCACCTTCTTGAAAAAGCAGAAGAAGGGCATGACAGTTTCTTAGTCTGACTCTGATAGTGAAAGTGAAGGCGAGTCAGCAAAGCATGTGAGAGCTTTAACAGGAGCTGTTGTTTCTGATGATGATTCTAGTGATGGAGAAGTAACTTATGAGGAGTTGGCATCTACCTATCAAGAGCTGTGTTTAAAGAGTGCTGAGATTTGTCAAGAAAACAAGTGCCACAAGCAACAGATTGCTTAGCTAGAGAATGAAAAGACTGATCTTGAAAATGAAGTGGTGCTAGTTAGAGCTCACCTTGATCAAATGACCAAGTCTGTTAGGATGCTGAGCTGTGGTACAGACACACTCGACAAGATCCTTCAGTCAAAAAAAGCTGCTGGAGACAAAGCTGGGATAGGTTATGTGGCTGAGGACAAGGGAACTTCAGAAGGAAGCACTTCAGGTTCAAAGAAGGAAGTGTCACAACTTTCATCTCAACATCAGCCAAAGAAGCAGGATCCTACCCCTAAGAAAGTTGATGTTTCCCAACCTAAGAAGATTGAGAAGAAGACTGGTCCCTATCAGAAGAGAAAGCAGCCATAGGGAGCTAGTCAGTATATGCCCCCACAATACCATGAGAGCATGCAAGCTGCTCAGTTCAAACATCACATGTCTCATCAGATGTCTCAACATCAGGACAACTGGTATGGTTATGGGTATGGATACACCAATGATGTTCCTTATGTATATGGAAGAAGAAAGCCACACCATCATGGGAGACAATCCAGGAAACAGCATTCTCAGCCGACTTATGGGAAAAGATATCAACAGAATAGATGGCAGGGCAGTTATGGTAGGAGGAGACCACATCATGGATGGCAGCATAGGCAATCTCATCATGGCAGAAGATTCAGAGATGAAAGGGTGAGATGCTATTATTGTGGAAGATTTGGACATATGCAGTACTCTTGCTACAAGCTGCATGGATACCCTCAGCCTCAAAACAGATGGAGAGAGCACAGACCCAAAATTGTTAAACAATGGGTACCTAGGGAGAAGGTGAAGTGCTTATTGGCTCACTTGGATGACAAAGAGGCTAAAGAAGGAACATGGTATTTTGACAGTGGGTGTTCCAAGCACATGTCTGGATGTAGATCCATGTTTTATGATCTTAGACCTTGTCCCTCTCATGAAGTCATATTTGGCAATGGAGGAAAAGGTGTTGTTGCAGGAGTTGGGAAAGTGCAAGGTGATGGTAGACCTGAACTTGACAATGTTATGTTTGTCAATGGCTTAAGTGCAAATTTGATCAGCATAAGCCAGTTGTGTGATGAAGGTTACAGGGTAAACTACACTAAGGATAGGTGTGTGGTTTCTGATGAACATAATCAGGTTATTATGAAGGGTACCAGAACCAAAGACAACTGTTATCAGTGGATCTCTCTTGAAGGAGATTCAACTAATGATGGTGATGTCATAACATCAGACTATGACATCAGGATGCTGAAAGGTCACTCAAAGTTAACAAGTTCAAATGTGAATGTTTCAAAAGGAAAGTCTTTATGGAGGGAGAAAATTAGTAATTGGTCTTTAAAGAGTATTCAAAATCAGGCGCCTTACCATATTGATACTACATCAAGACTTAACAAAGCATTCTCATCGCAACATTTCATCTCCCCAAATCTCAATAGAATAGAAGGTTCTTCTCCAAACCTAGTCTGTCACAAAGGAACGATGTCTGTCCCTTCCAAGAACTCTGAGCAGGTACGAACTGGGGTTTCTTCCGAAGAACTCATTTCCAGTGCTCTTCCCGAGTCAGGTAACCCTAAACCCTCGACAACGGTGAATAAACCTGAAGCTAGGTCATCATCCTCTCAAGCTATTGAGGAGAAGTTTGATGTAGACGAGCATTTGAAATAGCTTGCCACCAAAATCCTTGAGAAGGGGATACGGGTGAAAGGGATTTCCGTCCCTCTAAGGCAAATGCCTGCTGAACAAGTTGACTCTCAAGGAGAGGACAAAAATCTTCAAAGCCAGGCCCTTAGTCAAGAAGCGGAAGGTGAAGATCCTGATGACACTGATGTCAGTCTTGATGTCAGAACATCATCCCCTGGGAATGAAAGCCACAGGGGTAAGGGGAAGGAGCAGGTTGAGGTTATAGAGATTGAGGACTCATCTGATGATGATAGAATTGGAAGAGGGAAGGATAAGAAAAGGACTTCATCTACAGACTGTCCCAAGTCATGGAGCAAAGGTGCCAGGTCTGGCAAGAAGAGGAGAATCAGGGAGGAGGCAGATTCTGAGAGTGATGCTCAAGACTTCAACCCTGCTACAAATTAAGTGCCTGATAACACCTCATCTCACAGTACCAGAAGTGCCTCCTTGTGGAAGTGTGTGAGCCTAAGAAAGGTAGCTCTGGAAAGAGAGGTTGTAGCAAAGGACTTAGAATCTACTGAAATTATTGACCTAATTAAGCTTGCTGGTCTCATAAGGACTGTGTCAGGGTTGGCTGATTGCTATGATAGACTGGTCAGGGAGTTCATAGTGAATATACCTGAAGCGATAAATGACAGTAAGAGCCGAACTTTTAGAAGAGTTACCCTCAGAGGTAAGTGTGTCTGGTTTTCTCCTGAGATGATCAATGCCTACTTAGGAAGAAATGAGGAAGATTATGGCGAATTTGAAGTCTCGAACAATGTTATATGCAGAGAAATCACTGCTGGTCGAGTAGATTTTTGGCCCGTAGAAGGAAAGCTGTTAGCCAGTTTGTTGAGTGTCAAATATGCTTTTCTGCACAGAATAGGTATTGCCAACTGGGTCCCTACTAGTCACAAGACCACAATTTCTGTTGAATTGGGGAAGATAATCTATGAAGTTGGGACAAAGCAAAGAATTGACTATGGCTCCTACATCTATGATCATACTATTAAGCATGCTGCTACAAATGCTGTGAAGATGCACATTGCTTTTCCCTCTCTCATTTGTGGGATTATGGTGTCTCAACATCCTGGAATTCTACAGCATTCAGATGTAGTATGCAAAAGGAAGCCTGCCTTGTCACTTCATTACAAGTTGAAACATGTTCCTAACAATGTCAAGACATCTGCTTCAACATCACAACAGTCACCAGCCAAGACTGGGGTGATTGCAGAACTAGAGGAGGCTTGCAAGGAGTTAGATGAAGTCATAAGAGTTAGTACTGAAAGGAAACAAAAATTTGAAACACTTGTCATGACTCTGAGATTGGCAACAAAGGGAGGTGAAGCTGTCAAAACAAGGAAGGATGCTGTTGATGAAGACGATAATGATGATCTCAGCTCAGAAGATTCAAGCTTTTAATGATTGCCTTCTATTTCAGTAGGGTTAGCTTTATTTGTTTTAGCACTTATAGTGCTTGGTTTTGTAACTTGAATATTATGCTGTTTTATGCACTGTTTATGCTTTTAGTTTCCTTCTATGATTTATTTTGCCTGTTTACTAACTGAGAGGCTAACAATGAGAGCTAGGGTATACTGACTTTAGTTAATAGGGCTTCTTCTAGAAGCTTTCCTAATTATGGCTAAAAAGGGGGAGAAGATAGCCAAGATAGTCAAGAAGATTATTACCATATGCTGCTGATGTGATGCAGAGATTAAGGGGGAGATAGATTGGTGCTGCTAAAAGGTGTTTAGTTGAAAAGTGGTGATACAGTTATTAAGGGGGAGTCTTGAAGATATCATGACATGTGGAGAGTGCAGCCAAGCAGACATCTAGGGGGAGTAAATCTGCACATTGTGAGCTACTGAACAGCTGTGATGCTGGTTCATGTTTTTAGAGGAGAAGCACCAATTGGCTGTTGTCAATAATGAAGATGGTGCTGCAGCAGATCAAGTGATAAAGGTTATGCAAAGTGTCAAACTGCTGCTAATGAATTTCAAATTGATTAAAGATTATTCCGCTGCTGAAATCTCTGAAGGTACAGAGTGCAGAAGTTGATTGCAGAGTGCAGAGATTGTTTTAGCCAAAATTAGCCAAATGGGGAGATTGATAGTTCCTGGATTGGCTGAAATTTTGGTAAAACAAAGGTTATTCAATGTTGATGTCAAGGTGCTGATGTTGTAACATTGAAGTCTTAACACTGGGCTGTGTTAAGTAGTTAAGTGCTGAAGTTGGATGTCTGATGTCACACAGGTGATGTTGTAACATCAGACCTGCAGAATTAATAACAGCAGGTTATGTTATTAGGGCACGCGTATTAGCTGGAATTGTGGAGAGTGGTTAACTCATTGGATGAGAATATCTTGGGATAGATATTTTCTGTTACATGGGAGATTTGATTGCAGATCTGTTGGAGAATTAAAAGGTTGAAGATTTAAAAAGATTTTGGGGATAAAATCTGTTTTGAAGATTCAGTTTTAATTAAAAAATCTGATCAAATATTGTGACAAGTCCAAGCCCAATTCAGAAGCTATATAAAGCGCACAAGACCAAAGGAAAAAGTACAGAAAACATTCAGAAGATCAAGAGCAGGAGGCTTAGTGTCTAGAGTTTGTTTAAAGTGCTTGTATTTACACTATTCTAGGGTTTGAATAGGTGTTGAGTTTCTGTCCTCTCCAAAGCTGTGAAGCAAAGAGAGTTGTGTAATTTGATCGAAACTGTGAAGTAAGATCAAGGGTACTCAAAGTAGGTTCTTTGAGTGTTTGTAAGGGATTGAGTGGTGTTCTCATACCTAAGTGGTTTCTTAGGTAGGAAGTCATTAGTAGAGTATAAGTTTAGGAGATTGTCAATGGGTCGTTGAGTCTGTAAATTATATCTACAAGTAGTGAATTCCATCCCTGGCTTGGTAGCCCCCAGAGTAGGTTGGTTGTAACCGAGCTGGGTCAACATTTCTTGGTGTTATTTTACTGTTAATGTTGTCCATTGTGCAGAGTGTGTTGTTGTGACATCACACGTCTGATACCAGAATTTCAACACTTACACATCCATGGTCGTACCCACGAACTACATTAGCTCTGATTCCTCTCTCTCGTCCGATTGAGGATATGTAGGCACAAGACAACGATTGTCTTGGCGAGCAACCTTCCCCCACAGTTCCCGTCCGAACTACGTTGACTCTGACTTTCCCATTGCACTGAGGGAGTACGTAGGCCTAGGGCATCGAATATGTCCTACCGAGTCCGTCTTAGTCACCCCCATCCCCGTTTTTTTTTGTTCAGCCATAGATAGTAGGACAGCTCACCCTCCGTTTAGACAACAAGCGTGGATCCCATCGAGTACGATGGATGCGTGGGGTGCTAACACCTTCCCCTCGCATAACCGACTCCCGAACCCGGACTATGTTTGCGATGACCATGTCTTTCCCCCTTTCTCTTCATGTTTATGCAGTGTTTCCTTTCCCTCTCTTGGGATAAATACACATTGCTGGCGACTCTGTGTTTTCCGCGCCACTCTCGCGTTTGTACCGTTGGATGCGAATCTTTCGGGAGCGACAGCGTTCTCTCTCTTCCATGGTTGAAAACTTCAACCTTGACAAAGAGAAAGCACTAGTGTTGGTTTGAATGAGACTTGACTAAGCATTTCTCGAATTTGGTTTTCAATTTCTTGTTTTTGAAAATGAGGATATCAATATGGTCGTACGTTCATCTGGTCTGCATTGCTAGAGAGGGTAATTTTGTCGTTAGTTTGTCTTTTAGGGGGTAGTGAAGAGGGTGGTTGAATTTTTTTTCATATTTGGTGAGTATATGGGAAATGCGTTCATCCTGGATGATAGGTGACGAAAAGGCTCACCGAAGTTGAGAAGTTGGAAATGGACGCATGTATCTTTTACGTGGGGTGTCAACAAGCCATTGTTGTCAGGGACGGAGAAAGAAATATTTTATTGTGGGGCATTATAAATAATAAAAATATATTTAATTAATATACATTATATAAACAATATATAAAAAATAATATTAAATAATATTTTACAGATAATTGAAATTATATTTAAATATTATACTATTTTACATATATTTTATAATATTTATACATCATACCACCCAATATTACTCTTATCGATATAAACAATCTAATATATTTTAATTATATATAATATTCCATTTGCTTTTAATATAAGGATTTTTGAACTTTTTATACATATTAAAAAAAATATGATAATCAATATATAAAAATGAAAAATTATGAAAATTTTTATAACATTATTCTTCATTAATAATTCATTATGTTATAATATACTATATATAATGTCACATGATGTTATGGTAAAAATTACTAAATATACCTGGGTTTAATTTAATGGAAAAAAAGCATGTGCATCCACTCTCATCATCCCTATTTTGATTCTTTAAATAGGGTCCACACACTTTTTTATATTATAATACACTTCTATATTTTCTAAACAACCCAACTACATTTTCCAGATATTCATATAACTCATCAAAAACTTTAAAATGGGTCCAACCAAATCTCACAATATACCCACATTTATATTATTATGTTTTGTAATTAGTATAATACCATTATTTTTGGTCCAGCTGGCAATTGAAATGGAAAAAGAACGCTCTCATTATTGAGAACGTGGTTATATGTAACCACTCGCTTTTCTTTTAAATAGTCGTATGTTCTTGACACCACTTTCTAAAAAATTGTGTAACAACGCTGACTGTGCAGCGATAATCATGCTCTTAGTAGTATATTATATGTATACACACAATTAAATTTTTAGTGGGTGCCTCCGTCCCTGTGAAAGATGTTGCATTATAGAAAAAACATGCTTAGTTAGTAGTATATTATATGTATTGACACAATTAAATTTTTAGTGGGGGCACTTGCCCACACTTTTGTATACCTACCTCCGTCCCTGATTGTAGTTGGTGAAGATTTACTTCACTTGGGACAGGTTTAGGGACTCCTATGAGATGAACATGAACCAGTGATTCATCTATGTTGAAGGTCATATTGAGATTTTTGTAGTCAATTACAATTGGGCCCAAGGTCTTAAGCTATTGCACTCCTAATTGGAAGGATAAACAAATATATGTGAAACTTTTGTTCAGGGACGAAGGTAGGTATACAAAAGTGTGGGCAAGTGCCCCCACTAAAAATTTAATTGTGTACATACATATAATATACTACTAACTAAGCATGTTTTTTATATAATGCAGCGTCTTTCACAGGGATGGAGGCACCCACTAAAAATTTAATTGTGTCTATACATATAATATACTACTAAGAGCATGATTATCGCTGCACAGTCAGCATTGTTACACAATTTTTTAGAAAGTGGTGTCAGGAACATATGGGTATTTGAAAGAAAAGTGAGTGGTTACATATAACCACGTTCTCAATAGGAGAGCATTCTTTTTCCATTTCAATTGCCAGCTGGACCAAAAATAATGGTATTATATTAATTACAAAACATAATAATATAAATGTGGGTATAATGTGAGATTTGGTGGGACCCATTTTAAAGTTTTTGATGAGTTATATGGATATTTGAAAAATGTAGTTGAGTTGTTTAGAAAATGTATAAGTGTAATATAATATAAAAAATTGTGTGGATCTCATTTAAAGAACCAAAATGGGGATGATGAGTGTGGATGCGCATGCTTTTTTCCATTAAATTAAACCCAAGTATATTTAGTAATTTTTACCTCAACATCATGTGACAGTATATATAGTATATTATAACATAATGAATTATTAATGAAGAATAGTTTTATAAAAATTTTCATAAATTTTCATTTTTATATATTGATTATCATTTTTTTTAATATCTATAAAAAGTTCAAAAATACTTATATTAAAAGCAAAGGGAATATTATATATAATTAAAAATATATTAGATTGTTTATATCGATAAGAGTAATATTGGTTGGTATGATGTACAAATATTATAAAATAGATGTAAAATAGTATAATATTTAAATATAATTTCAATTATCTGTAAAATATTATTTAATATTATTTTTTATATATTGCTTATATAATGTATATTAATTAAATATATTTTTAATACTATTTACAATGCCCCCACAATAAAATATTTTTGGCTCCGTCCCTGGTCTTGTTGACCTAATAATAATGACACATTGTAATGCATGGTAGTACATCGTATCTCTTTTCCATCCCCTACCAAAACTTTGAAGGAATGGGTTGGTTCAATCATTAAGCCCAATTGTTTGGCAACACGGTTCTATAAGAAATTATGGGTGCCGCCATTATCAATCAGGATGGCAACTAGGCTTTTCGGATTTGGCCCATAACTCGAAATGTTTGTGGAATAGAATGGCTCATAAGATCATGAAGGCTGATTTGGAATGGATTAGTTTCTTGGCCTTCAGTAGGAGGTGTATTAGTAAGGGATCCTCATTCGTGCCATAGAGGTGTGTTGCTGGTGTTTGGCATAGTCTTAGCTTCGACTATTAGGAGGTGTAATTGTCAACGAGAATGGTGGTCTTGCTGAAATCATTCATCACACTCATAGCACAACCCTTTCTCCCTTCGTGCTTGCAATTTTCCCGGGGAAAGGCGTTTGATGGGTGTTGACGGTTTAGGTGGAGTAACGATGATAGAGGGTTTGAAAGATGATCCACTTATGTTGGTGGAGGTAGGTCGAAAGGGTTCTGGTGGGAAGGGTGTTCAATCAAGGAATTTCTCCTCTTGAACTTTGGTCAGATGTATAGCTTGAGTAAGTGAAATTGATTGAAATGCTTGTACCTCGCGACGGATTGAGAGTTTAAATCCTGAAATGAAGCAGCTCATGTAGAACGGAGGTGGTAAGCCCATAATGCAATTTGTGAGGCATTCAAAATGGGCCTAATATTCTTTCATGGAGTATGTTTGACAAAGTTTGAACAAAGCGCATTTGGGATCTTCATATAGAGAAGGAGTGAACCTGGATTCAAGGGATTGGAGAAACGTAGACCACGAGAGAAGCATGATATTGGAATGCATCTACTGAAACCAAGCCAAAGCTTCGCCTTCCATGTAGAATAAGGCAATGCAACGCCATTGGTCTTCCGGAGTTATGTGATAGTCAAAGAATTGGTTTATCTTAAAGCAACGTAACTTATAACTCAAAACGAAAAAAGATAAACAAATAGGAAAAATACACCATCCTCCAAGTCAACAGCTACTAAGGCTCCTCTATCTAAGTATCTGTACCACCGGGGTAAAATACAAACATCAAAAATAACAAGGGGTGAGAATATATTCATATATAGATAGTATGCATAAACATCAAGGATAGATAAGCAACATGTTATCAGTCTCATAACTCATATCAACTACCAGGACAACATTGATAACATAAACTCATACAAAACAGCCAAATCAAGTCATACAATCAAATTTCTCATTCACATCAACTTGCATAAACCAATAGCTCATACTCAATGCAGATGTGTATACAATGCTCGACTTCTCAACTATATATGCATATGGTACCAAGGTTTGAATGATTAAATTTTTGTTACGGATTGGCATCCCACCACGGTCCCCTCTCTGAACCGGGCCGCCCCAATGCGCGAACCTGGAAACTCTACAACTCATGAATGCATGTAATACAACTCAACTCTATCGATGTTTGACACGGTCCCCTCTCTAAATCAGACTCACCACATCTCAACCATTACTCTTTCACGGTCACTCGCCATAAACCTCAACAATGCTAATTATCAATCAATTTATAACAACTCAACATAAACTCAACATTTCCATGCATAATAATTATCAATTCAACAAAATGCATTAATTCACATCAAACAGAATCAAATAACCCCATTCAGTACCTAATAGTACCATTTAATCACCAAAACAGAACTCTGTCACAAAAATCGATCTGAAACAGGCAACTCTGTATTGTCATCCTCGCTCACCGTAGCCAGGGCTCGCTGAGCACGGATTCGCTGAGTGCAGCTTTTGCTCGCTATGTGCGACTCACAGAAAAACAAGAACGCTGACTCTGTCACTCTCCCTAAGCGAATACTGTAACTCGCTAAGTAAAGTTTATCCTCACTGAACCGAGATTGTTCATACCAGAAACCAAAAACGAGGCATCTCGCTGGACGAGCCCTCCTCGTGCTGAGAGAATTTTCTCTAAGCAAGCTTCGATTGCGCTGAGCGCATGAGCCCAGAAAAGCAACATCAAAAAGTGTGATTTCCACCATTTAAGCCCAATCAAAGCTTCGATTTCGATCCCAATTGGTCCCAAACACACAAAATTCAATCATACTTGTTAATACATTATTTAAAACAATCAATTAGGCACAAATTAACATATATTACATCGATTTGATTAAAACTCATCATTATCTTTAACACTTTTTAACACACCCAATAAGACCAACAATTTGCATAATTAATCAGATTAATTTACACGAATTTGGCATGCAATTCAGAATACAAAATTAACGTCAAGCACATAAATCATGAAAGAGTTTTAATGAAATTTCATCTCAAGCTCTAAAATCTCCAACAATGGTGAAAAGGAAAAACCTCAAAGGAGTGGGGTAAGGAACTTTTTCTATCCTCTTTGCCTAAGCACCCACACATGAATAGCACCCTCAAACACATAAAATAAAATAATTCACCAACACATTACAAATTTAACAAAAATAGCACAATTAATTAAATAAATAAAAAATGAATGTTACACTTATGTAGGATTGAAGTCAGAATTGATGAGATCTTTTCTCTAACAGCATGGATCATTGTCAATAAGGTCGCTAACCAACCCATATTTATCAATGTCATGCTGTGAATTTTGAAACTTACTCTATTGGATCCCCAATTGTTTTACCGAATTTTCACTTTCTCTCCATTTTCAATCCTCCACCTAAGGTCATTCACCACTAGTTTTCTAGCGTAAGTATGCTCCTCCAAGCATAGTTTGGAACAAAACCTACTTTTGCTTCTCGAATTGAGCTTATGGGTAGTAAGGCTTTTGAACACACCCTCAAGCAAGGATCTTTAATATCAATAAATTTTGTATGACTCAAACAAAACAACAATTACCAAAAGCTTTTAATCAAACAAGTAATTTGAAATGATGATAGAAAACCTAGTTGCTTTTCCAATAATTGAGGTCATTAGTTGATAAATTAGATCTATTTGAGATAACCAATACTTTAACCGAACACATGATTTGCACTTAGTTTCATGAGCAATGTCAAAATCCGCGTTGAAATGTTTTCTTCGCAAAGGAATCTTATGGAAAAGGTACCATGCAAAACATGCATTCAGGCATAATCACTAGTGATGAAACGTCCTATCAATGAACAATTTCGAAACGCTTTAATTCATCCATTCCAAACAAAAATCAACGAGAAAGATATATATATATATATATATATATTGAAAGTGTAAGGTAGGTTGTTGTGGTACATGATTTATGTCAATTATGATGGTCTAGAGTGTGTGAAGGCGCATCAACTTTGCTTATGAATGGGAAGACGAACATGTCCAATTAAAGCTAAACAAAGTGGCCCATCTTTTACTTACTTCTTTCCCCATATACAAAGTCATAATGAAAGTTTGAGCTGTCTAAATCTACCTTTTCAAGGGTAAACATTTATTCAAGGGTAAAATGATTTCAACACTAAAACTATGGCTTTTATTCTGTCACCTTTACTTTGATATGGCACCCTCACATATTAAATAATGACTAGAATATTATTCACATTATTTATCTTTTAAAAATTAATATTTTATAAAATAAATCATTCTAAAAACAAAAGATTTAGCAATTATATCAAAATATCTGGTACGAAAATTTTTGCAAGAGGAGAATTTTATGCATTTTTACTGAAATTTTAAAAATTCGTTATAAACTTTTATTGGTTTTGTTTTTGAAAAAACCGATATTTTGTTGTATTTTTACCGTATTTTTTGAAAAACCTAACGAGTGTTACATATGTGTATAAGACAAGATATACATACAAGACGAGCAAAAGAGGTCAATTGATTGAAATGCAACATCGGTTGAGTTCATGAAGAGAGATATATGTACTGGACCATAAATAAGGACACTTCAATTGTTGTTGATATCTTTTAAGCACATCCTGATTCAGTGAAGTTGTTAAACGTGTCATTTGGTGTTGATTTTTTATTAGACATACAAAACAAATAGGTATTGCATGCTCCAATTGCTTCTATTTTCATTTATTTGATTATGGGTTGGAAGTTGTTGATTTTTTATTGTAGATACAAAACAAACATGTATCACCTACCATTACTTGTGATTGTTGGTGTTACATCCACGAAGTTGACATTTTCTGTTGGCGTTTCCTATATGGAACATGAAATGGGAGAAAACTTTACATGGACACTAGAGAAGCTAAAAGAGTTGTTCGCTTCCGAGAAGTTGCTACCGAAGATTTTGGTTACGGATCATGAACGATGAATGTTGTGGAAGTTGTGTTTACAAACTCAACTCATTTGTTGTGTCTGTTCCATATTTCAAAAAATGTTAGTATAAAGTGTAAGAAGTATGTCGAATCACATAGGCATGATCATGTTATGGATTTATGGAACAACATATAATCATATACGGAGTCTGAGTTTTTGGTACACCTGAAGCATTTTGAGGTTGTATGTGCTAATATTCCTAAATTTGTTTAGTATGTGCACGAAACTTGGTTGACACCCTATAAAGAAAGATTTATTATTTCTTGGACTAATAGAGTCACTCATTTAGGGAACACGACAACAAACAGGTATATAGGTGTGACTTTGAATATGGGTGCAAATAATGACATCCTTTTATTTTTAGGGTTGAGTCTGCTCAATAGAGACTAAAAAACATATTGACAACTAGCAGGGGAGATTTACGTAGAAGTTAGGAAGCTGTGAACACCATGTTGAAGTTGTAATTATGTTCAATTAGAGTATCATTTCAGAAAAGTATTTTCAACATTGAGCATCAATATAACACTCCATTTTATTCTATATTGCACGACTTCGTTTCAAGACATTGTATATAGCATATTGGAAAGGAATTGGAAAGGGTAAAATTCATTAGTTCAAACAAAGCTGCATGTGGTTGCTTCGTTAGAACAACACGCGGGTTACCTTGTGTGTGTGAACTTGCTGGTCTTCAAATACAATGTGAGCCTATTCCGCTAAAATTGATTCATGTGTTTTGGAAGAAATTATACATTGAAGAACATGATGTCACTCATGAAGATAATGGGATACCATTGTATTTGGAAGAAGAGTGTGAAGAGTTGAAGAGGTATTTTAGTACAATGGATATGGTAGGCCAGAGGGGTGATGAAGAAAAAAGTTTGGGAACTAACACATTCATCAACATCTTCCATGTGTCCATCACCAGTGAAATTGAAGCCAAATATGGGGAATAAGAAGAGTAAAAAGGGTGGAAAAAATTATGTTTTCGCAGGGAAGTCATTCTACGAAGAGATCATTTACAAAACCAATTGAAAGTCAACTAGTTAGTCAGTCTTCCAGACTTCTTTACTTGTCTCAACTTCCTATTTTCTTACATCAATACATTGATGACATTGTCGATGTGGGTAAATAAGATAATTGTGTCTTCTGTGCTATTGCAGGTTTACTTGGATGGGGCGAAGAGTTTTGGGCTTTGGTTCGAACGTAGTTAAATGGTGAAGTTTATCAACACCATCAATTGTATTTTATGTTGTTCTATGACACAGTACCAGAAGTTTGGGTGTGTAGGGTCGTGAGAAGTGCATGGTGATTCCTGATATGAGTTACCCTATTGTTTCTAGATAGTGTCATATTGGTCTCATTGTCCGGGAACCTTAACATCACATTCCTCCCAGTAATGATAGCTTCATACATAGCTTCAAGTAGATACAAAATTATTATTGTTGGTTTTTTTGACAAGAGTCATTGGGTTCAAGTGAAGTTGAAACTCAATTGTCATTTGTCTTCCGTCACAGACCAATGGAGACATAACTACAGTAAATGTGCAAGAGTATGGGAATCACCATATGTGGGATGTATTAGGCACTAGGAAGAAGTTAGGAAGTCAACATAATTTACTTTATATTAATATTGTAGCACTTTTTGCATTATATGTATATATTTTATCGGGTATAGTTTGTTAAAAATGTCAAAAAAAAAATAATGTTTTTTTGTAAATCTCACAACTGCCTATCGAATTTTTCAAAATTTCTAAAAAATTTGGTTTGTACTATATTTTTAAAAATATCTTATAGGTCTTATAGATAACTAGATTTCTCAGAAATCTTGTATATATGCACCGAATTTTTCAAATATCAAGTATTTTTTCTACAATTTTGCAGAATCCCATGAATTTTTACTGAGAATTTCTAAGATGTTCGGTAATTTTCATAATTTCGTAAAATATCCAGTACTTTTTCAAAAATTCAATATTTCTTCATCCAAATGAAAAAAAAAATGGCAAGAAAATCTAGTAATTCAACGAAAAATCTGATCATTTCATAAACTGTTAAAAGATCCAAAAAAATTTATTAAGAACATAAGTGTAATTGCAACTATTATTTAAGGGTGTCAGGTCAAGGTGGGGTGCCATGATAAAATCTGAAAAAAAAAAACTAGTATATAATAAATGTGTTTGGATTTGGACGCGGTAATTGAAAAGTTAAAAATTATAAAGTTTTATGTAATTTAAATGATTTCATTAAAAAATAATTTTTTTTATAAAATATTAAATTATTTCTAGTTAAAATTTTGGTCAAATTTAAAATTTTTAAAATAGAGACCAAATTGTAATTTTTAAAAATTCAAAATGACTAATTCGTTAAATTTTAATTATAAAGGATCAATTTTTAGTTTTTAAAAATTTGAAGGACTCAATATGAAAATTTTGGAAAATATAAAGACCAACTTTCAAAATTTTAAATGATAATAATATCCATTTTGGTATTCACATACCATGATATAAGAGAAATTTCAAAATTCTTTGATTCTAAATGTTATTTCAAAATCATTAAATTTAAGGTCTAATATCCTTTTTGGTCCTGTAACTATACCCTCGGGTCCAATTTGGTCCTCTTTCTTTTAAAAGTTCCAAATTGATCCCTTACGTATTAAAATGGTATCACGTTTGTCCTGACCGTTAGAAACGTTAGTCCCATATGTATTAAACTGGCAATGTGGCATGCTGACTAAGCCAAATGCTGATGTGTTAAAAACCTTTCAACATGTGCCATGATGACTAAGCTATTTTTCATTTAACATGTGGCACATTACAATATACAAGTGATGATACATTAATTTTTTCAAATAATCTTCATCAACAACTAAGAAAAAAACGAAATAGAAAGTAGAGAAGAATAAGATCCAGAAGTTTGGTCGGAAACTGCATATATTTGGCCGGAAACTTCATACTCGCTGGAAACTGCATTCAACGGGAGAAGTTTTGTTTGGTGGTTCGTTGCAGGAGAAGGTTTGTTCCTGATATCCCGTCGTTGCAAGTAGTGAGGCTTATCAAGTTCTCATGGATTTTGTGTGGAATTACTTTTCTGAAACTCATCATCAAAATAACCCCAAAGAAAAACCCTAAAAAACACTCCTTTAAAGCTTTATTTTTTAACAACCAAATTGAAGATTTCTGCAGAGATATAAGAAACAACAATCTTCAAAGAGCCCCAAATTCTGCAGAGATTTCTGTTTAGATATAATTGAAAAGAATAAAAAATTCCTCACCTTCAAAGAGCCCCAAATTCTTTAATATTGATCTTTGCAAATCACAGACCCACCACACTGTTAACCTCCCTCTTCATTCAAAACTCACAACACTCTTCAATACCCTCTGTAAAAACCAAACAACAATCTAAACCTTCAATACCACAAATCACAACCCAACGAACACCTTCACAACCCACAAATCCAAACTAAAACACCACACGACCACCACTGATACTCCCTCCGTCGGACCACTACAAACCCTATTCAACCGCCACCACCCTCAATCATCAGCCGCGTGAGAGAGAAAGAGCGAACAGCGAAAAGAGATGCGTTCGAGAGCAGAGAGATGAGAAAAAGGAGCGCGAGTGAAAGGATGAACAGTAAGGAGGGGGATGATTTCACGATGAAGAAAAAATGAGGGTGAGGGAGATCGCGTTTCAACGTGATGAAAAGAGAAATATGTAAATATGTTCTTTTTATTTTATTTTAAAACCCTATTTGTTTTGTTCTTATTTTATTTTAAAACCCTATTTGTTTTTTTTTTATTTTTATTATTATTATTTCATTACATAAATGACCCATAAAAATAAATGACACATTGCCATTGCCATGTATTAAAAAGAAATGACACATATGTTAAAAAGGACAATTCAGCATCCAACTCATATGCCACGTCATCAAAGCTAACGTCGTTTGCTATTATTTGACAGTAAGGATCACTTTGTTTCTGTTAGACAACGTAAGGGACCAATTTGAAACTTTTAAAAGAAAGATGACCAAATTAGACCCGAGGGTATAGTTAGAGGACCAAATAGGGTATTAAGCCCTAAATTTAATTTAGACAAAATTATTTTATAGATTTCCATTTATAAAACAATACTTCATATTTTTTATCACAACTGTGAATTTTATTCAAATCATTTAAAATTTTCTCAAATCATTACATTCTCCATTAAAATGTCTTATCCAAACACACTAAGATAATTGAAAAAGGGAAAATAACTTTTTTCGTCCCTTAACTTTACACCAGGGTCCAATTTGGTCCCTTAACTTTAAAAAGTGGCGAGTTCGTCCCTTAACTTTTTAAAATGTCCCACGTTTATCCTTCTGTTAGCTTCCGTTAGTCCTTTTTTGAAAATATTGTCCAGGTGGGCGTTGTTTGGGTGACGTGGAAACTTGGTAGCCTTAAATTAATCTGCAGAAAATGAAGAGTCCAACCAAACTATTTCTAAGTGGAGAAGCTTGAGTAGCTCTGCTAGGGCAAGCGAAGTGGAGAAGCTGAAGTGAAGCGAAGTGCAAAACGAAGGATTTCATCCAGACGAGACGGTTCCACACGAGAAGGATTGAAGATTATCATCTGCATTTGATCAAAAGGTTAGTTAATTCCTCTTTCATATTAATTAGGGTTCATAGTTACGAAAATTAGGGTTTGTATTCAGTTTTAGGGTTCTTGTAAATTTGTTAGGGTAAACCCTAATTTTTTAGATATTTTGGTCTGGTTAGGTGTCATGGATGAAATTATTGAACTCAAAATTCATCACAGTGGGGAATTTACTGATCAGGGTCTGAGTGTATACGAGAATGGTGTAGTTGAGGATTTGAGGGTAGATGTAGACAGATGGAGTTATTTTGAGCTAGTAGGTGTGTTAAAAGATTTGGGTTATAGGGATTTTGAAACAATCTACTACAAGGATCCACAGTTTGGTATGAATGCACTAATTAATGACCAGGGTGCATTAGAAATAGCAGACCTGTATAGGGTTCACAAACGTGTTGATATTTACATTCAACACACGTTGTCTCAACCTGACTACTGTGACAAAGTTGATGTGGATGACATAGTTGATGAGGGCCCTGAAGAAATTGTGGATGAGGTGGAGGAGTTACTTAGTAAGCTAGTTGATGAAGTTGTTCATGGTGAAAATACCACCCCTATTCAGGTTAATGTAGAAGAACAAGTTAATGTAGAGGAACAAGTTAATGTTGAGGAACATGTTACTGGTGAGGAACAAGAGAATGTTGAGGAGAATGTTAATGTTGGGGAACAAGTGAATGTTGAGAAACAATTTAATGTTGAGAAAGAAGTGAATGTTGGAGTTGATGATGGTTTAAGTACTGATGATAGTGAATATGAGGACTACAAGTATGATAGTGCACAAGAGGTGGCTTTTGAGGATGAGTCTGATGGGTTTGATGAGGTTGAGGAGGATGAAGTTGATGCCCTAATTGCTGATGAAATTGAAGGTAGTAGCAAAGTCCATAAACATAATGGGAAGTCTGGTGAAGATAAAGGCAGTGACAATGATAGTGATGACTTGGAAAGTGGTTGTGATAGTGATGAAAATAGTGGAGTTTCAAGAAAAAAACATCCTATTTTTAGACAACCAAAGGACATGGCAGATTACAAGTGGGATGTGGGAGTCTATTTTAGTTCAAAGGGTGACTTTAAGGAGGCAATAACAACTTATGCTGTGCAAAATGGTAGAGACCTAAGGTTTGTAAAGAATGACAAAGTTAGGGTAAGGGTTAAATGTAAGGATGGTCGTAAGTGGGAGGCATATTGTAGCAAGCTGCCTAATGAAGACACTTGGTAACTTAGGAAAGTGGTTGATGAGCATAGTTGCAATAGGGAATATAATGGGAAACTGATGAGTACAAAATGGTTGAGTAAAATAATCCAAAATAGCTTGAAAAACAATCCAAGGTTGAAGATAAAGGATATTAAAGAGAAGGCCCAAAAAATGGAATGTTAGGGTGAACAAAACAAAGGCAATAAGAGCAAGGTATGCTGCAAGGGATTTTGTTGATGGATCATTTTTGGGAGATTACACTAGGGTGTATGACTACTGTCATGAATTGTTAAGAGCCAATCCTGGATCAACAGTTAAGCTGAATGTGGATCCTGTACCAAAAGGTGTTGAGGATCATAGACCATGCTTTAGAAGGCTATATGTATGCTATGCTGCATGTAAGGAAAGCTTTAAGTTGTGCAGGCATGTAATAGGTCTAGGTGGATGTTTTCTCAAGGGGTTGTGTGGAGGGCAGATTCTGGCTGCTATAGGGAGGGATCCTAATGATCAGATGCTCCCCATAGCATATGCAGTTGTGGAGGGTGAAAACAAGGACAGTTGGACTTGGTTCTTACAGCTCCTAATTGATGACCTTGGAGGCAAAGAGCAATGCATGACTTACACCTTCATATCAGACCAACAAAAGGCAAGTTTCTTATGTTTTTCTTATATCTTATGCTACATGTTATACTATATCTTATGGTACATTTTATGATATTGCAGGGGTTGTTACCCACTATGGAAGAGTTATTGCCTAGGGTGAAGCACAAGTTTTGTGTTAGGCACCTGTATAACAACTTTAGGATGAGGTTTCCTGGCAAGATGTTGAAGGACATAATATGGAAGTCTGCCAAGTCAACTTACCCACAAGCATGGGAAAGAGAGATGAAGGGAATGAGGGCTATAAATGAGGAAGCTTTTAAGCATATGATGAAGACTCCACCAAGGTTTTGGAGTAGGTCTTACTTTAGGACTACAAACAAATGTGATGGTGTTCTCAACAACATGTCTGAATCCTTCAATAGTGTAATTCTTGATGCAAGGGCAAAACCTCTAATCACTATGCTTGAAGACATCAGAATCTACTTGATGGAGAGATGGGCTATCAACAGAATGAGGTTTGGTACCTTGGATGAGAATGACATATTGCCTAATATTAGAAAGAAAGTTGATATTACAAGCACATACACCAACGATTGGCTTGTAAGGTATGTCAGCTCAATACACTAGCATTTATTCTGTTGATTTAACAATTGCATACAAGTGAATCATTTGTTCTGTTTTGATGTCTGATGAGCATATGTTTGAAGTAAGGCGCTTGGAGAATCAAGCTGATAAGTATGTTGTGAACCTGAAAGAGCATGAAATTCTGGTACCAGATATGTGATGTTGCGTGTGATGTCACAACAACACACTCTGCAATGGACAATATAACACAACAGAAAAGACACAAAGAATTGTTCACCCAGTTCAGTTAAACAACTTACTCTGGGGGCTACCAAGCCAGGGATGAATTTCACTATCAGTAGAATTAATTTACAGACTCAACAACCCAGTTGACATCTCCTAAACTTAATCACTACTTAATGAACCTTCTACCTAAGAGACCACTTAGGTATGAGAACACTACTCAATCCCTAAATCACTTCAGTGATATAATTCAAAGATCACACACTTTGAAAAACACAACTTGATTCTGCTTCACAGCTTTGATCAAGAACAAAAACTCTCTTGCTTAACAGCTCTAGAGATATCAATTACAACTCAAAACAATAACACCAATTCAACATGAATGGTTTACAAAATACACACGAAGACACAAATGACACTCAGTCTTTAGCTCTCTTTCTTCGTTACTTTTCCTTCAGGATTGATGCGCTTTATATAGCTATTTGATTTGGGCTTGGACCTGCTACAATATCTGACCTGATTTGTTATTTAAAACTGAATCTTCAAAACAGATTTGATCTCCTAAATCTTTTCAAATCAGCCCTAATGTTTGTTATATGATTTGCTCCATGATCTGCTCCATCTCTGATTGCCAATATCTTCTCCAAGAAATTCGCATCCAATCACTCTAACAGATCTCCTCAAATCTTACTAACACGCGCAGCCCTAAAACATCACAAACTGATGTTCTGATGTTCTGGTATAGTGATGTCAAGACATCACTTATAACATCAGCATACAAAACTTCCAACCCTGCAACAGCTAATGATAAGAACCAATGTTATAACATCAGACATATGACATCAACATTGTTCAACTTTGTTTTACCAAAATTCCAGCCAACACAAGAACTAACAATCTCCCCCTTTGGCTAATTTTGGCTAAAACAAACTCTGCCATCATCAGAGAACCCAGCAGCGGATAAAAATTGATAAATTTTTAAACCATAGCAGCACCTCTTCAACACGCTGCACAAACTCACTAACCTGCAGCAACAAAAACCAACAAAAACACTTTCACTACAGCATAGGGCAAACTCCCCCTCAAAACAAGAACCAGCTCACAACTGGTCAGTCTAGGCAACACATAGGCTAACATATACCTTCTCCCCCTTTTTAGCCACAATTTGACAACATCAAACACAAAGATCTGACATCCATTAAGACATGGTCAAAAGCAAGCTTCCCAAGGAACACAATATCCCAAAAACTTTGACTGGTCAGGCGATACAACCTATGGATTCTTATAGTACTATAAAGTCCATGCCTTCTTCCTTCTAACAGCACCAGACACCACACAAAAATGAGTCAGTCAAACAAAGATGCGGGAAAGCAACATAAGCAAGAGGACAATAAACCAGATCCACTGAAGAACAAGAGCACAACAAGGAAGGTCTCTGGAACTTCTTCAGGAGCAACAAGAACAAGAAAACCAACAGAGACAAAAACCATCAAGAAACCTCCAGTGCAGCACCATGCTTCTGATGATGAATGGGATGAAGATTGGAAAACTTTTCTTGATGCGCGGGGCTGCGACAATCTTTAGATATTGCTATTGATGTACCAAAATCCAATCTTGTATGCTTTCAGCAGTTAAATAAAATGTTGTTTTCATTAAACATATCATAACTGCACAAATACATCTTCCAGCACACCTAATCCTCATAAATGCAAATTCCCAGTTTGCTTCTTAGACTTTCAAATTGATTTGCATCTAAGGCTTTAGTAAAAATGTCAGCTAATTGTTTATCTGTAGCAACATGTTCCAAAGCCACCTTATCTTCAACCAAGTCCTTTATATCAATATGTTTTACCTTACTGTTTTGAATAGGATTCTTGGAGATACTCATATCACAGTGCAATGTCATAACATCTTGCTTGACATTGTGTTTAGTCAACAGTTGCTTCATCCAAACAAGTTGAGAGCAACTACTCCCTACTTTGCATTACCATAACCTATAAGCTCAATCCCTGATCCATGATTGTAATTCTTCTTAGATCTATTCTCATAAAGAGACTTCTCTAGTCCATCAAAAATAGTTGTTTTGTGATTAATGAAGACCAATTTTGCAGCAGCCATCTTGAGAACGATGACATAATTAATACTAATACGCCCAGCAGATAATTTTCCCTTTAGGAACCAATTTTTGCGGATATGTCTGTATCCTTCAACTCACATTCATCTCTCTCACTTCTTCTATCAGCAATGTCAACAGAATTGAATTCATTGACAAGTCTCTCATAGCACTTGTAAAAACTAGGACCAGTTTCCATCAGCCTAGCAAACTTAATCATATTCAGAGCATCTTTACCAAATTCTTTTTCCAGATTAAGCCCTCTTTGAAAAACATACTTCCACCTTTTTATGAAATGCAAAGGAATGTTATCTAGTGAAGCCTTTTGAATTTTCTCAGAAGTTCTAACAACAACAGCTTTCTTCATATGAGAGATGTCCTTTGGAGGTGACTCAATAGCTTTCCCTTTCCTTGATTTCAGTCTTTTAGCAACCCCAGGAACTACTTTTGCAATCAGCTCATTGTCAAACAGATCAACCACTTCAACATTCTTCTTTATTTTAAGGCTATGAGATGTTTCAACCTTAACTCCAACATCTCCATCTTCCAAAACAGAGATTGCCAACCTGTGATGGTTGTCTTGTGAGTTATCAGTCTGCTTATCATCTTGCTTCCAAAACTTCTTAAGATCACCACTACCAACACCCATATCTTCAGAGAAATCATCATTACTCTTCATATCTGAGTGATCATCCTCTATGACCTTAGGTTCCTCAAGATTTCCTGTGAACAATTGCATAACACTAGGTTGTTTGGTGATCCTTCTGATGTCACAGTCAGATGTCATAACATCATCCTCAACATCACTTGATGAGCTGAACTCTTGAGGTACCCATTGATAGCAATTATCTCTGGATCTCACTCCCTTCATAACGACCTCATTCTTCTCATTAGTCACCAAACACTCATCCTTAGTGTAGCTGACCTTGTGTCCTTCATCACAAAGCTGACTTATGCTAATCAAATTAGCACTCAAACCTTTGACAAGAAGCACATTGTCAAGATCAGGTCCATCATGACACTTCACTTTTCCAACACCTTTTACCACCCCTTTCTCTCCATTTCCAAAAGTAACATCAATTGAGGAGCAAGAATTGACATCCACCAATTGGTTTTTGAATCCAGTCATGTGCTTTGAACAGCCACTGTCAAAGTACCATCCATCCTTAGCAGAGTGTCTATCTGAAATGTGAGCCAATAGACATGTAACCTCAGCTTTAGGAACCCACTGTTTAACAACCTTGGGCCTGTTATCCTTCTGTCTAGGTTGAGGGATAGACTTGGGATAACCATGAAGCTTGAAGCAAGAAAATTGCATATGGCCAAATCTTCCACAATAGAAGCACCTTACTCTTTCTTCTCTGAAGTTGTTAAACTTCCTGCCACCTTGATGATGAAACTGTTGTGGCTGCCATCCATAGTACTAGTGTTGTTTTCTTCCATAGTTTGCCTGTCTCCTGTAGTGATGATTCTGTCTCTTAGGCTGTCTTCTACCATGATGATGTGGCTTCCTTCTACCATAATCATGAGGCACAACATTATTAGGTCCAAACCCATACATTTTCCCTTGATGTTGTGACATCGGATGAAACACGTTATGTTTGAAATTATAAGCCTACATACTCCTATGGTATTGCGGAGGCATATACTGCCTAGCTCCAGAAGCCTGTGCCTTCCCATGATGAGGACCATGAGCATACCCTTTCCCAACATTTTGAGGAAGTTGATGAACAACCTGCTTAGGTTTAGGATTATGTCTTCTTCTGTTATGTTGAGACACTGGTTGAGCCATGTTCTTTTTGGTTCCAGAAGTACTAGCTTCACCAGAGACCTTCTCCTCAACAACAAATCCTAAGCCAGACTTGTCTCCTACAACCTTTTCAGCCTGAAGAATTTTATCAAGAGTATCAGACCCACTGTTCAACATTCTGACAAACTTGGTCATTTGATCAAGCTGGGATTTTAACAACAAAACTTCATTCTTAAGTTCCTCTTTTTCAGTCTCAAGCTGTACAATAATCTTCTTCTGCTTCTCCCCTTCTTGGAGTACCTCTTCACTTTTCAGGCACAGCTCTTAATAAGAGGCTGCTAGCTCCTCAAAAGTCAATTCCTCATCACTAGATTCTCCATCAGAAATACATGTTCCTGTCAATGCCCTAACATGCTTGGCAGACTCTTCTTCACTTTCACTGTCAGTATCAGACCAGGAAACAGCCATGCCCTTTTTCTGCTTCTTAAGAAATGTAGGACATTCTTTCTTGACATGACCATAGCCTTCACACTCAAAGCATTGAACTCCTTTGTCTTGAACGTTCTTCTCTTCATCCTTCTCTTTTGACTTGTTGATGTCAGGGGAGATGTTCTTAACATTAGGTTTGTAGTTTCCATTCATCCTCTTAAACACCTTGTTAAATTGTCTTCCCAACAGAACAATAGCCTGAGACAGCTCCTCCTGAGACTCAGCACCATTCCCTTTCTTCTCTTCTTGAGTATTAGATACCAAAGCTATACTCTTGGTCTTCTTTTCAGGTTCCTCTTCACTCAACCCTAACTCAAAAGTTTGAAGCGATCCAATTAGCTCATCAACCCTCATTTTGATGATGTCTTGAGCTTCTTCAATTGCAGTCACCTTCATCTTATATCTCTTGGGAATGGATCTAAGAATTTTCCTCACCATCTTTTCTTCAGTCATCTTCTCTCCAAGAGCACTAGATGCATTGGACAGCTCAAGAATATTCATGTGAAAATCATGAATGGTTTCATCTTCCTTCATCTTTAGACTTTCAAACTTTGATGTCAGAAGTTGAAGTCTTGACATCTTAACCTTTGAAGTTCCTTCATGAGTAGTCTTTAAAATGTCCCAAGCATCCTTTGCCACTTCACAAGTGTTTACCAACCTGAAGATGTTTTTATCAATCCCATTAAAGATGGCATTCAAGGCCTTAGAATTGCCAAGTGCTAGCTCATACTTTTCCTTGGTCCACTCTTCTTCAGGTTTCAGCTTGGTGTTTCCTTCTTTATCAGTAATAACAGGGTGCTTCCACTCTTTTACCACAGCCTTCCAAGCCCTGTTGTCCAAGGACTTCAAGAAGGTAACCATCCTTGGTTTCCAATAATCATAATTAGAGCCATCCAAAATAGGGGGTCTATTCACAAATCCACCATCTTCCTTGTCCATCTTTACCAGAAAGTATCAGCCCTAGATCTCACCCAGATGCAGAGCAGAATGCCTGCTCTAATACCAATTGAAATTCTGGTACCAGATATGTGATGTTACGTGTGATGTCACAACAACACACTCTACAATGGACAATATAACACAACAGAAAAGACACAAAGAATTGTTCACCCAGTTTAGTTAAACAACTTACTCTGGGGGCTACCAAGCCAGGGATGAATTTCACTATCAGTAGAATTAATTTACAGACTCAACAACCCAGTTGACATCTCCTAAACTTAATCACTACTTAATGAACCTTCTACCTAAGAGACCACTTAGGTATGAGAACACTACTCAATCCCTAAATCACTTCAGTGATATAATTCAAAGATCACACACTTTGAAAAACACAACTTGATTCTGCTTCACAGCTTTGATCAAGAACAGAAACTCTCTTGCTTAACAGCTCTAAAGATATCAATTACAACTCAAAACAATAACACCAATTCAACATGAATGGTTTACAAAATACACACGAAGACACAAATGACACTCAGTTTTTAGCTCTCTTTCTTCGTTACTTTTCCTTCAGGATTGATGCGCTTTATATAGCTATTTGATTTGGGCTTGGACCTGCTACAATATCTGACCTGATTTGTTATTTAAAACTGAATCTTCAAAACAGATTTGATCTCCTAAATCTTTTCAAATCAGCCCTAATGTTTGTTATATGATTTGCTTCATGATCTGCTCCATCTCTGATTGCCAATATCTTCTCCAAGAAATTCGCATCCAATCACTCTAACAGATCTCCTCAAATCTTACTAACACGCGCAGCCCTAAAACATCACAAACTGATGTTCGGATGTTCTGCTATAGTGATGTCAAGACATCACTTATAACATCAGCATACAAAACTTCCAACCCTGCAACAGCTAATGATAAGAACCAATGTTATGACATCAAACATATGACATCAACATTGTTCAACTTTGTTTTACCAAAATTCCAGCCAACACTAGAACTAACAGAGCACATGTGTTCATGCAGAAGATGGGAACTTACAGGACTCCCATGTGTCCATGTTTTGTCTGCCATGAAGAGTAGGAATTTCAGGATAGAGAGTTACATCCCTGAATATTATAGAGTTTCAAAATACAAGGCAGTTTACAAACATGTCATCTACCCTGTTAATGGGTCTAACTTGTGGGTTAATACACCATACCCTGATGTGCAACCACCCAAGTTCAAGAAGATGCGTGGTAGGCCCAAAAAGAGGAAAAATTTAGAATAAGGAGAGAAAGATGGATCTGATAAAAAGATGAGAAGAACTGGTTTCTTGGTGAAGTGCAGTAGGTGTAACAAATCAGGGCACTACAAGTCCACTTGTAAGGACACACCAAGTCAGGCTGCACAACAGAGTGCTCAACACTCTACCCAAGAATCTACTCAAACTGTAACTCAGCCTGCTGTACAAACTACCCAAGCATCTCAAACAACAACCCAGTCTGCACCACATTCTACTAAATCCTCTCAGAAGACTCATGGTCCTGCAAAGGGGAAGACTCAGAAGCTACCAGTGAGGAAGGCTCCAAGACCATTTGTTCCACCTGGCCCTACAACCAGGCTGACTGCATCAAAGAATGTTGTTAGTCCAGTCACTAGGAGATCTACTCCCACCAAGAGAACAGCTGCAAAGAAGAATCCCTAGACATATTTAGGATGTATTGATGTAGTGGTTATGGTTTTGTGTTTTTTGTTATGGTTCTGAACTGTTATGAACCTGTTTTTTGTTTGGTACTTTTAAGGTTGTGATGAAATGAACAAGAATGTTGTTTTGGTTCTGAACCTGTTATGAACCAGTTTTTAGTTATGTTTCTGGTCTGTTATGTAATGAACACGAATGTTGTTATGGTTCTGAACCTGTTATGAACCAGTTTTTAATTATGTTTCTGTTCTGAACCTGTTATGAATCTGTTATGAACCAGTTTTCTGGTCTGTGATCAAAGCTTTAATAACAGTCCAAATATTATAGGTCATGTCCAAATATTACAACT
Source organism: Lathyrus tuberosus (assembly GCA_022829125.1). NCBI lineage: Eukaryota > Viridiplantae > Streptophyta > Magnoliopsida > Fabales > Fabaceae > Lathyrus > Lathyrus tuberosus. The sequence goes on from JALAZF010000115.1 coordinate 9,927,858, forward strand.
CCAAATTATAGGTCATGTTCCATACTTATAGGTCATGTCCAAATATTATAGGTCATGTCCAAATATTACAACTGATACAATATAACAGCAAATGCTTTCATAACTATGACAGCAAATCTTTTCATTAATAAAACATTTAAATACAACATTCAACCTTAAAAACAACATTCAACCTAAAAAACATTTAAAAACAGCAAAACCTACTTTCACATACACCAATAACTAACCTAATTCAACCTAAAAAACATTACAACTATAACAATTAAAAACAACAAATTCCATATTTTTTTCCACTTCATGATCATCTTCATTTCAGCATCAATATTCATCAGTTTTTTCCCAAGTTCTTCAATGTCTTTTTTTGCTTCATCTAATCCCTTTACAGCCACCTCATCCTATGCATTAAAAGCTCTTCTTTCTCATCAAAGGCATCCTCATGGTACCAACCAAAGTAATTGCATCCATCTTGCTTATAATTGGGACAACCCCAAAATAATTTTCCCATGTTCTTCACTGTTTTCCCCCTTTGAAGTACAGCCATGTCTCCACAATAGCACATGGGCTTCCTCCAACGATTTCCACTGCCTGTTGAATCCCCATTTTCTGCATTTCTCTTGCTTAAAGAAGAAGATGAACTACCCGATTTCATGTTTCCCTAAACCCTAACTTTTACTTTGGAGACAAATTGTAAGGATTGAAGATGATTTGAGTTTGCCCTAACAAAAATTGGGGGAAACGCGTCTGCAGAATCTACAAAGAAGGAAGAAGATGATAAACATAGTCCATGTCACCTGCCACGTAACAAAATATAAACGGACGTTTGACCAAACTAACGGCAAGGACTAACTTGGCACGTTTTAAAAATCTAAGGGACGCAATCGCCACTTTTTAAAGTTAAGGGACCAAATTAGACCCTGGTGTAAAGTTAAGGGACGAAAAAGATTATTTTACCATTGAAAAAAAAATTAAAAAAATTTAAAATTCTAATCAATTTAAATTATTCAGTTAAAATTCATCCAATTTTAAATTCTTCTATGAGATAGAGTATTAAAATTATAAATTATTAAATTTTTGTGCTTATTTTTCTAAATTTAAAATTTTTGGGGTCAAATTTAAAATTTGAAAAATATGGACTAAGTTGCAATATTTATAAATTTAAAAGACCAATTTGAAAATTTTGAAAAATATTAAGAACTAATTTGCAATTTTTGGAAACTTTTATAGGTCAATTTTTAAAATTTGAAAAATGTGAGAACTAACTTCAAATTTTGAAATAATAACATTCAATTAACATTCACATTTTATGGAGTTTGAGAGATATTTCAAATTCTTTTATTTTAAATGTCATTTCAAAATCATTAAATTTAACTTAGACAAAATACTTCATAAATTTCTCTCATTTTAACAATTCCTCCTATTTTTTATTCAAACAATAAATTTTGTCCAAATCATTTTAAATTGTCTCAAAACATTACATTCCCTCTTTAAAATACACTATCCAATTCTTGTTGCTCTACTATGTAGTTTGAGTTCTACTACCATATAACTTTAAATATTAATAATGAACTTGAATAAAACATCTTACTAAAAAAAGTAATAAAAACACTCAAATTTATGCAAAAACAAGTATAACAGAAAGAAAAGAAAAGTAGGTGATTGTGGTGGGGTTTGATAGATAGCATGTGTGTCCTCTATTCTGAGTCAATGGTATGATTTGCAACAGAAAATTTTGACAAGAAAGAAGAGTAAAAACAGATAGAATTGGAAGAAAAAGGAGAGTGTGTTGAAACCTTCCCTACCATTTTGGTGATGTTGAATAATCACATCCCAACACCTTATTATCACAAACTCACGCTAGAGGAATCATGAAAGCTGACAAATAGAATAGAACCTGCATCAATACACTTTTTCTGAATTTCCTTTAATGAGAGAAAAAAACACTATCAAAGATAGTTTCATTCTTTTAAAAGGGCTTACTTTGTGCCACAATCTATGCTTGCTTCTCTTAAGAATGGCCAACTTAGTCACCACATTGTTAATGCTTGGGTTGTGTTTGATGTATAATATTATCTACAATGTGAAACTTATGGCACAGGGAAGTGTAATGGGAGAAACAACTAGGTTCTATGATTTTAAGGTATGATGTGTACTGTTAAATCCTATCATATCATATATGTAGCAGTATCGGTGTCCTGTGTTTTTGACATAATCAGTGTCAGAGTGCCCATGTCGTGTTGTGTTCCGGTGTCTGCGTCAGAGTCTATGTTTGATGGCTATCTTTCTCTATATTTGTTGATGAGCTTATTGGTTATTGTACAGGTTCAAACTAAAAGAGTTACGAAACTTTGCAACTCGAAAGAAATTGTTACCATCAATGGTATGTATCCAGGACCTGTAGTTTATGCAGAAGAAGATGATAGAATCATAGTCAAGGTTACCAATAAGACACCTTTCAATGTTACGATTCACTGGTAATCTCAATCACAGTCTCATAAACTAATTTAACTAGCAAATTTTTTTAACTAACAAGCTTGAGTTTCGAATTTTAAGGCATGGTATCCGGCAAAAGCTATCGTGCTGGTACGATGGACCGTCCTTTATTACACAATGTCCGATTCAAGCAGGCCAGAGTTTCACCTATAATTTTACAGTGGTGAATCAGAAGGGAACTTTCTTCTGGCATGCTCATGTTTCTTGGCTAAGAGGAACAGTTCATGGAGCTATGATCGTTTATCCAAAGAACAGGGTGCCTTTTCCATTTAAGAATCCTTATCAAGAGCAAATAATCATACTGGGTAACTAACTTACAAGATGGCTTCTTTGGTTTGAATTCACTGTTTTCATGTTTGTATGTTTTCTTCGTGTAACGCTGATGTTGCGAGCTGATTCGAATTATGGCAGGGGAATACTGGCTGCAGGATCTCCAACAAGTTGAGCATGCAACTCTGGTGAGTGGAGGAGCTCCGCCTACAGCAGATGCATATACCATAAACAGTCATCCAGGCCCCAACTATAACTGCTCCATTAACGGTATTTTTGAGATAAAAGAAGATAACAACTAACAAATAATAGTGAAAACACTGATTTCATTGATATGTTTCATTTCACGTTTTTCAGATGTGTACCAACTTAATGTGATTCCGGGAAGGACCTATTTGTTAAGACTGATTAATGCGGGTTTAAACACCGAGAACTTCTTTGCCATTGCTAATCACAAACTAAAGATCGTGGAAGCTGATGGTGAATACACAAAGCCATTCACCACAGACATGGTGATGCTTGGACCGGGCCAAACACTAAATGTCCTAGTCTCAGCTGATCAACCAGTAGGAAAATACTCCATGGAAGTGGCACCTTACAGATCTGGCAGGATTGTCAAATATCAAAACGTTTCCGCGATTGCCTACTTCAACTATAAAGGGGCCGAATCTAACGGCTCATGTTTACCAGCTAAATTACCTAAGCTTGATGATAGGCTAGCTGTTAAGACAGTCATGGATGGATTAAGGAGCCTAAATCAAGTGAATGTTTTCAAAAAAATTGATAAAAACATATTCATCACCGTTGGATTGAATGTTCAAAAATGTCACTCAAAGACACCAAAGCAAAACTGTCAAGCAATGAATAATGGCGTGCTGACAGCTTCCATGAACAATATAAGTTTCGTTCATCCTCGTATATCAATCCTGGAAGCTTATTATAATAAAGTAAATGGATCATATACTGAAGATTTCCCCGATGCACCCTCTAAGTTCTACGACTTCGTTAATGGTGCCCCGAATAACATTCCATACGACACGGAGTCATTGAATGGGACTAGAACTAAGGTCCTTGAATACGGTACCAAGGTGCAACTCATTTTGCAGAACACAGGGACAGTCAACATTGAAAATCACCCGATTCACATCCATGGCTACAGCTTTTATGTTGTAGGGTATGGCGCGGGGAACTATAATCCACTAACAGCAAAATTCAATTTAGTGGATCCCCCGTACATGAATACAATCGGTGTTCCAGTGGGTGGATGGGCAGCTGTCCGTTTCGTCGCTGATAATCCAGGTATACACTTAAACGTACATTTCGGTTTTCTATATTTCTCTAAAATTTAACAAATTAACACAAAAGGCCGTTTGAACTCGGTTTTGCAGGTGTGTGGTACATGCACTGCCACATTGATATACATCAATCATGGGGACTTGGAATGGTATTTATAGTGAAGGATGGAAAAGGAGATCTAGAGTCCCTACCACATCCCCCATCAGACCTGCCACTATGTTAAAGACTACCAACAGATCAAAACAAATAGTGCTAACAGATAATTGTGTGACCTTTTTTCGAGTTTGAGCATTCTTTAGATCCAAGTATGTAGCTGTAAAATGTGGCACTAGTGCATTCTTTTAAAAGAAAAATCTATGGATGTAAAGAACAAAATGAATAGATGAATGCAAATCTCTTTTTCCTTGTTTTTTTGGTACGGTAAAAGTTTAGGCGATGAATGCAAATCCTTTTTTCCTTGATTTTTGGGTACGGGAAAAGTTTAGGCGAGTTCTGTCTTGGGAGCTCCATGGGGTCATGGAAAGCTTTAAGACTCAGAAAGTGAAATTGCTTCGTTGGTAACCTGGAATTTCATGTGTATTTTGATGTTTTGTCGTATTTTTGGTATTTTTGAATTATCGATTATTTGTAATTTGATTGTATTGTTCATTTGTAATTTGATTTTTCATTTATGGTAGAAATGTACCTTAAATTATCCCTTTCACTCACTTAGGTTGAAACCATTGCAATGCTTTTTGTTTTGAGCAATTTGGTCAAAGTCAATCATGCGTGCCTTGAATCACAAGTTAGAAGTTTTAAAACAAGTGTTCTTTAAACTTGATTTGAATTGCAACTTTGGCTAATTCGAATCAAGAACAAAAGGAAAATTTGGAATTTGGCACCGGAAGTGTGATTCAAATCAAGATTTTGCCTAATTCGAATGAAAGACACCTTAACGTGAATCACAAATATGGTTGACTCAAATCATGACTAAATGAACTCTTTTGAAAATCACCTCTAGTTGTGTGATTTAAATCATATAACTACTTGATTCAAATCATATGATCGGAATCATGATTCGAATCAAACAAGCCAAACCCTGAATTTATCACCTTGATTCAATTCACTCTTTCATCTTTTTCAAATTATAATTGTAGGATCTGACTCGAAACAACTGCTTAATTTTTCACCTATTTTGTGTTTCACCTCTAGCACATATATAAATCATTTTTGTCATTCTCCAAATGATGATGATGAGAATACATCCAACACACGTGAGTTTTAGAAAAAACATGTGTTATTTCTTTCACAAACACCTTCTTTCTCAAGTTAAACCTAGAGAAAAACTTCATAAAGTGTTGATTGAGTGGGTTCTTATAAGGAGTTATCTGAGATTCTTTAGATAACCAATCTGTAAATAGAGTATGCACCTAAGAGGGGGTGAATTAGGTACTTAGAATTATTTTCTGGTTTTAACTTAAGTATTGTAATTTTTCCGATGTAGTTTCTAAGTGATGAAAGCTGTAAAATGTGGAAAGATAAATGACAAGGCGATATATCCTAATTCCCCTCATAGTCCGAGAGTACTCTAGTCCCCTTACGCAGTAAGAGTTTTTCACTAATGTTAGATCTTATGGACAAGACAATCTTAGTCTTTCTATATAGACTCTAACACAATCACCAAGAACAATCCTTTTGGATTTTCACTAAGTACATTAAGAGAACAATCCTCCCTTAATGGCTCTCTTGTTTCCAACAATCCTGAACAACAAGGATTATAACAATAATCAGAATTTTACAAGAGTTTTAAATGTAGTGTACAATGAATCAATCACTTGGATTGATCTTCTCCTTCAAGCATACAATTTTCTTTATGATATACAAGTGCTTAAGTATGTATGTGGATGAAACTTATGAATATTTTCAATGAAAATTATGAGCAGAAAGTTTCTACATGGGAAAATTATGACCAAAGGCTCATAATACCACTGTTAGGGGAGATTTTCTCTACTAGGGAGCATTGAACATTGTGGAACTTCTTTTCTAGAGCAACACCTTTGTAAGAGACACACCACATACTCACCCAAAACCTTAAGGTGATATGTGTATGGGTTCTCCCACTTATAAATGCTCAAGGCACCACATTTTTATCCAATGTGAGACTATTATCCACACTACTTACACTTGTTATTTTCTGCTCATAATTTTCATTGAAATTATTCATAAGTTTCATCCACATACATACTTGAGCCCTTGTATTTCATAAAGAGAATTGTATGCTTGAAGGAGAAGATCAATCCAAGTGATTGATTCATTGTACACTACATTTAAAACTATTGTAAAATTTAAATTATTGTTGTAATTCTTGTTGTCCAGGATTGTTGGAAACAAGAGAGTCATTAAGGGAGGATTGTTCTCTTAATGTACTTGGTGAAAATCCAAGAGGATTGTTTTTGGTGATTGCGTTAGAGTCTGTATAGAAAGACTAGGATTATCTTGTCCATAAAATCTAACAATAGTGAAAATCTCTTACTGCGTAAGGGGACTGGAGTACTCTCGGATTGTGAGGGAAACCAGGATATATCGTCGTGTCATTTATCTTTCCTCATTTTACAGCTTTCATCACTTAGAAATTAAATCAAAAAAATTACAAGACTTAATTTAAAACCGGAAAAATAATTCTAAGTACCTAATTCACACCCCCCTAGGTGCATACTCTACTTACAATTAGTATCAGAGCAGGTTCAAGTAATCTACTCTTGTGATCCAGAATGGATTCCGCAAACCCAGTGTTTAGAGACCGCGCATAAACTTACACAATCATCTTTAACCTTGAATCAAAAACTCCGTTATTCTGGTACTCAACTCTAAAGATTGAGTGTGAGTGGTAATTGCAAGACACATTAGGGAATCTAATGTTTTTTGTGAAGCTTTTTGTGTGTATCAGGTTAAAGAATCGGTTTGTGATTATGGTGTCTGGAGACTGACTCCTAGCAAGAAAAAAGATTAATTTTCTTCAAAAAATTTCGGTAGAGTTGAGTGAAGACCACTGCGGACAAAGTTTCAGAGTTCCTAAGATCCTTCCGTAGAACAAAGGCTCATACAAAGGAATTCCAATAGGGTTGAGGGAAGAGTGTTGCGAACGGAATCTGGAAGTAAAACTTTGGTTCTAGGAAGGTGACGAGCTCAAGATCGAGTGAAGATCTTGTGGATTTGGCAAGTTTTTAGTGCTTTGCCTACAACAAAAGGGAAATATAGATTCAGACCTGTGTTTGCTTAGCTTTTTGGCTTGAAGTATTCAGTGTTGTCTTGATTGACCGTTGTAACAAAAACTCTTGTATATTAATTTGCAAAACAGTGGAGAACCTTACAAATTTTCAATGGTTCGTCATTGAAGACTGGACTAAACGCTAGCGGGGACGAATGCATTGAACCAGTATAAATCTGGTGCACATTTTCTCTTTCCCTTCTCTTTTAAATTTCAGTCTAGATTTGTATGACCTTAAATTTTATCATTGTCTAGAATCACATGTTGCTAGGTTTTTTTATCTACTTATAGTGATTTATGTGTAAGTGTAAGTCTGTGATAGATTTAGTTATTTAAATCTTCTTTCTTTCTGGTGATTATAACTGTATAGACTCTTAATATTAGAGTGATTGTTCGATTAATAAGATTCAATTTAAATATCGTGTGTAATTGAATTCAGTTAATTGATGCATTGATTGTTTAAGCATCATCATCTTTCACAGACATCGTATTTTTCTGATATTCTGAGTAAATCATGAAATCAATTCAAGCGCATGTTTATTGGTAGCGAAAACTCTTGTGGGATCTAAGTTTCTGACCTGAATCCTTACCAATTGGATTAGACTTATCTACATCGTCGAATCTCTTTTCCTTTAGTTTAATTTCTGTGTACTAATTCATCGAAGTTCTAAACTAAACTCAAACATATTGATATTATTGGAAATCAAACTGATAAAATACGACTCCAGTAAGATGTCCATATATTAAGATATAATAGATTTACATTGAACAGGTAAAGCATTCAATTGCTCAGAAATTTAAGCGGCATGAAAGCTGACACAGTGACTCATTAAATAAAAAATCTTACCAGCACACTCCAGTCAATTCTTTCTCCGATACGCTAAGAACACGTTATTAATTGATTGCAATGAAATCTACATACGACAGATAAGAAATCACGGGTTGACCCTCTCGACAATCCAGTTTTTCTTTGCTTCTGCACTCAAACTTGATCGGAATGTTAGTCTCTGGTTACTCTTTAGATTCAAGTAATCAACCTGTAAATGGTTGAAACCGTAGTGAATATGTGAAAAAGTAAATGCGTGGATTTAAACTAAGAGAAGCATCAGTACCTCATCTGGTTCTAGAATCAGAACACAAAAAGCATCAACCGGACCTATAGAAGGATCCAACAATATTTCTGTTTGTGATTGTTCATTTAGACACGGAAGCCCTGGGTTGGGCCACAAATATTGCGCCCGTGATCTCACGGAACCGGCAAACCACGACTTTTCTCTTTGCTGCATTACAAATTGATAAACAGAGGGGAATTGCTCTAATCAATGACAAACAGAATGTGATTCAAATTCAATCATAACTGAAAACCTCTAATCAAACCTGAAGTTTAACCGGATCAGGATTCGTCCCATCGATAATATCTACATGCCCGTTTATCCGAAACTGCTCCCACGAATCTGTGAAATACCAACATATCTAACCACAAAAACCACACTTAGTCTCAAAACCTAAGCCCTAATTTTTCATTGTTATCAAAAAGAAGCTAATTACCTCAGCAAAGGAACAAAGCTTAAGCTCTTCAATCTGTACTACAAACAAAGCAAAAAGTAATTAACTTTTCAATGAAAAATCTCACTCATGCACCAAATTTCAAAACTTTCATCAACAAAATAAATAAAAAAAACGAAAACCCAGTTTTTATATTTCCAACATCGAATTTCTGTTACAGAATTTGATCAAAAACAACACCTTGCGAGTTCGGGTATCGGTGTTAATCAGGATATTATCAGTGTTCTCTTGGAATCCTCTGAAAATTCAAAACAATGAACGACATGTGGTGAGTTTGGGTTAAACCAAAGAGTGGAACGACAAAGAGAAGAACAGAACCTGAAAACGACAGTGCGGTTCGAAGGTTTTCCGTTGGTTCCTATAGTTGCCTGAAACAGAGATAAACGACAAATAAAATAAATAAATAAAATTAATTGAAAATGAATAAGAAGATGAAGAAGAAGAAGAAAAGAGTTACGAGTTGCATGTAAGAAGAGTGTTTGAGATGAGTGTTGGATTCCAGAGCATTGAGAAGAAGCTGCTTCCATGCTATGATGCTCCCCATTCCCAATTTTTGCTATGAATTCAGATTTTTCTTCTAAAAAATTCGACACTTTTTTAAAAAGTTTTTTTTTAAGTCTCCAATTAGATAGTATTCCATTCTATTTATTGTTGTCATGCAGTCATGATTTTATTAACCATTAGATTTTGATCGGATGATCAGAAATAATAGATTTTTATAACTTTAAAAACAACAAGCTTAAATAACTATTGTTTGATGTTAATCAGATGGTTATCATTACATAATTGTGTGATTGCGGATTTTTCCAACTAAAGCAAATTTTGATATGAATGTCTTTCATTCTATTTTCAATATTTACTTTCGAGGTCCAAATGCTCAAATAATAGAAAAAAGAAAATTCACATCTCAAATAATAGGAAAAAAAAGCTCAATAATGAGGTACAAATGCATAAGAAAAATGAGGTGTTCACTTCGATATAAAAGGATGATATAATGGTGGATACATGAATAAGAACTCATCATCTCAAAGGCGAAGTGATGGAGACATAGGTCTCACCTTTGACAGTCTCAATCACCAAATATAAACGAGGTTAAGGAATTCAAAAGAGGTGACAAGTTACAATTTAGGAAACATGAATGTGTTAAGTAGCTTTTAAGGAATGCATTAGACGACGTGGAAGTCCTGAGGCAACATAGATGAGGTAAGTAACATGTTCTGGACTGGGTCGGCACTTGCCCATCCGTCGGGCAGGTCCAACACAATACTGCGATATGAGGTCCAATATGGCTCAATTCACTTTCTTGTCGAGCACACTCAATAGTTTTACCGTCGAGCAGATATCACATATCCCGGGGAGAGATCATGCCTCTCCCCCACGTACTCCATGTACTCCTCCCCGCGGGGACACGCTATCAGGTAACTACCCACCTCCAAAAGAGTAGGTCTGTCCACTTTCTGGAGATCTCAGGACAGTTACTCCAGAGCGAAGACCACGTGTTGGTCTTCCCTACGCCACGTAAGCCCTGGCAGTTATCTGCATTGGGTCTAGCAATCCAACCCAGTGCAGACGACCGTTGGCCCAGCGCTGGGGGCACAATATAAATACCCTCTCTCACGAGAGGGTCAGGTTAATTTTATTCTCATTCTTACTCTCACTTTTTGTACTTGCTTGCTTCATTCCTGACTTTGGCATCGGAGTACCTTGCAGGTACACCCCCACCGTCTCATCATCACCGTAGTAGCGGAGCTCACGACGTTTGCTGGTCACTAATCTACTTTCTGATCAGGTACGATCAGTTGCGCGGTCTGTGGGAACCTTTGCTTCCCCGTTTTTCTCTTCGTAAAACCAAAGCAACTTCCATTTCCTGACAATCATGGACAGCCCTCGACCTGAGGCCAAGACTCCGGACACCGCCTTCGCACAGTTCAACAACGGAGACAACCACGATCCCAATGTGGTCGTCAACGTCGAAGAAGGCGACGAGAGGGATGGGCGTACTGCCTCCCCCTCTTCTGACGACGCGACATACAACGCCGCCCAACACGACAACACCCCAACTGTCTACCAGCCTGTTCCCGCACCACCGAATGCTGACCCAAACACGGTGGCCCTGTTTGCACTAGTCAATCAGACCAACCTGTTGATCTCCCAGGAGAACTTGCGAATTGAAGCGCTCGAAAGGGGGCGACAACAACGCTCTACCCCGCGGAGACACCGTCGTCCCACATCTTACAACCCTTCTGCTCCCCCGCGGAGGACAGGACAGGACGACTCTCGGAGCCCTTCCCCCCAACCTGAGGGACGCCACCTGCGCCTGGAACGACCCTAGCCTGTGGTCGCCCAGAAGCGCAATCGCTCACCTCCTCGGAAGGAACAACAACGCTCCCCTGTCCTAAAGAGGAGCAAAGCTGACGGCGAAAAGCTGAAGAGCCGTCCAAGGAGTCCCTCCTGACGACACAGGCGCGGTCGTGGCGATCACTCCCCGTCGCAGTCACTAGTGAGGAGTGACGAAGACGACCAGCATACCCCCTGTCCAAAGAGATTATGGATACGCCTATAGCCGTCTGGATGGAGAAGCCCACACCTTTAGCAACGTAAGACGGCACTGCTGACTCGGACGACCACGTCGAGAGCTTCGAGGCTATGCTCGACTACAGGAATGTTCGGGGAGCTATTAAGTGCAGGCTCTTTCCGACCACCCTCCAAAAAGGTGCCATGGCTTGGTACAAAAGCCTTGCACCAGAGTCCATCATTGCTTGGAAGCAACTGAAGAGACAGTTCTCCAGGCATTTCACTGCATCTCAACGCCACCCAAAGACGATGGCCTCTCTAGAAGCCATCCTCTAAGGGAGAGACGAATCTCTCAGAGACTACATCGAGAGATTCAACCGGGAAGCTGTCGAGGTAGCTACTACCGACGACATGAAGAAGTCCCTGATCGAGCACTGAGTTTACCAAGGTTATGGCCATCCAGAAGCCCCGCAACTTGGAAGAGCTCCTCTACAAGTCCCAAGCGTACATTCAGTACGAGGAGACTGAGGCCGCCCACTATGCCCGCGATTCGCAGCTCCAAGAGGGCCCCCAAAACTCCAGGCAAGAATACTCAACCGCTACCCGACGAGGGGGTGATAGAAGAAGAGAGGACTGTCCTAGGGACTCTCGTGAATCGAGAGGGCCAGTTGGCCGATTCACGGAGTACACCTCACTCACTGCTCCCCGCGAGTGAATTCTGGCTGAGTACGCCAACTCGGAATTCTAGAAAGGAGGTGCCCGCTTCCCGAAGCTGACACCCCCCAAGGACAATGTTGACAAGTCCAAATACTGCAGGTTCTATAGAAGCCATGGACATGTCACTGAGGACTGCATCCACCTCAAGGATGCGATAGAAATTCTGATCAAAGAGGGGCACCTCAAGCAGTATACGAGGAGGAATGACCCCCCCCCCCCCAGGCAGGATGCCCGGGAAACACAAAGGTTCGAGGAGACGGCCCATTCCACCGGAGAGGGTGGACTGCAAGGCGCCCTGAGCATCTCCATATCAGAGGACTTATACGTCCCTGACGAGACCGAGATCTCCGCGATCACCCTTAACCCGTGGAAGAGTCTTCCCCCCGAGGACCCGGTGACCGCTCGCAGCCCGTGGGAAAGTTTCCCCATGGTAAAGGTTATATCTGGATGGGGCTTCAACAAGGTCTCCGTCGGGTCAATCAAGCGGAAGTTCGACGAGCTGGAATCCGCGAGCTTGGCACAGACTGCCACCTTTAAGAAGGTGCAAGGGAAGTCAAACCCAATCACCTTCTACCTCAAGGAACTGCCAGGTGGTGCGCCCAACTCCACCATCCCTCTCCTGATCCGGGAGCAGATGGCGAAATTTGACGTCCGCAGAATCCTGGTCGACCAAGGGAGTTCAGTGGACATCATGTACGCCCACCTCTTCGAGACCCTCCAGCTTGATGAAAGGCATCTAACCCCCTACGTGGGCTCAGATCTCCAGGGGTTCAACGACACGACCACCAGGCCATGGGGTTATGTCGAGCTGATGGTCACCTTCGGGAGTGATGACACTGTCCGACAAGTCAAGACCCGCTTCTTGGTAGTGGACTGTCCTTCCCTGTACCAGTGCATCCTGGGGAGGACAACTCTGGTCGAGCTCATGGCAGTACCATCTATAGTGCATCTGAAGATGAAGTACTACACCACTTGAGGTCGGGTCGTCACCATCCACGGGGACATCGAAGCTGCAACCAAAGGTCTGAGCTCGATCAAAGTCAAGCCCAAGGCCAGAGAGAAGTCAACCCCAGACGCAGTGCAGAAGCCACTCCTACGCGTCAACGCAGTGGACCTCGACACTCGTTTCCCCGGCGAGCAGGAAGAAGAGGGAGCAGCGGACAAAGACCTCTCAGCTGAAGGCAGTAGGCAGCCCTTCCGCCCAATACGCCCCTTCCCAGACGGAGACTTCGAGCTCGTCGCCCTCGGATATGATCCAGATAGGAGCGTGAAGATTGGTACCCGGGCTCCCCGACCTAGCGAAGAAGCAGTTGAAGGCATGCCTCTGGGAGAACGTTGATTTGTTTGTGTGGAGCACGTCGGAGATGCCTGGCCTCGACCCAGAAGTGGCCTGTCACCAACTCACTGTAGATCCAGCCGCTAGGGCTATAGTGCAACGTAGGCATAGGCAGTCTCCCGAGAAAGCGGAGGCTGCTGAAAAAGCTGTAAAAGACCTCTTAGAGGCAAATTTCATTTCGGAAGCCAGGTACACAACCTGGTTGTCCAACGTTGTACTTGTCAAGAAAAGTAATGGAAAATGGAGGATGTGCGCTGACTATACCGATCTTAACCGGTCGTGCCCGAAAGATTCTTATCCCTTGCCTAACATTGACCAGCTGGTCGACAATTCTGCAGGTTTCAAACTATTTTCCTTCATGGACGCCTACTCGGGGTACAATCAAATCCCCTTGGCCAAGGCCGACAAGCAGCACACTGCCTTCATGACCGAGTCGGGCAATTACTACTACAACGTGATGCCCTTCGGCCTGAAGAACGCCGGCGTGACCTACTAACGGATGATGAACAAAGTCTTCCGGGGAGAGATCGGCAACATGCTCGAGGTCTACATGGACGACATAATCATCAAATCTGCGGAAGAAGTTGAGCACGCTGCCCATCTCAAAAAGTTATTTGACATGGCGAGGAAATGCAGGATGAGGTTCAACCCCGACAAATGCACCTTCGGTGTCTGAGCGGACAAGTTTCTTGGTTTCTACCTCATAGAGCAGGGAATCGAGGCAAACCCCGACAAGTGCAGGGCATTCTCCGAGATCTCGACACCGAACTCGAAGAAATCGATACAATCACTGAACGGGATGCTGACCTCGCTTTCCCGCTTCGTGGCCAAGTCGACACAATACGCGCTCCTATTTTTCAAGCTTCTACGCCAGAAAGCCACGTTCGAATGGATCGAGGAATGCGAGCAAGCACTCCTCCACCTCAAACAAGTCCTTTCGCAACCCTCGGTTCTCTCGTGACCAGAGGGCGGGGAGACATTATTCCTATACCTCGCCATCACGAGCGAAGCAGCCAGCGCAGTCCTAATCCGGGAAACCCCCGACGGGCAGAAGCCGATTTACTTCACCGACAAAGCCCTCCAAGGCCCGAAACTTAGGTACTAGCAAATCGAAAAGGTCACTCTGGCTCTCGTCACCGTGGCCAAGAGACTGCGATATTACTTCTTGGCCCACACGATCGTGGTGAGGACCGAGCAACCCGTGAGACAACTCCTCGACCGGCCAAACATGGCAGGGAGGATGCTCAGATGGTCGCTCGAACTCGCTGAGTTTGACATCCAATATGAAGGGAGAAAGGCCCTGAAAGCTCGGGTGCTGGCCGATTTCGTGGCGGAAATGACCCTCCCAGAGTCTTCGACCAACGGATCCCAAAAGTGGATGATCTACGTCGATGGTGTTGGCTTCTAATTTCGACACCTGAAACTGAGATAGGGGTCTCTCTCCCAAGGAAAAGAATATCTAAAGTTTATGAAGCTTCGACAGAAACGTGGTTATAAGGAGGTTCAGTCGAAAGCTATCTTCTTGCTAAGAAGAGAAGACTCAAAAAACTTAGAAATATTTCTAAAAGTTTGGAGGAATTTTCAACCGAAGACTAGGAAGTGACGTTCGACGCGAAGGTTTGAAATTCAAATAAAGGAGGGAGTTGTTATTTTGAAAGGAAGACGCGTGGAATGCATCTAAGGGGCGAAGGCATGCTGAATGCCATTTGTCTTCATTAGAAACGGTGACCATTAGTGGCAGTTATTTCGACTGTATATAAATAGGGAGTCGTAGTGTTAGATTTTCGTGCGTGTATTCAAAATTTGTACAAGTTACTCAAAAATACTCAAAGCACCGTGTGAGAGAAAAGAGTTAACATTGAAAAAATGTATGTTTGGAAAAACACCAGTTTCATTCTTTATATTTCAATGAAGTTTTAAGTTATTTATTTGCAATTCATTCTACATTTCTGCAATTTCATTCCTGCACTTTTATTACGTTTTCGTTATTTCTTTTAAGAACCAAACTTTATCATTTCTGTCCAAACCACATCAATTTATGAAAAACAATGATGAACATAACGAATAAAAGGTTTGATTTCTATACAAATTGTCGAAACTCTTAAAGCACATTGTCTTAGGATTTGTATGGTCGATCCCGAAAGTAAACTAATTTTCACAAATTAGGAGAACAGCGGTTATTTGCTAATTTTCAAGGCAAACAAATTGAAGCACTATATAAAACCAGTGGATGTTTTCGTTTCTCCTCATTTCGATGTTATAAAATACATGTTATCCAAACCAATTTTGCACAGTCGAATTGGAAAGTGGGCCTTAGCATTAACTGAGTATTCTTTGACGTATTTACCTCTAAAAGCTGTCAAAGGGCAAACAGTGGCTGATTTCATAGTCGACCACGCTATAAATGAAAAGTCTTTGGACTACATTGAACTAGAACCATGGAAGTTATACTTCGACGGCTCTAGTCATAAAAATGGAACTAGTGTAGGAGTTTTAATTATTTCTCCTAACAAAATTCCAACAAAATTCAAGTATAAAGTCGAAGGCTTATGTTCAAATAACGAGGCCGAATATGAGGCTTTAATAGCCGGACTTGAAATTTTATTGGAATTGGGGGCAACTCGAGTCAAAATAATGGGCGACTCAGAGTTAGTCATAAAGCAAATAACAAAGAAGTACAAATGTGTCAAAGAAAATTTGATCATGTACTTTGTAATAGCCAATCGACTCTTGAAAAGATTCGATATGGTAACGATTTGACATATCCCTCGAATAGAAAACCAGGAGGCAAATGACTTGGCGCAAATTGCTTCTGGCTACAAAATATCAAAGGAAAGTCTGCAAAAAGCCATTGAAGTCAAAGGTAGAGTCATATCGACAAGATTATCACCATCAGACTTGGAAGCTACAAAGTTAGGGTATGCTGATAAGGAAAATTTTGAAATTTTGGCTGTGGATAGTTTGACGGACGAAGATTGGAGAAAGCCAATAGTGGAGTATTTGCAAAATCCAACAACATCCACAGAGAGTAAAACCAGGTATCGTGCTTTGAGCTATGTTCTTTTGGGTAATGAGTTGTTTAAAAAGACCCCTGAAGGGGCCTTGCTTAAGTGCCTTAGTGAATCTGAAGCATATTTAGCCCTTTCGACTATCCATGGTGGGGCATGTGGGGCATATCAGGTAGGCCACAAGATGAAATAACTCTTGTTTCGACAAGGTATGTACTGGCCTACCATGTTAAAAGACTGTATCGAAATCGCTAAAGGCTGTCAAGAATGCCAAGTGCATGCAGGTATACAACATGTTCCTGCAAGAGAATTACATTCCATAGTTAACCCATGGCCCTTTAGGGGTTGGGCTTTGGATTTGATTGGCGAGATTCGACCAGCGTCGTCTAAGAACCAAAGGTACATTTTGGTAAGTATTGATTACTTTACAAAGTGGATCGAGGCTATACCTTTACCAAACGTTGACCAAGAAGATGTGATTGAATTCATTAAGAAACACATCATCTATAGATTTGGAATCCCAGAGACTATCTAAACGGATCAAGGATCTGTTTTTACTGGTCAAAAGATGCAGGAGTTCGCTAAAGAAATGAGTTTCAAGTTGTTAACCTCTACACCATATTATGCTCAGGCAAATGGTCAAGTGGAAGCAGCGAATAAGGTAGTGATTGGGTTAATTAAGAATCATGTGGGAAAGAAGCCAAGAAATTGGCATAAGATATTAGACCAGGTTCTCTGGGCATGTCGAACCTCTCCCAAAGACGCAACTAACACCACTCCTTTTCGTTTGACTTTTTGCCACGATGTAGTTCTACCTGTGGAAATCTACTTACAATCAACAAGGATCCAAAGGCATCATGAGATCCCTTCTGAATCTTATTGGAATATGATGTTAGATGAGTTGGTAGATTTAGATGAAGAAAGACTTAATGCCTTGGGGTTGTTATAAAGACAAAAGGAAAGGGTAGAAAAGTCTTACAATAAAAAGGTGAAAGTCAAGACTTTTTCTCCTGGAGAATTGGTTTGGAAAGTAATTTTGCCTATGGATCGAAAAGTTAGGTCTTTAAGAAAATGGTCCCCTAAATGGGAGGGTCCTTTTCAGATCATACAAGTTTTTTCAAATGGTGCCTATGAGATTGAAGAGGTAGACGAAGATAAAAGAATCTTGAAAGTAAATGGTAAGTATTTGAAAAAATATAAACCTGTACTTCAAGAGTTAAAAATTGTTTATGAGTAATTGCAGAGAATTGGTCGAAGCCAACTTGGTATAAAACTGCCAGAATAGCTCAATTCATAACATAAAAGCCTCAAGGGGCTGTGAAATATTGTGCTAAAAACAAATATATTGGAATGGCAAATTAAAAAGGAAGGTTGCTCTTAATCTTGAGATACTTCGACTTTTGGAGCTCAAGGCGCCTCTCACATGAGGATTTGTCAAGCTTTAGCGCTGCAACCTCTCCTTCTAACTGTCGAGCTTTGTCAAGAAATTCCAGGGCAAGTTTTAATTCTCTGACTACTTCAGATTCATTAGAGGCTAGTAGTTCAGAGTTGCGTTGCCCAGCCTTGGAAATCTTGGCTTGCAGTTCTTCGATTTGTTTTTTCCAATTGGCAATATCCGCTTTATTGCTCTCAATCTCCTTAGCATGTTGTTCCTTTATCTGTTCCAATTCTCCCACCCTAGCTTCCGACTCAGCAGCAGCCATCCATGCAGTAGCCTCACTCCCAGATGTGGTCTCAAGTGCATTATTGATTTGAAGCAATTATTTTAGATCGGCGGTAACTTGATCAATCATAGTACTGTCGCTCCCAGGAATTTCATCCAAGTACAAACGCGAAAGTGTCGCAGAAACAGAGTCGCCAACAATGTGTATTTATCCCTAGAGAGGGAAAGGAAACACTGTGTAAACCTAAAGGAGAGGAAAAGCATGGTCTCGCGACCAAGAGAAACGGGTAAGGGAGTCGCTTACGCGAGGGGGAGGTGTTAGCACCCCCACGCGTCCATCGTACTCAATGGGATCCACGCTTGTTGTCTCGATCAAAGGGTATCGTCATCTGGAGCTCCGATGGTACTGGAAAAGAGAAGAAATGGGAACGGAAAAGAACGAAGAAGCGACGAAGAAAAGAAAATGAAGTGACTCGATAGGACATCGCCGTCCTATGCCTACGTATTCCCTCGTGCAATGGGAAAGTCAGAGTCAACGTAGTTCGGACGACTACGAACTAAAGGGGGGAGGTTGCTCGCCAAGACATCGCGTCTTGTGCCTACGTATCCTCAACCGGACTAGAGAGAGGAAATCAGAGCAGTCGTAGTTCGACCTAACAAGGTCTTAATGTTTTTTATGAGCGACGTTAAGTTCGCGTCCGACAGTTAGGATCGATGCCTGTTTGCGACGAGACGGAAATCATGTGCTCTTTTCTGAAAATGATTTGAAACTTAACAATCCCGAAGGATGAAAAAGGTTTGAGTTTGCTTTTATGTTTTTTAGACAGAAGTGGATTGAAGTTAGTTTGTAACTTACATTGCACCAAAGTCTACCATGCGGGAACGAATGCATCGCATGGTCGCCCCCAATGGGACGTATGCGAAACACTCTAGAAGAGGAGGGGAGACCCCTCGTTCTTCATTTCCTACACTTAAGGCTCGAGCGCAATATATGTTATATTTATTAAGTGTCTTAGAATTGTTATGAGATGAGAAGAGAAGACTCAAGGAAAAGAAAACACTAAGGGGAATTCTATCCTAATGTTGTCATGCAAAATTTGGACCTAAGGTTGAGTTCAAAGGGGAAACATCTACCTAATGTTAGCACGCGTGGTTCGAACCCTAATGTCTATCCCATTCCAATCTTAATCAAAGATTAAGTTGGACTGGGCCGTCCTAAGGGAAAAAAGGGGAAACAAAGCAAAAACCAATGAAATAAACCAAAAACAGCGGCTACAATAGCGCTCCAGCACCTGCACAGCGGTAATATCCAGCAAAAACTCCAAACAGCATTTAACATCTCATGTTTTTAGCACAAAACCGGTGTAAAAGACAGCAGACAGCAATGGTATACAATTGATAGCATATAAATATTTCAGAACAGCAGCTGTAAAAAGCAGGGCAGCATGCAACTGAAAATGATTCGAACATGGCATAACAAGCATGCATTAAGCATCACATATTCCTCAATCAATCATGATTAAAATCACACCATACCCATGGCAAACAATTCTTGAAAACGTCATGAAAGAATGCACATCATTAAGCACATGAACAAGTTGAATCAATTATGCATCTCATGGAATTAAATGCAAGCAAGCATGTACCACACAACAACTCTAGCAACACCAGCAATAATTCACAATTAACATGCTCAAGGAGTGTGTGAAAAGTGTTCATCACATCAAGAAAACATCAATGCAAACATGGACATCCATCGATGAAAACCGAGAATCGCGTGTCAAAGAATCGTGTTCATGCAATGGTGTGAGGTGAAACAGCTCAAGAATAGTTCACAAATCATCAACATATTAATCCATGAAGTTTAGACATGCAAAGGATCTCAAACAAGCAAGAAGATGCAAGAAAATCACATTCTGCAGCAGTGGTAACCGGTTAACGTGTGGGCGTTAACCGGTTACTTAGTTCAAAATCAGACAAATTACGCAAAAATACAAAGGAGTAACCGGTTAACGCGTGGTGAGTAACCGGTTACTCTGGGACAGTAGTAAAAAAAAACAGTTTTAAAAGCACTTTTCCGCAGCGAATCACTTCTCCAAACATCCAAATGATCATGCAATCAATTAACCACGAAATTCACATCAAATATCAGTAATCAAACATCAGTTGAATCCAATAATCATCAACATCAAGAATCAAATTCAAGAAAAATGGATCCAAATCAAGAATCACCAAAGATCTACATTGAATAAGTTGTAAATAAGCTAAATCAAGTATAGATCTAAAGAAAACCAACCTACAAAGCTAAGATTTGCTTTGGTGATTGTTGCAAACGAAAATTGATGAATCCAAGCAAGAAATCCAAGATCTATGCATGAAACTTCAAGATCCTAGCAAGAAACTTCAAGATCCAAACAATGTGATGGTTTTGCTTCAAGCTTCCTCCAAAATCAGTTCCAAAAGCTCAAAATCAAGAGTGAAACAGCAGCAAATTCAAGATCCTTTCAATAATTGGTGAATGGATGAAGGTTTAGTTCCAAGATCCACAAATTTTAATGCAAAATTTGTTGAACTTTGATGAAGGAACTTTGAGTGAGGTTTTGAAATGAGAGAAAAATTGAGAGAAAATGGAGTGAGATGTGTAGAAAATTCAAAAAATGAATCAAGGTTGTGTGAGGTTTGGAATGAATTGATTTAAATAGAAGCTAGGTTAGGAATTCAAATGTGGTTTGGAGTGTGGGTTAATGAGTGGAATGGAGATTGGGAGTGGAATTTGGAAAAGAGTGTGGAATTAGAGTGGAAAGTGAAAGAGGGAATTTGAATTTTGGGTGGAAAATGATGAAAATGAATCAATTCTAGATCTTTCCCACACATGCACAAGCCAAGTACATGATGCACATTTAATTTTTCAAACTGTGCTCAGAGTAACCGGTTAACGTGTGGTGAGTAACCGGTTACCCAGTTCAAATAAACTGAGAATGCGCAAAAAAACAAAGGAGTAACCGGTTAACCTATGGTGAGTAACCGGTTACTCAGTTCAAATTTTGAATTCTGGCGCCTTTTGGAGGGAAACTTGGAAAAATGACTTGTTTTGAACCCATTAAGCCTATGAAACTCAAAACTTGATATTGCTACTGAGTAATACCTGGAATGAAACACAAATTCTTGCTGACACCTCAGAACATCCTGCTGAATTAGTAATGTCTGATACCGGATCGCTTGATCAGAAAATGACTGTTGAAGCTTCTAATTATTAAAACGTCTAATGAGCAAAATAAAAGCTCCAAAAGACCTTGAAAACTATTTGCTTGGCTCTAAATACTGCTGAAAATAGTACTGGAACTGATAACTCCATGAGTTGCTGGAAAATACCTTGATCCCATGCCCAGAAGAAACAATGATATGCAAAGATGATAATGCGAGAATGAAATGAAACATAAGCCAGTTAGTGCTAATAGAGAGAGGGCAAATTTTGAGGTGCTACAGATGGCACCCGAGGATATGGAAAAAACAACATTCATTACACCCTGGGGAACATTCTGTTACAGAGTGATGCCCTTCAATTTGAAAAATGCTGGTGCGACGTACTAGAGAGCTATGACTACTTTGTTCCATGATATGATGCGTAAAGAAATTGAGGTCTATGTGGATGATATGATTTGTAAGTCGAAGACTGGAGAAAATCATATCGAGTACTTATTGAAGTTGTTTCAATGTTTGAGAAAGTTTAAGCTCTGTTTGAATCCTAATAAATGTACTTTTGGTGTCCGTTCTGGAAAGTTGTTAGGCTTTATCGTCAGCCAAAAAGGCATTGAAGTTGACCCTGGTAAAGTTAAAGCTATTCAGGAAATGCCTGCGCCCAAAACAGGAAAACAAGTAAGAGGATTCTTGGGATGTTTGAATTATATCTCTCAATTTATATCCAATATGACTGCCACATGTGCGCCGATCTTCAAGCTTCTTCGAAAAGATCAGGGTTGTATATAGACAGAGGTTTGTCATAAAGCTTTAGAAAGAATTAAAGAGTATCTGCTTG
This sequence comes from Lathyrus tuberosus, assembly GCA_022829125.1. Taxonomy (NCBI): domain Eukaryota; kingdom Viridiplantae; phylum Streptophyta; class Magnoliopsida; order Fabales; family Fabaceae; genus Lathyrus; species Lathyrus tuberosus. Next base: position 9,950,001 of record JALAZF010000115.1, read on the forward strand.
AACCTCCAATTTTGTCTCCACCCGTGGAAGGAAGACCTTTGATCATGTATTTGACTGTGATGGAAGAGTCTATGGGCTGTGTTCTAGGTCAACAAGATGAATCTGGTCGAAAAGAATTTTCTATTTCTTATTTGAGCAAGAAGTTCACCGATTATGAGTCTCGGTACTCAATGCTTGAAAAGACATGTTGTGTTTTAGCTTGGGCTGCCAAACGCCTCCGCTAGTATATGTTAAATCATACGACTTAGTTGATATCCAAAATGGATCCAATCAAGTATATATTTGAAAAGCCTGCTTTAACTGGGAGGATTGCTTGTTGGGAAATGTTGGGTCAAGAATGCTGGGCCCATGTTGCTAGAATTGAGTAGAATGATGGTTTAGTTCTAAATCACAATCATCCTTAGATCATAAATAAAACTTGTTTTAAGATAATTACTGAGTTTCTACTATTGGCAAACTAATTAATAATTAATTGTGTGTTAATTAGATAACTAGAAATACTTTTATCTAACACTTAAATAATATTTATTTAGTTAAATCTTAACTAATTACTTAATTCCTAAAATAATTCAAACTACTTTTCTAATTAAATATGAAAGTAGTGGGCTCTTGGGGTCTAGCACTCCTTGGGTCCTTGGGGTCTAGCACTCCTTGAGGCGCACGCTTTGAGTTGTGTTCATTCCATCTTTCGCTTACTAAAAAAATACTTAAAACAATTAATTTTTGTTTAATTAAAATATAATCAACCTTTACAATTATTAAATTATAAATCATAATCTAATTAAACTCCTAACCATTTTCTTAATTAAACTAAAATCATAAACCATTTAGGTTAATATTTATAATCATTTTCTTAATTAATTATGGAAGTAGTGGCCTTTTGGAGTCTAGCACTCATTGGGTCCTTGAACGATCGCTCTTGGGGCGCACGCCTTGGGTTGTGATCGTTCCGTCTTCCATTTCTAAAATACTTAAAATATTTCAATCTAACTAAAGCATTCAACTTTTAAAAACATTTTCTTGACTTAAAAGTCATAATTCAAATTTAAAACAATTACCTAACCTTTTTACAAATACTCTTTTAACTAAAAAATTAAAATCATAATCAAAATTAAAATACTTAAAATATCTTCTTAAACAAAAATACTTGAATTAATAGGTCTAAAACCTTTTCATAATTAATTATTGGAAGTAATGGACTTTTAGAGTCTAGCACTCTTTGGGCCTTGAACGACCGCTCTTAGGGCGCACGCCTTGGGTTGTGATCGTTTCGATCTTCCATCCCTAAACTTAAAAACTTTCAATCCAATTAAAATATTTAATCATCCTAAAAAACTTTTAATTCATTCAAACCCTAATTCAATTAACGCGTCTAAAATACATCAAATTCAAATCTTTTTCTTAATCAAACTACGAAAGTAGTGGACTCTTGAGGTCTAGCACTTCTTGGGCCCTTGAAATGAACGCTCTTGAGGCGCACGTTTTGGGTTGTGTTCGTTCCGATCTTTCGTCCCTCAAATACTCGCCCTAAATTGCATGGACAAAGAAACCCATTGTCCAACAAACATAATTTCACAATTAATAGAATGAAAAAGGTGTCGTTGAGATCTAGCATCTCAGTAATGCCCCGATTAATTAGTTGCGAGGCCGACGTCTTGTTTATCGAATAATCATCACTCTTCCTCTAAAATACTTAACAAACCAAACACTTCCCACACAACCGAAACCCTAATATACTTAATCCACAACTCAAACACTTTTCCCAAAGAACATTATTTAAGTCATTCTTTCGCGCATATGAACTCGTGCTTCAGCCTCCCCTAGCGAGTAGACAAGCCAATGTTTAGCAGTTAGAATGCAACCTAAACTCTCGTTCGCCTAAAACACGTCCAAATCAAACTCTTTTTCTCAATCAAATCTCTAACACACTTAATCCAGATCAAACAACTTTTATCAAAAGAACATTGTTTAGCCCATTCTTCCACGCGTATGAACTAGTGCTTCAGCCTCCTTTGACGAGCAGACAAGCCAACGTTTAGCAGTTAGAATGCAAATTAAATACTCGTTCGTTTAAAAAATACAAACCAACCGTAGTCCCACGAACTACGAATGCTCTGACTTTCCCATTGCACGAGGGAATACATAGGCACAAGGGTTCTCAATCCTTGCCGAGCACACTAATAAAAAACCACTCCATTTTCCCCTTAGAAAGCAATATTACCTTAGAAGAAGACAAACAAACCTAGCTAACATTTCTCTCGAATCGAATTAAGAGGTTCCCGTTGAGTACAACGGACGTAGAGGGTGCTAACACCTTCCCTCTTACGTAATCGACTCCCGAACCTAGAATTTGGTTGCGACGGCCATTTTCTTATCCCTTAAAGGTTTTATCGATATTTTCCTATTCCTTCCTTGGAATGAATAAAGTTCGATGGCGACTCTGTTTCGAACAGTTTTTTCGGCGTCCATCGCGAGGATCGTATTTTTCAAGGTACGACAGATGGCGACTCTGCTGTCATACCCCAAATTTGTCCTACCCTCTCATTATTCTTATACCAAGCATGAGTGTTGCTTCATAATCTCTCTCAAGATAATCATCTGGTCTTTAGTCTTGATCCTCTGAAATTTAGGTTATGGAGGTTTTGTTTGTGATAGTTATCTCTTTCAAGTTGTGTTGAATTCCATTGGAACTAAATGAGGAATGGACTCTCATTCTCATGATCAGGATTTGCTTCTAAGTCATACTTCAAGTTAATCTTGTGCCACTAATTTATCAAATTTTGATTTAACTTGGTCATGAATGGGAGTTATTTCTCAAGACATGTTTGGATTATGTTTCAAGTCACATGAGAATGGTTTCAAGCCATAATTTGAATGGTTATAATACGTGAGCCATTTTTCAACACCTAGCTAAGCCATGGATGAATTTATTTTAAACCCGTGAGTAAAGGTGAGCCAAGCAATTGGAGTTAATTTGTATCGATTAAGGCCGTGAAACTATGGTGGGTCAAAGTTTGAGAACCAATTGGTGATTATTTGTGTTGGTATTAGTCAAGCCGTGAATAAGAAATTACTTCTGTGCTATGCTTGGATTATTGTTAAATCATGATAGAATTAATTGATTTGTAATTGATTTTTCAAATTATAATTTTAGTTGAATCACAATCGTGATTGGTAATCTGTTTAGTGGTTTTAAAATAGCCATTCACAAGAGGTGAACCATGCCTGTGCAAATAATGTTTCAAGTGATAGTAAAAAGTGAACCATTTTTCAAGATTCTTGTTAAGATTTGGTCGATTATCTTTAAAGTCATGTCACACATTCACTTTCAGGATCACTTTGGATTTATCTGGGACATTTTCAAGCCATTAGGCTGTACTACAAGCCAAGGAAGATATTTGGAAAAAGACATAAAGAAACCAATCCCTTATTTCTAAAAAAACAACACATGGCTCAAGTGCTCCAAGCATAAACTGAGCCAGAATATTAAAGGCCAAGATTTCAACAGTTACAACATTCTAATGTTCACCATTCTTTAATCATACTAAGTTTTGAATTCAAGGGAAATTCTAAATATTACATGTTGTACTTGAAATCAAAATAAGTTACAAAAGCTTAAAAGAAGAATCCAAATGCCATAAAAGGTGTCTGAAGTTCAAAAAGAACAAATCAAAGTTCACTTAGTGAGGACCATTTAAAGCCTGTACTACAACATGACTCAAGTCTTCATCAAAATTAGACTGTTGCTTCTTGCCAAGAGTGCCAATTCTAGTCTGTGCGCCCTGCAAAATAAGAGAGAGGCAGTTCACACCAGCAATCACAGCAGTACAAAAAGGAGACATGGAAGTTGATATTCATGTGCAATGCAAAATGAATTATAGTACAGGTCATTTAGATAGATAAATAAATCAACAAAACTAAGGCATCATGTTAAAGTTCAATTCATGCCCATCCACACAACCATGATTCTACAAATCATAAGCAACACGACATGATCAAATAAGGGACAAACTTACAGGTACGGTGCAATCAGTAGCATTTGCTCCAATAAACCACGCACGGCCTGACCTGAGAGTGCAGAAGTGAAGCGAAGATGTCGTTACCATGAACCGTCTCGCAAACAACAAGCTGAACCTTCCCCAATATGTGTTCTATGCACATGTCAACCACAATGCATCAAACCTGCAGAAACTCATCCATTACAACTTTCAATAATTCGCAACAATTTTTACCATTCCACAATTTTGATACTTGCACAAAAATAGTCAAAATACAACTAAAGGTAAGCAAGTGAAACACAGTGGACATACCTAATAAATTATATCCCACAGGTAAGCAGCCCTGCAGTGAGCTATGTGCAGCATCATAATTTCCTTGCAAAATCAGCCAGTGGTGAAAATGTTAGAATATCACAAATCATTAACTGAATGGGATTTGATGCATATGCCATTATTACCAAATTGATAGTTTACCTGAGGTTCTGATGGATAATATGTTCTGTTGTTCGATTAAAGAGTTCTTCCAATAGAAAACTCCTTAGTACCTTCAAGCAGCAAGCAAAACATACAAAACCTGCTGCCTGCTACGAACTGGTACGACAACCACAACACATGAAGCAACATAGAAGGATCACATCAGTGCTTCATACGACACTAAGCAGTACAAAATCATTGGTTGCAAACCTTCATAGGTAAAGAAAGCAAGCCTTGGAAATAAAACACTTTATACTTGTTATGCAGAGAAAATATTGACGGGAGGTAGATGAGGTCGACTTCATTGCCCAAAACAAGTGAAGTTCCATTCAAATATTTTGGCTTCATACCCTGCATTGGTCATTAAACAATATTAGGGAGTGCATTTGCGGTTTTAACAGCAAGATTCATAACAAGATTCAAAGTGTCAGAAATATTCAAATAGTCAGAAAGCCACATCAGCATAAAGTCAAGCACAGTAAAAAGATTCAAAATCATACATTTACACGCAGTGAAAGTTTAGCAGAAAAATCAGGTATTCTATAAATTTTACTACAGACAAATGAAAGATGTGTGTCATCACAAAGTGGTCCCACAAAATATCTCTAGCAGAGCATGAAAATTGGAAATCCCACGAAATTAGGGTACCTCCATCACCTCTAACGGTTTTATTCCCTCAGAGTCACACCTCATCATTCTCTCACATGATTGTCAAACTCACACGCACCAGAATTCACAGAAATTTTACCTCGCACGTACCTCACTCACAAATTCTGAGCTTATAAATACACCTCACTATTCGCTCATGAAAGGAGCCAAAAAACCCTAAGGAAGTTCTGCGGAAATCCACCCCTAACCTTCACTAAAGCTCTTTTCTCAAAACCTTCTCAGAGCTCACATCAGAACTCTGAGCAAGGTGAGCTTAACCACAGGCTTACACACTCAGAAACACATTAGTACTAGCAAGACACTCAGAACGCACGATAAAGGAAGAAGAAGCGAGCTGAGGAAAAAGGAAAGAGTGGAAAGCAGCAAAGCAACGCGTACCTACTCGAGACATCACCCTTGCCGGAATTTCTCATCGGACTAGCTCCGATCGTGTAAGTCCTTCCTCCTTCCACTCGATTCCTCTTTGGCATAATACTCGCCTTGTAGTGTTGATCAAAACCCCCATCCTAATTGCTTGTGTAATGCTCCATCACCGTTTAATCTTCTACTGAAAATCTAGGGTCTAGTTTGGTTTTGTTGATTTCGTTGAGATAATTTGATTACTGTGAGTTTGGAAACGTTTTCATGAAGGATTGAAAAGTAGAAGGGTTAAGGTTGGAGAAAACTATCGGTTGAGTTTTGGGAGAGATATTTGTTAGATCTCAAAGAAAACAAGGGTTTGGGGAATTTTGTTTGAATCTGAAAAAAGAAATGGGCGAGTTAGAGAGATGCTTTGGGTTGTGCAGTTTAATAGCGCGTTATTCATTCATTTCTCGTTAATATTATTAATAGTGTAATCAATGTGTTGTCTATATTGTGATGGCAGTTTATTAGCCATCTTACTGCTGTCTGCCACACCATCTTTGGGAAGGGGACAAGCATCATTATCTTTATTCCCTTATCCAAATTTCAGTGAACCCAAGGCAAATTATTTGACCAATTTTCTTCTCCATCTACTACATACGTTAAGCACAGGGCCGCTGGGCCATGTTGGGTCAAGAATGCTGGGCCCATGTTGCTAGAATTGAGTAGAATGATGGTTTAGTTCTAAATCACAATCATCTTTAGATCATAAATAAAACTTGTTTTAAGATAATTGCTGAGTTTCTACTATTGGCAAACTAATTAATAATTAATTGCGTGTTAATTAGATAACTAGAAATACTTTTATCTAACACTTAAATAATATTTATTTAGTTAAATCTTAACTAATTACTCAATTCCTAAAATAATTCAAACTATTTTTCTAATTAAATATGAAAGTAGTGGGCTCTTGGGGTCTAGCACTCCTTGGGTCCTTGGGGTCTAGCACTCCTTGAGGCGCACGCTTTAAGTTGTGTTCATTCCGTCTTTCGCTTACTAAAAAATACTTAAAATAATTAATTTTTGTTTAATTAAAATATAATCAACCTTTACAATTATTAAATTATAAATCATAAACTAATTAAACTCCTAACAATTTTCTTAATTAAACTAAAATCATAAACCATTTAGGTTAATATTTATAATCATTTTCTTAATTAATTATGGAAGTAGTGGGCTTTTGGAGTCTAGCACTCCTTGGATCCTTGAACGATCGCTCTTGGGGCGCACGCCTTGGGTTGTGATCGTTCCGTCTTCCATTTCTAAAATACTTAAAATATTTCAATCTAACTAAAGCATTCAACTTTTAAAAACATTTTCTTGACTTAAAAGTCATAATTCAAATTTAAAACAATTACCTAACCTTTTCACAAATACTCTTTTAACTAAAAAATTAAAATCATAATCAAAATTAAAATACTTAAAATATCTTCTTAAACAAAAATACTTGAATTAATAGGTCTAAAACCTTTTCATAATTAATTATTAGAAGTAATGGGCTTTTAGAGTCTAGCACTCTTTGGGCCTTGAACGACCGCTCTTAGGGCGCACGCCTTAGGTTGTGATCGTTTCGATCTTCCATCCCTAAACTTAAAAACTTTCAATCCAATTAAAATATTTAATCATCCCAAAAAACTTTTAATTCATTCAAACCCTAATTCAATTAACGCGTCTAAAATACATCAAATTCAAATCTTTTTCTTAATCAAACTACGAAAGTAGTGGACTCTTGAGGTCTAGCACTTCTTGGGCCCTTGAAATGAACGCTCTTGAGGCGCACGTTTTGGGTTGTGTTCGTTCCGATCTTTCGTCCCTCAAATACTCGCCCTAAATTGCATGGACAAAGAAACCCATTGTCCAACAAACATAATTTCACAATTAATAGAATGAAAAAGGTGTCGTTGAGATCTAGCATCTCAGTAATGCCTCGATTAATTGGTTGCGAGGACGACGTCTTGTTTATCGAATAATCGTCACTCTTCCTCTAAAATACTTAACAAACCAAACACTTCCCACGCAACTGAAACCCTAATATACTTAATCCACAACTCAAACACTTTTCCCAAAGAACATTATTTAAGCCATTCTTTCGCGCATATGAACTCGTGCTTCAGCCTCCCCTAGCGAGCAGACAAGCCAATGTTTAGCAGTTAGAATGCAACCTAAACTCTCGTTCGCCTAAAACACGTCCAAATCAAACTCTTTTTCTCAATCAAATCTCTAACACACTTAATCCAGATCAAACAACTTTTATCAAAAGAACATTGTTTAGCCTATTTTTCCACACATATGAACTAGTGCTTCAGCCTCCTTTGACGAGCAGACAAGCCAACGTTTAGCAGTTAGAATGCGAATTAAACACTCGTTCGTTTAAAAAATACAAACCAACCGTAGTCCCACGAACTACGAATGCTCTAACTTTCCCATTGCACGAGGGAATACGTAGGTACAAGGGTTCTCAATCCTTGCCGAGCACACTAATAAAAAACCACCCCATTTTCCCCTTAGAAAGCAATATTACCTTAAAAGAAGACAAATAAACCTAGCTAACGTTTCTCTCGAATCGAATCAAGAGGTTCCCGTTGAGTACAACGAACGTAGAGGGTGCCAACACCTTCCCTCTTGCGTAATCGACTCCCGAACCTAGAATTTGGTTGCAACGACCATTTTCTTATCCCTTAAAGGTTTTATCGATATTTTCTGTTAGTTTCTTGGATTGGCTGGAATTTTGGTAAAACAAAGTTTGTTCAATGTTGACGTCAAGGTGGTGATGTTGCAACATTGAGTCTTAACACTGGGCTATGTTAAGTAGTGAAGTTGTTCAATGTTTGATGTCATATGGGTGATGTCACAACATTGAGTCTTAACACTGGGCTGTGTTAAGTGTGAAGTTGGATGTCTGATGTCACTGGCGATGTTGTGACATTAGATCTGCAGAATTAATAACATCAGGTTTTGTGATGTTGTTAGGGTTTGCGTGTTAGCTTGAATTGTGGAGAGCAGGATGTCTCATTGGATGCGAATATCTTGGGATAGATATTTTCTGTTACATAGAGATTTGATGCAGATTTGTAGAAGATTTAAAAGGTTGAAGATTTGAAAAGATTTTAGGAGAATATCTGTTTTGAATATTCAGTTTTAAATAACAAATCAGGTCAGATATTGTAGCAGGTCCAAGTCCAAATTCAAATAGCTATATAAAGCGCACCAGTACTGAAGGAAAAGTAACGAAGAAAGAGAGCTAAAGACTGAGTGTCGATTGTGTCTTCGTGTATGTTTTGTAAACCATTCGAGTGTGAATTGGTATTATTGATTTGAGTTGTTCTTGATCAAAGCTGTGAAGCAGAATCAAGCAGTGTGATTTAGAGTGTGTGATCTTTGAATTAAATCACTAAAGTGTTTTAGGGATTGAGAAGTGTTCTCATATCTAAGTGGTTTCTTAGGTAGGAAGTCACTAGTAGGAATTAATTTTAGGAGATTGTCAACTGGGTTGTTGAGTCTGTAAATTAATTCTACAAGTAGTGAATTTCATCCCTGGCTTGGTAGCCCCCAGACGTAGGTAGTTAGACCGAACTGGGTGAACAATTTTGTGTATTATTCTGCTGTTTAAACTTATCCATTGTGCAGAGTGTGTTATTGTGACATCGCACTTAACATCACACGTCTGATACCAGAATTTCAATTGGTATCAGAGCAGGCATCATGTCTGTCTCTGGGTGAGATCTGGGGAAGTTACTTTCTGGTGTAAAGATGGACAAGGAAGTTGGAGGATTTGTCAACAGACCCCCTATTTTGGATGGATCCAATTATGACTATTGGAAGCCAAGGATGACTACCTTCTTAAAATCCTTGGAAAGCAGGGCATGGAAGGCCATTATTAAAGAATGGAAAGCACCTGTTATGTTTGAAAAAGATGATGCTGGGAAAGATAAAGAGGGCACCACTAAGCCAAAGCCTGAAGAAGAATGGACCAAGGAAGAAGATGAGCTTGCCCTTGGTAATTCCAAAGCTCTAAATGAAATTTTCAATGGAGTGGATAAGAATATATTCAGGTTGATAAATACCTGTGAAGTTGCTAAGGAAGCGTGAGATATTTTGAAGGCTACTCATGAAGGTACGTCTAGAGTTAAGATGTCAAGACTTCAGCTTCTAACATCTAAGTTTGAAAGCCTGAAGATGAAGGAAGATGAGACTATTCATGACTTCCACATGGGTGTTCTTGAGCTGGCCAATGCATCTAGTGCTCTTGGTGAAAAGATGTCAGATGAAAAGCTTGTAAGGAAGATCCTTAGGTCTTTTCCTAAGAGGTACAAGATGAAGGTGACAGCAATTGAAGAAGCTCAAGACATCAGCAAGATGAGGGTTGATGAGCTCATTGGATCTCTTCAAACTTTTGAGTTTGGTTTGAATGAGGAAGAACCAAAAAAGAAGCCTAAGGGTACAACCTTGGTTTCAAATGATCACGAAGAGAAAGGGAATAGTTCTGAATCCCAGGAGGATCTATCTCAGGCCATAGCTATGTTGGGAAGGTAGTTCAATAAGGTATTCAAGAGGATGAACAATAACTCCAGGCCTAATGTCAAGAAAATCTCTTCTGACATCAGCAAGTCAAAAGAGAAGGATGAAGAGAAGACTGCCCAAGATAAAGGAGTTCAGTGCTTTGAATGTGAAGGGTATGGACATGTCAAGAAAGAGTGTCCCACATTCTTGAAGAAGCAGAAGAAGGGCATGACAGTTTCCTGGTCTGACTCTGATAGTGAAAGTGAAAGTGAGTCAGCAAAGCATGTCAGAGCTTTGACAGGAACTGTTGTTTCTGATGATGATTCTAGTGATGGGGAAATAACTTTTGAGGAGCTAGCTTCTACTTATCAAGAGCTTTGTCTGAAGGGTGCTGAAATCTGTCAAGAAAACAAGAGTCAAAAGAAACAGATTGCTCAGCTTGAGATTGCTAAAGCTGATTTGAAAAATGAAGTCTCACTGGTCAAAGCTCATCTTGATCATATGACCAAATCTGTTAGGATGCTGAATTGTGGTACAGACACTCTGGATAAGATTCTGCAGTCAGAAAAAGCTGCTGGTGATAAGTCAGGAATAGGATTTGTGGTTGAGAAAAAGGTTTCTGCTGAAGCAGGCACTTCAGGAACAAAGAAGGAGGTGTTCCAACCTGTGAGACAGGATCCTACACCTGAGAAGGGTGCTTATTCACAGCCTCAGAATGTTGAGAAGAAGAATGGTTCTCATCAGAGAAAGATGCAGCCACAAGGAACTAGTCAGTATATGCCTCCCCAATATCACAAGAGCATGCAAGTTGCCAAGTTCAAGCAGGACATGTCTCATCAGATGTCTCAACATCAGGGAAACTGGTATGGATATGGATACAACAATACTGTGCCTCATTACTATGGAAGAAGGAAGCCTCATCACCATAGGAGACAGCCTAGGAGACAATATCCTCAGTACAGGAGAAGATAACCGCCCCATAGAAGACAGACCAACTATGGTAGAAGGAGAAATCATTATGGGTGGCAGCACCAACAGTATCAAAGTGGCTGAAGGTTTAACCACTTCAGAGATGACAGAGTCAAATGCTTCTATTGTGGCAGGTTTGGACATATGCAGTCCTCGTGCTTCAAGCTTCATGGTTACCCAAATTATGCTCCTCAACCTAGACAGAAGGAGGTCAGGCCCAAGGTGGTGAAACAATGGATTCCTAAAGCTCAGGTCACATGTCTATTAGCTCATGCCTCAGATGGACATTTTATCGTGGATGCATGGTACTTTGACAGTGGATGTTCAAAGCACATGACTGGATCCAAGGAGCATTTGATGGAGTTAAATCCTTGCCATGCAAATAAGATTGTGTTTGGCAATGGAGAAAAAGGAGTAGTAGAAGGAGTTGGAAGAGTGAAGAATCATGATGTTCTTACTCTTGATAGTGTGACTCTTGTCCAAGGTTTGAATGCTAATTTGATTAGCATAAGTCATCTATGTGATGAAGGGAACAAAGTCAGCTATTCCAAGGATGAGTGTCTGGTGACAAACGAGAAGGATGAAGTGGTCATGAAAGGAGTCAGATCCAGAGATAATTGTTATCTATGGATACCTATAGAAGTCAGCTCAACTGTTGATGTTAAGACTGATGTTTTAACTTTAGACTGTGACATCAAGTGTGAAGAGATGCTGAAAGGTCAATCAGAGTTAATGAGTTCTGATGTGAATCCTTTTAAATTTTTAAAAGGAAAGTTTTTATGGAGGGAGAAAATTAGTGATTGGTCTTTAAGAGGTACTCAAAATCAGGCGCCTTACCATATTGATCCTATATCAAGATTCATCAAAGCGTTCTCTTCTCAACGGTTCATCTCTCTTAAACTCAACAGAATAGAAAAATCTTCTCTAAACCTAGTCTGTTACAAAGGAACGATGTCTTCCCCATCCAAGAACTCTGATTCTCAAAGACCTGCTCATGAACGAACTAGGGCTTCATCGGAAAAAGAATATGTTGACAAAGAACACATTCCTATGGCACTCCCAAATTTAGGTAACTCTAAACCTTCAACCAAGTTGAATAAAACTGAAACTAGGTCATCATTCTCTCAAGCTGTTAAGGAGAAGTATGATGTGAACATGAATTTGGAGCAGATTGCCACCAAAATTCTTGAGAATGGAATACGTGTGAAAGGGATTTCTGTCCCTTTAAGGCAAATGCCTGCTGAACAGATGGGCTCTCAAAGTGAGGACACCAATCTTCATAGACTGTCATTGGCTGTGATTCCAGATGCTGAAGGTGGTAGTAAAGAAGAAGAACTTAAAGATACTGATGTCATCCCTGATGTCATAACATCTTCCCCTAGGGTTGAAAGTCACAGTTATAAAGGGAAAGATCAGGTTGAGGTTATAGATGTCGAGGACTCATCTGATAGTGATATCATTGGTAATGCGACAGCAAGAAGGAGGGAGGATAGGAAAGGGAAAGGTGTGGAGTCACACCCTAATGAAAATATGGTCAAGGATAAGAAAAGGACTTCAGTTGCAGGCCCTCCCCAGTCATGGAGCAAAGTTGGCATTTCTGGCAAAAAGAGGAGAATCAGGGAAGAATCAGATTCAGAGTTTGATGTTCAAGACATCAACCCTGTAAGGAACAGTACTGCTGATCAAGTACCTGATGACATCTCATTCCACTGTGCCAGTAGCGCATCCATGTGGAATTGTGTGAGCCAGAGAAGGATAGCTCTGGAAAGGGAGCTAGTTACAGATGATTTAGAGTCTACTGAAATTGTAGATCTAATTAAGTTTGCTGGTCTCATGAGGACTGTATCAGGATTGACTAGTTGCTATGATAGACTGGTCAGAGAATTTATAGTGAATATCCCTGAGTCCATTAATGACAGTAAAAGCCTAACTTTCAGAAGAGTTACTGTTAGGGGTAAGTGTGTCTGGTTCTCTCCTAAGGTGGTTAATGCCTACTTAGGAAGAAGTGAGGAAGATTATGGAGAATTAGAAGTTTCTAATAATGTTATATGCAAAGAAATCACAGCTGGTCAGGTAGAAGTTTGGCCCTCAAATGGAAAGTTGGCAGCAAGTTTATTAAGTGTGAAATATGCTATTAACTGGGTTCCTACAAACCACAAGACCTCTGTTTCTGCTGGTTTGGGCAAATTAGTTTATGCCATTGGAATAAACAGACTAATTGATTATGGCTCTTACATTTATAATCAGACTATCAAGCATGCTGCAACAAGAGCTGTGAAATTGCCTATTGCATTTCCATCCCTCATTTGTGGGATAATTCTGTCTTAGCATCCTGGGATTCTTCACCAATATGATAGTGTTTGTAGAAGGAAGCCTGACTTGTCTTTTCATTAGAAGTTGTTCGAAGGAAAACATGTTGCTGATCATGTCAAGGCATCTGCCTCAATATCTACTCATCATACTCATGTCAAGACTGATATGATTTTTGAACTGGAGGAAGCCTGTAAAGAATTAGATGAAGCCATCAGAGTAAGCACTGAAAGAAAGGAGAAGTTTAAAAGATTACTTATGACTCTGAAGATGATAGAAAAAGGAAGTGAGAAAGAAGTTGCTGATAAGAAAGTTGAATCTGATAATGACAATGCTGATTGCTCAAAAGAAGATGAAGAAGATGATGATGATTCCAGCTTAGATGATTAAATCTTTTAATGTTTTTTCTTAGATAGTAGTTTTATTTATGCTGTTTTTGGTTCTGCACTGTTGTGCTTGGTTTGTAATTTGAATATTGTGCAAGTATATGCACCTGTTTTGTTCTATGATTTGTTATGTCTTTTTGCTGACTGTGAGACTGACAATGAGAGCTAGGGTAGTGCTAACTGTAGTTAGACTTACAAGTAGTTAGACTTACTTGATGAGGTTGTCAAATTGTGGCTAAAAAGGGGGAGAAGCAGCCAAGAGAGCCAAGAGTATCAAAGAGTACAAATGTCAAATGCTGTATAAAGGAGTTGATTGTTGCTGCTAAGGAATCAAGTCAAGGAATATGCTGCAGAGGATGTAGCTGATTGCTGATGTTATAGTGCAGAAGTGCAGAAATTGAGGGGGAGTGCTCTTTGCTGCTAATATTGAAGATGTGCAGCTGTTTAAAGATCGTTAGTGCAGAAATTGAGGGGGAGTGCTCTTTGCTGCTAATATTGAAGATGTGCAGCTGTTTGAAGATCGTTAAAAAGTGGTGCTGCAGCTGAGCTCTATGTGAAGTGAAGTCTTTGTGTGTTGAAGATACTGCTGCTTGGAGTTTTAAAACTATTGAAGTTTTTTTCCACTGCTGAAGTCTCTGAAGATGCAGAGATTGTTTTAGCCAAAATTAGCCAAAGGGGGAGATTGCTAGTTTCTTGGATTGGCTGGAATTTTGGTAAAACAAAGTTTGTTCAATGTTGACGTCAAGGTGGTGATGTTGCAACATTGAGTCTTAACACTGGACTGTGTTAAGTAGTGAAGCTGTTCAATGTTTGATGTCATATGGGTGATGTCACAACATTGAGTCTTAACACTGGCTGTGTTAAGTGTGAAGTTGGATGTCTGATGTCACTGGCGATGTTGTGACATTAGATCTGCAGAATTAATAACATCAGGTTTTGTGATGTTGTTAGGGTTTGCGTGTTAGCTTGAATTGTGGAGAGCAGGATGTCTCATTGGATGCGAATATCTTGGGATAGATATTTTCTGTTGCATAGAGATTTGATACAGATTTGTAGGAGATTTAAAAGGTTGAAGATTTGAAAAGATTTTAGGAGAAAATCTGTTTTGAATATTCAGTTTTAAATAACAAATCAGGTTAGATATTGTAGCAGGTCCAAGTCCAAATTCAAAGAGCTATATAAAGCGCACCGGTACTGAAGGAAAAGTAATGAAGAAAGAGAGCTAAAGACTGAGTGTCGATTGTGTCTTCGTGTATGTTTTGTAAACCATTCGAGTGTGAATTGGTATTGTTGATTTGAGTTGTTCTTGATCAAAGCTGTGAAACAGAATCAAGCAGTGTGATTCAGAGTGTGTGATCTTTGAATTAAATCACTAAAGTGTTTTAGGGATTGAGAAGTGTTCTCATATCTAAGTGGTTTCTTAGGTAGGAAGTCACTAGTAGGAATTAAGTTTAGGAGATTGTCAACTGGGTTGTTGAATCTGTAAATTAATTCTACAAGTAGTGAATTTCATCCCTGGCTTGGTAGCCCCCAGACGTAGGTAGTTAGACCGAACTGGGTGAACAATTTGGTGTATTATTCTGCTATTTAAACTTGTCCATTGTGCAGAGTGTGTTGTTGTGACATCGCACTTAACATCACACGTCTGATACCAGAATTTCATTTTCCTATTCCTTCCTTGGAATGAATAAAGTTCGGTGGCGACTCTGTTTCGAACAGTTTTTTCCGCGTCCATCGCGAGGATCATATTTTTTGAGGTACGACACGCCCAGGCTAAATATGTAGCTATCCATGCCTTTCTTGAAGTGCTCCTCCGTCCAATGTAGGGGGAACTCGCCTCGAAGACTTCCACCCGCTGCCCGTCTATTTCTCTGAACACCCGGTTGTACACTATCTCCGCAGCCTTGAATGAGATAGGCTTCACGACATAGTACCGGGACTTGAAGTGGCGGACAGAGTCCGTATAAGTCCGGAATAGCCTGCTCACTTGTTTGAAGGATACCTAACCATGCCTTCCATCAACCGTCTGCCTTTGTAGGTGGAATATACGGATGAACAAATGTATGGTCGCCTCGATGCCGAGGTGTCGGCAGACGAGCTTGAAGGCGCGAATAAAGGCGAGAGCATTGGGGTGAAGTTGCGAAGGTGCCAGGCGCAGCCAAGTGAACACCTCTTGCTGGAAACCGCTGAAGGCCAGACGCCAGCCCGCCTCGTCAAAAGTAAACTCGTACAGAGGGAATCTCATCCCTTTAAATCTCGAACAGATGCGATGGTGTGCTAGAGGTTTGTACACTAGACAGTTCTTCGAGGAGCCCTCACAGCGATTCTCGACAGTGGTGAAGGCATCATCGGTGTCCGTAGCAAATAGGGACGGGACGCCCAGAGGCTCCCCTCTAGCCCAGTCTTCTGGGGGCCGCTCCTTGTCCACGGTGATCGGCGCCAACAGGGAATTGGGTTCGTCGTCGGTCTATATGATTCCCGTGGCCATGGTCGCCATGTTACCTGAAAAGCAGAGGGAACTGGTGAATTTGATAGTCCAGATTAAATTTACCCTTCCACCGCAAATCAAGTGAAAGGGCGAAGAAAGGATACGAGGAACTGCTCAGAAAACGTCCTCGATTAGAGCCTTCCTCGGGAACGTCCCGGGCTGGGGGAGCATCCCTCCCACCACGAGTATCGAGGGTGCTCAAACCTTGGACCTCCCTGTACTGGGGAGACATGAAGCTCGAGGACACGCGCAGATATGCTCGGTGTGTCAATAGAACATCCCCGGGGCCTTCATCAGGTCCCCGACCTCTTCATCCCATGTCCTCGGGGAATTCATCCTGTGTCCTCGGGACCTTCATCTAGTCCTCGGGAGATTCATCCCAGTTCCCCGTGGCATTCATCAGAAATCTAAAGAAGCTCCGCCGTTTTCGCAAAAACTCCGTGGCCTCCCCGGGGACTTCATCAGTTCGCCGAAGAAACCACCGTAGAAAACATAAAACAAACAGAAGGAGCCAGAAACTTACTTGAAGCGGCGGTTGGGAATCTCCGGTGTGGCGGCGTACGGTGGAAGGATGGCGATGGAAGCTGAAGACAAAGAGAGAGAGAGAGTGGTGAATAGAGAGGGTGGAAATGCGCAAATGGCATGAACCCTACTCTATTTATAGAGTCGTCATAGGACTCGAGGCGTCCCTAGTGCCTAGGATCCTAGCCGCCATAGGCATTGATGACGAGTGACACGTGGCACTCGAGGCCCCACACACGTCGTTTTTCTTCCATGTGTACCCGCAGGATAAGTGTGTCAGTCTCCTTTCATCTCCCTGCAGATTCGACCATGGATAACCTTTCAAATGACAGAGGAATAATCGTCAATGTGGCTCCAGCCCAGTGAACGTCCCTACGTCTGACCGCCTGTATTTCCCATCAGCTTGACACTTCGGGCATGCTACCCTACTAAACCAGTCCTCGACGAATGGGTTGCCTCTTAAGTCATTACTCTGACACTTCGGAGCAACGACTTGGGGGGCTCCTGTTCTAGACTGGGTCGGCGCCTGCCTATCCGTCGAGCAGGCCCAACCCAATACTGCGATATGAGGCCCAATATGGCCCAATTCACTTCCTTGTCGGGAACACTCAATAGCATTACCGTCGAGCAGATATCACATATCCCGGGGAGAGGTCATACCTCTCCCCCACGTACTCCACGTGCTCCTCCCTGCGGGGACACGCCATCAGGTAACTACCCACCTCCGAAAGAGTTGGTATCCCCACTTCCCGGAGATCTCTGGACAATTACTTTAGGGCAAAGACCACATGCTGGTCTTCCCTACGCCACGTAATGTAACGCCCCAAATTCATATTTTAAGTATTTATTGATTATTTGTGAATATAAGGCAATTTGATGACATGATGTTGTGTTGCATGGACATTTTTGGGTGGAAATTATTTTAGTAATAATAATAGTAAGAATAATCATATTATATTATTCAAATTATTATTTAATATTTAAAATAAGAGAAGTAGGAGTATTGAGGGTATATTGGTCTTTTAGGAAGAATAAGCGAGGATATAATGGTAAGAGCACAATTAGGGGCATTTAAGAGGGAATAGTGAAAAGGAATTCATTATTCTACTATTTGGAGGAAAAAGCAAAAGTGCTCTGAGGAACAAGTGAGAAGGAGGCTAGGGCATAAGAGAATTCCGGAGAAATTTCAAGAGAAGTCGAAGGAGACGATATTTTAAGGTATGGGGAGTATTACTTTACAATATTCTTGATATATGGATTTGATTATTGATGGGTGATTGGGGTTTTGGGAGAAAATGTGGGAATTGGAGGTTAGGGATAATGGGATTTGATGATTTAAGATGAGATAATTGTTGTTGTTGACGCATATGTGATAGTTATAGGTTGTGTTGACATAATCTGAGGTAATTGATGGATAAAACGTGTTTTTGGAGTGTGGAATCGTAGGAATGAAAATGTTGTTATCGCAGGGTTTTTCTGCCAAAATCGCAGAGCTCGCTCAGCGCGGGCTTAGCCCGCTTAGCGTGACCTGGAAGTTGAAATTATTATTTTTAATTTCTTAAAATTATGGGAAATTGTCCGTGTTATGTTGTATCAATGTTGTAATGATGCCATGACTTGTTACTGCGTGTTGACGTGTTATATGATGATAAATTGATGATTTTCAATATGATGATGCATATGAAGTTTGATGAACTAATGATGATATGATTTACATAAAGTTGATGAATTAATGATGACATGATTTATATGATGTTCTGGTGAATGATGATGCACTTTATTACCTTTATTGATAGTGATGAATTTGACGTTGTGCATCATGCATTCATAGCATTTAGGACTTCGATCCAGTGACGATGTTAGGGCTTCGGTCCAGTGGTGGCCTTAATCCTATTATGTGGATTGAGGTATTTTGTGACGTGCTCCCTCGTGGAGGGTTGATGGCCTGGTGTCCATTATTATGACGAATTGGTACCACATGCATGTTAGGAAGTTGCATTTCATTCTTGGTGGCATTACATGATTGCATGTTTATGATGTTAATGACTTGGTGATTTATATGACGTTTTAGGTGAGTCGCCATGATGTTGTTTGAGATGAATGTTAACTTGTTAATTATCTTTTCCTTATATGAAGTATATTGAATTGTGATTACTCACCCTGCCTGTTTGAATGTTACCTCTACGTGGGTAACGTGCAGATAACCAAGACTAGTCCATGGTGCTTGAAGAGTTAGCTTGGAGTCATTGTCCTTCCATTTAGTAGAGTAGAGGGTGTGTCTTGCTATGTTTATGTAACATCGGGGTTGGGAACGTTTCTGTTTTTGAAGTATTTTGTTATTTTGATTAACTTGTTTTATTGAGAATTTCTAGGATGTTGAGTTGTTTTAAACTCCAAACTTTGATGAAAAGATAATGTGATGAACTGTTCTTTTTATGATGATAAATCCGCTGCGATGTTTTGTTTTAAAGCAGATGTTAATTAAAAATAAGTTGTTATTTTCTACGTGTTGAACCCGTGTTACGGAGCAGGATGTTTAATTGGATGTTTTATAAAGAAATGTGACACCTTATGTGATGTACTCTGATTTATTTTAAGTGTACTATTGCGTATATTTATGTTGAGTTAGAAGGGTGTTACACGTAAGCCCTGTCAATTATCTGCATTGGGCCTAGCAATCCAACCCAGTGCAGATGTCCGTTGGCCTAGCGCTGGGGGCACAGTATAAATACCCTCTCTCACGAGGGGGCCAGGTTAATTCTAGTCTCATTCTTACTCTCACTTTCTGTACTTGCTTGCTCCATTCCTGACTTTGGCATCGGAGTAACTTGCAGTTACACCCCCCACCGTCTCATCACCACCGGAGTAGTGGAGCTCACGACATTTGCTGGCCACTAATCTATTTTCTGATCAGGTACGATCATAACCTATAAATAATAAGTTGTCGGAATACTTAGAAGAGACCTTATAAAAAAATAATTGAGGTTTATACCAGCAAGTAATATTGACCATGAAGGATTAATATAGGCAATTACCCGTTCTAAATGAGACTTGCAATAACGCCAACATTTGAAAAATAAGATTCGAATAAACTGATGGTTTAGGATGTGATGTATGTTGGTTGAATGATTGCAGAATGGTCTAGAATGTGATTGAATGAACCTTTCCTTTCTTAAAAATCATTTTGAAAAACAGAGTTTGACACCAAAAATTTGAAGAGCTTTTAAAAGAGATTCTGCAATTTAGATCAATGTTCGGGGGATTTTAAAGGAATACAAAATAATGATGAACTTGATTAAACAACAATGTGAGAGTTAATCTAAGTAAATTCAAATTGAGATATTTGAATGTGAATTGATTAACTAAAAGAACAATCTAAGATTACAAATTTCCATCATAATCAGTAAAAAATATTTATTTAGAAGACGAGATCTAATACAGACCTACACTTAAACACTAGATCACTATTAACAAGAATTAGACCTAACAACGTGTTCAATCCTAAAAATCAATAAACCTAAAGCATGCAAAATATATATAAAAAAGTAAAGAGATTGTACGACAAGATATATATTGGCTCGTTGCTTCGTCCTCGCTTGCACTTAATCTAGTATCTAATGGCAAGCCATTATAAATTCTCGATGTCTTCCATTATGAATTTTAATACATTATCCTTTTGCACAAATGATAATTACATGTCAAAGTAGAAGTACTTAGAATAAACTATTAAGGTAAACACTTCTATTTCTTTATTTTCATTCAACTACACACATCTCACAAGGCTACAACTCCAAGATCCACGATCTTGAACAAATACACCTTTACACAGATCTTTAAGCACTACAAATTTCCATCTATAGCAATCTTCACTCGATTATACCTGGATTCCATTATCTGAATCTTAATTTATTTATTGATGCTAGAAACTCCAAAACCTCTTGGAGAAGACTTCTTCTTTTACTTCATTGGAACTCAATCTCTAGAAATCCAAAACCTAATTATACTATTTGAAACACCTTCTAAAAAAATTAGAACACCTAATGAATCGACTCAAAACAAGAACTCACACTCTCTTCTAGAATAGGCCAACACTCATAAATGGAGTTTTAGTTTGAGGTTGAAGATGAAGTTTCATAAAATCTCACACAAACAACTTATCTCACTCAAGATATTAACACTCAAAAAAGTTTTTTTTCAAGGCTTATTTGAGAGAGATTTTTATGTGAATGATAAACACTAAAAGTTTATAAAAGGTTATTATGTGAATATTCTCACAAAATTAGAGAGAAAATGTTTTTATATTATTGTTAGTAATAAGGCACAAAAATAGTGTAATATGGCCATTTGATTTGAGTCAGAGCCATAAAGAGTGATTTGAATCTAGTGAGAGATGATTTGAATCAAGATAATAAAACTAGGAATTTTCTTTGCTGATTCAAATCATTATTTGAGTCATGTGATTTAAATCACACTTAATCATGATTCAGATCACATTTCCATAAACCATTTGAAAAACAAAAATTTTGTTCATGATTCGAACCAAACTAAACTATGATTTAAAAAAAATATTAAGATTCGAATCAAAATAAAGTGTGATTAGAATCACGTTTTCATCGCTAAATTCCAAATTATCAAACTTGCTAATGATTCAAATCATGTTTCTCTGAGACAGTTTCTGGTAAAATAAAAACTTCATGATTCTAATCAGAGACTTGCATGGTTCTACTTAGGGGTGGAAAACGGGCATGTCCGCCCCATTTAGGCCCGCCTGCAAAAAAAACTGGGTAGGTATAGTTGAGGGTGTTGGCCTAAAACATAGGCATGTCCCGCAAAAAAGTGAGGGCGGGGTGGGGAGGGCCTGTGGGCACTAAAACTTTTAATCCTAAAAATGCAAAAAAAAAAATTATATTAATGTATGCTCCCGTAAAAGCCAAAAAAAAATGGGGCGGGGCGTGTAACGTCCTAGACTATTTTCAGGATTACCGACTGACCCAATAAACCAACATGGGTCTTTTCAGCATGCTTTATCCTCACTCACATGCTTTCTAGGAAACTTCCCAGAACATCGCCTATCTAAACACTACTCCAAGTCAAGCATGTTTAACTATAGAGTTCTTATTTATTAGACTATCGAAAAAAAGATACATCTTGTTTGTATAAGTAGTGTTAATCAATCGTAATAAGCCTTCCTTCAACCATACAGTCTCATACTTGCACAGCCTCAGGATCCTCTCATTCTGATGTGAATTTGGGCGACCACTCCCCGCCCTCTTCGGCCTCATGTGTTACAATCACCCCCCCCGCCCTCTTCGGCCTCGGGTGTTACACGCCCACCAGCTTCTGCTTGGTTGGTCCCCAAACCACATTGTATTGGGAGAGGTATGCCCAGATACCATTTGTAACGCCTCAGAATGCTTTCAAGATTACCGAGTGACCCCACAAACCAACACGCGTCTTTTCAACATGATTTGTCCTCACTTACACGCTTTCCAAGAAACTTCCTAGAAGGTCACACATCCAAATATTACTCCAAGTCAAACATGTTTAACTATGGATTTCTTATTTATTGGACTACCTAAAATAAGATGCATCTTGGTTTTATAGGTAGTATCAATCAATCGTTATAAGCCTACCTTCAACCATGCAATCCCATACATGCACAACTTTCAATCGTTTTTCCAAGGTCTGATATTTTCCTTCAAATTCATAATTCTCGACTATCACTTTAGGATGGGTAACTTGAGGACCAGCAATGTGGAACACAAGAGGAGGATCCTCGAAGGGACTTTGGTGTGTTAAAAATCCAGCGTGATGCACTTCTGTGACTACGGGAACCAGTATGGGCCGTTGAACAGATGACACTTCGTTGATGGCATTTGCAAATTAAGGAATATAACCTGGAGGTAAACCGTAAATTAGAAATTGAACGTTCGCTCCTTGCATTGGTTAAGGTCATGCAAAGAAACCTGATGGAGTGCCATCATCAGTATAAACATTCTGTTGTGGTTAATCTTCTTTGTTCATTAACGCCTGCAGGGTCTCTAAGATTCTACCCATTGTGCCTTTAAGCGAATCAATCTCCTCTCTCATGAGTTCCTGACCTCTTTCCAAGTTCTCCATCCTTCTTTTCGAATTGGCATGAGTTCTGTAGGAATGTTGGGGAAACAACTTGCCTTGTTAGATTTCTGAGGACAAAATAAAGGGAATGAGTTCCTTGATTTAGAAAAATTGTTATGTATGCTAATGAAATGTAAATGCATGAATTTTTTGTTGTTTTTATGCACACAAAAAAACAATGTCATCCAAAAAAAAATAAACCCTAAAAGAGCTATATAATTTATTCGATTAATGTCTTTTTTAATAAATTAAAAGGTCTTTATCCTTGCTTTAATCGATTGAACCGAGTCTTTTACCGATTAGACAATGAGTTGGATTTTCTAATTGATTATAAACACTTTTTAATAAATTTCACACATGTTTGGACATGTTTTAAGAAGTTTAATAAAATCAGAGAGCGTTTGAAAAGACTCGTGTGTGCGTGCGCATGGGTGCGAGCATGTGTGTGTATGTGTGTGTGTGTGTGTGTGCGCGTGTGCGTGCATGCGTGTGTGCATGTGTGATTTCCTTGGTACTTCAAGACTTACTCTAGTCCTTTTACAATTTAAACCGATCACTCTACAATGCAAAGCGCTGGATTAGGCGAGCTTTCATGCTTTCTCACTTTCATAATTCAAGTTTCTCTACTATATTCTACAACAAATTAGCACTTAAGCTTGAACTTGAATTCTTTGACTGATGAGACTTGAGATATCTTTTTCTTGATTAGATTCCATCATCAGGACTTACTAGAGAGTTAATATAAACTCCTTCATCGATGGTTTTCAAAAAAACTCTTGAAAAGACCTATCAACACCAAAAATCGTTTAACTTATGGATTATCATCTCTAAAAGCTACTTGTTATTTGTCATCATCAAAATAAACAAATGATTATGTTTGCACAAAACATATATACTACTAGACAATTTCAAGAACATCCGTTGAAGGTGTTATCTATTAACCCTATAGAAAATAACCTAGTATAATGGGTGGCTTAACATCAATCAAGAAAGTAAGTTTTAGTGGTAAATATGGATGGAAGTTGGTTATGAGAGATAGAAGGAATTGATGCAAGTGGAGTGATAAAAGATAATAATGATAATTGGATCATTGGAATAAGTTGTTTCTTGGGATCCACCAACATTATTCATGCATAGCTAATGGATTTTTTCCCTGAGTTGAAGCTGACAAAGTCTAAAGGTATCCATAAAGTGTTTTCTATTATGATTCAAATACTATTAGAGATATGATCAACAAACCTACTAATCATTCCCATAGTTATGCTATTTTGACAGCTAATCTCAAAGAAATTCATGGTATAGAATGAGAGGTTACTATCAAGTATACTTTTTGTGAGGGAAATATGTGTGCAGATTATCTAGCTAAGCTATGAGCTATGAATGAAGATGATTGCAAGATGTGGAATGCCCCACCGAGTGGAATTCAAGATATTCTCATGAGAGACACAATGAAGAACCTCATTGCTTATTTTAAGTTTTTCTTCGATTTTCTTGTTTTTTCATATCTTGTGTTTTAAGAAAATGTATTAAAAAAACATTTCTTATTTGGTTATCCAATTGAAATCTCATCAATGATTATTTCTATGACCTTCAAGAGATTTTTCTATAAAAAAAATTGATTTATTCATATTCAATTGTCCCTCGTTTGACTGTTATTTCATTTACTATTTGAGTATTTGTTGAATCTTAATTTATATGTACGTCGTTTTTTAATAATTTAGATTAGTTTTGAGAAAAAAATTTCTAAATATAATAATATAACATGTACATCCCAGAATTCTTAAAGGCTGAGTTATAAAGTCGCCAAGGCTGAGTATGAGAGCCAGTATGTCAAGTATTTAAGAAAAATGACAAGTGTTGAGTTGTCATAGACAGAGTAAGTCGGAACCCGGCTTATAGGAGACATGTTGGTAGGCAACGTGTAAAGAACAACATAACAGTTATGGGGTATCCACAAGGTCACATAGTGTAGCGAGCGATTTTGGACGTGGTTCTTAAGCACTGCCGCTCTGGGTTACTATAGGTCGATTCATTTTTTATCCTAATGAAGCTGATGAAGGAAGGGAAATAGATGTCTCTAACTAACCCTGCTTTGCAAACTGAGGTCAAACAGTCAAAACTGTTGGTTTACAGATGCGATCAATGTGGGGGGGGGGGGGGGGGGGGGGCTCTCTTAGGTTATTTTGGCTGAATTTAGACTTTTGGTGGGGAATACGGACTTGGATATTTTGGTGGATATGTGAGGATTTATGAGGTTTTTGATGTGGTGTGCTCGCTAAGATTTTTCTTTCAATCTTATGCCTACATATTCCCGTTTACCGAAACAGGGAAATCAGAGCGATAATAGTTCCTCCTATTCTATGGGAGGAAGGGGTGTTTTGGTGTCTTGTTCAAAGCCCAAGACATGAAGCTAAAGGTGGTTTATATCTTGTTCAAAGCCCAAGATGTGAAGCTAAAAAGGTCTCAACTTCAGAGAGAATTTGTCATCTCTAAAGGGGGTCTGTTTGTCATAATTGTTGGGTGACTGACTATAAAGGAGAATTACTTTAACCGGGATATGTGAATCCTAGTAATGCCATAATTTCCTTTATAAGGGGTTTTAACTTGAAGGAGAAGACTTTAACTCAGTGTAGAGCAATGCTATCTTTCCTTAGGAATTTCTCATGCTAAAAGAGGGACAGTGGCGTGGATGTAAACAATCCAGAGGCTTGCCGCTTACAGCAATTAGATGAAAGGAGAAGGAGTTGTTGATGTTTGTATACTGTGAACGAGGCACAACTTTGATGCTAAAAGGTTGATTGACTCAACCGGGGTTTCCTTATACAAAGCCTAAGAGAAGGCTACTGACCCAACCAGAGGGTGTTTTTATGTGTCTCGTATGAAGCCCGAGAGAGAGGCTAAAAGGGTTGACTCAACAAGAGAGTGCTTTTATGTGTCTTGTACGAAGCCCAAGATGGAGGCTAAAAGGGGATTGACTCAACAAAAGAGTCTTTTATACTCAACAAGAGAGTGTTTTTGTATCTCGTACGAAGCCCGAGATAGAGGCTAAAAACGTTGTTTGACTTAACAAGAGAGTCTTTTATACTCAACAAGAGAGTGATTTTGTATCTCGTACGAAGCCCGAGATGGAGGCTGCAAAGGATTGTTGTTTCAGTTGAGTGACAGGTCCAGTAGGTGGGTTAAAAGAGAAAATCAGTTCTTATAAAGAGACTGATTAAAGGTAAGGCTATGCTTTGGGATTGATCAGAGGATCAGGGTTAGTTCCTGATCTTTAAGGAAACGGGGAATCCAGAGGGTATTGGAGACTATCCGAGTCTACTGGTGTTTTTCCCTACGGGAGAATGCCTTCGAGACTCAAGGAGATTAGACTGTCCAAGTCTAGAGTTTTATCTTTTGTACTATGCTTAAAGAAACAGTAGTAGTACATTTACAGTAGAAAGATCTAGACTCTTTGAAAGACTGTTCTATGAAGATGACTAATTTCTGTTCCTATACCTCTAGGAAGTCGTTGGGACAATTTGTACGAAGCTCAAGAGGAGGCTGGAAACTTTTAAGAAGCCGAGGGACAATTTGTACGAAGCCCAAGAGGAGGCAGGGATGCTTTTAGGAAGCCTGTGGGTCCCCAAACCCTGAGAAATTCAAGACAGGCTATTCACAGAGAATAGATCAAGCCAGGAAAGTCCGAGAATTTAGAAGAAACTCGAGAGATGCCATTCACGGAGAAAAGATCATCTCTGGGGAGTTAGAGTTTCTTTGACAATGTCTAAGGGTGACAGTCTGAGAAAGGGTTCACCGAGAATGCTGTCTTTCACGTCTCCATATTGTTTAATCCCAAGAGGAGGGAAGACTGTATCTGGTAATCCTATGGGGGATCTAGTTTTGTCTATTTAAGGGTGATCAAAAGGGCTTAGTGCTAGACATAGTTGCCGGGGAAACTCTAAATATCTATACTAGTATTGTACAGTTGATATGAGTTTATGAAAGATGACTTACAGTGAAACAACCCCATGATACAGTTATATGTATATGAAAGGGGATAAAGAAAAAATATAAACACTTACTCGGTAGTAGAGCTTCCATGCTGTTTGGTTAGTTGTTCAACAAAGAAAGATTGAAAACAACAGTATCTTCAAAATAAAAGGAGAAAGTATTTTGAAAAGATTTTGGGACTTACAGCTCAAGGAGAGGCCCAAGGTTTATCAGTGATCGCACTATCGTTTTGTACAGAGGGACTTATACAAGTGACTGAGGCCCAAGAAAGGTTTTTTGTACAAGGGGATGAGTCTTACACTCTCTCAAGAGGCCCAAGTGTTTAAAGAAAAAGAATGGGGCTTACAACACGAGGGTAGGCCCAGATGATTGGTTTTTTTTTATTGGCGATCACGCCGAAGTTTTCTTTTAACGCAGGGGGACTTATACAATGTCTGAGGCCCAAAAAGTTTTGGTTAAAAGGGGATTGGGTCTTACACTCTAATAGAGGTCCAAAAGATTTATTTTTGTACAAGTGGTGGGGCTTACAGCTCAAGGAGAGGCTCAGGGTCATTTGTTTGAAAATGGTGATCGCGCCGAGATTTTTGAAAATGCGGTGGGTCTTATACAATGAATTGAGGCCCAAAATGGTTTGGTTTTCAAAAGGGGTAGGGTCTTACACTCTAATAGAGGCCCAAGAAGTTTTGAATGGGTCTTATAGCTCAAGGAGAGGCCCAAGGTTTGTTTTTCAACGGACGATGATCGCGTCGAACTTTTTGAAATACAACGGGACTTATACAATAAGTGAGGCCCAAAAAGTTTTGTATTTACAAAGGGTTGGGTCTTACACTCTATTAGAGGCCCAAAAGTGTTTGAAATTGTTTGATGAGAGTGAAAATCAAAGAAACCCTAATTTGTTATTCTTTAAAAGTAAATATTTAAAGAAAATCAAATAAAATACCAAATAAGTTTGAATAAACCATTTGTGATTTTTGTTTAGAGTTTGAGAAATGAGGGATTAATCACAAGGTGAATTAAAACTCACTTGGTTTTGATTTTCAAAGTAAATATCCACTTTTAAAATGTTTAAAAAACATTAAAAAGGAATTTATTCACAAAAATAATAATTATATTAAATAAATAATATAAACTTAATTTTTTTTGTGGAATAAAATATTTCAATATTTTTTTGATTTTTTGAAAAAAGAACCAATAAAAAATAATTAAAATTGAAGGAGTTATTAATTTTCCAATTAATTAATAAAACATGAAAAAAAAACAAAAATGTGAGAAATCACAAAATGGCATGGGTGGGGTTTGAACCCACGACATCAAGGTTATAGGGCGCGCGCCTTACCACCGGGGTGGTGATACATCCATTGCTTGAAGTGATACCACAAATATACAAGGCTTGCCTTGTTTTCTAGGCCTGGCCAAGGCAAGGCAAGACAAGTTTTGCCAAGAAACGGGAAGGTCCATAACTTTCTCATTTCTCCATGGTTGGGGACAAAATTTATATGCATCTGGCCTAGAATTTCACAAGGAATCCAATGGTGGTGGTATTTTTTTTTCAGATCATACTCCCTCCTCAAAACCCGATAGTGGTTTTGAAAAAGGCCTATGATTGCATTTTCTATGCTACACTTTGATGCAGACATGAATTACATGATGAATTGGTTCAAACACAACATATATAACATGTATGAGGTGTGTATGAGCAGTGGACTTCAAAGCAATGCATATTTTGGAAAGTTCAAGTCATGATGCTTACCTCTTTTTGAGCTTTGGGAGTTTTCTGTGCAATCTGCCAAAATTCTTGTTCCAGAAATGGTTTGATGGTTTGGACACTCTCAAATGATCCCTTAGAAGCTTTTAGGATGGTTGGAATCAACTGGAACCTGCAAAAACACAAACTGGCCCTTTCTTGCAAAAGGGGTTAAAATGACCAAAATAACAACTCTCTCAAATGGTGTTCCAGATGGGGGACCAT
The DNA here is from genome assembly GCA_022829125.1 of Lathyrus tuberosus. NCBI lineage: Eukaryota > Viridiplantae > Streptophyta > Magnoliopsida > Fabales > Fabaceae > Lathyrus > Lathyrus tuberosus. The sequence goes on from JALAZF010000115.1 coordinate 9,978,795, forward strand.
TTGGGACAGTTCAAGGATGTTATTTGGAGTGTGTTTGAGGTTTTATCTGGTTTGGAAAGTGACTGAATCAAGACATGGCTTGAAAAATGCACAAAAGGCCTATTTTGAGGTTTTGAGAGGTGACTTTGTGATTTTGATGTTACAGGTCACTTTTGATAGTTTGGATCACCTACATATGATGTTTATGAGGTGTTAGGATCATGAGATGTGATGGAAATGCTCTCTAACTCAAAAGCTCAGATTTACCTTGCTAAAGAAGGCATTTTGGCCTAAAGAGATGGATTTTGAGGAAATCATCGGTTTGATGGCTTTGGTGTACTCAAACTGAGCACAAATGAGCTCTATTTATAGTAGAGCAAATTTGTTTTGGGATCAATAGTGAATGGCAACTACAGTAGAGGTTTGGCCAATGGTTGCACTTTGGAATCCAAGTCCCCTCTAGCCATTGACTAGAGATTAGGGCACAGGGTTATGGTTCCCTTGGTCTTAGATAAGTCTTGACTGAATTCAGTTGGAAATGGCTCAATCCATGCCACCTTGGTGTATGTATTGAATGCTCCAATCCAAAATTGGAGTCTTGTCCCTCTTTTAGGCAATTCTAGGTTTGGCATGCTACTTCTTGTTCCAAGGACTTTGGAGGCTTGGCTCAGTGTTTGTTCCCTTTAAATTTGATCCTCAGATGTGTTCAAGATGATGACAAGGCTTGGAATTAGCTGATTTTGCCAAATTGAGCAAAAATGCAAAATTCTGCCTAGTCTTGGCAGTTTTCAGCAAGGCATATTGCCCTTGTCATATCTCATGGCTCAAGTGGAATTTGGTGATGTTCTTGGTCATTTTGGAAAGCCCTTATATGATACAACAACTATTTGATCATATTTGGTCTTGATATCTTTTGGATCCAAGTGAAAAATCCCCCTACATTTGGAAAAAAGTGAAGGCAGATTCTGACTTAGTGAAAATTTCACTAAGTGTTGGAAAAAGTGACATTTTCACTTTTTGTGATTTTGATCATTCCATAACTCAAAATCCATGAGGAATTTGGAGGGAGGTCAGTTTTAAGCTTTTGTAGAGGGTAATGATATCTACAAATCAAACTTTGGATGGGGAAAAATGGCCTTGTGGTTTAGGAGTTATGATCCTCCAAAGTTGGTACCCTTGCCACTTTGTTCATAACTTAGAAAATTTTCTAAGTTTTTATGGTTACCCCTTTTACAAGTTATCCCACTTTTCTTGATTTTTCTTGATGAATGATGATTCAAATCATATATTAACATCATTTTAGGGTTAAAAAACCATTTTTGTGAAAAATCTCAAAAAGTCAAAGTTGACTTTTGTGCACAGTTGACTTTTTATCAGATGAATTCCAAACTGTGTGATCCTCTATAAAATCAAGTCCTTGACCTAAATCAAACTTGATGGATTGATTTCATAGGTGTTATAGGGTGTATTGAATCATGTCCTAGGGTTTGGGAGCATGTCCTGGTCAAAAGTCAAAGCTACAGTTGACTTTTCTTGAGAAACCCTAATTGTGGTACTGATGAAATTGAGACTTGCTGCTCAAGCTTCCTGAATCAATCCATTGTTACAAATGGATCAATGTGGTATGTTGGAGACCCTCAAATCATGTCTTGAGGTCTTGGCTCATGATTTGTCCCAAAAGTCAACTTAGGGGTGAATTAGGTCAAGAAACCCTAATTCCTGATTTTTGATGTATGCATCCCTTGAGGTAAAATTGACTTGATGCTTGGGACCATGAGGTTCCATGGAGTATTTTAGGATATACTTTGAAGCATTGGCTCATGCCCAGAGGAAAATTTCCATCTGGAGGCCCTGGTCGACCAAAACCCTAATTTGGTGACACTGGCGATCTTGAGGCTTGATCCACCTGGAAGGGAGCAGCCTTGTGCTTAATCCTTAAAGTAGGAGTCCTCTTGATCCATTGTAGATGGTTGGGAGGTTAGACAAGTTGAAGATCATGTCCTTTCTTGATTGATCCTTTGTCTAAGAACTCTGAGAGGGCTTGAAACCCTAATTTTGACTGTAGTAAGTGTTCACCCCATCTTTGGGGAGACTGATGAGGCAAGATGGTCCATCCATATTGTGATGATGATTTGCACAATGATGGGAATCTTAGTGGTCAAAATTTGGGGTATGACAGATGCCCCTATTTAATCTTCTTGGACCCGAAGGTGTGAATGGCGAAGGTATTCGGGCATTCGTGGTGCAAGAGGATTAAATATCGGAATACCCGAAATTTTGATGGTGGTTATGAATGGTAGCTTACACATTCATCCTCTTTTGCTTAAGCAATGATGCTTAGAAAAGGTAAAAACTTCCCCTCGATCCTGGTTTCCTACCAAGGAATTGGTCTTAGTTTCTGATGTAAACTTCCCCTCGATCCTGGTTTCCTTCCGAGGAACTGGTCTTAGTTTCTGAAATAAACTTCCCCTTGATCCTGGTTTCCTACCAAGGAACTGGTCTTAGTTTCTGAAATAAACTTCCCCTCGATCCTGGTTTCCTACCAAGGAATTGGTCTCAGTTTCTGATGTAAACTTCCCCTCGATCCTGGTTTCCTACCAAGGAACTGGTCTCAATTTCTGAAATAAACTTCCCCTCGATCCTGGTTTCCTACCAAGGAACTGGTCTCGGTTTCTTTTGTTAATAAACTTTATTAACAAGGGACGCTACGTGTAGCGGTTTTCCTCAAACTTCTCGCCAAATTTTCCTGGGGAGATGCCATTCGATTGAAAAAATTTTGATGTCAGAGTTGCTGGGGAACCCAGTCGTCTGAGTTGTAGAGGTGTACAAACTTCTCTGTTTGGAGACGCCATTTGCTGACTCTACTGGGGAAAATGAGTCTCTTGAGAGACTGCTTTCTGCTTGGAGGTGTTACATCATACTTTTCTCGGGATCTTCCCGGAGAAACGCCATATGATGTGATCCAATTTTGAGGTGCTGATGACCTTTTCATCAGCGGTTTTTTTTTCAGAGAAAAACTGCTGTATTGCCGAATCTCTGATTAAGAGGCTTTCTCTAGGGATTTTCCTTAATCCGGGAAAGCAAAAATATCATCTTCAATGGCGAAGAGTGACATCAATTGAAGGTTCTCTGGCCTTTCAGAGGTTCAAGTTATCAAAGTGGTCAAGGGCCAATTCTGATCTAGAAATAAACTGGAGGAGAGAGATTGTTCAGACACAACATTTCCTGACGAGGAAAGAGCTTGACAACTCGATTGAGAGGACTATCACCACTACGGGACAAGACCAACTGGAGCGATAGTGATGCAATATGAATGTGAATGCAAATCAATAATGCATGAAGTATGTATGTATATGCTGACAAAACTGACGCGCCATACAGACTAGTAGATGAACATGACTGGATACTCGGCCATCGCGGGGCAAAGAAGTGCCGCTGGTTCAAGATAGCAATTCTGCCTTGCTTAGGAGAGACGGTCCCTGTTGGGAGCGATGCTGGTCGGGCTTAGGAGATGGGAACTCGGCCGAGGGTATCAGATGGGAAAGTCGCATCTGATACAACTGATCCTTCATTCAGGCGCACTGGCTTAGAAGGAGTACTTTGATTCTGCACTTTGAAGCTCGCTTATCTTTGGAGAGGCGATCGATGTTTTTTCGATGTTCAACCGTCAAAAGAAAATGCCATCTTAAGTTTAAAAAGCGGAAAAAAAGTTCGACATGTAAATTCATTTTTGTTTCGTTTCAAGAATCGTTAATCATGTTAAAATGTCGTTCTGTAAAGCTAAAATAAATAAGAATTGCAAACAAAAGCACAAGGGCTCAAATTTTATTGATAGGATGGAAATCAACCAAGCGCGTGATTCCATAGAGTATTTACAAAGTTAGAAAATGGTAATTTAAGGGAAAAGGGCTACATTGAAACATAACGACCACTATCATTCTACCAACTTTGAATTCGGGACATCCTGAGCTTCTGTCGAAGATGATCGTGACTAGAGTTCCTGATGGATGGCATGACTGCTGAGGAGTTGAACTGATCAGACATAGTTACTTGCCATTATCCCTAACTTTTGCCTGTATTGGACTTTGAGATTTCCAATCCACCGGGATGATTTTTTGACTTTGTCTCTAATTTTTTCCTGGACCGCCCTTTCGGGTTTTCAATCCACCGAGACGTTTTTTTTTAGGCGAAGTATTTCTTGACTACATCAAAATTTGTGGGGTAGGAAAATTCATATCCGTCCATGGTTGGAAGTCTCACAGCACCGCCTGAGAAAGCTTTCTTGACCACATAGGGGCCGTCATAATTCGTAGTCCATTTCCCCCGAGAATCAGTGAGAAAAGATTGTATCTTTTTTAGCACAAGGTCTCCTTTCCTGAAGATGCGAGGTCGAACCTTTTTGTCAAACGCCATCTTCATTCTTTGTTGATACAACTAACTGTGGCATAACGCCGTGATTCGCTTTTCCTCAATCAGATTTTGTTCATCGTGTCGACTTTGACGCTATTTAGCTTCTGCAAGCTTTGCTTCCATCAATACCCGGATTGATGGGATCTTTACTTCGATGGGGAGCACTGCTTCCATGCCATATACTAGAGAGAAAGGGGTTGCCCCTGTTGAAGTGCGGACAAATGTGCGATAACCGTGAAGATCAAAGGGTAGCATCTCGTGCCAGTCTTTATAGGTTACAACCATCTTTTGAACAATCTTCTTGATGTTCTTATTAGCCGCTTCTACCGCCCCGTTCATCTTGGGTCGGTAGGGAGATGAGTTATGGTGTTCGATCTTGAACTCTGTACACAACTCTTTCATCATCTTATTGTTCAAGTTAGATCCATTATCAGTAATGATCTGGCCTGGAACACCATAACGACAGATGAATTTTGTCGGAGTATATCTGACACTTATGACACTTCCTCATGTACTTGTAGCAGTCGGATTCCATTGTCAACCAATAGTACCCTGCTCTTAGAATTTTTCTTGCCATTGCGTGTCCGTTGGCATGAGTGCCAAAGGATCCTTCGTAAATTTCTTTCATCAGCATGTCTGCTTCTGGTCTGTCTACGCATCAGAGCAAGACCATGTCAAAATTTCTCTTATAAAGTGTATCACCGCTCAGGAAGAAGTTTCCTGCCAATCTTCTGAGGGTTTTCCTGTCCTTCCTTAGTGCCCTAGGTGGGTACTCTTGTTTCTGAAGGAAGCATTTGATATCATGATACCAAGGTTTGTCGTCTATGACTGCTTCGATCGTGAAGATGTAAGCGGGCATTTCAAGGAGCATTATGTCAATCTTAGGTAAGTCGTTCCATTGACCCACACTAATCAGGGAAGAGAGAGTGGCTAATGCATCAGCCATGTGATTCTCCTCACGAGGGATGTGATGAAACTCGATTCTGTCGAAGAAGGGTAACAACCTTCTTGCGTAATATTTGTAAGGAATCAGTCCTGATTGGTATGTGTTCCAATCTCCTTTGATTTGATTGATAACCAGGGCTGAGACGCCATATACGTCCAAGTTTTTGATCCTTAAATCAATCGCTTCCTCGAGACCTATGATACAAGCTTCGTATTTGGCCTCGTTGTTTGTACACTTGAACGTAAGCCTGGTGGTGAAAGGAATGTGGGTACCCTGAGGGGTAACAATGATTGCCCAAATTTCATTTCCGTAATGATTGACGGCTCCGTCAAAGATTAGTCCCTATTGGGAACCTGGTTCTAGCCCTTCACTGGGTAGCGGTTCATCGCAGTCTTTCATTTTTAAATACATGACATCTTCGTCTGGGAAGTCAAACCCGATTGATTCTTGATCGTCAAGCGGTTGATGATCCAAATAATCGGCTAAAATACTCCCTTTAACGGCTTTCTAAGCGTGGTACTCTATGTCATATTCTGATAACAACATCTGCCAACGGGCAATCCTTCCTGTGAGAGCAGGCTTTTCAAAGACATACTTGATTGGATCCATTTCAGAGATTAACCAAGTAGTGTGACGAATCATGTACTGGCGCAGACGTTTGGCTGCCCAAGCCAAAGCGCAACAAGTTTTCTCGAGCATAGTGTACCGAGTCTCGCAGTCGGTGAATTTCTTGCTCAAATAGTAGATGGCAGACTCTTTCCTTTTGGTTTCGTCTTGTTGGCCAAGTACACATCCTATTGAGTCCTCTAGGACAGTGAGGTAGATGATCAGTGGTCTTCCTTCCACTAGAGGTGATAGAATCGGAGGGTTCAACAGGTATTCCTTAATACTGTCGAAGGCGGTTTGGCAATCTTTTGTCCAAACGCAGTCCTGATTCTTTTTGAGTAATTTGAAAATCGGCGCACATGTCGCGGTCATGAGGAATATGAATCTGGAGATGTAGTTAAAACGTCCCAGGAATCCTCTGACTTATTTTTCAGTTTTCGGAGAAGGCATTTCTTGAATGGCCTTGACCTTGTCAGGATCAACCTCAATTCTTTTATGGCTGACGATGAATCCTAAGAGTTTCCCTGAACGGACCCCGAAGGTGCACTTGTTGGGATTCAAGCGGAGTTTGTACTTTCTCAACCGCTCGAATAGTTTTGACAGATGGGTCACATACTCCTCTTCTGTCTTAGATTTTGCAATCATATCATCGACATATACCTCGATTTCTTTGTGTATCATGTCATGAAACAGAGTAGTCATGGCCCTTTGATAGGTTGCCCCGACGTTCTTCAAACCGAACGACATCACCATGTAACAAAAGGTACCCCATGGGGTAATGAACGAAGTTTTCTCCATGTCTTTCGGCGCCATTTTAATTTGATTATAGCCCGAGAATCCATCCATGAAGGAGAAAACTTTGAACTTTGTTGTACTGTCAACCAGCATGTCAATGTGTGGTAAGGGAAAGTCGTCCTTTGGACTTGCCTTGTTTAGATCTCGGTAGTCGACACACATTCTGACCTTTCCATCCTTTTTCGGAACTGGTACGATGTTAGCTAACCATTGAGGATATTCTGACATAGCGAGGAAACCCGCGTCAATCTGTTTCTGTACCTCCTCTTTGATTTGATGGCTATGTCTGGGCGAGTCCGTCTCAACCTCTATTTTACTGGAGGACATTCCGATCTCAACGGTAAATGATGTTCCACGATGCTGGTATCCAACCCTGGCATATCCTGATAGGACCAAGCGAATACATCATGGAATTCTTTGAGAAGCTTTACCAAACCCTCTCTGGCAGTTGGACTGAGCAGTGCCCCAATCCTGATTTCTTTTCTCTCTTTTTCCGAACCTAAGTTTACCGTTTCCAACAGCTCTTTATGAGGTTCAATAGACCTTTCCTCCTGTCTAAGTAATCAGGAGATCTCTTCTGGAATTTCATCGTCATTTTCTTCTTCAGCCCCAAATACCGGGAACTCAAATTTGGGAGAAGGCATCGGATCGTATGTTTCAACGGGGTTTAAAACAAGCAATCTGCATGACAGTATGATTTGTGTTTAGAAGAGATAGAGAAAATCCAAGAGTGTGTGTAGTGTACTTCTTTGGAAAACTGCTTGTTTTTATTATTGAGTTGTTTTTTAGGATTACCATTTTCTGAAAAAAGCAAAAAGAGAAAACAACAACAGATTGAGGAAATTACAGAACGACGTTATTTTATTAATGAACAAGTCGATTCTTGAAACTACAACCCTATAAAACAAAGCTCTGTCGCTTTGGGCGAAGCAAAGAGGGAAATTTACAGAAAGTGAGCCCTATCAAAACATCCGTTTCACCTGGGCAGGGTGAAAGGTTAAAGTAAAGATGGCAATTACTTAGACTTATGAACAATCTTCGGAACATCGACAGCAACCCATTGGCGGCGAACTCCTCGGTGAATCACAAAGTCTGGCACCTTCCTTGATTTGTCTTCAGAAATAACGTTGATTTCTGGTGGAGCAGGATCATTGGAATCTGTCTCCCAGGCAGAGTTGTCGTAGGAGGATTCCTCTGTTGTATTTTACATAGTATTTGTGCCCTCAGCTGTATCTCCCCATCCAGTTGGCTGGATGTCTTCGAGCCTGATACGAGAGCTCTCAGGAGCGGTGTATTTGACCATGTAGTCGTATTTTCCACTCGGTTATCCCAAGGTGTCCCATACTTCTTTGGAACTGGAGGAGTCATCCCTTTTGATGACGTTGACCTCGGGAAAAGCATAGTTGATGAATTCTAGTCTGGCAAGTTTTGCGAATTCATCGTCGTGCTGGATATTTTCTGAATGACCTGGGTGTTATTCCCATGACATGGTGGGGACGCAAGTATTCTCTTCAATGGTGCTCAGCTAATTTTCATTGTTCGGCTGATTTCCTTGCCCCAAGTCTCCTAGATACGGCTGCCACATTAGCAGGCCATCCATCGGGCCATAATAGTTGTGGTCAAAGTTGTCCGTCATCAGAGTGTCCTCCTTTAATGAGTTTGGTGGAGCACGACATCCTTCCGGATCACAATCTCCGTATATCATTTCGATATTTGACCTGGGTATAAATCTCGGACTCTGTGCGGGATAGCAAAAGGGCGTAGGCACCTCTTCCTGAGACGTATAACCGTCCTTGTTAAGATATAACTCCCATTCTTCCTCCATATCAGAGGAATCATCTTTATTGATGGTATGCACTTCTTGAGGCACTGGGTGAAGGAAACCTCCACTGTGGAAGAAGTCTTGAATGGGATGAAGACTTTCATTGCTGGTGGTAGCTGTCTGGGTACAGGTTGCAGAAAAACCAAAACCCTTCTTTGTTTTATTGTCAGTAGGAATGACTAGCTGTCCCTATCCTGTTGTATTGGTACTCTCGACCGCTTTGATAGCATCTTTGTATAAGGAAATGGAAGTTCCCTCTTCGGATTGATTGTCCTTGCTCACCGACAATGCTTGGAACTGAGTTCCAATAACCTCCTCGGGTTCTACACCAGTAGATGATGATAAGTTACTCAAGAGCAAGGTTTGTTCTCCACAGACCGTGACGAGCTGGTTGTTCTGGATGAACTTTAACTTTTGGTGGAGGGTCGAGGTGACCGCTCCAGCCTGATGTATCCAAGCTCTTCCTAATAAACAATTGTACGTTGCCCGGATGTCCATGACCTGGAAAGCGACTTGGAAAGTGTGAGGACCAATAGTTATGGGAAGGTCGACTTCGCCGATAACCGTTTTTCTGGACCCGTCAAATGCTTTGAAGAGGACCTCACTGGTTCTCATCGGGGGTCCTTTGAAGGATAATTGCATCAAAGTGGACTTCGGCATAACATTCAGGGCTGGCCCTGTGTCTACCAGTACGTTGGCTAAAGCATCGCCCTGGCAGCTGACCGTGATATTGAGCGCCATGTTATGACGGCGACCCTCTTTGGGTAATTCCTCATCACTAAATCCCAAGTCATTGCAGGAAGTGATGTTAGAGACAATGCTATCGAACTGTCTGATTGTTAAGTCCTGTTCCACAAAGGCTTGCTCCAAGACTTTCTGTAGAGCCTCCATGTGCGCTTCTAAACTGAGTAAAAGTGACAGCACATAGATCTTTGAAGGAGTTTACAACAGCTGATCAACAATGTTGTATTCACTCCTTTGGATGAGCTTCAGCATCTCATCATCATTTTTCGAAAGGTCGGGATTACCGGATTGACCGACTGGTGGATTGGGAACTTCTGTCTGAGGTTCCTTTTCTTTGTTAAGTTCTCCAACTCCTCGGTTGAAGATTCGACCACTCCGTGTTACTCGACTGATGTCTGCAATATTCACGACGGAGGGTAATGGAATTTCATTTCCATTCTCGACTGTTGTTGCACCGTATTTGTAAGGGATATCCTTAGTTGATTCATACGGTAATGGTCCCGGTAGATAGATGACTATGGGAGCCTTCTGATTTTTCTGACCATCGTAAGAAATTTCTATCCGTTCCTGGTTGGGAACTCTCGATTCGTCAAGTAGAGGGATGATGGTACAAACATCCCTAGCCCTCTGATGATCAGAGATTATGACAACGTCCTTAATTTGATCAGCGAGGTAGTCCGGCGCCCAGTTGATTGGTCCGGAACCCGGATATGGGCGAATCTCTCTACGATCCACCTGACCCTGAAGAGCTGCTCGCACAAGGTAACATCCTCGGTTACTTTCCGAACAGACTCTACAACGTTCATAGTTGTGTGGTGGCACCTGGCCACGTCCGCTTTGAATACAATGTAACCTCACTAGGTCAGTTTCCATAGATCGAATGTCCCGACTTTGATGCCGAGTAGGGTTCCCGTTGGTAATACTAATTTGCTGGGTATCTTCATCCATATAGATTGGAAGCCACCAGTGGTTCAACAAGTGTTGAGGGGTTTCCTGGACAAGGGCACAACCTTGATAATTTTCGCAACCCGCCCTACAGCTTTGATAATCATGTGATACTAGGAACCCGAGCCGGACATGTTTAGCATGTAACTCCACCAGACTGGTATTCATCAAGCGAATATCGAAGATTTGAATCATGTTGATCTGATAGGGATTCCTATCATGGTAGTCCTGGATCCATCCAAGATCCATCTGACGCTGGAGGGCCTCTTGTATAAAAGAGCATCCTTGTTTGTTTACCGAGCAAGTCAGACAGGAACTGTAATCGTGTCACGGCAGATTATGATACTGGCTTTGCCTGGAATGCATCGCCACCAAGTTGACATTCATTGCACGGATGTCGTGGTTCTGAATGATGTTAGAATTCGTGTAAACCATGTTAACTCCATGAACTCGGTGCTCTTAGATCCATCCGAGATCCATCTGTTCCTGTAGAGCTGATTGCACCACAGAACATCCTCGATTATTTTTAGAGCATATATCTAACTGGTGATAGTAATGAGGTGGCACATGGCCATATCTACTCTGTCTACAATGCATCTTGACCAGATTGGTCCTTAACAAGAGTACATCATGAACTTGATAGACGTTGTTAGTCTCTCCCTCTATCAAATTGACTGTAGCTTTCTCGTGTTGAGGCAGCGGGTTTGTGAGAACATTAGGATTCGTATCCTTGAAAGATAAGACCCCGCTCCTAACAAGCTTTTGCACGTCGGATTTGAAATTGAGACAGTTCTCTATGTTATGCCCTGGTCCTCCTTGATGGCAAGGGCAAGTCTGATCCACCTTAAACCAAAAAGGTGGATTTTTCGGTACTGTAAGAGGAGACTTAGTCTAGATATGCCCCTTAGCCAGCAGTAATGGAAATAGTTCTGCGTACGATACGAGTATAGGATCAAATCCTGGTGGCTGCGTTGCACGGTTGTTATTGTATGGAGGACGAGCCTGCTGAAGAGGTTGTTGAGTCCTTTGCTTATTAGGTTGGCTCTGCGCAACCTGAGGTTGATACGTAGAAATAGGCACAGGATTAATAGCAGGAGTTACAACTGCTACTGGTTGATAACGTCGCCTTTGCTTTCCGAAAGAGATATTCCCAATATCCTGCTCTTTTTTCTTATGGAGAATACTACCGTATCGCTTTGTACTACTTGATGATCCAGTGTCTTTGACTAGACGTCCTTCTCGGACGACTTCCTCAAGACGAACTCCCATACCGACCATCTCGGTGAAGTCATTGGGTGCACTGGCAACCATTCTGTCGTAATAAAATGAGCTTAAGGTCTTTAAGAAGATCTTTGTCATCTCTTTTTCCTCAAGAGGTGGACAAATTTGAGTGGCAATTTCACGCCATCTCTGAGCGTATTCCTTAAAGGTTTCCTTGTCCTTTTGTGACATTGATCTGAGTTAATCTCTGTCGGGTGCCATGTTTAAATTGTACTTATATTGTTGGACGAAGGCAGTGCCAAGATCTCTAAAAGTGTTAATCGTAGCACAGTTTAAACCCATGTACCATTTTAGTGCGGCACCGGTTAAACTATCCTGAAAGTAGTGAATCAGTAAATCCTGATTCTCTGTCCGAACTGACATTCACCGAGCGTACATCACCAAGTGACTCTGAGGGCAAGAGTTATCCTTGTACTTTTCAAAGTCGGGCACCTGAAATTTGTGCGGGACTTTCACATTGGGGACCAAGAAGAGGTCTGCGGCGTCCTTTCCAAATAAATCCTGACCGCAAAGGGCCTGCAGTTCTTTCTACATTCCCAGGAACTATTCCTGGAAATCATTCATTCTTTTGAACATGTTGTCGTTTCCACCAGAAGGTATCTGTGGAATCTGTCCTTCCGGGACAGTGTGTACCACAGGCGGTGGTATAGTCATTATGGCCGAGACTCTCGGTGCCTCCCAAAGTTTATAACCTTCAGGAGCTGCTGTCATGCCCCTGGCATCTTCGCTTTCCCGAAGTTTGTAACCTTCAGGCCCAGCGGTTCCTGCTGCGGTCCCCTGATCCTCATTGATCAACGGGATATATCCTTCTGGGATATAGTTAAGTGGCATGCCCCAGGGACGATCTTTCGGCATTTTGTACCTAGGATCAGACTTTTCCACTATGGGCGTTGAGGTGATCTCCGAGATCACAGTTCTTTGTAGCTGAGCTTCTGCCATGGCTTGCATGTCGTTATGAAGCTTTCTCATATCCTCTCTCAGAGCGTCGATCTCTTCTCTCAACTCTCTGTTCTCTTCCTCGAGATTATCCATCTTTTTCTGACGATTGGCCCGAGTATTGTACGAATGAGACAGTTTGACTCTAGAACCGAGACACAAACGTGAGATTCGTAGGTAAGAAGAATACGTGACGTGAGAATGATGAATGCAATGATTATATTAATTTTTTTTTGTTTAATCAAAATAAACTTCGACAATCAGATTGCAAATATCAAACAGTGGGGAAACCCCGTTTTATTGAATTCAAAGGATTGCGACAATAGAAATACAGTAGATTACAAGGTGCGGAAACAGAAACCTAAGCTAAGGGGTCCCGAGTCCTCTCTGGGGAGAAACCGGGTGCTGATTCTGGTACTTTCCTTTTCTTGGACCGGGGCTTTTGGGCCGTTGTCGGGTTGTCATTCCTTTGCCAAGTGAAAGGAACGAGCAAATTCCTTTGGTCATCCTGATTATCCACAACATGTTGCTCTAAAATCTCGATCAGAGCATCCTTATCTTTCAGCAGTTGCGGTATTTTGGTACACTCTACATTGAGGGTGCGGTATTTGTTCTTCCAAGACCTCCTCTGCTATTGAACTTTGTTGAGAGTAACCTGAAGTTTTTCCATTTCAGTCATGAAGTACATGACAGATTCCCTCGGCAAAAGAACTCCATGACGAGGATAAGGCATCTTCAGCTTGAGAGCCCTAGTTTTTACCCAGTGGAGATAAGGCTCCACCGAGACACAATCCGGTTTTCCTAGAGACTCTCGTCCTTTCTTATGAACATGTTTCCAAGCATGCACTATTTCCATCTTTAGTATCCTGTCATTTTCTCCTTCTTTGAAGAAAAGACCTTCAAGATGAGCATTACGCGGGACATGCCTCATTGGGTATCCAAATTGACGACGAACCAATACTGGATGGTAATTTATTCCTCCCTTAGTTCCTATGAGGGGTATGTTGGGGAAGTTTCCACAACGATCAATGATCCTGATCCCGTCATAAATCCTATTGCACCAATCTATGTCAAAATTGGTGAGAGACATGATTTTCTGCGACTAGCGTAAGGCATTCCTATGGTCCCAAAAAGCAGCAGACTTAGGCAAAAGGGAGATAAACCATTTATATAACAGGGGTACGCAGCACGTGATTATTCCTCTGCTGTACAAACTCCCTAAGTGTACAGAATGATACGCGTCCGCGAGTAAGGTTGGCACAGGGTTTCCAACGAGAAAAACCTTAATGGCGTTGATATCGACGAAGCTATTAATGTTGGGAAACAAAAATAACCTGTAGGTGAGTAAGACAAAGATGCTTTCAAAAGTAGTCATGTTCCCTATACTAGCAAAGTACAGAGCCTTCTTTGTCAGGAACTGGGCTGGCAAACCTGGGAGCCCGCCCTTAGTGGTCATGTGAGTCTTGACTTCCGACTCATCCAAATAAATTTCTCTTGTAATGGTCTGATCCTTTTGGAATTTCTTCCAGTCCAGAAAAAGGAGCTCGATCAGTAATGTGTAGATCGATTAGGTGAGAATACTCCTCCAAAGTTGGTGCGAGCTGGTAATCCGGGAATGTGAAACAGTGATAGACCGGATCGTAAAATTGAGTGCCTCCATGATTCCTTCAATCACATGGACTCTTAACAGAGGTAGCAAACCTTCGTACTTGGCTCTAAAAGCTTCAGGGTTAGTGATCATCCTCGCTAATCCTCTCAAATCCTCTAGTTTTGGAACCCTGAAGGTATACATATGAGTTCTCCTTCTATCGAAGTCCATGAGAGCAATCTTTTTCTCTGACATTTGCAATCATTGTCTTAGTTTAGTTTGAAAAAGAGAGACTAGAAGAGAAGTTTTTCTTTGATGTAATGTTTTTTAGATGAATGCATGAATGCAGCACACAAAAACATAGAAAAAACATAGGGTCAAAGGGTCGGTGTCATGAAGTCAAGGCTCTACCCCCCCCCCCCCCAAAGGTTTATACTAGTGATTTTTGTACCTGTCTCTCAAAATCACCAGTTCTTGTCGAGAAAACACCAGCGGGCCGGGAACCGTGCTAGGTGATGTTTTTCGAAGAACCATCAGAAGAGGGTAGTATCGCGTGACAACCATTTCCAATAGTTTCCGCACTACTAAAAGAGGTTTTTCCTAGGTGTATACTCAATCTTTCCACATGCGGCATCACATGCATTTCCATTAGCAGAAAAATAAACACATATATCAATTAGGAAAAGTAGTATATATATTTGTCCTAAAGTCCTAGACTTTAAAGAGCTATAAATCCTATATTCCTGACAGAAAATGGCTCCCCGGCGGAGTCGCCATCCTGTGGTATCTTCCCAACTTGTAAAGGTTTTTGACCTAAGATCCTAATGAGGTCAACAAAAATCCTATCCCAGTGAAGTCCCTAGTGAAGTCATCATTCTTCGGTTTCTACCTGAGAGATAAAAAAGAGAGCCCCGTGGTGGGCGCCATTTTTCTGTGGTGGCCACCGCCATGAAAATTACTTGTCCAAGGTTTTCACCTGAAATTGTAAGAAAGAAAGAAGAGCCCCACGGTGGGCGCCATTTTTCTGTAGCAAGCGATTTTGGACGTGGTTCTTAAGCACTGCCGCTCTGGGTTACTACAGGTCGATTCATTTTTTATCCTATTGAAGCTGATGAAGGAAGGGTAATAGATGTCTCCAACTAACCCTGCTTTGCAAACGGAGGTCAAACAGTCAAAACTGTTGGTTTACAGATGCGATCAATGTGGGGGGGGGGGGAGGGGGGCTCTCTTAGGTTATTTTGGTTGAATTTTGACTTTTGGTGGGGAATACGGACTTGGATATTTTGGTGGATATGTGAGGATTTGTGAGGTTTTTGATGCGGTGTGCTCGCTAAGATTTTTCTTTCAATCTTATGCCTACGTATTCCCATCTACCGAAACAGGGAAATCAGAGCGATCGTAGTCCCTCCTATTCTATGGGAGGAATGGGTGTTTTGGTGTCTAGTTCAAAGCCCAAGACATGAAGCTAAAGGTGGTTTATATCTTGTTCAAAGCCCAAGATGTGAAGCTAAAAAGATCTCAACTTCAGAGAGAATTTGTCATCTCTAAAGGGGGTCTGTTTGTCACAACTGTTGGGTGACTGACTATAAAGGAGAATTACTTTAACCGGGATATGTGAATCCTATCAATGCCATAATTTCCTTTATGGGGGGTTTTAACCTGAAGGAGAAGACTTTAACTCAGTGTAGAGCAATGCTATCTTTCCTTAGGAATTTCTCATGCTAAAAGAGGGACAGTGGCGTGGATGTAAATAATCCAGAGGCTTGCCGCTTACAGCAATTAGATGAAAGGAGAAGGAGTTATTGATGTTTGTATACTGTGAACGAGGCACATCTTTGATGCTAAAAGGTTGATTGACTCAACCGGGGTTTCCTTATACAAAGCCTAAGAGGAGGCTACTGACCCAACTAGAGGGTGTTTTTATGTGTCTCATACGAAGCCTGAGAGAGAGGCTAAAAGGGTTTACTCAATAAGAGAGTGATTTTATGTGTCTTGTACGAAGCCCAAGATGGAGGCTAAAAGGGGATTGACTCAACAAGAGAGTCTTTTATACTCAACAAGAGAGTGTTTTTGTATCTCGTATGAAGCCCGAGATAGAACCTAAAAACGTTGTTTAACTCAACAAGAGAGTCTTTTATACTCAACAAGAGAGTGATTTTGTATCTCGTACGAAGCCCGAGATAGAGGCTGCAAAGGATTGCTGTTTCAGTTGAGTGACAGGTCCAGTAAGTGGATTAAAAGAATAAATCAGTTCTTATAAAGAGACTGATTAAAGGTAAGGCTATGCTTTGGGATTGATCAGAGGATCATGGTTATTTCCTGTTCTTTAAGGAAACGGGGAATCCAGAGGGTATTGGAGACTGTCTGAGTCTACTGGTGTTTTTCCCTACGGGAGAATGCCTTCGAGACTCAAGGAGATTAGACTGTCCAAGTCTAGAGTTTTATCTTTTGTACTATACTTAAAGAAACAGTAGTAGTACGTTCACGGTAGAAAGATCTAGACTCTTTGAAAGACTGTTCTATGAAGATGACTAATTTCTGTTCCTATACCTCTAGGAGGTCGTCGGGACAATTTGTACGAAGCCCAAGAGGAGGCTGGAAACTTTTAAGAAGCCGAGGGACAATTTGTACGAAGCCCAAGAGGAGGCTCTCTTCCCGAAGGAAGAATCCTTATACGAAGCCTAAGAGGAGGCTGTGAGTACTTCTAAGAAGCCGTAGGGTCCTTGTACAACGCCCAAGAGGAGGCGGGGATGCTTTTAGGAAGCCCGTGGGTCCCCAAACCCCGATAAATTCAAGACAGGCTATTCACAGAGAATAGATCAAGCAGGAAAGTCCGAGAATTTGGAAGAAACTCGAGAGATGACATTCACGGAGAAAAGATCATCTCTGGGGAGTTAGAGTTTCTTTGACAATGTCTAAGGGTGACAGTCTGAGAAAGGGTTCACCGAGAATGCTGCCTTTCACGTCTCCATAATATTTAACCCCAAGAGGAGGGAAGACTGTATCTGGTAATCCTATGGGGGATCTAGTTTTGTCTATTTAAGAGTGATCAACAGGGCTTAGTGCTAGACGTAGTTGCTGGGGAAACTCTAAATATCTATACTAGTATTATACAGTTGATATGAGTTTATGAAAGAAGACTTACAGTGAAACAGCCCCACAATACACTTATATGTATATGAAAGCGGATAAAGAAAGCATATAAACACTTACTCGGTTGTAGAGCTTCCATGCTGTTTGGTTAGTTGTTCAACAAAGAAAGATTGAAAACAACAGTATATTCAAAATGAAAGGAGAAAGTATTTTGAAAAGATGTTGGGGCTTACAGCTCAAGGAGAGGCCCAAGGTTTATCAGTGATTGCATTGTCGTTTTGTACATAGGGACTTATACAAGTGACTGAGGCCCAAGAAAGGTTTTCTGTACAAGGGGATAGGTCTTACACTCTCTCAGGAGGCCCAAGTGTTTAAAGAAAAAGAATGGGGCTTACAACACGAGGGTAGGCCTAGATGATTGGTTTTTTTATTGGCGATCGCGTTGAGGTTTTCTTTTAACGCAGGGGGACTTATACAATGTATGAGGCCCAAAAAGTTTTGGTTAAAAGGGGATTGGGTCTTACACTCTAATAGAGGCCCAAAAGATTTATTTTGTACAAGTGGTGGGGCTTACAGCTCAAGGAGATGCCCAGGGCCATTTGTTTGAAAATGGCGATTGCGCCGAGATTTTTGAAAATGCGGTGGGTCTTATACAATGCATTGAGGCCCAAAATGGTTTGGTTTTCAAAGGGGGTTGGGTCTTACACTCTAATAGAGGCCAAAGAAGTTTTGAATGGGTCTTATAGCTCAAGGAGAGGCCCAAGGTTTGTTTTTCAACGGACGATGATCGCGTTCAACTTTTTGAAATACAGTGGGACTTATACAATAAGTGAGGCCCAAAAAGTTTTTTATTTACAAAGGGTTGGGTCTTACACTCTATTAGAGGCCCAAAAGTGTTTGAAATTGTTTGATGAGGGTGAAAATCAAAGAAACCCTAATTTGTTATTCTTTAAAAGTAAATATTTAAAGAAAATCAAATAAAACACCAAATAAGTTTGAATAAACCATTTGTGATTTTTGTTTAGGGTTTGAGAAATGATGGATTAATCACAAGGTGAATTAAAACTCACTTGGTTTTGATTTTCAAAGTAAATATCCACTTTTAAAATGTTTAAAAAACATTAAAAAGGAATTTATTCACAAAAATACTAATTATATTAAATAAATAATATAAACTTAATTTTTTTATGTAATAAAATATTTCAATATTTTTGTGATTTTTTGCAAAAAGAACCAATAAAAAATAATTAAAATTGAAGGAGTTATTAATTTTCCAATTAATTAATAAAACATGAAAAAAAAAAGCAAAAATGTGAGAAAACACAAAATGGCATGGGTGGGGTTTGAACCCACGACCTCAAGGTTATAGGGCGCGCGCCTTACCACTGGGGTGGTGATACATCCATTGCTTGAAGTGAAACCACAAATATACAAGGCTTGCCTGGTTTTCTAGGCCTGGCCTAGGCAAGGCAAGGCAAGTTTTGCCAAGAAAAGGGAAGGTCTATAACTTTCTCATTTCTCCATGGTTGGGGACAAAATTTATATGCATCTGGCCTAGAATTTCACAAGGAATCCAATGGTGGTGGTATTTTTTTCAGATCATACTCCCTCCTCAAAACCCGATAGTGGTTTTGAAAAAGGCCTATAATTGCATTTTCTATGCTTCACTTTGATGCAGGCATGAATTACATGATGAATTGGTTTAAACACAACATATATAACATGTATGAGGTGTGTATGATCAGTGGACTTCAAAGCAATGCATATTTTGGAAAGTTCAAGTCATGTTGCTTACCTCTTTTTGAGCTTTTGAAGTTTTCTGTGCAATCTGCCAAACTTCTTGTTCCAGAAATGGTTTGATGCTTTGGACACTCTCAAATGATCCCTTAGAAGCTTTTAGGATGGTTGGAATCAGCTGGAACCTGCAAAAACACAAACTGGCCCTTTCTTGTAAAAGGGGTTAAAATGACCAAAATAGCAACTCTCTCAAATGGTGTTCCAGATGGGGGGAACCATTTGGGATAGTTCAAGGATGTTATTTGGAGTGTGTTTGAGGTTTTATCTGGTTTGGAAAGCGACTGAATCAAGACATGGCTTAAAAAATGCACAAAAGGCCTATTTTGTGGTTTTGAGAGGTGACTTTGTGATTTTGGTGTTACATGTCACTTTTGATAGTTTGGATCACCTACATATGATGTTTATGAGGTGTTAGGATCATGAGATGTGATGGAAATGTTCTCTAACTCAAAAACTCAGAGTTACCTTACTAAAGAAGGCATTTTGGCCTAAAGAGAGGGATTTTGAGGAAAGCATCTGTTTGATGGCTTTGGTGTACTCAAACTGAGCACAAATGAGCTCTATTTATAATAGAGCAAGTTTGTTTTGGGATCAATAGTGAATGGCAACTACAGCAGAGGTTTGGCCAATGGTTGCACTTTGGAATCCAAGTCTCCTCTAGCCATTGACTAGAGGTTAGGGCACAGGGCTGTGGTTCCCTTGGTCTTGGATAAGTCTTGACTGAATTCAGTTGGAAATGGCTCAGTCCATGCCACCTTGGTGTATGTATCGAATGCTCCAATCCAAAATTGGAGTCTTGTCCCTCTTTTAGGCAATTCTAGGTTTGGCATGCTACTTCTTGTTCCAAGGACTTTGGAGGCATGGCTCAGTGTTTGTCCCCTTTAAATTTGATCCTCAGATGTGTTTAAGATGATGACAAGGCTTGGAATTAGCTGATTTTGCCAAATCGAGCAAAAATACAAAATTCTGCCTAGCCTTGGCAGTTTTCAGCAAGGCATATTGCCCTTGTCATATCTCATGGCTCAAGTGGAATTTGGTGATGTTCTTGGTCATTTTCGAAAGCCCTTATATGATACAACAACTGTTTGATCATATTTGGTCTTGATACCTTTTGGATCCAAGTGAAAAATCCCCCTACATTTGGAAAAAAGTGAAGGCAGATTCTGACTTAGTGAAAATTTCACTAAGTGTTGGAAAAAGTGACATTTTCACTTTTTGTGATTTTGATCATTCCATAACTCAAAATCCATGAGGAATTTGGAGGGAGGTCAGTTTTAAGCTTTTGTAGAGGGTAATGAGATCTACAAATCAAGCTTTGGATGGGGAAAAATGGCCTTGTGGTTTAGGAGTTATGATCCTCCAAAGCTGGTACCCTTGCCACTTTGTTCATAACTTGGAAAATTTTCTAAGTTTTTATGGTTATCCCTTTTACAAGTTATCCCACTTTTCTTGATTTTTCTTGATGAATGATGATTCAAATCATACATTAACATCATTTTAGGGTTAAAAAACCATTTTTGTGAAAAATCTCAAAAAGTCAAAGTTGACTTTTGTGCACAGTTGACTTTTTGTCAGATGAATTCTAAACTGTGCGATCCTCTATGAAATCAAGTCCTTGACCTAAATCAAACTTGATGGATTGATTTCATAGGTGTTATAGGGTGTATTGAATCATGTCCTAGGGTTTGGGAGCATGTCATAGTCAAAAGTCAAAGCTACAGTTGACTTTTCTCGAGAAACCCTAATTGTGGTATTGATGAAATTGAGACTTGCTGCTCAAGCTTCCTGGATCAATCCATTGTTACAAATGGATCAATGTGGTATGTTGGAGACCCTCAAATCATGTCTTGAGGTCATGGCTCATGGTTTGTCCCAAAAGTCAACTTAGGGGTGAATTAGGTCAAGAAACCCTAATTCCTGATTTTTTATGTATGCATCCCCTGAGGTAAAATTGACTTGATGCTTGTGCCCATGAGGTTCCATGGAGTATTTTAGTATATGATTTGAAGCATTGGTTCATGCCCAGAGGAAAATTTCCATCTGGAGGCCCTGGTCGACCAAAACCCTAATTTGGTGACACTGGCGATCTTGAGGCTTGATCCACCTGGAAGGGAGCAGCCTTGTGCTTAATCCTTAAAGTGGGAGTCCTCTTGATCCATTGTAGATGTTTGGGAGATTAGACAAGTTGAATATCATGTCCTTTCTTGATTGATCCTTTGTCTAAGAACTCTGAGAGGGCTTGAAACCCTAATTTTGACTGTAGTAAGTGTTCACCCATCTTTGGGGAGACTGATGAGGCAAGATGGTTCATCCATATTGTGATGATGATTTGCACAATGATGGGAATCTTAGTGGTCAAAATTTGGGGTATGACACATAGGAGTTACAGAAAATCATCAAGAAAACGTTACAGGATAGTAATGATAGCGGAGGATGTTATGGTTGTCATTAACATGGGATTTGTGGAGCCACTTCTTAATGACCTAGGAGATTGAAGACTAATATAAAAAGGCTTCCCATTGAGGGAAGAAAAACAAACGACAATTACCACCCTAAGATAGTACGTTAGCGATCTCACCTGACTTGCCTCAAGGAGATTAACCAAATAGTGTTTATGAGGAACATTTGGCGTTCACCATGGGGACTCGGTAAAACTTTCTCATACTTCACAAAACAATACACTTCACCATAGTAGCACGATGTCCGGATCATCTTCTAGCAAGAGTGAGCCTCGCAATCCACCAGACATGGCATAACTCCTTACAATTATGGAGAATCTACACCAGCATAACGAATCCTTGCAAGAAAGTGTTCACACACTTGAGCAGTCGCAAATCACTAAGGAAGATGAGGAATAGAAGGATATTTTTTATCCTTAACCGCTTGCAGAGGCAATGTGGGGCTATCAAGTCGCATAAAACTTCAAACCACCACCTTTGCCATCTTTCGATGGAAAAAGTGATCCACAGAAGCATATAATCTCAATTAACAATCAAATGATAATAGTAGAGGCTTTCGAATCCTTGAAATGAAAGCTTATGGCGGGAACGTTCAAGGACATGACATTACGCTGGTACATGAGCCTGTATAGATTATCAATCACCAGTTACCAATATCTAACCAGGAAGATGGTGCAACATTTCTCTGCCAGCAAACATAGAAAGGTGACCACTACCAGCTTGTTCAACGTCAGCCAGGGGACATACGAATCCCTTTGAGAATATATAGCATGATTCAATGAAGAAAATATAAAAGTCTCTCATCCAAATCAAGAAATGTTTGTGAGAGCCTTCCAGAACGTTCTAAAATCTGGGCTTTCAATGAATCATTGGCACAAAATTCGACCACTAGCATGAAGGAAGTAATGAATATAGCAAAGTGCTATATCAAGGGTGAAGAAAGCAATATGGATATGAGGTCCGGATATGCTAAAGAAAAGACACAATCTAAGCATGAAGGATTCGGGCCCACGAAGGAGCACCACAAGCAAGGTCCGAGGAAAAGATCGGCGATAAAACCTTCCCGGAGACCGTATAACAATTTCACCGAAAACTTTACCTCACTCAATGCAAAGTGTACTGACATTTTGCAAGAGGCATATAATCTCAAGCTAATACCAGAACCTACTCGTCCCAAGAGGGTCAACGTTGTGCTAAGAAAAGATGGGGATGCATGGTGTGTCTATCATCATCTGAGAGGCCACCATACTGAAGATTGTCATTAGTTAAAAAGGGAAATCGAGATCCTAATCTAAAGAGGCTGGCTACTATCATACATAAAATAAGTAGAAGGGTCAGTAGGAAAAAGAAGTTCTTCTAGGAGAGAGTAAAACTCATAGAACCTCTCTGCCAAGAAAGGAAAAAACACCGAGGAAATGGATGAGACCTAGATATCCCGCCACATGCTCAACCCCATCTTGGGAGGTTTCGCTGGTGGAGGAGAAACCAACTCGACTAGAAAGAGATATGCCCGATTAGTAGTGCATGTGTCACATAATATGTTTTCAGAAGAAAAAAAAAAGGTATGTCATTGTCGGTTTTTCAAGACAGGATTCAGAAGGTGTGCTGGCACATGAAAATGACCTAATGGTCATAAAAGTACAAATTCATGATTGGAGTGTCAAACAGGTGTTAATCGACTCGGGAAACTCAATAGACATATTATATTGGGATGCTTTCAAAGGCATGTACATGGATACATCCGAGTTGTTACCCTTCAAACGTACCCTAGCCTGTTGCTCTGGGGAATAAGTTCAAGTTCTATGGCATCTATCTATCATGATAGTTATTGGAAGTGCAGGAAACACCAAAGGCATCAAAGTGAGATACTTGATAGTTAATGCGTCGCCACCATACAATATCATCATCAGAAGACCGACGTTTAACACTCTGGAAGTTGCTCTGTCCACCCTTTATCTGACAATGAAGTACCCCATAGAAGGTGGACAAGTCAGAGTAATTAATGGTGATCAAGGATTGGCTAGGAAATGCTACAAGGATAGCCTAAAATTGAAAAAGAAGATCCAATGATTGGCTAGGAAATACTTCTAACGTGTCCCAAATTTCTTTTGCTATTAAACAATTTGAAACATGAAAGAATTCATCCATACCTAGTGAAAATGCAAGAATGTTCTTTTCCTTTTGTCAAATAGTACTTTCTTCTTGTCATCTTCATTCCATGGGCCTTATACATTTGCTTGCTCTACATTGTTAATGACCATTGTAGGAACGTAAAGACCATTTTCTACAGCATCCCTATCTTCACCTTGTGCTTTTAGATACATTTGCATGCAAATCTTCTAAAAATCAAAGTATTCACCAACAAAGCATGAATGCTTTTTTCTATTTCCACCATATGTATGAAGGTGAGAAAAATACACAAGAAAATGGGGATTGAATTGTGTATTGCAAAAGTTAGATTTTCTTTTGAACCAGAGTTCAGATTCTAAAACTAAATTCAGAATCTGATAAGGTGCAGCGGAAATAAAGACAAAAGTAAAGTAAAATAGCAAAGAAAACACAGTAGTTATCCTGGTTCCTCTCCCAACTGAGAGTACTCCGGTCCCCTTGCCAAGAAAGAGATTTTCCACTAAAGTCAACCGGATTACACTTGCTTATACACACTTGTATAAGACTTCTCTTTTTGCTCAGACCACTGTCCAAGACTTCCTCTGCTTAGAACTCGTGTCTAAGACTTCACTTTGCTCAATCATCTCCTGACCAAGACTTCCCTTGCCTAGACCACCTGCCTAAGACTTCACCTTGCTTAGAGCTCATGTCTAAGACTTCAACCTTGCTTAGAGCTCGTGTCTAAGACTTCAACCTTTCTTAGAGCTCGTGTCTAAGACTTCAACCTTGCTTAGAGCTCGTGTCTAAGACTTCAACCTTGCTTAGAACTCGTGTCTAAGACTTTAATCTAAAAAGCTAGTTTAGAGAAGGAATAACTTACAAAAGATAAACACTTGATAAAATATCAGAGGTGTTCAAATGATACAATACACTATTACAAAGACTCTTAATCAACACAAGAGAAAAAACTCTTAACAGACTCAGCTTTTCTGAAAGTAGTGTATGTATGTCTTAGTTGTATTTACAGCGTTATTTCTTGATTGATCTTCAAATCTTCAACTCCTTTTTATATCCAAGGAAAATAAAGACGTTGGAGATCTTCAATGGCTACAAACAGAACCAAATCTTCTAGTACATCTTTTTCTCCAGTGAAGCAAGTGTTGGGACTTTCAGTCACAAGAGTATCCTTGAAACAAGGCCTTTGTCTAGAGGATACAACTTTGATTCAAGTACAACATAACCTTTAGAAGATAATGTCAATAAATCTTGAGTTCTGTGTTAGCAGAACTGATATGACATTACTCAACATCAGAGGCAACATAGCACACATCTGAGATGGAGTGTACTAGCAACAACTTTTCTGATTAGGCATCACTGAAAGAGTGTGACCAGAGCCGAACCAAATCCATTTCAGTGTCAGAACTAGTTCCATCAAGTAAATATAATTGTGCACACACAAACTGGCTAGTTAAAGATCCTAGTTTTTTTCTTTCAAATACTTTGTTATCATCAAAACCTTGGAGGATTCATGGCATGAACCAAACTTGTTTCAATAACCTCCCTCTTTTTGATGATGACAACATTAAGTATTTTAAAAACAATCAAAAGTAAAAATAAATTACTCAGCAACTTTCAGAGTCTGAGGTTTGTAAGCTCCCCCTGAGTAATGTCTGTAAAGTCTAGGAGTTGAGGTTTGTAATCTCCTCTCCATGCAGAGTAATAAATCAACTCCAAGGGTGTGATTTACAATTATCCCCTTGTTATACCTCAAATTTGTCCTACCTGTGTAACTTTCATCTGTACATCCACCCACTGACAATTATTCAAAATCCAAAAATATGTTGTCTTCAACTTCATCTCTCTTTTATTCGTTATCCTTTTTTTATTTTAAGTCATATCTAGTTTTTAACCTTTTATTATTATTATTGTTCATCCAATTAAATATCCATTCACAAAACCATTCTTTTTAGTTAGTTATCCATTTATCCCATTATCCATTTCAAACAAAATTCCAAAAAAATCTAATTTGCCTTATTTTCAAATCACCATTTCTTTTTTAGTCCATATCCATTTTTAGCACCAAATTATCTTCTTTTATTCTCAATTTTCATTTCCATATCCACATTCATTCCAAGTCAAATTTTCAAACAAAATTCTCTAAATCCATTTTATTTTCATGTACATGTCACAAAATCCCAAAAATATTCTAAAGCCCATCATCACCAAAATCCTCTACAAAAAATGGTTCATACAAATTCTACAAAAAAAATATGTGGAGGTGTGAATAATCATTACAAAGCCCATTACTCAAAAAAGGAAAATATCACGACCAAAAAAGCTTTATTTGATTCACATAGCCCATGAAGATTTTTCTAATTTCCAAATGCTTTTGTTTCTCACCACCCACACCATATCCTACGCCACACAACACCCCAAATGGCTAACACACAATAGTCTCCGAACCGTACCCTGTAAGCCATTCCCTACACCAGCCAAGCACTCTGCTCCAAAATACACACTGCCAGAAAACTTGCCCCAACAAAATACTCCAAGCACATCAAGCCAAAATTGCTGCAACCTTACAACCTGCTACAAAACTGTCCTTGAAAACAACCTCACAACAGGACCTGCCATGGAAAATGACTCATCACAACCACAAGACAGAAAGACATATACTAACAAGTTAGTTTTTGTTTTAAAAGGGACTGGGTAGATTCACAGTAGCAGAAGCAAAGAAAAAAACGGAATAAAAAAAAACACCACTCACTTTCCTCCACCACCGTGTACGAACCTTCAACATCCAACCGCTGCAAAATCATAAAAACAACACCTCTTTCAACAATCACCCATCTTCATCAAACCTTTCCTCCTTCTTCATTCTTCAACATACCTTCAACCAAAACTTTCTTCAAACACAACAACCACACGAATCAAACCCAGCCGCCACTCCAACCTCCTTCATAAACCAATTCTTCTCTT
Organism: Lathyrus tuberosus; assembly: GCA_022829125.1. NCBI lineage: Eukaryota > Viridiplantae > Streptophyta > Magnoliopsida > Fabales > Fabaceae > Lathyrus > Lathyrus tuberosus. The sequence goes on from JALAZF010000115.1 coordinate 10,005,284, forward strand.
CTTCATCCGTCCGTCACCCATTCCTCCACTCGACCTTTAAACAACAACCGAACCCTCCCTTTCATTATCTTCACAACCCTTTTCTTTCATTCAACCCAAATAATCTTCAACCACAAATTAGAAATTCCCAAATCACACCCTATTCATCATCCCAATCGAACTAGAGAGTGAGTAGAAGAAGAGAGAGTTTCCAAAATCTAACACAAAACCAAATTGCAACACGAATCAGAGAGATTAAGATGAAGAGAGAGTGAGGCAAAATCAACATCAAATACAAATCTGAATCAGAAGAACGTGATTCAAAACTCACGAAAAGGAGAAGGTGGTGTTGATTTCGATTCCGTGACCATGATTCGATTTCCATTTTTGGGTCCGACCGTGTAATTCCGGTGGTGTTTAGGAATGTTGCTGTTGATGTTTATCATCTTTATTTGACCATGTTTATGGGACGCTTTCACTTTTCTTTGACTTGGGAATTAATTCTGGAAAATATAATGTTGAAGTTGTGTATCCCATTCCTCCACCGTGCCCTTGTTTCTTTTATGATTGTTCTTGGATGTGGGCTTTAAAGCTCGTGTTTATTTTTGTACCATCCTCTCCATTTTAAAAAAAGCCACTGTGTTTTGATTTTGGGGCGGATGATGGGCTCAAGGCCCACATGATTCTGCCTCTATATACACACTCCTACACCACCCTTTTTTTTCAGCGACACCCCCTCCCCTTTAATGCTTAGTTTTTATTCTAGTTTCTATTAATATTATTCATGTTTTCTTGATTCTCTAATAACATAGTTTGAAGTTTAAATTTGATTTCCATTTTCTGTATGCATTTAGTTTTTATCAATTTCCATTTGATTTTTTGGGCCAATGATATCAAAAACATCTTGATATTGGGTGATTCTTTAAAATCGGTACCAAATCTTGATTTATTTGAGGCCTACCTATTTATTTATTTTTATTCCAATTTATTCACTTTTATTTATTTATTTTGGGTTGATGAAAACCAAATATCGATCGATTTATCAATTTCTCGATTAAATCTCGATAAAGGTGAGACCTTTACTCTTTGTATTCACCTTTTTGATTTTATTGCATTTTTATTTATTTTGGGTCGATGAAAACCAAATATCGATCGATTTATCGATTTCTCGATTAAATCTCGATAAAGGTGAGACTTTTATTCTTTGTATTCGTATTTTCGATTTAATTTCCTTTTTGTCATTCTATATTCTTTTATTTTCATTTGGGTCAATGAAGGTCAAAAATCCGATTATCTATTTACCGATTAAATCGCGATTAAGATGAGACCGATTTTATATCCATATTATATCTTGTCCATTTTATATTATATTATTTTTGTAAATATTATCATCATATTGTATCCATATTCATATCCATTTCATTTTACTCACCTTTAATCGAAAACAAATAATAAAATATCGAAACCATAAAAACAATCCATGAACGGACTGTGGTTATGATCATTTACTCGATGCGCATTCAAGGCTTAGCTTAGGACACTTTGCACACACACGGCTTCCTCTTGGGCTACCTTACAATGAGACCATTTATTTCTGTCAACACTTGTAATTTACATGTATCCCTCCCCCATTCCGATGTACGCACTTAATATTGTTTTGATTGTGGTTTGTTTACTAGGAGCACCCCTAGGGACTAGCATAGGCAACCCATTTTCAAACAACCCATTTTCAAACTAATTCTTGATTCGTCGTCGAGCCATTTTTCAAACAAACCCATTTTCAACCAAACCCTCGACTCGTCGTCGAGCCCGTTTTCAAATCAACCTCTTACCAAATCCTTTTTCAAACCAAACTCTTTTCATACAATAAACCCTTGATCCAACGTCAAGCGGATTTTCATAATCAAAACTCAAAAACAACTAACAATTATCGTAACTCTTCAAGGTGAAAAATGGGGGTTCAAGTCTTTGATCTTCCTTTGATTGTTTGGGTGCGAGTTCTCTTACTCGTGTGTGAGCAATTGACGCCTCTTTTAAAACTCAACCACCTTAGATGAAAAAGAGAGAGAGCCAAATCTTTGACTCACTCTCCCGATTACTTGGGCCCGAGGAATCTTTCTTAAGCTCAAGTAATCGTCATCTAAACCAACCCAATTCACTCCCTTATTTCGTGGGCGTACCACAAACTACGACTGCTCTGATTCTTTATTCTCGTCCGAGTAAAGATACGTAGGCACAAGATTGCGATGATCTTGGCGAGCACACTTTTTCTTTTCCCCCATTTGCGTCCACATTACCATCTTTTTCCGTTAAACCCCGTAGTCGAATTACGATTGCTCTGATTTCTCATTCTCGTCCGAATGAGCATACGTAGGCCTGAAGTCGCGATGATCTTGCCGAGCACCCTATCCTTAAAACCACCTCTTTCCCTTAGTATCTTTTCCTTTTATCTTTACTTTTTCGCATTTATTTTAGAGAATAAAATAGACAAAGAAAGCTAACGAGCATCGCGATTTGAATCAAGAGGTTCCCGTTGAGTACAACGGACGTGAAGGGGTGCGCGTACCTTCCCCTCACATAACCGACTCCCGAACCCAGAATGTGGTTGCGATGACCATGTTCTTATCCGCTCCCTTAAAGGTTTTCTCGATATTTTCCTTTCCCTATTTTTGGGATAAATAAAGTTCGGTGGTGACTCTGTCGAACCATTTTTCGCGCCTTTCGCGCGAGGGTCGTGTCTTCGATTAAGCGATTTTTCGAGGTACGACAGCTGGCGACTCTGCTGGGGATCTTTGCTCCATGCAAGAGAGAGTCAAGCCTATCTTGATTTGAATCGCAAGTTCGTTAGTTTTGTTTGTTTATTTTCTTCTCCTTTGCTTATTTACTTGCTTTCCTATTTCCTTATTTGTGTTACCTTTTGTAACATTGTTGGGTTGTTCTAATATTGGGAACTTTGTGAGATGGCTCTACACCCGAGTCTGAGTATAACCCTAGGATTAGGATGGTGGTTGTGTAGTGTAGGCTTGTGTGGTCTCTTCCGCGTGAGTTGAAGCGAAAACCACCGCTTGGAGTAGATTCCCTTAGAGATAATATTGTTGTGGTGAATCTTTGCCATGGTAGTAATACTTTCAAGGTGGGTCGTTAATCCCAAGGACCATTAACCCAATTTACCCATGGTGCTTGGTAGCGTTAATTCTATGTGAGTTAATGCGAACGCCCCAATCAGATGAGATCTCTCGAACGTATTACTTCCTGACAGTAATATTTTCGACCTCGATCTAGGATTCTGAGAACCCTATTTAGAACCCGTGTGTCGATGGTTGTGTAGTGGGCGCCTCCGAGGAATCTTTCTCGTGGGGAAGAAATGAAGACCTCACCTAGACGGGATTATTTCGAGGATATTATAGTCGGACAAATCTTTGTCATGGTTATAAGGTTTTCGAAATATATCCATAACTCTAGGCACCTACCCGTCTTAGAAACCTACCCGTGGGCTTTCTTGATCCTAGCTGTGGTTCTTGACCCGTCATCTCTGGCCAACCGCATAATTGTTTGAAGTTGTTTGATCCTGCGATCCTGGATCTTGCATCTTGCATTGCATCTCATGTTGTCATTGCATTGCATCTGTTATACATCTTGCATTGCCTTTCAACCTCAGAATCTCACTTCACCTTCCTTCCTTCATAACCAACAAATCAAGCCGATTCCTCGACACCAGTACGCAGCTCACGCCAAGAGCAGACGAATGATGAATCAAATCCACCAAGACCATGCTGCCACATGCACAGGCATGGCCATCAGTCATTGAAGGGGTTGTCGAAAACAAGCAGAACAGTCTACAACTCTGAACAAGCTATGTCAAGCACCAATCAAATCAAGACAGGAAGATCAGTTCCTCAAAGAAAGCGGTCATCATGCCATCATTTTTCATCCTTGTATTTTTGCTTTGTTTGTTCAAGTACTGTTTGCTTCAAACATTGCCATTTGTATTTGGTTTTCTTAATGTATTGATTATGCATGTTTTGAATCAGTTATGTCGTATTCACTCATTCTTTCCATTTACTACAAAACACCGACACATTTATCCACTTTGCTCTCTTTATCAACCGCCGTTTAGCAATGATTGGAGGGAGGATGATGAAAACGAAATACCCATAATTGCAAAATGTATGCTTTCGGACAGAATCTCGTCGATGATGTACATGCATTGTTTCAATTCCCCAAACACTGGAGAGACAAGGAGTTAATCCCTAGTAAACCACTTCGAGCCTAGAAGTAGTAGTTTCCTTCGGATATTCACACCCTTACACTCAACCTGGGGAAGGGTAGTGTTCAGTTAATCCGACTACACACTCAAATCACAAAGCAAAATCCAAAGACATGACGGTTGTTCATCAAAGACCCATGACTTGGCAGTCACTACCCTCCAACAAAATCAACAAAAAACAAAAAAATCAAAAGCTTGCTAAGTCAAGCACCTCAAAGGAGACTTAGGCAAAAATCAAGGCAATCCCGATGGACTCGACAAGCAAAATCAATCCATGCAAAAGATAGAGATCAAAACAAAAGAAGTCCTCGAATCCTCAACAAAAACAAAATAAGATTCACTAACATCCATCAAAAACAAAATAAAGGTGACTGCCATTTCGAGCATACCTTGAATCATCCCGCTTACACTGTCAACCCTTTTAGAAGACAAACATGTGTAGAATTAACTGAACGTAAGACTGGAATTTCATCACGAAGAAGGGGTGGGTACAAATCATACTTTGAGCCTAATATCCTTTGTTTCTTAAACCGTAAACCAGACCACGTTACAACCCTCGAAAGACCTAATTGAGGCGAGGTGTATTCTGAAAGCATACTATTGCAAGGTTGTGTAAACTGACTCCCCATATTTGCTAATCTTCAGCATTGGTGTCATTCCCCTTGCTATATCTTTCACGCCATCAAAATCAGCACACGTTTGGGCTAACGGTCCATTCGTCTCACTATCACGACACTCCAATAAACGACACTTTTTCAAAACTTGCATAAGCATTGTATTAAGATTACCATTTGTGAATGTGTGATTTCAACTACAAATCAGTGCTAGACATCAAAGAAACTCCAACAAGGGGCAATCGAAGAGGAATCTGAATTTTCAGTGGTGTGAACCCGAAGCAAGACTACCTCAACAGCTCAATCAGGGGCAAGCTACCTCAAAGCACATCAAAAGTTCATCTTCCAAAGATCAGACTACTTCAAAACTGGTTAATCAGGGGTAGACATTACCATGTTCAGACTGGGGCAAGACCCATTGCAGCAAGCAACCTTGACCATCAAGCAAAGTTGTGGATCTCTCAGAAATGAACCCACAATTCATCAACAAGCAATCAAGCTTAAAACTTCAAGAGCATCTTCGTCTGCTTCAATCATGGCGTCTTCAACAAACTGAGTGCCGAGGAAATCAAATCCCTCCCACCGCCCAAAAGTCCAATCCTCATTGGCAACTACCCAAAAGTCCATCACGCTGGCACCCCTCAAACTTATCCAATCACCCATCTGCATCATACGCATCATACGCATCACATTCATCATCATAAACATACCAAAGCCAATCATACTTCCCCAGCACTTACATCTCCGCGCGTCAACATCTGCATTTCCATTCGATATGGAACATCATTATAAAATCAAGCATTCATATGCATGTCAGGATCCAGGATCAATCTCGAGACTGCAAGATGATCTTCAACCCAGGCAGGGGCATCTTCATTAAATCCGTGGGCATTCCTCACGAAGTTGGTTCAACCTGTTGTTGATCAAGACAAGACGACAAGCAATCTCCAGCCCAGTCAGGGGCATTATTTCAAGTTCATGGGCGTTCCTCATGAAGTCTTCAACCTTCTGTTGATGAAGCTTTAATCTCCAAGCAAGTCAGTGTGCATTCCTCATTGGGTTGTGTTCCTCAACCTTTTGTTTCTGAGGTCGTCATCCTCATCCCAACCAATAAACATTCCTCCGAGTCAGTGGGCGTTCCTCATTGAATCTTTTCTTTAAGTCGAACTACGACTGCCCTGATTCTTTATTCTCGTCCGAGTAAAGATACGTAGGCACAAGATTACGTAGATCTTGGCAGGTTACCTTCTTCATTTTTCACTATTTCCCTTTCCTTTTCGTGGGCTCTCCTCATTGAATTCTTTACTTCAACCTTTTGTTGATGTCTCCAAATAAATCTCATCACATCCCCAGTAAACTTGACCTTTTGTCAATTGCCTTACTATCATCCTTTTGGTGATAGCCAAACCCAATCAACTCAATTCAACCTTCATCCTTTTGATGTTAGTCCTCACAAATAAGAAGTTCCTATCATCCTTTTGGTGGTAGTAGCTTGTTTTGATCCGTCATCCTTTTGGTGTCGCCGATCCATAAACCCTTGGTCTGTGTGTCATCCTTTTGGTGAGTGACAGCCTTTGTGTGTGTGCCCTATTATCCTTTTGGTAGTAGCCGGCTGTGTGTGTGTGCCCTATTATCTCGTCGGTAATAGCAGGCTGTGTGTGTGCCCTATTATCCTTTTGGTAATAGCAGGCTATGTTGTGTGCCATACTATCCTTTTGGTAGTAGCCGGCTGTGTGTGTGTGCCCTATTATCTCGTCGGTAATAGCAGGCTGTGTGTGCCCTATTATCCTTTTGGTAATAGTAGGCTGCGTGTGTGCCCTATTATCCTTTTGGTAATAGCCGGCTGTGTTGTGTGTCATACTATCCTTTTGGTAGTAGCAGGCTGTGTGTGTGCCCTATTATCCTTTTGGTAATAGCAAGCTGTGTGTGTGTGCCCTATTATCTCGTCGGTAATAGCAGGCTGTGTTGTGTGCCCTATTATCTCGTCGGTAATAGCAGGCGTTGACCTCATTTCCATCCTTTTGGTGGAAGGGTCTGTGTGTGTGTGCCCTATTATCTCGTCGGTAATAGCAGGCTTTGACCTCATTTTCATCCTTTTGGTGGAAGGGTCTGTGTGTGTGTGTGTGTACCCTATTATCCTTTTGGTAATAGCAGGCTTTGACCTCATTTCCATCCTTTTGGTGGAAGGGTCTGTGTCTGTGTGTGTGCCCTATTATCTCGTCGGTAATAGCAGGTTGTGCGTGTGTGCCCTATTATCTCGTCGGTAATAGCAGGCGTTGACCTCATTTTCATCCTTTTGGTGGAAGGGTCCGTGTGCGTGTGTGCCCTATTATCTCGTCGGTAATAGCAGGCTGTGCGTGTGTGCCCTATTATCTCGTCGGTAATAGCAGGCTTCGACCTCATTTTCATCATTTTGGTGGAAGAGTACGTGTGCGTGTGTTACTATCATCCATTTGGTGATGGGTCTGTCATCCTTTTGGGGTCGGATTTCTTGAATTTCAACTTTCCAATCCCTTTTCTTTCTTTCAGAAAAATTTGTGGTCTTCTTCATATCTAATTGTCTTATACCTCGAAAGACCGAACACCGCAGCAGTTCATTTTACTCGGTTTAAGCCAATTAGATATGGCCATCTGTCATACCTTAAATTTGTCCTACCTGTGTAACTTTCATCTGTACATCCACCCACTGACAATTATTCAAAATCCAAAAATATGTTGTCTTCAACTTCATCTCTCTTTTATTCGTTATCCTTTTTTATTTTAAGTCATATCTAGTTTTTAAAATTTTTTTTTTATTATTGTTCATCCAATTAAATATCCATTCACAAAACCATTCTTTTTAGTTAGTTATCCATTTATCCCATTATCCATTTCAAACAAAATTCCAAAAAAATCTAATTTGCCTTATTTTCAAATCACCATTTCTTTTTTAGTCCATATCCATTTTTAGCACCAAATTATCTTCTTTTATTCTCAATTTTCATTTCCATATCCACATTCATTCCAAGTCAAATTTTCAAACAAAATTCTCTAAATCCATTTTATTTTCATGTACATGTCACAAAATCCCAAAAATATTCTAAAGCCCATCATCACCAAAATCCTCTACAAAAAATGGTTCATACAAATTCTACAAAAAAAATATGTGGAGGTGTGAATAATCATTACAAAGGCCATTACTCAAAAAAGAAAAATATCACGACCAAAAAAGCTTTATTTGATTCACATGGCCCATGAAGATTTTTCTAATTCCCAAATGCTTTTGTTTCTCACCACCCACAGCATATCCTACGCCACACAACACCCCAAATGGCTAACACACAATAGTCTCCGAACCGTACCCTGTAAGCCATTCCCTACACCAGCCAAGCACTCTGCACCAAAATACACACTGCCAGAAAACTTGCCCCAACAAAATACTCCAAGCACATCAAGCCAAAATTGCTGCAACCTTACAACCTGCTACAAAACTGTCCTTGAAAACAACCTCACAACAGGACCTGCCATGGAAAATGACTCATCACAACCACAAGACAGAAAGACATGTACTAACAAGTTAGTTTTGGTTTTAAAAGGGACTGGGTAGATTCACAGTAGCGGGAGCAAAGAAAAAAACAGAATAAAAAAAAAACACCACTCACTTTCCTCCACCACCGTGTACGAACCTTCAACATCCAACCGCTGCAAAATCATAAAAACCGCACCTCTTTCAACAATCACCCATCTTCATCTAACCTTTCCTCCTTCTTCATTCTTCAACATACCTTCAACCAAAACTTTCTTCAAACACAACAACCACACGAATCAAACCCAGCCGTCACTCCAACCTAGGGGTGGCAAACGGGCATGCCCGCCCCGTTTAGGCCCGCCCCGCAAAAGCCTGCAAAAAAACGGGGCGGGGCGGGGCGGTCAAAGGTGGAGATGCGAGCTCATTTTCTAGGCCCGCCCCATTTAATGACGGGCCCGCGGGCCCGCGGGCATGCCCGCCATTCTCTTTAATTTTTTTTTAATAATAATATATTAATTAAAATAATTTATATTAATAATAATAGTATAATGATGAAAATAAATAAAAAGAAAATAGATGTAGATGTAATGTATATTTAAATTTAATTAATAATAATATCAATAATCTTAATTTAATGATTTTTATTTTATTGAAATTATTTTATGGATAATTGAATTTAATTATTGAAACTATATTAATTAATTATTCAATTATTAATTATGTATGTTAGAATAAGTTTTAGTGGGAAGCCTACAAGAATTTAATTATAATTTTCAAACCAAAGCATTTTTCTAGTGGAGCTGAGGGAATAGTCAGTATGAATTTGCTAAGGTGCTAAACAGGAAGCAATTATTAGAAATGAGAAGTATTGTAGCGTAACAAAATAATTTCCCTTACGGTCACTATAGCGAATAAATAAATAATTAATGAAAGTGAATAGATAATTTATGGTAGCAAATGAGTAGAATAATAATGAAATGAAACTAATAATTTCCTAGTACATGTGAATTGTAGCGCACAACATTTATGGTCCATACTGTTCAAGCTATAATAATAATATAAGATATAATAATAATAATAATAATAATAATAATAATAATAATATAAGATAGAATGGGTTGTTTTTACCCGCGGGCATACCCGCCCCGTTTAGGCCCGCCCCGCAAAAGCCCGCAAAAAAACGGGGCGGGGCGGGGCGGGCATACTTAAATATGCGGGTTCAAAATTCAGGCCCGCCCCGCAAACAATGACGGGTAAAATGGGCTTTCCCCGCGGGCCGGGCCCGTTTTGCCACCCCTACTCCAACCTCCTTCATAAACCCAATTCTTCTCTTCTTCATCCGTCCGTCACCCATTCCTCCACTCGACCTTTAAACAACAACCGAACCCTCCCTTTCATTATCTTCACAACCCTTTTCTTTCATTCAACCCAAATAATCTTCAACCACAAATTAGAAATCCCCAAATCACACCCTATTCATCACCCCAATCGAACCAGAGAGTGAGAAGAAGAGAGAGTTTCCAAAATCTAACACAAAACCAAATCGCAACACGAATCAGAGAGATTAAGATGAAGAGAGAGTGAGGCAAAATCAACATCAAATACAAACCTGAATCAGAAGAACGTGATTCGAAACTCGCGAAAAGGAGAAGGTGGTGTTGCTTTCGATTCCGTGACCATGATTCGATTTCCATTTTTGGGTCTGACCGTGTAATTCCGGTGGTGTTTAGGAATGTTGCTGTTGATGTTTATCATCTTCATTTGACCATATTTATTGGACGCTTTCACTTTTCTTTGACTTGCGAATTAATTATGGAAAATAATGTTGAAGTTGTGTATCCCATTCCTCCACCGTGCCCTTGTTTCTTGTATGATTGTTCTTGGATGTGGGCTTTAAAGCCCGTGTTTGTTTTTGTACCATCCTCTCCATTTTAAAAAAAAGCCACCGTGTTTTGATTTTGGGGCGGATGATGGGCTCAAGGCCCACATGATTCTGCCTCTATATACACACTCCTACACCACCCTTTTTTTCAGCGACACCCCCTCCCCTTTAATGCTTAGTTTTTATTTTAGTTTCTATTAATATTATTCATGTTTTCTTGATTCTCTAATAACATAGTTTGAAGTTTAAATTTAATTTCCATTTTCTGTATGCATTTAGTTTTTATCAATTTCCATTTGATTTTTTGGGCCAATGATATCAAAAACATCTTGATATTGAGTGATTCTTTAAAATCGGTACCAAATCTTGATTTATTTGAGGCCTACCTATTTATTTATTTTTGTTCCAATTTATTCACTTTTATTTATTTATTTTGGGTCGATGAAAATCAAATATCGATCGATTTATCGATTTCTCGATTAAATCTCGATAAAGGTGAGACCTTTACTCTTTGTATTCACCTTTTCGATTTTATTCCATTTTTATTTATTTTGGGTCGATGAAAACCAAATATCGATCGATTTATCGATTTCTCGATTAAATCTCGATAAAGGTGAGACTTTTATTCTTTGTATTCGTATTTTCGATTTAATTTCCTTTTTGTCATTCTATATTCTTTTATTTTCATTTGGGTCAATGAAGGTCAAAAATCCGATTATCAATTTACCGATTAAATCGCGATTAAGATGAGACCGATTTTATATCCATATTATATCTTGTCCATTTTATATTATATTATTTTTGTAAATATTATCATCATATTGTATCCATATTCATATCCATTTCATTTTACTCACCTTTAATCGAAAACAAATAATAAAATATCGAAACCATAAAAACAATCCATGAACGGACTGTGGTTATGATCATTTGCTCGACGCGCATTCAAGACTTAGTTTAGGACACTTTGCACATACACGGCTTCCTCTAGGGCTACCTTACAATGAGACCATTTATTTCTGTCAACACTTGTAATTTACATGCATTCCTCCCCCATTCCGATGTACGCACTTAATATTGTTTTGATTGTGGTTTGTTTACTAGGAGCACCCCTAGGGACTAGCATAGGCAACCCATTTTCAAACCAAAACCTCGATTCGTCGTCGAGACTTTTTTCAAACAACCCGTTTTCAAACTAATTCTTGATTCGTCGTCGAGACTTTTTTCAAACAAACCCATTTTCAAACTAATTCTTGATTCGTCATCGAGACATTTTTCAAACAACCCATTTTCAAACTAATTCTCGATTCATCGTCGAGCCATTTTTCAAACAAACCCATTTTCAACCAAACCCTCGACTCGTCGTCGAGCCCATTTTCAAATCAACCTCTTACCAAATCCTTTTTCAAACCAAACTCTTTTCATACAATAAACCCTTGATCCAACGTCAAGCGGATTTTCATAATCAAAACTCAAAAACAACTAACAATTATCGTAACTCTTCAAGGTGAAAAATGGGGGTTCAAGTCTTTGATCTTCCTTCGATTGTTTGGGTTCGAGTTCTCTTACTCGTGTGTGAGCAATTGACGCCTCTTTTAAAACTCAACCACCTTAGATGAAAAAGAGAGAGAGCCAAATCTTTGACTCACTCTCCCGATTACTTGGGCCCGAGGAATCTTTCTTAAGCTCAAGTAATCGTCATCTAAACCAACCCAATTCACTCCCTTGTTTCATGGGCGTACCATGAACTACGACTGCTCTGATTCTTTATTCTCGTCCGAGTAAAGATACGTAGGCACAAGATTGCGATGATCTTGGCGAGCACACTTTTTCTTTTTCCCCCGTTTGCGTCCACATTACCATCTTTTTTCGTCAAACCCCGTAGTCAAACTACGATTGCTCTGATTTCTCATTCTCGTCCGAATGAGCATACGTAGGCCCGAGGTCGCGATGATCTTGCCGAGCACCCTATCCTTAAAACCACCCTTTTCCCTTAGTATCTTTTCCTTTTATCTTTACTTTTTCGCATTTATTTTGGAGAAGAAAATAGGCAAACTTAGCTAACGAGTATCGCGATTCGAATCAAGAGGTTCCCGTTGAGTACAACGGACGTGAGGGGGTGTGCGTACCTTCCCCTCACGTAACCGACTCCTGAACCCAGAATGTGGTTGCGATGACCATGTTCTTATCCTTCTCCTTAAAGGTTTTCTCGATATTTTCCTTTCCCTCTTTTGGGATAAATAAAGTTCGGTGGCAACTCTGTCGAACCGTTTTCCGCGCCTTTCGCGCGAGGGTCGTGTCTTCGATTAAGCAATTTTTTGAGGTGCGACACCCCTTAAATAGGATTGCTAACCGCATTTGGAACCATTATTAGCCTAAAATACTCAATTCATTCTCCCCCTTTATCATCAATCAAAAAGAGAAGAAAAGAATTAGAGAAAGTCATTCTGACCTCTGTACTCTAGGCCTTAGAATGTTCACCGTAAAATGGTACCAGACTTTTGCCACAAGAGAAAAGTAGAATAACTTTCATAAATGGCCTTTGTTACAATAGTAATATGTAAATCACTTTCAGAGCTGTTATAACAGACAGAATCAGACAATCATTTTGCTCATTCTGATGAATATGAGCATTGGCCCAAGAGGTCTTTCACAATATTTAAAAATTTGGGAAGTAATCGTCGTTAATTCATTAACAAGGAGCTGTAAGTTTTTTTTTTTGGAAAATCTAGATCAAAAACATTATTCTTTAATGAGCTGCTACAAGGACATTTTGAAGAAGAAGTATTAAGATGAAGAATTAAATTCACAAAAATATCTTATGTGGAAGACAGTCTATGAAAAGAAAAAAACAACTTAGCAACATATCACATAGAATGCTAGAATTTAAGCAAGTACGTAATAAAATGTTTGGACGGCCTTAAGTCTGAATAAAAACCAGTTAAAATCTTTGTCAGAACACTCCCCTTTTAATGAACCAAACTTTTTATAGTAGATTCAGAAAATCAGAGTATTAAAACAAGGTTTTATTTCATCAGAACTTAAGAATTAGCCCAATAGTTAACTCAAAGCACATAGCAAAGAATTAACTTGTCACTGTATGCTTTAAGTAAAGCAATCAGGGAAGAAAGATATCCCGTGGCCCCTATTCATACATAAAGACCATACTTTAAGAAACTATTAGAAGCAATTCGACTGACTACTAACAGATTCCAACGAACATTCCAATACACCACTCAGAGAACAAGCATTTATTCTATGACATAGACTATGTTTAAATTTTTCTTGATGAAATCAAATTGATTGATGGCCTTGTAAATATATCAGCCCATTGATGTTCAGAATCAATGAACTGAATATCTATAACACCCTTCTGAACATAATCCCTTATAAAGTGATATTTGATTTCAATATGCTTGATTCTAGAATGCTGAATTGGATTCTTTGTTAAACAGATAGCAGCAGTATTATCATAGAAGATTGGAATTTTGTTTCCAAAAATCTGATAGTCTTCAAGTTGATATTTCATCCAGAGTAGTTGAGTGCATCAATTAGCAGCTGAGGTGTATTCTGCTTCTGCTGTGGATAAAGCAATAGTTGCATGTCTTCTACTACCCCAAGAGATACAGTTTTCACCTAAAATTTGACAGGAACCACTAGTGGGCTTCCTTTCAATTCTATCTCCAGCATAGTCAACATCACAGAATCCAACCAGTTTATAATCTGAGGACTTTTTATATAGAAGCCCAAGATTTAATGTTCCTTTCAGATACCTAAAGATTCTCTTAACAACAGTTAAGTGAGTCTCCCTAGGATCTGATTGGAACCTTGCACATAAACATACACTGAACAAGATATCGGGTCTAGAAGCAGTGAGATAGAGTAAGGAACCTATCATACCTCGATATTTGGTTGGATCCACTTTTGAACTGCACTCTTCAGCACCAAGGATACATGTATGATGAATAGAAGTTGACAAGACTTTGCAATCATCAAGATTGAATTTTTTTCAAAAGCTCCTTTGTATACTTAGACTGGTGAATATAAATATCTTCAGACTTCTGATTGATCTAAATACCAAGAAAGTATTTTAATTTACCCATCATGCTCATCTCAAAATCAGCCTGCATAATCTTGGAAAACTCTTGCAATAGGAGCAAAGGTTTCAAAGAAGTCTATTCCCTCCTGCTGACTATAGCCTTGAGCCACAAGTCTAGCTTTATTTCTGACAACTTCACCAAGTTCGTTAAGTTTGTTTTTGAAGACCCACTTGGTCCCAATGATGTTTTTCTCTTGTAGTCTTGGAACAAGATCCCACACATCATTTCTTTGAAGTTGATTTAGTTCATTTTGCATAGCCAAGATCCAACCATTATCATTTAAGGCATCATCAACCAAAGAAGGTTCAATTAGAGAAATAAGTTTGATCATTGAGTGATCATTTCTGAAGGCAGATCTGGTTCTCAATGGTTCTTCCTTATTACGAATGATCAGTTCTTCTGGATGAGATGCTTTATACTTAAGTGATCCCTTAGGTTGAATAGAGGCTTCTGAGCCATTGTGAGCAATCACTGAATCAGTAGAAGAAGGACCAGTTAGAGTAACTTCAGTTTCTGTAGCTTCTGGTATGGCTTCAGATATAGTGACAGATACTGGATCATTATTCACTACATCTTTTTCTTTAGGGACATAAACCACATAATGTTCTTTATGATCCTGAAATCCTACAGAGAAATCATTCTAAACCATATACTCTGACTTGTTATGGTCAGGTAAATTGTCATCAAATTTAACGTGCATAGACTCTTCAACCATTCTGGTTTTAGAGTTGTACACTTTGTATGCTTTTGAGCATTCAAAGTATCCCAAAAATATACCCTTTTAAGCTTTAGCATCAAATTTCTTTAGGTAGACCTTGTTATTCAGGATGTAACAAGTACATTCGAATTGATGAAACTAAGAGATACTAGGTCTTCTACCTTTAAATAATTCATATGATGTTTTATTCATAATTGGTCTGATATAAATTCGGTTTTGAATATAACAAGCAGCGTTAACAGCTTCTGCCCACAAGTACTTAGGGAGTTTATTTTCATGAATCATTATCCTTGCCATTTCCTGCAAAGATTTGTTCTTTCTCTCAACAACTCCATTTTGCTGTGGAGTTCTGGGAGTAGAGAAATCATGGATAATTCCATATTTTTCACAAAAGGATTCAAATGATTCATTTTCAAACTCACCCCATGGTCACTTCTGACCTTTAGAATTTTCAATTCTTTCTCAGATTGTACTTGATTGCAGAAGGTGCTAAACACTTCATATGTTTCGTCTTTGGATTTGAGAAACTTCACCCAAGTCCATCTGCTAAAATCATCAACAATGACCAAACCATATTTCTTTCCATTTATTGAAGCAGTCCCAATATGACCAAATAAATCAATGTGAAGCATTTCCAAGGGTCTAAAAGAGGAGACAATGTTTTTGTTTCTAAAAGAAGTTTTTACAATCTTTCCTACTTGACATGCTCCACAAAGAGTATTTGAGTGATAATCAATAACTTGCATCCCTTTCACAAGTTTTAGCTTGGAAAGTTTATAGATTAATCTCCAGTTAGCATGACCTAACCTTTTGTGTCAGACCCATTTTTCATCACTCATTGTCATTAGGAAAATGACCCTTTGAACACCCAATTCAGAAATATTGATTTTATAAACATTCCCTTTTCTCTTCCCTTTGAATACTATAGCTATATCACAGTTGACAACAGAATAGAAGTCCTTGTCAAACACTACCTTGCAACCATAATCACATAACTGATTATACTAAGTAGGTTGTGTTTTAGGCCATCTACAAGCCATAACTTATTAATGATAGATTGAGAATTACCTATGGTACCTGTTCCGACGATCCTTCCTTTTTGGCCACCGCTAAAACCCACATTTCCTTCCTTGTTCAGATTCAGGGTTTGAAACATACGCCTTTCTCCTGTCATATGTCGTGAGCAACCACTGTCTAGGTATCAGGATTGGCATTCCATCTATTCCTTTGGGCATATCTGCAGCAAAGATTATTTGAGATTTAGGTACCCATACACGTATGAGTCCTTTTGGGTTAGTTTCAGCAGATTTTCTCCTATTTTGTCCATTTCCTTTGTGAGAATGTTTAGCTTTCCTCCTATCATTTTGCTTCAAAAAGTTTTGACAAGAGTTATTCTTAACCTTATCAGCAAATTTGAACTTATCTTGTGATTAAGAAGTTTTGAACTTTGATGACATCAGATTATCTGATTTGTCAGATTCTGCTATCAATGCCTTTAAACTTCTGATCAATATGTTCAGTTGAATTTATTGTTATAGTAGCAAGGACAAAATGGTTGCTTAACACAGTTTGAGAAATACTAGATGAACATAAATTTCAAACCATTTTTTAAGAGTTATTACCACTAGAGCAACCTTCATCATATCCTAGTCCTTCCTTATTATTTTTTCCAATTCCATAAATCATATATGCAAGTTTGGTACAATCAATTCCAGATGTAATGAATTTATGAAACGCATGATCATGTTTACCCAGAGATGAACATTCATTTTGAGATATATTAACTTATTTTAATTCTTCTCTTAAAATGGAGTTATCTCTTCTAAGGGTCTTAATCTGACTAGTTTGATTTTTACAATGATCCAGAAGATTGTTAGCACAAGAAATAAAGTTAGAGTAAGAGAATACCTCATCTTCATTTTCAGACTCAGATAGAAGTTCCTCTTCAGATGAGTGAGCTATTAGTGCTAAATTAGCATTATCTTCCTTTTCTAACTCTTCTTCATCTAGTTCTTCCCATGTTGCCATGAAATTGTTTTTGAACCTATTTTCTGAAATTATCCTTCTGATAACTTCCTTTTCTCTGGCTGTCCTTCAGAGGTTCAGGACAATCACTTCTGAAATGTCCTGGTTTGTTGCAATTGTAGCAGATTCTGTCTTCATCTTTGAGATTGATCGTTTTGCTGTTGTTAGAGAATCTTATGCTTCTTCTAGCCATTTACTGAATTCCACTGATGAAGCATGCCATATCTCCGTCATCAGATATTCCATCAGATTCTTCTTCAGATGATTCATAATCTTTACTATTTTTTGAAGATTTTATGGTCTTTTCACCAGATTTTTCAGAGGCAGATCTCAATGCGAGAGATTTAAACTGTTTAGAAGTTTCATCTCCATTGATTTCTATCTCATGACTTTGAAGATTACTGATTAAACTTTCAAGGGAGAGCGTATTCAGATCATTAGCTTCCTGAATAACTGTTACTTTAGGTCTAAACTTCTGAGGGAGACTTCTCATACTTTTCTTCACATGATCAGCTGTTGAGTAGCTTTTGTTCAGCACTTAAAGGCATGAGACAAAAACTTGAAACTCGGAGAACATGGTTTCAATATCCTCGTCTTCCTTCATTTTGAATAACTCATACTTTTGTATCAACAAGCCAGCTTTGGCTTCTTTGACTTGTTGATTTCCTTGATAAGTAGAACATAGTGATTCAAAGATAATCTTAGCAGAAGACTTATCAATGATCTTCAAATAATCAGCACGTGGAAGTGCATCAACCAGAATACCTCAGACTCTGTAATATTTTTTGTAGATTTTCTTTTGAGTTGGAGTCAGAGCTTTTCTATCAGCAACCATACCAACAATATTTACAGGAATGTTAATGTCATCCTCAAGAATATCCCATAGCTCATCATCGAGTCCAATGATATATGTGTACATCTTGCTTTTCCACCATTCAAATTCAGTAGAATCGCCACTGAATATATGAGGTTTAGCAGTATAATGATTTCTCTCAGAGCTATTGTAATCATATGGAATCCCCCTTGAGGTACTAGAATTAGTAACCTCAGGATCCATATTTTGCTCGTTGGATCTTTGACTGTACCACTGTTAAGTGTTACGTACAGACCTTGCTCTGATACCAACTGAAGGTGAGAAAAATACACAAGAAGGGGGGTTGAATTGTGTATTGTAAAAGTTAGATTTACTTCTAAACCAGAGTTCAGATTCTAAAACTGAATTCAGAATCTGATAAGGTGCAGCGGAAATAAAGACAGAAGTAAAGTAAAATAACAAAGAACACACAGCAGTTATCCTGGTTCCTCTCCCAACTGAGAGTACTCCAGTCCCCTTGCCAAGCAAGAGATTTTCCACTAAAATCAACCAGATTACACTTGCTTATACACACTTGTATAAGACTTTTTCTTTTTGCTCAGACCACTATCCAAGATTTCCTCTGCTTAGAGCTCGTGTCTAAGACTTCACTTTGTTCAATCAGCTTTTGACTGAGACTTCTCTTGCTTAGACCACCTGCCTAAGACTTCACCTTGCTTAGAGCTCATGTCTAAGACTTCAACCTTGCTTAGAGCTCGTGTCTAAGACTTCAACCTTGCTTAGAGCTCGTGTCTAAGACTTCAACATAGCTTAGAGCTCGTGTCTAAGACTTCAACATAGCTTAGAGCTCGTGTCTAAGACTTCAACCTTGCTTAGAGCTCGTGTCTAAGACTTTAATCTAAACAACTAGTTTAGAGAAGGAATAACTTACAAAAGATAAACACTTGATAAAATATCAGAGGTGTTCAAATGATACAACACACCATTACAAAGACTCTTAATCAACACAAGAGCAAACACTCTTAACAGACCCAGCTTTTCTGAAAGTAGCGTGTGTATGTCTTAGTTGTATTTACAGTGTTATTTCTTGATTGATCTTCAAATCTTCAGCTCCTTTTTATAGCCAAGGAAAATAAAGACGTTGGAGATCTTCAACAGCTACAAACAGAACCAAATCTTCTAGTACATCTTTTTCTCCAGTGAAGCATGTGTTGGGACTTTGAGTCACAAGAGTATCCTTGAAACAAGACCTTTGTCCAGAGGATACAACTTTGATTCAAGTACAACACAACCTATAGAAGATAATGTCAATAAATCTTGAGTCCCGTGTTAGCAAAACTGATATGACATTACTCAGCATCAGAGGCAACATAGCATGCATATGAGTTGGAGTGTACTAGCAATAGCTTTTCTGATCAGACGTCCTTGAAAGAGTGTGACTAGAACCGAACAAAAGCCATTTCAGTGTCAAAACTAGTTCCATCAAGTAAATATAATTCTGCACACACAAACTGGCTAGTTAGAGATCCTAGTTGTTTTTTCAAATACTTTGTTATCATCAAAACCTTGGAGGATTCATGGCATGAACCAAACTTGTTTCAACAATGTAAGCAACGGTTTTGGGAAAGCCATGATTCTCAGATCTTAGGAGCAAGTTACCTTAACCCGATCTGATACCAATTATAAGTATAAAGTGTGCAACCTAAGAGGGGGTGAATTAAGTTTTAAATAATTTCTCGTTATTTTGAAGATGTTATGGTCATCTTATTTTTCCGGAAAGTTATGAAGAACAGATGAACAATAATATAGGAAAAATAAAGTGCAGTAAAGAAAATTGACACAAGGATGTATACTAGTTCCCTTTTCCAAACAAGGGTACATCTAGTCCCTTAACACCCCGTGATAGATTTCCACTATTGTTAGATCTTTATACATCCTTACTCTGAGACTATCCTATAATCTTCTAACAACAACAAAGAAGCACACCATTTTCTTGATTTCCAAACACCAATAATTATGGTGGACTTTGAATCACCCTGATTCAAAGAACATTTTCAAACAAATAAGAAGAACTCCACTTCCTATTTTGTAAACACATGTAGAAAGTACAATCACTCACCTTACAAAGAAAACCACCACACACGTGGTGAATAAGTTACAACAAATAGATAAAATGAATGCATACAACTTTGTATGCTTTTCCGATATCTTGAAAATACAATTTTCTCTTTCCATGAAAAATTCAAGAGTATATGAACATTAAGTGCTCAAATGGTTGTCAAATTTTTTCTCAAAATGAATGAAATTTATGTAGTAAAAGTTTCTATGTCATTGTATATGAACACTTGAAAAGACAACAAGAATCGTTTAAAAAAATATATGATGAAATATGTGATTTGAACTATGAATAATTCTGCTATTTATAAGTTACAAGATACCTCTAGAAATTTTCATAGTAGAATATGTAATGTTTTGGAAAGGTATCATGATCATATACAATGAAGAGCTATGACATTGATTCAGAATTTTTCCACATGTTACAGAGGTAAATCGATAGACCTAGGATGTCAACCTATTGACCTATCCCCAACGTTCAAACTTTTTAAGAAAATGAACTAAGTCAATCAATTGACCTATGCAAAAATGGAATGTTAAATTGATTGGATCAAGAGGTAAATCGGTTGACCTCTTTAATTTTTCATAATTTTGTTAAAAAAAGGCAATATCAATCGATTGGATCAATATAAGTTTCCAAAACATTACAAATTCTCATGCTCATTTTCTCTAGAAATTTGACATCACTATTAATCTTCGAAAGACATTGAAGACTAAAGATGTTCTTTGACATCCTCCTCCTACAGGTTAGTTTAATGTAATATTGATGGCTTGGCCAAAGATACCCATTCTTTAAGTGCTTGTAGTGGCATCTTTAGAAATGAAAAAGCTTGTCATGTTAGCAGTTTTTACGCTTATCTTAAATTTGGCATGGCTTTGGTAGCAGACATGTTTGCTACAATGATAGCTCTTGAAAAGGCGATGAAGTTTAACTGGAAGAAAGTTTGGATTGAAATAGATTGTGTCCTGGTTAATGCTTTCTCAAATCCTAGTTTAGTTCCTTGGAAGATTAAGACTAGATGGCTCAATTGTTTAGCCTTTTCTCAGTAAATAGATTTCATGATTACTCGCATATATAGAGAAGTCAATTCTTGTGTTGATTTTCTTGCCAACTTAGGTCTTAATTGTAAAATTTTCTCTTGATTTTCTCATGTTCATAGTGATATTGCTATGGATTGCTTACTAGATAAGATTGATATCCCTAGACTAAGACTTTTCTCTTAAGGGGCCTTGTTTTGGTTTCCCTTGTGTTCTTGTTTTTATTGGATATTTTCTTTTTGATTTAAAAAATAATTGATTAATAGAACTAAAATTTAAAAAGTTAAAAAATAATACTTATTAATTAAAAGATCAAAGTGAAAGATAATAGACCACACAACTAATTAAACCTAGTTAGTACCTTTGACAAAAAGATTATTTATTTAATGTAATAACTATTCTCTCTGTCCCAAAATAATTATCGAATCTTATAAAAATATTTATCTCAAAATAAGTGTTTCATTTTAATTTTCAATACAATTGTAATGTTTATCTTTCAATTATGCCATCTAATTAATACTTTGAATTTATCATTTTCTCATTTTATATTTATGATAATTCAAATACACCGATGATAAATAAGAATAGTTTGGTAAAAATACTATTCTCTCTTTTATTTATTATATATATTTTTTTAATTTGTGTTAAATGATTACCTATAACGATTATTTTGAGACGGAGAGTATTAAATTTTAATTGAACTTTTTGAGATTTTAATGATATGAATTATTAAAGTTTTATAATAATGTTTTATGAGTAACTAATAATATGTAATATTTAACGTATTAACTAATAATAGTATTATAAATAAATTTGTTTGAGTTTTTTGAATTTTCCCATAACTTTTTTATTTTATTATTATATTCTACGTGGCACAATATATTAAAGAAGAAATAACATGTAATATTAGATTTAATTATATTAAAAAAATGATATTAATTTTAATTATATTGGATTTTAATCATATTGAATTTAATTATATTTAAAAGTAAATGATTTTATGAAAATCTTTTGATTTTTTCCGGATTTGCAAATCACAAGTTCTTCCAGTTATACACATCCAGAACATATCAACGTTTTTTAAAAATTTGGTGCGTGTATTAAGAAATCACCTAAAGAAAACAAGTGATTATAACATTTATGTTTTTTAGTGTCTTATTCTCTAGAAATATATAGCTATTTCGTTTAGTCAAAATCCAAACTATCTCGTAAACAAGGTGACATTTAGTCTGAACCAATCTATTTTTGTCTATGATGGAGAAGTGAAGTTTTAAGCCATCGACATATTAATATTTAATTTAGATGGTCAAAATGATTGACTTGCTACTTGGGAGTGACTTGTGATACTACAATCTCTAAAAATATACTATTTATCTTCTTTAATATTTCATCTTTATAGGTTTTTGATTTTTGGTTTATCAAGATTTTTTTATTTTCAATTCAGCAAGTTTTGGATGCATTTTACGATTCAGTTTCGATTCAGCAGAACATTTCTTATTTGGATTTCACATTGTTTTTGGATTTTGGATCTCCAAGTTTTGTAATGTTCAATTCCAATATGCGTTTCGATTCAGCAGCAAATTCCGATTCCACAACAAGTTCCAGTTTGCATTTCTCTTTTAGTTTCACTAACTGTTTTCAATTCAGCAAGTTTATACTAATAAACTCAAACATCACTGAGTGAAAAATACATGTCAAACTAATATCTCATTAGGGGTGGAAATAGGCTGGGTCGAATTAGACTTTGTCAAGTTTAAGTCTGACCTGTCAAAAAAACAGATGTACCTGTAGTCTGTCGTAGGCTTATTTTTAGGCCTGGGTCTGTCCTTTTCTAAGGTCTGGTTAGCCTGTTAGCCTACATAAAAGCCTATTATTTTAGAAATATGCAAATACGCAATTAAAATAATATTTAAATTGACTAACAAATTAAAAAATCAATGAGACTAAAAGTTTGTATACATTGACTTATTTTAACATACCTATTAGCATAAGTTTTGTGAGACTATTTATTTAAGATAACTTATGAAAACAACTTATAACATTGTTCATAAGATGTTTTCATCTTATTTTCATAAAGTCTCCAAAATAACTAATTTTTATTTATGTATTTTAACTCAAAGTATAAAACATAACATAAGATAATAAAAAAGTTATTTATATTTATTTAAATAGATCAGCCTGATAGATTTAAAAATTTTTTTTATGGCCTGAGGCCTAGTCTTTTTAACTAAGTAGGCTTTTAAAAATGGCTAAGTCTTTTCTATTTAAAAAAATAACTTGATCTGACTTGAGCCTGTGTAGGCTAACCTGTAAGTCCCTGACATACTTCTACACTTATTCGTCATCTTTATCTTTCACCATCTCTAAAAAAGCGAGCTTATGGATGAAATTTTGAAGAAGATGAATTTTCCAGATTTAAGAAATAAATAAATTCAAAAGACCCAGATTTAAGAAACCGGATGATTTGGCAGATGAAGAAACATGATGAATATGTATTTTGATTAGTATTGGATAATAAAAATCTGAAAAAAGGATAAAGATGTTAATGATTGATTAAAAATTTTGGAAGAAAAATGATGTTGAATGGTTGGTGAGTATTGATTAGTTGGAAAAAATTTGGAATAAAATTAATAAGTATTTTGATTAATTGAAAAAATATGGGAAAATAATTAAAATTAATTCATATTATTATTTGAATATGACTT
The DNA here is from genome assembly GCA_022829125.1 of Lathyrus tuberosus. Taxonomy (NCBI): domain Eukaryota; kingdom Viridiplantae; phylum Streptophyta; class Magnoliopsida; order Fabales; family Fabaceae; genus Lathyrus; species Lathyrus tuberosus. The sequence continues at coordinate 10,029,049 of JALAZF010000115.1, forward strand.
GATTACATGCTAGTGTAGGTAAAAAAGACAATTTTCTCATGGTTGAAAAAAAGTTGCTTGTCTAGGCTAAACGCCACCCATATTATCATATTATCATGTACTATTCTATTTAGTACTTAATATTTTGCAAATCAAATACAATTTTTAAGTGCTAAAACAAACCCTTTTGTCAATTCAATTCATCACCCACCAACCAATTTTGTTTTCAATATGGTTGAATTCAAATTTATATTTTAATTAAATGATATTATCTAAAAACACCATTCTCAAATTATATTCCACATGCTGGTTGTCACTATGTATATTAAAAATTATGTATTTAATTAAAGACAACATGATATATTGATAAATAAAATAATATATGTTGTATTGGAATTATAAAACAATAATTGTATTTTATGTCACTAAATAAAATTGGTTTGATGGATAAAATTTTATCATAATGTTCTATTTAATATCATGTTTCTATGTATTCTGTTTTTAATTAGAGATGTTCGGTAAGACGACGAGGCAGAGCTTCGCTATAGTGACCTTGAGTTTCTGATGTGTGGAGAAATGACGACCTGCAATGTTAGAAATTCAACACCTTTGTCACTAAGAGAATAATGAGTAATGTATTGTCGAGTGAGGATTTTAATACCCGAGAATGACTCGCTTTCTCTTTTATAAAGTGAGAGCAGTTGAAACCATCTGCGAGGAGAGTGACGAGTAGTGTAGAAAACCAACAACGGAATAATTAATCAATAAATGCAATTATGTATGCAATGTATTCATCTCCTGTACTTACATGTCTGGGGTACCAATATTTTGGATATTCAGAGGTGTGTTACTGAAGCATCCAACTCGTCACTTGAACTGAAGTTCTACTCATCTTTGAACCAAAGTCCTACACATCACTGGACCGAAGTCCTACTCGTCACAGAACCAAAGTCCTACTTATCTCCGAAATACATGATTCATGAATGCAACAAACAATACAAATCGTAATCCATAATCCTTCAACTCTAATCCTCGTCACTGAACATAAGTCCTACACATCACTGGTTCCTTCAAACCTAAACATATCATCGTCAACTATTGCTGATGTAAGGCCACGTCACCGGTTCTCCTGAAACTAAACATCTCAATACTGGTTCTTTCGAACCTAAACATACAACACATGAACTCTAACAATTAGATTTAACGTTCGTCTCAAGGAAAATCCTTAACATTCAATAATGCGTATTAAGAGTCATTCAACAATTAAAAAACACCCAACATAACTCATACTAACAACTAGTAATTCATAGGTTTAAAGGTTACAGGCATATCCTTTAAGACTTTAAAACAACCCTAAATTAACTTAATTACTTACTAACTCAAATATAAACATATCCATGTCTCACATTCAAGTTATTTATAAATGTATTCAACTTTCTTAAATCGCTCCACGAGTTTCCCAAAACCTTTGACCCTCTATGTTTACCCTTAGGGTCCCTAAACCCTTAATTTAACCCTAAAACAGAATGTCTAACTCCACAATAACACCAAATATCATATACTTACGATAAAATAATGAAACTCTTCAGTCAAAAGGTTCTTTAAACCCTCTTTCAAACTCAATTAATTACATATCGATCGAAGTTACAAAACTCCAGTTATGCGTGAAACAAGTTGACCAACACAAGACTAAAATTTGACAACGCTTTTGGTATAAAAACTAGAGAACTTCTACTATTGTAGTGCTCCCCAACCCAATTTCCCCACTTTAACTGATCACACCTGAAACGGACTTACGAAACTCAAGTTACGCATGAAACAAGACGATAAATCCCCTTCTATGTCTATATGTGATTTTTCTCCAACAATTTCAAACCTTTGTATTTTCATTCTCAGGGTGGTACAAACTCAGAAATCAACATTTTCTCATCAACAACATCATTTGCTCATCAGAACTCAGAACTCATCAATCACAAAATTTCAACACATATCATGTCAATCAATAACAGCCATATCAACAGAGAACTCTATGACATCAATCATAACATTTTAACACAAAAATTAGGATTTACAACAACCATAAGAGGGTTTTGCACAAAATCCTTCAAGGTTCAATTCATTCATCAATAGGGGAAACATAAAAGAGTGAAAGAGAAAGAGGATAAAGACTCTTCACTACCTTTCATACTTAACACCCATATATTGATAATTCTCCCCCATACCTCAAATTCGTACAAAATCTTTGAACTTTGACTATGGAGTTTCTCTTCTTCACTTGCTCTCTTAGGAATGTCTCCACTTTTTTTTTACTCCTTATTTTACAAAACTTCTAAGTACTCTTTTTTTATTCTCTTTTCTACTTAAATAGAAAACCTATTTATTTTTATTTCATTAATCACACTAATTCTCTTAATTCATCATAATTCTATTCACTTACTTATTATTATTTAAAATTCTATTTCACTACCCACTCACAAATTCTCTCATTTTCTACCAATTAATTTCTTAAATAAGTAAATAAATTCTACCAATTCTCTTAATTTTTATTTAAATTCTAATTTAATACTAAAACCAATATTCTCTACTTACATAATTTAATTATTAACAAAATATAAGTAAATTCTACACAACAACTCATTATCCCATGTAATATTAATTAATCACTCAAAGAAATTCTAAAATTAAATAAAAATTATTATAATAATTAATAAAACATTATAATAAAAACCGAGGTGTTATAGTAACCCCGTCACCATTTCGTTCCTTTACAAAGCATTAAGATTTCAAAAATTGAGATGACCAAGCCAATAATGTCATATCCAATCTTCTTGACTAACAGTTGTAACAAGACATATATGCTCCATAACTTTCAACTTAACCTTGAAAGTTCTATTGGGTGCCAACCAAAACCTCGTTTGCATCCATAACTCATAGCGCTTTGTTCTCCTTGTGAATCTTGTAACCCTTCTCAAGTAATTGGCCAATACTTAATACTTAGAAGGTTACGCTTGATTCTAGGAATATACAACACATCCTTTATCAAAGAATGTCCACCATCACTTGTCTCGATCGATACATCACTAATCCCTTCCGCCGCTAGAGTGGTATCATCTGCGAACTTCACTTTGTTCTTCATAGCACGATTGATTGTAACAAACCAGTCTTTCCTCCAAGTCATATACCTTGAACATCCGGAGTCCAAATACCATTGATCGATGCATGTTAGAATAGTAATAGTGTGGGTTTTTGTTATCGTCTCCACAGGGATTGTCGGATATTTGATGCTTGCCGTTCAATAGTTTTGATATTCTAAGTTAAGGTTTTCAAAAGTTTCACTTGTTGTTATCATTCACTTGTAGCAAAGATTAATTAGGTCACAAAGATTTTTGTAAAAGCATGTTAAGGTTAGGTTTCATCAATCCTATTCATGTATAAACAATTAATCAAGCATATGAACTCGGTTTCCGACCAATATAACCGCGTATCCTCCCGACTACGTTTATGTCTAAAGCGGCATCGTGAGTACCGTTGTTTAGACCGTTAGATGATGTCTCACGCTAACAATCTAAGCAACGATCATTAAGATCAATACAATGCGAATAGCAAATCCCAAATCTATGTCTAGAGTTTGGTTTTTAAGAGATGAAATTGTTAGGTCAAGAGTTGTAAAGTCTATGTCTAGAGCAAAACAATTCACAAATGGATCATTAAGAGAAAACAACATCATCTATATTGATCAAAGACTTTGTTCATATACAAGAGATCAATATCAATACATAAAAACAGAATCAACTACCTCTAACCTCAACATTGAGTGATTAGCTACCACTTCTCATGGTAGCTTGGATGACAAGTAAAGAGAGGAGATGAATGAGCATCCACGCCGAATAATCGAGAATGGATGCAAAATCAGCTTCTCCAATGAAAATACAAGCTTTTCTGAACAAAATACTGTAAACCCTTAATTCTAATGTAAAATGAGCAAGATATCATTCCAAAAAGTAACAATTCTATTTATACACTTTTCCTAACAGCACCATTCGCCCAGCGAAGGCATTCATTCGCCTAGCGAATGACCAAAAATATGGCACATTTAAGTGCCTCAGACTTAAATCGCCCCTCAGAATTATCGTGGGTTCGCTAGGCGAACCAAAACATTCGCTTCGCGAGCATTCGCTGCAACCTTCGCCCCAGCGAAGCTTGGGTGTTTTCAAAATGGAAAGTTTCTGCCACCCTTCGCTGGCACATTCGCCCCGCGAGCACATCAGCGAGCATTCGCTGGCCTACTCGCCCAGCGAATTTACCCAGTTTTCCTACTGTAAGTTTTGCACACTTTCTGCCACCACCTCGCTGGCATCCTCGCTGACGTTCGCTAGGCGAACCTTCGCTGGCACCTTCGCCAACACTCGCCTAGCGAATACTGTTGTTGATTTCAATTCTTTGGCAGCTTGCACTATTTCTTTGGGTCTTCAAACTTTGATCTTTTCACTCCTATTTCTGCACATTTAGCACACAAATTACAAGCACCACAAGTATATTTCAAATAATGCACAACAACATCAATTCACACTAAAATCAACCTATTCCACATGAAAAGTCATGAAAAATGCCAAATAATTCATACTCAAATATATCATGATTGACATCTAACAATGCACTTTATTACTTCTTTCAAAGTCACCATTGTGTTTTCTTCAGCATTTAACCGGTTACAACATTTACGTAACTAGTTACATCATGGTTCTACAGTGTTTTTTAAACTGCTAATGTTGTTGTCCCGCGGCTTGCTGCTGGTGCATTCCCCCTCTGTGATCATGATCAAGAGTGTGTTCTCATCATCAAACTCTTACCTTGCAACTCAAGCTTTATCTTCTTGAGATTCTTTCTTGTTGGAATTGCAATATCTTGCAAAATGGCCAAGCTTTTGACAGTTAGAGCATTGCACGCTGATCTTCTCAACCATTCTTTTTCCACCTCTACTTCTTAGATTGCTTCCTCTAGAGTTGTTTGATCTAGCAATCCTACTACCATTGTTTTCACCCTTTTGGAACGTTGAGTTCATGGATTTTGGGGCTCTTTTCAACCAAAATTCTAAAAATTCCCACTACCTTTGCTCATGGGACACTTTACCTTCACCTTCATGTCTCTCTCATTGAAACGGGATTGCAAAGCGATCTCCGCCTTTTCCTTATCAATATTTCTTTCCTCCATTCTATGCTCATGCGCCTCAAGAGAGCTTTGTAGCTCCTTTTTGCTTATTCCCGCAAGACCCTTCGATTCCTCTATCGGTGCAACAATGTTATCGAATCTTGTCATCAAAGAACGCAAGATTTTTGCGACAACATATTATTTCGTAACAGTTTCTCCACACGCCTTTACTTGATTTACCAACCGAGTAATTCTCATCGTAAAATCGTTGATGGTCTCCTTATCCTCCATTTGAATCAACTCAAGTTATATTTTGTAAGTTTGTAACCTAACAACCTTTGTCTTGTCAGCCCCTGCGTATGCCTTCTCCAAGATTTCTCACGCTTGCTTCGATGATTCGCAATTACCAACTTTCTTAAAGTTATCCCCATTCACACATTGATGGAACAAAAATAGCGCTTTGAAATCTTTCTTTTTTTCTTCCTTATGTGATGCTAGTTGTGCACTCGTTGCACCTTCGACAAGAAAGTTCACACCGTTCTTGATCACTTCAAGAACATCTTGGTAGGCAAACAACACCTTCATTTGCTCACACCATTTGTCGTAATTCTTCGCATCAAGGACGGGTAAGTTTGTAGGGATTATTTCATTGGAGACATAATTCATGTTGCACACTAGATGTTTGATGGATCAAACTAGACTTTTAATGCCAAATGTTAGAGAGAGAGAGAGAGAGAGAGAGAGAGAGAGAGATTGATTGATTTGCATTCAACATTCTCATTACATTGATACCTCAAAGGTATATATATATATATATATATATATATATATATATATATATATATATATATATATATATATATATATATAAGTACAATTGATTGAGATACAAACAACTAATAAAAAAAACTAAAACATTTTGTCTGTAACTTGATTACCGCTTTCTGTAATCCAGTTATTGATATTCTAAAATTAATTCTCAATATAGTGATAACTAGTTACTAAAATGCAATACCTGATTACAACTATTTTAAAAGACAATTATCAATATAGGGGTAACTCGGTTAGCAAAGCGCAATAACCGATTACAACAATTAAATTATATGATTTTCACAACAATTTCTTCTTTGATAAAATAACTGATTATAACATTTATGATATTTTTTTAGGGTGTTATTCTATATAGATATTTTGTTGATTAGTCAAAAATCCAAGCTATCTCGTGATCGGTATTGTTTCAGTACGCATCAGAGTTTGTTTATTTTTCTAAAATTATAATATCCTATCCATGGCAAAGGTTATTACTAAAAAGTGTTGGAATTTAGGGTATGATAATCCTGGATAACTTCAAAGAATCGTGTTCGTACACTTTCCGAACAAAGTATTTCGACCCTATTATTGTTGCCTGGGTTCACGAAATCTTTGTGGGGATAATTCTTGAAGAACAATCTTTTTCTGGCAAAGAGAATAGATTCAGAATGTAGAGAGAATTTCAATGTTTTCTGTACCCGAAACCGAGGCCAAATGACTCCTTATATAGGAGATCAATAACCGAAACTGAAAGGAAGCAACTGTTCGAAAAAACCGGTTATGTCGGTTGGGAAAGGGTTCAACTATTCAAAAAATTTTCGCTCGGGGCGCTGCCCCGCACCCCGCCAGGGGCTCCGCCCCTAGGACCCCGCCAGGGGCTCTGCCCCTTGGACCCCGCCAGGGGCTTCGCCCCTAGGACCCCGCCAGGGGCTCTGCCCCTTGGACCCCGCCAGGGGCTTCGCCCCTTGGAACCCCAACGGGGCGCTGCCCCGCACCCCGCCAGGGGCTCCGCCCCTTGGAACCCCGTTTCAATTATTCGTATTCAATTATACGTTGGCTCGACGAGCATGCACTCCGCACTTCCCTAACTCGTTTCCGAGTTTAACGCATAATTGCATTGCCCTATAGTAAATCACATTACTACTAAAATACATTGATGATACTAAAATCACCAACAAAAAGAAGATATATGACCTTTTTCTTTCTTTTTAATTAAAATAGTTCTAAAAAGTTTGTTTTACACATGATGATTATAAGATTGGAAAGTATGGGCTGGTGGTCATCGCTAAGTGCTAATCCAACAAACTCTTTTTTCAGTTCAATCGATAACCCACCAACCACTCTTGTTTCCCATATGGTTGAATTCAAATTTATGAATTTAATTAAATGATTTTGTTATCTAAAAACACCATTCTCAAATTATATTCCAGGTGCTGGCTGTCACTATGTATATTAAAGATTATGTATTTAATTAAAGACAACATAATATATTAATAAATCAAATAATATATGTTATATTGGAATTCTAAAATAACAACAACAATTATGTTTTATCTCATTAAATAAAATTGGTTAGATGAATAACATTTCGTCATAATGTCTATCTAATATCATATTTTCATCTGTTATATTTACAATTAGAGACGATCAGAGAGACGAGGTAGATCTTCGCTATAGTGAACTTAAGTGTTTGATACAGTATAGAGAGGATTGGCATACAATGTTAGCACTCAAACGTCCAAATCAATAAGAGAATAATGTGCAATGTGTGGATGAATGAGAATTTTAATGTTTGAGAATGACCCTCTTTCTCTCGTATATAGTGGGAGTGGTTGAAACCCTCCGCGATGAGCGCGACATGTAATGCAGACAACCATCTGATTGATCTGGACGATGGTTGATGTCTTAAGGGGCGGAGTTACAAGCATTAGGTGAGAATGGAGGAACACATGTTCTTCACGCTCGCTTCCTTTACTTTGCATATAGGGCTTCTACCTTTGGTCTTGTGAGTGGCCCAAAATAGTTGCCCCCAAGTCCTTGTCCATGCTTTGCAGGACGGGGGTTAACAATATACGTCCTAGGTTGGCAGATTATCTTGAGAAATTGAAAATCCTTGATGGGGTGTTATTATAATTGAGAACAAGCATGTTAAATATCTTTCTTGTAATAGGCAACGTTTCACATGGAGTTTCTGACGTGTGTCTCTATGCTAGTGAGCAATGATGCTTCCTCTTCCTCAAGGTACTCAAGTACTCGGAACGATCTTCGATTACATCTTGACCATTGGTAGGGTGTCCCACACTCCCAATGTAGTGGATAATACGGTTCCTCGTGGCTGAGACAAATATAAAGTGTTCATGAAGCATCGTTTCCTCCCTTTTTGCTGTTTGCAAACTGTTAAAGCCATTTTTCTTCGTGTTGCCAACCTCTATCTTTCTTGTGGTATATTCTTCATTTATTTTCATATTAGGTTCACTGGTAACATCTCGTTTGGTGGCATTTGTGGTGTGTAGGCGATCAACACCATTCTTTCAAGGTAACTTTTTTGTCTTTCTTCTAGATTTTACTTCCTTATCTGTTAGGGTTTCTAGAGAGTAGGTTTTTGATTTCTCTAATATTCAAAAATTTATCATTGGCGCGATTGATTAGAGTGTCATTTCTTCATACTTGTCTTTTTTGTGTTCATAATGTTCTTCATAATGGAGATTCAACCTATTATGATTTGCAAGGTAAATAGGACAATTATTCAACGTGGGTGGATCAGGATAGTTGGACCATGCCTCTATATTTTCCTAGGAATGTGGTATGGATTGAGGTTTTATCGAGGTGGGGCCTCTGTTTGATTGGGAAGTGCTTATTCTTGAAGAAGATAAGAGGGTGTGTAACAAGTATGATGGGTGTGTCATCCCTCTTCAGAGTGTTTGTTTTCCTTAATAGGTTTTCGTCTTCCTTTCAATAAATGTGAGGTCATTGTTCTTAATCCCTTATTAATCTCTCCCTCGCAATTGTACCCGGTGAGTTGGACTTAGGTTAAAGTCTTCCGATACTTATATAAATATAAGGGGGATGTGTCAACCTAAACGCACTTCTGCCACCTTTTTAATGCTTAGTGTAGTTCAGCTGCTTCACCAAAGGGTCAAGGCTAAACATTTCTCTAGCATTGCACCAAGATGTTTAATGTTAATTCATAAAGTTTGAAGCAATTCAAGAATCAGTTTTTCCTGGTGACCCCTATCCATGAAAAATCTCATGCTAAAATATGCTCAATAAACCCCATGTTGCCTTACCAATACTCAAACATATTCTCCAAGTTCTGGTGGCAAAGTCATTTCTTGGCAGAATCAGGATCTTATGTTTACAAGATGAACAATTTGACTTAAGAAGACATCTTCTTGGAAAGGCAGCTGATGTCATTCTACGTGGCTCTATGTTACACCAGGGGTGTTACCTCTCATTACGTAGCATCGAAGAAACAATTGAAGTGGCTCATAAAGACCCGTCTACTAGTGGAAGTCGACTCGAAAGAGGACACGAAAGCCATTTTTGGTGATAAAATTGGAAGATATTTTCTTTCCCTAATATTATTTGATGATTTCCTCTGTAACCTATTTGTTTTTCCCTACATATAAGATATAATGTGAGAAAACAATGCAGCTGATGAAGAGGATTTCCCTGGCCACCTTTCCTCTAGTCGGTGTTACCAATATTTTGACCACTATAAGAGTTCTGGCAATGAACTACTATATTATTTTTGTTAGTCGCAACACGAATACTCCATCACAAGTGGGATTCTGGGATTCACCTAACCAGGTCATGGTGGAAGATTGTTCGGGCTCATCATGGCCTGACAATGGAGGAGGCCTATAACTTAGTCTTGATCTTGAAGAACATCGTGTGGAAAGGCTTCTTACTAAGCATCACCGGATCCTAGAGTGGGATGTAAGGAGGATGAGATACATGGAGAATTATGTGTTAGTTCTGACCTAGAACTGCCTCATACACTATTGGCCTGGCCTAGTCTGAGAATAATTAGGAGTTTGGACTGTTCATCTTTGAAGAAGATTGTTCTTACTTCTCAAATAAATATGAAGAAGCTTGTTAATAGCAGTTTTCATATTTGGCTTATTACACTCTTCTGGAATCCCCCGTTCAGGCCTCTAGCTCTGTTGATCAAGGAGAAATCTTCCTGCTTGATTATTTTCAAAGGAAGAAGGAAGTTCTTTAAGAATGGGTTAATGAACTTATCATCGAGTGAGACCGATATCTACAAGAGCTTCATGGAGTGTCTACCATGCTTTCAAGTATATAGGTTGTTGTGGTGTATTTTGGGTATATTAGTTGAGAAGGCACATCTGCTTATGCAAGAAGTGACAAAATAACAAAGCCTTAGTCTCTTACCAAGCACAAATATCTACGAAGAAGTCTATTTTTGCTGATGCAAACCGGGTGGTGGATCCTACCCTAAGGAGGATATAAGAGCCAAACATCTTTGAAGGAGTCTCAAGAAGGTGGGAAGAAGGATGAGGACTACCTTCCTTAGATGCGTCTTGAAGTTTTTACTTTGTCTAAGATGTATGCAAAGTCATTGGAGAAGAGTTACTCTATTGCACACGACTCTTTTGAAATGCTCTATAGTAGGTGGGATATTGTTATTGGCCACTGAAGGCAGTGGTATGGGACCTGTCAGCTTGTTTAGGTTCTTATCTTGATCCTTCACCAGAAAATTTCATGCCAATATATTTTTCTTTAACTGTTGGGGCTAGAGTATCATGTCTTTTCACTGTTTGACGAGGGAGGCTACATTGATCTTTATAACTTTGAATTTTTCCTTAATTTGATCCCACTGTAGAGCTATATATATCCTCTTCTCCCTAGTTTAGTCGACACTTATCGCCATTGTGGACATTATGATATTTCAGCTTGAGGTAGACTGAGGAGGCTACTACTTCTAAGGTAAATGCAAAAGGTCTGCCCAGAATACAGTTATAGATGCTTTTGTATGAAACCACCCAAAATTGTGAGTCGATAGTCCTAGTTTCTCTACCTTTCCCAGCATAACCAGCAACTCGATTTCAAATGGATGCAATCGTTTGTGTTTTGGTCGTAACTTTTATGGAAACGAAAAATATTTGGACTTGTCCGCTCTGGAAGATTCCTTGATCGAGTAAGGATTCTTGATCCCGAATTATTTGAACTCAGTGTGTGCAAATTATTTCCAAATATTCTCCCTCGAAGGGTTCATGGGAGTGTAGGCATTAAGGTTGGATCGGGATCCCAGTTACTGTTCTTCTCTATGACGATTGTGTATCTTTCTGATGCATGGTTGTGTCAAGATTTCCTTACTCCTTACCCTTTTCCCCCTTCCTCAGCCATGAGATTTTATTCATAATTGATATAAGATTGTGCCTTATTTAGAAAATCACTTCCTCAAGCCCAAGTTTTCCCTAAAACATGCAGTCAAACCTCAACCCTTTCTCAAACATCCAACACTTTAAGCTGTCATTTGTGACCCCTACCGCTATTTTTTAGTGAAGCGGTCAATGTACCTATACATGTTTTACTGCTTTCGCTAAATGACCCCACTGAGGATGGCCATGGTTGTGGATTTCCAGTTTTGGGTGGTAATTTAGGCGGTAAAGGCATCACAATAATCCTTCCATGAGTATATGCTCCCATATGGGAGGGTCTTAAACTATATCATTGTGGATCTAGACTGGTTTAGTGTGAAGATATTACACTTTAGTGCCCTTTGGGCGTGTTAGTAGTCCACCCGGTTGTCTACATGCTCAATGTGCTCATCTAGATCCTTAATTTCGTCATAGTTTTATAGATTTGGAGGCTTCTCTAATGACCTTAAAATCCAGGTCTCGAGGATGCAAATAGACACCAGGTTCTTTTTCCTCTTTGGAACCATAACATATTTGTCAGACCTTTCCCTCCTTTGAGCATGTCGTGATGCTGATTGATTAGGAAGATGAACCTCGGGGGGAGTGTGTCTATCACTTCTCACTTAAGGGTTAGTTTGAGGAGTTACGTGCCTTCGATACCAGTCTTGGGATGGAAGCCTTGGGGATTCTCCTCGATGTGTTGCTATCTTAATGGAGACCAACTTAGGTACGATGACTTGATTGTCCTAAAATGCCGCTTCTTGTACAATGCTACTCCTTAGTGTCACATGTTGCATGCTCTTTAATTTTGAATAACCTTTACGCTAAAAATTGTGAATTCTGTCGGTGCACTAGATTATAGATGTTGTTCTGCAAGTTGGTGGCTCCCTGAATTTTAATATTGGCTTGTAGTAGTTGAAGGCCAGGGAGCCTTTCCTGTCCAAGTACAACTAGGGATGAAGGAGGTCGATGTGATGGTTTATATTGGTGAATTTATTGTGTTGATTTGAAGAAAGGAAGATCCTGAAATTCTCCTTGATTAACTCTCAATGTATTGGATCTTCTTGTGTGGGTTTGTAAGGACACACCACCAAAACTATACCATTTTATATTTAAGGAGGAGAAGGAGCCCTAAAAGCTTCAGTAGAAGCTTTTCGTTGAACGATAGATCGAGTATCTTTGGATGACACCATGTTTAATGAATCGGAGGATAAATTTTTCGAAGAAAGACGTTGAAATTTTAAGAAGGAAGATCAATAAACGGAGATCTAAAACTTTAGAAAAGAGATATGAATTTTGGATCACAAGAAATATGGACATGGATATTCATGATAATCAGATGTCGATTCTCATAGATGATGGCATTATTCTTGTTAAAAAACTAGAGATGATCAATGAGACGACAAGGTAGCGCTTCAATACAGTAGACTTGACCTCTTGATGCAGGGCAGAGAGAACTGATATGCAAAATTACCACTTTAACTCCCAAGTCAGTGAGAGAGAAATTAGTAATGCGTGGACGAGTGAGGATTTGAATACCCGAGAATGACACACTTTCTCTCTTATATAGTGGGAGTGGTTTAAATCATTCGTAAGGAGCGAGATGTGTAGTGCGAACAGTCGTCTGATTGATCTGGATGGTGGATGATGCCTTAGGAACAGAGTTAGCTGCATTATGTGAGAATGGAGGAACACATGTTCCTCAATCTCACTTCTTTTGCTTTACCTCTAGCCTTTCTACCTTGAGCCTTATGAGCGTCCCAATACATTATCCAATTCGTTTATCTCAAAGTCTTTCTTAATAGGTTTTCTAGATCTTCATCTATTTCAAATTGATTGACTCATCTCCATCTAATCTACTCTCCTTACAATCACTACAAAAATTTTAATCTGTAACAACAACAAAACTTCGTAGGTATAGGTTTCAAATGTACGTTTTGTTTTGTGTACTTTGACTAACCTATATCCACAAAAATTTTCATCCCAATAACCTATAGCAACAACACTTTCAGATTGTTAGACAAAATCTTAAACCTATACCCACGAACATTAACACATTAATAAATAGGTTTACCCACACATTTTTCCATTGGTATAGCTCTGATAACTTTTTAAATTTGTTATAATAATAATAAAAATTACATATTTTAATAATAATATAAAATTTAATATTTTTTGTACCCACCATGTCCACTATATTTTCTGCTAGAGTAGTCACTTTATATTGAGTAATTATTATGAGAAAATCTCTTATAATTTATCAACTATTCGATCTTTGGATGGTGGCTATTTTTTTTATAATAGACAAATTAGAATCCTATCATGGAATTAATTATAATTTACTCTAATATAGAATCACTTTTATAAAACCATTTTTTTAGAAAGTTTTCTTATACAGTTTCCCTATTACTATTGTACCTTGAAATGACTTAAGAATAAGGAAAACAATGTGATGATAAGAATTAGTAAGTTACATCAAATTCATATGTTACATATAATTTTACTCTAATGTTTGCATTTCATGACATATATAAGATTTTTAATAGCAACAAATGAACATGCTACTAAGGTCCACCTTATGACATTCACTATAAGGCTACAACTTATATTTATGCGAAATCATTCGAAAGCCATACACTTTCAACACTACAATAGAGACAGAGTAAGATGCTACAAAAATTGTTGACATGTTTCCCCTTGCTAATACGAATTGTAATTTTATCTTTTATTAATTATAACTCTTATAGAAGTTGATAGCTAATAAACTAGCTGGTAGTTGATAGCTGATGACTAATAACTGAAATCTTATAGCTAATGACTAATAGTTAATAGTTGATGATTTATAGTTAATAAACTAATTTGAGTGTTTGATAAAGTAATGGTTACACTAGCTGATAAATACAAAATGACATAAAAGAACATTTTTAATTAAAATATTAGTGGTCCTGTTTATTAAATTAATTTTTATTTAATAAAAATAAACGTATTAACAATCAAATGAAAAATATTTTAAATATAAATATAAAATTAAACATAACACAAAAATATATTAAACACATATATAAATTTTGTAATGAAATTTAAATATCTAAAATAATAATATTGTAATTTGATCATTTAATAAACAAATATATTCAGTCATTCATTATCATATTTATAAAATTAATACATTAATAATAAAAACTCAAATAATAAATAATTAAAATAATAATTTAAAAGTAATAAAAAACAATTCAATGTAATCAATCAAAATATTCCATTAATAACAAAATAGAAGAAGAATTGCATAGTGAATTTGTTCGGTAAAAATAATGACTAACCTTTTTCATTCTTTCAACTAAAACACAATTATTTTAATTTAAATCATAATAATATAAAAGGTTATTAGTCATTTACCCCCTGCAATATAGACGAATTTTGATTTACCCCCCTTTAAAAAAAGTTTTTTGGATTACCCCCTGAAATTTTAAAATTCTAAGTCTTTTGCCCCCAGGTAAAAGAATTACCCCCTTGTAAAATAATTTTTTTTAATTTATCCCCATGGTTTTAAAATGCTTAGGAGGATACCCCAAAATTTCAGGGGGGTAATCCAAAATTATTTTTTTAAAGGGGGGTAAATCAAAATTTGCCTATATTGCAGGGGGTAAATAACTATTAGCCCTAATATAAATGGTAAAAATAAATTTTTGATAAAATAGTGAGGGTTCAAATGAAAGAAAAAAATCATAAGTTAAAAACTATAAGCTCAAAAACTACTTCAAATAACATTTAAAAAAAAAACTAAAAACTAGTCAAAAAAACTACAAACTACAAGCTAAAAGATAATTACCAAACAACGTTTTTTTTTTAATTAATGTGAACAGAAAAACTATAAACTATAAACTTAAAGCTCTTTTTATGTTTACCAAAGACTCGTTATCTAAATAGTCTACTTTGCAATCTTAAAAGAAAGATTTCATGGTATCATACAAATCCATCAATAGGATCCCAATAATAAACATCAAAATTAAAATCATAAAGCTCACTTTAATCTAAATAGCATTTCTAAACTACATAAAATCAATGTAATTGGGTGATTATGCATCTCATACTAAATTAAATTCCTTGTCCAAAGAAAGCTCTCCTACTACTTTGACTATATACTATTTTTTTTACTAAGCCAACTTCAATCTGAAACAATTAAAATTCTAGTAATGATGGTTGTATGAGAAAAGTTCATAATGTTGATATATTTATTGCAAATCAAACATAATGAATTATGTCAAATCTATGAACCTCTCAATATATATGATAACATAAGTACACGACACAACAAACTAATTTAGTTTCTACACTATATTGAAAATCATTGAAGTCATCACTAATTAATTTTTCTCTTGTTTCATAAACATGCTCTAGTTCCGATCTGATTGTGTCAAGGAATGTTATACTTTTTTTTTTCTATTTGAATTCTTGGCCTTATCGCGACTCATTTCCATTCATTTATTTTATGAGTTTCTTCTTCTTTTTATGTAGAGAATCATATGTAGGCTCAATAACATATATTAGTTGCAAAACTTGTACTTTTCACACAAAAGAAAGAACTTGAATTCAACTGGTTTCATGGTTTGTCTAAAATAATATTTTTCGTTTATTTCTTTGAATAAAAAACTACTAGTGTCTTCTCTCATGCCTAAGGAAAATGCTTCACTAAAATGAGAAAATATGTAAATTCCTTTGAGGAAGTTATTGAAATGATAACAAATGCAATCTTTTGGAACCAAAATATTATTTCTACTAACCAACAATTAAAATATGCACTACTACAAATAAGATATTTTACGACGAAACTTTCACCTCAAACAATAAAAAAATAAGGAGATATATCCTAAGAGCGCTATGTTTTATTTTAAAAAAATATATATACAATTTATTCACTCAGTATAAAAAAACGAGAAAATATAGCTATAAGGGAGCTCGCTTCTAATCCCAGTTCCTTATTTTATGTTTTTTAATGATTTAATTAGTATTTCTCAGTTTGTGCTTTTCCAACTTCCTTTTTTTCTTTGTTAATATTTTTTTCTCTCTCCATTTTTTATTAGTATTAACCTCGGTTACATGGTCCAATTGAAAGGTGATATATTTTGCATTAATATTTTTAAATCAATTTTTTCAAAAGCCCTTTTTAATTTTTTTATAGATTCAAATCCCTCGGTTTTTATCAAAAATCAACGTGATATATATTTTAAATGTATTCCCAGAATATGGAGCTGTGGTGTTTTTTTTATTTTTAATTAAAACATACACGTAGGTTTTTATGAAAAATCAACGTGATTCCACTTTTGTATGAAATACATCAGATAACTAGACTCTTACTTTTCATTTACCTATCAACGCTCTAACTTCATATTGTCACTCTCTTCGTAAAAATCCTAAGCGGTTTTCATCGTCACTCTCATCAAAACTCTTCCAACAGTAGGGAATATTCATCAACACTCGAACATCATAAGTCATCTTGTTTGAGGTACTTTTGTTCTTCTTTATCACGTTTGAGTTTATATCATTGAAATGGCGTTAGCACCACCGAAATGTACCATAGTTTCTCTTGATTATTTGTTTTTTCAATAATTGAACCAATATCTTATATGAGTGAGACTTGCATTTGTTTTTCACTGAAATGTTGTCAGTTAGTATATTTCTACGTGTTGTTTATCACTGAAATGATGTGAGTTAGTATGTTTCTATATGTTAACTGATTCACGTTGGTGTCTCTGCTATTTTTCTTTATTTAGATAGTCATGGCCGATTTGACAAGCACCTCTCATACAACATCTGATGCAACCTCTGTTAATACAAAACGTAAAAGAAAAACTAGAGGTGTCACGATGTATACCAAGGTGAAAAAATTCCACGAAAATGGTGTTCGTTACCCGGTTACAATTGATGTTTCAACTGACAGGGCTTATAGTGAACATGCTGAGAATTTTTTGAGTTACATTGCATCACAAGGTAAAAGTAAAGTGGGTATTTTGATAGATAGTTGGCACGACGTTGATGAAAAATTGAAAAACAACATATAGACTGATATTACGATATTTATTTTTAATTTTATGATTTGTTTTATAAGTATATATGACCATTTTTTATTTAATACTAATAACAATTGTATTGTGTAAACATACGAGGTGTTTATTATTAGTCTAAAGGATAATATGGTGAAAAAATTGCTTACATATGCTGTTGAGTGTTGGAGGGCCTTTAAGACACATCTCACTTGTGATTATATTCACCACCAAAGTGATCAAGCTAAGCCTCCATACGTGGTGTATTCATTTATTGATCAGGATGTTTGGGAGAGATTTGTAAAGTGTCGCACCACTCTTGACTTCTTGGATAAGAGAAAAAAAGTAAAAGATAATAGATCTAGAAATATCTATCCACTTAGATTATCTCATGGAGGATATGAAAAACTTGAAAAGAAGATGATTGTGGAAAAAAAGAAAACAAAGGGAATTGGAGCTGGGAGATTCTATAAGCCTTGATCGCACTCCATCTTTACCATCACGCCATGATAAATGGAAGAGGACACGTCAAAGAAAATATGGCGAGTTCACATCAGAGACTACACACGAAATGACTGAAAAGATTGTAAATAGATACTTTTTTCAACAATATTTATTTTGGTTAAATAAATTTGGTAAAAATGAAATTTTATATGTGTTGTAGGATGTACTGGTTGAACAATCTAAATTCAGCCTCTTCGTTTCACAAGATCGTCATGACATCTTGGTAGAAGTGATTGGAGCCGAGGAGCATCTTGAGCGTGTCCGTGGTCTTGGAAGAGGTGTTAGCTTCAAATCATATTTTGGACCATCTAAACCATATATAGAAGTAAATCGTAGGAGAAAGATTGAAGAAATAATTTCTATAAAGGTGTGGGGGGGGGGGGGGGGGGGAGGGAGAAGTGGCACTACAACAAAAAGGACTTATAACATCTCACCTTAGACAGCGCTTTATTACAAAAGCGCTGCTATAGGTCAAAAACACGGAATCTATTAATTTAATAAAGGAAAAGCGCAAAAAAATATAAAGGAAAACCGTTTTTGCGCTAGTGTGGATTCAGGAGGAGAGGGAGAGTTTATTGCAGTAGATGCGGGGAAGTGTTCAGAAGGAGCAAGAGGAGCGCCAGTGGTTGACAGAGGAGGAGTGAAAGAAGTCAAATGAGGAAGAGCTTGCGAAGATGTCTGAGAATTGTACCCGCGATGTGCTTGAGGTATAAATATAAGTTAAAAAATTTGTGTTGTATGTTGTTGTTATTATTGTTTGCGTATTTTAGTTTTTGTATTGTATTTATGTAGTTTTTATGATATAGAAATTGATTTCATTGGGTCTACTCAACCAAACAATTTCAAATGATCAATTGTACATTCATGATAACATTATGGGTGGTACAAGCACGGAAGAAGGTTGTTTTACCCATTAGGACAATATTGAAACCACACAACTACAACTAGATAACACTAAGAGACTTTTAGTGATATTAAATAGTATCCAGACATCTGCGAGAAAATTAAATTAATTCATGATCCATATCAGTTTTACTGACTTTCTAAGAATTCTATTATGGAATTTATGAAGGCGGAAGAATGACTAGACAATACCATATTACAATTTTGTTGCTCGTAAGTATAACTTTTATGTTAATATCTATTTATATTCATACGTTCTCGTACCTTAATATAAAGGTTTGACTCTTGCAGATTCTTGCATGAGATATGTGTTTAAAGGAATTTAAGAAAGTATTGTTTCATAGATCCATCACACATTAGCTTTCATGATGGTACGGTAGCAAACAATATCACAATTTAAGTACAAGAAAAGTTGTTGAAAGAGAACAAAGAATGTTATTTGACCCCGTTTTACCATGTGTAAGTATATATTAATTTGTATTTTCATTTATAAATCAATTATATATATATATATATATATATATATATATATATATATATATATATATATATATATATATATATATATATATATATATATATATATATATATATATATATATAAATTATTTTGAATGTTTTTGCAGTAATCATTGGATACTAATTATTGTATATCCGAAGCAAAGTATTGTAGTTATATTTTGCTCGTTGCACAATCACTTTAATAAAGTTATGATTAACATTTTGAGTGGGTAAGTGGTATTATTTTTAATACTCAAATTTTACCTATAGTTTTAAATATTTCTTATTCATGTTTAATTTTAATCGACATGTGTAGAGCAATAAAGGGATAGAATGCAATCAAACATAATGTACTTGGTAGAATGTCAAGGTTCCATTACCCAAAAGTAAGTATATATTACTTGTGCTTTTTGACATTCTTTTATTTGTGTGTATTAGTGATATAAATATATGAAAATTCTTTGTAGTCACGAAAACAACCTGATAGCTATTCTTGTGGATACATTGTTATGATACAAATGTTTGATATTGTCTCTAAAGGCATTACAAATGGATGGACTAAACTTAAGGTATTAGCTTAATCCATATACATGTAATTTATGTATATTTTTTAACACTACTACAAATAACCCTATTTCACCTCAGTCGCGAAAGGGATACAACCTTGGTTACAGAGGCGAGGTAACAAAGGGCGACATGAAACCTGCCACTTTACACCTCAGTTTTTTAATAATCGAAGGGAAAAGTTGCACTGATCATGGGTTCGATCCCCAACAACTGCATTTTTTGGATTTTCAAAACTGCCCTACTTTTTACCTCTGTTTTTAACAATAACCAAGGGGTAAAGTTCTATTTACAAAATTTTAGTTTTAACTTGTTTTTTCCCCTCGTTTTAATCTGCAAAGCATCAAATTTTTTGACAAATTCTAAATCTTCTTCATTGTCATCAACAATAAGACCAATAACAACAACAAAAACAAAATCAATGAAATCTTTAAACATTAAATCTCAACAACAATAAAAAACAACAACAACAATAACAACAACAACAAAATCCATTGAATCTTTAAACATTAATTCTCAACAACCACAATAACAACAACAACTACAAATAAACAAAATAAATAGAATAGTTAAATACTAAATTTGAACAACAACAACAACACCAACAACAACAACAACAACAACAACAACATTAAACATTCTACTTGATACAATTACAACTAACATTAATAAGTTACTTTCATGTTTTCCTAGCTAACATTAAACATTTTTAACAAGAATTACTAGAGAAAAGATTACATTAAGAAACTGACCATGAAATATTTTCTTGCTCTTGCTTTCATTATCATTGTTTTCAAAATGTTAAGTTTAAATTTCATCACTTTGCATCCAAGATGGGTAGTTGTGGCATTCACGTTTTGACTGGCTAGTGAGAGTTTCACGCCGATCACTAATGTTTTATGTGGATTAATGATTTGACAATGTCTTGACTATTGTTACTTTATAAATGAACGACAAAAATTCGTTACTTAATTTTTTCATAAAATTGGTCATAAAAATATAAAATAAAAATAAAATATGCTACTTTACCCATCGGTTTTAAGCAAAATCAAGTTAATAAGTCATAAAAAAATTTTAAAAAAATTAAGAGGTGATAAAATGTAGTTACTAGGATTCGAAGATGTGTCATCTAAATACTTTACCCCTCGATTTTTAGCAAAATAGAGGTAATAAGTCAAAAAAATTTTAAAAAAATTAAAAGGTGATAAAATATAATTGCCGGGACTCGAAGATGTGTCCTCTAAATACTTTATCCCTCGGGTTTCAAAAAAACTGAGGTAAAATATCATAAATTATTTTTAAAACATTTAAATGGGCTAAAATGTAATTATTGAAATTCGAAGGCGTGTCCTCTAAATACTTTATCCCTCGGTTTCCAGCCCAACCGAGGAAATATATGGTATTTAAAAAAAATGTGGCGCGTCTATGGTTTACACCTCGTCTTTTTGTTGGGTGAGGTGAAAATTTTGTCATGAAATATATTATTTGTAGTAGTGTAAGTTAATGTTGTTGTTTTTAGCTTATCATAATTTAAATTTTGTTCTAATTATAGGAGTTTAGCGACAGATCAACAGATAGGCAGGTGTTGATATCGCTTCTCCCATTGCTCTTTCAGCAAATTCTTCCCCTTTAACATGCTTCTCACCATGTTCATGATCGGTCGATTCTTTCTTTCGGCTACACCATTTTGTTGTGGTGTATAGGGTGGTACTACCTAATGTACAATCTCTTCTTGATAACAAAACCTCTCAAAATCATTTGAGACATATTTGCCTCCACCATCCGTTTTTGAGCACTTTGAGCTTGTGACCACTTTGCCTCTCCACCATGGACTTGAACTTCTTGAACACTTTAAACATCTCATCCTTTTTTGATTAGGTATGTCTATAGCTTTCTACTATGATCATTGATAAATGTGACAAATTACCTATTGCCACCAATGGAATTTACTTGCATCGCCCCCTCACATTTGAATACACCACCTTAAGGTGATTCTTGGTTCTCTGGTTTGCATCCTTGCTGAATTTTCCCTAATTTTACTTTTATTGCACTCATTCTTCACAAGTTTTAGCTGGTATGTTTATCGATGGCAGCCCCGTTACCATTTCGTTCTTTTGCAAGTCTTTGAGATCTCTAAGATTGAGATGCCCAAGAAGATAGTTCCACATCCATTCTTCATGACTTGATGCAATAGGAAGACATCTATGCTCCATAACCTTTAACTCAACCTTTAATGTTCTATTGGCATCCATAGGCACTTTTAGGACCAAAACTCCCTTTGCATCCATAACGCGCAACCCCTTGTTTTCCATGTGAATCTTGTAACCCTTCTCAAGTAATTGGCCAATACTTAGAAGGTTATATTTGATTCCCATAATATATAAGACATATTTGATTTCGCAAATTTTACTTTGTTCTTCGTGGCACAATTGATTTTGACATACCAATCTTTTCTTCCTGTCAAATGAGTTGAACAACCCGAGTTCAAATACCACTCCCTACTGCATTGAACTCCTTTCAAACTTATCATGATGTCTTACTCTTCATGCAATCGGTCAATCGTATCATTCAACCGGCCACAACTCATTTTTTCATCATTCTTTGAGCTACTGCAGCTACTGTCTAGCAATTATTTATTGCTACAATTCGCTTATGTGATAATGACCAAGAGTGTATTCTCTCCATCAAACTCTTGTCTTACAACCTTGGCTTTATCCCCTTGAGATTCCTTATTGTTCGCATTGCATTCTTTTACAAAATGACCGAACCATTGACACTTGTAACACTGCTCCTTGCTCTTGTCAAACTTCTTCCGTTTACCTCTATAATTGCCTTGACCACCATGTTTGTTGTAGCTGCTCTCACCCCTTTTACAAGTCAAATTCTTTGAATTTTTGGGTCTTTTCCACCAGAATTCTAAAAATTCCCTTTGTTCTTCATGGGCCATTTTCCTTTTGATCTCTTGTCCTTCTCATTGAAACGTGCTTGCAAAGTGATCTCC
This sequence comes from Lathyrus tuberosus, assembly GCA_022829125.1. Classification (NCBI taxonomy): domain Eukaryota; kingdom Viridiplantae; phylum Streptophyta; class Magnoliopsida; order Fabales; family Fabaceae; genus Lathyrus; species Lathyrus tuberosus. The sequence goes on from JALAZF010000115.1 coordinate 10,051,887, forward strand.
GCCTTTTCCTTATCATTATTTCTATCTTCCATCCTTTTCTCATGAGTCTCAAGAGAACTTTGCAGCTCCTCTTTGCTCATCGTCGCAAGATCCTTCGACTCCTCAACCACCACAACTATGTTGTCAAATCTTGGTGTTAAAGAACTCAAATTTTAGTAACAACATACTGCTCCGTAACAGTTTCTCCGCAAGCCATCACTTGATTCACCAACCGAGCAATTCTCGTTGTAAAATTGTTGATTGTCTCATTCTCTTCCATTTGAATCAATTCGACCTGACATTTGTGAGTTTGTAAGCTCACCACCTTCTCCTTGTTATCCACTGTATAAACTTTCTCTAATATCTCCTATGCATGCTTTGAATATTCGCAATCACCAACTTTCTCAAAATCATCGCCATCAAGACATTGATGAATCAAGAACAACTCTTTGAAATATTTCTTCTTTTCTTCCTTATGTGATGCTTGTTGCACCTCCGTTGCATTATCTTGAAGAGGAGCAACACCTTTCTTGATCACCTCAAGAACATCTTGGTAGCCAAACAACACTTTCATTTGCTTGCACCATTTTTTGTAATTTTTTGCACCAAGTATGGGTAAATTTGCAAGGATTCTTTCATTGGAGACAGAATTCATATTGCACACTAGATGTTTGTGGATCTGAACCAGGCTCTTGATGCCAAATGTTGGAACAAGCAACCACAAGGTTGGTGAAATAATGGAGGAGAAATTTTGTAAGTGGATAGTGAAAGAGGAGAATTGAGAGAGAGAGAGAGAGAGAGAGAGAGAGAGAGAGAGAGAGAGAGAGAGAGAGAGAGAGAAAGAGAAAGAGAGTGAGAGAGGGAGAGAGAGAGAGAATTGAAGGTGAGATGCTATATTTTCATTAGCTTGGATGAGAGTGCATCCTAAACACTTATATATGAGTTACAAATCAATTAAGAGCTAAATTGACCAAGTCCAATAACAGAAAATCCAAAAAATTATGCATGTAACCGGTTACACCAACCTAGGTAACCGGTTACACCTGATACTGTATAATATGAAAATTAAATTAGCTTCAGTGGTAACCGGTTACACCAAATCCTATAACCGATAGCACCTGCAAAATTTCCATTTTTCTGCTACTGGAATGCATCTCAAGCCTTGTTTTAACCGGTTGCAACACTTGAATTACTTCAAAAACTACAACAACGATGGTGGTATAATGTCTGAAGGTCCGAAAACATCTAATGTGGTGGTACGTCATGTGAATGTTTGACTGCACCAGGAGACATGATGCAAGGATATTATATCCTTTAGTACCAATCTAAGTATTGTTAAGAATGTAGCAAATGTGAGTAATATGGGTAATAGTACCACATTAGTTAGAAATGTGGAGACTTAATCATTTATAAGTGAGAGAACCCACCCACCTATCACCTTAAGGTTTTGGGTGAATATGTGGCATGTCTCCCACAAAGGTGTTGCTCCAAAAAGGAAGTCCCACAGTGTTAAATGCTCTCTAGTAAAAAAACTCCCCCAACACATGGTATCATGAACCTTTGGTTCGAGAAAGGTACCGGTTTACTTGTATTGAAAGTCAACAACGCCACAAGGGAGGTGAGTAAGAAGTGTTCCATTGAAGAGTGTCAATGGTACCACAAAGGCAGTGAGTAAGAAACGTTCTATGCGGTACGAGAGTTTGTGAAAGTAATCACTTTAGGGGGAGCATTGTTGAATCACACTTGAGGGGGAGTGTTAAGAATGTAGCAAGTGTGAGTAGTGTGGGTAATAATCTCACATTAGTTAGAAATTTGGAAACTTAAGCATTTATAAGTGAGAGAATCCACCCACCTATCACCTTAAGGTTTTGGGTGAATATGTGGTGTGTCTCTCACAAAGGTGTTGCTCTAAAAAGGAAGTCCCACAATGTTCAATGCTCCATAGTAAAAAAACTCCTCCAACAAGTATCCATTCATACAATGACTAGGAAACATCACAACCAATGCATGTTCTCAAATTGTAGTTGTAGAACACACCAAGTTCTATCAAAACCATTCATCAAAATTATTTGGTATACCAGGGAATAGTCGTAGTATTCCATACACATAAGCAAACTGGTAGATACACCTCTCAAGAAGGTATGATGTAACATATGTCTCATAACATTGTAATCCCGAGAATCGTGTAGTGTCATCATACTCTCAGTGCACACAATGGTCATTGTATGGTTTCTAGATGATAATCAAGGGCGAGTGTGTTGATTATGCATCTATACTCGCGAATACCACCGAGATAGAATTTCTTCCAACTATCTGGTCGCTCGGGGGGATCCATCAATGACAGACCCCTGATCCTTCCTAACACAAATGGTTAGAAAATGATCATGTATTCAACATTGAAATAGAATAGGATTACATTACATTATACTACATAAATACTCAACAATAAAAATAAAGTAAAATATTTATACTTGTAACCGACTCATATATCCACAAATCTTCCATGTATCAAATGCATTAGACTCTTATAAAGAGTGATAAAGAACCACATGTAAAGCACAACTCAATGCTCATCTATGAAAACTCGGGTTGGAGACCAAAGAAATATACTTTGCATCAATCTAATGATGCGACTTGTTTGCAAAAATAGTATATCTAGCTAGATATGTATCATATATACTCTGGTTGGGTCCTTATATCTAGTAGTGCCACCAACGATGCATATTTCTATTTCATTGCCACGACAAAAGGAAATGGGCACTCGTATTATTCTTAAGAGAATTTCTTTTTCCACCTTATGAATTTCTTGTGCACCGTGTGAATTTCTCATTATGCTATTGTGAGTGGCGCCTCATGCATTTGGTATAATTTTATTCCGGAGATATATCTCTCGAATGGTTTAGGGAAAACATTTAAATTGTTCAGTTCATTGAATATTATGGAGATATATATCCAGAATTATGGGCGGAAATTTGAATTTTTTTGTCACCTTTGCATGTCATAATTTTTCGGAGAAGTATCTCCGGAAATATCTGATATAGTTTCTGAAGGTGCGAGAAAGACACAAGAAAGGGGGGGTTTGAATTGTGTATTTACTCTTTTGACAACTTTTTGCTTCTTGTCGTTAAAGCACTTAGGACAACATCAGAGTTCGTTGAGAGACTCTGACAGGCAAAGTTACTTTCAGACTTGCTATGCGTGAAGCATGCACTACTACAAAACGCACAAACAACAACGACATGCTTACAACGGATTGCCTACACACCGTTGTAATAGATGCGCACTTTTTTTTTAATCTCGTTAAAAGGCTTTTAATGACGGTTAATATTCAAACCGTGGTGAAATGTGAGGCCTTTCACCACGGGTATGTTTTCAACCGTCATTATAGGTAGCGCATGGTCATGGGTTCAAGTCCCAGCACCAACATTTATGGTTTTTTTACATATTTTTTCAAAATACCCACAACCTTTCACCACAGGTATGTTTTCAACCGTCATCATAGGTAGTGCATGGTCATGGGTTCAAGTCCCAGCATCAACATTTATGGTTTTTTTACATATTTTTTCAAAATACCCACAACCTTTCACCACTGGTATGTTTTTAACCGTCATTATAGCCAATAATTTAGTTTTAGGTATTGCACTTCAAAAAATCAGTTTTAGGGAAAATCGTCTCCTTTTTAAGATCTGTTTCGTGCATCTGAAGCAGAAAAATCGTGTGGTCATTAGTCCCGTACTCTAGAAGAGTTACGAGACTTCACCCTCAAAACCCCAAATTCATCTTTTTTCTATTTTTAATGAATTTTTTTTACAGTTTTCATAGTCTCAAAAAATTCTAAAAAAAAATCAAAATTCTTATTTTACCTAATTAGATTAAATTTCGTGTTTTTAGATTTTTATGAATTTCTTTTAATCATTTTTTCCTATTTTTTCAAAATGCTGACAGACTCTTTCACAACGGGTATTTAAACTAACCGTTGTAATAGGTAGCTTTTTTTACTTATTTTTTCAAAATGATGACAGACCTTTCACCACGGGTTATTTAAACCAACCGTCATTATAGGTAGCGTCTTGTCATGGGTTCAAGTCCCAGCACCAGCATTTTTGGTTTTTTACTTATTTTTTCAATTCTCATTACCAACATTATAGGTGGCGCACATATTGAGTTTATTCACTATCCTTAAACAAATATTGGTCGTCCATTTAGTGATTATCAACGGCCAAGACACTACTATTCGTGATCCGCGTGAAACCTAAAACTTAGACGAACTACATCTTCTACCTCCAAACATCATCTTTCAGTTACGATACTCTATTTCTCCACTAAACCAAATTTCAGAACAAATTTCAAAACTTGAGTTAGCAATGTTAGTTGTTGGCGTTCTTGTTTAATTATTGTTGTTCTTGTTGTTCTTTTTTATTATTGTTGTTCTTGTTGTTATTATTGTTATTATTGTTGTTGTTGTTGTTGTTGATGTTATTGATGTTGTTAATGTTGTTGTTCTTGTTGTTAATATTTTTATTATTGTTGTTGTTGTTGTTGTTGTTGTTCTTCTTCTTCTTCTTCTTCTTCTTCTTCTTCTTGTTCTTCTTCTTCTTGTTCTTTTTCTTGTTCTTGTTCTTGTTCTTGTTCTTAGTGTTGTTGTTGTTGTTGTTCTTATTGTTGTTCTTGATGTTCTTACTGTTGTTCTTGTTTTTATTGTTGTTCTTGATGTTCTTGCTGTTGTTCTTGTTCTAATGCTGCAATTTTTTTTATTTTATTAAAAGACATACAACAACGGTTTTTTTAAATAACCGTCATTATAGGTAGTTCTAATGCTGTATTTTTTTATTTTATTAAAAGACATACAACAACGGGTATTTAAAATAACCGTCATTATAGGTAGCGTGTTTTCCATTTTATTACAACGGTTACTGGGCCGTCATTGTACGTACCGCGTATACAACAACACTCTACATAACAACGCCTTCGCCCGCGTCATTATATGTCATTTCCAACCGTTGTTAAATGGGTTTTTTGTAGTAGTGATGAGAACTAACAAGAGTCTGAACATAAATTACATTTCTCAGAACTTGCAGTGCGGAAGCTTATCAGAGTTAAGCTGCAAGGTTCTGACTTGCTTATGTAAGGTTCTGATACTCAATATAGAAACATAAATAAGAACATTAAGCATAAGCGTAAAGGACACATGATATATCCTGGTTCACCACAAAGGCTATTCCAGTCCAACCTCCATAGGTGATTTCACCTTGAACACAAGGTCTTAATCCACTATAATTAATCTCGATTACAGATGCACGGGAAACAGCCGGTGACTAACCACTTGCACAACCGCACTGTGACTAACATGCAATGAACCGTTCAGGGATTTAACTTAATGAATATAATGAACATTGACCTGCAGGTTCCAATCTCGCAAGATCTACTGCTAGGCTTTCACATCTAGACGTTCAGGGATTCATCGCAATGAATATAACGCTACTGACCTTATTTCAGGCTTTTCCCACAATGACATCTCGCCATTGTCTTCTCGAGTCTCCGGTCACACTGACCACTCAAGGAATCCTAATTCACAAAGAATTAGTTTAACTGGAGATTACAATAATGCTTCTTAACAAGCAGATTACTCCTAAGTTTAAGTACAAAGAACACACAAGTGTTCAAGCAAGATGTGAGCAGCAGCTCCTTGCTATTCTAAGAAACTACACATATGTATAATGATTTAACAGTTGTTGATATCTTGTAGATCTTCTTCTTCTTCGTCTTCTTGGGTGAGCAAGCTTTGAGCAACAACTCCTTGCTTCAGATCTTCAGTGTAGCGCTGACGAGAAGGTGGGTTGATGACTTGACTGATTTGCCATGTTGTCTTCTTCATCAACAACTTCTGTACCAATTCATTGTTGTTGTGTTGAATGATGATCTTTGAGCTTCAACAACAATGACCATGTGTAAATGGTGATAGCATTGGATATTCTAAGTGTTACAATAAGAACTCATCGTTGTTTCTATCTTCACACAATGACTTGATCAATTCTCCTTTGATGGAATGAATCGATACCTTCAAAAGCAAGAACTCTTTCCTTTAAATAACCCAGTAGAAATATAGCCGTTTGAAATACTGTTGGCTGTTGGAAAAGAGACATTGCGTAATAACTAGCTGTACTGACACATCTCCTTTTTACTGTGGGAGAAGTGACAGGATATATCTTTCTTGGGCAATGTGCGCAGTTGTTCACAACGGTAATATTTTGACTTCCAAACTTCAGAGGCTTCTGATAGTAAATTGATGAAGCATGAGTAGAGCCTTCTTAGTAGGATATTTGATACGTCAAGTCTTCATTCATTTGAAGAAGTCCATTAGGAATCAGTCTTCAGAACTTCAGCACTTTCCTTTGAGCATGTTATCCTTTACTTCTTCAAGTCTTCCGAACCTTCAGAACTTGTCCATTAGGAATCTGTCTTCAGAGTCTTCAATACTTGATCTTCAGAACCTTAATCTTCGAAACACATAAGTCTTCAGAGTCTTTCTGCACTTGGTCTTCAGAGCCTTCCGCCTTCAGAACTTCAAGTCATGAGAGTCTTCAGCTTCGGTTCTCTTCTTCAGAAGCTTCGCAATCTTCAGAATCTCGACCACTTTCAGAGAGCATCCACAAGAGCATTGCATCAGCAATATCAGCATCCTTGGATCTGACTGATCACGATCAGATACAGAAGCGTTCTTGCTTCTTGCAACTTGTGTCACACATAGTAACTTCGCATATTATCAATTACGCTCATCTGGCTGGTGCTTGTTGGATCTGATATTTTCTATAATTATGATCTGCACACAACACACGTTAGAACATAAAATGGTTCTTTCACAAATACGTATTGTTATCATCAAAACATAGATTGACTTGTAGAGACAACTCTTGCTCTCACAATCTCCCCCTTTTTGATGATGACAAAACCAAGTATTTTGATTGAACATTTTATACAAGGTAATCACCAAACAAAACTTATTCAGAGTCTGGAACAACAGCTCCCCCTGAATGTGTTATCCTCAAAGTTTTTATCTGTGATCATCTATAATCTTATATGATCCAAAGACATACAGAGTAACAACTTGAGTTTCCAGAACGAAGAGTAGAAAAGGACTACTTCTCTATCTTGTCTTTAAGAAAACAGAGAATCTTTAGCATCTGGACTAGTTCATCAGAACTTCCATCTTCAGATCTTCAGAACTCAGTTTCCTTTTGTAGTTGTATCAGAGCTTGTAATCTTTAGAGACTTCTGAAGCATTTCTACCTTTCAGCAGATTCATTTAAGCACAAGCAGATCAGTTCTTATTTGATAACATAGCCTCGCTATTCATCAGAGACAGACACCGTCTTTTAAGAAACTCCCCCTGAGTTTCAGACTTTGTGAAGATTATAAGATTTATCATTTGAATCTTCTGGGTAGTCTCCCCCTAAGTTCCATAAGTCAGATATTGGGATCTTCAGAATCATAATTCAGGATGGTAAGATTTTAATCACCAATGTAGATCATGACTTTTTCAGAGTTTGACTTTTGAACACAGGTCTTCATCTCAGAACCTTTTTACTGTCACAACTCAGTGGTTCATCAAGGCTTGATTTTTGATCAGATACCAATTGAAGGTTAATTATAGTGATCAATCAATGTCTGATTCTGAATCTGGTACTCATGATTTGATTCTGGTCTGATACCACGTGATGTGTTGAGTCTTATACCAGAGTATGTTGAGTTTGATACCAAGTGAAGGACTTCTTCTCATACCACTTGAGAGGTATTTCCTTAGTGTGCTGAAATGATACCAATGAAGTTATTTTGATAATAATAATCCACAACTTTATTCTGATTGATGAGTCTGATACTAATCTTTGTGTACTGAGTCTGATTACCAATTATTGATTTAGTCTGATACCAAATCGTTTTCATTTTAATTGGTTCCTGGTAAACATCAGAACTACTTCTTCTTGGATCTTCAATCCGGATCTTCAAACAACTTTTTATCTTCTGATTTGCACAGTTCTTCTGAGTAAGCATCTTGAAATGTATATTTTGTCTTGACTGCTTTCAGAGTTTCTTCTTCTGATACTTAGACAGCTCACAGCATCTAAACCAAGTGAGATAGAGATCAAGATAAACTTTGACTTTCAGACAGTTCTCAACTTCTGAACAGTACTGGGTAGATCTGATTCTGAACACATGTTCACGAAGTGTACAACTTCTTTCTTAATCTGTCTTAAAATGCCTAGTGAACTTGTTTAGAGTTCCTCAGTTAAACATCAAACAACAAATGTTAGAAGTAACACATTTTATGTTTTATATGAGTACTTTGTTTGAGTTCTGCATTCTTTAATCAAAATCATTATATTTCTCCCCCTTTTTGACATCATCAAAAGGTGATAGAGCATATGAGCATTTAAGCATGTAATTCCTTCATCAGTCAAGCATTTAAGCATATCAACATCATTATATATATTCTGGATATGTTAAACAACATAGAACCATAGAGCCAGCATTTGAGAAGTTAAGAATAATCCGAGTCATTTAGTGATAACCATCTACAACCATAGCATATTCATTTTAAGGACAATTAGATGGAATTATCTGTTTACCAATTGAAGGTTTTAGATCATCTGTAGAGATTAATTATAGCATTTCATTTATGAACAATAAGATAGAAGCATCAACATAAAATAGTTTTAAGATGCAGAGCAAAGGTTGAGCTTAATCTTGAAAAGTTCAAGATATTCAAAACATAGATACTTCATTTGATAATCTTAATAAGAGTACATAGAGTAGGAAACAACATATCAAGACAGAAACCTTATAACTTAATTCTATTTCTCCTTAGGAACTTCCAGATAGATTTGTAAGATCTATGGGTCAATATTCAGTGGTTTCTCCTAAGTGGTTTAGCCTAGTAATCACATCTTGAATTTCTAGGACTCGAGATATGACTCTTTCATACGGAATGCTGAGAGAGGGTTTGTTTTTAGACAACATAATTTGTTCTTTCAAATGATTGAACATAGTTAGAGGAAGGTTTATTTTCCTTCTCTAGATCAGAAAGAAGATGAATAGTCTATCTGAATGAGTTAGCACTTGTTCTCCTACTTCTTTAGGTTGAAGGTTTGTTTCCATTATTCTATGCTAGACCTTAGCAGAGGGTTTGAGTGTGGAGACACAGTTGGAGGGACCGTTTCCACAATGAATTTTGTAGATGAGATCATTGAATATTTTCCTTTCCTTGTAGTCTTCAGTGGTGTCACCGTATTCATCGCACTTGATTGCTTCCGCAATGACAAAGGGTTTAATTACCACTGGGATTCCAGAGACAGCTGACTAAATGATGTGCTGGTTGTATTCATTAGAAAACACATCAGCATTTGTCCAAATTTTTTTAACAAGATCTGTGTAAATGAGACCTGGAAGCATCTCTAGATAACCTTCCCAGTTCTGACATCTTAATTCGGACGAAATTCTAGTGAAGCCAAGTTCCTTGAGAGAACTGGTGTTCACAGAGAATTCATTCAGGACTCTTAACTTAGCAATTTCACTCTTAGTAGGTTTTGGACGAGAGGTGGACATCCTGGAGAAAATACTAAGGAAGGGTACTAACTGAGATGGTTTGGAATGATGGATAGAGGAGTGGACACGATGCCTTAAGTAGGCAACGAATAGAGAGTCAATTAAAAGCTCGTGACTTTAATCGTCAGGTTCGTCATTTCCTAGACATCTTAGGTTGGGATTTAGAACTAGCACAGAGTCTGACAGATTACCATTCTTGGAAAAACCAAAAGATCACGCGTAGGATTTTCTAATTAATTCTTGACGGGAGTCAAGGATTCGCAATAAGTGCATATCTGAGAGTATTATTATTCTCTAGTGTTGAAAACATATTTTCTTCTTTCAAGAATTTTGTCTTATATGTTTTATAAGTGCACTTATATAGGAGTAGGCATAAGGAATTGAAAGTAACGCATACTTCATTAATTTAATTTGTAATTACACAAAATGACCATGTGATCTTAATAAACCATTACACACTAATAACTTACCCTAAATATGACAGATAGTCTTCTAATTTTATGAGAACCATCTGCTGTCGAAGGTTTCACAAAAATTCCTATTCAGAGTAGTGTCTGGTCCACACCGAATTCTACAAATCACTTGCACAATACCAGCTCTGAAGAGTACTTCAGATAAGACTCTTCCGTAGGGAATGAAGGATTTATCCATTGATCTTGACATAAGAATTGATTCCTTTAGATGATCAAAGATTATTTGAGACAGATCAATAGGAGTTGGCCTAAGGAGACACATGGTGAAGAGCTTATCATCATGATACAGAAAGTCTTTGTTTGTATTGCGAGGTTTAATATTAGTTAAGATGAATTTGAACCATCCTCTGGAAATTGGCACAAGTTTTTCAGGATTTGTGGGTTCAAAAGCAGATCCTTTATCAAACATATAGTGCATTTCAGTATCAGAGGTGCATCAAATGGATGCATGGTTGGGAGTGACACCTCCTAGTAGACAGTCAATGGCTTCAAAGATTTTTGTGGCATTGATGGTGACTGGAAGACCATAAATGTCAGAGGAGATAGTCAGACCATTACTGAAAACGGAGGCATTAATCCAAAAGGATTTTAAGAGGTTTGGATAAATTGAGCCTTTAAGCATATGAATGTATCCATTCCAATTTTGGAAGTGAATACTAAGATGAAAATCATGATTAGTATCCCTTGGATTCGATCGTTTTTCATTGATGACTTCAAGGAGATCATCATTGCCATAAAAGGTTCTTGGAGTAATTTTAGATTGAGGATGAAAGGAAGGTTAGGACTAAGAGATAGTGGTGAATTCTTTCGGAATAGCTATGGTTTTAAATAGACGAGTGGAGGAGTTTGAACTGGATATGCCAATAATTGAGAATGACTTAAGAAGATTGGAATTCTTAGGAGAAATCTAAAGGATGAGGACAGCTAAGCAGTTTGTTATTCTAGGGAAGATCAAAGAGATATATATGCACTTTATTCTTAGAAAAAGTTAGGTGGATGCAGTAAATGCTTTATGACGTCATTAATTCTAAGAGGAGGAGTTTGAACTAGATAGGCCAATAACTGAGAATGACTTAAGAAGATTGGAATTCTTAGGAGAAGTCTAAAGGATGAGGACAACTAAGCAGTTTGTTATTCTAGGGAAGATCAAAGAGATATATATGCACTTTATTCTTAGCAAAAGTTTGGTGGATGCAGTAACTGCTTTATGGCGTCATTAATTCTAAGAGGGAACCAGATGACACGCTTTCTGATTTCAAGGTTTTTATTTATTAATCGTTAAACAACACATGCAGGTAAAAGGGATTTTTCACTATTTCCAACATTTAAAGGGAATCCTAACTTGTCAGAGCATAATCATGCCTGCTTAAAGCTAGTAGCTTAGGTGAAGAGCTATTTTGGTCAAGGTAGCACGTTTCCCTATTCCGAGACTGAACAAATATCATTCAATGTGAGTATATCAAGGAGATTTGGATGGCTGCAAGAAATGTGCTACAATTTAATTGAACATCCTAGTTTCTTAGACTAACTAGGTTAGGTAAAGGGGCTCTAAGAGAGAGAGAGAGAGAGAGAGAGAGAGAGAGAGAGAAAGAGTTAGGTCTGGAATAGGAGTACTAGTTGGAGTGTACTTATTGGTTATAGGAAGTGATCAGGCAGAGTGAATGACATGATGCGGAGAATCTTACTTATGTGATTTTCTTTAACTATTTCAAAAGGCATATGCAGACAATTAAAGGATTTTCTTAAAACTTTTCTAGTTATCACAACATAACCAAAGATTTTGATAAAAGATTTGTTATCAAGAAAATAAGTCATAAATGAAGGAAGGATGATACCTGGAATCTTTACAGACTTATCTGAATACATTTTCATCTTGACTCTGATCTTTCCTTTTCTGAGTGAACTACTGAGGGTTCTTGGATTCTTCAAGAATCACTTGCATTCTGACTTCCTTTCCTGTTTAACATCATTCATCTGATTTCTTTGAGTGGTTATGTGCTGAGAGATTCTGAGACGCTTATCGGAAGATGATTTGATCAACAAGGTTTGATTCAACTTGTGAGAAAGTCTCAAGTCATCAGGACTTGGTTATACTGATTCAATCAACACTTAAGAGATCATTAATGATCAAGTACTTGATGGATCTATGAAAGTCTTCTTCCTGAATATTCTTTCAGTTTTCTGCATAGCTTTCCATGAACACAATATTCAGTTCTTCATTGAATCTTTTAACTTCTAGATCATTCAAGATTCAAATGTTGAATCATTTCTAAGAGTTTGAATTCTTCAGATTTTTTGACTTCAACAGACTTCACTCTGAAGTTCAAAATCATAGAACAACAATCTTTCTTCTTTACATGAAGAAGTTCTGAATGAGTTTTTATACGAGAAAGTCAAGGGTGGACCTAATCCGTTTCTTGAAAACATCTCAAAAACTCATAAAGAATTGATCTTCAGCAAACAAGACTTCTTGTTTTCTGATGATTTAACTTTGAGCAAATACATGGTTCATTCACACGTATCTTCCAAGATTAGTATTCAACAGATACTACTTCTTATCTGATGAATCTATCTTATAAGCTAATTCTTCAATCTTCAATAAAACTTAAGTGAGGAAGGTTTAGTTGTTTGGCGACGGCAGAAACTTCCAGAATCAGTGATTTTCTCAAGTACTCAGATTGATTACAATTTTGTACACAGTCATCTTCTGAACTGTTACAGAAATTGTAAGTGGATTTCAATCTCACCCAGAGTATTTCTACGCACCTTATCTGGATCTTTTTCTGACACTGTTAAGTGTTTGATATCCATCAATAACAGAACTGGAGCTCTGATACCAATTGAAGGTGCGAGAAAGACACAAGAAAGGGGGGGTTTGAATTGTGTATTTACTCTTTTGACAACTTTTCGCTTCTTGTCGTTAAAGCACTTAGGACAACATCAGAGTTCGTTGAGAGACTCTGACAGGCAAAGTTACTTTCAGAATTGCTATACGTGAAGCATGAGAACAAACAAGAGTCTGAACATAAACTACATTTCTCAGAACTTGCAGTGCGGAAGCTTATCAGAGTTAAGCTGCAAGGTTCTGACTTGCTTATGTAAGGTTCTGATACTCAATATAGAAACATAAATAAGAACATTAAGCATAAGGGTAAAGGACACATGATATATCCTGGTTCACCACAAAGGCTAATCCAGTCCACCCTCCTCAGGTGATTTCGCCTTGAACACAAGGTCTTAATCCACGATAATCAATCTCGATTACAGATGCACGGGCAACAACCGGTGACTAACCACTTGCACAACCGCACTGTGACTAACATGCAATGAACTGTTCAGGGATTCAACTTAATGAATATAATGAACATTGACCTGCAGGTTCCAACCTCGCAAGATCTACTGCTAGGCTTTCACAGCTAGACGTTCAGGGATTCATCGCAATGAATATAACGCTACTGACCCTATTTTAGACTTTTCCCACAATGACATCTCGCCATTGTCTTCTCGATTCTCCGGTCACACTGACCACTCAAGGAATACTAATTCACAAAGAATTAGTTTAACTGGAGATTACAATAATGCTTCTTAACAAGCAAATTACTCTTAAGTTTAAGTACAAAGAACACACAAGTGTTCAAGCAAGATGTGAGCAGCAACTCCTTGCTATTCTAAGAAACTACACAGATGTATAATGATTTGACAGTTGTTGATATCTTGTAGATCTTCTTCTTCTTCGTCTTCTTGGGTGAGCAAGCTTTGAGCAATAACTTATTGCTTCAGATCTTCAATGTAGCGCTGACGAGAGGCTGGGTTGATAACTTGACTGATTTGCCATGTTGTCTTCTTCATCAACAGCTTCTGTACCAATTCATTGTTGTTGTGTTGAATGATAATCTTTGAGCTTCAACAACAATGGCCATGTGTAAATAGTGATAGCTTTGGATATTCTAAGTGTTACAACGAGAACTCATCGTTGTTGCTATCTTCACACAATGACTTGATCAATTCTCCTTTGATGGAATGAATCGATACCTTCAGAAGCGAGAACTCTTTCCTTTAAATATCCCAGTAGAAATATAGCCGTTTGAAATACTGTTGGCTATTGGAAAAGAGACGTTGCGTAATAACTAGCTGTACTGAGACATCTCCTTTTTACTGTGGGAGAAGTGACGGGATATATCTTTCTTGGGCAGTGTGTACAGTTGTTCACAATGGTAATATTTTGACTTCCAAACTTCAGAGGCTTCTGATGGTAAATTGATGAAGCATGAGTAGAGCCTTCTTAGCATGATATCTGATACGTCAAGTCTTCAGTCATTTGAAGAAGTCCATTAGGAATCAGTCTTCAGAACTTCAGCACTTGCCTTTGAGCATGTTATCCTTTACTTCTTCAAGTCTTTCGAAACTTCAGAACTTGTCCATTAGGAATCTGTCTTCAGAGTCTTCAATACTTGATCTTCAGAACCTTAATCTTTGGAACACATAAGTCTTCAACGTCTTTTTGCACTTGGTCTTTAGAGCCTTCCGCCTTCAGAACTTCAAGTCATGAGAGTCTTCAGCACTTCGGTTCTCTTCTTCAGAAGCTTCGCAATCTTCAGAATTTCGACCACTTTCAGAGAGCATCCACAAGAGTATTGCATCAACAATATCGGCATCCATGGATCTGACTGATCACGATCAGATACAGAAGCGTTCTTGCTTCTTGCGACTTGTGTCACACATAGTAACTTCGTATATTATCAATTACGCTCATCTAGCTGGTGCTTGTTGGATATGATATTTTCTATAATTATGATCTGCACACAACACACGTTAGAACATAAAATGGTTCTTTCACAAATACGTTTTGTTATCATCAAAACCTAGATTGACTTGTAGAGACAACTCTTGCTCTCACAGTTTCCACCTGCATGATCAGTCCCCCATTGTTGCCACTCTTCATTTTCAACTCAAACCCTCACCTTAAAAACCCTACATTCTCAATCCCATTTTCACTCCAAATCTCCATCCTTTTGGTTCAACATACCACAGGGAGTAAAATAAGATCGAATTTCAGGTATAGAGTGTTCATTTTCATCTACATTGCTCACATTAATCATGAAAGTTTGTTGAAAAAACTTATGCAGTGTCCGGAGATATATCTCCGAAACATGTTGGACATGAACTTGTCCGGAGATACATTTTCGAAATGTTTATGTGTTCATTTTTCAGTCCCCTTCTGCAGCAGTAGATTAATTAATGTTTTGTTATTGTTTTTATTGTTTCCAATAGATATGGCGCACCATGATATTTTACCAAAACAAGTAGTTTCTCCGAACGATGTTTCTTTGAATGTTCAAGGGCTTGTTGGGAAGGCGGTAGATGTTGGCACCAACTTTAACAACAAGCAAGAGTTTGAATATCGTGATAACATGCTCGAAAGGATTCGTATGGAGGCATCTAGACTTGGATTTGGTGTGGTTATCGGAAGGTCGGATAATGGATCAGATAGAAGATGCGCCTTTGTGACAATGTTGTGTGAAAGAAGAGGGAGCTATCGAACTATTGTCTGGAGTTTGAAAAGAGACGACACGGGTAGTAGAAAATGTGAGTGTTCGTTTAAGCTTCGTGGTGACATGTTGGCTACCAAAAAGTGGAGATTAATGTCATTTGATGTTTGCATAACCATGATTTGTGCTTAAAATTAGCCGATCATCCTAGTGTATGTCGGCTCAAGCCGAAAGAGAAGGAATGTATTAGTGACATGACCTTGAATCTTGTTCAACCGAAAAATATACTTGCAACAATAAAATGGAAGCAACCCGACAATATATCAAACAATAAGAAAGTGTATAACATTCGGTACCTCACTAACAAGGCGATTAAGGGGGATAAAACTAAGTTGCAACAACTATTGAAATTGTTGGACGATAACAATTACGTGTCATGGTATCAAACTTGTGACGAAAGAGATATTATTTGGCCAAAACATCATAGTTTTGGAACTTCGATTTAAAGACAACAATCTTTATTCTTATTTGGTCGGTAACATTTCTCGGGCGGGGTTGAATTATATTTTTCACGAGGCCAAACGAGTTGATAATGTAGGCTTCGATAGCGCAAAGTGTGGTTGCACTATTTGAAAACATATGGTCTCCCATGTGCTTGTGTTATTGCAAAAAAAAAAAGTGAAACTTGGTGAAACAATAAGAATGGATGAGGTTTGCTCTCATTGGAAAAGACTTAGGTTTGATGATGATGGATGCATGGATGAAGGGAAATTGAATATCTCTATTTTTACCGAATGAAAAGCGATGCAAGAGATATTTTTGAAGGCCGGTGACAACATGAAACTCGACATCAAATAACAATTGAGGAAGATTTCCTATTCCGAAACCACCAACATGAAACCGCCTTCTCAACCGGTAAAAACAAAAGGTTCTCTGAAGAAAATGAAGTATACACCGAATGACAACTCGACTACACTGTCTCCTTCATTTTTTGAATAGGTTGACAAAGTTTTTCCCGACTCACCGACTTCAAAATCTCATAAAATTGATGTGAAAAGAGCCCGTATTAGAAAACCACCTCTGATGTCGCTTCCATCGAAGATTCCATTCATTGACAAGATGCTTGTTTTTATGCACAAATATATCGACCGTATCATCGACGCTGAAGGGGACGGTAATTGCGGTTACCGAGCCGTTTCGAATTTACTCGGTAAAGGAGAAAATAGTCATACGCTTCTCCGACATCAACTTATCCAAGAGTTGAAGATGCATACGGTTGTACGGAACTAAAGAAAGATACAATACAGTTTATGAGTCTCTTGTTCCTTGCTTGAGAGGTCCGACACCGGAAGCAAAATGGATGTCTTTACAAGATATGGGTCATCCAATAACATGTGCATATGATAGGGTGTGCATTGAACTGACACACTACGAGTTTTTGAAAACCTTTTTTCCACTACGCACCGCACCACCCCAAAATCCAAATGATTGTATCATGTGTATTGGATGGCTTTCAAAATAAAATTATTTTGTTCAAGTTTACTTGAAACTGGGATGCCCCATACCAGTTACATCACCGGAATGGACGACTCATTCAACCGCAAATGTCGAGATGTGGCCAGATCATTTTATGGAAAGGATGAAAGAATTCGATAGATCGAACAATATTGAAAAGGAATCGAATGCACAAAAGTCCAAGGGGGTACCACCTATAGATTTAGTCGGCGACAAATGTTTCGATTCGTTTTGATTTCTTGTGTAATCGGATAAATAATTGTATATAATTGTGTTTCAATATAAATGAAGTGTTACATATTCACTTATTATTCATATTTGGTCTTTATGCATATTTGCTTCATATTTAATCTTAATGCGATTATCTGTCAAATGGTTCTGTTTTGGAAATGGTTCAGGGAAAGTTCCGGAGATACATCTCCGGAAGGTTATTTTATTTGCTTTTTTTATTTGGTTCAGGGAAAGTTTCGGAGATGCATCTCCGGAACAAGATAATTGTATGCGTTTCTGTAGATGTATATTCGTAATCAATATGACAGTCAATGAGTGGTCCATATTGAACTAGGTGTCTTATAAATTTGGGTGTTTGTTGAAAAGTATTTACGGGGTGTTTTATCGTATCCACAGAGATTGTGTATACTGCCGCCGTTCTATAGTTAAAAGCGTTTCAAACTTTATAGTAACAAAGGTTTTTGGTAATTTTCAATCGGATCGTTTGCATTCGAATTTTAAAAATCAACGGTAAAAAGATTGGTTTTAGGGTTTTGGTAAAAAATGTCAAAATTAGTTTTCGGTAATCCGTTTCGTACGTATCAACTCGATCAAGCGTGTGAACTCGTTAACAATACATATAACCACATATCCTCTCAACAAGTTTCTCTCGAACACTTGTTGTGGGATTTATCATTTTGATCCTTTATTGATCTCTCACACAAACTATCAAAATGATAACTTTTAAGTTCAATATTTATGAACATCAACATTCAAAACTATCTCTAGCCTTATGAATATTGATGGAATAGAACTTAGGTCAAATTTAAAACATTTCCCTCGAACATGAATTAAACAACATATAAACCATGTAAACAAAGTTTTTCTTCTGTATATATCATCAACAAGGTTCACAAGCTTAAGATAAAAATTAATACATACAAAATAATGGATAACCTACCACTAATCTTGACACAAAAGAGCTTAGCTACCCATTGTCACGGTAGCTTGATCAACAAGTAATGGACAAAGCTTTTGTTGCATTAATCTTCAATGGATCAAGGATTGAAGCATAAAAGCTTTGGATTCTAAGAAAAATAACAAAAGATGAAGTTTTTGATCTCCTAAGAGGTTTCTAGGTGTTAGCTCATAAATTCGACGCCCATATTAAGTTGGAAGTGTTGATTGGAATGTTAAACTCTTGAAGAGGTTTAAAGGAGCTTTCGACTGGATCTTTATGATAAGTTTAAGTCGAAGGTGCTAACATGAGGAAAGGATACTTTTGGTACTTAGAAAATATTTCTAAGAGTTGGGGAAGTCACCTTCGATCGAGAATACTGATGATGCCCGACGCTAAGAAATTCTAATTCAAATAAAGGAGGGAGTAGTTACTCTTGTTCGCTCCTGAAAAAGACAAGTGGCGTACATCCAATGGACAGAAGCATGCAGCGCGACACTTGTCATATGTTGATTGTTTCAGGCAGTTGACAGCAATTAGTTTTAGTATTATAAATAGGGGTTCTAGCAATAGGATTCGGTGTGTTGTTTTCACTTTGTACAAGTTACTCCAAATTTACTCAAAGTATCCGTGTGTAGAGAAAAGAGTCTTGTGAGAATGTACATGATGTAAACACCATTTATATTTTCAATGCAATTTACTTCAATCTTTCATTAAGAACTTATCCTTTATTTGATGCAAGTTATGTTTCTGCACTTTGTCTTATTTTCATACTTTCGACCTTTACTGTACACCTTCGACCCTTTCCTTTACATTTTCAGCCTTTTAACTTAACATTTTTAAACGCCTTTTAAATTATAATTTCGACAAACCTTTCTTCATGAACACTATCGAAGTGTTTAGTTCTTTAGAATTTACTTTAGATAAATGGTTAGCACATGTCCTAGGATCAATCTGATCGTTCCTGTGAGTCACCAAAGTTAGATTTGGAATATCAGCGGTTGTTTACCAATTTTCACGGTAAACAAATTGGAACGCCCAGTGGGACAATGCTAACTTCTATAAAGATTTTTCTAAGTTTTGAAAATCTGCATTTATTAGTCTTTTTTTTGAGAAAACTTCGTTGCATGTTATTGAGAAGTGGAAAAGTAGCCACTACAAACAAGAGAGACCAAGGAGAAGATACACTAGGAAAATGGCGACGAACACTAGTCAGCTAAACAATCTAAACCCTCGAGGGAGTGGTTCTAATCCTCAATCATGTAATTCAAATACTCAGCCTAGTGACACTAACCCTCAAAATGTGTCTAGGAATGATGTGGTGCCACCCCCAGTCCCTTCGACAGGAGAGCCAATACCGCCTCCTGTTATGTCTGAACCAATGCCATCTATGGCAGGTTCAGGGTCGACATATATAAGGGCTTACACTGAATCTGTTTTGGAGTACATTGGGCCACAAGCATCTAATCCCCAGACTCCACCAGGAGGAACTTCGACGTTTAGGCATTTTCCCCTCCAGGATTTTCACAACCATTACCAAGGAATCCACCTTATGGAATTCCAACGTCAGTAATGTAAAGCCTCCAAAATGACCCCCCAGTATTTTCAGAAAATGTAATGTCTTTGCTATTACAAGGGTCAGGATCTGAGATAAATGTGGGTCGAAACAGTCAAAGTGTAGGTGTGGGATATTCCACTCAAGGTCCTAGTCTGACAAATACTTCTATAGCATGTTTAAGACAACAAATGGATGAGAGTAAACTACAAATGGTACAAACTTTGTCCCAAACTAAGGGAGAAATTTTCCAGCCCTTGATTCAGAGCACTACCCAAACTAACCAATAATTAGCAGCGCAGCTGGCACGCATGGTAGAATTTATGGGTGTACCAGCCCTTGTATGAGGTGCAACTGTTGTGGAGAACATTCCACTGTGGAACCTAGGGAACGTACATGAGGTGAATCTAGAAAACCAGGGGATAGTCGAACCCCCTAGACTCGAACCTCCTAGATTCAAACCACCTAGGAACCAAGTGCCAATTCCTGTAGAGAGGGAACAAGAGGTAGTTATAGTAAATAGAAACCAAGATGCTGACCATGTTGTACAACAGGTTCGACGTAACAATGTAGCAGCAGATAACAACCTAGTAGCCATGGTCGAAAGGATAATGGCTCGAAATGGGGTAAATTTTGGTTTCACTAGGCCAAACTATACATCACCAATAATAGATTACATTCTCCAGTCAGAATTACCTCCTAGGACGAAGGTCTCAAAGTTTACCAAATTCTCAGGAGATACCACTGAATCTACTGTCGAACACGTAGCCCGGTATATGATCGAGGCTGGAGAGATTGCAAATGACGAAAGTCTTAGGATAAAATATTTTCCAAGTTCTCTCACCAAAAATGCTTTTACTTGGTTTACAACCCTGCCTCCTAACTCAATCTGTAATTGGCCTCAGTTGGAATGTTTATTCCATGAACAATTCTACATGCGACAAACCAAGATTAGTTTGAAGGAATTGGCAAGCATAAAACGAAAGTTTACTGAGCCAATAGATGATTACCTAAATAGGTTTTGATTACTTAAGGTTAGATGTTTTACTCAAGTTCCAGAACATGAATTAGTCGAAATGGCCGCTGGTGGCCTTGATTACTCTATTAGAAAGAAGTTGGATACCCAGTATCTGAGAGATATGGCCCAACTAGCTGATAGGGTTCGATAGTTAGAACGTCTGAAAGACGAAAAGGCTAAGTTTAATAAGAGTAAAAAGGTAGCCTATGTTGAATATAATGAGGATGTCGAAGGTTTACATGATGAACCATTGTATTTCGACAAAAATGAGATAGATGTTGTTGAATTAAAGCAAGGTCCTCCGTATGCTTGTAAAATGTTAGCTCCTTCGAATGGAAAAAATTCTGTCGAATCTGAAAAGGATGATAAGTTTGCAAAGAAAACTTATACTTTCGATATCACTAAATGTGACAAAATTTTTGATTTGTTAGTTAAAGATGGACAAATGATAGTGCCTGCAGGCGCTAAAATACCACCTTTTGAACAAAGAAAAAAGAGAGGATTTTGTAAGTACCATAATTTTCTGGGTCATAAAACTTCTCAGTGTTTTCTTTTCAGGGATCTGGTGCAAAACGCTATTCAGGAGGGCAGGCTGAATTTCGGAGAGAAGACCAAAGGTCAAATGAAAATTAACTCTGACCCGTTGCAAGCAGTCGATGCCCATTATGCTGAGCCCACAGAAGTACATATGATTGAAGTTGCTGATGACTTCGACTGTCCAATCAAGATGGTGGAAATTACTGAAGATTTTGCCAATGATGCTGTTTTAGCCAGTGTTACTGAAGACTTTGACATTAATACCATGGAGAAACTCATGAGCGAGGCTGCTAACGGCTTCGACAAAGCTACTGATGGCTTAGATGATGGGATCACTGAGGATTCCAACATGACGCTGGTTACCAAAGAGACTGCTGATAGTTTCGTTGAGATGGACAAGGCTACTGAAGCCCTTGATGTAGACTTATGCAATCCGAATCTTAGTCCTGATGTCAACGTGGACATAAATATGGTCGAGATTACACAACATAAGACCATGGAGGTTGATGAAGCAAGCTGCCAAGAAGAGCGTAACAAAGTGGCGTATCCAAAACAGGAAGAGACTATCATTGAATTCCTTCAACGTTGCCAAAAGAAGGGATCAGGTGTCATGCTATGCCCCAGATGCAGTGAAATCTTCGACCAGAAAGTTGCCCATAATCTTGAGGGGGTTAGGAAGGCTAAAGAAAGAAGGGAGCAAAGAACATCTCAGGGTCAAAGGAGTTTTGATCCTAGAAGGTATTCTTCAAAATAAGTGGGAGGAAAAACACAGTTCCCTGGGGCCAGACCCAACGCCTTCAAACCAATAAGTAATACGCCAGTGGAAAGCTGGATTAAACCTGTCGAAGGAAAGGAAAAAGGTCAGAAAAAATGGCAGAAGTTTGATGTGAACAGAGGCTCTTCAATAGAGTATCAAAAAGAGTTTTAGACTTCTAATAGGTCAGCTTATGTCTCTGAAAACTATAAAGGGAAAAACCCGATGTCGCAATCTCAATGGAGGAGAGAGCAACGTAGAAGGAAGACTCTCAGGGGGGATCAATCGAAGGACCAAGGAGACTCCAGTACTAATGTCCCTACTGATAATAATGGAGGGAATCAAATAAATATTGTTGAGAAAGTGACTGTGGGGCAAAAATTGTTTTCCTCTCAAGAGGACAAACCTGAAAAGACTATCGAAGATAATGAAGAAATGACAGACAACTTCGACTCCGAGTCTGATGCTTCTCTCGACATCATAGTCAATGTAGTGTCTGTAATGCTAAAGGAATTCGACCAAATTACAGAGGTCGAAGATTTAAATGCTTGCACTGAAGCAGAGATGGCAGCACACAAGCCTGTGTACTACTATATTATGAATAATGGGTGTGTTGAAGAGCAGAACGCCTTCTTCGAGCGACCCACAAAGGCGATGAAGGGTCACCTAAAGCCTCTCTACATCAATGGGAAGGTGGAGAATGCACCAGTGAACAAGATATTAGTGGACTGTGGTGCAACAGTAAATCTGACGCCACATTTCTTATTGAACAAGATTGGCAAGTATGACACTGATACTAAGCCACATAATATGGTTCTTTCGAATTACGAAGGAAAAGTTGGCTCTACACTGGGTGTGATACAAGTTGACTTAATAGTTGGGACACTCACTAGGCCTACTGTCTTCATGGTAGTGGAAACTAAAGCCAACTACAATCTGCTCTTAGGACAAGAGTGGATACATGGCATTGGTGCAGTGCCATCTTTGATGCATCAACGAATCACCATCTAGAGGCCAGATGGCATAGTCGAGAACATTGTAGCTGATCAGGGGTATTTTAAGGCACCAATAAATCATGTCGACAGAAGATAGTTCGACAAGCACCTGGCTCATATTGCCCCTTGTGGCCCAACAGATTTTGAGTTTGTCCCAAATGATGAGACATTTTGCTCATTATACTTACATCCCGTCGATGGATTCCATTGGGATAAGGAGGTGCCAGGAGAAAAGCTCCCATACCTTGGCGAGCCCGCAGTAGACCCCACAGGATGGGGAAGTGAATTCAGTGATAATGACTGAGTTCGAAGCATTGAGAAGAATTTCGGCCTACGTGGTTGAAACCAAATTACAAGCGGCTTTGGAAGCTGCCAATGAATACATGGCTGTCGAAGCCAATTCTGGATTCCACCAAGAAGGTCCTGGTAAGGACTTCGACCCAGAGCCACCTGATAAGGTTTAGGGTGTAGAACAAGGCCAGAGGCTTGATGCCATCTATGATGATGAGCCTTTGGGATTTGAAAAGGATCTGCTGGCGAACAACATTAAGATACTAGCGCAGGATCCATTAGAAGAAATTGACCTAGGAGAGGGGGTAACCAGAAGTCCAACGTACATTAGCACAAACCTCGATCCACAACTCAAGGTCGAAGTTACCCAGTTGCTAAAGGAGTTTAAAGATTGTTTTGCCTGGGACTATGATGAGATGCCTGGTTTGAGTAGAGAGTTGGTCGAACATAAGTTGTCGATCAAGTCTGGGAAGAAGCCAGTCAAACAGAATCCAAGACGGTTTGCCCCATAAATTCTCTCAAAGATAAAAGGGGAAGTCAAAAGACTCATTCGATGTAAATTCATCCGTACTGCCAGGTATGTTGAATGTTTAGCTAATATTGTACCTGTTATTAAAAAGAATAGTTCTTTAAGAGTTTGCATAAACTTTAGAGACCTAAATTTTGCAACTCCAAAGGATGAGTATTCTATGCCTGTGGCAGAAATGCTAGTCGATTCCGCCGCAGGACATGAGTATCTTAGTATGTTAGATGGGTACTCTGGTTATAACCAAATATTCATTGCTGAAGATGATGTCCCCAAAACAGCTTTTCGATGTCTTGGAGCCTTAGGTACCTACGAATGGGTAGTGATGCCTTTTGGCCTCAAAAATGCTGGGGAAACATATCAACAAGCAATGAACTCAATCTTCCATGATTATATAGAGACTTTCATGCAAATATATATTGATGATATTATGGTTAAGTCTATTTCAGGGAAGAGTCACTTGGGCCATCTTCCACAGTCCTTCGAAAGGATGAGAAGATATGGTCTTAAAATAAATCCTCTTAAATGTGCGTTTTGTGTACAGGCAGGGGATTTTCTAGGCTTTGTGGTCCACAAAAAGGGGATTGAGATCAACCAGAATAAGACCAATGCCATCATGGAAGCGAAAACGCCATCAACAAAAAGGAGTTACAATCACTGCTGGGGAAGATTAACTTCCTGAGAAGGTTCATATCGAACCTAAGCGGAAAAACGCAGGCCTTTTCACCATTACTTCGATCCAACAAAGATGGGTTCGAATGGGGGCAAGATCAGCAGGAAGCCTTCGACAAGATTAAGGAATACCTGAGTCATCCTCCAATTCTTTTACCACCTTGTAGGAATAGGAGTATGAGATTGTACATAGCTGTGTCAGATAAAACCTTAGGGAGCATGTTGGCTCAAGAGGATGAGAATAGCGTCGAAAGGGCCATTTATTACCTTAGTAGAGTTTTAAATGATGCAGAAACTAGGTATAGCATGATCAAAAAATTATGCTTATGCTTGTATTTTTCTTGTACAAAATTAAAGCAATATATAAAGCCAGTTGATGTGTATGTCTCGTATCATTTTGACGTTATTAAACACATGTTGTCTAAACCTATCTTGCATAGTCGAATTGGTAAATGGACATTAGCATTGACTGAGTATTCTTTAACATATAAGCCTTTAAAGGCAGTTAAAGGACAAGTGGTAGCAGACTTTATAGTCGACCACTCCATAAACGAAAGCACTTTGAATTACGTCGAATTGGAACCTTGGAAGTTATACTTCGATGGCTCTAGCCCCAAAGATGGAACAAGTGTAGGCGTGCTAATTATTTCTCCTGATAAAATTCCAACAAAATTCAAGTACAAGGTCGAAGGGTTTTGTTCCAACAACGAGGCCGAGTATGAAGCCTTAATAATGGGAGACTCAGAGTTGGTCATAAAACAAATTACAAAGGAGTACAAATGTGTTAAGGAAAATCTTATCATGTACTTCGTAATAACCAACAGACTACTTAAGAAATTCGAAGTAGTAAGCATTCGACACATACCTCGACTAGAGAATCAAGTGGCCAATGACTTGGCTCAGATTGCTTCTGGGTATAAGGTTTCGAGGGAAAATTTACAAGAGGTAATCGAAGCTAGAGGTAAATTCGTGGCTGTTGGATTGTGCCCATCAGATTTAGAAGTGACGAAGCTTGGATACACTGATGATGGAAATTTTGAGATTTTTACAATAGACAGCTTAACGGACAAGGACTGGAGGAAGCCCATAGTCGAATACTTACTGAATCCAACAACATCCACAGAGTGGAAAGTCAGGTATCAAGCTCTAAGTTATGTACTTCTAGGTAATGAGTTATTTAAAAAGATCCCTGAGGGAGTCTTACTTAAATGTCTAAGTGAATCAGAGGCATATCTTGCCCTTTCGACTGTCCATAGTGGGGCATTCGGGTACACCAAGTAGGCCATAAGATGAAATGGCTGTTGTTTCGACAAGGCATGTATTGGCCTACTATGCTAAAGGATTGCATTGAATTCGCCAAGGCCTGCCAGGAATGTCAAGTTCATGCTGGCATACAACATATCCCTACAAGTGAGCTGCATTCCATAGTGAAACCATGGCCTTTTAGAGGTTGGGCTTTAGGCTTAATTGGAGAGATTTGACTAGCATCATCCAAAAACCAGAGATACATTTTGGTAGGTATCGATTATTTCACGAAGTGGATCGAAACAATAACTTTACCAAATGTGGATCAAGAAGATGTAATCGAATTCATTCAAAAATATATCATTTACAGGTTTGGAATCCCAGAAACGATCACAACAGATCAAGGATCAGTCTTTACTGGTCGAAAGATGCAGGAATTTGCTAAAGAGATGGGTTTCAAACTCTTAACCTCTACACCTTATTATGCTCAGGCCAATGGTCAAGTCGAAGCAACTAATAAAGTGGTGATTGGTTTGATTAAAAAACATGTGGGAAAGAAGCCTAGAAATTGGCATAAGACATTGGACCAGATCTTCTGGGCATGTCGAACCTCTCCCAAAGAAGCCACTAACACTACTCCATTTCGATTAACTTTTGGTCATGATGCAGTGTTACCTGTCGAAATTTACCTTCAATCAATGAGGATCCAAAGACATCATGAAATCCCTTCTGAGTCTTATTGGAATATGATGCTAGATGAGTTGGTGGATTTAGACGAAGAGAGACTTAGCGCTTTGGAATTGTTAAAGAGACAAAAGAAAAGAGTCGAGAAGTTTTACAATAAGAAGGTTAAGACCAAGACCTTTTCGCCTGGAGATTTGGTTTGGAAGGTAATCCTACCTATGGATCGAAAGGTCAGAGCCTTGGGTAAGTGGTCCCCAAAGTGGGAAGGCCCATTTCAAATTACGCAAGTATTTTCTAATGGGGCTTATGAAGTCGAAGAAATAGGCGAGGATAAGAGAATCTTGAAAGTAAATGGCTAGTATTTGAAAAAATATAAACTAGCACTTCAAGAAATCAAAATTGCTAAAGAATAATTTGACGTATAAATAAAGGCGGAGCCAACAATGGTATTCATGAAATGCCAAAATGGCTTAGAGTCATTACATAAAAGCCTCAAGGGGCTAAGGAACAATATGTTTAAAAGAAAAATTACAAAGAAATTTAAGCTAAAAAGGGAGATTCTCTTTCATCTTCATGTACTTCAACTTTTGGAGTTCGAGACGCTTTCACACAAAGCCTTGTCAGATTTTAGGCGCACAACCTCTCTCTCCAGTTGTTAAGCTTCCTCAGCTAAACTTATGGCATTCTCCAGCTCTTTTGATATGCCTAAATCATCAAAGGCAGACAATGCGACATTGCGCTTTTTGGCCTCTGAAATCTTGGCCGAAGCTTTTTGATCTTTTGCTCCCAGGTGGCAATGTTTTGATCATTAGAGGCAATCTCCTGCTGGTTCTTTTCTTTGGTTGTCTCTAGTTCCGCTACCTTATTCTCAGAGTCAGTGGCAGCAGCCCAAGCAACAGCCTCACTTCCACACTTGGTGGAAATTGCCTTCTCAATTTGAGGCAGGCGCTTGAGATCAGCATTGACCTGGTCAAGCATAGTGCCAATTTCTAGGATGATGCTGGCAGATTCTGGAGAAATAGCGTGGAGACCTATTCAAGGAGTTTTTCAGGGAGATATGAGTGACATTATCCATCTGTAGGAGTGTGAAAAGGTCACCTTTAAAGATCTTCTCTCTGATCTTCAAGAGGATGTTGTCCTAAGGCTTGCTCGAAGATGGATCTCTAGAAGCAGTTGATGCACTAGGAGTCTTGTCAGAAGAACTCCCTCAACTACCAAGAAGGATCTTTATGTACTGTCGAGGGTTGCT
The DNA here is from genome assembly GCA_022829125.1 of Lathyrus tuberosus. Lineage (NCBI taxonomy): Eukaryota > Viridiplantae > Streptophyta > Magnoliopsida > Fabales > Fabaceae > Lathyrus > Lathyrus tuberosus. Next base: position 10,079,637 of record JALAZF010000115.1, read on the forward strand.
TGCCTTCAGAGCATCAAGTTCTTGTTCGGAAAGGCCTCCCCCATACACAGTCGAGGTTGCGTTGACTTCAGGAGCAGTATTAGTTGCTGGAATAGTAGAGGTGTCGACAGGGATCACCTGTTTAACAGGTCTTTCGTCAGTCTTCTTCTCCTCACCTTTCCCTTCCTCTTCTTCATCATCATCCACTTTGTCATCATCGTTGCCATCAAGTTCGGATTGGTGCATTATATCATTATCATCCTCCTCCATTTCTTCACTCCCCTCTGGTTCAGCATTTTCAGCATCATCAGTCTCGTCCACTGGTGAGCCATCATCATCATCGACTAAGGTCATATCTCCATCCATGGCGACGGCCCCTGGATTTTCTGTTTCAAGATTCTACTAACCGTCGTCTTCCTCATGGTCGGAGCCATCTGTTTAAGACTGCTGGGTAGTAGTCTTTGTTGGTGAAGGGGGAGCTGTTTCAAATCCAGGTTTGTTAATTTCACCTAGTGAGCTCATTCCAGAGCCCAAATCAGACGTGGGATGGTATGCAGGCTCACCTTGGCTATTCAGAAGAGTGGCTGGAGAAGGAGGATTATCCACTGGTGGCTTTGAGCCACTTGCATCATGTAATACCCTAAGTTTTGCCCCTAAGATTCTTTGCTTTTCTTTTGCATTTCATACCACAAACAAGATCACACATTGGTTCCCTCTTCTATAGGATTGTGCCTTACAGGGACCTTTGGGTTTGTGTGTGTGTGTTTGTTATTTGTTTATTGCTTAATTTGTTAATGTTTACTAACCATTAATTAAAATCTGAAAATATTTTGTTTTCTTTCACTAACATTTTCAGGGAAAGAACAGGTTAAAAATACCAAAAAATCAGTCCCGCAGCTCGAATGGATTTCATTTGAATAAAGTCAAAGTTGATATGCAAACAATTAAAAAATTCATCTATTCAAGAGTCTCCAAGATTTAACTGATTTTTATTCAAGAGATTCCAAGGTTCATGTGTTTATTTCCATGCCTTCTTTGACAAGCAATAAAAATCGAGCCAGAGTCAGGACAACACGTGAAAAAGCCAAATTTCCCAAATTTTCACTGTGTTAATCGATTAACACATTGGTTAATCGGTTAACGCGTGCGAATTTTGAAAAAAATGGCAGCAAATTCAAATTTTCAGCAATTGGCACCAATTTTCATCATTTTGGAATATTCCATCTCAGTTTTATTCCCTACATCATCAATATTAATTCTTATCATACACCTCCACTAATCACCACTCTTTTAATTTCCCTCCAAATTTGAATTCCAACCCTAATTTTGATCACCCAAGCCTAATTCCAAACCACCAAATTCCCAAGCCTAAACTCTATAAGTAGAGGCTTCATTTCACTCATTTCACAAGCTTTGATAGCCAATAAACCTCTTGCAAATTCTCTCCCCAACTACCAAAAATTCACCAAAAGCTCAATTTCTTCTTTCATAAGTTAGTAAGAATTCACATTGATTCTTACTAATTTAGAGCTAAACCTTCATCCATTCTTGTTTTGTTCATAGATCAAGGCTTTGGAGTGTAGATCTTGTTGCAATTTGGAAGGATTTTCTGATTTGGAGTGGTAACTCACTTTCCACCATTTGTTAAAGCTTCATATTCATCATTCAAGATGTAGATCCTTGGTGTTGCTTGTTGTTGATCCTTTGGATCGTATATTGTTGTTTGATTGCAGGATTCTCTATCTATTTTTACTTTAAAATTCGTACAAATTCAATTCATGATCATAAGGTGTTTGAAAAATGTTTTGAAAGAAGATCATGCTGAATTTTGCACATTTTTTTGCTTCTGGTGCAGTGTTAACCGATTAACCAAACACAGTGTAAATTGGTTAACCGATTAACACCCTGTTTTGCGCAGAAATTCAAAATCTGCACTGGTTAACCGATTAACCAATGTGTTAACCGATTAACCAGTGTCCAGAATGCTATTTTGTTTCTGTTTTGGGACTGTTTTGGTTCTCTTTCCCTTTTTCTTCCCTCTTCCTTTGTTCTTAGCCTTAGATCACATAATTATGTGGTTTAATTTGGCTTCCTCTTTATCTAATTCTCTTTTATTTTGATCGATGAAAGTCTAAAAGATCTTGGAATTCCGTTGTTGAATTTCGATCAAGACTAGATCGTTACCACTTTTCTTTTCGTGCGGTATTGCTTTCGGATGACGATCTATATATCGTTCATCTAGCACACATTAGCACAAAGAGCTATTGACCGGCCTCATTGTAGGGTAATTACTTCGTAAATTACTCGGCGATTGCTTAACATAGCACAATATTTGTCTCGCATCGGAAACTATCAAGAATGGTCGATTATTTGTCTTATGGTTCAAAACTCATGAAACTTGTTGTTAGGAGGCTTTGGTCTTATCAATCCTCTAATGAGTTTCATCAACCTTGACCTAAGTGCAATTATTCAATTGTTATTGATCATTAACACTAACAACTAATCACTAACTTACTAACAATATTTTGTATTAATTTGGTTTATGTTTCCTTCTCGCTCCCCATCTCTTTTATTTTTATGCTTCATTTCATATCATGTTTATGTTTCCACAATTTTCACTTTGTCCGTTGGACACATGTTTATGCTTATGCCTTTGTTTTTCTTTGTCCATTTGGACTCAAAAACATTAATAAAGGCTTAAACCATAAAAAACTTAATTCTCCTCATCTTAGACTATTGGTTACTATCCTATGCTTTGGAGTGATCTCTTCATGGACCTCTTTTTGAAGTAATATTGGACTTATGGACCTAGATTTAGGACTTCTTATCCCTTTGCTTGGAGTATTGATTGAAGACTTGCCTTTATTTGGCCAATTTGCTTAAGGATGAAATTCTTTTAATATTGCTTTGAAGTGGCTCCATTTTGGTTAGATCCTTCTTTTCCCTAGCTTTTATTTTATGCACTAGGATAGTCACTTCTTCTCCACCCATTCTTCAATTTTCAAAACTCTCTCTCTTTTTCAAAACCTTCTTGATTTCAAACTATCACTTCTTTCATAATAAAACCTTGACTTTTGTCAAGTGACTTTTAAAACTTGCTTTTTTTTAATAAATTTCAATCCATTTAACCATATTATGACCATTTCTTGAAAACATAAAAAAATATAGAAACTCATTAAATTCTTTTTGTGCTTTGTGCACTTTTTCTTTTTAAACTTTTTCATAAGTTTAGACATGATTCGTTTCTTTAAGAGGAATTATTCGCTTGGAAATGACGACTTGTCTTTACACTTAAAATCAACCAAAACAAACAAATTTCATTCTTTGTACCACGAACTACAGGATTTTGATCCTACATTGCACATCGTGGGTACGTAGGCATGAGGCGATAAGTCTCTCCAAACACAAAAATCTTAAAAAATAATTCTCCTCTCATTTCTTTAATCTCTTTACAAGCAAACCATTTTCAGACCAAAAAGTGATAGATGTTTCAAAGGGCTCCTATAGAGTACTATAGACATTTTGGGTGCTAACACCTTCTCATTGCGTAACCAACCCCCCTTACCCATTCTCTGTTTGTTCTTGTTGTTTTAGAACTCTTTAGGTTTTTTTCGTTCTTTTTCCTTTCCCTTCGTGGATAAAATAAAAGTGCGGTGGCGACTCTTGCTTATTTTTGAGTTAAGTTAATCAATAGCTTATACTCACAAATTTCCCCGCTACAGAAAAGCCTGAATGGTGTCAGAGTAGATATGATCAGTTGAATTTGATTGAAGAGAAAAGAATGACGGCCTTGTGTCATGGCCAATTGTATCAACAGAGAATGAAAAAAGATTTTGATAAGAAGGTTCGACCTCGTGTGTTCAGAGAAGGCGACCTTGTGCTCAAAAAGATATCGACTTCTACCAATGATTCTAGGGGCAAGTGGACTCCTAATTATGAAGGCCCATATGTTGTCAAGAGAGCCTTCTCTGGCGGTGCATTACTTCTTACAACTATGGATGGTGAAGAGTTCACTCGTCCTGTGAATGCCGATGCAGTCAAGAAATACTTCACCTAAAAAAATAAAAGAATAGCTCGCTAAGTTGAAAACCCGAAAGGGCGGCTTAGGCAAAAATGAGCGCCTCGGTGGGCTGAAAATCTGAAACGGCGGTCCAGGCAAAAATTAGAGACAAAAACAGAAATAATCATCCCGGTAGATTGAAAACCCGAAAGGGCAATCTAGGCAAAAGTTAGGGATTATGGCAAGTAACTGCATCTGGCCAGTCTTGATCATTTGAAAGCAACATTGTCCGTCAAGGATTCTGCTTCAATCATCCTCAACTGATGTTTTGAGCACATCGGAATTCAAAGTTGTTAGGGAGAATAGTGGTCATTATATTTCAATGTAACCCTTTCCACGCATTTACCATTTTTTCGAACTTTGTAATGATCTATGGAGTTATGCCATTTGCGGACTTCCATTCTATTAATAAGATTTGGGCCTTTGTCCCTTTGTTTGCAATTCTTATTTTGTTTCTGTTTGCAAAATTTCATTTATTTTTGATGATGATTTTTGAAACAAAATGCAAATAATTGATTAAATTTTTGAAAATTATAAAAACATTTTCCTTTGATTTATGAATGCAAAAAGGAACATCAACGGTTATTCCAAGACTGGTAGGATCAATGTTTTCCTCAGCAAGGTTCGTTCTCGCCCCTTTGGCAGAATTTATTGACAGCTCCCCAGTAGAGTTTGTAGATATTCCCCAGTAGAGTTTGTTGATATTTCCTCAGCAGAGTTTGTTCCTATGAATGTGATCAGTTGTTAACAAGATGATAGGTCCCTTCAAGGTTGTGTTATGATGCGTTAAATTCATAAGGGTCAATGCTGTTTGGTTTTTCCCCAGCTAGGTTTTGATCCGAATCCTCTCCAGCTGATTATGTTATGGTCAGGCAGTTGAGTATTTTTGAGGTCCCCTTCTCCTTAATGGTGTTCCCCACACAGAGATTCATTTTCGCTGTCCCTAGCAGAAATCATATGAGGAATCTCCACTCAGTGTTTTACCTTCTAGGTGTATTGTTGTTGCTTCGGATATTCCCAAAAGCAGAGCAGTGTTATCGTCCCCGGCAAGTCCAGGACGTATTTCTCTCCAGATTGTTTGTTTTCAGAGAAAACTGTGCATCACTATTTCGGGTGTTCCCCAGTGAAGTTGTCGATGATATCTCTATTCGAGGAATATTGATATACTAGTCACCCATTGGGTTTTCTCTCATTCATGATGAGTATTGATCTAAAATACCCCACAGTTTGACCTTGTTGCTGTTTTCCTCAACAAGTCCAGGTTGTTTTGCTCATAATTGGTTAATCCTCAGAGAGTTTTTCTCTTGTATCTCTAGCATATCTGCCTTGTATTTTCGATGGATTTGGCGTAGATGTTTATATGTCTACAGATCTCCAGCGGATGCATTATTTCTCCGCAGCAGATCTCTTCATTCTTTTGGAATGGAAGTTCCTGTGAATTCTTTATGAACCCCAGGAAATGTGAGAAAGATTTGGGTTGTTATGATTCCCCAACAGCTTTCCTTCCATCCTTAAAGCAGAGTTTATGTTTTATCCTCTTTGTGGATCAATGATGTTAGAAGATTGATATTTGGGGTTTTTCTCCAAGGAGTATTTTCTTTTCTCCAGCAAGATTTGAGCATTATAGTAGGATTTATTTTCCTTTGATGGCTTTTGTTTATCTCTTGCAGGATTCCTTCAGACGAATGCCTAGCAGAGTTGCTAATGATATGTCCATCTTGTTGAGATTAGTCGAGTATTCGGTGGTGTTGTGATGTTTATTTCACCCTCTGTTTATCCTTTATGTCTGTTTTGTCAGCATATTCATACTCATAGGTATTGCATGCACATTGCTTTTGTTGTGCATAGTAAGTTGTTGTTGCATTGTGCATTTTGAATTTGTGTTGGTGTTTCTTTGCTCTCTGGTGTTGTTATCCCCGCAGAGCGTGTGTGTCCTCCCTCCATTAGAGTGTCGACCTGTAAGCAGAAAATGCCTGTCTTTGTTAATTCCTCACTGAGTTTGTTTCTCGTGGAAGATTTTGATTCAGTTTCCTCCCTAGTTCATTTGTCGGGATGGAAGTAATCCCCAGTTGAGATATTTCCTCCTTGGGATGAGTCTTGTTTGACAGTTTCTCTCTGGTTCATTCCCGGATTGAATTTTGGTCCCTTGATTTGGGCTTATCACCTTTGACGTCCTGCCTTTTGTTGGTAGTAGGTGATATAGCTGGCTTATTACCTTTGTCGTCCTGCCCTGTGTTGGTAGTAGGTAATATAGTCGGGTTTGATTACCTTGTTGTAGCTATCACTTATTTGATAGTTGGTAATCTCTCTATTCTTTGTTCGAATTTATCACCTTTGTCGTCCTACCCTTTGTGGGTAGTAGGTGATACTTCTCGACCCCTTTTGAGGTTATTACCTTTATCGTCCTACCCCTTTGTTGGTAGTAGGTAATTTTTCTCACACCCTTGGTTGATTACCTCGTCGTAACTATCACTTGGTTGATTGTTGGTAATCCTTCTTTTGGCTTATTACCTTTGTCGTCCTGCCCTTTGTTGGTAGTAGGTGATATAGCCAACTTATTACCTTTGTTGGTAGTAGGTGATATAGCCAGCTTATTACCTTTGTCGTCCTGCCCTTTGTTGGTAGTAGGTAATATAGCCCGATTTGGTTGCCTTGTTATAGTTGTCACTTGGTTGATAGCTGGTAACTTTATCCTCTTTGTGAGATCGTTACCTTTGTCGTCCTGCCCTGTGTTGGTAGTAGGTAATTCTTCTCGTATCCTTTTGATTGACCGCCTTGCTGTAGCTATCACTTGGTTGGTAGTTGGAAATCTTTCCTTTTGATCATGCTATTACCGGATGTCTGGTATTAGACGATCTGTTCCCCAGCGAAGAGTTTTCTCTCCATGTTGGGACAGTTTTTTCCTCTGGCGTTTCTGGTGTCGGTAATTTTCCCTCAGTTGGAATCTTACTCCTTGCTCTTCCCTAGTGGAAATTCGTTTCCTCCCCTGTTGGGATGTGTTTTCCCTCTTTTATTTTCCCCCGGTGGAGTCTTTTCTCTTTGCTCCCCAGTTTGTTTGTCTCCTGTGGCATTTTTTCCCCACAGTGGTCTCGTGTCTGTATATCATTTGCATGATTATATCATTTTGTGGTCTCTTAGGGCCAAAAATTTGGTTTGTTGTTATATTTAAGTCTCTTCTATCTCGTCGAGACAAAGATGTCAATTTTCGTACCTCCGGATAGAAGATACTTAAATTGGGGCAACTGTAATACCCTAATTTTTGCCGCTAAGATTCTTTGCTTTTCTTTTGCATTTCATACCACAAACAAGATCACACATTGGTTCCCTCTTCTATAGGATTGTGCCTTGCAGGGATCTTTGGGTTTGTGTGTGTGTGTTTGTTATTTGTTTATTGCTTAATTTGTTCATGTTTACTAACCATTAATTAAAATCCAAAAATATTTTGTTTTCTTTCACTAACATTTTCAGGGGAAGAATAGGTTAAAAATACCAAAAAATCAGTCCCGCAGCTCGAATGGATTTCATCTGAATAAAGCCAAAGTTGATCTGCAAATAATTCAAAAATTCATCTGATCAAGAGTCTCCAAGATTTAACTGATTTTTATTTAAGATATTCCAAGGTTCATGTGTTTATTTCCATGCCTTCTTTGACAAGCAAGAAAAATCGAGCCAGTGTCAGGACAGTACGTCAAAAAGCCAAATTTCCCAAATTTTCACTGTGTTAATCGATTAACACATTGGTTAATCGGTTAACGTGTGCGAATTTTGAAAAAAATGGTAGCAACTTCAAATTTTCAGCAATTGGCACCAAATTTCATCATTTTGGAATATTCCATCTCAGTTTTATTCCCTACATCATCAATATTAATTCTTATCATACACCTCCACTAATCACCACTCTTTTAATTTCCCTCCAAATTTGAATTCCAACCCTAATTTTGATCACCCAAGCCTAATTCCAAACCACCAAATTCCCAAGCCTAAACTCTATAAGTAGAGGCTTCATTTCACTCATTTCACAAGCTTTGATAGCCAATAAACCTCTTGCAAATTCTCTCCCCAACTACCAAAAATTCACCAAAAGCTCAATTTCTTCTTTCATAAGTTAGTAAGAATTCACATTGATTCTTATTAATTTAGAGCTAAACCTTCATCCATTCTTGTTTTGTTCATAGATCAAGGCTTTGGAGTGTAGATCTTGTTGCAATTTGGAAGGATTTTCTGATTTGGAGTGGTAACTCACTTTCCACCATTTGTTAAAGCTTCATATTCATCATTCAAGATGTAGATCCTTGGTGTTGCTTGTTGTTGATCCTTTGGATCGTATATTGTTGTTTGATTGCAGGATTCTCTATCTATTTTTACTTTAAAATTCGTACAAATTCAATTCATGATCATAAGGTGTTTGAAAAATGTTTTGAAAGAAGATCATGCTGAATTTTGCACATTTTTTTGCTTCTGGTGCAGTGTTAACCGATTAACCAAACACAGTGTAAATTGGTTAACCGATTAACACCCTGTTTTGCGCAGAAATTCAAAATCTGCACTGGTTAACCGATTAACCAATGTGTTAACCGATTAACCAGTGTCTAGAATGCTATTTTGGTTCTATTTTGGGACTGTTTTGGTTCTCTTTCCCTTTTTCTTCCCTCTTCCTTTGTTCTTAGCCTTAGATCACATAATTATGTGGTTTAATTTGGCTTCCTCTTTATCTAATTCTCTTTTATTTTGATCGATGAAAGTCTAAAAGATCTTGGAATTCCGTTGTTGAATTTCGATCAAGACTAGATCGTTACCACTTTTCTTTTCGTGCGGTATTGCTTTCGGATGACGATCTATATATCGTTCATCTAGCACACATTAGCACAAAGAGCTATTGACCGGCCTCATTGTAGGGTAATTACTTCGTAAATTACTCGGCGATTGCTTAACATAGCACAATATTTGTCTCGCATCGGAAACTATCAAGAATGGTCGATTATTTGTCTTATGGTTCAAAACTCATGAAACTTGTTGTTAGGAGGCTTTGGTCTTATCAATCCTCTAATGAGTTTCATCAACCTTGACCTAAGTGCAATTATTCAATTGTTATTGATCATTAACACTAACAACTAATCACTAACTTACTAACAATATTTTGTATTAATTTGGTTTATGTTTCCTTCTCGCTCCCCATCTCTTTTATTTTTATGCTTCATTTCATATCATGTTTATGTTTCCACAATTTTCACTTTGTCCGTTGGACACATGTTTATGCTTATGCCTTTGTTTTTCTTTGTCCATTTGGACTCAAAAACATTAATAAAGGCTTAAACCATAAAAAACTTAATACTCCTCATCTTGGACTATTGGTTACTATCCTATGCTTTGGAGTGATCTCTTCATGGACCTCTTTTTGAAGTAATATTGGACTTATGGACCTAGATTTAGGACTTCTTATCCCTTTGCTTGGAGTATTGATTGAAGACTTGCCTTTATTTGGCCAATTTGCTTAAGGATGGAATTCTTTTAATATTGCTTTGAAGTGGCTCCATTTTGGTTAGATCCTTCTTTTCCCTAGCTTTTATTTTATGCACTAGGATAGTCACTTCTTCTCCACCCATTCTTCAATTTTCAAAACTCTCTCTCTTTTTCAAAACCTTCTTGATTTCAAACTATCACTTCTTTCATAATAAAACCTTGACTTTTGTCAAGTGACTTTTAAAACTTGCTTTTCTTTAATAAATTTCAATCCATTTAACCATATTATGACCATTTCTTGAAAACATAAAAAAATATAGAAACTCATTAAATTCTTTTTGTGCTTTGTGCACTTTTTCTTTTTAAACTTTTTCATAAGTTTAGACATGATTCATTTCTTTAAGCGGAATTATTCGCTTGGAAATGACGACTTGTCTTTACACTTAAAATCAACCAAAACAAACAAATTTCATTCTTTGTACCACGAACTACGGGATTTTGATCCTACATTGCACATCGTGGGTACGTAGGCATGAGGCGATAAGTCTCTCCAAACACAAAATTCTTAAAAAATAATTCTCCTCTCATTTCTTCAATCTCTTTACAAGCAAACCATTTTCAGACCAAAAAGCGATAGATGTTTCAAAGGGCTCCTATAGAGTACTATAGACATTTTGGGTGCTAACACCTTCTCATTGCGTAACCAACCCCCTTACCCATTCTCTGTTTGTTCTTGTTGTTTTAGAACTCTTTAGGTTTTTTTCGTTCTTTTTCCTTTCCCTTCGTGGATAAAATAAAAGTGCGGTGGCGACTCTTGCTTATTTTTGAGTTAAGTTAATCAATAGCTTATACTCACAAATTTCCCCGCTACAGAAAAGCCTGAATGGTGTCAGAGTAGATATGATCAGTTGAATTTGATTGAAGAGAAAAGAATGACGGCCTTGTGTCATGGCCAATTGTATCAACAGAGAATGAAAAAAGATTTTGATAAGAAGGTTCGACCTCGTGTGTTCAGAGAAGGCGACCTTGTGCTCAAATAGATATCGACTTCTACCAATGATTCTAGGGGCAAGTGGACTCCTAATTATGAAGGCCCATATGTTGTCAAGAGAGCCTTCTCTGGCGGTGCATTACTTCTTACAACTATGGATGGTGAAGAGTTCACTCGTCCTGTGAATGCCGATGCAGTCAAGAAATACTTCACCTAAAAAAATAAAAGAATAGCTCGCTAAGTTGAAAACCCGAAAGGGCGGCTTAGGCAAAAATGAGCGCCTCGGTGGGCTGAAAATCTGAAACGGAGGTCCAGGCAAAAATTAGAGACAAAAACAGAAATAATCATCCCGGTAGATTGAAAACCCGAAAGGGCAATCTAGGCAAAAGTTAGGGATTATGGCAAGTAACTGCATCTGGCCAGTCTTGATCATTTGAAAGCAACATTGTCCGTCAAGGATTCTGCTTCAATCATCCTCAACTGATGTTTTGAGCACATCGGAATTCAAAGTTGTTAGGGAGAATAGTGGTCATTATATTTCAATGTAACCCTTTCCACACATTTACCATTTTTTCAAACTTTGTAATGATCTATGGAGTTATGCCATTTGCGGACTTCCATTCTATTAATAAGATTTGGGCCTTTGTCCCTTTGTTTGCAATTCTTATTTTGTTTCTGTTTGCAAAATTTCATTTATTTTTGATGATGATTTTTGAAACAAAATGCAAATAATTGATTAAATTTTTGAAAATTATAAAAACATTTTCCTTTGATTTATGAATGCAAAAAGGAACATCAACGGTTATTCCAAGACTGGTAGGATCAATGTTTTCCTCAGCAAGGTTCGTTCTCGCCCCTTTGGCAGAATTTATTGACAGCTCCGCAGTAGAGTTTGTCGATATTCCCCAGTAGAGTTTGTTGATATTTCCTCAGCAGAGTTTGTTCCTATGAATGTGATCAGTTGTTGACAAGATGATAGGTCCCTTCAAGGTTGTGTTATGATGCGTTGAATTCATAAGGGTCAATGCTGTTTGGTTTTTCCCCAGCTAGGTTTTGATCCGAATCCTCTCCAGCTGATTATGTTATGGTCAGGCAGTTGAGGATTTTTGAGGTCCCCTTTTCCTTAATGGTGTTCCCCACACAGAGATTCATTTTCGCTGTCCCTAGCAGAAATCATATGAGGAATCTCCACTCAGTGTTTTACCTTCTAGGTGTATTGTTGTTGCTTCGGATATTCCCAAAAGCAGAGCAGTGTTATCGTCCCCGGCAAGTCCAGGACGTATTTCTCTCCAGATTGTTTGTTTTCAGAGAAAACTGTGCATCACTATTTCGGGTGTTCCCCAGTGAAGTTGTCGATGATATCTCTATTCGAGGAATATTGATATACTAGTCACCTATTGGGTTTTCTCTCATTCATGATGAGTATTGATCTAAAATACCCCACAGTTTGACCTTGTTGCTGTTTTCCTCAACAAGTCCAGGTTGTTTTGCTCATAATTGGTTAATCCTCAGAGAGTTTTTCTCTTGTATCTCCAGCATATCTGCCTTGTATTTTCGATGGATTTGGCGTAGATGTTTATATGTCTACAGATCTCCAGCGGATGCATTATTTCTCCGCAGCAGATCTCTTCATTCTTTTGGAATGGAAGTTCCTGTGAATTCTTTATGAACCCCAGGAAATGTGAGAAAGATTTGGGTTGTTATGATTCCCCAACAGCTTTCCTTCCATCCTCAAAGCAGATTTTATGTTTTATCCTCTTTGTGGATCAATGATGTTAGAAGATTGATATTTGGGGTTTTTCCCCAAGGAGTATTTTCTTTTCTCCAGCAAGATTTGAGCATTGTAGTAGGATTTATTTTCCTTTGATGGCTTTTGTTTATCTCTTGCAGGATTCCTTCAGACGAATGCCTAGCAGAGTTGCTAATGATATGTCCATCTTGTTGAGATTAGTCGAGTATTCGGTGGTGTTGTGATGTTTATTTCACCCTCTGTTTATCCTTTATGTCTGTTTTGTCAGCATATTCATACTCATACGCATTGCATGCGCATTTCTTTTGTTGTGCATAGTAAGTTGTTGTTGCATTGTGCATTTTGAATTTGTGTTGGTGTTTCTTTGCTCTCTGGTGTTGTTATCCCCGTAGAGCGTGTGTGTCCTCCCTCCATTAGAGTGTCGACCTGTAAGCAGAAAATGCCTGTCTTTGTTAATTCCTCACTGAGTTTGTTTCTCGTGGAAGATTTTGATTCAGTTTCCTCCCTAGTTCGTTTGTCGGGATGGAAGTAATCCCCAGTTGAGATATTTCCTCCTTGGGATGAGTCTTGTTTGACAGTTTCTCTCTGGTTCATTCCCGGATTGAATTTTGGTCCCTTGATTTGGGCTTATCACCTTTGACGTCCTGCCTTTTGTTGGTAGTAGGTGATATAGCTGGCTTATTACCTTTGTCGTCCTGCCCTGTGTTGGTAGTAGGTAATATAGTCGGGTTTGATTACCTTGTTGTAGCTATCACTTATTTGATAGTTGGTAATCTCTCCATTCTTTGCTCGAATTTATCACCTTTGTCGTCCTACCCTTTGTGGGTAGTAGGTGATACTTCTCGACCCCTTTTGAGGTTATTACCTTTATCGTCCTACCCCTTTGTTGGTAGTAGGTAATTTTTCTCACAGCCTTGGTTGATTACCTCGTCGTAACTATCACTTGGTTGATTGTTGGTAATCCTTCTTTTGGCTTATTACCTTTGTCGTCCTGCCCTTTGTTGGTAGTAGGTGATATAGCCAACTTATTACCTTTGTCGTCCTGCCCTTTGTTGGTAGTAGGTGATATAGCCAGCTTATTACCTTTGTCGTCCTGCCCTTTGTTGGTAGTAGGTAATATAGCCCGATTTGGTTGCCTTGTTATAGTTGTCACTTGGTTGATAGCTGGTAACTTTATCCTCTTTGTGAGATCGTTACCTTTGTCGTCCTGCCCTGTGTTGGTAGTAGGTAATTCTTCTCGTATCCTTTTGATTGACCGCCTTGCTGTAGCTATCACTTGGTTGGTAGTTGGAAATCTTTCCTTTTGATCATGCTATTACCGGATGTCTGGTATTAGACGATCTGTTCCCCAACGAAGAGTTTTCTCTCCATGTTGGGACGGTTTTTTCCTCTGGCGTTTCTGGTGTCGGTAATTTTCCCTCAGTTGGAATCTTACTCCTTGCTCTTCCCTAGTGGAAATTCGTTTCCTCCCCTGTTGGGATGTGTTTTCCCTCTTTTATTTTCCCCCGGTGGAGTCTTTTCTCTTTGCTCCCCAGTTTGTTTGTCTCCTGTGGCATTTTTTCCCCACAGTGGTCTCGTGTCTGTATATCATTTGCATGATTATATCATTTTGTGGTCTCTTAGGGCCAAAAATTTGGTTTGTTGTTATATTTAAGTCTCTTCTATCTCGTCGAGACAAAGATGTCAATTTTCGTACCTCCGGATAGAAGAAACTTAAATTGGGGCAACTGTAATACCCTAATTTTTGCCTCTAAGATTCTTTGCTTTTCTTTTGCATTTCATACCACAAACAAGATCACACATTGGTTCCCTCTTCTATAGGATTGTGCCTTGCAGGGATCTTTGGGTTTGTGTGTGTGTGTTTGTTATTTGTTTATTGCTTAATTTGTTCATGTTTACTAACCATTAATTAAAATCCAAAAATATTTTGTTTTCTTTCTCTAACATTTTCAGGGGAAGAACAGGTTAAAAATACCAAAAAATCAGTCCCGCAGCTCGAATGGATTTCATCTGAATAAAGTCAAAGTTGATCTGCAAACAATTCAAAAATTCATCTGATCAAGAGTCTCCAAGATTTAACTGATTTTTATTTAAGATATTCCAAGGTTCATGTGTTTATTTCCATGCCTTCTTTGACAAGCAAGAAAAATCGAGCCAGTGTCAGGACAACACGTCAAAAAGCCAAATTTCCCAAATTTTCACTGCGTTAATCGATTAACACATTGGTTAATCGGTTAACGTGTGCGAATTTTGAAAAAAATGGTAGCAACTTCAAATTTTCAGCAATTGGCACCAAATTTCATCATTTTGGAATATTCCATCTCAGTTTTATTCCCTACATCATCAATATTAATTCTTATCATACACCTCCACTAATCACCACTCTTTTAATTTCCCTCCAAATTTGAATTCCAATCCTAATTTTGATCACCCAAGCCTAATTCCAAACCACCAAATTCCCAAGCCTAAACTCTATAAGTAGAGGCTTCATTTCACTCATTTCACAAGCTTTGATAGCCAATAAACCTCTTGCAAATTCTCTCCCCAACTACCAAAAATTCACCAAAAGCTCAATTTCTTCTTTCATAAGTTAGTAAGAATTCACATTGATTCTTACTAATTTAGAGCTAAACGTTCATCCATTCTTGTTTTGTTCATAGATCAAGGCTTTGGAGTGTAGATCTTGTTGCAATTTGGAAGGATTTTCTGATTTGGAGTGGTAACTCACTTTCCACCATTTGTTAAAGCTTCATATTCATCATTCAAGATGTAGATCCTTGGTGTTGCTTGTTGTTGATCCTTTGGATCGTATATTGTTGTTTGATTGCAGGATTCTCTATCTATTTTTACTTTAAAATTCGTACAAATTCAATTCATGATCATAAGGTGTTTGAAAAATGTTTTGAAAGAAGATCATGCTGAATTTTGCACATTTTTTTGCTTCTGGTGCAGTGTTAACCGATTAACCAAACACAGTGTAAATTGGTTAACCGATTAACACCCTGTTTTGCGCAGAAATTCAAAATCTGCACTGGTTAACCGATTAACCAATGTGTTAACCGATTAACCAGTGTCCAGAATGCTATTTTGGTTCTGTTTTGGGACTGTTTTGGTTCTCTTTCCCTTTTTCTTCCCTCTTCCTTTGTTCTTAGCCTTAGATCACATAATTATGTGGTTTAATTTGGCTTCCTCTTTATCTAATTCTCTTTTATTTTGATCGATGAAAGTCTAAAAGATCTTGGAATTCCGTTGTTGAATTTCGATCAAGACTAGATCGTTACCACTTTTCTTTTCGTGCGGTATTGCTTT
This sequence comes from Lathyrus tuberosus, assembly GCA_022829125.1. NCBI lineage: Eukaryota > Viridiplantae > Streptophyta > Magnoliopsida > Fabales > Fabaceae > Lathyrus > Lathyrus tuberosus. The sequence goes on from JALAZF010000115.1 coordinate 10,095,186, forward strand.
CGGATGACGATCTATATATCGTTCATCTAGCACACATTAGCACAAAGAGCTATTGACCGGCCTCATTGTAGGGTAATTACTTCGTAAATTACTCGGCGATTGCTTAACATAGCACAATATTTGTCTCGCATCGGAAACTATCAAGAATGGTCGATTATTTGTCTTATGGTTCAAAACTCATGAAACTTGTTGTTAGGAGGCTTTGGTCTTATCAATCCTCTAATGAGTTTCATCAACCTTGACCTAAGTGCAATTATTCAATTGTTATTGATCATTAACACTAACAACTAATCACTAACTTACTAACAATATTTTGTATTAATTTGGTTTATGTTTCCTTCTCGCTCCCCATCTCTTTTATTTTTATGCTTCATTTCATATCATGTTTATGTTTCCACAATTTTCACTTTGTCCGTTGGACACATGTTTATGCTTATGCCTTTGTTTTTCTTTGTCCATTTGGACTCAAAAACATTAATAAAGGCTTAAACCATAAAAAACTTAATACTCCTCATCTTGGACTATTGGTTACTATCCTATGCTTTGGAGTGATCTCTTCATGGACCTCTTTTTGAAGTAATATTGGACTTATGGACCTAGATTTAGGACTTCTTATCCCTTTGCTTGGAGTATTGATTGAAGACTTGCCTTTATTTGGCCAATTTGCTTAAGGATGGAATTCTTTTAATATTGCTTTGAAGTGGCTCCATTTTGGTTAGATCCTTCTTTTCCCTAGCTTTTATTTTATGCACTAGGATAGTCACTTCTTCTCCACCCATTCTTCAATTTTCAAAACTCTCTCTCTTTTTCAAAACCTTCTTGATTTCAAACTATCACTTCTTTCATAATAAAACCTTGACTTTTGTCAAGTGACTTTTAAAACTTGCTTTTCTTTAATAAACTTCAATCCATTTAACCATATTATGACCATTTCTTGAAAACATAAAAAAATATAGAAACTCATTAAATTCTTTTTGTGCTTTGTGCACTTTTTCTTTTTAAACTTTTTCATAAGTTTAGACATGATTCATTTCTTTAAGCGGAATTATTCGCTTGGAAATGACGACTTGTCTTTACACTTAAAATCAACCAAAACAAACAAATTTTATTCTTTGTACCACGAACTACGGGATTTTGATCCTACATTGCACATCGTGGGTACGTAGGCATGAGGCGATAAGTCTCTCCAAACACAAAAATCTTAAAAAATAATTCTCCTCTCATTTCTTCAATCTCTTTACAAGCAAACCATTTTCAGACCAAAAAGCGATAGATGTTTCAAAGGGCTCCTATAGAGTACTATAGACATTTTGGGTGCTAACACCTTCTCATTGCGTAACCAACCCCCCTTACCCATTCTCTGTTTGTTCTTGTTGTTTTAGAACTCTTTAGGTTTTTTTCGTTCTTTTTCCTTTCCCTTCGTGGATAAAATAAAAGTGCGGTGGCGACTCTTGCTTATTTTTGAGTTAAGTTAATCAATAGCTTATACTCACAAATTTCCCCGCTACAGAAAAGCCTGAATGGTGTCAGAGTAGATATGATCAGTTGAATTTGTTTGAAGAGAAAAGAATGACGGCCTTGTGTCATGGCCAATTGTATCAACAGAGAATGAAAAAAGATTTTGATAAGAAGGTTCGACCTCGTGTGTTCAGAGAAGGCGACCTTGTGCTCAAAAAGATATCGACTTCTACCAATGATTCTAGGGGCAAGTGGACTCCTAATTATGAAGGCCCATATGTTGTCAAGAGAGCCTTCTCTGGCGGTGCATTACTTCTTACAACTATGGATGGTGAAGAGTTCACTCGTCCTGTGAATGCCGATGCAGTCAAGAAATACTTCACCTAAAAAAAATAAAAGAATAGCTCGCTAAGTTGAAAACCCAAAAGGGCGGCTTAGGCAAAAATGAGCGTCTCAGTGGGCTGAAAATCTGAAACGGTGGTCCAGGCAAAAATTAGAGACAAAAACAGAAATAATCATCCCGGTAGATTGAAAACCCGAAAGGGAAATCTAGGCAAAAGTTAGGGATTATGGCAAGTAACTGCATCTGGCCAGTCTTGATCATTTGAAAGCAACATTGTCCGTCAAGGATTTTGCTTCAATCATCCTCAACTGATGTTTTGAGCACAGCGGAATTCAAAGTTGTTAGGGAGAATAGTGGTCATTATATTTCAATGTAACCCTTTCCACGCATTTACCATTTTTTCAAACTTTGTAATAATCTATGGAGTTATGCCATTTGCGGACTTCCATTCTATTAATAAGATTTGGGCCTTTGTCCCTTTGTTTGCAATTCTTATTTTGTTTCTGTTTGCAAAATTTCATTTATTTTTGATGATGATTTTTGAAACAAAATGCAAATAATTGATTAAATTTTTGAAAATTATAAAAACATTTTCCTTTGATTTATGAATGCAAAAAGGAACATCAACGGTTATTCCAAGACTGGTAGGATCAATGTTTTCCTCAGCAAGGTTCGTTCTCGCCCCTTTGGCAGAATTTATTGACAGCTCCCCAGTAGAGTTTGTCGATATTCCCCAGTAGAGTTTGTTGATATTTCCTCAGCAGAGTTTGTTCCTATGAATGTGATCAGTTGTTGACAAGATGATAGGTCCCTTCAAGGTTGTGTTATGATGCGTTGAATTCATAAGGGTCAATGCTGTTTGGTTTTTCCCCAGCTAGGTTTTGATCCGAATCCTCTCCAGCTGATTATGTTATGGTCAGGAAGTTGAGTATTTTTGAGGTCCCCTTCTCCTTAATGGTGTTCCCCACACAGAGATTCATTTTCGCTGTCCCTAGCAGAAATCATATGAGGAATCTCCACTCAGTGTTTTACCTTCTAGGTTTATTGTTGTTGCTTCGGATATTCCCAAAAGCAGAGCAGTGTTATCGTCCCCGGCAAGTCCAGGACGTATTTCTCTCCAGATTGTTTGTTTTTAGAGAAAACTATGCATCACTATTTCGGGTGTTCCCCAGTGAAGTTGTCGATGATATCTCTATTCGAGGAATATTGATATACTAGTCACCTATTGGGTTTTCTCTCATTCATGATGAGTATTGATCTAAAATACCCCACAGTTTGACCTTGTTGCTGTTTTCCTCAACAAGTCCAGGTTGTTTTGCTCATAATTGGTTAATCCTCAGAGAGTTTTTCTCTTGTATCTCCAGCATATCTGCCTTGTATTTTCGATGGATTTGGCGTAGATGTTTATATGTCTACAGATCTCCAGCGGATGCATTATTTCTCCGCAGCAGATCTCTTCATTCTTTTGGAATGGAAGTTCCTGTGAATTCTTTATGAACCCCAGGAAATGTGAGAAAGATTTGGGTTGTTATGATTCCCCAACAGCTTTCCTTCCATCCTCAAAGCAGATTTTATGTTTTATCCTCTTTGTGGATCAATGATGTTAGAAGATTGATATTTGGGGTTTTTCCCCAAGGAGTATTTTCTTTTCTCCAGCAAGATTTGAGCATTGTAGTAGGATTTATTTTCCTTTGATGGCTTTTGTTTATCTCTTGCAGGATTCCTTCAGACGAATGCCTAGCAGAGTTGCTAATGATATGTCCATCTTGTTGAGATTAGTCGAGTATTCGGTGGTGTTGTGATGTTTATTTCACCCTCTGTTTATCCTTTATGTCTGTTTTGTCAGCATATTCATACTCATACGCATTGCATGCGCATTTCTTTTGTTGTGCATAGTAAGTTGTTGTTGCATTGTGCATTTTGAATTTGTGTTGGTGTTTCTTTGCTCTCTGGTGTTGTTATCCCCGTAGAGCGTGTGTGTCCTCCCTCCATTATAGTGTCGACCTGTAAGCAGAAAATGCCTGTCTTTGTTAATTCCTCACTGAGTTTGTTTCTCGTGGAAGATTTTGATTCAGTTTCCTCCCTAGTTCGTTTGTCGGGATGGAAGTAATCCCCAGTTGAGATATTTCCTCCTTGGGATGAGTCTTGTTTGACAGTTTCTCTCTGGTTCATTCCCGGATTGAATTTTGGTCCCTTGATTTGGGCTTATCACCTTTGACGTCCTGCCTTTTGTTGGTAGTAGGTGATATAGCTGGCTTATTACCTTTGTCGTCCTGCCCTGTGTTGGTAGTAGGTAATATAGTCGGGTTTGATTACCTTGTTGTAGCTATCACTTATTTGATAGTTGGTAATCTCTCCATTCTTTGCTCGAATTTATCACCTTTGTCGTCCTACCCTTTGTGGGTAGTAGGTGATACTTCTCGACCCCTTTTGAGGTTATTACCTTTATCGTCCTACCCCTTTGTTGGTAGTAGGTAATTTTTCTCACAGCCTTGGTTGATTACCTCGTCGTAACTATCACTTGGTTGATTGTTGGTAATCCTTCTTTTGGCTTATTACCTTTGTTGTCCTGCCCTTTGTTGGTAGTAGGTGATATAGCCAACTTATTACCTTTGTCGTCCTGCCCTTTGTTGGTAGTAGGTGATATAGCCAGCTTATTACCTTTGTCGTCCTGCCCTTTGTTGGTAGTAGGTAATATAGCCCGATTTGGTTGCCTTGTTATAGTTGTCACTTGGTTGATAGCTGGTAACTTTATCCTCTTTGTGAGATCGTTACCTTTGTCGTCCTGCCCTGTGTTGGTAGTAGGTAATTCTTCTCGTATCCTTTTGATTGACCGCCTTGCTGTAGCTATCACTTGGTTGGTAGTTGGAAATCTTTCCTTTTGATCATGCTATTACCGGATGTCTGGTATTAGACGATCTGTTCCCCAGCGAAGAGTTTTCTCTCCATGTTGGGACGGTTTTTTCCTCTGGCGTTTCTGGTGTCGGTAATTTTCCCTCAGTTGGAATCTTACTCCTTGCTCTTCCCTAGTGGAAATTCGTTTCCTCCCCTGTTGGGATGTGTTTTCCCTCTTTTATTTTCCCCCGGTGGAGTCTTTTCTCTTTGCTCCCCAGTTTGTTTGTCTCCTGTGGCATTTTTTCCCCACAGTGGTCTCGTGTCTGTATATCATTTGCATGATTATATCATTTTGTGGTCTCTTAGGGCCAAAAATTTGGTTTGTTGTTATATTTAAGTCTCTTCTATCTCGTCGAGACAAAGATGTCAATTTTCGTACCTCCGGATAGAAGAAACTTAAATTGGGGCAACTGTAATACCCTAATTTTTGCCTCTAAGATTCTTTGCTTTTCTTTTGCATTTCATACCACAAACAAGATCACACATTGGTTCCCTCTTCTATAGGATTGTGCCTTGCAGGGATCTTTGGGTTTGTGTGTGTGTGTTTGTTATTTGTTTATTGCTTAATTTGTTCATGTTTACTAACCATTAATTAAAATCCAAAAATATTTTGTTTTCTTTCTCTAACATTTTCAGGGGAAGAACAGGTTAAAAATACCAAAAAATCAGTCCCGCAGCTCGAATGGATTTCATCTGAATAAAGTCAAAGTTGATCTGCAAACAATTCAAAAATTCATCTGATCAAGAGTCTCCAAGATTTAACTGATTTTTATTTAAGATATTCCAAGGTTCATGTGTTTATTTCCATGCCTTCTTTGACAAGCAAGAAAAATCGAGCCAGTGTCAGGACAACACGTCAAAAAGCCAAATTTCCCAAATTTTCACTGCGTTAATCGATTAACACATTGGTTAATCGGTTAACGTGTGCGAATTTTGAAAAAAATGGTAGCAACTTCAAATTTTCAGCAATTGGCACCAAATTTCATCATTTTGGAATATTCCATCTCAGTTTTATTCCCTACATCATCAATATTAATTCTTATCATACACCTCCACTAATCACCACTCTTTTAATTTCCCTCCAAATTTGAATTCCAATCCTAATTTTGATCACCCAAGCCTAATTCCAAACCACCAAATTCCCAAGCCTAAACTCTATAAGTAGAGGCTTCATTTCACTCATTTCACAAGCTTTGATAGCCAATAAACCTCTTGCAAATTCTCTCCCCAACTACCAAAAATTCACCAAAAGCTCAATTTCTTCTTTCATAAGTTAGTAAGAATTCACATTGATTCTTACTAATTTAGAGCTAAACCTTCATCCATTCTTGTTTTGTTCATAGATCAAGGCTTTGGAGTGTAGATCTTGTTGCAATTTGGAAGGATTTTCTGATTTGGAGTGGTAACTCACTTTCCACCATTTGTTAAAGCTTCATATTCATCATTCAAGATGTAGATCCTTGGTGTTGCTTGTTGTTGATCCTTTGGATCGTATATTGTTGTTTGATTGCAGGATTCTCTATCTATTTTTACTTTAAAATTCGTACAAATTCAATTCATGATCATAAGGTGTTTGAAAAATGTTTTGAAAGAAGATCATGCTGAATTTTGCACATTTTTTTGCTTCTGGTGCAGTGTTAACCGATTAACCAAACACAGTGTAAATTGGTTAACCGATTAACACCCTGTTTTGCGCAGAAATTCAAAATCTGCACTGGTTAACCGATTAACCAATGTGTTAACCGATTAACCAGTGTCCAGAATGCTATTTTGGTTCTGTTTTGGGACTGTTTTGGTTCTCTTTCCCTTTTTCTTCCCTCTTCCTTTGTTCTTAGCCTTAGATCACATAATTATGTGGTTTAATTTGGCTTCCTCTTTATCTAATTCTCTTTTATTTTGATCGATGAAAGTCTAAAAGATCTTGGAATTCCGTTGTTGAATTTCGATCAAGACTAGATCGTTACCACTTTTCTTTTCGTGCGGTATTGCTTTCGGATGACGATCTATATATCGTTCATCTAGCACACATTAGCACAAAGAGCTATTGACCGGCCTCATTGTAGGGTAATTACTTCGTAAATTACTCGGCGATTGCTTAACATAGCACAATATTTGTCTCGCATCGGAAACTATCAAGAATGGTCGATTATTTGTCTTATGGTTCAAAACTCATGAAACTTGTTGTTAGGAGGCTTTGGTCTTATCAATCCTCTAATGAGTTTCATCAACCTTGACCTAAGTGCAATTATTCAATTGTTATTGATCATTAACACTAACAACTAATCACTAACTTACTAACAATATTTTGTATTAATTTGGTTTATGTTTCCTTCTCGCTCCCCATCTCTTTTATTTTTATGCTTCATTTCATATCATGTTTATGTTTCCACAATTTTCACTTTGTCCGTTGGACACATGTTTATGCTTATGCCTTTGTTTTTCTTTGTCCATTTGGACTCAAAAACATTAATAAAGGCTTAAACCATAAAAAACTTAATACTCCTCATCTTGGACTATTGGTTACTATCCTATGCTTTGGAGTGATCTCTTCATGGACCTCTTTTTGAAGTAATATTGGACTTATGGACCTAGATTTAGGACTTCTTATCCCTTTGCTTGGAGTATTGATTGAAGACTTGCCTTTATTTGGCCAATTTGCTTAAGGATGGAATTCTTTTAATATTGCTTTGAAGTGGCTCCATTTTGGTTAGATCCTTCTTTTCCCTAGCTTTTATTTTATGCACTAGGATAGTCACTTCTTCTCCACCCATTCTTCAATTTTCAAAACTCTCTCTCTTTTTCAAAACCTTCTTGATTTCAAACTATCACTTCTTTCATAATAAAACCTTGACTTTTGTCAAGTGACTTTTAAAACTTGCTTTTCTTTAATAAACTTCAATCCATTTAACCATATTATGACCATTTCTTGAAAACATAAAAAAATATAGAAACTCATTAAATTCTTTTTGTGCTTTGTGCACTTTTTCTTTTTAAACTTTTTCATAAGTTTAGACATGATTCATTTCTTTAAGCGGAATTATTCGCTTGGAAATGACGACTTGTCTTTACACTTAAAATCAACCAAAACAAACAAATTTTATTCTTTGTACCACGAACTACGGGATTTTGATCCTACATTGCACATCGTGGGTACGTAGGCATGAGGCGATAAGTCTCTCCAAACACAAAAATCTTAAAAAATAATTCTCCTCTCATTTCTTCAATCTCTTTACAAGCAAACCATTTTCAGACCAAAAAGCGATAGATGTTTCAAAGGGCTCCTATAGAGTACTATAGACATTTTGGGTGCTAACACCTTCTCATTGCGTAACCAACCCCCCTTACCCATTCTCTGTTTGTTCTTGTTGTTTTAGAACTCTTTAGGTTTTTTTCGTTCTTTTTCCTTTCCCTTCGTGGATAAAATAAAAGTGCGGTGGCGACTCTTGCTTATTTTTGAGTTAAGTTAATCAATAGCTTATACTCACAAATTTCCCCGCTACAGAAAAGCCTGAATGGTGTCAGAGTAGATATGATCAGTTGAATTTGTTTGAAGAGAAAAGAATGACGGCCTTGTGTCATGGCCAATTGTATCAACAGAGAATGAAAAAAGATTTTGATAAGAAGGTTCGACCTCGTGTGTTCAGAGAAGGCGACCTTGTGCTCAAAAAGATATCGACTTCTACCAATGATTCTAGGGGCAAGTGGACTCCTAATTATGAAGGCCCATATGTTGTCAAGAGAGCCTTCTCTGGCGGTGCATTACTTCTTACAACTATGGATGGTGAAGAGTTCACTCGTCCTGTGAATGCCGATGCAGTCAAGAAATACTTCACCTAAAAAAAATAAAAGAATAGCTCGCTAAGTTGAAAACCCAAAAGGGCGGCTTAGGCAAAAATGAGCGTCTCAGTGGGCTGAAAATCTGAAACGGTGGTCCAGGCAAAAATTAGAGACAAAAACAGAAATAATCATCCCGGTAGATTGAAAACCCGAAAGGGAAATCTAGGCAAAAGTTAGGGATTATGGCAAGTAACTGCATCTGGCCAGTCTTGATCATTTGAAAGCAACATTGTCCGTCAAGGATTTTGCTTCAATCATCCTCAACTGATGTTTTGAGCACAGCGGAATTCAAAGTTGTTAGGGAGAATAGTGGTCATTATATTTCAATGTAACCCTTTCCACGCATTTACCATTTTTTCAAACTTTGTAATAATCTATGGAGTTATGCCATTTGCGGACTTCCATTCTATTAATAAGATTTGGGCCTTTGTCCCTTTGTTTGCAATTCTTATTTTGTTTCTGTTTGCAAAATTTCATTTATTTTTGATGATGATTTTTGAAACAAAATGCAAATAATTGATTAAATTTTTGAAAATTATAAAAACATTTTCCTTTGATTTATGAATGCAAAAAGGAACATCAACGGTTATTCCAAGACTGGTAGGATCAATGTTTTCCTCAGCAAGGTTCGTTCTCGCCCCTTTGGCAGAATTTATTGACAGCTCCCCAGTAGAGTTTGTCGATATTCCCCAGTAGAGTTTGTTGATATTTCCTCAGCAGAGTTTGTTCCTATGAATGTGATCAGTTGTTGACAAGATGATAGGTCCCTTCAAGGTTGTGTTATGATGCGTTGAATTCATAAGGGTCAATGCTGTTTGGTTTTTCCCCAGCTAGGTTTTGATCCGAATCCTCTCCAGCTGATTATGTTATGGTCAGGAAGTTGAGTATTTTTGAGGTCCCCTTCTCCTTAATGGTGTTCCCCACACAGAGATTCATTTTCGCTGTCCCTAGCAGAAATCATATGAGGAATCTCCACTCAGTGTTTTACCTTCTAGGTGTATTGTTGTTGCTTCGGATATTCCCAAAAGCAGAGCAGTGTTATCGTCCCCGGCAAGTCCAGGACGTATTTCTCTCCAGATTGTTTGTTTTTAGAGAAAACTATGCATCACTATTTCGGGTGTTCCCCAGTGAAGTTGTCGATGATATCTCTATTCGAGGAATATTGATATACTAGTCACCTATTGGGTTTTCTCTCATTCATGATGAGTATTGATCTAAAATACCCCACAATTTGACCTTGTTGCTGTTTTCCTCAACAAGTCCAGGTTGTTTTGCTCATAATTGGTTAATCCTCAGAGAGTTTTTCTCTTGTATCTCCAGCATATCTGCCTTGTATTTTCGATGGATTTGGCGTAGATGTTTATATGTCTACAGATCTCCAGCGGATGCATTATTTCTCCGCAGCAGATCTCTTCATCCTTTTGGAATGGAAGTTCCTGTGAATTCTTTATGAACCCCAGGAAATGTGAGAAAGATTTGGGTTGTTATGATTCCCCAACAGCTTTCCTTCCATCCTCAAAGCAGAGTTTATGTTTTATCCTCTTTGTGGATCAATGATGTTAGAAGATTGATATTTGGGGTTTTTCCCCAAGGAGTATTTTCTTTTCTCCAGCAAGATTTGAGCATTGTAGTAGGATTTATTTTCCTTTGATGGCTTTTGTTTATCTCTTGCAGGATTCCTTCAGACGAATGCCTAGCAGAGTTGCTAATGATATGTCCATCTTGTTGAGATTAGTCGAGTATTCGGTGGTGTTGTGATGTTTATTTCACCCTCTGTTTATCCTTTATGTCTGTTTTGTCAGCATATTCATACTCATACGCATTGCATGCGCATTTCTTTTGTTGTGCATAGTAAGTTGTTGTTGCATTGTGCATTTTGAATTTGTGTTGGTGTTTCTTTGCTCTCTGGTGTTGTTATCCCCGCAGAGCGTGTGTGTCCTCCCTCCATTAGAGTGTCGACCTGTAAGCAGAAAATGCCTGTCTTTGTTAATTCCTCACTGAGTTTGTTTCTCGTGGAAGATTTTGATTCAGTTTCCTCCCTAGTTCGTTTGTCGGGATGGAAGTAATCCCCAGTTGAGATATTTCCTCCTTGGGATGAGTCTTGTTTGACAGTTTCTCTCTGGTTCATTCCCGGATTGAATTTTGGTCCCTTGATTTGGGCTTATCACCTTTGACGTCCTGCCTTTTGTTGGTAGTAGGTGATATAGCTGGCTTATTACCTTTGTCGTCCTGCCCTGTGTTGGTAGTAGGTAATATAGCCGGGTTTGATTACCTTGTTGTAGCTATCACTTATTTGATAGTTGGTAATCTCTCCATTCTTTGTTCGAATTTATCACCTTTGTCGTCCTACCCTTTGTGGGTAGTAGGTGATACTTCTCGACCCCTTTTGAGGTTATTACCTTTATCGTCCTACCCCTTTGTTGGTAGTAGGTAATTTTTCTCACACCCTTGGTTGATTACCTCGTCGTAACTATCACTTGGTTGATTGTTGGTAATCCTTCTTTTGGCTTATTACCTTTGTCGTCCTGCCCTTTGTTGGTAGTAGGTGATATAGCCAACTTATTACCTTTGTCGTCCTGCCCTTTGTTGGTAGTAGGTGATATAGCCAGCTTATTACCTTTGTCGTCCTGCCCTTTGTTGGTAGTAGGTAATATAGCCCGATTTGGTTGCCTTGTTATAGTTGTCACTTGGTTGATAGCTGGTAACTTTATCCTCTTTGTGAGATCGTTACCTTTGTCGTCCTGCCCTGTGTTGGTAGTAGGTAATTCTTCTCGTATCCTTTTGATTGACCGCCTTGCTGTAGCTATCACTTGGTTGGTAGTTGGAAATCTTTCCTTTTGATCATGCTATTACCGGATGTCTGGTATTAGACGATCTGTTCCCCAGCGAAGAGTTTTCTCTCCATGTTGGGACGGTTTTTTCCTCTGGCGTTTCTGGTGTCGGTAATTTTCCCTCAGTTGGAATCTTACTCCTTGCTCTTCCCTAGTGGAAATTCGTTTCCTCCCCTGTTGGGATGTGTTTTCCCTCTTTTATTTTCCCCCGGTGGAGTCTTTTCTCTTTGCTCCCCAGTTTGTTTGTCTCCTGTGGCATTTTTTCCCCACAGTGGTCTCGTGTCTGTATATCATTTGCATGATTATATCATTTTGTGGTCTCTTAGGGCCAAAAATTTGGTTTGTTGTTATATTTAAGTCTCTTCTATCTCGTCGAGACAAAGATGTCAATTTTCGTACCTCCGGATAGAAGAAACTTAAATTGGGGCAACTGTAATACCCTAATTTTTGCCTCTAAGATTCTTTGCTTTTCTTTTGCATTTCATACCACAAACAAGATCACACATTGGTTCCCTCTTCTATAGGATTGTGCCTTGCAGGGATCTTTGGGTTTGTGTGTGTGTGTTTGTTATTTGTTTATTGCTTAATTTGTTCATGTTTACTAACCATTAATTAAAATCCAAAAATATTTTGTTTTCTTTCACTAACATTTTCAGGGGAAGAACAGGTTAAAAATACCAAAAAATCAGTCCCGCAGCTCGAATGGATTTCATTTGAATAAAGTCAAAGTTGATCTGTAAACAATTCAAAAATTCATCTGATCAAGAGTCTCCAAGATTTAACTGATTTTTATTTAAGATATTCCAAGGTTCATGTGTTTATTTCCATGCCTTCTTTGACAAGCAAGAAAAATCGAGCCAGTGTCAGGACAGCACGTCAAAAAGCCAAATTTCCCAAATTTTCACTGTGTTAATCGATTAACACATTGGTTAATCGGTTAACGTGTGCGAATTTTGAAAAAAATGGTAGCAACTTCAAATTTTCAGCAATTGGCACCAAATTTCATCATTTTGGAATATTCCATCTCAGTTTTATTCCCTACATCATCAATATTAATTCTTATCATACACCTCCACTAATCACCACTCTTTTAATTTCCCTCCAAATTTGAATTCCAACCCTAATTTTGATCACCCAAGCCTAATTCCAAACCACCAAATTCCCAAGCCTAAACTCTATAAGTAGAGGCTTCATTTCACTCATTTCACAAGCTTTGATAGCCAATAAACCTCTTGCAAATTCTCTCCCCAACTACCAAAAATTCACCAAAAGCTCAATTTCTTCTTTCATAAGTTAGTAAGAATTCACATTGATTCTTACTAATTTAGAGCTAAACCTTCATCCATTCTTGTTTTGTTCATAGATCAAGGCTTTGGAGTGTAGATCTTGTTGCAATTTGGAAGGATTTTCTGATTTGGAGTGGTAACTCACTTTCCACCATTTGTTAAAGCTTCATATTCATCATTCAAGATGTAGATCCTTGGTGTTGCTTGTTGTTGATCCTTTGGATCGTATATTGTTGTTTGATTGCAGGATTCTCTATCTAATTTTACTTTAAAATTCGTACAAATTCAATTCATGATCATAAGGTGTTTGAAAAATGTTTTGAAAGAAGATCATGCTGAATTTTGCACATTTTTTTGCTTCTGGTGCAGTGTTAACCGATTAACCAAACACAGTGTAAATTGGTTAACCGATTAACACCCTGTTTTGCGCAGAAATTCAAAATCTGCACTGGTTAACCGATTAACCAATGTGTTAACCGATTAACCAGTGTCCAGAATGCTATTTTGGTTCTGTTTTGGAACTGTTTTGGTTCTCTTTCCCTTTTTCTTCCCTCTTCCTTTGTTCTTAGCCTTAGATCACATAATTATGTGGTTTAATTTGGCTTCCTCTTTATCTAATTCTCTTTTATTTTGATCGATGAAAGTCTAAAAGATCTTGGAATTCCGTTGTTGAATTTCGATCAAGACTAGATCGTTACCACTTTTCTTTTCGTGCGGTATTGCTTTCGGATGACGATCTATATATCGTTCATCTAGCACACATTAGCACAAAGAGCTATTGACCGGCCTCATTGTAGGGTAATTACTTCGTAAATTACTCGGCGATTGCTTAACATAGCACAATATTTGTCTCGCATCGGAAACTATCAAGAATGGTCGATTATTTGTCTTATGGTTTAAAACTCATGAAACTTGTTGTTAGGAGGCTTTGGTCTTATCAATCCTCTAATGAGTTTCATCAACCTTGACCTAAGTGCAATTATTCAATTGTTATTGATCATTAACACTAACAACTAATCACTAACTTACTAACAATATTTTGTATTAATTTGGTTTATGTTTCCTTCTCGCTCCCCATCTCTTTTATTTTTATGCTTCATTTCATATCATGTTTATGTTTCCACAATTTTCACTTTGTCCGTTGGACACATGTTTATGCTTATGCCTTTGTTTTTCTTTGTCCATTTGGACTCAAAAACATTAATAAAGGCTTAAACCATAAAAAACTTAATTCTCCTCATCTTGGACTATTGGTTACTATCCTATGCTTTGGAGTGATCTCTTCATGGACCTCTTTTTGAAGTAATATTGGACTTATGGACCTAGATTTAGGACTTCTTATCCCTTTGCTTGGAGTATTGATTGAAGACTTGCCTTTATTTGGCCAATTTTCTTAAGGATGGAATTCTTTTAATATTGCTTTGAAGTGGCTCCATTTTGGTTAGATCCTTCTTTTCCCTAGCTTTTATTTTATGCACTAGGATAGTCACTTCTTCTCCACCCATTCTTCAATTTTCAAAACTCTCTCTCTTTTTCAAAACCTTCTTGATTTCAAACTATCACTTCTTTCATAATAAAACCTTGACTTTTGTCAAGTGACTTTTAAAACTTGCTTTTCTTTAATAAATTTCAATCCATTTAACCATATTATGACCATTTCTTGAAAACATAAAAAAATATAGAAACTCATCAAATTCTTTTTGTGCTTTGTGCACTTTTTCTTTTTAAATTTTTTCATAAGTTTAGACATGATTCATTTCTTTAAGCGGAATTATTCGCTTGGAAATGACGACTTGTCTTTACACTTAAAATCAACCCAAACAAACAAATTTTATTCTTTGTACCACGAACTACGGGGTTTTGATCCTACATTGCACATCGTGGGTACGTAGGCATGAGGCGATAAGTCTCTCCAAACAAAAAAATCTTAAAAAATAATTCTCCTCTCATTTCTTCAATCTCTTTACAAGCAAACCATTTTCAGACCAAAAAGCGATAGATGTTTCAAAGGGCTCCTATAGAGTACTGTAGACGTTTTGGGTGCTAACACCTTCCCATTGCGTAACCATCCCCCCTTACCCATTCTCTGTTTGTTCTTGTTGTTTTAGAACTTTTAGGTTTTGTTCGCTCTTTTTCCTTTCCCTTCGTGGATAAAATAAAAGTGCGGTGGCGACTCTTGCTTATTTTTGAGTTAAGTTAATCTATAGCTTATACTCATAAATTTCCCCGCTACACATCAGCCTGAATCAAATCGAAGCAAAACATAATAAAAGGAAACAAGGTAAATAAGTGGGCATTTTAAAAAATTGAATTGATAAGTGACCTTGACACCTTCAGCATCATGGCTAGAATTATTGGTCTGCGGCTGGTTTAGAGGCAACCTTAGAAGAGGCTTCCGCAGCACCACTGGTAGTGGGTGTCTTTTTGGAAACCTTAGCCGTTTTAGGCTCAGATTGGCCACCAGCAGCATTTGTGCCCTGGATTAGTCTTTTCCTCTTCTTTGTCTTTAAGTCTTCAGGAGGAGATTGGTTATCATCCTCTGTGAAATTCTGGTATCAGACGTGTGATGTTAAGGTGTGATGTCACAACAACACACTCTGCACAATGGACAGCAATAACAGTAAAATAACACCAAGAATTGTTGACCCAGTTCGGTTACAACCAACCTACTCTGGGGGCTACCAAGCCAGGGATGAAATTCATTACTTGTAGATATAATTTACAGACTCAATAACCCGTTGACAATCTCCTAAACTTATACTCTACTAATGACTTCCTACCTAAGAAACCACTTAGGTATGAGAACACCACTCAATCCCTTACAAACACTCAAAGAACCCACTTTGAGTACTCTTGATCTTACTTCATAGCTTCGATCAATCAACCACTCTCTATTGCTTCACAGCTTCTAGAGAGGACAGAAACTCAACACCTATTCAAACCCTAGAATAGTGTAAATACAAGCACTTTAAACAAACTCTAGACACTAAGCCTCCTGCTCTTGATCTTCTGAATGTTTTCTGTACTTTTTCCTTTGGTCTTGTGCACTTTATATAGCTCCTGAATTGGGCTTGGACTTGTCACAATATTTGATCAGATATGTTAATTAAAACTGAATCTTCAAAACAGATTTTATCCCCAAAATCTTTTTAAATCTTCAACCTTTTAATTCTCCAACAGACCTGCAATCAAATCTCCCATGTAACAGAAAATATCTATCCCAAGATATTCTCATCCAATGAGTCAACCACTCTCCACAATTCCAGCTAATACGCGTGCCCTAACAACATATCCTGCTGTTGTTAATTCTGTAGATCTGATGTTACAACATCACCTGTGTGACATCAGACATCCAACTTCAACACTTAACTACTTAACACAGCCCAGTGTTAAGACTTCAATGTTACAACATCAGCACCTTGACATCAACATTGAACATGCTTTGTTTTACCAAAATTCCAGCCAATCCATGAACTAACAATCGACCCCTTTGGCTAATTTTGGCTAAAACACTTTCTGCACTCTGCAATCAACTTCTGCACTCTGCACCTTCAGAGATTTCAGCAGCGGAATAATCTTCAGAAATTTGAAACTCTTAATCAGCAGCAGTTTGATAATCTTCAAAGTCTTCATCACTAGATCTGCTGCAACACCATCTTCATTATTGACAACAACCAATTGGTGCTCCCCCTCTAAAACATGAACCAGCATCACAACTCCCCCTAGATGTCTGCTTGGCTGCATTCTTCAAATGTCATGATATCTTCAAAAGTTCTGTCAAAACTCCCCCTTAATGCAGCAACAACTAAACACCTTTTAGCAGCATCAATTTATCTCCCTCTTAATCTCTGCATCACATTAGCAGCATATGACAAAAATACTCTTGACTATCTTGGCTATTTTCTCCCCCTTTTTAGCCACAATTAGGCAAACTTCTATAAGAAGCCCTATTAACTATAGTCAGTACACCCTAGTTCTCATTGTTAGCCTCTCAGTTAGTAAACAGGCAAAACAAATCATAGAAGGAAACTAAGAGCATAAACAGTGCATAAACCAGCACAATATTCAAATTACAAAACCAACATAAAAAAACTACACTAAAAACTAAAACTACTGAAGGCAAGAGAAAATAAGCTAGTCTTCTTCTGAGCTTGCTTCATCAACACTATCTTGTCCTTCATCTTCAAAGTCAGCATGATCATCTTGTTCCAAACTTTGAATCATCTTCTCAATCTTTATTTTCCTGTCAGTGCTGGTCTTGATAACCATATCAAGATCCTTGCAGGTTGCCCTTAATTATTGAATCAACTCAGATTTTGTACTGACCTTCTTAATCCCAGAACTTGATGTTGTAACAATGTCTGGAACATGACTCCCAGCAAACAGTTTGGGATGCAAGGATAAAGTTGATTTCCTCTTACATGCTGTGTCTGAACTTGTTAAGATGCCTGGATGTTGTTTCATCATAACTCCATAGATGAGCGAAGGAAATGCTATAGGAAGTTTGATAGCATTAGTGGTGGCATGTCTCACAGTCTGCTCAAACACATATGTTCCATAGTCAAATTTCTTCTTAGTACCCACAGTATAAATAAACCTCCCTAGTCCCACAGCTGTTGTGGTTTTATGATTGGTAGGCACCCAATTTGCGGCTCCAATTCTGTGTAAGATAGCATACTTAACACTAAGTTTGCTAGTTGGCAGTTTCCCTTTCAGGGGCCACACCTTAACTTGACCAGTTGTTATTTCCTTGCAGACATCATTCTCAGTGGCTTCTAGCTCAGCAAATTCTTCATCTTTTCTTCCTAGATACTTGTTTATAACTTCAGGAGAGAATTCAACACATTTTCCTCTCACAAACACTTTCATGTAGTCCACACTGCTTTTGTCTGAAATCTTCACAGGAATATTGACCACAAATTCCTTAACCAGGCTGTCATAGCACTCGGAGAACCCATGAACCGTCTTCATCAGACCAGCAGCCTTAATCACCTCTATGATTTCTTTAATCTCCATAATTTCTTTCCCAATCTCTCTCTCAAGAGCAAGTCTTCTTTGACAGATGAACTTCCACATCGACGCACTGCTTGCATAATGGAATGAAATGTTATCAACCGGAACCTCAGGTATCTTGTCAGCAATTCTCTTCAAGATTGTCTTTCTGACAGGAGTGATGTCTTGAACATCATCCTCAACATCATACTCTGATTCAGATTCTTCCATTAGCTTCCTTTTTCTGGGATTCACATCAACCTTACTCCATGCTTTTGTTGGCCCAACAACAGTCTTTTTCCTCTTCTCATCAGAAGCTTTCTTTGACGACGATTCAACCATCTTTCCTTTTCTTGTTCTTATCCTCTTGGACAGACTAGGCACTGCTCTTCCAATGACTTCATTATCAGACAAGTCATCAACATCAATTACATCAGTAGTCTCAGCATCCCTACTAAGTGATGTTCTAACCTCCTCTTCAACATCTGCTTCACCATGAATATCATCAACAGAAGTGGGTTCAGCAGATGTCCTAACATTCTCCTCAACATTTGTTTCTTCATGTATGTCTTCACTCTGATCAGCATCTTCAATAACTGTCATTGCAAGTTGTTGAAGACTTGACTTACCTTCCTGCATGTTGTCTTTCTCAGCTGGCATCCAATTCAGTGGGATTGAAATTCCTTTGACAGGGATGCCTTTGTCCAGAATCTTTGAGGCAAGATTACCCATCCTTTTGTCTACATCAAACTTCTCTTTAATAGTCTGAGACGTATATGATTTCGGCACAGTTTTATCCCCAAATAACACACTAGTAACAACCTTCTGTGTTTCAGGATTCTTGAAAATAGTAGCAGGTCTCTTAGGAGTTAGTTTAGTGGGTCTCGAAGTACCTGATTCTGGGAGCATCATCGAGATAGGTTCTATATTCAAAGCTTCTTCTGCAAATCCCTCTTCTGAAGAAACCCTAGCCTTATCTCGCGAAGAGCTTTGAGCGACAGATTTCTTTGATGGAGACGACGTCTGGTTTGACATGGTTCCCTTGAGGCAGTATGAGTTCAGATGATTCTTCTTGTTGAAGAAGACGAACAGACGGAAGATATGCTCTTTGATGAACCGTGATCTTGCTACACTAGAGAATGATGGTCTGAGGTATGGCGCCAGCTTTTCAGTATTTTTTAAAGACCAATTACTAATTTTCTCCCTCCATAAAGACTTTCCTTTTAAACAATTCACATCAGGACTCATTAACTCTGAGTGACCTTTCAGCATCCTGATATCATAGTTTGATGTTATAACATCAACTACAACATCACTAGTTGAATCTCCTTCAAGAGAGGTCCACTGATAGCAGTTGTCTTTGGTTCTGGCACCCTTCATAACAATCTGATTATGCTCATCAGAAACCACACAATCATGCTTAGTGTAGTTTACCTTGTAACCTTCATCACACAACTGGCTTATGCTGATCAGATTTGCACTTAAGCCATTGACAAACATAACATTGTCAAGTTCAGGTCTACCATCACCTTGCATTTTCCCAACTCCTGCAACAACACCTTTTTCTCCATTGCCAAATATGACCTCATGAGAGGGGCAAGGTCTAAGATCATTAAACATTGATCTACATCCAGACTTGTGCTTGGAACACCCACTGTCAAAATACCATGTTCCTTCTTTATCTCCCATGTGAGCCAATAAGCACTTCACCTTCTCCTTAGGTACCCATTGTTTAACAACTTTGGGCCTGTGCTCTCTCCATCTGTTTTAAGGTTGAGGGTATCCATGAAGCTTGTAGCAAGAGTACTGCATATGTTCAAATCTTCCACAATAATAGCATCTCACCCTTTCATCTCTGAATCTTCTACCATGATGAGATTGCTTATGCTGCCATCCATAATGTGATCTCCTCCTACCATAACTGCCCTGCCATCTATTATGTTGATATCTTCTCCCATAAGACGGCTGAGAATGCTGTTTCCTGGATTGTCTCCCATGATGGTGTGGCTTTCTTCTTCCATAGATATAAGGAACATCGTTGGTGTATCCATAACCATAACCATACCAGTTGTCCTGATGTTGAGACATGTGCTGTTTGAACTGAGCAGCTTGCATGCTCTCATGGTATTATGGGGGCATATACTGACTAGCTCCCTGTGGCTGCTTTCTCTTCTGATAGGGACCAGTCTTCTTCTCAATCTTCTTAGGTTGTGAAACATTAGCTTTCTTAGGGGTAGGATCCTGCTTCTTTGGCTGATGTTGAGATGAAAGTTGTGACACTTCCTTCTTTGAACCTGAAGAGCTTCCTTCTGAAGTTCCCTTGTCCTCAGCCACATAACCTATCCCAGCTTTGTCTCCAGCAGCTTTTTCTGACTGAAGTATCTTGTCAAGTGTGTCTGTACCACAGCTCAGCATCCTAACAGACTTGGTCATTTGATCAAGGTGAGCTCTAACTAGCACCACTTCATTTTCCAGATCAGTCTTTTCATTCTCTAGCTGAGAAATCTGTTGCTTGTGGCACTTGTTTTCTTGACAAATTTCAGCACTCTTTAAACACAGCTCTTGATAGGTAGAAGCCAACTCCTCATAAGTTACTTCTCCATCACTAGAATCATCATCAGAAACCACAGCTCCTGTTAAAGCTCTCACATGCTTTGCTGACTCGCCTTCACTTTCACTATCAGAGTCAGACCAGGAAACTGTCATGCCCTTCTTCTGCTTTTTCAAGAAGGTGGGACATTCTTTCTTGACATGTCCATACCCTTCACACTCAAAGCACTGCACTCCTTTGTCTTGGGCAGTTTTTGATTCATCCTTCTTGCTGGTGTCAGAAGTCATGTTCTTGACATTAGGCCTAGAGTTATTATTCATTCTCTTGAATACTTTGGTGAACTGTCTTCCCAACATCACTATGGCCTGAGACAGATCCTCCTGGGATTCAGATTTCTTCTCTTTCTCTTCTTCACCATTTGTCACCAGGGCTATACTCTTTGGCTTCTTTTCTGGTTCTTCCTCATTCAACCCAAGCTCAAAGGTTTGAAGCGATCCAATGAGCTCATCAACTCTCATCTTGCTGATGTCTTGTGATTCTTCAATGGCAGTAACCTTCATCTTATACTTCTTAGGTAGGGACCTAAGGATCTTCCTCACAAGCTTTTTATCTGACATCTTCTCACCAAGAGCACTAGATGCATTGGCCAGCTCAAGAACACTCATGTGGAAATCATGAATAGTCTCATCTTCCTTCATCTTCAGGCTTTCAAATTTTGATGTTAAAATCTAAAGTCTTGACATCTTGACTCTAGAGGTTCCTTCATGAGTAGCCTGCAAGATATCCCATGCTTGCTTAGCAACTTCACAGGTATTAATTAACCTGAAGATATTCTTATCCACTCCATTGAAGATTGCATTCAGAGCTTTAGAATTTCCAAGGGCAAGCTCATCTTCCTCCTTGGTCCACTCTTCTTCAGGCTTTGGCTTAGAGGTACCTTCTCTATCTTTACCAGCATCATCCTTCTCACACATGACAGGAGCTTTCCATTCTTTAATAACAGCCTTCCAAGCCCTACTGTCCAAGGATTTTAAGAAGGTGGTCATCCTTGGCTTCCAATAGTCATAATTTGATCCATCCAAAATAGGGGGTTTGTTGACGAATCCTCCAACTTCTTTGTCCATCTTTACACCAGAAAGTAACTTCCCTAGATCTCACCTAGAGACAGACAGGATGCCTGCTCTGATACCAATTGAAATTCTGGTATCAGACGTGTGATGTTAAGGTGTGATGTCACAACAACACACTCTGCACAATGGACAACAATAGCAGTAAAATAACACCAAGAATTGTTGACCCAGTTCGGTTACAACCAACCTACTCTGGGGGCTACCAAGCCAGGGATGGAATTCACTACTTGTAGATATAATTTACAGACTCAACAACCCGTTGACAATCTCTTAAACTTATACTCTACTAATGACTTCCTACCTAAGAAACCACTTAGGTATGAGAACACCACTCAATCCCTTACAAACACTCAAAGAACCCACTTTGAGTACTCTTGATCTTACTTCACAACTTCGATCAATCAACCACTCTCTATTGCTTCACAGCTTCTAGAGAGGACAGAAACTCAACACCTATTCAAACCCTAGAATAGTGTAAATACAAGCACTTTAAACAAACTCTAGACACTAAGCCTCCTGCTCTTGATCTTCTGAATGTTTTCTGTACTTTTTCCTTTGGTCTTGTGCGCTTTATATAGCTCCTGAATTGGGCTTGGACTTGTCACAATATTTGATCAGATATGTTAATTAAAACTGAATCTTCAAAACAGATTTTATCCCCAAAATCTTTTTAAATCTTCAACCTTTTAATTCTCCAACAGACCTGCAATCAAATCTCCCATGTAACAGAAAATATCTATCCCAAGATATTCTCATCCAATGAGTCAACCACTCTCCACAATTCCAGCTAATACGCGTGCCCTAACAACATATCCTGCTGTTGTTAATTCTGCAGATCTGATGTTACAACATCACCTGTGTGACATCAGACATCCAACTTCAGCACTTAACTACTTAACACAACCCAGTGTTATGACTTCAATGTTACAACATCAGCACCTTGACATCAACATTGAACATGCTTTGTTTTACCAAAATTCCAGCCAATCCAGGAACTAACACTCTGAATCAATGACAATTTGGGAAGTGCCCCTTTTCGACTTCCTTTGAGGTGTTGGAGGTAGTTTGCGGGAAGCCTGAAATAGTGAGAACCATTAGGGAAAAGAAAGGCTAATCAACGAAAAGAAAAGGTGTGTGACGTACCTTGCTGCCTTCACCTTTTGCTTTGACCGACTGCTGAGGTGTGCTTTTCTTGGGTACAGCTGCAAGACAAACAAATTTACCACGAGTTAGTAATGATAAAGTTCAAATGAAAGAACATAAAATCGAAGATTCTAAACCTTCATGTATTTCGGATTCGATGCGAACATCTTCGATATCGATATGAAGGTGTCCTTTGAAACTGTCTAGCGTATTCTTAGTCGGAACCACCCGTTGAGCCTTGGGTTTCGTCTGTTGACAAAGGATCTTTATAGAATCCCCACAGATGAACCAATCTGGAAATGGAGGGGCAAGAGCCACTCCAAAATTAGCAGATGGCAGTCGAGGAGTCTTTGGAGGAAATAGTTCAAAAGCCACTGCATAGCGTTTCTCAGGAAGAACATATGAAGGGATTTTCAGACTCTCCATTTTCTTTAAAAAAAATTCCTTCAGTGTAACTGCGGCGTCGCGGACGGTTCGACTAATATCATCTGGTCGATAAACAGTTTCAAAGTATTTCTAGAAAGCTTGGATTTCTTTGATGTGGGTAGATTTACCTTTCTTGATCTTCTCTTGCACATCAATAAAAGCTTGGTCAATTAACTGGGAGAAGCTAGAAACATCAAGGAATTCTTCATTGTAATGTTTCGACCACCAGTCGTAGAACTCTTGAGTGCAGAGGTGAGAAGGTTCGAAGTAGACAGGAGTGAGGTGTGATCTGTGAGCATGTCGAGCCAGGTGAGTCGAACTCTCTAGGGAGTCATAGATGGTGTGCGGAAGGATCACATGGACCTTCTTCTCATACAGACATTTGGGCAAAGTTTGGACTATGCCAAATTATCGAGAGACAAGATTCGGTTGGTAGGCCATCAAAGCTGTTTGACCCCTTAGAAGGTTGAGTCGATGAACTATGAGTCGAGGGATTAGAAAGCCCTCCCAAACAAGCTTCGATTCTGCCTCATGCTTCTTGAATGCCGGAGGAAAGGCCCTAGTGAACCATTCAGGACCATACATTCTTTCTGCAAATGGGGCCATTCTTGGTGTAAATTCATATCGCTTCGCAAACATCTTGATGAAGCCAGAGAAGGATGCCCTAAGTGTCTGTCCTTCTTCGTTAGGGGTTATCTTCACCAGTCGAGTCCATTCGACTTGCCTCTCCTTGATTTCTGTAGCTTCCTCGTCAACAGTCCCTTTGTTAGGGAGACTAGTTTCAAATGTGGCATTAAGCCAAAGCTGGAGCAGCCAGAAGGGTCCTGACAGTAGGAGATTCCCATTGTTTTCTTGGTCTTTTAGTCGACTAGCACCTTCACTTAAAGACTCATACAAACTAGCTAATATCATTTCACTTAGGAAAATGCCTCGATTAAGGCGCAATTGGTTGGCCAGAGTTAGGTATTTCATGGCCACTTGCAGATATTTGGTGCAAAATACACAGCGAGAAACCCACATAGCCAGAAATGCTATGTGCTCTTGATCTTCGACTGTGTCAGTTTGTTTGTCATGGTAATGATTCATAAAATGGGTGTAAGTGTGCTTGGTGGTTGAAAACCCTATGGTGTCTTGAGCATCTACCTCATGGTCATAAACTAGTCCGTGTGGTTTTAGACCTGTGATAGCAGCGATGTCGAAGAGGGTGGGTATCATCATCCCACAAGGAAGATGGAATGTATAATGGGTACTATCCTAGAAATACAAAGATGAAGCTAACATAGTCGGACAGTAGGAAGAACCTGTCTTCGACATCATAATCAGGTCATAAATCCCTATTTCCTTCCAAGTTTCTGCTTTGACTTTCTCTACTTTGGTCAACCAGTTCAAATAGAGATCAACATCTTTAAAATATGGGGTTGCTCTAAACAACCTAGACCCATCATTCAAGTACTTTAAATCTATGTTTTTTAGGGCTACATTATCATGAGGCTCAACGGTTACCCTAGCCTTATCTTTTTGCCCTAAGGGTTTAGTTTTACGATATGAAGGGAAGAAATCACTAATGGCTGCATAATCTGCACCTAAAGAAGATAAAGGACCAGATAGAGCTAATGGTTTGCCAGAAACGGTAACAGGAATCAATACCTGGGATTCGTAAATATGCCTTTTTTCTTCCTTGAGAGGTTCAGGGATGAATTGCTGGTTCTTGACCACTTTAGGCCCATTCAATGTAGCGAAGGGAGGAAGTAGTGGCATGCTCCTTGGCCCTTTGAACTTCTGGCTTTTCTTTGGGTCTTGAGCGGTAGTGTTTGAAGATGCCATTGTTGAATACTTGAAGAAAATAGGTTTACTGAAGGTGAAGGATTGAAAGCTTTTGAGAGAGAAGGAAGTGCGTAGTGAGTACTTGGGAGTTGGAAAAGTAAAAATAGTTTCTGAAGAAACTATTTATAAAGTATTTGGAAGCACTAAAAGGTCACTAATCATCATTAAGGAGCTAAAGGCTAGTGGGACACGTGTCCTCCTAGGAGCGGGGCAGTGGCAGTTATTACCTATGCCCACGATCTCCTAGACCCTAGGAGAGGTGATGATGGTCTGGGATTTGATGTGATTTCCGAGGAGTTGTTTTTTTGGCCATGACGTCATAAATATGATTGAAAAGAAACTGAATAATTTCTTGAGACGTGGGTTGATCGGTTATGTTGACACCTATGTGGGGTCGAAAGATGGCGTCGAATAGGACACTATCAAAAAAGACCTTTTCTTCAGTACTGTCAAAAAGGACATTTTTGGGGGGAAATCTGTTAGCTCATAAATTTGTTGCCCATATTAAGTTGGAAGTGTTGATTGAAATGTTAAACTCTTGAAGAGGTTTAAAGGAGCTTTCGACTGGATCTTTATGATAGGTTTAAGTCGAACGTGCTCACATGAGGAAAAGATACTTTTGGGACTTAGAAAATATTTCTAAGAGTTGGGGAAGTCACCTTTGACCGAGAATACTGATGATGTCCGACGCTAAGATATTCAAATTCAAATAAAGGAGGGAGTAGTTACTCTTGTTCGCTCCTGAAAAAGACAAGTGGGGTACATCCAAGGGACAGAAGCATGCAGCGTGTAACACCCCAAATTTCTTAAGAATATTTATTTAATTTATTTAAATATTATATTCGTGAATTTTGGTGATTCGGGTTGATGTCGGTGATTTTGTGAAGTTTTGGTTATTTAATTAAATAATAGTATATATTATGAGATATAATGTATTATTATTTATTTTAAATAATATTAAAGGAATTAAGAGTAAGACGGACTTTTGATGAGTTTTAGTGAGGGTATTATGGAGAAAGCCCATATTTGAGGCCCAAGAGCTAAATTAACCCAAAAAGGAGGAATTGAGGAGAATTAGGATTCATTTGTGATAAACCGTGAAAAGAAGGAAAGAACGTGCAGAGCTCTGAGGAAAGAAGGGAAACGGCGAGGATTCGTGAGGGTTTCCGCAGGATCGATAGAGAAAGCTCAGATTCGACAATCTAAGGTATAAGGAGTAATTTCCTTTCATTGTTTTCATTATAGGATTCGATGTATTTATAGTGGATTTTGAGGTTTATGAGGGTTTATCGGTTTTGAGGTAAACTGATGATTTAAGGGTATTTTGTGAATCGATTATTAAGGGTTGAATTTAATCGGATAAAAATAGACCTTTGGGGCAGATTTCCCCGTTGTTGTAGTTTCAATCTTGTGGTAAGGGATTTATGGAGTTTATAGGGAGCTTGAGAGTTTTGAAGGTTTAAGGGATTTAAGGTTCCCGTATTGTCCCGGATCGACCTAATAGACGTAGGTTTTATGCCTTTGATTTCTGTGATGCATTAAAACTGTTGTAGGGATGTTTTCGGGTCATTTGGGGCTGTAATCGCAGGTACCTTTGAGGCAGTAGAGCTACTGATGCATAGCAGCGATTTGCTGTAATTGCAGGTTCGCTAAGCGAACCATCGCTTTGCTAGGCAATTGTTCGCCACGGTTCGCCAAGCGAACAGCGCAGCGAGTGCGTGATAACCTGAGTGTGGAGACTGAGATGATTCTGGAGTAGAAGTGGGGATTCGCTAGGAACCTCGCTAAGCGAAGGAGTCAGCGAGTGGGTTCGCTAAGCGAACAAGCTAGCGAATATAACAGATGGTGAATTTCTGGTGTCTTGGTGTGGGGTATGTGGGGTTCGCTGCCCGCTTCGCTAAGCAAAGGTTGTAGCGAACAGGTTCGCCTAGCGAACCCTGGAGCGAACGTCTGATGTTCGCGAAATCCTGTTTATATTGCTGTGTTGTTTTGATGTTTTGATGTTCTGATTTTTATGATGCTTTACCATGATGTTATTGACGTTAATGATGATTATGATGTGATAATTTCGTGATGTTTTGACGAGTAATTGATGATATGAATTTCATGAAAATATTGATGATTATGAACTGTGTATATTTGATGTATGATGATTACTTAACGATATGAATTACTACGACGTGTATTGATGATCATGAGCTGTTTATGTATGATGTATGTTGATAAGACGATGACGCATGATGTTTTGATGAATAAATGACGACATGACGAACATGATGTTTTGATGAATGATGATGCACATAATGATGTTTTGACGATGAAGATTATTGACGGTTGTGTATCATGCATTCATATGCATACTCTGTGAAGACGCTTCATTCCCATTGTGCGGATATGAGGTAATTATGATGTGCTCCGGTTCTAATTGCGGAATCGATCCTATTGACGGGGATCTTTGGAGGGTTGATGGCCTAGTGTCCATCTATTATGACGATTGGTACCACATGCACGAGTCTTGTTATGCATCTAATTTTATGTGGCATTGATGAAATTGTGATATGGTGCTTCCTGATGTTTTCTTTGATGATGACCCTAATGATGTTGTATCTGAAGATAATGCCATTTAATGTATATCTTGTTTTATAATGATTATTATGAATTGTGATTACCCACCCTGCCTGTTTGAATGTTTCCTCCACGTGGGTAACGTGCAGGTGATCGGGTGCTTTCGAGGACCTTGAAGTTTAGTTGCTTTTGGTCGATGTAGAGGGTCTTGCTCTGATAGTGTAACATCGGGTTGGGTTGTCGAGTCGAATCATGTTGATTTATTTGTGTATATTTGATGTTATGGTTTATTATAAAACCTTTTTGATTATTTGCGGTTATGGTGGTTCTGCTGCTACTTCTGAGGGCCTTTTGTTGAAAACCTTTTATTTGAAAATTTTGAGTTCCGCTGCCATGTGAAGGCTTTTTGACTTTTTTTGAGGAAAACCCTTTGTTTACAGGGCAATTGTGTTGTTTTGATTTAATGAGAAATGTTCACCCTTTGAGGTGATTTTTATGCTTTACTCTGATAATTGAGTTGTTTCTGCTGCAACATTATTGGGGGTAGAAAAGGGTGTTACATTAGTGGTATCAGAGCAGGTCAGTCCGTCCGGCCAGGTTATCTAATGTTGTTTGTTTCCCTAGTGTGCGACATGTGCGTAAAAACACTGTCGATGCTTGTTTTGTTTTCCATTTGTAGTTTGGGAATGAAACAAGTGGGGGAGAAGATGGTGCTTCTCCAAGTTGTTTCGAGCGTGGAGCGTTGGCTAATTGTGGGGTTGGACGCGATAATAGTTGGTGGAAATAGTTTATACCGCCTCATGATATCGGTTGTTATTGACAAATTGAGGAACTGATCACCCTTAATCTCTTGTTGATAATAGACGGGGTCATGTTAGGTGGGATAGACGTATCTTGCGAACTTGAGTAGTGTGCGCAGTGAATTGTTGGGGTTAAGCCGAGTGCTTGCGGATTGTTTTGTTGAGTCGATGCAGACTATTAGATTTGAAGAGGAGGCGAACTAGAGTTTCTTGCCTGTCGGTCAAGTTGGGATATCTTGAGGAGAACAATCAGGTATTGTTGATGTCTGCTTTTGATGGATAAAGAACAGGGTGGTGGCTAGTGATATGCCGATGGTTTGTAATTCTTGACGATCACTTGAATCTAATTTCGACGAAGGTGAAGAGTTGTTTGTTCTGTAAAGCAAGTGGGTGAGTCTGTGAAAGATGGTACAAAGGTGTTATGATGTTGGATTATTGGAAGGCATAAGGGATGCGGTGGTGTGTGACTATTTGGAGGTGTTCCCATGAGATATCAGTGATTTACCACTGTAGTGTGGAGGGTAACTTGCTATCGGCCTGGTACTCGATGCAAGCTCGATGTCGGTGTTTGCATACAGAATGTATGTTTCTGAATAAGTGAATTGAAGGAATAGCTGGAAGAATTGTTTGAGAGGAAGTTGTTCGACCGAGTGTTTTCTGTGAGGTGCCCCTCTGATGTAGGTGAAGAAGAAAGATGGAAGTATGAGGTTGTGTGTTGATTATCGGCAGTTGAATAAAGTGACGATCTAGAATAAGTGTCTGCTTCCGAGGATTGAGGAATTGATGGATCAGTTAGTAGATGCCTATGTGTTTACCAAGATTAAATTGAGGTCTGGTTATCATCAGATTCGTGATAAGCCTGATGATATTCCGAAGACGGCTTTTAGGATGAGGTATGGTGACTATGAGTATACTGTGATGTCGTTTGGTGTGTCTAATGCGCCTGGTATTCATGGAGTATTTGGATAAGTTTGTAGTGGGTTTTTTTGACGATCTTATGATAGACTCTAAATCTGAAGAAGAGCATGCTGAGCATTTGAGGACTGTATTGCAGGTGTTGAAAGAGAAGAAGTTGTAGGTGAAGCTGTCGAAGTGTGAGTTCTGATTGAAGGAGTCGAGTTTTCTCGGCCATGTGATTGCAAGTGATGGAATTGCTGTTGATCCCTCTAAGATTGATGCTGGGTTACAGTGGGAAACTCCGAAGTCCGCTACCGAGATGCGTTTTCTGGGATTAACAGGTTACTACAGCAAGTTTATTAAAGGCTTTTCTAAGTTGGCATTACCTCTGACTCAGTTGACTCGAAAGGGTCAAACTTTTGTGTGGGATGTAGCTTGTGAAGAGAGTTTTGTGGAGTTGAAGAAGAGGTTGACTACTGCTCCAGTGTTGATTTTGCCTAATCCGAGTGAATCTTTTATGGTGTATTGTGATGCGTCGAAGATGGGTCTTGGTGGAGTATTGATGCAGAATGGGCAGGTTGTTGCCCATGCTTCGAGACAATTGTGAGTGCATGAGTGGAATTATCCTACACATGACTTGGAATTGGCCGTGGTGGTGTTTGTGTTGAAGATTTGGAGACATTATCTATTTGGCTCTAAATTTGAGGTGTTCAGTGATCATAAAAGTCTGAAGTACTTATTTGATCAGAAGGAATTGAATATGAGGCAGAGGAGGTGGTTAGAGCTGTTGAAGGATTTTGATTTTGATTTGAGTTATCATCCAGGCAAAGTAAATGTAGTGGCCGATGCATTGAGCAGAAAGTCATTGCATATGTCGATGCTTCTGGTGAAAGAATTGGAATTAATTGAACAATTTAGAGATATGAGTTTAGTATGTGAAGCGACTCCTGGTAGTGTGAAGTTGGGAATGTTGAAGTTAACTAGTAGTATTCTGGAAGAAATCAGAGTGGGACAACAGTCTGATTTAAAGTTGGTTGACCGATTGACATTGATTAACCAAGGTAACGGAGGTGAATTCTGGATTGACGAAAATGGTGTGATGATGTTCAGAGATAGGGTGTGTGTTCTAGATGTCCTAGATATTAAGAAGAGCATTCTGGAAGAAGGACATCGAAGTAGGTTGAGTATTCATCCCGATGCTACGAAAATGTACCAAGATTTGAAAAAGTTGTTTTATCGGCCAAGTATGAAGAAGGATGTTGCGGAGTTTGTTTATGCATGTTTGACTTGTCAGAAGTCGAAGGTTGAGCATCAGAAGCCTTTAGGTATGATGTAACCGTTGAGGATTCCAGAATGGAAATGGGATAGTATTTCCATGGACTTTGTGGTGGGATTGCCGAAGACTGCTAAGGGAAATGATTCAATTTGGGTGATCGTGGATAGATTAACTAAGTCAGCTCATTTCTTGCCGATGAAGATTAATCATTCCATGCAGAAGCTAGCCGAGATGTATATTGAGGAGATTTTGAAGTTACATGGGGTACCTTCGAGTATTGTGTCGGATAGAGAGCTGAGGTTTACATCGAGGTTCTGGAAGAGTTTGCAAGATGCGTTGGGTACCAAGTTGAGGATGAGTTCTGCATATCATCCGCAGACGGACGGTCAGACAGAAAGGACTATCCGATCTTTGGAGGATTTGTTGAGGGCTTGTGTGTTGGATCATGGAGGATCGTGGGATAGCCATTTACCGTTGATTGAGTTCACGTACAATAATAGTTTTCATGCTAGTATTGGAATAGCACCCTATGAAGCTTTGTATGGGAGAAGGGGTAGGACTCTGTTGTGTTGGTATGAATCGGGCGAGAGTACTGTACTCGAACCTGAAATTGTGCAGGAGACGACTGGGAAGATTAAGGAGATCCAAGAGAGGATGAAAGCTTCGCAGAGTCGTCAGAAGAGCTATCATGATAAGAGGAGAAAATCACTTGAATTCCACGAGGGAGATCATGTGTTTTTGAGGGTGACGCCAGTGACTGGTGTGGGTCGAGCTTTGAAGTCTAGGAAGCTCACTCCACGTTTTGTTGGTCCATATCAGATATCGCAGAGGATAGGAGAGGTAGCCTATCAAATTACTTTACCGGCGTCACTTGTGAATATGCATGACGTGTTCCATGTGTCTCAGTTGAGGAAGTACATTCCAGATCCGTCGCATGTGATTCAGATGGACGATGTACAAGTGAGGAATAATCTGACTGTGGAAGCATTGCCTGTGCGTGTCGATGGTCGAGAGATGAAGCAACTGCGGGGTAAAGACATAACTTTGGTGAAGGTGTTGTGGGGTAGACCAGCTGGCGAAAGTTGGACTTGGGAACGTGAAGATCAGATGAGGGAGTCGTATCCGACTTTGTTCCCTTGAGGTAATTTTTGAGGGAGAAAATTCTTTAAGTGGGGGAGAGTTGTAACACCCCAAATTTCGTAAGAATATTTATTTAATTTATTTAAATATTATATTCGTGAATTTTGGTGATTTGGGTTGATGTCGGTGATTTTGTGAAGTTTTGGTTATTTAATTAAATAATAGTATATATTATGAGATATAATGTATTATTATTTATTTTAAATAATATTAAAGGAATTAAGGGTAAGACGGACTTTTGATGAGGTTTAGTGAGGGTATTATGGAGAAAGCCCATATTTGAGGCCCAAGAGTTAAATTAACCCAAAAAGGAGGAATTGAGGAGAATTAGGATTCATTTATGATTAACCGTGAAAAGAAGGAAAGAAGGTGCAGAGCTCTGAGGAAAAAAGGGAAACGGCGAGGATTCATGAAGGTTTCCGCAGGATCGATAGAGAAAGCTCATATTCGACAATCTAAGGTATGGGGAGTAATTGCCTTTCATTGTTTTCATTATAGGATTCGATGTATTTAAAGTGGATTTTGAGGTTTATAAGGGTTTATGGGTTTTGAGGTAAACTGTTGATTTAAGGGCATTTTGTGAATCGATTATTAAGGGTTGAATTTAATCGGATAAAAATAGACCTTTGGGGCAGATTTCCCCGTTGTTGTAGTTTCAATCTTGTGGTAAGGGATTTATGGAGTTTATAGGGAGCATGAGAGTTTTGAAGGTTTAAGGGATTTAAGGTTCCCGTAGTGTCCCGGATTGACCTAATAGATGTAGGTTTTATGCCTTTGATTTCTGTGATGCATTAGAACTGCTGTAGGGATGTTTTTGGGTCATTTGGGGCTGTAATCGCAGGTACCTTTGAGGCAGTAGAGCTACCGATGTGTAGCAGCGATTTGCTGTAATCGCAGGTTCGCTAGGCGAATGTTCGCCACAGTTTGCCAAGCGAACAACGCAGCGAGTACGCGATAACCTGAGTGTTGAGACATAGATGATTCTAGAGTAGAAGTGGGGATTCGCTGGGAACCTCGCTAAGCGAAGGAGTCAGCGAGTGGGTTCGCTAAGCGAACAAACTAGCGAATATAACAGATGGTGAATTTCTGGTGTCTTGGTGTGGGGTCTGTGGGGTTCGCTGGCCGCTTCGCTAAGCGAAGGTTGTAGCGAACCCTGGAGTGAACGTCTGCTGTTCGCGAAATCCTGTTTATGTTGCTGTGTTGTTTTGATGTTTTGATGCTCTGATTTTTATGATGCTTTACCATGATGTTAGTGACGTTAATGATGATTATGATGTGATGATTTCGTGGTGTTTTGATGAGTAATTGATGATATGAATTTCATGAAAATATTGATGAATATGAACTGTGTATATTTGATGTATGATGATTACTTGACGATATGAATTACTACGATGTGTATTGATGATCATGAGCTGTTTATGTATGATGTATGATGATAAGACGATGACGCATGGTGTTTTGATGAATAAATGACGACATGACGAACATGATGTTTTGATGAATGATGATGCGCATAATGATGTTTTGACGATGATGATTATTGACGGTTGTGTATCATGCTTTCATATGCATACTTTGTGACGACGCTTCATTCCCATTGTGCGGATATGAGGTAATTATGACGTGCTCCGGTTCAAATTGCGGAATCGTTCCTATTGATGGAGATCTTTGGAGGGTTGATGGCCTAGTGTCCATCTATTATGATGATTGGTACCACATGCACGAGTCTTGTTATGCATCGCATTTTATGTGGCATTGATGAATTTGTGATATGGTGCTTCCTGATGTTTTCTTTGATGATGACCCTGATGATGTTATATGTGAAGATAATGTCATTTTATGTATATCTTGTTTTATAATGATTATTATGAATTGTGATTACTCACCCTGTCTGTTTGAATGTTGCCTCCACGTGAGTAACATGCAGGTGATCAGGTTTAGCCGTGGATGCTTTCGAGGACCTTGAAGTTTATTTAATTTTGGTCGATGTAGAGGGTCTTGCTCTGATAGTGTAACATCGGGTTGGGTTGTCGAGTCGAATCATGTTGATTTATTTGTGTATATTTGATGTTATGGTTTATTATAAAACCTTTTTGATTATTTGCGGTTATGGTGGTTCTGCTGCTACTTCTGAGGGCCTTTTGTTGAAAACCTTTTATTTGAAAATTTTGAGTTCCGCTGCCATGTAAAGGCTTTTTGACTTATTTTGAGGAAAACACTTTGTTTACAGGGCAATTGTGTTGTTTTGATTTAATGAGAAATGTGCACCCTTTGAGGTGATTTTTATGCTTTACTCTGATAATTGAGTTGTTTCTGCTGCAACATTATTGGGGGTAGAAAAGGGTGTTACACAGCTCGACACTTGTCATATGTTGATTGTTTCAGGCCTTTGACAGCAGTTAGTTTTAGTATTATAATAGGGGTTCTAGCAATAGGATTCAGTGTGTTGTGTTCACTTTGTACAAGTTACTCCAAATTTACTCAAAGTATCCGCGTGTAGAGAGAAGAGTCTTGTGAGAATGTACGTGATGTAAACACCATTTATCTTTTCAATGAAATTTACTTCAATCTTTCATTAAGAACTTATCCTTTATTTGAAGCAAGTTATGTTTTTGCACTTTGTCTTATTTTCATACTTTCGACCTTTACTGTACACCTTCGACCCTTTCCTTTACATTTTCAGCCTTTTAATTTAACATTTTAAAACGTCTTTTAAATTATAATTTCGACAAACCTTTCATCATGAACACTGTCGAAGTGTTTAGTTCTTTAGAATTTACTTTAGATCAATGGTTAGCACATGTCCTAGGATCAATCTGATCGATCCTGTGAGTCACCAAAGTTAGATTTGGAAGATTAGCGGTTGTTTACCAATTTTCACGGTAAACACTAGGTTACAAAGATTGTTTCTAAAAGTGTTGTTCTCAAAAATATCTAACAAACACCCTAAATACCACTTTCTGTCCAGACAAATTTGCCAAGCGAGCTACAAAACTCTCCTGGCGAAACCTTTAAGTACAACCCACATGACAGAACAGTGCAGAGAAATCTGGGAAAAAATCTTGCATTCGCCAGGCGAATTCCAGCCTCGCCAGGCGAATCCCTTTCGCCACACCTTCGCCTGGCAAATCTTCCAGCGAAGCAATTCCAGTAACTACTAGAATTTGAGAATTTCACTCGCCAGCTGACTCGCCAGGCATTCGCCTGGCGAATCTTTCCTTCCGCCACCCATTCGCCTGGCGAATGTGCATTTTGCTGCAGACACGCGACTTTGCTCGTTTCATCATGTTTTCTTCCGATTTTTTCCGCGCCCCTTTTATGAAAAATGCTCCAAAACTAACAAAAACATCAAATATACCAAAAATGAACATTGATTCAAAATCACTTAAAAAATAAGCTGTTTCGCATTAGGGCATTTGGAAAAGAGCTTAAAAATGCAGAAAATTGATCTAAAATTCATTTACAACCAGATACTTATCAAACTCTCCCCAACTTGCCTCATTGTTTGCCCTCAAACAAAAGTAAATGTCAACAACCACAAGCAAGCTTCCAAAACACCAAATCAACAGAAAACATCAATCGTTTAAACTCGATAAATACACACACAAAGTATTTCTAAGCACTCATAGGATCAAAACATGAATATGACTCACATCCTAATCACAAAATTATACAATGCATCATCAAGTATCCTCAAGCTCGAATTGAATCTCCTAAATATTTACACGCATCATTTACACGGGACAAAACACACTCATAAGTAATTGTGCCACATCCAAAACAATTTATGCAATCATCTTACTACTCATGAAAACTATGGAAACAAAGATCACAAAAGGACTTTTATCGGTTGTAACTTGGCCAGGGCTAAAAACAAGCGACATATATACACGACCATTGAATCAAGAAAGGTTCAATTTCATGAAGAGCATTTTCTTTTTAACATAACCATTCTTGCTCAAACTTCCAACTTATTCTCACAATGCACTCTCTTTTCTTGCTTTGATTCCCAATTTTTTTTTTCATTTTCTTTTTCTTTTCTTTCTTTTTCATTCTCTTTTTTTTTTCTTTTGAGAATGCATTGTGTCCACAATTCCTTTTTCTCTTTTCAAAATAAATCAATCTCCCCAACTTCAACATTGCCATAAGCTTATTTTAAATGCTCTTCAAAACGGGTTAAAATTCGGGTTCATGATTCAAACAAAAATTTTCTTTTCGGCTCCAAAAGAGGTTTCAAATACGTGCACACTCACAAGGTAACTTGAAGTGTTTTTGGAATGGTGGTTATACTCGAAGTGCACAAATAATGCCTTGATCATTTCTATGTTTCCACACTTTCAAAACAACAAGCAAGATTAAACATAAACTATTTGAGTAAACAACAACTACTTGAATCCCTCAAGAATTTGTGAACAATGGAGGCAACTCACATTTGTGGTAATGTCCTAATTGATTCAAAACGAACAAGAGTTTACAAAACATTGCATTGACCAATTTTTCAAAATGTAAAAATTTCACATTCACATTATGATTCTTCAAACTCAATTACATACCTTGATTGTGCACACAATCAAGAATTCTATCATCACCATCAATGTTTAGGGTCAACAAAGTACTCTTTTCCCTTCTGGTGCTAACACACAAAATTTTCAAAACTTTAAGGACAACCATCAACTCCGTTGCGCAAACACAACATAAAATAAAAACAGAATTTACACTAAACCAAATTTAACCAAATTGAAAATATTATAAACTATGATGTTAAAAGCACCGAAATTGTACTCGCCGAAGCGATCCAAAATACTACAACAGAATTCTCGCTGAAGCGATCTAAAATACTTACTAACATTAAAAAGCTAAAATTAAACTACATGAAATAAATAACAAACAAAATAGAAATCCTTCACTTTGTAGCTCCTTTAATTAAGTCATTGAGATCATCTTGCATCTCGTCACCACCACCACCATCATCACCATCATCATCATCATCATCATCAGCTCCGACTGCTCCTTCCCCCTGAAAAGAAAGGACGTCTGCCCACAGGACAATTTGCATAATTATCATAATTTGTCCTAGTAGGAAAAGGAACAACTTCTTGCGGTGTGATTTGAAACTGGTACAACTGTTGCATATAATTGAAATTGAATTTCGATGATCTTTGGTAAGCCTCAGCCATATCCCACGAGTAATTGAATGCCGCTCGCATTCTAGGACCCCAAGTTGAATAATCAAGAGACTCAGTTTGCTCACTAGCTTGCTCACTAGCTTGCGAGCGGGATGTTTGACAAACACTTGCACCCTTCTTCTTCTCAATCAACTTATTCTTACAATACCGCTCAATATAATCATCATTGATAACCCCCCTCCTCTTCTCATTAATCACGTCGGGCATCCTAATCCACTTTTTAAGACAAAGAGCTGTTACAAAACATGGAAAAATGATAGGGGCAACAACATGTACCTCGGGTCTTCGCGTATTCTCGATAAAAAATTTCATTTCAGACGAAATGATCCGAGCTACATCAACCACTTTGTCTTCCATGATGTAATAAAGAAGGAGGGCAACATCAGGTGGAATGGAGGAACGGTGCGATTTGGGCCTGATGTTGTGGAGGATTAGAAGAAGTGCGAATTGCACATCCGGAGGCATATCTTCCCTCCGATACCAGATGGCTTCTCCTTGACTATTTTTTTCCACACTCTTTCGTTTAAACAAAATGGTCCCGACAATTTTATTGTGATCAAGATGACCTCCGAGTTCCTTAGTGTAATCGTCTTTCTCAAACATCCCTAACGAACTCGGCTTGCTAAATAGATCATTTATATCCTCCCGATCAAACCTAATTTCCTTTCCCCAGACAAATGTGATGTACCGGAACACGTGCGTCTCTCCTTGAGCTTCGGGAAATTGGAGAGCATTTGCATAAAACTCACGAACCATTTCGTAGTTGATTCCATCCAACGAGTTTATCA
Source organism: Lathyrus tuberosus (assembly GCA_022829125.1). Taxonomy (NCBI): domain Eukaryota; kingdom Viridiplantae; phylum Streptophyta; class Magnoliopsida; order Fabales; family Fabaceae; genus Lathyrus; species Lathyrus tuberosus. The sequence goes on from JALAZF010000115.1 coordinate 10,132,557, forward strand.
AATGTCCCCATTTCTTATTGTTGAAAATCTTTGCCAATTTCCGGTACGGCCCCTCGGGGTGGATATCAAACCTTTTCTCTGATAAAAATTGCCGGCCTTCAAGCATTGTGTACTGGGCAGCATGAGCTGCACTTAAGAAACGATTTGGATCATATTCATTTTGTTTCCCAGAACTGCTTCCTACAACCGTCTTCTGCTTCTTTCCACCGGTGACTCTGGTTTTTGGGGGCATCTGAAAAATTAGATGAGACACAAAGCAAATGCATTGTTTTCTATTGTCAGCCAAATCCAAACAACAAAACAAATTCAAAGCAGCAAATAAAACACATAAAATAAGACCATAAATGCAAAACAGAACAGCAAAATAAAAAAAAAACTGAAAAAAGCAATTCGCCACATGCTCGCCAGGCGAAGTAGGGGCGACTTCTCGCGGCACATTCGCCAGGCGAATTCTACGAAATCCAGAAATTTTTTCTTTTTAACATGCAAGAGTCATATTCCATATATCAATCCACAACAGAGCTTAAAAACACAGCAACAATCCAACAACAACTTTAATCTAACATTGTTCTAGGGTTTCAACAACAGTTGTGAAATTAAAACCCTAATCTAACACAAGTGAAAAAAATAAGTAAAACAGAATTAAGAACAATAATGAGAATAGAAACATACCTTAAATGGGATTAAAAGTGATGAAGAGTGAAATTGAGAGTGTGAAAGAGTGGGGTTTAGAGTAAAAGTTTGTGAGAAAGAGTGAGAGTGCAAGTGAAAGTGAGAGGAAAGGTGAGAGTGAAATTGAAAGTGAGAGGAAAAGTGAGATAAGTAAAAAAAAAAAAGTGGTCCCAAGTGGACCCTAATTAAAATATTCTGAAAAAAAAATTTTTTCTTTTTTTCTTTTCTTTTTCTTTTCTCTGCAAACAAAATCCACAAGTCACGCCAGATTCGCCTGGCGAATGTGTGGCGAGGGACTGGCGAAATTGGATTCGCCAGGCGAATTACACCAGAAGCAGAATTCTCTGCTGTCAATGGTGTAATGCAGAATTTTCCAATACTTTACAAAATCACTACCAATATCACACAAATCAAAAATTAAAAACAGCAAAGATGTAATACTTACAATGTTGGGGTGCCTCCCAACAAGCGCTTGTTTAACGTCGGCTAAGCTCGACGGTCCAAGACGATCAACGATCATCAAGAAACACGGAACCAATCTCGCGATCAAAATCGCCTCCAAGATAAATTTTCAAGCGTTGGTTGTTCACGGTCCAACATTATTTTTTCTGCAAGTCCTCTATCACGACAGCTCCATAATGCTTAACATCCTTGACAAGAAACGGTCCAGACCATTTGGACTTTAATTTTCCCGGAAACAATTTCAAGCAGGAATTGAAAAAAAGTACCATCTGACCAACCCGAAATTCCTTTTGAGAAAATTTCTTATCATGGTATCCTTTCACTTTTCCTTGTAGATCTTACTTGAATGGTAAGCATTATTTCACATTTCTTCTAATTCGTGCAACTGAACCTTTCTCTTTTCACCGGCCAAACTTGGATCAAAATCCAACATTTTCAACGCCCAAAGAGCCTTATGCTCCAATTCAACGGGTAAGTGGCACGACTTGCCATAAACCATTTGAAACAGAGTTAGACCGATTGACGCTTTGTAAGCGGTACGATACGCCCACAAAGCCTCATCTAACTTTTGTGACCAATCTTTCCTCGAATTTGACACGATTTTCTCTAAAATTCTTTTCACCTCTCTATTAGACACCTCGACTTGACCATTTGTTTACGGATGGTACGGAGTTGCAACTTTGTGCTTTACACCATAACGCTCTAAGACCTTTCCGAGCGGTGAATTGCAAAAATGCGAACCTCCGTCACTAATTAACACACGAGGGGTGCCAAAATGGGAGAATATGTTTTTCTTTAAAAAAATTATCACCATCTTGCCATCGGCCCTCGGCGACGCAATTGCTTCCACCCACTTGGAAACATAGTCAACCGCAACTAAAATATACTCGTTTGAAAAAGATGGTGGAAATGGTCCGACAAAATCAATACCCAAACAATCAAAAACTTCGACTTCTAAAATTGAGTGCAAGGGCATTTCATTTCTTTTTCCAATCCTGCCACTTCTTTGGCATGTATCACAACTCTTAGCATGGAGGTTGGCATCTTTGAACAATGTAGGCCAATAAAAGCCCGATTGGAGGACTTTAGTTGCCGTTCTTAAACCATTGTAATGCCCTCCGTACGACGAGTTGTGACAATGCCAAAGGATAATTTTGGCTTCATCAAGAGTGACACACCTCCATAACAAATTGTCACCTCCTAACTTAAACAAGTATGGTTCATCCCAAACATAGTAATTAGCATCCGAGAGGAATTTCCATCTTTGATTCCAAGTTAGGTCCTCCGGTATAAAACCGGTGGCTTTATGGTTAGCGAAATCTACAAACCAAGGCCTAACTTGTACTTGAAAAAGCTTTTCATCCAGAAATTCTTCACGGACCTCATTCTCACGGTGAGTTACCTCTACATTGACCAACCTAGACAAATGATCTGCTACCAAGTTTTTCGATCCTTTCTTGTCAGGATTTTCAAATCAAACTCTTGTAACAAATGGATCCACCGGATGAGCCTTTGCTTTGAATCCGGCTTGGTAAGCAGATATTTAATTGTCGAGTTGTCAGTGTAGGCAACCACCTTAGAACCAATCAGATAAGATCGAAATTTCTCAAGTGCATAAACAATAGTGAGTAATTCTTTTTCAGTGGTGGCATAGTTAGTTTGTGCCTCATTAAGAATTTTACTCGCATAATGAATAGTGTAGCGCGGATTTTTGCGTGGTTGCTGTAATACCCCAAAATTTGCTCTCCCTTTTGGTATCCTAGCATAGCATTATCATATATCATATCATATCCATCTCATTAGCATTGCATTGTATCTTTAACATAGAAAAATGAAGCATAACATCCCTCTTACCATCAAGGCATGTGATCAGGGGAAAGGTGGACAATCAAGGAATCATTCAAGGCACAAAAGGTCAAACAAGTTCACTCAAGGCAAGCCAAGAGGTCTTTCATGTCTCATACTATCTCAATTGATCATCCAAAACCTCAAGAAAGTGAGATTCAATAGGAAATTGAAGCACTACATCATTCACTATGCAAGAGGTCCAAAAACTGAAGGAAAACCCTCAAAAGAGATGGTTCATTGGTTCAAAATCACCCTCAAGTGGCATATCTCATCATCCTTTAAGAGGATACACAACATATTCTGAGGAATTTGAAATTGAAGACTGCACATTTTTCACCTAGGAGGTGGGTATCAAAATTAGGGTTTCCAATTAAATCAGGGTATCTTTGATTTTTTGGACAAAACTTGATGTCATGGTATTCTACATGTCCTTAAGTGTATGTGTGTGGAAAATTGCCTCTCAATTGGTTTTGGAAGTGGTTCAATTGAAAGATAGATAAAAAATCAGGAAAATTGGGGCAAAGTCAAATAATCAGAGGAAAAGTCAACTGTTGACTTTTTGAGGCCAAATTCATGAAATTCATGTTATATGTGACCAATGTACAAAATTTGATCAAGAAACCCCAAAGGAATCATGAAAAAACCAAGATTTGGAAAGTTGCCATTTTTGGAAGAAGTAGGGTTTCCAAAAATAGTAATTTTAGGCCATTTTGCATCAGACTTTGAACCAAGGCCATTCAAAATTGAAGCATCAAATGAAAATTCCACTCGGCCACAACAAAAAATCTTATTTCAAGCTTCAAATCCATGTGTAGAACATCTCCATTGGATAAAAATTGAGAGAGTTATGGATGATCAAAGTTGAGGAAAACTTGGGCAAGAATGCAAGTCAGCTTGGGCAAATTTCAGGTCACGCGCCATCATTTCTACAAACATGTGGTGGGCCAAATGATTTGATCAATTACTCATGGTTATAGGCCTAAAATGAAAAATCTTTCAACATGAAAGTTGTTCCTCTATGTGAGATCTTAAAAATTGGTGTTCATGATTTTTTCATTTGATCAAAGGTTAAGAAGTTATGTTGAGTCCAATTTGCTATGATCATGCTAAAAACCCAGGTGCCAAGATGCCTTGCCAGCCAACCCTTTGCCTCGCCCATAACCAGTTCCCATACCTTTGTGTTCCAATCCATTTTTCAACCTATTCCAAGCCTCATTTCAATTCAATTCTCATACCAAACATGTCCTCTTACATCTCCTCTTTCAAATGAATCCAAAAACTCACCAAACCATCCATCGAGTAGAGAGAAAAACATCATCAAATCACCCTATATTCCACTGATGCATTGATGGCTTTGATGCACATTTTGGTTCAAACATCCATCAAATGATTCTTTCCCTTATTTGAACACACCATTGCCATTACAAACATTTGCTATAGCACGTGCCTTGCATGAAAGTGGAAAGAACAAACTTGCTGAGCAAGTTTCTGATACACCAGGTATGCCATTGCAAGTTCATTTTCATCTCCACCATAGCTCTCCATGAACCAGCTGCACCATATCATTGCTCTCCCTAACTAACTTGACTCAGTTAGTTAGGGATGACTCACCTAAACCACCATGACTCAGTTAACCAACTCAGGTTAACCATGGTTAGAGCACACTATAAATCAAAACCTCACTCTCAAAATTCATTTGGACACTCATTTTCACACTTTTACTCAGAAACTCTCTCTTCTTCTCTCTCAATCTCACCATTGCCATTGGTTTCGAAGCTCACTTTGTTCAATTCTCTCCAAAACTCTCTCTGATTATCTCAAGTTCTCAACATAGCAACTGGTTTTGAAGCTTGGATTTCAATTCTTCTCCACTGAATCATCATCAATTTCTTCATCTAAGCCTTTATTTGGCCAAGAGTAGCTCAAAGAGGAAGCAGAATCTCTGGTTTTCTGAAGAATATCTCAAGGTCACAAATCTTCAGGTACGAATTTCCACCATTATAGACATGCTTTGAAGATGTTTTCAGGTTCTTGAAGCTTCTTATAAGCTCAAGAACTTGTCTGGCTAGTTGATAGGCCTTTAGAGGCATAGTTGAAAAGTTAGGGCAAAACTTCCTCTGCTCGATTCTCTTATTTAATGAAATTTTTGTGCATTTTATCACTGGATCCGTACTCCTCATCACTTCAGCTTTCCATTGATGTATATTTTGTGCATATGTGCTTGCCTGAAAATTTTTGTCACCGGAGGTTGGCCGGAGAAGATGACCGGAGGTCATCTCCGGCCGGTGGTATGAACTTCTAGGGTTTTGTTTGCAGTTTTGATCATAGCCGTCTGATTTGTTTAATCCAAGGGTGGAGAAGTTGCCAGCGCATTAAAATAGGCGTGCATGTCACGTGTTTTATTTCTGATTTCACTTAAGCATTATGTGGTGCAGTTCATGGTATGTAGTGTGTGTCTTCATGTGCGTGCGTTGGATTCAATTACTTTGACTTTGTTGTTGACTTGACTTGATCCAAGGGTGATAATTGCTTGACTTTTGTTTGACTGAGTGTGCATGATTGCTAGTGTGGATTGCACAGATGTGGACTGGACTAAATTGCTATTTGCACCGTGTGTTTCAAAGCCCAAACCATTTTGAACTGATAATTTGCTATGCATGCACCCCCTCTCTTATTTTCATTTCCTTTTATTTTCTCCATTTTATACACGTTTCCTTTTTAATTTTTAAAAATTACTAAACTACATCATAAAATTCTAGAAAAATTCATGAACATTTTCAAGACATGTAGGAAATTTTTGATATTTTTATTTCATGATTTTATGACATTTTTGCCCCTGTTTCATGTTTTTCTTTGAATTTCCATTTGTATGCATTCCAAATGTGATACATGAATTTGTATAATTTTGTTCTTGCTCATTATAAATTGTTTTGACTTGATTCTTTTTGAATTGATTCACTAATACATTGAATCATGTTATATGATTTTTATTTGATATTTTATATCACTTTATGACATGTTTTGATGCTCATCTTTGTACCATTGTGTATGATGTTTCAACTTGACCTAATTGCTTTGTTTGAAGTCATTTTTGCTTTGAATTTTGACATGATATTTTGATATATGACTTGCTTCTGACTTAGGCATTCCAATACCATGCTTGCATAATTTTCATAGGTCCATTTGATTTTTGTTTGATGCATTACATTTGTAGCATAATAATATGTCATATCATTATAATTTTAGTGCATGTTTGCATGAATTCTTTTGTGCATATTTGTATGATCATTTGCATATTGCATGAGCTATTCATATGATATTATAGGTCATTGGTACACATTATAGGTCATCTTTACATGTTCATTTCAATTTGAACTTTGTGCATCATTAACATGTATTGTTTGCACTTTCTTTTTGAACTTTCATTTCAATTCTTCTTATATTACTTCTTGAATATCTTGATGTTGATTCATAAATAATTTTGAGTTGTTTACAAACCATTTTCCATTTAGTTTCAATACTGGTTGTTGATTTACATGTTCCATTAATGCATGTCCTTTTCCTTTCTTTTCATCTTTCATCTATCCTTTCTTATGATAACATGTTTAAATGCAATGGATGATGATTGTTGCTTACTCATTTGAACTTGTATGATGATAGCAATGTGTATTTATCCCCTGAGAGGGAAAGGAAACACCGCATAAACCTGAAGGGAAGGAAAGAGCATGGTCTTGCGACCAAGAGAATGGGTAAGGGAGTCGGTTACGCGAGAGGAAGGTATTAGCACCCCCTCGCGTCCATCGTACCCGATGGGATCCACGCTTGCTTGTCTCAATCAAAGGGTGATAGAAAAGAATACTGGAAAAGGAACTGAAAGAAAGAAATGAGAAAGAAAGGAACAGGAACGAGAAACAAATGTAGGGAAAATAAAAGAAGTGCTCGCATGGGCCCTACCCCACTGCCTACGTATCTCATCGGGAGCATGAGAATCAGAGCGACGTAGTTCCCCTCACTAGGGATGGATTGTTTGTGTTTTTTAGTGGAATACGTCAGCGTTCACGTTCTAGCAGTTTAGGTGTTGCAGCTCGCTGTAGGGAGACTTAGGCGTTACCTGTTTGCGGTAGAACGGAAATGACGCATCCTTACGGAAGGAGTGAATAAGATGAGGAAAGAATTCCCGAAGGAAAGACGTTATTGTTTGTTTTTGTCTTTTAGAAGAATTTTTCATTTGTTTGCATATGATAGTGTATCTGAATCTCAGTCATTGGAATGTGTACATTCTCACATTCCAAGATGGAATGAATAATAAAATACACTAAGAGTGAAGAAGACCCCCACACTTAGTTCCAATTGTCAAGGTTCAAACACACTAGCATACTTGTGTTTCTTAAGTGTTTTGTTGATTATGAAATGAAGAAGTGTTTTTCTTTATTTGTATTTTCAACAAGTATTGCATTTAAGTCCCTCATACAAGGTCAAATGTTTAACACATTGACCCAAGATGGGCTATATGCTACACATTCTAAGATTACAAGAGAAGACCCCTTATAATCTTTTCTTTATATGAAAGGCCTAAATGCAATAAGTGCCTACCTTTATTAGATATTTTGAATTTTCTTTGAGATGAGAAGAGAGACTCAAGAGAGGAGAAAGGTAAAATCTATGTGGACTAAGACTCAATCCTAATTGAAGATTAAAGGGAGTAATCCTAATGGTTTGTGAGGTTTCAACCTAAAGTCTAAAGAAAGGGTGAATTAAACAATTCACTTCTAAAGTAGAAGATGAATTGTAATTCAAAAAGGGAAAGTGATGAGTTATTAAAAGAAAGCACATAAGTGCTTAACAAAACACAAAATGGAATTGTAAAAGAGATGAAAGGAAAGAAGTTTGAATGTGGATTTCTTATCCACACTCAATTGAAACTTACCAAAGCCCCTACATGGTTAGTAAACATGTGTAAGAAATATAGGGAGTAAAAGAACATTTATGCACCATAAAGCTCAAAAGAATTAGATGAGAAATCAAATTCTAAGATCACAACCAGAATGTACATCACATGGAAAACAAATGATTATCATCAAGCAAACTCGAGTGGATAGGCAACAAACATCATCCATGACATTAGAACATGATATCATAAGAAAAGGGAGAATGAAAGATGAAAAGAAATGGAAGAAACATGCATAAATGGAGCATGTAATCCAAGGATCAGAATTGAAATGAAATGAAAAATGATTCACAAACATCTCACAAGTATTCATGCATGACACATCAAAGCATTTAAGAAGTGATAGAAGAAGTAGAATTGAAATGGAAGTTCCAAACAAAGGAAAGTGCAAACACAACATGTTAAAGGTGCACAAGGTTCAAATGATAACCAACAAGAAAAGATGACATATGATATGTACCAATGACCTATAATGTCAAGTGAATGGTTCACCAAATATGCAAATGATCATGCAAGTATGCACAAAAGAAATCATGCAAACATGCACAAAGATTACAATGGTGTGACATGTTATAATGCTTTTAATGAAATGTCTTAAACAAAAATCAAATGAGTTCATGAAAATTATTCAAACATGGTATTGAGGTACACAAACCAGAAATGAATCACATATCAAAGTAGCATTTAAAAATTCAAAGCAAAAAGGTTTTATACAATGCACTTAAACCAAATTGGATGCACATGCAAAGTAATGCCAAGATGAACATCAAAACATGCCATAGCAAGACCTAAAAAATAAAATAAAATCATATGACATACTTCAAGATGTTAATGACTCAATACAAAAAGAAGAGCATCAAAACAATTTTTAATGATCAAGAACAAAATTAAACAAGATCATGTACCACATTAAGAATGCACACCAAAGAAATTCAAAGAAAATTATGGAGCAGGGGTAAAAAGGTCATAAAATCAGGAAATAAAATCACCAAAAATTTTCTAAATGTTTTAATGATGCTCATGAATTTTTGTGGAATTTTATGATGCTATTTAGTATTTTTAAAAATTAAAAAGCAAACGTGTAGAAAAATGGAAAAAAAATGCAATGCAAAAAGGAATGGGGGTGCATGACTAGTAATTACTCAGTTCAAATTACATTGGGCCTTAAACGAGGGGGTGTGAATATCAGTTTAGTCCAAGGTCCAAGTCTGCGCAGAACACACTAACAAACATACACTCTCAGTCAACAAAATTGACTCGCTCATGGCCATTGGATCAAGTCAAGGTCAAACGAAAGTCAAAGTAACCAGATCTAACACACGCGCATGAGTGACCACACACATTACCATGCACTGCACCACACATTGATTAATTGAAATCAGAAATAAAACATGTGAGGTGCACGTGCATTTTAATGTGCTGGCACGTCCTGAACCACACGATCACGAAAAATGGACGGATGAGATCATAACATACATAAACCCTAACATTCAAAGCTGCCGGCCGGAGAGGGACCTCCGGTCACCTTCTCCGGCGAGAACCACCACCTGCAACTTTCACATCTCACCAAAATGTACAATACGCATACCAAATTGAAGCTGAGCTCATGCACATCATGAATCTACCACTATTTTTCACATAGCAATCACACACATGGAGAAACGAAGAGATGAAATCATGCCCTAACTTTTCAAACTATGCCTTTAGAAGGCCTATCAACTAGCCGGAGTAAGCAAAGCTTCTATCAAGCTTATATTAACAAAACCAAGTCAAAATTAAGGGGAATCGAATGGAAAAAGGTTGAGTGATAAAACCTGAAAGTATGGAGAAATTGGAGATGCTGAGAAAACCAGAGATTCTTGCTTCCTTTTTGAGCTTCACTTGGCCAAATAAAGGCTTTCAAACTCTGAAGAGTGATAATGGAGATGGATTTGCAGTGTGCTTACTTCAACAATCCAAATCTGCTTCAAGTTCAGAGATGATTGAGGATGAAACTTGGAGGTGGAATTAGAAGAGAATGATGAACTCGTGCAAGGGAGAGAGATTTGATGAAAAAGAGTGGGAGAATCAGAGAGAAAATTAGAGAGTATTTGGGAGTGAAATGAGAAGAATGGAGTTAGAAACTGAGATTTGTGAGTGATATCTTGATTTATAGTAGAGTTTAACCATGGTTTAATGAGTCAGTTAGGGTGAGTTAAGGTGGTTAAACTGAGTCCATCCTAACTAACTGAGCCAAGTTAGTTAGGGGACGAGTTATGCTATGGCTATGATGTTATGGTGATGACCTATGGTGTGTTATGTTGGAGCAGCAAGAGAAACGAATGGCAAAGGCTGCTGCATTAGAAACTTGCTCAGCAAGCTTGCTTTTTCTATTTCCATGCAAAGCACGTGCTAGTGTATGAGACTTATGTCATGTGTGCTTGGTTTAAAGAGGAAAGCTGATGTGATGAAGTGTTTGTGGTGTGTGTAAACCAAATCGTGTATGTTAATGTATCAGTGTAATGTAGGGTAGTTTGATGATGTTTTTCTCTCTACTCAATGTCTGCATTAGGGAGTTTATGGGTTCATTGGAAAGAGGATGCATTGGAGCACAATATTGATTTGGAAATTGAGGTGGAATGAGGTCTCAAACATGTCTAAAAATGACCTTAAACAGATGGGCCAAGAACTGGTACATGGGTGCGCAGACTTGTGGCATGACCTATTTGTGACCTGGTCAAATTTCAGTTGCAATGACCATTCTTTGAGCCATCATAACTCCTTAACCTTTGATCAGATGAAAAATTGATAAACACCAACTTTGAAGATCTCACATAGAGGAACAACTTTGATGTTGAAAGATTTTCCATTTGAAGCCTCTAATCATGAGTAATTGATCAATACATTTGGCCCACCAAGTGTTTGAGAAAATGACTGCGCGCGTGCCCTGAAAATCTTGGTCATGACCTAGTTTTGGACCTACTTTGCTCAAACTTTGATCAATCATATCTCACTCAATTTTTATCCAATGGAGATGTTCTACACATGGATTTGAAGCTTAAAGCAAGATCTTTTGTTGTGGCCTGGTGGAATTTTCATTTGGTGCTTCAATTTTAAATGGCCTTGGTTCAAACTCTGGTGCAAAATGGCCAAAACTTACTATATTTAGTAACCCTACTTCACCCAAAAATGGCAACTTTCTACATCTTGATTTTTTCATGATTCCTTTGGAGTTTCTTGATCAAATTTTGCACATTGGTCACATATAACATGAATTTCATGAATTTGGCCTCAAAAAGTCAAGAGTTGACTTTTTCCTCTGATTATTTGACTTGGCCCTAATTTCCCTGATTTTTTATCTTTCTTCCAATTGAACCACTTCTAAAACCAATTGAGAAGTGATTTTCCACATACATACACTTAGGGACATATAGAATACCATGACATCAAGTTTTGTCCAAAAAATCAAAGATATCCTGATTTTATTAGAAACCCTAGTTTTGGTGCCCACCTCCTAGGAGAAAAATGTGCAGTCTTCAATTTCAAATTCCTCAGAGTATGTTGTGTATCCTCTTAAAGGATGATGGGATATACCATTTGAGGATGATTTTGGATCAATGAGCTATCTCTTTTGAGGTTTTTTCTTTCAATTATGAACCTCTTGCATGTTGAAGTATGTATTGCTTCAATCTCCCATTGGATCTCACTTCCTTGAGATTGTGGATGATCAATTGAGATGGTATGAGACATGAGAGACTCTTGGCTTGCCTGGAGGCAACTTGATTGACCTTCTTGTGCTTTGAATGATCCCTTGATTGTCCATCTTCCCCCTGATCACATGCCTTGATGGTAAGAGGAATGCTATGCTTCATTTTTCTATGTTAAATGCAATGCAATGCTAATGAGATGGATATGATATTGTAAATGATAATGCTATGCTAAGATGCAAAAAAGGGAGAGCAAATTTTAGGGTATTACAGCTGCCCCTATTCAAACACTGTAGACCTGAATGTCTGAAAGCGGATGCTTTCAGACTTTCAAGGTATATAGTGATTGAATACCAAATATAACCAAAAATTTGCTCTGGATGATGAAAAAGAAAAGGGATATAAACCCAATGCGATGGTTGGATTGAATCTTCAAGTGTCGGAGATATCTGTCTTTTGAACAACGCCAGACGACTACTGGTCTGCCATACTGTCGATGGACTTGGGCTGTTATGTCAATCTGTCGTAGGACTTCTGGTGCTTACCAAACTGTCGTCGGTAACTTCGCCAAACTGTCGTTGGACTTTCAACAATGTCTTTTTGAACGACGCCAGACGACTACTGGCTTGCCATACTGTCGATGGACTTTCGCTGCTCTGCCAATCTGTCGTTGGACTTCCTACCAAACTGTCGTTGGATTTCTAGTGCTTACCAAACTGTCGTGGGAAGCTTTGCCAAACTGTCGTTGGACTTTTACCAATTTGCATTGGATTTCTACCAATCTGTCGTTGGATTTTAATGATTACCAAACTGTCGTTGGAATCTCACACTTGCCATCTTCAGATGGACTTTAGCAGCTTTTACCAATTCGTGTTGGATTTCTACCAATCTGTCGTTGGATTTTAATGATTACCAAACTGTCGTTGGAATCTCTGCCAAACTGTCGTTTGGACTTGAACGCTTACCAAACTGTCGTTGGAAGCTTTGCCAAACTGTCGTTGGACTTTAATGATTACCAAACTGTCGTTGGAATCCTTGAAATTGCCAGATGATCACTCCATCTGCTGGAATAACATGACCAAACTATACGCATGCCAAAAATAAATTGGACATTGGATTGTAAATGAGCATTGTTGAGAATTACACCACTTGCTGGGTAATATCATACGTTGACACCTTGCTGAAGAAGAGATTCTGTCGATCTCTTTAAACCCTGCTGGGGAACCTACCGTGACTCGGCTGGGGAGTGTAGCAGACAAGATTCAATGCTGAACTCTATGGGGGTACCATTACCAGAGATACGATCTTGCTAGGGATCAGGGCTACTCTGCCGGGGATATGCAAATCTTGGTTGAAAGATAATCCGTTGCAACATGCTGAGAAAGAGTCCCTAGAGATTTGTTAGGGAAACCCAAAGCAATTCCTCGGTAATCTGCTGAGGAAGATGACTGTCGAGCTTAGGATAAATGTCACAATGCCCCATGTTGGGCGAACTTTCCCTTTGACGACTCCGCTGGGGATAATGAGTTTACAACACACTCTGCTAGAGAAAACTGCTTTAAAGCGTCTCGTGCTGGGGAATGCCCTTTTAAGAGGATTTTACAGAAGACCAAGTGTCTCCAAACTCTACTGGGGATATTAGATCTGGAACATATTTTGCTGGGGAGATAACATGCCCCAGGCTTGGGAGGGTCAACAACTCCGCTGGGGATTATTCTTTGACAAATTTCACATGCTGAAACCTGCGGGGTATATGATACTACCACTTGCTGGTACATCCTGCCAAGAGTAAACTCCACAAGGGATGTTGGTACTACAAGTTTCGTCTCTTAAGAGGATTTTATAGAAAACCAAACGTTTTCAAACTCTTAGACAAACACTCTACCTTGAACTACCTTTCACATCGTCTGCAAGGTACCGGAGGATTGGCAGTTGTTGTCAACCTGAAGTCTTCACTGCGTTAATAACCATTATCAACACAGAAGAAATCCATCTTCGAATACCGTTGTCGTCACGAAACTCGGTGGGATCTCTTGAATGGAAGAATCGACTTAATAAGATACAACAGTATCAAGTCATAGCAAATATCTGCTCGTGGTTACGATCATGCTGCTTGGATCAATCGCGCTCATTACCTGTAACAGAAAAAGAATATGCACATGCCCCAGGATATTGCGTGGTTTTTTTGAGTCCACCATCCAAGGTTGTCCAACAAGCAAAGTAATTCTAATCGTCTTTTTGTGCATGCTTTTGCAAGGCCAATATATTTTCAAAGTAATGTTTTATTATCAAAAATTGGACGTTTTTGCAAACAAAACAGTAAAATGAAAATAAAAGCTCGTGACTGAATATTCAATTTTATTGATGAAATGCCAAAAATTGGCGAATTTACAATCAGAAGCAAACCCCTGAAAGAGGCGATTGCCATAAAATTGAGAAAAGAAATCTATCCTAATGATAATGCGGAAATTGGATTCCGACTGATTTCTGATTCTGTTATAGCCAGTATATACTCCAACTCTCCTGATTATCTTTGCCTTCAGAAGTTCATGATTGGACCAATTCCTCCTTTAGAATTTTGCCAGTTTGCTGAAGAGTAGAAAACATACAGATTAATTCAGACTGCAGTCATTCGCTTTAATCCCTCTTTTGTGTGGATCGCCTTTTCCGGTTTTCAATCCACCGGGATACCCATTTTTGCCTAAGTTGCCCTTTCGGGTTTTCAACTTACTGGGTGTACAATTTTTTTCAATTATATCCCTAATTTTTACCCGAACCTTTATTCTGTTTTTGGTTCGCCGGGATGCCCCTTTTTTGCCTGGATTCTTCTTCTTCTTTTTTTTTATCCAGCGGGTCTCTTTATACGAAGTATTTTTTAACTGCATCTGAATTAACAGGGGATGAAAAATCTTCACCATCCATGGTTGTCAGCAACAAGGCTCCTCCTGAGAAGACCTTTTTTACCACGAACGGACCTTCATAGTTAGGAGTCCATTTGCCCCTGTGATCTGTACTCGGAGGAAGTATTCTCTTGATTACCACATCCCCGACTTTGTAGACTTGAGGTCGAACCTTTTGATCGAATGCCCTCTTCATTCTGCGCTGATATAACTGGCCATGGCATACCGCTGCTAATCGCTTCTCCTCAATAAGGCTCAGCTGATCAAATCTGGCTCGTACCCATTCAGCTTCATCTAGCTCAACGTCCATCAATACTCGGAGAGAAGGGATCTTAACTTCTATCGGTAGAACTGCCTCCATACCGTATACAAGCGAGTATGGTGTTGCCCTAGTGGACGTGCGGACTGATGTTCTATACCCATGCAAAGCCAGTGGTAACATCTCATGCCAATCTTTGTATGTGACAACCATCTTCTGTACAATCTTCTTGATATTTTTGTTGGCCGCTTCGACCGCGCCGTTCATCTTCGGGCGGTACGGAGAAGAATTATGGTGCTCGATCTTGAAGTCTCGACATAGCTCAGCCATCATCTTGTTGTTCAAATTAGAACCATTATCAGTAATGATTCTTTCGGGCACTCCATATCGACAAATGATATCTCGCTTCAAGAAACGAGCTACTACTTGCTTAGTGACATTGGCGTAAGATGCTGCTTCAACCCATTTAGTGAAGTAATCAATGGCGACCAAGATGAAACGATGGCCGTTTGAAGCAGTAGGCTCAATTTTCCCGATCATATCAATGCCCCACATTGCAAATGGCCACGGAGAGGACATGATACTCAACGGATCGGGAGGAACGTGCACTTTGTCTGCATAGATCTGGCATTTGTGACACTTGCGAGCATACTTGCAGCAATCTGACTCCATGGTCAGCCAATAATACCCTAATCTCAACAATTTCTTAGCCATCGCATGTCCTCCGGCATGGGTACCGAAAGAGCCTTCGTGCACTTCAATCATCAACAGGTCTGCCTCGTGTCTATCCACACATCTGAGCAGAACTGTGTCAAAATTCCTTTTATACAGCACACCATCTTTGTTCAAGAAGAAACTACCAGTTAGCCTTCTTAATGTTTTCTTGTCATTGGAAGATGCCCCAGGCGGGTATTCTTGATTTTTTAAGAAGCATTTGATGTCATGGTACCAAGGCTTATCATCAGACACTGCATCAACCTCAAACACAAAAGCAGGCCTATCAAGACGAGATACATCAATCCTGGGCACAAAGTTCCAACCATGCACTTTGATCATCGAAGAGATAGTGGCCAAGGCATCTGCAAACTTATTTTCCTCTCTAGGAACATGGTACAACTTGACAGTTGTAAAGAAGGTCAGCAATCTTCTCGTATAATCTCTATACGGAATCAAATTCTGCTGATGTGTGTGCCAAGTTCCCTTTACTTGATTGATTACCAGTGCTGAATCACCAAAGATATCGAGGGTCTTGATTCGTAAATCAATAGCTTCCTCGATCCCTAATATGCAAGCTTCGTATTCTGCTTCATTGTTGGTACACCCGAAAGTTACTCGGGCAGTGAAGGGCATGTGAACACCTTCAGGCGTAATAAGGACTGCACCAACTCCGCACCCATTCATATTAACTGCCCCATCAAACATCAAACTCCATTTGGACTCAGGATCAGGCCCCTCCTCCAGAAGTGGTTCCTCGCAGTCTTTCGCTTTGAGAAACATGATGTCCTCATCAGGGAAATCAAATCTCATGGGCTGGTAATCATCAAGAGGTTGTTGCGCAAGATAATCTGACAGTATACTTCCTTTGATTGCCTTTTACGAAGTAAATTGAAAATCGTACTCTGTCAGTACCATCTGCCACCTTGCAACTCTGCCTGTAAGTGTTGGTTTCTCAAAAATATACTTGACCGGATCCAATTTAGAGATCAACAGGGTTGTATGTGTGAGCATGTATTGTCTCAATCGCTTGGCGGCCCATGCGAGTGCACAACATGTCTTCTCAAGCATTGAATAACGCGATTCACAATCTGTAAATTTCTTGCTCAGGTAGTAGATAGCATGTTCTTTCCTACCTGTCTCGTCGTGTTGACCGAGAACGCTACCCATGGATCCTTTGAGCACTGTCAAGTACATAATCAGTGGTCTCCCTTGAACCGGAGGTATCAGAATCGGAGGTTCCTGCAAATATCTTTTTATTTTATCGAATGCATTTTGACAATCATCATTCCACCTGACCGTTTGATCTTTTCTTAGCATTTTGAAAATCGGTTCGCAAGTAGCAGTTAGGTGCGATATGAACCTTGAAATGTAGTTCAATCTTCCTAGAAAGCTGCGAACTTCTTTCTCAGTTCTCGGTACAGGCATATCTTGTATAGCTTTCACTTTTGCAGGATCAACCTCTTTCCCTTTTTCACTGACAATGAAACCAAGCAATTTTCCGGATCGCACGCCGAAAGTACACTTGTTAGGATTCAGTCTCAACCTGAATTTCCTCAGCCTCTCAAATAACTTCTTCAAGTTGATCAGATGTTCCTCTTCTGTCTTTGATTTAGCAATCATGTCATCCACATAGCACTCGATCTCTTTATGAATTAGATCGTGGAATAACGTCACCATTGCTCTTTGATAAGTTGCCCCTGCGTTCTTCAACCCAAAAGGCATTACTTTGTAACAGAAGGTACCCCACGGGGTAATGAATGTCGTCTTTTCCATGTCCTCAGGCGCCATCTTTATTTGATTGTACCCGGAGAATCCATCCATAAATGAGAACACTGAAAACTGAGCAGTATTATCAACAAGCACATCAATATGAGGGTGTGGAAAGTCATCTTTAGGGCTCGCCCTGTTGAGATCTCTGTAATCCACACACATTCTGACTTTGCCATCTTTCTTCGGCACCGGCACTATATTGGCCACCCAGGGAGGATAGTTGGTTACTGCCAGAAAACCTGCATCCAACTGCTTCTGTACTTCTTCCTTGATCTTCAAGGCCATTTCTGGTTTTGTCCGGCGCAGCTTCTGCTTGACCGGTGGGCAGTCCTCTTTCAATGGTAGTCTATGCACAACTATGTCTGTATCTAAACCTGGCATATCTTGGTATGACCAAGCAAAGATGTCAACATATTCACGTAGCATGACTATCAGCTCTTGCTTTACATCAGCCCGCAGACTCGCACCAATCTTGATCTCTTTCTTGCTTTCCTCTGACCCAATATTGATGATCTCAAGAGCTTCCTGATAAGGCTGAATGGTCTTCTCTTCCTGTTTCAACAACCTAGCCAACTCTTCCGGGAGTTCATAATCTTCATCACTTTCTTCCTCAGCTTGATAGATCGGATTGTCGAAATCATACGTGGGCATAACAGAATCATTTTCAGAGAAATCCACAGAATCCAGTCTGCATGATTGGGTTTATGCTTTATTTTAGATTATTTTTGCTTGAAAACAAAAGAAAAGAAAGTGCATTATCATTTTTAATTTTCTTTGTGCAAAAATAAAAAATAAAGAAAGAGTAAAGGAACACAAATTTGTAAACAAAAACGTCCTTTTATTGATATTTGAACATTATATGAGAAAATATGGTGACCCTACAAATGGATCCTCACACCTTGGGCAGAGTGTGGGATTTCATGCATTATGAAAGACAAGAATTGTTACTCTGCATGGTGAACAACATGAACGATTTCTTCGCTAGACCAATTTTGCAACGCCTCGCCTGGAGCCAGTGCATATACCCATCTGTCCAGATAATCTGAGCTTTCAGCGCCATCCTCTATTGCTGAGCAGGACTGGTTGGGATTGATAATTCCTCCACTGTTGAAGTTGATTGGCCCACGGAATCGGGGAACTGGCGTCCGACCCGGCTGATATCCAATGCCAAACTTATCTTCTTTCACGAACACATCTATAGCTTTACCCCAGCCTTGGGCCTTTCCGCTTTCGACCACTTCTCTGGCCTGTTTGTACGACGCAATTGATGCACTCGGCCCACCTGGCACATTCGACACCACCGCTGCTGAAGTAGATTCTGGTAAGTTGTTGATATTCAGGGCTTCAAAAGATTGGCACAAAGTTTCATGAATCTCTCCATCCATTTCCACATATTTGAAAGTGGATAGATGACTCACGAATATATCTTCCTCGCCGCAAACAGTAACCACTTGACCCTCGAACACATACTTGAGCTTCTGATGAAGTGTGGAGGTAACTGCGCTTGCTGGGTGAATCCACGGTCGGCCCAACAAACAGCTATAAGCAGGCTGAATGTCCATAACATGAAAGGTCGTCTTGAATATCTGTGGACCAACCTGTATTGGTAGTTCAACCTCCCCAAACACCGATCTTTGGGATCCATCGAAAGCTCTCACAATCAGATCGCTGGGTCTCAGAACCAATCCATCTACTTCAATTTTCATCAGGGCTTTTTTGGGTAACACATTTAAGGAAGAACCTGTGTCAACCAGCACATGCGACAAAACTGCTCCTTTGCATTCAAGTGTGATGTGCAGTGCTTTGTTGTGGTTACGTCCGTCCGGTGTCAAATCCCTGTTCGTAAATCCCAACCCGTGGCTCACATTCACATTAGAAATTACTCCCTCCAACTGATTCACTGTAATCTCTTGGGGAACGTATGCCATATTCAGAACTTTCAACAAGGCAACCCGATGTGCATCTGAACTCATTAACAGGGATAATATCGAAATTTTAGAGGGTGTCTGATTAAGCTGGTCAATGATCTTATAATCACTCTTTTTGATAACCCTTATAAATTCCTCAACATCATTATCAAAATTGACTTTAGGGTCCTCTTCCTGAGCAGGCACCTTGTCATCAACAACCTGTTTTCCTTTCGCTCTTGCAGCGGCTTCAGCCTCTTTATCATTCCTTAGAGTCTGGGGAGCAAATAGTCGACCACTCCTAGTAAAACCACTTGGTCCACTAACATTCTCAATGCTAGTACCAACAGCCTCTGCCTTCTGCCGGCTTCCTCCTTGACGAGTATCAGTTCCATACTGCCACGGAACTGCCCTATTAGACACATAAGCAGCCGATTCAGGAACTATAATCGTAACTGGTCTCGCTCTCTCGGGCACGATGATAGCAACAGGCTCTGCAACAGGCACCTGTATCTCGATTGGATTATAGTAAATGGTAACGGCAGAAACATCCTGTTCTTTCTCTACTTTATCAAACTGAAGGCTTCCTTCGTCCATAAGACTCTGCAGTCCAGCTTTCAATTTACTGCAGCCATTAACCTGATTCGTACAGCCCTCACAATCAGAACCACACCCAGGAAATACTTGTCCCTTTAACAAACGTTCTTTTACAGTCAACAACGGAGTTTTACCAAGTTAATGTCGGTGATCAGATTCAATTTCTCACCATCAGAAATAGCATTCGTGCTCGCACCTCCATGATTAGGCATTGGATTGTCACGAACACTCGGCGGCCTGGAGAAATTAATAGCTTTCGCGTCAATCAAGTCCTGAACTATGTGTTGAAAAGCCCAGCACTTTTCTATTGTGTGACCTTGCGCGCCAGAATGAAATTCACACCGAGCACTAGCATCATAACCCTGAGGTAATTTCCCAGCATCTAGCGGCCTCATAGTCCGGAGTTCAACCAATTTCTCTTTGAGCAATTGTGGTAACAAAGCAGCATACGACATAGGCAAAGGATCAAACTTACTGTCCTTTGGTCTATTATTCTGAAATCGGGGTCTACCTTGCTGATTGGGAGCTTGCTGTCCAGCTGGAACCGGAATGGTTACAGCATCCACTTGATGATAGGGCTGAGTCCTGCCTCTGCCCCCTCCTCTATACATAGCGCTGGACTCCCCTTCTCTCTTCCTGGGTCCGTTAGCAAAGGGTTTCTTAGAACTTGAAGTACCAGCCCCACTGGCGTCTTGAATCTTACCCAACTTCAACAAACTTTCTACTCGTTCTCCAGCAATAACAATGTCGGCAAACCCTGTGGAAGGACATGCAGCCAATCTATCCAGATACGACCCTTGGAGCATGCTCATGAACATATCAGCCATCTCGCGGTCACCCAGAGGTGGTTAAACTCGAGCAGCCAATTCCCTCCATCTCTGGGCGTATTGCTTAAAGCCTTCCTTAGGATCCCGAGTCATACTCTGCAGCTGAGTACGATTGGGTGCCATATCCAAATTATATTGATATTGCTTCAGAAATGCAGCACATAAATCTTTCCAACTCTTTATACGAACCTCGTCTAGCTTGACATACCATTCCAGGGATGCACCTGACAGGCTATCCTGGAAAAAATACATCCAGAGCTTTTGGTCATCAGTGTAAGCAGCAATCTTGCGATTGTAAGCTTGCAAATGTGTTTTGGGACATGTACTGCCGTTGTACTTATCCAAAGCAGGAAGCTTGAACTTGGGTGGAATTCGCACACCCTGCACGAGACCCATGTCTTCTACATCAATTCCAAGAGGATTTTGGCTCTCAATAGCCTTGAGTCTTTCATCCAGCCCTTCATACTTCCGGTCGTCATTGTAGAAACCCATGTCATTGTTGAATGCAGTGAATTGGTCCTCCTGACCATCCTCATTGTTATCAAAGCCCAGATGTGCCCCACCAGCAGGGATTGTGCCAACAGGAGGAGTGCGCACATTGCGATTTGGGATTTCAGTTTCCAGCCTCTGGATAGTGGTTCTCATAGCTTCTTGTCCAATCCTCATGTTTTCTTGACCGGTCCTCAGCTCTTGCTGACCTTGAGCAATCCCCTGCATGAGGTTCATGAACTGTTCCATCCTTCCCCTCAAATCGGCTAGCTCTGTCTGAACTTGCTCCATTACTCTTGCTTGATTGCGTCGGGTAGAGTATCGGTGAACTGGGGTATCAGCTATTGTGCCTGAAAACCAAATAAAGGTTAGCAGGCGCCTGCAAAAGGAAAACCTGCAATGCAAAAATGATATGCAAATGCAAATGCAAAGTTATGTTTGTCATTTCAAAATGCTTTTCATATCCTGATTCCAATCGTAACCAAGAATTCCTGAAGACCAGGAGTCATGATTACTGAGTTTTTCCATGAAGAGAAATTCATATACATCAATCACGAATGTCTGAAGACCATAAATAGTGATTTTGTAGTGTGCTAGTGTGCAGATATCACATCACATATATCTGAAGATCAGAAATTGTGAGCAGAAGTAAACCATTTCATACAAATTCCCAAAACTTCTCAAGCACGTTTGTCGTAGTTTCAGCAACAAAATAGAAAACAGGCAAACAAATGGATCCATCAACAATTCTGATGGTAACCATTGCAAATGACAAAAATCACTAATCCGACAGCTCTACATCTTTTAGCTTCTGACTGGAGTACTTGATCTCCTCAAACAGGATGCGGGTACGCTGATGATGCGGCTTCTCAATCAGCTCTTTAATCACTGCATCCCTTTTTTCCAATGCATCCTCTAATGACCCCACGTGCATCAGCAAGGCTTCATCTTCATTGGCTCCTTTGCGCCTCTTGATTCCAGCTTGAATTTTAACCAATTTCAGCTCTGCTGTGACATCTTCAAGCTCCTTGTTGGTGATTTTCAGCTTACCTTCAGCATTTCTCACTTGTTCTTGACTTTTGCCAAGATCTTCTCGATACTTTCTTCTTTCCACGTGCGCTTTTTTCAGCTCTTCATCTTTATCTTTTAGCTGGGCCTGCAATTCGGAGTTCTCAATTCTGACCTCATCCCAAGCTTGACGGAGTTTAGCTAACGAGTCCTTGCTTCGGACCAGCGCCTGCTTCGTAGCCTTATGAGCCTGACTAGTATCATCTGCTCCCAAGGTAAGCTTCCGGAAGTATCGAGCTCTCTCATCAAAATCTTCTTCTTTGTCCGCCAAGGTTTTTTCTGCTTTCAACGCTCTCTTTTCCAACTCTTTGTTGTCAGCTAGAGCTTTCTGAAGACATCTGCTCATCCCAGAGTTCTCTATCTGTAGATCTCTAACCATTTTCTTCAATTTCTCGTACTCCTCGGCCGGTACTGTGGAATGTTGATCTGGACATAAGAGAACTTCTCGGGAAAAGGGTAACAACAGCTTTTTGACCTTCCTCTCAACCCAGACATCGTAGTCAGGGTATGATCTGCAGTCTCCTTTGCCGAAAGTCACTTTTCCCTCTCTTTGCCTAAATTTCCAAGCATTTATTACTTCCGGCACTCTTTCGTTCTTGGTCCCTACGAAAAACAGAGAAGCGCTAATCTCTTCATCAGCAGGAGGATGTCTCGAGGCATAACCAAATTGTCTAACTGCCAACACTGGGTTGTAATTAATCCCACCTCTTCTTCCAAGTAGAGGTACATTAGGAAAACTTCCACATTTGACAGTAAGCTCTATTGTCAGTAGTTTGGGATCAAACCAAATAATATTATTGGCAGTCAAACCTATCAGTCTCTTGGACCACTTCATTGTCTCAGCAGTTTCTACAAACGCACCAGTCCGGGGTAAATGTTTGAAGAGCCAATGGCATAACAATTGGGTGCAACTGCTAACCAAACTCCCTCTTGCCTTCTCATTTTTGTAGTGTACGGAGTGATAAAAATCCCCTAGCAGGGTAGGAATCGGATTCTTCGAGACAAACACTTTCAATGCCTGCATATCAACAAAATCAGGCTGACCGGGGAAAAGCACCAAGCCATAGATACAAAGAGCTAACACAGCGTTGTAAGTAGTCCAATTGTTAGCCTTGGCAGCTTCCCGAGCTTGTCGAAAAAGGAACTCCAAGTGAAATCCTTCATCTTCTTTGAGCCTGCTTAGGCCACTTTTCACAACAAACAAGTCCAGATGCAGGACAGCAGCGATTACTTCAGGGGCAAGAGCACCTTCAGAAAAATACGGTATAGCAGACGTGATTGGAATTCCCAAAATAAATGAGAATTCCTCCAGAGTGTGCATCAGAATGTAGTCAGGGAATAGGAAGCATCTCATTGATGGCTCATAGAACTGTAAGAAAGTATGCAACCCATCCTTCTCATACTTTGTGAATGCACAGACCATCTTAATCAGCTCTCCATACTCCTTCTGAAAAGTGCTGAGAACATCAGAACCAGCCATACCTATCATCTTGTTCAATACACCCAGCTTAGGATCAGGGAATTTGTATGACACATTATTCTTCCTTCTAACCTCAGCATCTTGGGAACTCATGATTGGAATCAGACAATATGGTAAGTACTTGAAAATGACAAACATAACCTGTTATGATATGATTATGCAAATGCAAAAGGCATGCGATCAGGTATCCAGGTGTCGGTGTCTGTGTGGAACTGTGTGCACTGTGTCTCTGTACTGAATCTGGCAATATATCTGAGACGAATACTCAAACCACTGTCATAGGATACACTGTCTGTAATAATCAGAGAATCACAAGTATGGTATGTAGGAAGCTGGGTTACCTGCAAACCTGTAAACATCCCACCCATACTCACATGTGGTTCCTAGAAAATAAGGCTTGTCAGCTTCGGAGGTTTGAGAAGCGATAGCACATTCAGCCCGTAGGATACAATGCTATGCCAATCAAAGAGGTCGTCCACTGACTCGCCTTAGAAAATAAAGGTCATCCTATGCAAGTACCAAAGTGGGCTCTCGGGTGCGAGTGGGTTTGCCACAGAATGTGGTCTGCCACTGTCACCGCTAAAGAGAGATGTTTCCACTAAGGTCCTCATGATCGGTCACTAGAGTCGACAGCTCTCTAGATCGACATCCTGGAATACGCAAGATGCGCACGCCATGATGGGTCCCAAGATAGCCTCGTCTAGCTGTGAATTTCGTGATTACCCACGTACACAGATGGCACGTAGGTCCCACTACTCTCCACTCTAAGTCTAAGTGTATACTCGAGCCTGTGTACTGAGCTTATCTCTCAGAAATCCCATCCCGCCAAACAGAAAACAGCACAATCCAGTATAGCAGTAATAAAATGATATGTAATGCTAAAAAGCCGTAAATACAATAATGTACAGTAAAACAGTAAATAACCATACAATAAAATGGTAAATATAGCACAACAGTAAACACCCAATGAAAGAAAAACAGACAAGCGTTAGGATTGACTCGCTTAGGATGGACCAGCAATAGGTCAACCAGTCCCCAGCAGAGTCGCCAGCTGTCGCTCCCGGGATTTTCATCCAAGTACAAACGCGAAAGTGGCAACGAACAGAGTCGCCAGCAATGTGTATTTATCCCCTGAGAGGGAAAGGAAACACCGCATAAACCTGAAGGGAAGGAAAGAGCATGGTCTTGCGACCAAGAGAATGGGTAAGGGAGTCGGTTACGCGAGAGGAAGGTATTAGCACCCCCTCGCGTCCATCGTACCCGATGGGATCCACGCTTGCTTGTCTCAATCAAAGGGTGATAGAAAAGAATACTGGAAAAGGAACTGAAAGAAAGAAATGAGAAAGAAAGGAACAGGAACGAGAAACAAATGTAGGGAAAATAAAAGAAGTGCTCGCATGGGCCCTACCCCACTGCCTACGTATCTCATCGGGAGCATGAGAATCAGAGCGACGTAGTTCCCCTCACTAGGGATGGATTGTTTGTGTTTTTTAGTGGAATACGTCAGCGTTCACGTTCTAGCAGTTTAGGTGTTGCAGCTCGCTGTAGGGAGACTTAGGCGTTACCTGTTTGCGGTAGAACGGAAATGACGCATCCTTACGGAAGGAGTGAATAAGATGAGGAAAGAATTCCCGAAGGAAAGACGTTATTGTTTGTTTTTGTCTTTTAGAAGAATTTTTCATTTGTTTGCATATGATAGTGTATCTGAATCTCAGTCATTGGAATGTGTACATTCTCACATTCCAAGATGGAATGAATAAGAAAATACACTAAGAGTGAAGAAGACCCCCACACTTAGTTCCAATTGTCAAGGTTCAAACACACTAGCATACTTGTGTTTCTTAAGTGTTTTGTTGATTATGAAATGAAGAAGTGTTTTTCTTTATTTGTATTTTCAACAAGTATTGCATTTAAGTCCCTCATACAAGGTCAAATGTTTAACACATTGACCCAAGATGGGCTATATGCTACACATTCTAAGATTACAAGAGAAGACCCCTTATAATCTTTTCTTTATATGAAAGGCCTAAATGCAATAAGTGCCTACCTTTATTAGATATTTTGAATTTTCTTTGAGATGAGAAGAGAGACTCAAGAGAGGAGAAAGGTAAAATCTATGTGGACTAAGACTCAATCCTAATTGAAGATTAAAGGGAGTAATCCTAATGGTTTGTGAGGTTTCAACCTAAAGTCTAAAGAAAGGGTGAATTAAACAATTCACTTCTAAAGTAGAAGATGAATTGTAATTCAAAAAGGGAAAGTGATGAGTTATTAAAAGAAAGCACATAAGTGCTTAACAAAACACAAAATGGAATTGTAAAAGAGATGAAAGGAAAGAAGTTTGAATGTGGATTTCTTATCCACACTCAATTGAAACTTACCAAAGCCCCTACATGGTTAGTAAACATGTGTAAGAAATATAGGGAGTAAAAGAACATTTATGCACCATAAAGCTCAAAAGAATTAGATGAGAAATCAAATTCTAAGATCACAACCAGAATGTACATCACATGGAAAACAAATGATTATCATCAAGCAAACTCGAGTGGATAGGCAACAAACATCATCCATGACATTAGAACATGATATCATAAGAAAAGGGAGAATGAAAGATGAAAAGAAATGGAAGAAACATGCATAAATGGAGCATGTAATCCAAGGATCAGAATTGAAATGAAATGAAAAATGATTCACAAACATCTCACAAGTATTCATGCATGACACATCAAAGCATTTAAGAAGTGATAGAAGAAGTAGAATTGAAATGGAAGTTCCAAACAAAGGAAAGTGCAAACACAACATGTTAAAGGTGCACAAGGTTCAAATGATAACCAACAAGCAAAGATGACATATGATATGTACCAATGACCTATAATGTCAAGTGAATGGTTCACAAAATATGCAAATGATCATGCAAGTATGCACAAAAGAAATCATGCAAACATGCACAAAGATTACAATGGTGTGACATGTTATAATGCTTTTAATGAAATGTCTTAAACAAAAATCAAATGAGTTCATGAAAATTATTCAAACATGATATTGAGGTACACAAACCAGAAATGAATCACATATCAAAGTAGCATGTAAAAATTCAAAGCAAAAAGGTTTTATACAATGCACTTAAACCAAATTGGATGCACATGCAAAGTAATGCCAAGATGAACATCAAAACATGCCATAGCAAGACCTAAAAAATAAAATAAAATCATATGACATACTTCAAGATGTTAATGACTCAATACAAAAAGAAGAGCATCAAAACAATTTTTAATGATCAAGAACAAAATTAAACAAGATCATGTACCACATTAAGAATGCACACCAAAGAAATTCAAAGAAAATTATGGAGCAGGGGTAAAAATGTCATAAAATCAGGAAATAAAATCACCAAAAATTTTCTAAATGTTTTAATGATGCTCATGAATTTTTGTGGAATTTTATGATGCTATTTAGTATTTTTAAAAATTAAAAAGCAAACGTGTAGAAAAATGGAAAAAAAATGCAATGCAAAAAGGAATGGGGGTGCATGACTAGTAATTACTCAGTTCAAATTACATTGGGCCTTAAACGAGGGGGTGTGAATATCAGTTTAGTCCAAGGTCCAAGTCTGCGCAGAACACACTAACAAACATACACTCTCAGTCAACAAAATTGACTCACTTATGGCCATTGGATCAAGTCAAGGTCAAACGAAAGTCAAAGTAACCAGATCTAACACACGCGCATGAGTGACCACACACATTACCATGCACTGCACCACACATTGATTAATTGAAATCAGAAATAAAACATGTGAGGTGCACGTGCATTTTAATGTGCTGGCACGTCCTGAACCACACGATCACGAAAAATGGACGGATGAGATCATAACATACATAAACCCTAACATTCAAAGCTGCCGGCCGGAGAGGGACCTCCGGTCACCTTCTCCGGCGAGAACCACCACCTGCAACTTTCACATCTCACCAAAATGTACAATACGCATACCAAATTGAAGCTGAGCTCATGCACATCATGAATCTACCACTATTTTTCACATAGCAATCACACACATGGAGAAACGAAGAGATGAAATCATGCCCTAACTTTTCAAACTATGCCTTTAGAAGGCCTATCAACTAGCCGGAGTAAGCAAAGCTTCTATCAAGCTTATATTAACAAAACCAAGTCAAAATTAAGGGGAATCGAATGGAAAAAGGTTGAGTGATAAAACCTGAAAGTATGGAGAAATTGTCGATGCTGAGAAAACCAGAGATTCTTGCTTCCTTTTTGAGCTTCACTTGGCCAAATAAAGGCTTTCAAACTCTGAAGAGTGATAATGGAGATGGATTTGCAGTGTGCTTACTTCAACAATCCAAATCTGCTTCAAGTTCAGAGATGATTGAGGATGAAACTTGGAGGTGGAATTAGAAGAGAATGATGAACTCGTGCAAGGGAGAGAGATTTGATGAAAAAGAGTGGGAGAATCAGAGAGAAAATTAGAGAGTATTTGGGAGTGAAATGAGAAGAATGGAGTTAGAAACTGAGATTTGTGAGTGATATCTTGATTTATAGTAGAGTTTAACCATGGTTTAATGAGTCAGTTAGGGTGAGTTAAGGTGGTTAAACTGAGTCCATCCTAACTAACTGAGCCAAGTTAGTTAGGGGACGAGTTATGCTATGGCTATGATGTTATGGTGATGACCTATGGTGTGTTATGGTGGAGCAGCAAGAGAAACGAATGGCAAAGGCTGCTGCATTAGAAACTTGCTCAGCAAGCTTGCTTTTTCTATTTCCATGCAAAGCACGTGCTAGTGTATGAGACTTATGTCATGTGTGCTTGGTTTAAAGAGGAAAGCTGGTGTGATGAAGTGTTTGTGGTGTGTGTAAACCAAATCGTGTATGTTAATGTATCAGTGTAATGTAGGGTAGTTTGATGATGTTTTTCTCTCTACTCAATGTCTGCATTAGGGAGTTTATGGGTTCATTGGAAAGAGGATGCATTGGAGCACAATATTGATTTGGAAATTGAGGTGGAATGAGGTCTCAAACATGTCTAAAAATGACCTTAAACAGATGGGCCAAGAACTGGTACATGGGTGCGCAGACTTGTGGCATGACCTATTTGTGACCTGGTCAAATTTCAGTTGCAATAACCATTCTTTGAGCCATCATAACTCCTTAACCTTTGATCAGATGAAAAATTGATAAACACCAACTTTGAAGATCTCACATAGAGGAACAACTTTGATGTTGAAAGATTTTCCATTTGAAGCCTCTAATCATGAGTAATTGATCAATACATTTGGCCCACCAAGTGTTTGAGAAAATGACTGCGCGCGTGCCCTGAAAATCTTGGTCATGACCTAGTTTTGGACCTACTTTGCTCAAACTTTGATCAATCATATCTCACTCAATTTTTATCCAATGGAGATGTTCTACACATGGATTTGAAGCTTAAAGCAAGACCTTTTGTTGTGGCCTGGTGGAATTTTCATTTGGTGCTTCAATTTTAAATGGCCTTGGTTCAAACTCTGGTGCAAAATGGCCAAAACTTACTATATTTAGTAACCCTACTTCACCCAAAAATGGCAACTTTCTACATCTTGATTTTTTCATGATTCCTTTGGAGTTTCTTGATCAAATTTTGTACATTGGTCACATATAACATGAATTTCATGAATTTGGCCTCAAAAAGTCAAGAGTTGACTTTTTCCTCTGATTATTTGACTTGGCCCTAATTTCCCTGATTTTTTATCTTTCTTCCAATTGAACCACTTCTAAAACCAATTGAGAAGTGATTTTCCACATACATACACTTAGGGACATATAGAATACCATGACATCAAGTTTTGTCCAAAAAATCAAAGATATCCTGATTTTATTAGAAACCCTAGTTTTGGTGCCCACCTCCTAGGAGAAAAATGTGCAGTCTTCAATTTCAAATTCCTCAGAGTATGTTGTGTATCCTCTTAAAGGATGATGGGATATACCATTTGAGGATGATTTTGGATCAATGAGCTATCTCTTTTGAGGTTTTTTCTTTCAATTATGAACCTCTTGCATGTTGAAGTATGTATTGCTTCAATCTCCCATTGGATCTCACTTCCTTGAGATTGTGGATGATCAATTGAGATGGTATGAGACATGAGAGACTCTTGGCTTGCCTGGAGGCAACTTGATTGACCTTCTTGTGCTTTGAATGATCCCTTGATTGTCCATCTTCCCCCTGATCACATGCCTTGATGGTAAGAGGAATGCTATGCTTCATTTTTCTATGTTAAATGCAATGCAATGCTAATGAGATGGATATGATATTGTAAATGATAATGCTATGCTAAGATGCAAAAAAGGGAGAGCAAATTTTAGGGTATTACAATATTCACTTGTAGTCCATATGATGCACATTCTGGTTGTGATCTTAAGATTGGATTCTTCATTTTTTTTCTTTTGGACTTTAATGTGTATTAAGTACTTGTTGCTTCTTATACATGTTGCTTTGTTTACTGACCATGCAGGGGCTTTGGTAAGTTGAAATTGAGTGTGGATAAGGAATCCATATTCAAAACTTCTTTCCTTTCATCTTTTACAATTCAATCTTGTGTTTTGTTAAGCACTTATGTGCTTTCTTTGATTAACTCCTTACTTTCCCTTTGGAATTACAATTCATCTTCTACTTTAGAAGTGAATTGTTTAATTCATTCCTTCTTTAGACTCTAGGCTTTGCAACCTCATAAACCATTAGGATCACTCCCTTAACTAATCAATTAGGATTGAGTCTTAGTTCACATAGATTTTACCTTTCTTCTCTCTTGAGTCTTTCACCTTCTCATCTCAAAGAAAATTCAAAATATCTAATAAATGTAGGCATTTATTACATTTAGGCCTTTCATACAAAGAAAAGATTATAAAGGGGTCTTCTCTTGTAATCTTAGAATGTATAGCATATGGCCCATCTTGGGTCAATGTGTTAAACATTTGATCTTGTATGAGGGACTTAAATGTAATACTTGTTGAAGGTACAAATAATAAAACACTTCTTCATTTCATAATCAACAAAAACACTTAATAAGTACAAGTATGCTAGTGTGTTTGAACCTTATTAATTGGAACTAAGTGTGAGGGTCTTCTTTTCACTTAGTGTATTTTCTTACTCATTCCATCTTGGAATGTGAGAATGTATACATTCCAATGACTAAGATTTAGATACACTATCATATGCAAACAAATGAAAAAACTCTTAAAAGACAAAAACAAACAATAACGTCTTTCCTTCGGGAATTCTTTCCTCATCTCCTTCATTCATTCCTTAAGGATGCGTCATTTCCATTCTACCGCAAACAGGTAACGCCTAAGTCTCCATACAGCGAGCTGCAACACCTAAACTGCTAGAACGCGAACGCTGACGTATTCCACTAAAAAACACAAACAACTTTCCCCAGTGAGGGGAACTACGTCGCTCTGATTCTCATGCTCCCGATGAGATACGTAGGCAGTGGGGTAGGGCCCATTAGAGCATTTCTTTTATTTTCCCTACATTTGTTTCTCTTTCTTTCCCCTTTCTTTCTTTCAGTTCCTTTTCCAATATCCTTTTCTATCACCCTTTGATCGAGACAAGCAAGCGTGGATCCCATCGGGTACGATGGACGCGTGGGGGTGTTAATACCTTCCCTGCGCGTAACCGACTCCCGAATCCAGTTCTCTTGGTCGCAAGACCATGCTTTTCCTTCCCTTCAGGTTTATGCAGTGTTTCCTTTCCCTCTATTGGGATAAATACACATTGCTGGCGACTCTGTTTCGGTGCCACTTTCGCGTTTGTACTTGGATGAAAATCCTGGGAGCGACAGCTGGCGACTCTGCTGGGGACAGGTTGACCTATTGCTGGTCCATCCTAAGCGAGTCAATCCTAGCGCTTGTTTGCTTTTCTTTCATTGGGTGTTTACTGTTATCTTGTATTTGCTGTTTACTGCATTTTATTACTTGTACCATATTTACAGCATGTTAGTATTTACATTTCATATATTATACTGTGTTGCACTATTCTGTCTGTTTGGCGGGATGGGATTTCTGAGAGATGAGCCTAGTACACAGGCTCGAGTATACACTTAGACTTAGAGTGGAGAGTAGTGGGACCTACGTGCCATCTGTGTACGTTGGGTAATCATGAAATTCACAGCTAGACGAGGCTATCTTGGGACCCATCATGGCATACGCATCTTGCGTATTCCAGGATGTCGATCTAGAGAGCTGTCGACTCTAGTGACCGATCATGAGGACCTTAGTGGAAACATCTCTCTTTAGTGGTGACAGTGGAAGACCACATTCTGTGGCAAACCCACTCGCACCCGAGGGCCCACTTTGGAACTTGCATAGGATGACCTTTATTTTCTAAGGTGAGTCAGTGGACGACCTCTTTGATTGGCATAGCATTGTATCCTACGGGCTGAATGTGCTATCGCTTCTCAAACCTCCGAAGCTGACAAGCCTTGTTTTCTAGGAACCACATGTGAGTATGGGTGGGATGTTTACAGGTTTGCAGGTAACTTAGCCTCCTACATACCTTACTTGTGATTCTATGATTGTTACAGACAGTGTCTCCTATGACAGTGGTTTGAGTATTCATCTCAGATATATTGCCAGATTCAGTACAGAGACACAGGGCACACAGTTCAACACAGACACAGACACCTGGATACTTGATCACATGCCTTTTGCATTTGCATACTCATATCATAACAGGTTATGTTTGTCATTTTCAGGTACCTACCATATTGTCTGATTCCAATCATGAGTTTCCAAGAAGTTGAGGTTAAAAGGAAGAATAATGTGTCATATAAATTCCCTGATCCTAAGCTGGATTCATTGAACAAGATGATAGGCATGGCTGGTTCTGGTGTTCTCAGCACTTTTCAGAAAGAATATGGAGAGTTGATTAAAATGGTATGTGCATTCACAAAGTATGAGAAGGATGGGTTGCATACTTTCTTACAGTTCTATGAACCATCAATGAGATGTTTCCTGTTCCCTGACTACATTTTGATGCCCACTTTGGAGGAATTCTCATTTATTTTGGGAATTCCAGTCACGTCTTCTATACCGTATTTTTCTGAAGATGCTCTTACCCCCAAAGTAATTGCTGCTGCTCTACATCTGGACCTGTCTGTTGTGAAAAGTGGTCTGAGTAAACTTAAAGAAGACAAAGGATTTCATTTGGAGTTTCTTTTCCAACAAGCTCCGGAGGCTGCCGAGGCTAAAAAATGGACTACTTACAATGCTGTGTTAGCTCTTTGTATCTATGGTTTGGTGCTTTTCCCCGGTCAACCTGACTTTGTTGATATGCAGGCGATGAAAGTGTTCGTTTCAAAGAATCCAATTCCTACCCTGCTAGGGGATTTTTATTACTCAGTACACTTCAAAAATGAGAAGGGAAGAGGAAGTCTGGTTAGTTGCTGTACCCAATTATTATGTCATTGGCTCTTCAAACATTTACCTCGAACTGGCGCTTTCGTAGAAACTGCTGAGACAATGAAATGGTCCAAGAGATTGATAGGTTTGACTGCCAATAACATCATTTAGTTTGAACCCAAATTACTGACAATAGAGCTTACTGTTAAATGTGGAAGTTTTCCGAATGTGCCTCTACTTGGAAGAAGGGGTGGGATTAATTACAACCCGGTGTTGGCTGTTAGACAATTTGGTTATGCTTCGAGAAATCCTCCTGCTGATGAAGAGATTAGTGCTTCTCTGTTTTTCATGGGAACCAAGAATGAAAGAGTGCTAGAAGTAGTAAAAGCCTGGAAATTTAGGCAAAGAGAGGGAAAGCTAATCTTTGGCAAATGAGACTGTAGATCATACCCTGATTATGATGCTTGGATTGAGATGAAGGTCAAAGAGCTGTTGCTACCCTTTTTAAGAGAGATTCTCTTATGTTCAAATCAACACTCCATGGTACCGGCGGAAGAATGCGAGAAATGGAAGAAAATGGTTAGAGAGTTGCAGATAGAGAACTCTGGAATGAGCAGATGTCTTCAGAAAGCTTTGGCTGACAACAAAGAGTTGGAGAAGAGAGCATTGAAAGCGGAGAAAATCTTTGCAGACAAAGAAGAAGATTTTGATGATAGAGCTCGATACTTCCAGAAACTTACTTTGGGAGCAGATGATACTAGTCAGGCTCACAAGGCTACAAAGCAGGCGCTAGCCCGAAGCAAGGATTCATTAGCTAAACTTCATCAAGCTTGGGATGAAGTCAGAATTGAAAACTCTGAATTGCTGGCCCAGTTAAAAGACAAAGATGAAGAGCTGAAGAAAGCCCATGTAGAAAGAAGAAAGTATCGAGAGGATCTTGGCAAAAGTCAGGAACAGGTAAGGAATGCTGAAGATAAGCTGAAAATTGCCAACAAAGAGCTTGAAGATGTCACGGCAGATCTGAAGCTGGTTAAAATTCAAGCTGGGATTAAGAGGCGTAAAGGAGCTGGTGAAGATAAAGCCTTGCTGATGCACATGGGCTCACTATCTGATGCATTGGAAAAAAGGGACGTCGTAATCAAAGAGCTGATTGAGAAGCCACATCATCAGCGTACCCGCATCCTGTTCGAAGAGATTAAATATTCCAGCCAGAAGCTGAAGGACGTAGAGCTATCGGATTAATGATTTTTCGTTATTTCTTTGTAATTTGCCGTGGTTACCATCAGAATTGTTGATGGATCCATTTGACTGCTTGTTTCTTATTCTGTTGCTGACACTATGACAAATGTGCTTGAATTTTTTTGGGAATTTGAATGAAATGAGCTATTTCTGTTCACAATTTCTGGTCTTCAGATATATGTGACATGTCTGCACACTGGCACACTACAAAATCACTATTTCTGGTCTTCAGATATTTGTGATTGGTGTATATGAATATCTCTTCAAGGCAAAACTCAATAATCATGATTTTTGGTCGTCAGGAATTCGTGGTTACGATTGGAATCAGGATGTGAAAAGTATCTTGAAATGACAAACATAACTGTGCATTTGCATTTGCATAGCATATCATTTTTGCGTTGCAGGTTTTCTTTTTTGCAGGCGCCTGCTAACCTTTATTTGGTTTTCAGGCACGATAGCTGATACCCCAGTTCACCGATACTCTACCCGACGCAATTAAGCCCGAGTCATGGAACAAGTTCAGACTGAGTTAGCTAATTTGAGGGGAAGGATGGAGCAGTTCATGAACCTTATGCAGGGATTGCTCAAGGTCAGCAGGAGCTGAGGACCGGTCAGGAAAACATGAGGGTTGGTCAAGATGCCATGAGAGTCACCATTCAGAGGCTGGAGACTGAAATCTCAAATCACAATGTGCGCACTCCTCCTGTCATCAACATCCCCACTGGTGAGGTACATTTGGGACTTGATAATAATGGCTTAGAGGATAATCAAGATGACCAGTTTACCGCATTCAACAATGACATGGGTTTCTACAATGAAGACTGGAAGTACGAAGGGTTAGATGAAAGACTCAAGGCTATTGAGAGCCAAAATCCTCTGGGGATTGACGTAGAAGACATGGGTCTCGTGCAGGGTGTGAAAATCCCTCCCAAGTTCAAGCTCCCTACATTGGATAAGTACAATGGCAGTACCTATCCCAAAACACATTTGCAAGCTTACAATTACAAGATTGCCGCTTATACTGAAGACCAAAAGCTCTGGATGTATTTTTTCCAGGATAGCCTGTCAGGCGCCTCCCTGGAATGGTACGTTAAGCTGGACAGGGTTCATATAAAGAGCTGGAAAGATTTGTGCACTGTGTTTCTGAAACAGTATCAATATAATTTAGACATGGCACCCAATCGTACTCAACTGCAGAGTATGACTCAGGACCACAAAGAGGGCTTTAAGCAGTACGCACAGAGATGGAGAGAATTGGCTGCTCGAGTTTAACCACCTTTGGGTGATCGTGAGATGGCTGATATGTTCATGAGCACACTCCAAGGGCCGTATTTGGATAGATTGGCTGCGTGTCCTTCCACAGGGTTTGCCGACATTGTTATTGCTGGGGAACGAATAGAGAGTCTGCTGAAGTTGGGTAAGATTCAAGACGCCGGTGGGACTGGTGCTTCGAATTCGAGGAAACCCTTCGCTAACGGATCAAGGAAAGGAGAAGGGGAGTCCAGTGCTGTGCATAGAGGAGGGGGAAGAGGTAGGACTCAGTCTTATCATCTGGTGGATGCTGTAACCATTCTGGTTCCGGCAGGACAGCAAGCTCCAGATCAACAAGCTAGACCCCGATTCTAGAATAATAGGCCAAGGGACCGTAAGTTTGATCCCTTGCCTATAACTATGCTGCTTTGTTACCACAATTGCTCAGAGAGAAGTTAGTTGAACTTCGGACTATAAGGCCGCTAGATACTGGAAAATTGCCTCAAGGTTATGATGTTAATGCTCGATGTGAATTTCATTCTGGTGCGCAAGGTCACTCGATAGAGAAGTGCTGGGCCTTTCAACATAAAGTTCAGGACTTGATTGACGCAAAAGCTATTAATTTCTCTAAGTCGCCGAATGTTCGTGATAATCCAATGCCCCATCATGGAGGTGCAAACACGAATGCTATTTCTGATGGTGAGAAATTGAATCTGATTACTGATGTTAATATGGTAAAGACTCCGCTGTTGCTGGTAAAGGAGCGTTTGTTAAAAGGAAAGGTATTTCCTGGATGTGGCTCTGATTGTGAGGATTGTTCAAGACAGATTAACGGCTGCAGTAAGTTGAAAGTTGAACTGCAGGATCTTATGGACGAAGGAAGACTTCAGTTTGATAAGGTGGAGAAGGAAAAAGATGTTTCTGCCGTTACCATTTACTATAATTCAGTTGAGATACAGGCGCCCGTTGAAGATCCTATTGCTATCATCGCTCCTGAGAGGCCGAGACCAGTTACGATTATAGTGCCTGAATCTGATTCTTATGTGTCTAATCGAACAGTTCCATGGCAATATGGAACTAACACTCATCAAGGAGGAAGTCAACAGAAAGCAGAGGCTGTTGGTACCAGTGTTGAGAATGTCAGTGGACCAAGTGGTTTCACCAGGAGTGGTCGACTGTTTGCTCCCCAGACTCTAAGGAGTGATAAAGAAGCTGAAGCCGTTGCAAGAACAAAAGGAAAACAGGTTGTTGATGACAAGGTGCCTGTTCAGGAAGAGGACCCTAAAGTCAATTTTGATAATGATGTTGAGGAATTTATGAGGATTATCAAAAAGAGCGATTACAAGATCATTGATCAGCTTAATCAGACACCCTCTAAAATCTCAATATTATCCCTGTTAATGAGTTCAGATGCACACCGGGCTGCTTTATTGAAGGTTTTAAAGATGGCATACGTTCCCCATGAGATTACGGTGAATCAGTTGGAGGGAGTAATTTCTAATGTCAACGTGAGCCACGGGTTGGGGTTTACAAATAAAGATTTGACTCCAGATGGACGTAATCACAACAAAGCGTTGCACATCACACTTGAATGTAAATGAGCTATTTTGTCGCATGTGCTGGTCGACACAGGTTCTTCCTTGAATGTGTTACCCAAGAAGGCCCTGATGAAAATTGAAGTAGATGGATTGGTCCTTAGACCCAGCGATCTGATTGTGAGAGCTTTCGATGGATCCCAAAGATCGGTGTTTGGGGAGGTAGAATTGCCAATACAGGTTGGTCCACAGATATTCAAGACAATCTTTCATGTTATGGACATTCAGCCTGCTTACAGCTGTTTGTTAGGCCGACCGTGGATTCACGCAGCAGGCGCAGTTACCTCCACACTGCATCAGAAGCTCAAATACGTGTTCGAGGGTCAAGTGGTTACCGTTTGCGGTGAGGAAGATATATTTGTGAGTCATCTATCCACGTTCAAATATGTGGAAATGGATGGGGAGATTCATGAAACCCTGTGCCAGTCTTTTGAAGCCCTGAACATCAGCAAATCCCCAGAATCTACTTCAACAGCAATGGTGTCAACTGTGCCAGTTAGGCCGAGTGCATCGATTGTGTCCTACAAGCAGGCCAGAGAAGTGGTTGAAAGCGGAAATGCCCAAGGTTAGGGTAAGGCTATCGACGTGTTTGTGAAAGAAGATAAGTTCAGCATTGGATACCAACCGGGCCAGACGCCACTTCCCCGATTCCGTGGGCCAATCAATTTCAATAGTGGAGGAATTATCAACCCTAATCAGTCCTGCTCAGCAATGAAGATGACGCTGAAAGCTCAGATTATCTGGACAGATGGGTGTATGCACTAGCTCCGGGCGAGGCATTGCAAAACTGGTCTAGTGAAGAAATCATTCATGTTGTACATCATTCAGAGTAATAATTCTTGTCTTTCATAATGCATGAAATCCCACACTCTGCCCAAGGTGTGAGGATCCATTTGTAGGGCCACCATATTTTCTCATATAATGTTCAAACATCAATAAAGAGGACGTTTTTGTTTACAAATTTGTGTTCCTTTATTCCTTCTTTATTTTATTTTTGTACAAAGAAAATAAAAATGGTAATGCACTTTCTTTTGTTTTTAAGCAAAAATAATCTAAAATAAAGCATCAATCCAATCATGCAGACTTGATTTTGTGGATTCCTTTGAAAATGATTCTGTTATGCCCACATATGATTTCGACAATCCGATCTATCAAGCTGAGGAGGAAAGTGATGAAGACTATGAACTCCCGGAAGAGTTGGCTAGATTGTTGAAACAGGAGGAAAAGACCATTCAGCCTCATCAGGAAGCTCTTGAGATTATCAATATTGGTTCAGAGGAAAGCAAGAAAGAGATCAAGATCGGTGCAAGTCTGCAGGCTGATGTAAAGCAAGAGCTGATAGTCATGCTACGGGAATACGTTGACATCTTTGCTTGGTCATATCAAGATATGCCAGGTTTAGATACAGACATAGTTGTGCATAGACTACCATTGAAAGAGGACTGTCCACCGGTCAAGCAAAAGCTGCGCAGAACGAAACCAGAAATGGCTTTGAAGATCAAAGAAGAAGTACAGAAACAGTTGTATGCAGGTTTTCTGGCAGTAACCAACTATCCTCCCTGGGTGGCCAATATAGTACCGGTGCCGAAGAAAGATGGCAAAGTCAGAATGTGCGTGGATTACAGAGATCTCAACAGGGCGAGCCCTAAAGATGACTTTCCACTCCCTCATATTGATGTGCTGGTTGACAATACTGCCCAGTTTTCAGTGTTCTCATTTATGGATGGATTCTCCAGGTACAATCAGATAAAGATGGCGCCTGAAGACATGGAGAAGACGACATTCATTACCCCGTGGGGTACCTTCTGTTACAAAGTAATGCCTTTTGGGTTGAAGAACGCAGGGGCAACTTATCAAAGAGCAATGGTGACGTTATTCCACGATCTAATTCATAAAGAGATCGAGTGCTATGTGGATGACATGATTGCTAAATCAAAGACAGAAGAGGAACATCTGATCAACTTGAATAAGTTTTTTGAGAGGTTGAGGAAATTCAGGTTGAGATTGAATCCTAACAAGTGTACTTTCAGCGTGCGGTCCGGAAAATTGCTGGGTTTCATCGTCAGTGAGAAAGGAATAGAGGTTGATCTTGCTAAAGTGAAAGCTATACAAGATATGCCTGTACCGAGAACTGAGAAAGAAGTTCGCGGCTTTCTAGGGAGATTGAACTACATTTCAAGGTTCATATCTCACCTAACTGCCACCTGCGAACCGATATTCAAAATGCTAAGAAAAGATCAAACGGTCAGGTGGAATGATGATTGTCAAAATGCATTCGATAAAATAAAAAGATATTTGCAGGAACCTCCGATTCTGATACCTCCAGTTCAAGGGAGACCACTGATTATGTACTTGACAGTGCTCGAAGGATCCATGGGTTGTGTTCTCGGTCAACACGATGAGACAGGTAGGAAAGAACATGCTATCTACTACCTGAGCAAGAAGTTTACAGATTGTGAATCACGTTATTCAATGCTTGAGAAGACATGTTGTGCACTCGCATGGGCCGCAAAGCGATTAAGACAATATATGCTCACACATACAACCCCGTTGATTTCAAAAATGGATCCGGTCAAGTATATTTTTGAGAAACCAGCACTTACAGGCAGAGTTGCAAGGTGGCAGATGGTACTGACAGAGTACGATATTCAATATACTTCGCAAAAAGCGATCAAAGGAAGTATACTGTCAGATTATCTTACGCAACAACCTCTTGATGATTGCCAGCCCATGAAGTTTGATTTCCCTGATGAGGACATCATGTTTCTCAAAGCAAAAGACTACGAGGAACCACTTCTGGAGGAGGGGTCTGACCCTGAATCCAAATGGAGTTTGATGTTTGACGGGGCAGTTAATATGAATGGCTGCGGAGTTGGTGCAGTTCTCATTACACCAGAAGGTGTTCACATGCCCTTCACTGCCCGAGTAACTTTCGGATGTACCAACAATGAAGCAGAATACGAAGCTTGCATACTAGGGATTGAGGAGGCTATTAATTTACGAATCAAGACCCTCGATATCTTTGGTGATTCAGCACTGGTAATCAATCAAGTAAAGGGAACTTGGCACACACATCAGCAGAATTTGATTCCGTATAGAGATTATACGAGGAGATTGCTGACATTCTTTACAACTGTCAAGTTGTACCATGTTCCTAGAGATGAAAATAAGTTTGCAGATGCCTTGGCCACTATATCTTCGATGATCAAAGTGCATGGTTGGAACTTTGTGCCCAGGATTGATGTATCTCGTCTTGATAGACCTGCTTTTGTGTTTGATGTTGACGCAGTGTCTGATGATAAGCCTTGGTACCATGACATTAAATGCTTCTTGGAAAATCAAGAATACCCGCCTGGGACATCTTCCAAAGACAAGAAGACATTAAGAAGGCTAGCCGGTAGTTTCTTCTTGAACAAAGATGGCGTGCTGTATAAAAGAAATTTTGACACGGTTCTGCTCAGATGCGTGGATAGACACGAGGCAGACCTGTTGATGATTGAAGTGCATGAAGGCTCTTTCGGTACCCATGCCGGAGGACATGCGATGGCTAAGAAATTGTTGAGATTGGGGTATTATTGGTTGACAATGGAGTCAGATTGCTGCAAGTATGCTCGCAAGTGTCATAAATGCCAGATCTATGCAGACAAAGTACACGTTCCCCCCAATCCGTTGAGTGTCATGTCCTCTCCGTGGCCCTTTGCAATGTGGGGCATTGATATGATCGAGAAAATTGAGCCTACTGCTTCAAACGGCCATCGTTTCATCTTGGTCGCCATTGATTACTTCACTAAATGGGTTGAAGCAGCATCTCATGCCAATGTCACTAAGCAAGTGGTAGCTCGTTTCTTGAAACGAGATATTATTTGTCGATATGGAGTTCCCGAAAGAATCATTACTGATAATGGTTCTAATTTGAATAATAAGATGATGGCTGAGTTATGTCGGGACTTCAAAATTGAGCATCACAATTCTTCTCCGTACCGCCCAAAGATGAATGGCGCGGTCGAAGCGGCCAACAAAAATATCAAGAAGATTGTGCAAAAGATGGTTGTCACGTACAAAGATTGGCATGAGATGTTACCATTGGCTTTGCATGGGTATCGAACATCAGTCCGCACGTCCACTGGGGCAACACCATACTCACTTGTATACGGTATGGAGGCAGTTCTCCTGATCGAAGTTGAGATTCCCTCTCTCCGAGTACTGATGGACGTTAAGCTAGATGAAGCTGAATGGGTACGAGCCAGATTTGATCAGCTGAGCCTTATTGAGGAGAAGCGATTAGCAGCAGTATGTCATGGCCAGCTATACCAGCGCAGAATGAAGAGGGCATTCGATCAAAAGGTTCGACCTCAAGTTTACAAGGTCGGAGATGTGGTAATCAAGAGAATATTTCCTCCGAGTACAGATCACAGGGGCAAATGGACTCCTAATTATGAAGGTCCATTCGTGGTTAAAAAGGTTTTCTCAGGCGGAGCCTTATTGCTGACAACCATGGATGGTGAAGACTTTTCATCCCCTGTTAATTCAGATGCAGTTAAAAAATACTTCGTATAAATAGACCCGCTGGATAAAAGAATAAAAAAATCCAAGAAAAAAAGGGCATCCCGGCGAACCAAAAACAGAATAAAGGTTCGGGCAAAAATTAGGGATATAATTTTAAAAAAAATTTTTACACCCGGTAAGTTGAAAACCCGAAAGGGAAACTTAGGCAAAAATGGGTATCCCAGTGGATTGAAAACCTGAAAAGGCGATCCACGCAAAAGAGGGATTTAAACGAATGACTGCAGTCTGAATTAATCTGTACGTTCTCTACTCTTCAGCAAACTAGTAAAGCTTCCGAAGGAGGGATTGTTCCAATCACGAGCTTCTGAAGGCGAAGATAATCAAGAGAGTTGGAATACATACTGGTTATAACAGAATCAAAAATCAGTTGGAATTCAATTTCCGCATTATCATTAAGATAGATTTCTTTTCTCAATTTTATGGCAATCAACTCTTTCAGGGGTTTGCTTCCGATTGTAAATTCGCCAATTTTGGCATTTTATCAATAAAATTGAATATTCAGTCACAAGCTTTTATTTTCATTTTACTGTTTTGTTTGCAAAAACGTCCGATTTTTGATAATAAAACATTACTTTGAAAATATCGTGGCCTTGCAAAAACATGCACAAAAAAGACAATTAAAATTACTTTGCTTGTTGGACAACCTTGGATGGTGGACTCAAAAACCATGCAATATCCTGGGGCATGTGCATATATTCTTTCTGTTGCAGGTAATGAGTGCGATCGATTCAAGCAGTACGAAAGTTATCTCTCAGCACAATCAACAGTTATTTGCTATGACTTGATACTGTTGTATCTTATTAAGTCGATTCTCTCATTCAAGATTTCTCACCGGGTTTTGTGACGACAACAGTTGCCGAAGATTGAATTCTTCTGTGTTGATAACGGTTATTAATGCAGTGAGCACTCCATGTCCATAACAGGTGCAAATCCTCCGGTACCTCGCAGACGATGTAAAGAGTAGTTCAAGACGGGGTGTTCGTCTAAGAGTTTGAAAACACTTAGTTTTCTATAAAATCCTCTTAAGAGACTAAGCTTCTCGCAGTAACATCCCCTGTGGAGTTTATTCTCGGCAGGATGTACCAGTAAGTGGTAGTGCCATATTTCCCACAGGTTTCAGCATGTGAAATTTGTCAAAGAATAATTCCTAGCGGAGTTGTTGACATTCCCGAGCATGGGGCATATTGAGTTTCCCCGGCAGAAGACGTTCCAAATCTATTATCCCCAGTAGAGTTTGAAGATGTTTGGTTTTCTGTAAAATTCTCTCAAAGGGCATCCCCAGCACGAGACGCTTTAAAGCGGTTTTCCCCTAGCAGGATTTGTGGTAAACTTATTATCCCCAACGGAGTCGTCATAAGGAAAGTTCGCATAACATGGGGCATTATAACACTTATCCTAAGATTGACAGTTTTATTCCTCAGTAGACTATCGTGGAATTGCTTTGGGTTTCCCTAACAAATATAGGGATTTTTTCCCAGCAAGTTGCAATGAAAAGTCCAACGACAGATTGGCAGAAATCCAACACGAAGTGGTAAAAGTCCAACGACAGATTGGCAGAAATCCAATACGAATTGGTAAAAGTCCAACGACAGTTTGGCAAAGCTGCAAAAGTCCATCTGAAGATGGCAAGTTTGAGATTCCAAAGCCGATTTGGTAATCATTGAAGTCCAACGACAGATTGGCAGAAATCCGACACGAATTGGTAAAAGTCCAACGACAAATTGGCAGAAATCCGACACGAATTGGTAAAAGTCCAACGACAGATTGGCAGAGCAGCTCAAGTCCATCGACGGTATGGCAAGCCAGTAGTCGCCTGGCGTCGTTCAAAAAGACATTGTTGAAAGTCCATCGACAGTATGGCAAGCCAGTAGTCGTCTGGCGTCGTTGAAAAAGACATTGTTGAAAATCCATCGACAGTATGGCAAGCCAGTAGTCGTCTGGCGTCGCTCAAAGGACAGATCTCTCCGACAACGTTTCATTGAAGTTTTAATCCAGCAGTCTCGTTGGGTTTATATCCCTTTTGTTCTTCATCATCCAGAGCAAATTTTTGGTTATATTTGGTATTCAATCGCTATATACCTTGAAGGTCTGAAAGCAATCGCTTCAGGCATTCAGGTCTACAGCGTTTGAATAGGGGCAGCTGTAATACCCCAAAATTTGCTCTCCCTTTTGGCATCTTAGCATAGCATTATCATATATCATATCATATCCATCTCATTAGCATTGCATTG
This sequence comes from Lathyrus tuberosus, assembly GCA_022829125.1. Classification (NCBI taxonomy): domain Eukaryota; kingdom Viridiplantae; phylum Streptophyta; class Magnoliopsida; order Fabales; family Fabaceae; genus Lathyrus; species Lathyrus tuberosus. The sequence goes on from JALAZF010000115.1 coordinate 10,176,456, forward strand.
CATCTTTAACATAGAAAAATGAAGCATAGCATCCCTCTTACCATCAAGGCATGTGATCAGGGGAAAGGTGGACAATCAAGGAATCATTCAAGGCACAAAAGGTCAAACAAGTTCACTCAAGGCAAGCCAAGAGGTCTTTCATGTCTCATACTATCTCAATTGATCATCCAAAACCTCAAGAAAGTGAGATTCAATAGGAAATTGAAGCACTACATCATTCACTATGCAAGAGGTCCAAAAACTGAAGGAAAACCCTCAAAAGAGATGGTTCATTGGTTCAAAATCACCCTCAAGTGGCATATCTCATCATCCTTTAAGAGGATACACAACATATTCTGAGGAATTTGAAATTGAAGACTGCACATTTTTCACCTAGGAGGTGGGTATCAAAATTAGGGTTTCCAATTAAATCAGGGTATCTTTGATTTTTTGGACAAAACTTGATGTCATGGTATTCTACATGTCCTTAAGTGTATGTGTGTGGAAAATTGCCTCTCAATTGGTTTTGGAAGTGGTTCAATTGGAAGATAGATAAAAAATCAGGAAAATTGGGGCAAAGTCAAATAATCAGAGGAAAAAGTCAACTCTTGACTTTTTGAGGCCAAATTCATGAAATTCATGTTATATGTGACCAATGTACAAAATTTTATCAAGAAACTCCAAAGGAATCATGAAAAAACCAAGATTTGGAAAGTTGCGATTTTTGGAAGAAGTAGGGTTTCCAAAAATAGTAATTTTAGGCCATTTTGCATCAGACTTTGAACCAAGGCCATTCATAATTGAAGCATCAAATGAAAATTCCACTCGGCCACAACAAAAAATCTTGTTTCAAGCTTCAAATCCATGTGTAGAACATCTCCATTGGATAAAAATTGAGAGAGTTATGGATGATCAAAGTTGAGGAAAACTTGGGCAAGAATGCAAGTCAGCTTGGGCAAATTTCAGGTCACGCGCCATCATTTCTACAAACATGTGGTGGGCCAAATGTTTTGATCAATTATTCATGGTTAGAGGCCTCAAATGAAAAACCTTTCAACATGAAAGTTGTTCCTCTATGTGAGATCTTCAAAATTGGTGTTCATGATTTTTTCATTTGATCAAAGGTTAAGAAGTTATGTTGAGTCCAATTTGCTATGATCATGCTGAAAACCCAGGTGCCAAGATGCCTTGCCAGCCAACCCTTTGCCTCGCCCATAACCAGTTCCCATACCTTTGTGTTCCAATCCATTTTTCAACCTATTCCAAGCCTCATTTCAATTCAATTCTCATACCAAACATGTCCTGTTACATCTCCTCTTTCAAATGAATCCAAAAACTCACCAAACCATCCATCGAGTAGAGAGAAAAACATCATCAAATCACCCTATATTCCACTGATGCATTGATGGCTTTGATGCACATTTTGGTTCAAACATCCTTCAAATGATTCTTTCCCTTATTTGAACACACCATTGCCATTACAAACATTTGCTATAGCACGTGCCTTGCATGAAAGTGGAAAGAACAAACTTGCTGAGCAAGTTTCAGATACACCAGCTGTGCCATTGCAAGTTCATTTTCATCTCCGCCATAGCTCTCCATGAACCAGCTGCACCATATCATTGCTCTCCCTAACTAACTTGACTCAGTTAGTTAGGGATGACTCACCTAAACCACCATGACTCAGTTAACCAACTCAGGTTAACCATGGCTAGAGCACACTATAAATCGAAACCTCACTCTCAAAATTTATTTGGACACTTATTTTCACACTTTTACTCAGAAACGCTCTCTTCTTCTCTCTCAATCTCACCATTGCCATTGATTTTGAAGCTCACTTTGTTCAATTCTCTCCAAAACTCTCTCTGATTATCTCAAGTTCTCAACATAGCAACTGGTTTTGAAGCTTGGATTTCAATTCTTCTCCACTGAATCATCATCAATTTCTTCATCTAAGCCTTTATTTGGCCAAGAGTAGCTCAAAGAGGAAGCAGAATCTCTGGTTTTCTGAAGAATATCTCAAGGTCACAAATCTTCAGGTACGAATTTCCACCATTATAGACATGCTTTGAAGATGTTTTCAGGTTCTTGAAGCTTCTTATAAGCTCAAGAACTTGTCTGGCTAGTTGATAGGCCTTTAGAGGCATAGTTGAAAAGTTAGGGCAAAACTTCCTCTGCTCGATTCTCTTATTTCATGAACTTTTTGTGCATTTTATCACTGGATCCGTACTCCTCATCACGTCAGCTTTCCATTGATGTATATTTTGTGCATATGTGCTTGCCTAAAAATTTTTGTCACCGGTGGTTGGCCGGAGAAGATGACCGGAGGTCATCTCCGGCCGGTGGTATGAACTTCTAGGGTTTTGTTTGCAGTTTTGATCATAGCCGTCTGATTTGTTTAATCCAAGGGTGGAGAAGTTGCCAGCGCATTAAAATAGGTGTTCATGTCACGTGTTGTATTTCTGATTTCACTTAAGCATTATGTGGTGCAGTGCATGGTATGTAGTGTGTGTCTTCATGTGCGTGCGTTGGATTCAATTACTTTGACTTTGTTGTTGACTTGACTTGATCCAAGGGTGATAATTGCTTGACTTTTGTTTGACTGAGTGTGCATGATTGCTAGTGTGGATTGCGCAGATGTGGACTGGACTAAATTGCTATTTGCACCGTGTGTTTCAAAGCCCAAACCATTTTGAACTGATAATTTGCTATGCATGCACCCCCTCTCTTATTTTCATTTCCTTTTATTTTCTCCATTTTATACACGTTTCCTTTTTAATTTTTAAAAATTACTAAACTACATCATAAAATTCTAGAAAAATTCATGAACATTTTAAAGACATTTAGGAAATTTTTGATATTTTTATTTCATGATTTTATGATATTTGTTCCCCTGTTTCATGTTTTTCTTTCAATTTCCATTTGTATGCATTCCAAATGTGATACATGAATTTGTATAATTTTGTTCTTGCTCATTATAAATTGTTTTGACTTGATTCTTTTTGAATTGATTCACTAATACATTGAAGCATGTTATATGATTTTTATTTGATTTTTTAGATCACTTTATGACATGTTTTGATGCTCATCTTTGCACCATTTTGTATGATATTTCAACTTAACCTAATTGCTTTGTTTGAAGTCATTTTTGCTTTGAATTTTGACATGCTATTTTGATATATGAATTGCTTATGACTTAGGCATTCCAATACCATGCTTGCATAATTTTCATAGGTCCATTTGATTTTGGTTTAATGCATTACATTTGTAGCATAATAACATGTCATATCATTCTAATTTTAGTGCATGTTTGCATGAATTCTTTTGTGCATATTTGTATGATCATTTGCATATTGCATGAGCTATTCATATGATATTATAGGTCATTGGTACACATTATAGGTCATCTTTACATGTTCATTTCAATTTGAACTTTGTGCATCATTAACATGTATTGTTTGCACTTTTTTTTTTGAACTTTCATTTCAATTCTTCTTATATTACTTCTTGAATGTCTTGATGTTGATTCATAAATACTTTTGAGATGTTTACAAACCATTTTCCATTTAGTTTAAATTCTGTTTGTTGATTTACATGTTCCATTTATGCATGTCCTTTTCCTTTCTTTTCATCTTTCATCTATCCTTTCTTATGATAACATGTTTAAATGCAATGGATGATGATTGTTGCTTACTCATTTGAACTTGTATGATGGTATTCACTTGTAGTCCATATGATGCACATTCTGGTTGTGATCTTAAGATTGGATTCTTCATCTTTTTTCTTTTGAACTTTAATGTGTATTAAGTACTTGTTGCTTCTTATACATGTTGCTTTGTTTACTGACCATGCAGGGGCTTTGGTAAGTTGAAATTGAGTGTCGATAAGGAATCCATATTCAAAACTTCTTTCCTTTCATCTTTTACAATTCAATCTTGTGTTTTGTTAAGCACTTATGTGCTTTCTTTGATTAACTCCTTACTTTCCCTTTTGAATTACAATTCATCTTCTACTTTAGAAGTGAATTGTTTAATTCATTCCTTCTTTAGACTCTAGGCTTTGCAACCTCACAAACCATTAGGATCACTCCCTTAACTAATCAATTAGGATTGAGTCTTAGTTCACATAGATTTTACCTTTCTTCTCTCTTGAGTCTTTCACCTTCTCATCTCAAAGAAAATTCAAAATATCTAATAAAGGTAGGCATTTATTACATTTAGGCCTTTCATATAAAGAAAAGATTATAAAGGGGTCTTCTCTTGTAATCTTAGAATGTATAGCATATGGCCCATCTTGGGTCAATGTGTTAAACATTTGATCTTGTATGAGGGACTTTATTGTAATACTTGTTGAAGGTACAAATAATAAAACACTTCTTCATTTCATAATCAACAAAAACACTTAATAAGTACAAGTATGCTAGTGTGTTTGAACCTTATTAATTGGAACTAAGTGTGAGGGTCTTCTTTTCACTTAGTGTATTTTCTTACTCATTCCATCTTGGAATGTGAGAATGTATACATTCCAATGACTAAGATTTAGATACACTATCATATGCATACAAATGAAAAAACTCTTAAAAGACAAAAACAAACAATAATGTCCTTCCTTCGGGAATTCTTTCCTCATCTCCTTTATTCATTCCTTAAGGATGCGTCATTTCCGTTCTACCGCAAACAGGTAACGCCTAAGTCTCCCTACAGCGAGCTACAACACCTAAAATGCTAGAACGCGAACGCTGACGTATTCCACTAAAAAACACAAACAACTTTCCCCAGTGAGGGGAACTACGTCGCTCTGATTCTCATGCTCCCGATGAGATACGTAGGCAGTGGGGTAGGGCCCATTCGAGCATTTCTTTTATTTTCCCTGCATTTATTTCTCTTTCTTTCCCCTTTCTTTCTTTCAGTTCCTTTTCCAGTATCCTTTTCTATCACCCTTTGATCGAGACAAGCAAGCGTGGATCCCATCGGGTACGATGGACGCGTGGGGGTGCTAATATCTTCCCTGCGCGTAGCCGACTCCCGAATCCAGTTCTCTTGGTCGCAAGACCATGCTTTTCCTTCCCTTCAGGTTTATGCAGTGTTTCCTTTCCCTCTCTTGGGATAAATACACATTGCTGGCGACTCTGTTTCGGTGCCACTTTCGCGTTTGTACTTGGATGAAAATCCCGGGAGCGACAGTTGCGAAGCATTATCGCTTTGGGGTGCTACAGTTCGATTCATTTTTTATCCTATTGAAGCTGATTAAGGAAGGGAAATATATGTCTCCAATTAACCCTGCTTGCAAACTGAGTTTAAACAGATGACTGTTGGCTTACAGATGCTATTAAGATTGTGGGTCTCTCTTAGGTTATTTTGTTAAAAAAACAGTGTCTAGGCTATTGGTAAGATGTTAGGACTGATGCTTTCTGATTGATGTATGTAGGTATGAGATTTTGGGTTTTTGATTAGTATGCTCGCTAAAATTTTTCCAATCTTATGCCTACGTATTCCCATTTAACGAAACAGGGAAATCAGAGCGATCGTAGTTCCTCATATTCTATGGGAGGAAGAAACGTTGTTTTGGTGTCTTGTTCAAAGCCCAAGACGTGAAGCTAAATGTGGTTTGTATCTTATTTAATGCCCAAGATATGAAGCTGAAGGGTCTATTTGTATCTTGTTCGAAGCCCAAGATGTGAACCTAAAGGGTTTTGACTTTAGAGAGAATTTGTCATCTCTAAAAGGGGATATTTGGTCTGTTTGTCACAACTGTCGGGTGACTGATTATAAATGAGAATTACTTTAACTGGGATATGTGAACCCAGCAATGCCATAATTTCCTTTATAGGGGATTTTTAACCTGAAGGAGAAGACATTAACTTAGTTTAGAGCAATGCAATCTTTCCTTAGGAATTTCTCATGCTAAAAGAGGGACAGTGGCGTGGATGTAAATAATCCAGAGGCTTGCCATTTACAGCAATTAGATGAAGGAAAATAAGTTGTTGATGTTTGTATACTATGAGAAAGGCACATATTTTGATGCTAAAAGGCTAATTGACTCAACCAGGGTTTTCTTATACAAAGCCTAAGAGGAGGCTATTGACCTAACAAGAGGGTGCTTTTAGGTGTCTCGTACGAAGCCCGAGAGAGAGGCTAAAAAGGGTTGACTCAACAAGAGAGTGCTAAAAAGTGACTGACTCAACAAGAGAGTGATTTTATATGTGTCTTGTATGAAGCCCAAGACGGAGGCTAAAAGGTTTTGACTCCACATGGGGGTATTTTATACTCAACAAGAGAGTGGTTTTGTATCTCGTACGAAGCCCGAGATGGAGGCTAAAAGTGGGTGACTCAACAAGAGAGTCTTTTATACTCAACAAGAGAGTGTTTTTATATCTCGTACGAAGCCCGAGATGGAGGCTGAAAGGTTTGACTCAACAAGAGAATCTTTTATACTCAACAAGAGAGTAATTTTGTATCTCGTACGAAGCCCGAGATGGAGGCTGAGAGGAAAGTGACTCAACAAGAGAGTCCTTTATACTCAACAAGAGAGTGGGTTTTACCTCGTACGAAGCCCGAGATGGAGGCTAAACAGGTTTGACCCAACAAGAGAGTCTTTTATACTTAACAAGAGAGTGTGAAAAGGTTAGCTCTGTTGGGGAGAATCATTGTACAAAGCCCAAGAGGAGGCTATTGTGCTGGTGACTGTTTCAGTTTAGTGACAGGTCTAGTATGTTGGATAAAAGAGAAAATCAGTTCTTATAAAGGGAACGATTAAAGGTATTGTTGTGCTTTGGAATTGATCAGAGGATCAGGGTTATTTCCTGTTCTTTAAGGAAATGGAAAATCCAAAGGGTATTGAGACTGTCCAAGTCTACTGGTGTTTTGAGAAATCGATTCTCAGGTAGTGAATGATCTTTGTATAATGCCCAAGAGAAGGTTGGTATGTTAAGGGATGAGGGTCAACCCATTAACAGGTCTGACACTTGACTCAGAAAGACAACTCTAGCAAATTGATGACTAGGTTATGTTCCTATACCTGCAGAGGTCTCTGGGTCCTTGTACTAAGCCCAAGAGAAGGCATGAGAGCTTTTAAGAAGCCGAAGGGTCCTTGTACAACGCCCAAGAGGAGGCGGGGATGCTTTTAAGAAGCATGTGGGTTCCCCAACCCCGAGAAGTTAAAGACATGCCATTCACCGAGAATAGATCAAGCCAGGAAAGTCCGAGAATTTGGAAGAAACTCAAGAGATGTCATTCACGGAGAAAAGATCATCTCTGGGGAGTAGAGTCTCTTTGACGATTTCTAAGGGTGACAGTCTGAGAAAGGGTTCACAGAGAATGTTGCCTCTCATGTCTCTATATTGTTTGACCCCAAGAGGAGGGAAGACTGTGTCTGGTAATCCTATGGGGATCTAGTTTTGTTTGTATTTAAGAGTGACCAACAGGGCTTTTCCTAGTGCTAGACGTAGTTGCCGGGGAAAACTCTAAATAACTATACTAGTATTACACAGTTGATATTTGACAAGTATATAAAAGTTTGTGAAAGAAGACTTACAGTGAGTAGCCCCACACTACAGTTATATATATATATATATATATATATATATATATATATATATATATATATATATATATATATATATATATATATATATATATGAAAGCGGATAAAGAAAGTGGGTAAACACTTACTCGGTTGTAGAGCTTCCATGCTGTTTTGTTAGTTTGTTCAACAAAGAAAGCTTTGATAACAATACAATATTCAAAATCAAAGAAGAAAGTGCTTTGAAAAGATTGTTGGGGCTTACAGCTTAAGGAGAGGTCCAAGGTTTTATCGGTGATTGCACTGTTATTTTATACAGGGACTTATACAAGTGACTGAGGCCCAAAAAGGTTTTCTGTACAAAGGGATGACTCTTACACTCTCTCAAGAGGACCAAAGGTGTTTAAAGAAAAATAATGGGGCTTATAACACGAGGGTAGGCCCAGATGATTTGTTTTTTGAATTGGCGATCACGCCGAGGTTTCTTTACCGTACTGGGTCTTATACAATGCATTGAGGCCCAAAAAGTTTTGGTTAAAAAGGGGGTTGGGTATTACACTCTAATAGAGGCCCAATAATTTAGTTTTGTACAAGTGGTGGGGCTTACAGCTCAAGGAGAGGCCCAGGGTTATTTGTTTTGAAAACGGCGATCGCGCCGAGGTTTTTGAAAGCACAGTGGGTCTTATACAATGACTGAGGCCCAAATATTTTGGTTTAAAAAATGGGTTGGGTCTTATTCTCTATTAGAGGCCCAAAATATTTGAAAAAGTTTGATGAGGGTTGAATTAATCAAAAACCCTAATTTGTTTTCAAAATGTATTTTAATTGAATAAAAATTCAATTAAAATGATCAAAATTGTTAAACATGTGTGGAACCAAATTTTTATCTTGGATTAATGTTTCAAAAATTGTGTTTCTATCCACAAAATGATTGGAAATCACTAAAATTTGAAGAATCAAGAGGGAGAAAATATTTTAAATGTCAAAAAAACAATTAAAATATTAATTCTTTAAAAAAATATCAAGTATATGAAATAAATAATATTTTTGGGATTTTTTGGGAAAATAAAATATTTTAACAATTTTGTGAATTATTAAAAAAAGAATCAACTCAAAATCATAAAATTCAGAGAGAAATTAATTTTTGAATCAATTAAATAAAATCACAAAATTCAAATATTTGAATTTTCAAAAAGGGCGCCAATAACATGGCAAGAACACGCGCCACCCTCTATTTTTGCAGATTTGCGTTTTCTATCCAATCTCACTGAATACTTGATTATATCATGTAATCTACATATCAATTTGTTCGTTTTCACCTCACGATCATGTCTATGGTCTTTAATTTCATTTATTTTAAGCATGGAATAAGAAATCAAAGAGAAACCTTAAGAACCCTAAAATTTGCATGAAGGCTCAGAAATTCCATACACGATTCAAACAAAACAATTGATTGAGAGAAAACACTCCATGCATGATTATGAACATATGGCCAAATTATTGTGCAGCAAAAAATGCATGAATCATAGAGTTAGAAGAGCTCATGCTTACCTCTTGCAGCTGATGACCGTGTTTTGTGTTAGAGGTGTTACAGCTAGGTTTCAATGATGTAGATAGCTTCCCTAGGTGCCAAGTGATGTGCCTGAGTGCTTGGAATGGTTTGAAACAAGCTGGAACTGAAGATGGTATCCCAACTGCAACTTGGTTAAAACCTTGAGCAGTTGGCTGGTGATTTTGTGAAATCAGTGTTCCAGATGTTGTTTAAGTGTTTGGATCACTTTTATATGATGTTTATGAAGTGTGTGTGTAATTGGTTTGGTTGGAATAGCTCTCAAACTCAAAACTCGATAGTGACTTGCTTTGGAAGGAAATTTTGGAGTGAAGAAGGAGATTTTGAGGAAAGCATCTATTTGATGGCTTTGGTGTACTCAAACTGATCACAATTGAGCTCTATTTATAGTAGAGCAAGTTTGTTTTGCAAGGAATAGTGAATGGCAACGGCTGTATAGGTTTGGCCAATGTTGATCAATGAGAATCCAAGTCTCCTCTAGCCATTGATTAGAGGTTAGGGCACAGGCTACTGGTTCCCTTGGTCTTGGATAAGTCTTGACTGAATTCAGTTGGAAATGGCTCAGTCCATGCCACCTTGGTGCATCCATTGAATGCTCCAAAACAAAATTGGAGTCTTGTCCCCTCTTTAGGGATTTCTAGGTTTGGCATGCTATCTTTGGTTCCAAGGACTTGGGAGGCTTGAGATCAGAGTTGATTCCTCCTTGGTCTGCCCTTGAGGTGTTCAGATGGATAAGTGTGTTTGTCATTTGCACAAATTTGGTAAATCGAGCAAAATGCACAAATCTGCCTTGCTTTGGCAGTTTTTAGTAAGGCATGTTGCCATTGTCATATCTCATGGCTCAAGTGGAATTTGATGGAGTTCTTGGCCATTTTGGAAAGCCCTCATATGATACAACAACTGTTTGATCATAATTGGTTTTGATACTTTTTGGATCCAAGTGAAAAATGCCCTTACATTTGGAAAAAAGTATGACAGATTCCGACTTAGTGAAAATTTCACTAAGTGTTAGAAAAAAGTGACATTTTCACTTTTTGTGATTTTGATCATTCCATAATTTAAAATCCATGAGGAATTGGAATGAGTTATGTTTGAAGCTTTTGTAGAGTGCCATGAGAGCTACAAATCCAGCTTTGAATGGGGAAAAATGGCCTTGTGGTTTAGGAGTTATGATCCTCCAAAGTTGGTACCCTAGCCACTTTGTTTCATAACTTAGAAAAATTTCTAATTTTTATGGTTACCCCTTTTACAATAGAAAAATTTCTAATTTTTATGGTTACCCCTTTTACAAGTTATCCCACTTTTCTTGATTTTTCTTGATGAATGATGATTCCAATCACACATTAACATTATTTTAGGGTTAAGGAACCATAATTGTGAAAAATCTCAAAAAGTCAAAGTTGACTTTTGTGCACAGTTGACTTTTTGTCAGATGAATTCCAAACTATGCGATCCTCTATGAAATTAAGTCCTTGACCTAAATCAAACTTGATGGATTGATTCCATAGGTGTTATAGGGTGTATTAAATCATGTCCCAAGGTTTGGGAGCATGTCTTGGTCAAAAGTCAAAGGCACTGTTGACTTTTTCCTCAAAACCCTAATTGTGGTTCTGATGAATTTGAAACTTGTTGCTCAAGCTTCTTGTCTCAATCCATTATTGCAAATGGATTAAGGTAGTGTATTAGAGACCCTCAAATCCTCCTTTGAGGTCTTGGCTCATGTTTTGTTCCAAAAGTCAACTTAGGGGTGAATTAGGTCAAGAAACCCTAATTCATGATTTTTGGTGAATGCATCCCCTGAGGCTAAATTAACTTGATGATTGGGTTCTTGATGTCCCTTGGAGCATCATAGGTTGTGCTTTGAAGCATTGGCTCGTGCCCAGAGGAAAATTCCCATCTGGAGGCCCTGGTCGACCAAGGTGACACTAGCGATCTTGAGGCTTGATCCACTCAGGATGTTGCAGCCTTGTGCTTAATCCTTGAGGTGGGAGTCCTCTTGATCCATTGGGGATGTTTGAGTGTTAGACAAGTTGAAGATCATGTCATTTATTGATTGATCCTTTGTCCAAGGCTCAGAGAGGACTTGAAACCCTAATTCTGATTGTAGTGAAGGCTCACCCATCTTTGGGGAGACTAATGGTTCATCCATATTGTGATGATGATTTGCACAATGATGGAAAATCTTAGTGGTCAAAATTTGGGGTATGACAGATGCCCCTATTTAATCTTCTTGGACCCGAAGGTGTGAATGGCAAAGGTATTCGGGCATTCGGGGTGCAAGAGGATTATATATCGGAATACCCGAAATTTTGATGGTGGTTATGAATGGTGGTTTGCGCATCCTTCTTCTTTTGCTAACAATGATGCTTAGAAAAGGTAAACTTCCCCTCGATCCTGGTTTCCTACCAAGGAACTGGTCTAAGTTTCTGAAATGAACTTCCCCTCGATCCTGGTTTCCTACCAAGGAACTGGTCTTAGTTTCTGATTTAAACTTCCCCTCGATCCTGGTTTCCTACCAAGGAACTGGTCTTAGTTTCTGATTTAAACTTCCTCTCGATCCTGGTTTCCTACCAAGGAACTGGTCTTAGTTTCTGATTTAAACTTCCACTTGATCCTGGTTTCCTACCAAGGAACTGGTCTTAGTTTCTTTTGTCAATAAACTTTATTGACAAGGGACGCTATGTGTAGCGGTTTTCCTCAAACTTCTCGCCGAATTTTCCTGGGGAGATGCCATTTGATGGAAAAAAATTTGATGTCAGACTTGCTAGGGAACCCATCTGTCTCAATTGTAGAGGGGTACAAACTTCTCTGTTGGAGATGCCATTTGTTGACTCTATTTGGGGAAAACGAGTCTCTTGAGAGACTGTTTCTGCTTGGAGATATTACATCATACTTTTCTCGGAGATCTTCTCGGAGAAATGCCATATGATGTGATCCAATTTTGAGGTGCTGATGACTTTATTAACATCGACTCTCCGAAGAGCAAAATCAATGTGTTGCTGAAAGTCTTTAGTTGTGAGGCTTTCTCTGGGGATTTTCCTTAATCCGGGAAAGCGAAGATATCATCTTCAATGGCGAAGAGTGAAATTTGTCAAAAGTTTCTCTGGTTTTCTCAGAGGTTCAAGTTATCAAAGTGGTCAAGGGCCAATTCTAATCCAGAGATAAGCTGGAGGAGAGAGATTGTTCAGACGCAACATTTCCTAACAAGGAAAGAACCGACAACTCGATTGTGAATACTTTTATCACTAGGGGACAAGACCGACTAGAGTGATAGTGATGCAATATGCATATGAATGTAAATCAATAATGCACTATGCATGTTTGTATATGCTGACAAAACTGACACGACATACAGACTAGTAGATGAACACGACTGGATACTCGGCCACAGTGGGAGATAAAAAGTATCGCTGGTTCAAGATAGCAATTCTGCCTTGCTTAGGAGAAGTAGTACCTGTGGGGGAACAACCGTTGATCGGGCTTAGAAGATGAGAACTCGGTCTAGGATGTCAGATGAAACATGGTCTCTGACACAACTGATCCTTCACTCGGGCGTACTGGTTTACAATGAGTACTTTGATTCTGCACTTTGAAGCTCAATTGCTTTTGGAGAAGCGATCGATGTTCTTTCGATGTTCAACAGTCAAAAGAAATTACCATCTTTATTTTAAAAGCAAAAAAATTTGACAAGTAGATTCATTTTTTTGTTTTATTTCAAGAATCGTTAATCACACATGGGCCGTCATAATTCAGAGTCCATTTTATTGATAGGACTCAAAAGCATAAGGGCTCAAATTTTATTGATAGGATGGAAATCAGTCAAGCGCGTGATTCCATGGAGTATTTACAAAGTTAGAAAATGGTAATTTAAGGGAAAAAAAGGCTACATTGAAACATAACGACCATTATCCTTCTACCAACTTTGAATTCGGGACATCCTGAGCTTCTGTCGAAAATGACTCTGACTGGAGTTTCTGATGGATGGCATTAGTGATGTTGAGGATTTACCTGTGTCAGACGTAGTTACTTGCCATGAATCCCTAACTTTTGCCTGGATTGTACTTTGAGATTTCTAATCCACCGGGATGATTTTTGATCATGTCTCTAATTTTTGCCTGGACTGCCCTTTCGGGTTTTCAATCCACTGAGATGTTTTTTTTTTATTATTTAGGCGAAGTATTTATTGACTATGTCAACATTTGTGGGGTAGGAAAACTCTTCCCCATCCATGGTTGCAAGTCTCAAGGCACTGCCTGAGAAAGCTTTCTTGACCACATATGGACCGTCATAATTCGGAGTCCATTTGCCCCGGGAATCAGTGAGAAATGATTGTATCTTCTTGAGCATGAGGTCTCCTTTCCTGAAGACGCGAGGTTGGACCATTTTATCGAACGCTTTCTTCATTCTTTGCTGATACAACTGACCGTGGCATAATGCCGTTATTCGCTTTTCTTCGATCAGATTCAGCTCGTCGTGTCGACTTTGACACCATTCAACTTCTGTTAGCTTAGCTTCCATCAATACCCGGATTGATGGGATCTCTACTTCTATGGGGAGCACTGCCTCCATGCCATATACTAGAGAGAAATGGGTTTCCCCTGTTGAAGTACGGACAAATGTGCGATAACCGTGAAGAGCAAAGGGTAACATCTCATGCCAATCTTTGTAGGTTACAACCGTCTTTTGAACGATCTTCTTGATGTTCTTGTTAGCCGCTTCTACCGCTCCGTTCATCTTGGGTCGGTAGGGAGATGAGTTATGGTGTTCGATCTTGAACTCAGCGCACAACTCTTTCATCATCTTATTATTCAAGTTGGATCCATTATCCGTAATGATCTGGCTAGGAATACCATAAGGCAGATGATATTGTTTTTGATAAATCGGACTACCACTTGTCGGGTTACATTGGCGTATGACGCTGCTTCAACCCATTTGGTGAAGTAGTCAATGGCTACCAGGATGAACCGATGTCCGTTTGAAGCCTTGGGTTCAATCATGCCAATCATGTCGATTCCCCATATGGAAAAAGGCCATGGGGAAGAGAGAACTTTGAGATGTGTAGGCGGTACATGGATTTTGTCTGAGTATATCTGACACTTGTGACACATCCTCATGTACTTGTAGCAATCAGATTCCATGGTAAACCAATAGTACCCTGCTCTCAGAACTTTTCTCGCCATTGTGTGTCCGTTGGCATGAGTGCCAAAGGATCCTTCGTGAATTTCTTTTATCTGCATGTCTGCTTCTGGTCTGTCTACGCATCGGAGCAAGACCATGTCAACGTTCCTCTTATAGAGTGTATCACCGTTCAGGAAGAAGCTACCAGCCAGCCTTCTGAGGGTCTTTCTATCCTTTCTGGATGCCCTTGGTGGGTACTCTTGTTTTTGAAGGAAGCATTTGATATCGTGATACCAAGGTTTGTCGTCTATGACTGCTTCGATTGCAAAGATGTAAGCGGGCCGTTCAAGGCGCATTATGTTGATCTTAGGTAAGTCGATCCATTGACCTACACTAATCATGGAAGAGAGGGTGGCTAAGGCATCAGCCATGTGATTCTCTTCACAAGGGATATGATGAAACTCAATTCTGTTGAAGAAAGGTAACAACCTTCTTGCATAATCTTTGTAAGGAATCAATCCTGATTGGTATGTGTTCCAATCTCCTTTGATCTGATTGAAGACCAAAGCTGAGTCGTCATATACATCCAAGTTCTTGATCCTCAAATCAATCGCTTCTTCGAGACCCATAATACAAGCTTCGTATTCGGCCTCGTTGTTTGTGCACTTGAATGTAAGTCTGGCAGTGAAAGGAATGTGGGTACCCTGAGGTGTTATGATGATTGCCCCAATTCCGTTTCCGTAATGATTGACAGCTCCGTCAAAGATTAGTCCCCATTGGGAACCTGGTTCTGGCCCTTCACTGGGTAGCGGTTCATCGCAATCTTTCACTTTTAAATACATGACATCTTTGTCTAGGAAGTCAAATCCGACAGATTCCTGATCGTCAATCGGTTGATGAGCCAAATGATCGGCTAAAATACTCCCTTTAACGACTTTCTGAGCGTGGTACTCGATGTCGTATTCTGATAACAACATCTGCCAACGGGAAATCCTTCCCGTGAGAGCAGGATTTTCAAAGACGTACTTGATTGGATCCATTTCTGAGATCAACCAAGTAGTGTGACGAATCATGTACTGGCGAAGACGTTTGGCTGCCCAAGCCAAAGCACATCAAGTTTTCTCAAGCATAGTGTACCGAGTCTCGCAGTCGGTGAATTTCTTGCTCAAATAGTAGATGGCAGACTCTTTTCTTTTTTGTTTCGTCATGTTGACCAAGCACACAACCCATTGAGTCCTCTAGGACTGTGAGGTAGATGATCAGTGGTCTTCCTTCCACTAGAGGTGATAGAATCGGCGGGTTCAACAAGTATTCCTTAATATTGTCAAAGGTGGTTTGGCAGTCCTCTGTCCAAACGCAGTCCTGATTCTTTTTGAGTAATTTAAAAATTGGCGCGCATGTCGCGGTCATAAGGAATATGAATCTGGAGATGTAGTTCAAACGTCCCAGGAATCCTCTGACTTGTTTTTCAGTCTTTGGGGAAGGCATTTCTTGAATGGCCTTGACCTTGTCAGGATTAACCTCAATTCCTTTATGGCTGACGATGAACCCTGGGAAACAAGTCAGAGGATTCCTGGGACGTTTGAACTACATCTCCAGATTCATATTCCTCATGACCGCGACATGCGCGCCAATTTTTAAATTACTCAAAAAGAATCAGGACTGTGTTTGGACAGAGGACTGCCAAACCGCCTTCGACAGTATTAAGGAATACCTGTTGAACCCACCGATTCTATCACCTCCAGTGGAAGGAAGACCACTGATCATCTACCTCACAGTCCTAGAGGACTCAATGGGTTGTGTGCTTGGTCAACAAGATGAAACAAAAAAGAAAAGAGTCTGCCATCTACTATTTGAGCAAGAAATTCACCGACTGCGAGACTCGGTTGCTCGCTGTTGATTTTGGCGAACAACCTCTGGTTTACCAATCTCTTATAAAATTGGGTTACTTGCAGGACCAACCACACAAATCCTGGGATACATGTGCAAATTTGTCTAACTCTTAGGAGAATGGTGTTTTAATAGTTTTGTTTTGTTATATCTTTTATGTATAAATGGTTTGGTCAAAGAACTAACTAAAAACTTCTGGTGAAAAATAAGTTGAATGAAAGTAAAAACTTGCATAAAATAAATGACAAAGGATAAATGACTGGGAAAAGTAAAGGCAATTATAAAAGACTGAATTTTTTATAAACTTAAAGATGGTGTTCACACGTACATTTTCCAGATAACAAACTCTTTTCTCTCACACGGGTACTTTGAGTATTTACAGGAATTTTGTACAAGTTTTTCACCCAAAATTCCACAACAACTATCCTATTTATATAAAAATATGATAACTGCCAGACAACGGAAAAATTCTAAATCTTTGACACTTGGCCTTCTGCATGTCTTCTTTTCTTATGAAGCTTCCACGCGTCTTCTGCCAAACATTATAACTCTTGAATTTGAATTTTCCCTTTTTGTCGAAGCGTTGCGCCTCCCTACTTTGTCGAATTGTCGAAAAGTAACAAATGTCCCTTAAACCTTGTTTGACGAAAACTTCTTTATGTTTCTGTCGAAATGTCGAAACGCTGTTTTTGTCGAAGTGTCGAAAACTTCTTTTGAATACCTTCGTTTTCTTTCTTCTTCACCTGTAGCCATTTTCTTTAGTTAAAGAACATCATTTTGCCTACCAAAACATGGTGTCGAAAATATATGGCTACAAATTGCCCCCCAGCAAAGATGTTTCGACTTATTTCTGGAGAAACCATCATTTGCTGTTGAAAATACTTCGACACCATGTTACCTGCATTAATGATGTTGGTTTTTAAGACGTGACCTTTTGTTAAGTCCCAAGAAAAATCCATCATTACACTTTCTTAAAACGTCCCATCTAATCCCACGTTCAGACATGATCTCCATAACCCTAAAAACTAGCTAGCCATGCCTTTCTCAACTTTCCATACTCTTTAATATAGAAACTGGAACGTTTCCTCACCTTTCCCTCTATAAATACTCATTTCCAAATCTTTTAAATACTTTTACGTTCCTGACCCTCTTCTTCTTCACTAACCCATTTCAAACCTTCACACCTTCTTTTGAAATTTCTTTGCTTCCTTCATCAATGGCTCCTCGCAAAGCTCCTATTAACAAGAAAACCAAGAAGGCCAAGAACACTATCGTTCTCCCTTATGCGCACGAGTTACCTGGACCAGTGATTGTGAGCAATCAACAGTACATTCCAGAGCCTCCAAATGAAAGAGAGAAAGCAAGCATTTATCAATCCCAGGTACTCATTCCGGTTCTTATTTCTGGCACTTTCCATGCAATGTTGGGTCCACTCCCTGACCCCAATGCAAACGCGGATCGTTTAAAGGATTTTTTTCCCTATGTATTCTTATTCAAAACCCATAGGTGCTGGAATAAAACCCAAACCTAGTGAAACGTCCCCAAAAAATCCTGATAGCTCCTCAGCTTCTGAAGAAATAAATTTAGCATATTTGAACCAAGCTAGGATCTTTAGAAGTTGCCCTTTGACAAAAGATCCTTCAGACTATTTGGCCTGGCTGACTAAGGTCGAAAAAATTAAAGGGGATTTCTGGAAGCAAACTGGCATTTTCGACTTGATCCAACTGTCGAAGGTGGGTCCTAGTTATTTCCCAAACATGCTCCTGGCTTCCCTTTACTTTTGGGACAGCACCTATAACAACTTCCATCTTCCATGTGGAATGGTCACTCCAACCTTCTTCGACATAGCTGCCATAGTTGGCCTCAGCCCTATAGGATTAGACTTCGACCCTACTGTTTTAGATGAAGATACTATAGGTTTCAACACCAAATATGCCTCCTATTCCTTGTTTATTGCTCATTATTATGACAAAACAACTACAGAAGTCTCTGATGTAGAGCACATAGCCTTTTTGACCCTCTGGTTGTCGAAATTTGTCTTTTGCTCTCGTTCTCTTCAAGTTGCCAAAAAATACCTTACCATAGCTAACCAACTTCATACTGGGAAAAAACTTTGTTTAAGCGAAATGGTTTTGGCGAACCTTTATGAATCCATTAGCGAGAGTGTGGAATTTTTGAAGACTGTCAAAGAGAAAGGAAAACTAAGCTTGGCAGGGCCTTTCTGGCTTCTACAGTTATGGCTAAATGCCACCTTCGAGGCCTCTCTCCCGATCAAGAATAAAGTAAATGAGGAAGAAGTAAAGGACAGAAACGTCGAATGGCCTAGGTTGGTAAAACTAACTCCATCTGATGAAGGGATTAGCCTTCGACAAGCCTTTACCAGTTATGTAATGATGTTTGCCAATGATACAGCTTCACTCCGTCCATGGCACCCTTTGCCAACAGAACTATTGGTCCCAAATGGTTTACCAAACAACTTCCTTTTGAGATGCAGAAAGACGAAGACACATTTTTGGTTATCTGGGAATCGTTCCTAACACCAAGACACCTTTTCTCCCATCACAACACGAATAACACAAAAATCTCCCTTATTGTTTATCAACCCAACCTAGTGGCTCGACAATTTGGGTTAATCCAAATAAAAACAAAACCCGTTTATCCAAAGAAAGGTTGTATTATGTTTTCACAATTCTTTTCATAATCTGGAGAAAAGCATAGAGTTATCAGAAAAATACTTTGATGAGACTCTGGAGATTCAACCGGTGGTCTTTCGACCATCCTTCCTCTGCACTCAAGAATTCGATGTTTGGTGGAAAGACTACTACCTCACTAGATTCTTCGACGTGACGGCCTTTACGACTCATCTGACGAATGCTTTTACTTTTGTGCAGGATCGAACAAAGAAAGGTACTGAAAGACATATTAAAGAAATCCAAAAGATTTAGCATTATTTTGAAACTATTTACCGGCCAAATGATCTTAGTCGAACCATAAGCGAAGCAGCAGTGACTTTGAAACACAAATTTACAGCAAAATTGGAGAAGCTGGTGTTGCCTTCATATGTTCGTCCAGAAATACGTTATGATTTGGCATACAGCTATTATCCACCGAAGTTTCCCTCACTACCTTCTGCTGAATTTGGTGTAGCATTAAGCCCTCCATTCCCAGATTGGTTTATTTGTGGATCTCACCTAAAGCTGCTCCGTGAATCTTGTAAAAAACCTGCTGAGCGTGTGGTTCCGACTAAGTATCATTTGGACAATTTCCCAGGACACCTTCATATTGGAATAGAACACGTTCGCGTGGAATCTCCCATTCTTGAAGGTGTTTAAAGAAACACAATTTTTCTTTACTTTATTCTAACTTCCTTCTTCTGCTTTTTTTCTTTTGTATTCATTTCTTTACTTTTCTTCCTTTCTTTCAGCTGTCAAGATTACTCCTAAAAAGGCTTCTGTCGGAAGTAATTTTGGAAAGGTGGTCGAACAACCAACCTCTACAGTTGAAAAGGTTTTACCAGAAAATATCAACTTTCTTCCATGTAATAAGCTCTGTTTAACTCGAACTCAAACAATTTTCTCTTGTGTTTTTAGGTGAGTCAAAACCCACCACCCTATTTGTAGACATATATTTTCGACACCATGTTTTGGTAGGCAAAATGATGTTCTTTAACTAAAGAAAATGGCTACAGGTGAAGAAGAAAGAAAATGAAGGTATTCAAAAGAAGTTTTCGACACTTCGACAAAAACAGCGTTTCGACATTTCGACAGAAACATAAAGAAGTTTTCGTCAAACAAGGTTTAAGGGACATTTGTTACTTTTCGACAATTCGACAAAGTAGGGAGGCGCAACGCTTCGACAAAAAGGGAAAATTCAAATTCAAGAGTTATAATGTTTGGCAGAAGACGCGTGGAAGCTTCATAAGAAAAGAAGACATGCAGAAGGCCAAGTGTCAAGATTTAGAATTTTTCCGTTGTCTGGCAGTTATCATATTTGTATATAAATAGGATAGTTGTTGTGGAATTTTGGGTGAAAAACTTGTACAAAATTCCTGTAAATACTCAAATTACCCGTGTGAGAGAAAAGAGTTTGTTATCTGGAAAATGTACGTGTGAACACCATCTTTAAGTTTATAAAAAATTCAGTCTTTTATAATTGCCTTTACTTTTCCCAGTCATTTATCCTTTGTCATTTATTTTATGCAAGTTTTTACTTTCATTCAACTTATTTTTCGCCAGAAGTTTTTAGTTAGTTCTTTGACCAAACCATTTATACATAAAAGATATAACAAAACAAAACTATTAAAACACCATTCTCCTAAGAGTTAGACAAATTTGCACATGTATCCCAGGATTTGTGTGGTTGGTCCTGCAAGTAACCCAATTTTATAAGAGATTGGTAAACCAGAGGTTGTTCGCCAAAATCAACAGCGAACAAATTGGCACACCCGGTGGGACCAGTGCAAAATTTTAGAATTTTTTACAGAATAACTCTTAGCCAAATAGTTTCTACTTTATTGTATGATTTTGAGAAGCGGTAAATTAGCCATAACTGACGTAGAAAGACCTAAAAGAACAAGAGTAAGAAGAATGGCGAATCGGCCAATTAATCCAAATCCAAATGAAACCATTCCAGTTTCCAACCCTATCCCTTCGACAGGGGGGAAGTGGATTCAAACCCTGTTTTGGAGGAGGCTATGCCTTCATCAACAGGATCTATACCAGCGGTTTCGCTCTCCCAAAACATGCCTAGTTCTTGCACAATGGGACATTCAATGCCCATGGGGACGCCTCCTCCTGGAGGACATAATTATAGGCCATTTCAGACAAATTTTTCCATGCCTATGTTTGGTAGAGAACAACCATATGGAATTCCAACATCAGTAATGGCAAACTTGCAAAATGTACCATCCTTGTATTCGGATGCCATGGTCCACGTGTCTTCACCATTACAAGGGTCGGGATATGGCGGAAGTATGAGTAGATTATACCAACCCTTACCAAATTTCCAAATGCCAGCAATTACAAATAATTCTGCGCAAGTAATTCGACAACAAATGGACGAAAGTAATCATGATATGGTCCAAATGTTGACACAACAAATGGGAGCAGTGTTTAATCCTTTAATACAAAACACTACCCAAACCAACCAATTATTGGCTGCGCAAATGACGCGTATTGCTGACTTTTTTGGTGTTCCTCAAACACGACAAAGAGAACAAGTAATTCAAAACCCAGTAGTGAATGTCGAAGAGGAGCCCACAATAAATCAAAGGCCTTTAGAGAATCCTCAGGCAAACCCTAGAAACCAAGAGGCAGTGATCGAACAGCCTCGTGTCGAAATACCCGTTCAACAAGAACCTAGGAGGGTAATCGTCCAGAGAGGCGAAGATGCTGATGATGTCTTGCGACAGCGAATACGATATAACCATCTACCTGCCGAAAACAATTTAGCAGCCGTGGTCGAAAGGATAATGGCGCAAAATGGGGTAAATGTAGGATTACAAAGGCCTAGTTATACTTCCCCACTATCTGAATATATTCTACAACAGGAATTACCCCCAAGGATGAAAGTCCCCAAATTTACCAAATTTTCAGGGGACACTAGCGAATCCACCATAGAACATATAACGCGTTATTTGATCGAAGCAGGAGAAATAACCAATAATGAAAATTTGAAAATGAAATACTTCCCAAGTTCTTTGACAAAAAATGCATTTACCTGGTTTACATCCTTGCCTGCGAACTCTATATTCACATGGACCCAATTAGAAAGACTGTTCCATGAATAATTTTATATGGGTCAGACTAAGATAAGTTTGAAGGAATTAGCCAGTGTTAAGAGGAAATTTTTAGAGCCTATAGATGATTACCTAAATAGGTTCAGGTTGCTTAAGGCAAGATGTTTTACACAAGTGCCAGAACAAGAATTAGTCAAAATGGCTGCAGGGGGTCTAGATTATTCTATAAGAAAGAAATTAGACACTCAATATTTGAGAGACATGGCACAATTAGCAGATAGGGTAAGACAAATTGAAAGGCTAAAAGTTGAGAAATTTAGATCAAATAAAAACAAAAAGGAGAGAGTAGCCTATGTAGGAGTATGCCAGGATGATGATGGTGACGAAAATGAACTAATTTTGTTCGACGAACAAGAAATTGATCTGGCAGAACTAAAGTCAGGCCCACCATACGCGTGTAAAGTACTAACTCCGTCGAATGGAAAAAATCCAGTCGAACCTGAAAAGAATGATAGGTTTCCTAAAAGAACTTATACGTTCGACGTCACCAAGTGTGACAAAATTTTTGACTTATTAGTCAAAGATGGTCAATTAATAAAACCAGCAGGCACTAAAGAGCCTCCGGTGGACCAACAGAAAAAGAGAGGTTTTTGAAAATACCATAACTTTTTGGGTCATAAAACTTCTCAATGTTTCCTTTTCAGGGATCTTGTTCAGAATGCAATCCGTTATGGAAGACTGAAGTTTGGAGACAAATCAAATCAACAGATGAGGATTGACTCAAACCCCATGCAGGTGGTCGAAGCCAATTATGCTGAACCTTCCACTGTGAATATGGTGGAGGTCGAAGTAGCCTCTGATTGTAGTTTTGAAATGGTGGAAGCTGCTGAGGGCTTCGACAACAATATCAACATGGTGGAGGTTGTTGATGATCTCCTAGACAAGCATGAGGAGGAAAAAGTATCCAAGGACTTTGTAGACCAGCCAGTGTTGATCAAGATTACTGAAAATCTTGATGTAGGAAATTTGAATGGCTATATCAACAAAGTTGAGACTACTTAAGGTTTCGACAGTAAAAACAAAGTTGGAGATACTGAAGTCTTCAACAATTCGAAGAAGGAGGAAACTACTGAAGGTTTCAACAACCAAAATGCAGTTGGAATTACTGAAGGTTTCGACGAAAAGAATAACAACAAAATTGCTGAAGATGGAGTAATTTGGGATACTTTGGGGGAGCCCAGTGGAAAATTCGACTATCTCGTGAAATATTCTGCACCCCCAAGTTCTCGTATTAACATCAACAAAATCCAGCCAACTGGATGGGGAGATGTCTTTGAAGATATTGGCGAAGGAGCAAATGATAATGCCCCTATCATCAAAGAGGAGGCTACTGAAGGCCTTAATCATGACAAAACAGAGACAATTGGAGTTGCTGGCAAGATCACCACTATGGAACCAGTCAATAAGAACGTTACCAGAATAAAGGCAGAGGCTGTTGAAGGCCTTGTAAAGCCTGCTCCTTACGGGATTTTGCGTAGAACAATGGAAGACCCTAAAGAAAACTCAGTCAGGCAATGCTGCAAACTCACCTCCAAGGACCTACAAGGTTTGGCGAAGGGCGTCATAGGACTTACAAGCCATCTGTCAAAACTGAGAATGACAAGTGGGTCCAACCAATCAGAGATGCTCAAGGGCAGAAAAGATGGAAGAATTTTGAAATGCAGAGGGGTTCCTCCATGGAAGGAAAAAGGGAGGTCGAAAAACAGAAACCAAGACCATACCCATCAGAAAACTATAAAGGAAAGAATCCAATGTCAAGATCTCAGTGGAGAAGGTTCCAAAGGCAGAAGAGAGCGGAAAAAGAGGCTGCAGAAATGAACAAATTCAAAGAAAACACTCTTGATGAAAATAAAGCTGAGTCAAGCAAAAACATGCAAACGATGAACCAAGAGTCTGCTCTAAAAAACGAGCCATCTCAAAAGGATAAACCAAGCAACATGGTAGAGATGTCGAAGCCTAACAACAAGGTGCCAGAGGACGATGAAGTGACTGATGATTTTAGGTTAGACTCAGAAGCAACTTTCGATGTCGCATGCAATGTGGTTTCAGTGCTGCCTAAGGACTATGATAGAGTGATGGAAATCGAAGACGAAGAAGATGATGTTGAAAATGACAGCATGGGGCTCAGGCCTGTATGTTATTATATAATGAACAATGGTTGTGTCGAAGAGTAAAACGCTTTCTTTGAAAGACCAGATGATGCAATGAAGGCACACTTGAAGCCTTTATTCATAAAAGGAAAAGTGGAGAACGTTGGTGTCAACAAGATATTAGTAGATGGTGGTGCTGCTGTGAATTTGATGCCCCATTTCATGGTAAAAAAGATTGGAAAGGATGACTCAGACACAAAGCCCCACAACATGGTTTTGTCAAATTATGAGGGAAAAGTAGGAAGTACCATGGGAGTGATCCAGGTGAACCTAACTGTTGGAACCATAACAAGACCAACGATGTTTATAGTGATAGCTTCAAGGGCAAATTATAACTTGCTGCTTGGAAGAGAGTGGATTCATGGGATAGGAGCTGTACCATCATCCATGCACCAACGAATAGCCATCTGGAGGCCAGATGGGATTGTCGAGAATATTGAAGCAGATCAAAGCTATTTTATGACTGAAGTAAACAATGTGAATAGTCGAAGTTTTGACAAGAATTTGGCTCACATACCCCTCTGCAACCCAGCAGAATTCGACTTAAAGGCAACTGACAACGCCTATTGTGCCATGTACCTTCACCCAACACGTGGTTTTCAGTGGGACAAAGAAGTGATTGGCGAACCAAGTCACGTATGGGGAACTTCGCCTATTGAGCCAACCGGTTGGGGAAGTGAATTTGATGATTATGACGGGTGAAGCCTCAGCGATCGAAAGAATTACGACTTATATAGCCGAAAATAAACTCAAAGCGGCCCTAGAGGCTGAAGTGAAATACATGGCTGTCGAAGCCAACAAAAAAGATTTTGGAGAACAATGTCCCCAAAGGGATATTGAAAAAGTTTATGACAACAATCAGACTGGCGAATGGCAAAATCAGAAGCTTGACGCCATCTATGATGACGAACCCTTGGGGTTCGAAAAGGATCCAGCGTCGACTAACATGAAGATGGTGGTGCAGGATCCACTAGAGGAAATCAATTTAGGACTGGGGGCAGAAAGAAAGCCAACTTACATCAGCGCCAAGATGGATCCTCAGTTCAAAGTCGAAATAGTCCAATTGCTAAATGAGTACAAAGATTGTTTTGCATGGGATTACGACGATATGCCAGGATTAGACAGGAGTTTGGTCGAATTGAAGCTGCCAATAATGGAGGGAAAGAAGCCAGTAAAGCAGACTCCCAGACGCTTCGCACCAGAAATCTTGTCGAAAATAAAAGAAGAAGTCGAAAGACTTCTAAAATGCAGATTCATCCGCACCACCAGGTATGTCGAATGGATGGCAAACATTGTTCCTGAATTAAGAAGAATGGCAAGCTGAGGGTATGCATTGATTTTAGAGATTTAAATTCAGCTACCCCTAAGGATGAATATCCTATGCCAGTGGCAGAAATGCTCATAGATTCTGCAGTAGGCCATGAGTATTTGAGTATGCTTGATGGATACTCTGGCTATAATCAAATTTTTATTGCTGAAGAAGATGTTCCTAAAACAGCTTTTCGTTGCCCTGGAGCAATAGGAACCTATGAATGGGTAGTAATGCCCTTTGGTTTAAATAATGCTGGAGCAACTTATCAAAGAGCCATGAATTCAATTTTTCATGAATTTATCGACACTTTTATGCAAATATACATTGATGATATTGTGGTTAAGTCTGTTTCAGGAATAAGTCATATAGACCATCTTCGACAGTCCTTTGAAAGGATGAGAAAGTTTGGTTTAAAAATGAATCCCCTTAAATGTGCTTTTGGTGTGCAGGCGGGGGATTTCCTAGGTTTTGTGGTCCACAAGAAAGGGATCGAAATAAATGAAAACAAAGCCAAAGCCATAATGGAAGCGAAAGTGCCAGCGACAAAGAAGGGATTGCAGTCTCTGCTAGGGAAAATCAACTTTCTTAGAAGGTTCATTTCCAACCTTAGTGGGAAGACACAAGCCTTCTCACCTCTACTTCGACTAAAGAAGGAAGATTTCACATGGGGGCAAGAACAGCAAGATGCCTTCGACAAGATCAAAGAGTATCAGCCAGTCCTCCAGTTTTGATGTCTCCTTGTAGAAAAAGAAGTATGAGATTATACATTTCAGCGTCAGACAAAACTTTGGGAAGCATGCTGTGTCAAGAAGATGAGAACGGCGTCGAAATGACTATCTATTATCTCAGCAGAGTCCTAAATGATGCTGAAACTAGATATAGTGTGATAGAAAAATTATGTTTGTGTGTATATTTCTCTTGTACAAAGTTAAAGCACTATATAAAACCTGTTGATGTATTTGTTTCTTCTCATTTCGACGTAATAAAATATATGTTATCTAAATCCATTTTACATAGTCGAATTGGGAAATGGGCTTTGGCATTGACAGAATATTCCTTAAAATATCTGCCCTTGAAGGCTGTTAAGGGACAAGTGGTTGCTGATTTCATAGCTGACCATTCCATAAATGAAAATGAAGTAAAATATGTCGAATTAGAGCCATGGATGTTATATTTCGACGGTTCCAGTCATAAGAATGGAACTGGTATCGGAATGCTAATTATTTCTCCTGACAAAATTCCAACAAAATTCAAGTACAAAGTCGAAGGCTTATGTTCAAATAATGAAGCAGAATATGAAGCTTTGATTGCCGGACTTGAAATATTGTTGGAATTGGGGGCAACAAGAGTCGAAATAATGGGCGACTATGAGTTGGTGATAAAACAATTGACAAGAGAATATAAATGTGTCAAAGAGAATTTGATTATGTACTTCGTAATAGCTAACAGACTTCTCAAAAAATTCGATAATGTGGCCATCAGACACATTCCTAGATTGAAAAATCAAGAAGCAAATGATTTGGCTCAACTTGCGTCAGGCTACAAAGTGTCGAAGGAAAACTTAGAGAAAGCTATTGAAGTAAGAGGAAGAGTCATATCCACCAAATTGGCTCCTTCAGATTTGGAGACAATAAGATTAGGTTATGGGGATGAGGAAAATTTTGAAATTTACAATGTAGATGATTCAGAAATTGAAGATTGGAGGAAACCTATCAAGGATTATCTACGAGACCCAAATCAGAAAGTCGAAAGAAAAGTAAGGTACAGAGCTTTAAGTTATGTACTTTTTGGAAATGAATTATTTAAAAAGACTGCAGAAGGAGTCTTGCTGAAATGTTTGGGCGAAGATGAAGCTTACATAGCTTTGTCAAACATGCACAGTGGTGCATGTGGCGCACACCAAGCAGGCCACAAAATGAAATGGTTGTTATTTCGACAAGGAATGTACTGGCCAACAATGTTGAAAGACTGTGTCGAATTTGCAAAAGGTTGTCAGGAATGCCAAGTGCATGCAGGTATACCACATGTTCCTGCAGCTGAGTTGCATTCAATTATAAAACCTTGGCTGTTCAGAGGTTGGGCGTTGGATTTAATTGGTGAAATTCGACCAGCCTCTTCAAAGGGGCAGAAGTACATTTTAGTTGGAATAGATTATTTCACTAAGTGGATTGAAGCTATACCACTGGTAAATGTGGATCAAGAGGCAGTTATAGAGTTTATCCAGAAACATATAATTTACAGATTTGGGATACCAGAAATAATAACTACTGATCAGGGATCTGTGTTTACTGGAAAAAACATGCAAATGTTTGCAAAAACACAGGTTTTAAACTCTTAACTTCGACACCTTATTACGCCCAGGCAAATGGACAAGTCGAAGCATCAAATAAGGTTGTGATAAATTTGATCAAAAAGCACGTGGGTAGAAAACCTAAAAACTGGCATAAGACTTTGGATCAGATTTTATGGGCTTGTCGAACGTCTCCTAAAGAAGCAACAAATTCTACTCCATTCAAATTGACTTATGGACACGATGCAGTGCTACCGGTCGAAATTTATTTACAGTCAATACGAGTTCAAAGGCATCATGAAATTCCATCAGAAATGTATTGGAGCATGATGATGGATGAACTAGTTGATTTGGATGAAGAGAGATTGTGTGCGTTAGACCTGATAAAGAGACAAAAAGAAAGAGTCGAAAAGTTTTACAATAAGAAAGTAAAATTTAAGACCTTTTCAGTGGGGGATCTTGTGTGGAAAGTAATTCTACCTATGGATCGAAAAGATAGGTTAATGGGAAAATGGTCTCCTAAGTGGGAAGGACCTTTCCAAATTTTAAAAGTTTTTTCAAATGGCGCATATGAGGTCGAAGAGATAGATAAAGATAAAAGAATACTGAAGATAAATGGCAAGTATTTGAAAAAATATAAGCCAACATTGCAAGAAATTAAAATAGCAGTCGAATAATTGTAAAAAGAAAAGCAATATGGCGGACAAAAAAATCTTTTCGCCAGATAGTACAAATCCATTGTCATTACAAAAAGGGCTTTAAAAGCCAAACAAAAATTACAAGTGTTCAAACGGGAAAAGATGCTTTTAGCTTCTCAAACTTCGACTTCTGAATTTGAAGGCGTCGCTCACAAAGTGTCTTGTTCTTAGTAATCTCCCCAATCTCCTCGCCAAGCTTACAGGCCCTGTCGACATGGTGCACACCAACTTCCAGCTCTTTGCGGATTTCTTCCTGGTCATTCTTCTGCAGCTCTGATTGACGTTTTTTCGCCTGTGAAATTTTGCCTTGGAGGACAGAAATTTGTTTCTCCCATTCTAGAATGTTTTCGCCACACAAGGCTACTTCCCGCTGATTTTGCTTAGACACTTGCTCCATTTCAGTTACCTTATTGGACGAATTCGACGCAGCTTCCCACTCAGCAAGTTGGGTCTCTGTTTTGCTTTCAAGCTTCTTGGAGCACTCTCGAAGTCGATTAAAGTCAGTTACCACAAGATCTATCAAAGTAGTGAGGTCCAGCACCACATCAGTGACTTCAGGAGGGGCCTCCAAGACATTGACTTGCTTCAGGATTTTCTTCAGGTCGAAGTGAGCAGAGGAGTCATTCTCCAGAAGTTGAAACAAGTCAATATCAAGGACCTTCTATCGAATGTTTGCCAGCGATTCATCCATTGATTTGGCATCAAAAGTGGTCCCTGATGTAGTCGAGCTACTGATAGTAGTGTCAGCGAAATTGTAGCGAGAACTGAGCATGGTCTTCAGGTATTCGAAAGGTCTTTGTACCTTCATGCTCTCTAGCTCCTCATGAGAGAGTTGGGTCGAAGTCGTCCCGGTCGAAGCAGCTGCAGTTGTTTTACCAAGATTTTCTTCGACGTTGTCTGTCTCTTCGTCAGTATCAGCAGCTGGAATTGGTGGCCTTTCATGTTCTTCTTCTTCTTCTTCGGCATCACTTGCAGCCTCCTTGTCTCGCTCTTCGTCAGCAAATTCTGAATGGGGGGAGATTGATCTTCAGCTTCATTCCTAGTGGCAGCCATCACGGCGTCCCCATTAGTTTCGACAAAGTCTTCAGTATCGCGACCAGTCTTTTCTTTCACTACTTTTGGAATTCGTATAGAAATGGCAATGGGTTGATCTACTTCAGTGGTTGATTCCTTCGCTGAACTCT
Source organism: Lathyrus tuberosus (assembly GCA_022829125.1). Classification (NCBI taxonomy): domain Eukaryota; kingdom Viridiplantae; phylum Streptophyta; class Magnoliopsida; order Fabales; family Fabaceae; genus Lathyrus; species Lathyrus tuberosus. The sequence continues at coordinate 10,205,965 of JALAZF010000115.1, forward strand.
TAGGGGAGGATTTGGAGGCGCTGGCTGGGTTATAAGTAGGATCACTACTGGTCTTGGGAAGAACTTGGATCATAGGCTGCCCGTGAATATCGACAGGTACCTGAAGGGTAAGTAGGTCAAAGGAGCAAATGCAAGTAAAACAGCTTGTTAACATCAAGAGGAAAAGAAAAAATCATACCTTTAGAATTTTGGTCTTTAGACTAGAACTTTCACTTTCCGCCGCAGCAGGGGTGATTCCCTCACCTGGCTCCTTTGATAGTATTCTCTCTAAAACTTTGGGACCAGGAAGTTTCTGTGAGAGAGTTTTGGTTGCTTTCTTCCTCTTTTTGGTGGGTTTTGCCTGATCTGGTGACTCATCACCAGCCTTCTCAGTATTTAATGCTGGACGAACGGGGGAATTATCATAGTGCTCTTCCAGGTCAGTGTCATATTCATCAATGGTTTGCCTTTCATAGCTACCAGCATCAGGATCGACTCCATCTTGGAGTCTCTCAGCTAAAGTCTTTTCAGAATCAAGATCAACTGTGTCCTGCTCTTTTTCCTTTGTTGATTTCTTTGTCGAAGCTTTGGAAGAGGTAGGCATTGAGTTAGCTGCTTTAAAGGTAGGACCACCTGTTAATGTTGGCATTTCTTTTCCTATGGGTTGTCCTTCGACATCAACTTGGATCTGAAAATAAGCAAAAATCAAGGAAAAGAAAATGCAGGTAAAAGTGAATATCATCAGTCAAAATAAAGGTTTACCTGAGGGATCTCAGTATTAAAGCTAGAATTCCCACTTTCTGTATCTTTGATAAGAACTTTTGTAACTGGACTGGTGGGGGGAGTTTTCTGGGTCAAGCGGACAATGGACCTTTGGGAGGCAATTGTCTTGATCTTCGGGACCTTCTTTCTCTTGAGAGGTTGTTGGTCTGGAGATTCATCCCCAGATTCTTCATCGATCACCTTCACCCCCTCCTCTTGTTTTCTTTTCTTGGAGGGTGGTGGGTTTTGACTCACCTAAAAGCACAAGAGAAAATTGTTTGAGTTCGAGTTAAACAGAGCTTATTACATGGAAGAAAGTTGATATTTTATGGTAAAACCTTTTCAACTGTAGAGGTTGGTTGTTCGACCACCTTTCCAGAATTACTTCCGACAGAAGCCTTTTTAGGAGTAATCTTGACAGCTGAAAGAAAGGAAGAAAAGTAAAGAAATGAATACAAAAGAAAAAAAGCAGAAGAAGGAAGTTAGAATAAAGTAAAGAAAAATTGTGTTTCTTTAAACACCTTCAAGAATGGGAGATTCCACGCGAACGTGTTCTATTCCAATATGAAGGTGTCCTGGGAAATTGTCCAAATGATACTTAGTCGGAACCACACGCTCAACAGGTTTTTTACAAGATTCACGGAGCAGCTTTAGGTGAGATCCACAAATAAACCAATCTGGGAATGGAGGGCTTAATGCTACACCAAATTCAACAGAAGGTAGAGGGGGAAACTTCGGTGGATAATAGCTGTATGCCAAATCATAACGTATTTCTGGACGAACATATGAAGGCAACACCAGCTTCTCCAATTTTGCTGTAAATTTGTGTTTCAAAGTCACTGCTGCTTCGCTTATGGTTCGACTAAGATCATTTGGCCGGTAAATAGTTTCAAAATAATGCTGAAACTTTTGGATTTCTTTAATATGTCTTTCAGTACCTTTCTTTGTTCGATCCTGCACAAAAGTAAAAGCATTCGTCAGATGAGTCGTAAAGGCCGTCACGTCGAAGAATCTAGTGAGGTAGTAGTGTTTCCACCAAACATCGAATTCTTGAGTGCAGAGGAAGGATGGTCGAAAGACCACCGGTTGAATCTCCAAAGTCTCATCAAAGTATTTTTCTGATAACTCTATGCTTTTCTCCAAATTATCAAAAGAATTGTGAAAAATAATACAACCTTTCTTTGGATAAACGGGTTTTGTTTTTATTTGGATTAACCCAAATTGTCGAGCCACTAGGTTGGGTTGATAAACAATAAGGGAGATTTTTGTGTTATTCGTGTTGTGATGGGAGAAAAGGTGTCTTGGTGTTAGGAACGATTCCCAGATAACCAAAAATGTGTCTTCGTCTTTCTGCATCTCAAAAGGAAATTGTTTGGTAAACCATTTGGGACCAATAGTTCTGTTGGCAAAGGGTGCCATGGACGGAGTGAAGCTGTATCGTTTGGCAAACATCATTACATAACTGGTAAAGGCTTGTCGAAGGCTAATCCCTTCATCAGATGGAGTTAGTTTTACCAACCTAGGCCATTCGACATTTCTGTCCTTTACTTCTTCCTCATTTACTTTATTCTTGATCGGGAGAGAGGCCTCGAAGGTGGCATTTAGCCATAACTATAGAAGCCAGAAAGGCCCTGCCAAGCTTAGTTTTCCTTTCTCTTTGACAGTCTTCAAAAATTCCACACTCTCGCTAATGGATTCATAAAGGTTCGCCAAAACCATTTCGCTTAAACAAAGTTTTTTCCCAGCATGAAGTTGGTTAGCTATGGTAAGGTATTTTTTGGCAACTTGAAGAGAACGAGAGCAAAAGTTAAATTTCGACAACCAGAGGGTCAAAAAGGCTATGTACTCTACATCAGAGACTTCTGTAGTTGTTTTGTCATAATAATGAGCAATAAACAAGGAATAGGAGGCATGATTGGTGTTGAAACCTATAGTATCTTCATCTAAAACAGTAGGGTCGAAGTCTAATCCTATAGGGCTGAGGCCAACTATGGAAGCTATGTCGAAGAAGGTTGGAGTGACCATTCCACAGGGAAGATGGAAGTTGTTATAGGTGCTGTCCCAAAAGTAAAGGGAAGCCAGGAGCATGTTTGGGTAATAACTAGGACCCACCTTTGACAGTTGGATCAAGTCGAAAATGCCAGTTTGCTTCCCGAAATCCCCTTTAATTTTTTCGACCTTAGTCAGCCAGGCCAAATAGTCTGAAGGATCTTTTGTCAAAGGGCAACTTCTAAAGATCCTAGCTTGGTTCAAATATGCTAAATCTATTTCTTCAGAAGCTGAGGAGCTATCAGGATTTTTTGGGGACGTTTCACTAGGTTTGGGTTTTATTCCAGCACCTATGGGTTTTGAATAAGAATACGTAGGGAAAAAAATCCTTTAAACGATCCGCGTTTGCATTGGGGTCAGGGAGTGGACCCAACATTGCATGGCAAGTGCCAGAAATAAGAACCGGAATGAGTACATGGGATTGATAAATGCTTGCTTTCGCTCTTTCATTTGGAGGCTCTGGAATGTACTGTTGATTGCTCACAATCGCTGGTCTAGGTAACTCGTGCGCATAAGGGAGAACGGTAGTGTTCTTGGCCTTCTTGGTTTTCTTGTTAATAGGAGCTTTGCGAGGAGCCATTGATGAAGGAAGCAAAGAAATTTCAGAAGAAGGTGTGAAGGTTTGAAATGGGTTAGTGAAGAAGAAGAGGGTCAGGAACGTAAAAGTATTTAAAAGATTTGGAAATGAGTATTTATAGAGGGAAAGGTGAGGAAACGTTCCAGTTTCTATATTAATCATGGGACACATGTCAAAATTTCAACGGCGATGATCAAAGAGTATGGAAAGTTGAGAAAGGCATGGCTAGCTAGGTTTTAGGGTTATGGAGATCATGTCTGAACGTGGGATTAGATGGGACGTTTTAAGAAAGTGTAATGATGGATTTTTCTTGGGACTTAACAAAAGGTCACATCTTGAAAACCAACATCATTAATGCAGGTAACATGGCGTCGAAGTATTTTCAACAGCAAATGATGGTTTCTCCAGAAATAAGTCGAAACATCTTTGTTGAGGGGCAATTTGTAGACATATATTTTCGACACCATGTTTTGGTAGGCAAAATGATGTTCTTTAACTAAAGAAAATGGCTACAGGTGAAGAAGAAAGAAAACGAAGGTATTCAAAAGAAGTTTTCGACACTTCGACAAAAACAGCGTTTCGACATTTCGACAGAAACATAAAGAAGTTTTCGTCAAACAAGGTTTAAGGGACATTTGTTACTTTTCGACAATTCGACAAAGTAGGGAGGCGCAACGCTTCGACAAAAAGGGAAAATTCAAATTCAAGAGTTATAATGTTTGGCAGAAGACGCGTGGAAGCTTCATAAGAAAAGAAGACATGCAGAAGGCCAAGTGTCAAAGATTTAGAATTTTTCCGTTGTCTAGCAGTTATCATATTTGTATATAAATAGGATAGTTGTTGTGGAATTTTGGGTGAAAAACTTGTACAAAATTCCTGTAAATACTCAAAGTACCCGTGTGAGAGAAAAGAGTTTGTTATCTGGAAAATGTACGTGTGAACACCATCTTTAAGTTTATAAAAAATTCAGTCTTTTATAATTGCCTTTACTTTTCCCAGTCATTTATCCTTTGTCATTTATTTTATGCAAGTTTTTACTTTCATTCAACTTATTTTTCGCCAGAAGTTTTTAGTTAGTTCTTTGACCAAACCATTTATACATAAAAGATATAACAAAACAAAACTATTAAAACACCATTCTCCTAAGAGTTAGACAAATTTGCACATGTATCCCAGGATTTGTGTGGTTGGTCCTGCAAGTAACCCAATTTTATAAGAGATTGGTAAACCAGAGGTTGTTCGCCAAAATCAACAGCGAACAACCGAGTCTCGCAGTCGGTGAATTTCTTGCTCAAATAGTAGATGGCATACTCTTTTCTTTTTTGTTTCATCTTGTTGACCAAGCACACAACCCATTGAGTCCTCTAGGACTGTGAGGTAGATGATCAGTGGTCTTCCTTCCACTGGAGGTGATAGAATCGGTGGGTTCAACAGGTATTCCTTAATACTGTCGAAGGCGGTTTGGCAGTCCTCTGTCCAAACGCAATCCTGATTCTTTTTAAGTAATTTAAAAATTGGCGCGCATGTCGCGATCATGAGGAATATGAATCTGGAGATGTAGTTCAAACGTCCCAGGAATCCTCTGACTTGTTTTTCAGTCTTTGGAGAAGGCATTTCTTGAATGGCCTTGACCTTGTCAGGATTAACCTCAATTCCTTTATGGCTGACGATGAACCCTAATAGTTTCCCTGAACGGACACCAAAGGTGCACTTGTTGGGATTCAAGCAGAGTTTGTACTTTCTCAACCGCTCGAATAGTTTTGACAGGTGGGTCACATGCTCCTCTTCTGTCTTAGATTTGGCAATCATATCATCGACATATACCTCGATTTCCTTGTGTATCATGTCATGAAACAGAGTAGTCATGACCCTTTGATAGGTTGCCCCGACGTTCTTCAAACCGAACAACATTACCTTGTAACAAAAGGTACCCCATGGGGTAATGAATGAAGTTTTATCCATGTCTTTCGGCGCCATTTTGATTTGATTATAGCCCGAGAATCCATCCATGAAGGAGAAAACTTTGAACTTTGCTATACTGTCAACCAGCATGTCAATGTGTGGTAAAGGAAAGTCGTCCTTTGTACTAGCCTTGTTTAGATCTCTGTAATCGACAGACATTCTGACTTTTTTGTCCTTTTTTGGAACGGGTATGATATTGGCTAAGCATTGAGGATATTCTGACGTGGCGAGGAAACCCGCGTCAATCTGTTTTTGTACCTCCTCTTTGATTTTGACGGCCATGTCCGGGTGAGTCCGTCTCAACCTCTGTTTTACTGGCGGACATTCCGATTTCAATGGTAAATGATGTTCCAAGATGCTGGTATCCAACCCTGGCATGTCCTGATAGGACCAGGCAAACACATCGGGAAATTCTCTGAGAAGCTTTGTCAAACTCTCTTTGGCAGTGGGACCGAGCAGTGCCCCAATCCTGATTTCTTTTCTCTCTTTTTCTGAAACCAAGTTGACCGTTTCCAAAGGCTCTTTGTGAGGTTCAATGGACCTTTCCTCTTGTCGGAGTAATCGGGAGATCTCTTCTGGAATTTTGTCGTTAACTTCTTCTTCAGCCCCAAATACTGGGAACTCAAAGTCGGGAGAAGGCATCGGATCGTATGTTTCAACGGGGTTTAAAACAAGCAATCTGCATGACGTGATGATTTATGTTTAGAAGAGATAGAGAAAATGCAAGTGTGTGCAGTGTATTTTTTTTTAAAACTGCTTGTTTTTATTATTTGAGTTGTTTTTTAAGATTACCATTTTCTGAGAAAAGCGAAAAGAGAAAACAACAATTAATGCGGAGATTACAGAACGACGTTATTTTATTTATGAACAAGTCGATTCTTGAAACTACAGCCCTATAAAACAAAACTCTGTCGCTTTGGGCGAAGCGAAGAGGGATACTTACAGAAAGGGAGCCCTATCAAAACATCTGTTTCACCTGGGCAGGGTGAAAGGTTAAGATAAAGACGGCAATTACTTTGACTTATGAACAATCTTTGGAACATCGACAGCAACCCATTGGCGGCGAACTCGTCGGTCAATCACAAAGTCTGGTACCTTCCTTGATTTGTCTTCAGAAATAACGCTGATTTCTGGCGGAGCAGGATCATTGGAATCTGTCTCACAGGCAGAGTTGTCGTAGGAGGATTCTTCTGTTTTATTTTGCATAGTATTTGTGCTCTCAGGTATATCTCCCCATCCAGTTGGCTGGATATCTTCGAACTTGATACGAGAGCTTTCGGGAGTAGTGTACTTGACCATGAAGTCAAATTTTCGACTTGGTTGTCCTAAGGTGTCCCACACTTCTTTGGAACTGGAGGAGTCATCTCTCTCAATAATGTTGACCTCGGGAAAAGCATAGTAGATGAATTCTAGTCCGGCGAACTTTGCGAATTCATCGTCGTGCGGGATATTTTATTGAATGACCTGAGTTTTGATCCCATGACATGGTGGGAACGCATGTATTCTTTTCAATGACGCTCAGCTGATTTTCATTGTTCGGCTGATTTTCTTGCCCCAAGTCTTTTGGGTACGACTGCCAGATAGGAAGGCCATCCATTGGGCCATAATAGTCGTGGTCAAAGTTGTCTTTCATCAAAGTGTCCTCCTCTAATGAGTTTGGTGAAGCACGACATCCTTCCGGATCACAATCTCCATATATCATTATGACATCTAACTTGGGTATAAATCTCGGACTCTGTGCGGGATAGCAAAATGGCGTAGGCACGTCTTCCTGAGACATATAACTATCCTCGTTAAGATAGGATTTCCACCCTTCCTCCGTATCGGAGGAATCTCCTTTGTTGATGGTGTGCACTTCCTGATGCACTGGGTGAAGGAACCCTCCACTGTGGAAGAAATCCTGAATGGGATGAAAACTTTCATTGTTAGTAGAAGTATGGGTACAGGTTGAAGAAAACCCAAGACCCTTCTTTGTTTTGTTATCGGTAGGAATGACAAGCTGTCCCCATCCTTTTGCGTTGTTACTCTCGATCACTTTGAGAGCATCTCTGTATGAGGAAATTGAGGTTCCTTTCTCTGATTGATTCTCATTGCTCACGAAAGTGCTTGGAACTGAGTCCCAACAACCTCCTCGGGTTCTACACAAGTAGATAATGACAAGTTACTCACGAGCAAGGCTTGCTCCCCACAGACCGTGACGAGTTGATCGTTCTTGACGAACTTCAGTTTCTGGTGAAGTGTCGAAGTGACTGCCCTAGCCTGGTGTATCCAAGGTCTTCCTAATAAGCAACTGTATATTGCCCGGATATCCATGACCTGGAAAGTGATTAGGAAAGCGTGAGGACCGATAGTTATGGGAAGGTCGACTTCGCTGATAACTACTTTCCGAGACCCGTCAAATGCTTTGACGATGACCTCACTGCCCCTCATCGGGGACCCTTTAAATGATAGTCGCATTAAAGTGGACTTCGGCATAATGTTGATGACCGATCCTGTGTCTACCAGTACGCTGGCTAAAGCATCGTCCTGGCAGTTAACTGTGATATTGAGCGTCGTGTTGTGACTTTTGGCCCCCTCTGGAAAATCCTCATCACTGAATCCTAAGTTGTTATAGAAAGTGATGTTAGAGATGATGCTATCAAATTGTCGTATTGAAACATCCTGTTCCACAAAGGCCTGCTCTAAGACTTTCTGTGGGCTTCGGAACTGAGTAAAAGTGATAGCACTGAGATCTTTGAAGGGGTTTGTAACAGTTGATAAACAATGTTGTATTCACTCCTTTGGATGAGCTTCAGCATCTCATCATTGTTTTTTGAAAGTTCGGGATTACTGGATTGACCAACTGGTGGATTAGGAACTTCTGTTTGAGGTTCCTTTTCTCTGTTAGGTTCTCCAACTCCTCGGTTGAAGATTCGACCGCTCCGTGTTACCCGGATGATGTCTGTAATATTCATGACGGAGGGTAATGGAATTTTCTTTCCATTATCAATTATTGTTGCACCGTATTTGTAAGGGGTCGCCTTAGCTAATTCTTACGGTAACTGTCCCGGTAGATAGATAACTACAGGAGCCTTCTGATTTTTCTGACTGTCGTAAGTAACTTCAACCAGTTCCTGGCTAAGAACCTTTGATTCGTCCAGTAGAGGGATGATGGTACAAACATCCTTGTTTTGTTGATGATCAGAGATTATGACTACGTCTCTGATTTGATCAGCGAAGTAGTTCGGCATCCGATTGATTGGCTCGGGACTCGGACACGAGTGAATCTCTTTACGATCCAACTGACCTTGAAGGGCTGCCCGCAGAAGGTAGCATCCTTGTTTACTCTCCGAGCATACTTTACAGCGTTCATAGTTGTGTGGTGGCACCTGGCCACGTCCGCTTTGAATGCAGTGCAACCTCACTAGGTCTATTTCCATAGATCGGACATCCTGACTTTGACGTCGAGTAGGGTTTCCATTAAGCACACTGATTTGTTGCGTGTCTTCATCCATATAGATTGGAAGCCACTAGTGGTTTAACAAGTGTTGTAAAGTTCTCTGAACGAGAGCGCACCCTTGGTTACTCTCACAACATCCTTTACAACTCTGATAATCATGCGAAGTGAGAAAACCGAGTTGAACCTGCTTGGCATGTAACTCCACCAAGCTGGTATTCATCAGACGAATATCAAAGATTTGAATCATGTTGATATGATAAGGATTTCTATCATGGTAGTCCTGGATCCATCCAAGATCCATCTGACGCTGGAGGGCCTCTTGTACAAAAGAGTATCCCTATTTGTTCACCGAGCAAGTTAGACAGGAATTATAATTATGTCGCGGCAGATTATGATACTGGCTTTGCCTTGAGTGCATCGCCACCAAGTTGACATTCATTGCACAGATGTCGTGGCTCTGAATGATGTTGGAATTCGTATAGGTCATGTTGACTCCACGAACTCGATGCTCCTGGATCCATCCGAGATCCAATTGTTCCTATAGAGCTTATTGCACCACAAAACATCCCCGATTGTTCTTAGAGCAGATATCACACTGGTGATAGTTATGAGGTGGCACATGGCCATATCCGCTCTGTCTACAATGCATATTGACCAATTTGGCCCTCAATAAGAGTACATCATGAATTTGATAGATGTTGTTAGACTTTTCTTCTATTAAATTTACCGCAGCTTTCTTATGTTGAGGTAGCGGGTTTGTGAGAACATTCGGATTCGTATCCTTGAAAGATAAGACCTCGCTCCTAACAAGCTTTTGCGCATCAGATTTGAAACTGAGACAGTTTTCTATGTTATGCCCTGGTCCTCCTTGATGGTAAGGATACGTCTGATCCGCTTTGAACCAAAAAGGCAGATTTTCCGGTACTGTAAGAGGAGACATGGTTTGGACATGCCCCTTGACTAGTAGTAACGGAAACAGTTCTGTGTACAACATGGGTATATGGTCAAACCCTGGAGGTCGCGTTGTACGGTTGTTGTTGTACTGAGGACGAGCCTGCTGAAGAGGCTGTTGTGTCCTTGGCTGAAGTTGCTGTTGATTTGGTTGCCTCTGAGCAACCTGAGGTTGATACGTAAGAACAGGCGCGGGGTTGATAGCAGGAGTTACGGCTGGTACTGGTTGGTAACGTCGCCTTTGCTTTCCGAGGGAGATATTCCCAATATCTTGCTCTTTTTTCTTAGGGAGAGCACTACCGTATCGTTTGGTACTGCTTGACGATCCAGCGTCTTTTACTAAACGTCCTTCTCGGACGGCTTCCTCAAGACGAACTCCCATGCCCACCATCTCAGTGAAGTCACTGGGCGCACTGACGACCATTCGGTCGTAGTAAAATAAACTTAAGGTCTTTAAGAAGATATTTGTCATCTCTTTTTCCTTAAGAGGTGGAGAAATCTGAGCGGCAATTTCACGCCATCTTTGAGCGTACTCCTTAAAGGTTTCCTTGTCCTTTTGTGACATCGATCTGAGTTGATCTCTGTTCGGTGCCATGTCCAAATTGTATTTATATTGGGGAACGAAAGCAGCGCCAAGATCTCTGAATGTGCTGACCATAGCGTAGTTTAAACCCATGTAACATTTGAGTGCGACACCGATTAGACTATCCTGAAAGTAGTGAATTAGTAGCTCCTGGTTCTTTGTCTGAGCTGACATTCGCCGAGCGTACATTACCAAATGGCTCTTAGGGCAAGAGTTACCCTTGTACTTTTCAAAGTCGGGTACCTGGAACTTGTGCGGGACTTTGACGTTGAGGACCAAGTAGAGGTCCGCGGCGTCCTTTCCAAATAGATCCTGACCGCGAAGGGCTTGCAGTTCTTTCTGCATCTCCAGGAATTATTCTTGGAACTCATTCATTCTGTCGAACATGCTGTCGTTTCCACCAGAAGGTATCTGTGGAATCTGTCCTTCTGGGATAGTGTGTACCACGGGTGGTGGTATAGTCATTACGGCCGAGACTCTCAGTATGTCTCAAAGTTTGTAACCTTCAGGAGTTGCTGCCATGCCCCTGGCACCTTCACTTTCCTGAAGTTTGTAACCTTCAGGCCCAGCGGTTCATGCTGCGGTTCCCTGATCCTCAGCGATCGGCGGAACATATCCTTCCGGGATATAGTTAATAGGCATGCCCCAGGGACGATCTTTCGACATTTTGTACCTAGGATCATACTTCTCCACTATGGGTGTAGATGTGATCTCCGAGATCACAGTCCTTTATTGTTGCATCTGAGCTTCTGCTAGAGCTTGCATGTCGTTATGAAGCTTTCTCATATCCTCTTTCAGAGTGTCGATCTCTTCTCTCAACTCTCTGTTCTCTTCCTCGAGACCATCCATCTTTTTCTGACGATTGGCCCGAGTATTGTACAAATGAGACAGTTTGACTCTAGAATCGAGACACAAATGTGAGATTCGTAGGTAAGAAGAATGAGTTTATGAGAATGATTAATGCAATGATTATTAATTATTTTTGTTTATTCAAAGTAAACTTCGACAATTAGATTGCAAATATCAAACAGTGGGGAAACCCCATTTTATTAAATTCAAAGGATTGCGGAAATAGAAATACAGTATATTACAAAGTGCTGACAAAGGAAATCTAAACTAATGGATCCTGAGTCCTCTCTGAAGAGAGCTCAAGTACTGGTTCGGGCGCTTTCCTTTTCTTTGACCGGGGCTCTTGGGCCGTTGTCGAGTTGTCATTCCTTTGCCAAGTGAAAGGAGCGAGCAAATGCCTTTGGTCATCCTAATTTTCTACAGCATATTGCTCTAAAATCTCAATCAGAGCATCCTTTTCTTTTAATAGTTGCTGTATTTTCTTACACTCCACATTGAGAATACGGTACTTGTTCCTCCAAGACCTCTTCTCCTGCTGAACTTTGTTGAGAGTAACCTGAAGTTTTTCCGTCTCAGACATGAAATAAAGGGCAGAGTCCCTTAATGGAAGAACTTTCTAGCGAGGGTAAGGCATCATCAGCTTGAGAGCTCTAGTTTGTACCCAGTGGAGATAAGGTTCCACCGAGACACTGTCTGGTTTTCCTAGAGACTCTCTTCCTTTCCTATGAACGTGTTTCCAGGCGTGCACTATTTCCGTCTTTAGTGCCCTGTCATTTTCCCCTTCCTTGAAGAAAAGACCTTCCAGATAAGCATTGCGCGGGACATGCCTCATCGGGTATCCAAATTGATGACGAACTAAAATTGGATGATAATTGATTCCTCCCTTAGTTCCTATAAGGGGTACATTTGGGAAATTTCCACAACGGTCAATGATTCTGATCCCGTCGTAGATTTGATTGTACCAATCGATGTCAGAGTTGGTAAGAGACATGATTCTCTGCGACCAACGTAAAGTATTCTTTTGATCCCAAAATGCAGCAGACTTGGGAAAATGGGAAGTGAACCATTTATAAAGCAAGGGTACATAGCACGTGATCATTCCTCCGCTGTATAAATTCCTTAAGTGTACCGAATGATACGTATCTGCGAGTAAGGTTGGTACGGGGTTTCCAATCAGAAAAATCTTAATGGCGTTGATATCTACGAAGTTATCGATGTTAGGAAACAAAAATAACCCGTAGGTGAGCAAAAGGAAGATGCTCTTGAAAGTGGCCACGTTCCCTATACTAGCAAAGTACAGGGCTTTCTTTATCAAGAACTGGGCTGGAAAACCCTGGATGCCACCCTTAGTGGTCATGTGAGTCCTGACTTCTGACTCATCCAAATAAATTGCTCTTGCAATGGTCTGATCCTTTGGAATTTCTTCCAGTCCAGAAAAGGGAGTTTGATCAGTGATATGCAGATCAGTAAAGTGAGAATACTCCTCCAGCATTGCTGCTAGCTGATAATCCGGGAATCTGAAACAGTGATAGACCGGATCGTAGAACTGGATTAGTGTGGACAGGATTCCTTCAATTACGTGGACCCTTAACAAGGACAGTAGTCATCCATACTTGGCTCTGAAAGCCTCGTGGTTGGTGATCATTCTCTCCAAACCTCTCAAATCCTCTAACTTTGGAACCTTGAAGGTGTACTTATGAGTTTTCCTTCTACCGAAATCCATTAGCGTAATCTCCTTTCTCTGACATTTGCAATCATTGTCTTAGTTTAATTTGAAAAAGAGAGACTAGAAGAGAAGATTTTCTTTGTTTTAATTTTTTTAAATGAATGCATGAATGCAGCACACAAAAACATAGAAAAAATATGGGGTCAAAGGGTCGGTGTCATGAAGTCAAGGCTCTACCACCCCCCCCCCCCCCCAAAAGGTTTATACTGGTGATTTTTTGTACCTGTCCGCAAAATCATTGACCCCTCTGGGATAACAACACCAAGCGGATCGCCAGCGAGCTGATGTATCCTAGAGTGATCTCAAATGAGGGTAGTATCGCGTGACAACTATTTCCGACAACTTCTGCACTACAAAATGGCTTAAGTCTACTAAAAACCTCAGCTTCTCAGATAACCCAGTCGACCACACTACTTTCAACAACCGAAGTCGTATAGGCAATGTATCTGCAAAGGGAGTCTCCACTTAATTTGATGGTCGATCGTGCGCTCTGAACTGGAATTCACTCCCAGTAAGATTACCCGCATTGCCATCACCTATCTTAGGTGTATACTCAATCTTTCCACATGCGGCATCACACGCATTCCCATTAGCAGAAAAATAAACACAGATATCAATTAGGAAAAGCAGTATATATATTTGTCTTAATCATCCTAGACCTCTAGCCTTATGATCCTATACAGACAATGACTCCCCAGCAGAGTTTGTCATTTCTGTGATATGAATTTAGGGTTTCATCCCTTGAGAAGGCAAGAAAGAATGCCTCCCACTGTGGTCACCACTCTGTTGTGGCACTTTTTAAGGTTTCTACCTAAGAGATGGGAAGAGAACAAGATCTCTATGGTCCCCAGTGGAGTCGCCATTTTTCTGTAGCGTGAATTTTGCGTGGTTGCGAAGCACTATCGCTTTGGGGTACTATAGTTCAATTCATTTTTTATCCTATTGAAGCTGATTAAGGAAGGGAAATAGATGTCTCCAATTAACCCTGCTTGCAAACTGAGTTAAAACAGATGACTGTTGGCTTACATATGCTATTAAGATTGTGGGTCTCTCTTAGGTTATTTTGTTAAAAAAAATAGTGTCTAGGCTATTGGTAAGATGTTAGGACTGATGCTTTCCGATTGATGTATGAAGGTATGGGATTTTGGGTTTTTGATTAGTATGCTCGCTAAGATTTTTCCAATCTTATGCCTATGTATTCCCGTTTAACGAAACAGGGAAATCAGAGCGATCGTAGTTCCTCCTATTTTATGGGAGGAAAAAAGGTTATTTTGATGTCTTGTTCAAAGCCCAAGACGTGAAGCTAAATGTGGTTTGTATATTGTTCAAAGCCCAAGATGTGAAGCTGAAGGGTCTATTTGTATCTTGTTCGAAGCCCAAGATGTGAAGCTAAAGGGTTTTGACTTCAGAGTGAATTTGTCATCTCTAAAAGGGGATATTTGGTCTGTTTGTCACAACTGTCGGGTGACTGATTATAAAGGAGAATTACTTTAACTGGGATATGTGAACCCAGCAATGCCATAATTTCCTTTATAGGGGATTTTTAACCTGAAGGAGAACACTTTAACTCAGTTTAGAGCAATGCCATATTTCCTTAGGAATTTCTCATGCTAAAAGAGGGACAGTGGCGTGGATGTAAATAATCTAGAGGCTTGCCGCTTACAGCAATTAGATGAAGGAAAAGGAGTTGTTGATGTTTGTATACTGTGAACAAGGCACAGATTTTGATGCTAAAAGGCTGATTGACTCAACCGGGGTTTTCTTATACAAAGCCTAAGAAGAGGCTATTGACCCAACAAGAGGGTGTTTTTAGGTGTCTCGTACGAAGCCCGAGAGAGAGGCTAAAAGGGTTTGACTCAACAAGAAAGTGCTAACAAGTGACTGACTCAACAAGAGAGTGCTTTTATATGTGTCTTGTACGAAGCCCAAGATGGAGGCTAAAAGGTTTTGACTCCACATGGGGGTCTTTTATACTCAACAAGAGTGTGGTTTTGTATCTCGTACGAAGCCCGAGATGGAGGATAAAAGTGGGTGACACAACAAGAGAGTCTTTTATACTCAACAAGAGAGTGTTTTTGTATCTCGTACGAAGCCCGAGATGGAGGCTAAAAGTGGGTGACTCAACAAGAGAGTCTTTTATACTCAACAAGAGAGTGTTTTTGTATCTCGTATGAAGCCCGAGATGGAGGATGAAAGGTTTGACTTAACAAGAGAGTCTTTTATACTCAACAAGAGAGTGATTTTGTATCTCGTACAAAGCCCGAGATGGGGGCTGAGAGGGAAGTGACTCAACAAGAGAGTCCTTTATACTCAACAAGAGAGTGGTTTTTATCTCATACGAATCCCGAGATGGAGGCTAAACATGTTTGACCCAACAAGAGAGTTTTTTATACTCAACAAGAGAGTGTGAAAAGGTTAGCTCTGCTGGGTAGAATCATTGTACAAAGCCTAAGAGGAGGCTATTATGCTGGTGACTGTTTTAGTTTAGTGACAGGTCCAGTATGTTGGATAAAAGAGAAAATCAGTTCTTATAAAGGGAACGATTAAAGGTATTGTTGTGCTTTGGAATTGATCAGAGGATCAGGGTTAATTCCTGTTCTTTAAGGAAATGGAAAATCCAAAAGGTATTGAGACTGTCCAAGTCTACTGGTGTTTTGAGAAATCGATTCTCAGGTAGTGAATGATCTTTGTATAATGCCCAAGAGAAGGCTGGTATGTTAAGGGATGAAGGTCAACCCATTAACAGGTCTGACACTTGACTCAGAAGACAGCTCTAGAAAATTGATGACTAGGTTCTGTTCCTATACCTGTAGAGGTCTCTGGGTCCTTGTACTAAGCCCAATAGAAGGCATAAGAGCTTTTAAGAAGCCGAAGGCTCCTTGTACAACGCCCAAGAGGAGGCGGGGATGCTTTTAAGAAGCCCGTGGGTCCCCAAACCCCGAGAAGTTCAAGACATGTCATTCACCGAGAATAGATCAAGCCAGGAAAGTCTGAGAATTTGGAAGAAACTCAAGAGATGTCATTCACGGAGAAAAGATCATCTATGGGGAGTAGAGTCTCTTTGACGATTTCTAAGGGTGACAGTCTGAGAAAGGGTTCACAGAGAATGCTGCCTTTCACGTCTCCATATTGTTTCACCCCAAGAGGAGGGAAGACTGTGTCCGGTAATCCTATGGGGATCTAGTTTTGTTTGTATTTAAGAGTGACCAACAGGGCTTTACCTAATGCTAGACGTAGTTGCCGGGGAAAACTCTAAATAACTATACTAGTATTACACAGTTGATATTTGACAAGTATATAAAAGTTTGTGAAAGAAGACTTACAGTGAGCAGCCCCACAATACAGTTATATATATATATATATATATATATATATATATATATATATGAAAGCGGATAAAGAAAGCGGGTAAACACTTACTCGGTTATAGAGCTTCCATGCTGTTTTATTAGTTTGTTCAACAAATAAAGCTTTGATAACAATATTATATTCAAAATTAAAGGATAAAGTGCTTTGAAAAGATTGTTGGGGATTACAGCTTAAGGAGAGGCTCAAGGTTTTATCGGTGATTGCACTGTTGTTTTGTACAGGGACTTATACAAGTGACTGAGGCCCGAAAAGGTTTTCTGTACAAAGGGATGGGTCTTACACTCTCTCAAGAGGGCCAAAGGTGTTTAAAGAAAAATAATGGGGCTTATAACACGAGGGTAGGCCCAGATGATTTGTTTTTTGAATTGGCGATCGCGCCGAGGTTTCTTTACCGTACTGGGTCTTATACAATGCATTGAGGCCCAAAAAGTTTTGGTTAAAAAGGGGGTTGGGTCTTACACTCTAATAGAGGCCCAATGATTTATTTTTGTACAAGTGGTGGGGCTTACAGCTCAAGGAGAGGCCCAGGGTTATTTGTTTTGAAAACGACGACCACGCCGAGGTTTTTGAAAGCACAGTGGGTCTTATATAATGACTGAGGCCCAATTATTTTGGTTTCAAAAATGGGTTGGGTCTTACACTCTATTAGAGGCCCAAAATGTTTGAAAAAGTTTGATGAGGGTTGAATTAATCAAAAACCCTAATTTGTTTTCAAAATGTATTTTAATTGAATACAAATTCAACTAAAATGATCAAAATTGTTAAACATGTGTGGAAACAAATTGTGATCTTGGATTAATGTTTTGAAAATTGTGTTTCTATCCACAAAATGATTGGAAATCACTAAAATTTGAAGAATCAAGAGGGAGAAATTATTTTAAATGTCAAAAAAAAAAATTAAAATATTAATTCTTTACAAAAATATCAAGTATATGAAATAAATAATATTTTTGGGATTTTTTGGGAAAATAAAATATTTTAACATTTTTGTAAATTATTAAAAAAAGAATCAACTCAAAATCATTAAAATTCAGAGAGAAATTAATTTTTGAATCAATTAAATAAAATCACAAAATTCAAATATTTGAATTTTCAAAAAGGGCGCCAAGAACATGGCAAGAACACGCGCCACCCTCTGTTTCTGCAGATTTGCGTTTTCTATCCAATCTCACTGAATACTTGATTATATCATGCAATCTACATATCAATTTGCTCGTTTTCACCTCTAGATCATGTCTATGGTCTTTAATTTCATTTGTTTTAAGCATGGAATAAGAAATCAAAGAGAAACCTTAAGAACCCTAAAATTTGCATGAAGGCTTAGAAATTCCATACACGATTCAAACAAAACAATTGATTGAGGGAAAACACTCCATGCATGATTATGAACATATGGCGAAATTATTGTGCAGCAAAAAATGCATGGATCATAGAGTTAGAAGACTTCATGCTTACCTCTTGTAGCTGGTGATCGTGTTTTGTGTTAGAGGTGTTACAACTAGGTTCCAATGATGTGGATAGCTTCCCTAGGTGCCAAGTGATGTGCCTGAGTGCTTGGAATGGTTTGAAACAAACTGGAACTGAAGATGGTATCCCAACTGCAACTTGGTTAAAACCTTGAGCAGTTGGCTGGTGATTTTGTGAAATCAGTGCTCCAGATGTTGTTTAAGTGTTTGGATTACTTCTATATGATGTTTATGAAGTGTGTGTGTGATTGGTTTGGTTGGAATAGCTCTCAAACTCAAAACCCGATAGTGACTTACTTTGGAAGGCAATTTTGGAGTGAAGAAGGAGATTTTGAGGAAAGCATCTGTTTGATGGCTTTGGTGTACTCAAACTTATCACAATTGAGCTCTATTTATAGTAGAGCAAGTTTGTTTTACAAGGAATAGTGAATGGCAACTGCTGCATATGTTTGGCCAATGTTGATCAATGAGAATCCAAGTCTCCTCTAGCCATTGACTAGAGGTTAGGGCACAGGCTGTTGGTTCCCTTGGTCTTGGATAAGTCTTGACTGAATTCAGTTGGAAATGGCTCAGTCCATGCCACCTTGTTGCATCCATTGAATGCTCCAAAACAAAATTGGAGTCTTGTCCCCTCTTTAGGGATTTCTAGGTTTGTCATGCTATTTTTGGTTCCAAGGACTTGGGAGGCTTGAGATCAGAGTTGGTTCCTTCTTGGTCTCCCCTTGAGGTATTCAGATGGATAAGTGTGTTTGTCATTTGCACAAATTTGGAAAATCGAGCAAAATGCACAAATCTTCCTTGCTTTGGTAGTTTTCAGTAAGGCATGTTGCCATTGTCATATCTCATGGCTCAAGTGGAATTTGATGGAGTTCTTGGCCATTTTGGAAAGCCCTCATATGATACAACAACTGTTTCATCATAATTGGTTTTGATACTTTTTGGATCCAAGTGAAAAATGCCCTTACATTTGGAAAAAAGTAAGACAGATTCTGACTTAGTGAAAATTTCACTAAGTGTTGGAAAAAAGTGACATTTTCACTTTTTGTGATTTTGATAATTCCATAACTTAAAATCCATGAGGAATTGGAATGAGTTATGTTTGAAGCTTTTGTAGAGTGCCATGAGAGCTACAAATCCAGGTTTAAATGGGAAAAAATGGCCTTGTGGTTTAGGAGTTATGATCTTCCAAAGTTGGTACCCTAGCCACTTTGTTCCATAACTTAGAAAAATTTCTAAGTTTTTATGGTTACCCCTTTTACAAGTTATCCCAATTTTCTTGATTTTTCTTGATGAATGATGATTCCAATCACACATTAACATCATTTTAGGGTTAAGGAACCATAATTGTGAAAAATCTCAAAAAGTCAAAGTTGACTTTTGTGCACAGTTGACTTTTTGTCAGATGAATTCCAAATTGTGTGATCCTCTATGAAATCAAGTCCTTAACCTAAATCAAACTTGATGGATTGATTTCATAGGTGTTATAGGGTGTATTAAATCATGTCCCAAGGTTTGGGAGCATGTCTTGGTGTAATACCTCAAAATTTTCCCTCCTATTTATACCCTCATAAGTGGCTTATGTTTCATTCATTTGCATTTCATAATAGGTCATACGAATCATACATACATCATTGGTTGCAAGGCATGGTATCAAGTACATCAAGGTGTGGACAGTTCAAAGCCAAAGCACAAGAGTAAAAAGCTTTTCCAAACAAGTCACAAGGGTTTCTCACATCTCAATTCATCTCATTTGAGTCCTCAAGGTAGCACAAGATGAGAATTCAATAGAAGATTGAAGGAAATCATATTCTCATAACCAGTGCAAACTAGGGTTTTGAAATTCTGAAGTATAACACCTCAATGGTCAAGATCTTCGAGCTTTTATCATTTCCAAATGGCATATCTCATCTTTGTTAGAGAGGATATACATCATACTCAGAGGAATTTGGATTTGGAGGATGTGCTGATTTCTCCTAGACTGAGGGGTCAAAATTAGGGTTTGCCATAAAATCAATTTATTTCTGATTTTTTTGGCAATACTTGATTCTATTGTATTCTACATGTCCTCAAGGGTCTAAGGATGAAGAATTGTCCATCAATTTGATTTGGAAGGGTTTCAATTGATCAATTGATTGAGAATCAGGAGATTTGGGGGAAAGTCAACTGTGCAGAGGAAAAAGTCAACTCTTGCCTTTTTGAGGTTAAATTCATGTTCCTCATGTCAAATATTATCATTGGTGAATATTTGATCAAGAAATAATGAAATATTCATCAAAAATCAAGAAATATACAAAGTTGCCAAAAATAGCAATGTAGGGTTGCCATTTATGGCAAGTTTTGACAAGCTGAAGGGTCAACTTTAGAGCTTTCTTTCTCTATGCTCCAAGCACCAAAGTCAAAGGCTAGGGAGGCCTATCAAAAGTTCACATTTTAAGCTTCAAATCCATACCAAGAACATCCCCATTGGATCAAAATTGAGAGAGATATGATGGATCAAAGTGAGGAGAAATCAAGGCAAAATGGCAAGTCATGACCAGCCAATGCGCCATAATTTCCACAAACACTTGGTGTGCATGTTGTGCCTAAGTTCTTGGTCAAATTTCTCAATGATAGAGACTCCAAATGTAAAAAAGTTTAACATGACTTTTGTTCATTTCCATCTCTTCTTCCACTTTGATGTTGGATTTTTTTTCATCTGATCAACCATTAGAGAGTTATAAGGGATCAAAGTTGGGGTCATCACTTCTGAACTTCATGCACACACAAGTTGGTCACGAGCAGGTCATGCTGGCATGTTCATTCAGTTATGCACAAACATCTTTATGGGACATTTTCACATCATTAGCGACTCCATTTTCAATTGCTTTCCACACCAATGTTGTGCTCCTCCATCTCTTCTTTCCAAAGGATCCAAAATTAACCATTTTCATTCATTAGTTCATGAGATATTCCTTGCCAAAGTTCCCTTCATGTAATTTGTTTTCTTCCATTCCAAGCCAAGCAAAATTCAAAGAGAAAGGTATTGTATTGTTGTTGTACCCATGTGTATGCTATCATGTACAAGCGTTTGCCATTTTAAACCGTGCATGCTCTTACACACCACATGCACATGTACCATATTTTGCTCTAAATGATCAAACCAAAGGAAAGGAAAGCTTGCACAATAAGTTGTTGCTGCTGTAAGTTAAGTGCAATGCATCACCACCTTCCATCATGATCCTCACCATAAAGTTTCATGCTCACTCATCACATGAACAAAACCTGTGCCTTGTTTCATTACACTCCATCTCCATTCAACTCCAAACTCACCCACTCAGTTAACTCACCCACTCTAATCATGGTTCTAACTGTTAACCAAAGATATATAAACAAATCCTAACAAAATTGGTAACTAACTGGGATCATTCTTCACCTGGCTCAAACTTTTCAATCTCTCTCTCTCTCTCAAAGCTCTTTCTGGTAGCTTCATTCTTCTCTCTCTCTGCAAGAATCAAGTTCTCTCCATCTTCATCTTGAATCATTCATCCATGGAGTAAGGAAAGAAACAAGTTGCTGCATCCAGTTTTATCCATTTTCATCAACTATTTTTTCGAGCAATTTAAAGTTCCTCTTGCCTTTATTTGGCCACGAACTACTCCAAGTATCAAGTGTATTATATCTAGATTTCTTGCAATAGAAGGTTCAGCAGGTTCAGGTTCCATTTCTCAAACTTTTCTCATGCAATTTTAAGTTATTTTAAGCCTGTTTTTGTGGTTTTGGAGCTCAATAGGAGCAATGTAACATCCGTCTAGTTGATAGGCACTTTAGGTGCTTAGTTGAAATTTTAGGGAAAAACTTCCATCCTTCGATCTGCTCTATGTGTGTTTTGTTTGTGAATTTTAATGGTGGATTCATGTTCTACGTGTTGAGACGAAGAGAATGAGGTATGGTTTTCCAATTTCTGTGATGTTTGACGATTGAACACGTCGGAGACTCACCGGAGAAGACGACCGGAGTCTTCTCCAGCCACCTAAAAGTCCATCTGAAGAAGAACCCTAACTACATCCTCGGATTAAAACACAACCGTTGGATGATTATGATCTAACATTCATAAGCCTTCCAGCACATTAATGAATCACACGCCCCTCACGTGCTTCTAATTTCTGATTTAATTTGAATTTGGTGTTTACATGTGGTTGCATCATCATATCTTATCATGAGCACGCAATGGGGTTTGTCGGATGTGTGTACTTTCTTGATGATCATGTGCTGACTCCATCCAAGGGATGAGATTGAGTCAATGTCTGATTGATATCCATCCTATGTACCCCATCTGAGCACGTGGTAGTGGGCTGGACCTCGCTTGCTATTCGCACCTCACACTTTTGAGCCCAAAGCGCATTATAACTAGAGTTTTACTTGTGCTGCACCCCCTGGCCCATTTCCTTTTTTTTTTTATTTTCTTTTGCATGGTTGTTTGATTTTTAATTTTTAAAAATACATTTGAGCATCCAAAAATACCACAAAAATTTATGAAGTATCTAGAAACATTTAAATAATTTTTTATTATTTTTATTTCTGATTTCATTATATTTTGTCATATTTTCATGAATTTCCATTTATTTTCTTTTGTGTGACCATTAAATCATGACCTATGCTTCATTTTGATTTTGTTTGACATAGTTGTACCCTGATTTTTTTCCTAATAATTGGTGTATGCATTTTTGATATGTTGAGGCATGTTATGAATTTTTTGTGAATTTTTCTAGTCATTTCTTGTTGACTTTTGAGTGAGGTTTTTGAAGCCAATTGTTTGTGTGTTTTGTATGGCATTGTGAAACATCTTTGAGCATGATCCCTAATGTTTTTTGAGCCATCCTTTAGGAGTATGCTTACACAATGAATGTACCTCAACTTGATTGCCTTTTCTCAATTTTCTCATCATCTTAGCATGACTTTTTGGATTGTATGAAAGCATGTTTATTTGTGTGGATGTTAGAAGACTTGTGCTAGGGTTTATTGATTGTTGTTTGCCATTTTTCTTTGGCCCCTATTGAGACCTCTTGGTACATGTTATATCAGTATTATAGGTCACTTTGCTCATGTTACAAGTCATTTTTGATGTATCTTTGTATGATTTATGTGTACATGTTTTGACTTGAAATGTGTTGTGGAACTTATGCATCTTCACTTGCCTTCCTTGAGTATATGTTTGTACCAACTCTTGCATGATCTTGAACCATCACATAAACATGATTCACTTCTGTTTGCAATCATCCTCAACCATATGCCATGACCCATAATTGCACATTACAAGTTTTCTTAAGTGCATAAGCTTTTGTATATTTGTTTGACCTAACTTGAACATGTTTGCTCTTAATCATCAATGTGCTTCAATATGACACTTGTGTGGACATCGTGCTTCCATTCTTGACTTTTAAACATCATGTTAAATGTCTTGAGCTACTGACTTGCATTCATATGGCATGATTATTCATTTTCCATCCTCATTTCTTACTTGCATTACAAGTATGCTTCTTTGTTGGAACTTGAATGATGTTTGCTCACACTTTTTCCTACTTGTTTAGTACTTGCATTCATGAATCATATGTTACATTAATGACATCTTGATGCATCCTTAAATGTCATTCAATTCTGACTTTGATTCTTACATGTGCATTCATCCATATTCATGATTCATTTGCATTCATATTGCATTATTAATGTTTCATTTGCATTTGTATGATTGTTTGTTGCCAAGTTTGCTTTTGTTTGATTTCATGTGGCATGTTTACATTATTAGGATCCTTTAACATGTACATACTGACTTGGCATGTCCCTTAACCATTAGGACATTTCCCTTTTGGTTTGAACTTTACTTTCTTCTTAAGTTGTCTTCCTAAAATAACGAGTATTGTTTGTTTAGCTTCTTTCACTTGAATTCATTACTTGTGATTGATTATATACTAACCTTTTGTGTAGGGGCAGAGGTAAGACATTTGAGTATGTGGATGTTAATCCATACTCATATCTTCTTTCATCTCATCTCTTTCATTACTATTTCTCTTTTGTGAATAGCATGATATAATGCTTGATTGTGTAGAACTTTCCCACATCCCTTAGGGATCCTAGCTCATCCTTAATTTTTGATTAAGGTGAGGTAGGATAAGCATTAGATAGTGCTATCACTCTCTTCTCTTTAGACTTAGGTGGTTCTTATGCCCCACATAACCATAGGACATCCATGTATGGCAACATTAGGATTTTTAGTCTTTCCCCCCATTTAGACTTTTTCCTTTCTTCCTTTGAGTATCTTTCTCATCTCATAACAAAAATCAAAAAGCATGTAATAAAGGCAACAAGTATTGTACACCATGAGCCTTAAGTATATGGAAATGGAAGGAGAAGGGTTTCCCTTCGCCTTTCTAGAGTGTTTAGCATACGTCCTGTTAGGACGACCATGGGAGACATTCGTTCTTATGTCATAGACTTTAGGGCAATACTTATTATGAACACAAAATAATCAAAACACTTCTTCTTAAAATACAAAAACAAACAATTCTCTTCTCATCTTGCTCACTCCACTCATAAAATATGTGTCACTTCCGTTCTACCGCAAACAGGTAAATGCCTAAGACTCTGTACAACGAGCTGCGACACCTAACTGCTGGAACGCGAACCTTGGCGTCTTCTGTTAAAAAACATAAGTAAAGCAAATCCATCCTTGGTTAAGTCGAACAACGACTGCTCTAACTTCCTCTCTCTGGTTAGATTGAGGGTACGTAGGCACAAGACGACGATGTCTTGGCGAGCAACCTCCCCCTAGTTCGTGTCTGAACTACATTGACTCTGACTTTCCCATTGCACGAGGGAATACATAGGCCTAGGACTCCGGTGATGTCCTATCAAGTCACTTCTTTTTCTTTCCCTCTTCTTCTGTTTCTTCGTTCTTTTCCATACCTGTTCCTTTTCCTTTCCAGTAGCAGTGTGATGACACTGAATTTCACCGTATTTTTTACTCCGATTTCGCATGCATTCTTAGTCTTTTAATATCATTTTATTATGTTATTATTATGTTTTTCTTTGTTTTCAGGTTTTTAGTCTAATCGGAGCCCCGAGCGAGAAAAGGAGCGAAAAAGGAGCCGAAATGAGCTAAAATAGAGAAAATCAGCATTTTGCACTTATGGCATCCACTCTGGCGGCCGCCACAGGGTCTTCCATGACGTGGCCATGTCTCAAACTCCTCCCAACTGTTTTTCCCCACGATCTCCAACTGCCCAAGCAAATTTTACACTCATGGCGGGCGCCATGGTGTTGTGGCGGGCGCCACAAGAGCAAAACAAGTTCCCGCCCAAATTCAAATGCTAGGGGCATCCTTGTCTTTTCCACATGTTTCCTTGCCTATAAATAGGACTTTAGATTTTCGTTTTTCATCATCCAAGTTCAGTTGTTCATAAGCATATATCAGTGTAATAGTGGTAATCGCTTCACATCGAGGTGTTACTACATTCGAGAGATCGAGTCTGTAAGAGCCTGTGAGATTGAGTCTTGGAGCACTCTGGAAGGAAGTTAATCCTGCCGCCATTTTACTTTCAGTTCGCGTTTTATTCAACCACTCCGATTGGAGCAGGTTTTTATTACTTTACCTTTTGTCAACTTTATTTCTTGCACTGTCTTTTAATTTCATTTATTTTCCGCACTGCTTTACTTTCATTTACTTTCCGCACTCGCACTACTTTCATTTACTTTCCGCACTCGCACTTAAATACCTTTTTTATGAAAAATCTAAAAATGAACTTTTACTTTACCATGTCTGGCTAATTTTATAAAGGTTAGAATGTGAAGATCATAACCGAACCGATAATCTGTACAATTGTTAGTGGAAACACTTAAGGGATATTTTAACTTTCAATATAAGTTTTCCTGTTCTTAAATTTTGTTGGGTAAGATCGAAAGCCGTCCAACGCCTATCTAAACTTAATTGTTTTTAAACCATTTCAAAAACAGCGAAAGCGTTTTGTTTAGTTTATTAGGAGTTTTTAATTTAAAAGGAAAAGAGATTTTAAAACCATTTTCGGACGCGTTAAGAAGTTTAAAGTCTGGTTCGTAAGAACCTCTTTTTTTTAGAAAATCCAGGTTAAAATACTTTTCAACTTGGTCAAGATACTATATTTCTTAAAAATAGGTTTACTACTCTAACGCAATGCGCGCCTTTTTATCCGTGACAATAAGAGGGTTTGATTAGGGGGTACAACTCGGTTCTGAGTACGCGAAAGCGACAGTTCCTGTCAAATTAGTTCTTTTCAAAGTAGAAAACATTGCCCGTAAGTAGTTCTATTAGCAAGTACTTGGATTATCAATTGGTTGTGTGAATTGCATTCGAACCTGTCTTTATCAATTAATTTTAATTACTTTATTTACTACCGTGCACTCTTCAAAACTACTATTTTCAATCACCTTAGATACACACCTTAACAATAGATAGCGATAGATTGACACTTGGTCTCTGTGGATACGATAATCTTTTATATTACTCTGACGCGTTCGTACACTTGCGAAAAAAATACGCATCAAGTTTTTGGCGCCGTTGTCGGGGACCAATTTCGTCAAATTTCGTACCCTGTTGTTATACCGTTTAGACTAAGGAAGTTACCCGCCGGTCAATGCGAAAAACTCGTAGTACCGGAAGTTTAGTAGACCCTCTAGCTGAACCAGAACGTTACGCTCGCGCACGTTTATATTTCCGTAAACTTAGGAAAGCTATGGCCGAAGATCAAAATCAAAGACCTCTTAAGGATTTCGCCCAAACATCCAACGAGGAACCTAGTTCTAGTATAGTAAATCCAGCCATACCAGCTAACAATTTTGAACTTAAACCATCCCTGTTGCAGTTAGTACAGCAGAGACAATTCGCAGGTCTTGCTACAGAGAACCCAAACCAACATTTGAAAAACTTTCTCCAACTAGCAGACACCTTTAAAACCAATGGAGCCCCTCCTGAGGCGATTCGCTTAAGATTATTTCCTTTTTCCCTCAGAGATAAGGCCCTATCTTGGTTAGATTCCCTTCCACCAAATTCCATAACAAGTTGGGAAGACCTTAGAAAATTATTCCTTGCCAGATATTTTCCCCCGAGTAAGACCGCTGTTCTTCGAAACCAAATAACTAGATTTACCCAAAACCAAGGAGAATCGTTGTTCGAAGCCTGGGAGAGATATAAAGAGCTGTTAAGAGCATGCCCACATCATGGTTTAGAAAATTGGTTAATCATTCAAACCTTCTATAATGGACTTCATTATAACACTAAGATGACCATCAACGCCGCCGCAGGTGGCGCACTGATGAATAAACCTTACCCTGAAGCTAGTGCCCTTATCGAAGATATGGCCCAAAACCATCAATCATGGGGAGTAGAACGAGCGACAGTGGAAAAGAAGGAAGCCCAAGGAGGAATACATGAGTTAAGCTCTATAGACATGATGCAAGCTAAAATGGACGCATTAGCCCTAAAAGTTAAGCATATGTGTACAACCCCGAATACTGCAGCCGCAGTTTCGTCAGATTGTGAGATATGTGGGACGAAAGGACACCAATCCGCAGAATGCAGTCTGTTAAACGAGACCAGCTCTGAACAAGTGAACTACACCCAAGGGAACCCATTTTCAAATACCTATAACCCTGGATGGAGGAATCACCCAAACTTTTTCTATAAGAATAATAACCCTATCCAAAATACTGCCCTTCCGAGACAATCAAGTTATCAAGCCCCAAGATCAAATCAACCTATGCAACCTGTACCACCAAAACCGAGCCTTGAGAAAATCGTGGATAATTTTGTCGCTGCTCAAATCCAACAAAACAAGGAGTTCATGAACCAAAACGTTCATGTTAACGAACTAATTACCCAGTTAGGAACCAAGGTTGACCAAATAATCACTCACAATAAGATGCTTGAAACCCAAATCTCGCAGGTAGCTTTAAACCAAGCCCCTCAGACCACACCTGGAGGACAATTCCCTGGACAACCTCAACAAAACCCGAAAGGACAAGCAAATGCCATTACCCTACGAAGTGGGACCGCTTATGATGAACCTTGTAACCCAAGGTTGAGTGATCCCAAAACTTCTAAGGAAGATGACAACATCCCAGATAAAAAGAAGAAACCAGAGGAATCTGTAAACCAGGAAAGTCAAGAAAAAGGAGAAGAACCCAAAGACAAAACCTATATACCACCCCCGCCATACAAACCACCAATACCATATCCGCAAAGACTTAAACAAACCCAGATCAATAATCAGTATCAGAAATTCATTAAAGTTATAGAAAAACTTCACGTAGAAATCCCGTTCACAGAAGCCATTACCCAAATACCATCCTACGCAAAGTTTCTCAAAGACATCCTTACCAATAAACGTAGACTTGATGATCCGAAACCCTTGGAATGTAATTCTATTGCCGAAAATAAATTAGCAAAAAAGGATAAAGATCCTGGAAACTTTTCCATTCCTTGTATTTTGGGGAGTCATGTCATCGAAAAAGCTTTTCTAGACTTAGGAGCTAGTGTGAGCTTAATGCCCTTAGCGGTTTGCGAAAGGTTAAATTTAGGAGAGTTGCAACCTACCAAGATGTCACTTCAATTAGCCGATAGATCTGTTAAATATCCGATAGGCATACTTGAAGACGTCCCTGTTAGGATAGGTCAGCTGTTTATCCCTACTGATTTTGTTGTCATGGACATTAAAGAAGATGATGACATACCAATTCTTCTAGGTAGACCATTCTTATCGACTGCTGGAGCCATAATAGATGTCAAAAAGGGGAAGCTAACCTTTGAGGTAGGGAACGAGAAGATAGAATTTATACTTTCAAAATTTCTTATGGCACCTGTGATAGGAGACGCGTGTTATGCGATAGATATCATTGATGAATGTGTTAGGGAGTTAGAGCAAGAAGAAGTCATTGAAACAATTAAGCTGCCATCAACTCTTATTTTGGAAGATGACAATTATAAGAAACCCTACATCGATGATAACCTTTACGAATGTTTATCCCTTACCCCAGATCCTATGCCTTGCCCTATTAAACCAGCCTTGGAACTTAAGGAACTACCTAAGAACCTGAGATATGAGTTTCTTGATGAAGAAATGAATCGTCCGGTTATAGTTAGTGTTGCCTTGAGACAAAAAGAAACAGATCAACTCTTGGACGTTTTACGAAGATATCCCTCAGCCTTAGGATATAATATCTCTGATCTGAAAGGTATAAGTCCATCCGTATGCATGCATCGGATTTCGCTCGAAGTAGATTCAAAACCTTCCAGAGAACACCAGAGAAGGATAAACCCTATACTAAGTGATGTTGTCAAGAAAGAAGTTCTGAAGTTGCTAGAAGCAGGTATAATATATCAGATCTCGGACAGTAAGTGGGTGAGCCCTGTGCATGTGGTACCCAAGAAGGGAGGCATCACAGTTGTGCAAAATGAGAAAGGTGAACAAATAGCAAAGCGGATAGAAGGAGGTTGGAGTATGTGCATAGACTATAGAAAGTTAAATAAAGCAACTAGGAAGGATCATTTCCCTTTACCGTTCATAGACTAGATGTTAGAACGTCTTGCCAGACATTCTTACTTCTGCTATCTAGACGGGTATTCGGGATTCTTCCAAATACCTATACATCCAGAAGATCAAGAAAAAACTACCTTTACATGCCCTTTTGGAACTTTTGCCTACAGACGAATGCCTTTTGGACTCTGTAATGCCCCTGCTACTTTCCAACGTTGCATGATGTCAATCTTTGCAGATTATCTAGATGGAATCATGGAAGTATTTATGGATGATTTCTCGGTTTGCGGTTTTGATTTCCAAAATTGTCTTATCAACCTCGAGAAAATCCTGGAAAGATGTGTGGAGGTGAACCTTGTACTGAATTGGGAAAAATGCCATTTCATGGTGACTGAAGGAATTGTTTTAGGACATATAATCTCCGAAAGAGGTATAGAGGTAGATAAAGCAAAAATAGAAGTTATAGAGAACCTAAAACCACCCAAGACTATCAGGGAAGTTAGAAGTTTCCTTGGACATGCTGGATTCTACCGCCGTTTCATCAAGGACTTCTCCAAAATAACAAAACCTTTAACTGGCCTGTTAATGAAAGATGTTGAATTCATCTTTGATGAAAAATGCAATGAAGCATTCAACCTTTTGAAGCAAGCATTTATTTCAGCACCCATTATGAAACCCCCTGACTGGTCTGAACCGTTTGAGATAATGTGTGACGCCAGTGATTATGCTGTAGGAGCCGTTCTAGGTCAGAGAAAAGATAAAAGATTACATGTAATATATTATGCCAGTAGAACCCTAGACACCGCCCAGCTCAATTACGCAACAACCGAGAAAGAACTCCTAGCGGTAGTTTTCGCTATAGACAAATTTAGATCATATCTAGTAGGAGCCAAAATTATAGTTTACACCGATCATGCTACCATCCGTTACCTACTAAGTAAAAAAGATGCTAAACCCAGGTTACTTCGATGGATTTTGTTGCTACAAGAGTTCGACTTAGATATCCGAGATAAAAAAGGCACAGAAAATGTAGTAGCCGATCACCTATCTAGGCTAGAATACCTGAATCCTGAATTAGTACCCATAAATGATGATTTTGCCTATGATAGACTGATAGCCCAGTTGGAAACCATTGAAGATAAAAATCCAGACCCTCATGAGCACTTTCAAAAATCCTTAGCTGTAAGTAACGTGCCCTGGTACGCTGATTTTGTTAATTACCTAGCTGTTGATATCATACCCCCTGATCTCGATTACCACAAGAAGAAAATTTTCTTAAGTGATGTTAGAAATTTCTATTGGGATGAGCCACTTCTTTTCAAGAGAGGCAAAGATGGCATTTTCCGCCGTTGCGTTCCAGAAGACGAGGTAGAAAGTATAATTCAGCATTGTCACTCTGCGCCTTATGGTGGACATGCAAGCACCTCTAAGACCTACGCCAAGATTCTTCAAGCTGGCCTATTCTGGCCTACCATGTGGCGTGATGTCCATGCTTACATTGTCAAATGTGATAGATGCCAACGCACAGGAAATATTTCAAGACGCGACGAAATGCCTTTAAGAAACATCCAAGAAGTAGAACTCTTCGACGTATGGGGTATAGATTTCATGGGACCATTCCCACCATCTTTAGGAAACAAGTATATCTTAGTTGCAGTAGACTACGTGTCTAAATGGATTGAAGCGATAGCTGCACCCACAAACGACACTAGAGTAGTGATTAAATTATTTAAAAATTATATATTCCCCAGATTTGGAACACCCCGTTTAGTTATAAGTGATGGAGGATCTCACTTCATATCAAGAATATTTGATAAGCTTTTAAGCAAGTATGGAGTTAAGCATAGAGTAGCAACACCATATCACCCACAGACTAGTGGCCAAGTGGAAGTATCTAATAGGGAGATTAAACAAATTTTAGAAAAAACTGTCTCTGTATCCAGAAAAGATTGGTCGCAAAAGCTTCAAGAGGCTTTATGGGCCTACAGAACCGCTTTCAAAACCCCTATAGGAACAACCCCCTACCAACTAGTCTATGGAAAATCTTGTCATTTACCTTTTGAGTTAGAGCATAAGGCCTATTGGGCCTTTAAAACTTTGAATTTGGATTACCTAACTGCTGGTGAGAAACGTATCCTTGACATCCACAAATTGGAAGAACTCAGACAGCAAGCCTACGAGAATGCCATAATATACAAAGAAAGAACAAAAGCTTGGCACGACAAAAGAATCGTAAGAAAAGACTTCAACTTAGGCGACCCTGTTCTCCTGTTCAATTCTAGCCTACGGCTCTTCCCAGGAAAGCTCCGTTCAAGATGGACTGGCCCCTTCAAAGTATCAAAAATTCTGAGGTCTGGAGCTGTTGAAATCAAAAACGAGACATGTAAACCATTCATCGTCAATGGACAAAGACTGAAGCTCTACGAAGGAGGAGACATTCCAACAACCTACTCCAGCCACACTCTAAGTGATCCACCAATCCTGACAAGAGATGTATAAGTTCCAGTCGTCAAGCTAACAACGTTAAACAAGCGCTGCATGGGAGGCAACCCATGATTTTCTTACCTTATTTACTTTTTTTACATTTTGTTTTATTTCTTGTTATATTTTGTCAGGACTAATGTTTGAAATGTTTGTGTTTTACAGGACCTTCTTCCTAACTCTGTGCAGAATGCAGAATTTTGATGACATGCATGTGACTTTCAGGAATGACGCCCAGAGAGAGCGTTACTTTGTCCACTTCAGGCGTCCTATGGCACCTACGAGGTACCCAGATCAGGCTTGCATGGAGGCTTTAGGCATTGAGCCTAGTGTCAGATTCTTATGCCACCAGCTTCAATGGGACCAGTTCGACGACCTGAACAATACCTATAGGAACCTCACTTTGGAGTTCCTCAGCTCGTTTTCTTATGACCCCTGGGCCGGACCAGATGGATGTGCTATTTTCAGGTTATTTGGGACTGAGTACTCCTTCACTCATAAGGAGTTTGGTGATTTATTAGGTTTTCAGACGACCCCTGATGCTATTCCTGAGACACCTATGGGATACTTTCTGAGTAGGGAAGTGGAGAAGTTCTGGAGTGATATCTCTGGTGGAGGGAGTCAGGATCCTTCCACCCAGTTCTCACATGTTATCCACAACCCTGCATTGAGGTATTTTCAGATGATCATAGCACACTCTTTCTTTGGATTGCCAGATGTTGAGACCTTGCTTAGTGAGGAGGAGATCTTTCTACTGTTTTGTGCGACCCAGTCACGTCCTGTGGCATGTGGGAACTTTCTACTGAAAGGTCTTAGCAGTATTGCCAGGTCATCAGTAGGTATTATTCATGTGGGAGGTATTGTTACCCAGATTGCTGCTGCTTTAGGCCTATCGCGTAAGTTGTTACATCTCAGGGTTTTCAGTGAATACACCACCATGGACGTTGATTTCTGCCTAGACAGAGGGTTGATAAGGAGAGCCTCTGCAAACCCCAACCAGTTTAGATTGTTGATCGACAACGAGGCTGTTCATTACTTTTTGCTGCCTGATCCGATGATGACCAGTGTTCATGACCCAGCTAATTGGAGATATGCTTTGGAGGGTTATGGAGAGACTATTGAGGAGCCTAGATCGCCTCCTATTGCTGAGTACACCCCTACACCTCCGTCTCCCAAAATCACTGTATTATCTAATAATTTGTCTTTGCAGCCACCCGATTTATACACCCAGGTTGTTGAGCTCCGCAGAGAGACTGCCAAGCTCAAACAGGAGGTAGCTGATCTTGCTTTGCAGATTGAGGTATCTGATCTCACTCATGCTACTGAGGCAGACTCTTTATACCAGGAGATCGGAGAGCTTCGTCGCGAGATCGCTGAGCTTCGTGGATCCAGCCAGGCAGAGGAGCCAGCTGATTGATCATATTGCCCTGACTTACTACTCTATTATTTAGTATTCAGTATTTCTGCGTTTTCTTTACTTTTTAGCATATCTGGACACATTTCGTATTTTCGCATTTCCTATATTTCCTATGTACTTTGATTATATATTTTGTGTGTTTTTATTTTTCCTTTTATATATATATATATCCAATAATAATTTTATTTTTCTTAATATTTGATTTTTATTTCCACAAAAAATTGTGCAAGTCCCGTGTTGAAGAGGAAAACAAATGAGAACGCTATCGGGACCCCCAAGACGCAAAAGGTAAGAGAGGCCCATTCCAAAATTCAAAATTTTGGCCCAGGTCCGAAAATGACCTTATGGCGCCCGCCATAGCCTTATGGCGCCCGCCACGGCGTCCTGGTAAATACGGGGGAGAACTTCATCTTCCACCATTTTTGAACCTCTAAACTCCCAAAACCCATTTTTCTCCTCTTCCAAAACTCCATTAAAACCCATAAAAGCTCCCACCTTTATTTAATACCCACTATCCATTAACCCTTTCAAACTTCCATTTGAAATTCCACCAATTAAATTCCATAAAAATCTCACCTTTACCAACTTATATTTAAACCCATCTTCACTATCTTCAAATCAATTCAAGGAGCAAGCTATGGAGTTCGAAGGATATATTTTGCGAGAAGGAAAACCCAGGGATAGGCAGAGGAGGAATATTCAAAGGCTTCAAGGTCGAGAAATTCTCTCGACGAGGTACGTGGACGACAACTGTCTCTATACCTTGGGTATTTATCATAGTGTTTATCATTTACTTGATTTTTTGGGACTGCACTCTATTTTTGAAAACCGAGAACCAACCTTTGAGAAACTGACAGTTGAGTTTTTAAGTTCTTTGATCTACACTGTCCACCCTAACACTGCTAGCACAGTCGGTACTGTCCAATTTAGAATGTTTAGAATAGAATATAAGTACAGTACCGACGAACTAACAAGTCTGTTAGGGATTCCTCTTTGGGAAGGTGCTATTTGTGAGACCCCTTTGGATGACGGATGGTCGGTCGATGCATTTTCTTTTTGGCAGAGATTGTCAAATAATTTAATAACTTCTTTTGAAGGAATTCTCGCATCGACCATCCACAACCCGGCCATCAGAGTTTTTAGATACCTGTTGGCATGTACTATTTTTGGCCGGGATAATCCAAATAAGGTTAATGCTAAAGAGCTTCAGTTTTTACAAGGAAGTCTCACAAATAGAAGAATCAATCCGGTCCCGTTTATGCTTTCTCACATGTCTGTTACTATTAATAAAGCAGGACCGATTGTTTTTGGAGGACTGATTACGTCTATTGCTCGGGCCCTTAACCTGAACAATGAGATAGCCACACTAGAGCCCTTAACTCCTCGCACAATCAACCTAAAATTTCTAAAAGATATGAAATTATGCCGAGCGAGAAGAGAGGGTGGTTTTGTATTGATGATCCATGGTGTAGCTATCCCATCTGTTGCCTTGCCCTGCAGTAGACGTACCGATGTACGTAATGAAAGGAACTGGACCTATGATTTAAATGCTCCACCTGTTCTAGGTCCACTTCCTCCTAATATTCCTTATACGGAGGGACACGACACTGACGAAGAATTTGAGTAGAGAGATCAGTCTCCCATACCTCATGTGTCCCCCCATCATCCTTCACCACCACACACCGCACCCTCTTCCTCTAACTCTTTTGCAGGTTCAGTCCTTGGATCCTATGTCACTGAGGAGATGTGGCGTGACCTTATGGCTAGAGAAGAAAGGCGAGATGACCTTCTCTCTACCATTCAGCAACAACTGACGGATAATATGAGCTTCATGGAAGAATCACGACGGAGGACGGATCGATCCTTCGAGTCTGTTTCTCGCACCTTGCTTGTGATCACAGACGGGCAATCCCGTCAGCAAGACTTCAACCGCCGGCATTACCAGTTTATGGAGGCTACTCAAGGTTCCGTTCTAGGTAACCTTCGACTGGTCAGAGATGCCCAGGCGGCCTTATCAGCCCGATTGGACCGAAGAGACCAGCATCGTAGCAGATCCCGTCGTCCCAGGCATTCCCAGCAGGACGACGAGGGCACCAGTGGTCCACATCAGTAGTTTTACAGGTTACTCTCCTTATCTTATTTCGAAACATTGGGGACAATGTTCGATTTAAGTGTGGGAGGGGATTTTATTGCTTTCTATTTCCATTTTTAGTTAGTTGTTTATTTCTTGTTTTTGTCTATGTCTTTTTTTTCTAGAAAATGCATGAGTCTGACAAGTCACCAGTACAGTGTATCCCTAGTGCACCCTCATTTTTCCCCATTTCTTTAGCCCTACAAAAATTTTTTTTTTTGCAAAAAGAAAACATTGTTGTTCTACATGTTTTTGGGCTTTAAGACAGGTTTGGATTAGGATGTGGTGACTTAGGTGAACTTTTTGAAACATTAGTATCGTTTTAGCACCGTAGACTTCACGAATATAGGAATCATTTCAAAACCCCATGTACCATGGCCTTAATTATCATTTCCAAATTTGTCCTAAGTAGTTTATTTCAGCAGTCAGCTCCGGCCTAAGCATCTTCTACGTA
The DNA here is from genome assembly GCA_022829125.1 of Lathyrus tuberosus. Classification (NCBI taxonomy): domain Eukaryota; kingdom Viridiplantae; phylum Streptophyta; class Magnoliopsida; order Fabales; family Fabaceae; genus Lathyrus; species Lathyrus tuberosus. The sequence continues at coordinate 10,241,700 of JALAZF010000115.1, forward strand.
TGGGACTGATGAACATAAGTGAATGATCCAGTAAAATAAATAAAGAAAAAGGCAAACTCCGGATAGATGACCCTCACAAGGTCGTTTAAACCAAAAAGTTGAATTGTTGCCACAAAATATATATATATATATATAATTTTAGCTCACCCATTGTTAGTTGGTTCAGAGATATCTGGCACTGAACTCGGTAGGGCGGATTACGATCCGATCCCCCACAACTGCATTTGGGTTAAATAAAAGGGTTTACACAGTCTTATGTGCCAGAAACCCTATGTTTTGGATCAGAATCACTAACAGGTCACTCTACTATGAAATATGTACGGATAACGGGCTTAATGTGATTGCGCCTGAATGAAAAGGACCCAAAAAGAGATGAAGAGGTAGGCCTAGTTATTGTGGGATGATACGGTTGATTAATATAAGAATGAAGTTTATGTCCGCCTCTGCGGATAAGTGTCATTACGATACCCTTGGTTCACTTAGTACCTGTCACTGCATCCTGACTTGAACTTAGAAGCCCTTTTTGCCCGAATCACGTGTCAGCACTAGTTTTCTTACTTTGAGCTTTAAATGTTTTGCTTGAGGACAAGCAAAGGTCTAAGTGTGGGAGAATTTGATGACACTGAATTTCACCGTATTTTTGACTCCGATTTCGCATGCATTCTTAGTCTTTTAATGTCATTTTATTATGTTATTATTATGTTTTTCTTTGTTTTCAGGTTTTTAGTCTAATCGGAGCCCCGAGCGAGAAAAGGAGCGAAAAAGGAGCTGAAATGAGCTAAAATAGAGAAAATCAGCATTTTGAACTTATGGCATCCACTCTGGCGGCCGCCACAGGGTCTTCCATGACGTGGCCATGTCTCAAACTCCTCCCAACTGTTTTTCCCCACGATCTCCAACTGCCCAAGAAAATTTTACACTCATGGCGGGCACCATGGTGTTGTGGCGGGCGCCACAAGAGCAAAACAAGTTCCCGCCCAAATTCAAATGCTAGGGGCATCCTTGTCTTTTCCACATGTTTCCTTGCCTATAAATAGGACTTTAGATTTTCGTTTTTCATCATCCAAGTTCAGTTGTTCATAAGCATATATCAGTGTAATAGTGGTAATCGCTTCACATCGAGGTGTTACTACATTCGAGAGATCGAGTCTGTAAGAGCCTGTGAGATTGAGTCTTGGAGCACTCTGGAAGGAAGTTAATCCTGCCGCCATTTTACTTTCAGTTCGCGTTTTATTCAACCACTCCGATTGGAGCAGATTTTTATTACTTTACCTTTTGTCAACTTTATTTCTTGCACTGTCTTTTAATTTCATTTATTTTCCGCACTGCTTTACTTTCATTTACTTTCCGCACTCGCACTACTTTCATTTACTTTCCGCACTCGTACTTAAATACCTTTTTTATGAAAAATCTAAAAATGAACTTTTACTTTACCATGTCTGGCTAATTTTATAAAGGTTAGAATGTGAAGATCATAACCGAACCGATAATCTGTACAATTGTTAGTGGAAATACTTAAGGGATATTTTAACTTTCAATATAAGTTTTCCTGTTCTTAAATTCCGTTGGGTAAGATCGAAAGCCGTCCAACGCCTATCTAAACTTAATTGTTTTTAAACCATTTCAAAAGCAGCGAAAGCGTTTTGTTTAGTTTATTAGGAGTTTTTAATTTAAAAGGAAAAGAGATTTTAAAACCATTTTCGGACGCGTTAAGAAGTTTAAAGTCTGGTTCGTAAGAACCTCTTTTTTTTAGAAAATCCAGGTTAAAATACTTTTCAACTTGGTCAAGATACTATATTTCTTAAAAATAGGTTTACTACTCTAACGCAATGCGCGCCTTTTTATCCGTGACAATAAGAGGGTTTGATTAGGGGGTACAACTCGGTTTTGAGTACGCGAAAGCGACAGTTCCTGTCAAATTAGTTCTTTTCAAAGTAGAAAACATTGTCCGTAAGTAGTTCTATTAGCAAGTACTTGGATTATCAATTGGTTGTGTGAATTGCATTCGAACCTGTCTTTATCAATTAATTTTAATTACTTTATTTACTACCGTGCACTCTTCAAAACTACTATTTTCAATCACCTTAGATACACACCTTAACAATAGATAGCGATAGATTGACACTTGGTCTCTGTGGATACGATAATCTTTTATATTATTCTGACGCGTTCGTACACTTGCGAAAAAAATACGCATCACAGTGGAGCTCCAGACGACGACAGCCTTTGATCGAGACAACTAGCGTGGATCCCATCGAGTACGATGGACGCGAGGGGGTTCTAATACCTTCCCTTCATGTAACCGACTCCCTTACCCGTTTCTCTTGGTCGTGAGACCATGCTTTTCCTTTCCCTCAGGTTTACACAGTGTTTCCTTTCGCTCTCTAGGGATAAATACACATTGCTGGCAACTCTGTTTCGGCGCCACTTTCACGTTTGTACTTGGATGAAAATCCCGGGAGCGACAGCTGGCGAGTCTGATGGGGACCTGGTTTCCTAAGCGAGTCAATCCTAGCGCTTGTTTATTTTCGATTATAGGGTGTTTTATCTGCTTGCTTTACTCGCTTTATTTATGGCATTGTTGCATGTTTACTGTTTTATTGCATTTACATGCTTTTTATTTACTGTTGTCATATATCATACTGTGCTGGACTGTGCTGGATTTTTCTGTTTTGTGGGCAGGATGTTCTGAGAGATAAGGCCACTCCCCAGGCTTGAGCATACACATAGGTATTAGAGTGGATAGTCGTGACACTTGCGTGGTGATGACCATGTATTGTTGTTCACGAGACCCACAGCCAGATGAGGTTCTATCAGGAGCTATCTACTACTGTATGTTTATACAGGCCAGTAGTTATTCTCTTGAGGAATCGTCGACCCTGGTGACCATTCTCGAGGACTCAGTTGCGGCACTCCTCCCGAGATGTGATAATGGCAGACCAGAAATGGCAAACCCATTATGCATTCTTGATCCGAGGACCCAATGCTGGGAACTTGCCATAGGATATCCTTTTTTAGGGGAATCAGTTGAGGCCTCCTCGATTGATGATGATGCCAAACCAGAAATGGTGAACGTATCATCATTTCTCGACCTGAGAGCCCGTGATGTTGAGGATCCTCGCCTTTCTAGTACCCACATGTGAGAGGGGCGGGTTGTTTACAGGTTTGCAGGTAACCATAACCTCCCACATACCCGATTTTCTAGTGTTATTACACAAAAAGAGGATTCATCCTATTATATTCAGATGGTTCTTGTCCACGGTCCTATAATATTCTTAGATCTACACTGACACCGTTCACAATCCAGCACATACACGCGGCACTTTGATACCATGTCTTTTGTATTGCATTTACATATCCTAACATACATGTTTACTCCTTTCCAAGTTCATATTCTACTCTTGATTCCAGTCACCGGGTTCTCACAAGGATGAATACTAAAGAGAAGAAGAATATCATTAGTTACAAATTCCTCATGCCTACTCTAGGCCCTATTACTGTCCTGAAAGGAATGGCAAGCCCTGATGTGTTGGAGGCTTTCAAAGAAAAATATGGGTGGATTTTATCTTTTGTTCACAATGTCAGTGATTACGAATACCGGGGTCTTCATACTTTGATGCAGTTCTACGACCCTCCTCTGAGGTGTTTTGTATTTCCAGATTATCTGTTGGTACCTACCTTAGAGGAGTATTCCAACATGCTAGGGATTGCTATCAAGGAGGAGCCTCCATTCTTTGGGTCTAAGGGCGATCTGGACTTTGGGAAAATGGCTGGTGCTCTTTATTTGAGCAAGTCAGAGTTAGAGGCCAATATCTCGAACAAAGGAAAGCTCCGTGGTTATAAGCTGGGGTATCTGATAAAGAAAGCTCAGGAGGCAACGAAAGACAAGAAATGGGTCGTTTTCAATGCATTGTTAGCCCTTTGCTTATATGGTATTGTATTGTTCCCCAACGAGCCCGACTTTGTTGATGTGGATGCCATTAGGATATTCGTGATGAAAAATCCAGTGCCAACACTATTGGGAGATCTTCATTATGCCTTATACAATAGAAATGAAAAGAAAAGAGGAAGGGTGGTTCATTGCTGTGCACTTTTGTTTTATAAATGGTTCGCAAATCGCTTACCGCAGTAAGGTGCTTTCGTGGATTCCAAAGGTTCTCTAGAATGGAGTCAGCGTTTAATGGGACTAGTTGCCAAAAACATCGTATGGATATACCATGGGATATTTGGCAAGAGCATTATCCATAGTTGTGGTGAATTCCCCAATGTTCCATTAATAGGAAGAAAGGGAGGAATCAACTATAATCCTTCTTTGGCCATTAGGCAATTTGGGTACGCTCTGATAGGTCCGCCCATTAAGAGGGATGTAGAAGAGTCGTTGTATTTTCATGCATCAGATGGTTTGGAAACGACACAAAAAGCTTCTGGGGCCTGGGCCAATGTACTAAAGAAAGGAAAGGCCGCTCTAGGCAAACCCAATAATCAGGCTTATCCAGCATATGAAGATTGAGTGAAGAAGAGGGTTGAAGATTTTCACTTGCCTTTTGATAAAGCACTTCCTTTGTATCCTGAGAATGAGAAGGAGGGAAGTAATGCCTCCATGGAAGAATTCAACAAATTGCAAGCCTTGGTGAAAAAGCTTCAAGGATAGAATTCTGATCTGAGCAGCCGTCTTCAAGACGCTCTACACACCAACAAGGAATTGGAATGGAAAGCCCAAGACGCAGAAAGGGTCTTAGCAGCAAGAGAAAAAGATTTTGCCGATAGAGCCCGACATTACCAGAAAGTTAATATGGCTGTTGAAACTTCTGCTCAAACTTACAAGCAGACTAAACAATCTTTAGCCGAAACAAAAGCCAAGCTCACTCAACTTCAGTAGGCATGGGATGAAGTTAGAATTGAGAATGAAGAGCTGCAAGAGCAGTTAAAATCTAGAGACGATGAAATTCAGAGAGCACGTGCACAATGAAGAAAGCATCGTGAAGATGTTAGTAAAAGCCAAGAACAGTTGAAGAAGGTTAGAGATGAGTTGAAAGCTTCCAAGAAAGAACTTGAAGATGCTCTGGTAGAAACAATAGAACTCAAAATATTAGCTGGTGTGAAAATGCCTAGAGAAGTGAGTAATGACGAGGCTCTCTTAATGCACGTGGACTCATTAGTTGAAGTTCTGAAGAAGGGGGATGTTTTGATCAGGGAAATGATTGAAAAACCAAGCCATCAGCGCACCAGAATACTCTTTGAAGAAATCAGGCATTCTAGCGAGCAGTTGAAAGATTTGGAGCTAAATGATTGATAGCTCTCTCTTCATTTTCCTAATATAGTTGATGTACTGTGGTTACCATCAGGCTTGTTGATGGAGCCACTTTCTTGATGTATTTCCAGTTTGCAAACTCGTTGTAGAATGTTTCAGTACTTTTTGGCTCTCTGTTAATTCAAATGATTGGTTTACTCAGAAATGGTTCCTTAGCAGTGTTCTGTTCACCGACACATTATCACAACACTTTATCACAGCACGTTTCTTCTCAAAGAATTTCTTTTAACAATATCTGTATATTGCTCAGCTTCTTGTGATTAAGACTGGAATCAGGGTGTGAAATGCCCTGGAAGTGGTTAAACATGACATTTGCATGCATTTCATAACATATCATTTTGCATAACAGGTACTCGTCCCAGGGAGTTTCTAACCTTTATTTGGGTTGCAGGCAGAATAGCTAATCTCAACATTCATCGCTACGCGACTCGACAAAATCAAGCTAGAATCATGGAACAGGTGCAGGCAGAACTCACTGAAATGAGGACTCGTATGGAGCAGTTCATGAACCTTATACAGGGCATAGCCCAGGGGCAGCAAGATTTGAGAACTGCAGTTCAAAGGTTGGAAGTGGAAATCCCCAATGTTAATCCTCCTGGCAGAGCGGTAATTAATCCTCTTGGCAGAGCGGCAGTTAATCCTCCTGGCGGAGCGGCAGTTAATCCTCCTGGCGGAGCGGCAGTTGATCCTCCTGGCGGAGTTCCTGGTGGCGTTGGCCATATTAATCATCAACATGTGGAGGACCATCAAGATGATCAGTTCTCGGTGCTGAATGCTGACATGGGGGTTCATAATGATGGTAATGACAGAAGGTATGAAGATTTGGATGAGAAGGTAAGAGCCATGGAATGTCAAAACTCCATGGGAATTAATGTTGCTGATATGGGGCTGGTGCAATGGGTGAGGATCCCTCCAAATTTTAAGCCCCCAGCCTTTGACAAGTATAATGGCAGTACCTGTCCTAAGACTCACATTCAGGCGTATTTCAGGAAGATTTCTGCATATTCTGACGATGAAAAGCTGTGGATGTACTTCTTTCAGAATAGCCTGTTAAGAGCTTCATTGGAATGGTACATGAAGCTGGAAAGAGCTTATATCAGGAACTGGAGGGACTTGGGCGATGCTTTATTGAAACATACTAGTATAACATTGACATGGCCCCTAATCGTACCCAATTGCAGAATATGACACAGGATCCGAAGGAAGGTTTTAAACAATACGCCCAAAGGTGGCGTGAGCTAGAAGCTCAAGTACAACCCCCGATGATGGAAAGGGAAATGGCTGATATGTTCATGAATACTTTACGGGGCCCATATCTGGAACGTTTGGCCGGATGCCCATCCACTGGGTTTTCTGACATTGTGATAGCAGGAGAGAGAATTGAAAATCTATTGAAATCGGGGAAAATTCAAGATGGAAACTGGGCAGGATCTTCCAATGCAAAAAGGCTTTTCGGGAATGGCTCGAAGAAACGTAAAGGTGAAACTAGTACTGCCTATGGACAGGGGGGCGAAGGTAAGGACGTCAGGGCTCGTACCATTAAGCAGCAGCTGTAACTATTCCGGTTCCAGCTGCCGAATCTCAGTCACAATCTCAAAGACAATACCAACTGAGGCAGAGATTGAGTGATCGCCACTTTGACACTTTACCTATGAAATATGCCCAGATGTTGCAGAATTTGCTCCGCTTAAAGTTGGTACAGTTGAGAACACTGGCACCACCAACAGGCAGACTACCTTATGGCTATGATGCAAATGTGAAGTGTGAATTCCATTCGGGTGCGCCCGGTCACCATATAGAGAACTGCAAAGCTTTTAAGCACGTAGTTCAGGATCTGGTTGAGGTGGGAGTCCTCTTGATCCATTGGGGATGTTTGAGTGTTAGACAAGTTGAAGATCATGTCAGTTTTTGATTGATCCTTTGTCCAAGGCTCAGAGAGGACTTGAAACCCTAATTCTGATTGTAGTGAAGGCTCACCCATCTTTGGGGAGACTAATGGTTCATCCATATTATGATGATGATTTGCACAATGATGGGAAATCTTAGTGGTCAAAATTTGGGGTATGACAAATAGCATGAAAAATTTTGGCCTTTCTTTGCCCAAGCACCGCACCAACGGCATAATCGCTAGCATCACACATTAATTCAAAATTCAAAGTCCAATTTGGAGCAACGATTATGGGTGCGATGATGAGTTTCTCATTCAAAATTTTAAAGGCATTTATACGTTCATCATCAAAGGAGAAGGACTTATCTCTTTTGATTAGATTACTCAATGGCCTTGCAACTTTGGAGAAGTCTTTGATAAACCGCCGATAAAAGCCATCATGGCCAAGAAAACTTCGGATGCCTTTGACATTAGTTAGAGGAGGCAACTTTTCAATCACTTCAATTTTTGCTTGATCGACTTCAAGGCCTTTGGAGGAGACTTTATGGCCAAGCACAATCCCCTCTCTTACCATAAAGTTGCACTTCTCCCAGTTCAATACCAAATTTGTCTCAATACACCATTCAAGAACGGTCTCTAAATTTCTCAAACAAAGATCAAAAGACGCTTCGAACACGGAGAAGTCATCCATGAATACCTCCATCATTTGTTCAATAAGATCAGAAAAAATTGCTTGAACACAACGTTGAAACGTTGTCGGTGTGTTGCATAAACCAAAAAGCATCTTTCGGTAGGCAAAAATCCCAAAAGGACAAGTGAATATCGTCTTCTCATGGTCTTCCAGGTCAACCGAAATTTGGTTATAACCAGAGTAACCATCCAAAAAGCAATAGAATTGTTGGCCCGACAATCTTTCTAACATTTGGTCCATAAACGGAAGTGGAAGATGGTCTTTTCTTGTAGCGGTGTTTAGCCCCCTATAATCTATACACATCCTCCAACCCGTCACCGTTCTTGTCGGAATCAACTCATTTTTTTTTCATTTCGGATTACGGTCATTCCTCCATTCTTAGGCACTACTTGGACCGGACTTACCCAAGGACTATCGAAAATTGGGTAAATTATACCGGCATCCAAGTTCTTGACAACCTCTTTTCTCACTACTTCTTTCATCGTTGGATTCAAACGGCGTTGTGGTTGGGCTACCGCCTTGAAATCTTCTTCCATTAAAATCTTATGCATGCAATAAGCCGGACTAATTCCCTTTAAATCGGAAAGGACCCAACCTAAAGCTTCTTGATTTTTCTTCAAAACTTGAATCAAACGGTCCTCCTCTTTGTCGGTCAAGATGCTGCTAATGATAACCGGGTTGTTACAACCGTCATCAAGGAAAACATATTTCAAATTGGAAGGCAAAGCCTTCAATTCAAGTTGAGACTTATCATCACTAACTTCTTTCTTTAACACTTCCTCTTCACATTCCCAAGGTTGTAACTCCTCCAAAGATTCAAGTTCCCTCAAACATTCTTCAAGTGCTCTTTCTTCTTCATCGGAAAATACATCAAAGGAATCATCAAGAGCTCTTTGCAAAGGAGACACTACATGAACTTGCTTTGAAACATCCACCATGGCTTCTTCCGTTGCATCAATACATAAGCTATCATGTTTGTCTTTAGAATGCTTCATTGCTTCAAAGAGATTAAAACTCACTTCTTCATTTTGAACTCGCACTTTCATTAGACCGTCAACAACATCAATCATCATACGGGCGGTTTTCATGAAAAGGCGTCCAAGTATTAATGGAGCATCCTCATCTTCTTCCATATTAATAACAACAAAGTCTACCGGAAAGAAAAACTTATTAACTTTGACCAAGACATCTTGAGCCATCCCATGTGGATGAGTTGTGGACTTGTCAGCCAATTGTAATGTCATACGAATTGCCTTCATCTCAATGTTCCCAAGCCTTTTCACAATGGACAGTGGAATTAAATTTATGCTTGAGCCCAAATCAATTAAGCCCTTTCCGACATAGACATCACCAATTGTTACCGACAAAGTAACACGTCCCGGATCGACTTCTTTTCTTGGTAAAGTTCTTTGAATGATAGCACTACAACTAGCATCAAGGACAATTGTTTCCGGCTCCGAACATCTTCTCTTCTTTGTCAGGATATCCTTCATGAACTTAACATACTTTGGCATTTGTTCAAGAGCTTCAGCAAATGGAATATTGATTTGTAATTATTTGAAAATGTCCATAAAATGAGTGTAATGCCGTTCGTTGTCTTTCTTGGTGGGTACATGAGGGTAAGGTAAGTTTTGGATCGGAATTGGATTCACTATCGCCTTCCCTTTTTTCACTCTTCTTTTCTTTTCTTCAATCTTTTCTTTTTCCAGGTTATCTTTTTCAACTTCTTCCTTATCATTATTTTCAACTACAACATCATCAACTTTCTCTTCGTCCTCAACCTCCTCAATTATCACATCATCATTTTTCTCATTTTTTCTCCTTCTCTCAACTCTCTCCCACTTCGAGTAACAATTGCTTTACAATGCTCCTTTGGGTTGTTTTGAGTATTGGCAGAAAAAGAAGGTCCAGTTTGTTGTTCGGCCACTTGTTTTATAAGTTGCCCAACTTGATTCTCTAGATTCTTGATCGATGCTTCATTTGACTTTTGATTTGCCATGGACATTTGAATAAATTGGTTAAGAGTTTCTTCAAGCTTGGAACTCCCACCTTGAGGTTGATAAAGATTTTGTCGATTTTGTTGATATCCTTGATTTTGATAAAAATTTCCTCTTGGTTGTTGATTTTGGTACCCTTATTGATAAGGTTGTTGTTGCCTTTGATAACCTTGCTGCTGATTTGGATTGTTCATGTAATTAGCTTCTTCTTCAATTTGAGGACAAGGAGGAGGACAATAGCCTGTTGGATGATCACTTTTACATAACTCACAAATCGCTACTTGCACCTTTTTATTAGGAAGTTCATGCATCTCTTTGATTTGTTGAGGTAGCTTGGACATTTGTTGTGTTAACAACTCAACCTGTTGAGATATCAATTTGTTTTGGGCAAGTATTGCATCATTCGTCCCCAACTCCAGAACTCCCAGTGTCCTTTGAGAAGAGCCACGATTATGGTTCCCCTGATGGTCATTTAAAGCCATCTTGTCAATTATGGCAATGGCTTCTTCGACACTTTTTCTCATTAAGGACCCACCCGCGGTGGCATCTAACAATGTTTTCTGCACTAATTGAAGACCATTTCGAAAAATATGAATTTGAGAAAGCTCATCGAAACCATGTCATTTACACTTTCTCAACATGGATTTGAATCTCTCCCAAGCTTCGTTGAGAGATTCAGTTCCACCCTGAGTGAAAACTGTGATTGCTGTCTTAGCCTCCATGAAACGATTATGTGGAAAGAATCGTTCCAAAAACTTTTCCTCAAGTACATTACAGTCCGTCATGATTGCCGTAGACTGATCAAGATACCATTCCTTGGCCTTCCCAATGAGGGAATGCGGGAATAGTCTCTTAAACATTGATTCCTCTTCAGCTTCGGGTGCACCAGTTGCTCCCGCAATCTCATAGAACTTAGTCAAGTGTGTAAAAGGATCCTCGTGATCCATACCAGTGAAAGGACTCTGATATAGAAGTGAGAGGATACCAGTTTTCATTTCTGAATGCCGACCATTCTGAGCATTGCGTGTAAATTGTGCATTATGTCTCGGACTATTAGTACAAGGTTTTGAAGCAGGTGGTGGTGGTGGTGGTTCAGTCATAGTTGGCGGTAACTGTGGTATTTGCGTCGAAGTTGAACTTTCGTCTCGCTCTCGTCTTTCTTTGGCAAGTTGCCTCCTCCGCCTTGTTCTTCTATTGATTTTACGAGCGGTTCTTTCAATCTCGGGTAACTTCCTTCGCATAAAATGAAGTCTGCACACTAAACCAAATAAATCAACAAGCACAAGAAAAAGTTAACAAGTTTAAAACTCAATAACTATTGCAATGCTCGCAATATAACAACAATCCCCAGCAACGGCGCCAATTTGTTGAAAAGTATTTAGGGGGTGTTTTATCGTATCCACATAGATTGTGTATATTGCCGCCGTTCTATAGTTAAAAGCGTTTCAAACTTTATAGTAACAAAGGTTTTTGGTAATTTTCAACCGGATCGTTTGCATTTGAATTTTAAAAATCAACGGTAAAATGATTGGTTTTAGGGTTTTGGTAAAAACATGTCAAGATTAGTTTTCGGTAATCCATTTCGTACGTATCAACTCGATCAAGCGTGTGAACTCGTTAACAATATATATAACCACATATCCTCTCAACAAGTTTCTCTCGAACACTTGTTGTGGGATTTACCATTTTGATCCTTTGTTGATATCTCACACAAACTATCAAAATGATAACTTTTAAGTTCAATATTTATGAACATCAACATTCAAAACTATCTCTAGCCTTATGAATATTGATGGAATAGAACTTAGGTCAAATTTAAAACATTTCTCTCGAACATGAATTAAGCAACATATAAACCATGTAAACAAAGTTTTTCTTCTATGTATATCATCAACAAGGTTCACAAGCTTAAGATAAAAATTAATATATACAAAATAATGGATCACTTACCACTAATCTTGACACAAGAGAGCTTACCTACCTATTGTCATGGTAGCTTGATCAACAAGTAATGGACAAAGCTTTTGTTGCATCAATCTTCAATGGATCAAGGATTGAATCATAAAAGCTTTGGATTCTAAGAAAATTAACAAAAGATGAAGTTTTTGATCTCCCAAGAGGTTTCTAGGTTACAAAGATTGTTTCTAAAAGTGTTGTTCTAAAAAATATCTAACAAACATCCTAAATACCACTTTCTGTCCAGACAAATTCTCCAGGCGAGCTACAAAATTCGCCTGGCGAAACCTTTAAGTACAGCCCACGTGACAGAACAGTGCAGAGAAATTTGGGAAAAAAATATAGCATTCGCCAGGCGAATCCCTTTCGCCACACCTTCGCCTGGCAAATCTTCCAGCGAAGCAATTCCAGTAGCTACTGGAATTTGAGAATTTCACTCGCCAGGCATTCGCCTGGCGAATCTTTCCTTCCGCCACCCATTCGCCTGGCGAATGTGTATTTTACTGCAGACACACGACTTTGCTCGTTTCATCGTGTTTTCTTCCGATTTTTGCCGCGCCCCTTTTATGAAAAATGCTGCAAAACTAACAAAAACATCAAATAGACAAAAAATAAACATTGATTCAAAATCACTTAAAAAATAAGCTGTTTCGCATTAAGGCATTTGGAAAAGAGCTTAAAAATGCAAAAAATTGATCTAAAATTCATTTACAACCAGATACTTATCAGTGTTCTTTGTTATACTTCACACAAACTCAAAATGTCTCAAATGTCACAAATAAACATCCGTTGGTATGTCGCAAGTGTCTCCTACTCCAACGGCTCTACACCCGGGAGGACGTTCGATCTCACCTCCCTCGAAGATATCCTAGACGAAATTCACTGTCTCCTACCTTACAGAGACAAACGAAGGGTTGTGAAGCTCGAGTACCGTTCACCTTCGGTAGAAAAAGAAGGGAACATTGTGTTCAACAAATTTGAGCTCAAGACTCAAGCGGATATTAGGGCTATGTGGGATGCGTATTTCGATTTCGAAGAGAAAGTTCTGCTCGAGTTGGAAGCAGCGCTACGAAGATCGGTCGAAGATATCCTAAAGACGTGCAAGCGTCCACCAGGATATTGAAATGTAGTATTTAATTTTCTGTCGAAATCATAATTGTAATTCTCATTTTATGTTATGAATGTCAATTGTATTTTAGAAAGTTCATTTTCTGATGAAACTATTTCTGGTGTTTTTCCAAATATATAACTACGGATTTGTTCCAGAGATGCATCTGTGGAACATATCAAACCCAATCAATATATAGGGCGCCATTCAGAATGACATTTCTTGAGTATTCCAAGGGAGCGTCCAGAGATATATCTCTAGAAACACGAAGCATATTTGAAAAATCACACGGTGAGCAAGAAATACATATAGTGGAAAAAGAAATTCTCATACTTAATCTCCTCTAAAGCTTCCCACGTAACCCACAAATATGTGTTTGTACTCGTAACTATATATATATATATATATATATATATAGGGAAATGCTAACTCCCATCCAAAATTGATGGGCCTCACACAAAAATACACTAAGGTGTATGTTGCTAATGCACACCTACATGGATGTGCATTAGCATAACCCATATATATATATATATATATATATATATATATATATATATATATATATATAACAATTAAGTCATTACTAGTTAAGAAATTATTTTATTTTTAATTTTTTTTAATATAATAATTTAAAATAATACGTGGAAATTCTGCCACCTTAAAAGAAAAGCTATGTGATAGTATTATGTTACTAAAGTATCTAGTTAATTTTAATAATAAATGTTTAAAATAAGAGAACCTTTATATGATATGAAAAATCTGTTTTCTTTTTAAACTCATATATCCGATCAAAATTTATATTGTAAGGAGCAAATTGAATATTAATCTATAGATCATTTCTTAATACACTACCCTAGTTTCTTATACACCACGTGAAATTTCGTTTTTGCCTCCTGATTTCAGATGTGCACATCCGGACGCACCGTTTTTTTAAAAAACGCTGATGTTTTTCGGATGTGCACATCCGGAAACATAGTATAGCTTTATCATGTATAATTTCCGGAACTGCAGATCCGGAAAATAACATAACTTTATTTTTTTTTTTAAATCGGTTTTGTCGGTTGGTCGCATACGTTAATATATCATCGCAAGTTAATATACATTCGAATGAGGGGAGCGAGAAGGGATTAGGTTTCCCGCCCATAGAAAACTTTGTTCTTCGTATCTCTTCAATAGAAAACTTTGTTGATCCTTTCTCTCCAGTGTAACCACTGCTCCTGTTATCTTTCTTTGTTGATCGTCCAACACTACAGATGGACTCAATATATTTCGGAGATAAACCCTTTTCGTTATTGAAAATAAGTAATGTGGCTGGTGCACCAGTAGCAGTAATGTCATCAGAAGTTATAACAAACTCTAGGGTTGGAGTCTCTCCGTCAATATAATGGTTGTCTTTGGCATTCTGATTAAGTTAGGACTCAATATATTTCGGAGATAAACCCTTTTCGTTATTGAGAGTAGTTACTAACTTACACGATACAAGAAAAGTATTTGAATGCATAAATAACTCATTATTATTTGCCATTATGGTTTTCAGGGAGTGGCGTGTGGCTTTCTATAAATCAACTGGGTTTAAGCCTAAAAGGATTATATTTTCCAGGTTCGAAGATTGTAGGACAAATCAAGATCAACAGTAAAACATTACTTCTTTGACGTTATCCAAGATAAATGACATTGAAACAGTATAATATATACATATACATCAATATACATCTGTATGTATCATTTAGAAAAAACCAACGCGAACCTGTAAAATATAATCCTTTTAGGCTTAAACCCAGTTGATTTATAGAAAGCCACACGTCACTCCCTAAATTATCCTATCATGAGGAATACACAAATCTAACAAAATTATCTTATCATTCCAGCGGACCGATTTCCCTTCTAAGGATCCACTATTATTTTAAAAAGATCTTGAATTATCTCCTCGTAATGAACCTGAGCAGAAACAATTCCTCTGTATCTTGTGACCCAAAGTCAGTCCATTGGTTCTACAAGTGGTAATAGGAGTACCACCAACTTTGTGTCGACTCTGCTGCCATTAATCTTGGATAACGTCAAAGAAGTAATATTTTACTGTTGATCTTGATTTGTCCTACAATTTTCGAGGATAGATTTGAGAGTTCGGATAACATCAAAGAAGCAATGTTTTACTGTTGATCTTGATTTGGCCTACAATCTTCGAGGATAGATTTGGGAGTTCGGATAACGTTAAAGAAGTAATGTTTTACTGTTGATCGTTATTCTTTTAAAATACATATTATTATTATTTTTTAAAATGAATATATTATTATTATACCTTTTTAAGTTTCAGTCATTTTTCCGGATATGCACATCCGGAATACGCGTAATTTGTCATTTCGGATTTGCACATCCTGAACAAGGCAATGTTTTTTAAAAAAACGGTGTGTCTGGATGTGCATATCCGGAACTGGAAGACAAAAAAATAATTTTACGTGTGTAGACATATATTTTCGACACCACGTTTTGGTAGGCAAAATGATGTTCTTTAACTAAAGAAAATGGCTACAGGTGAAGAAGAAAGAAAACGAAGGTATTCAAAAGAAGTTTTCGACACTTCGACAAAAACAGCGTTTCGACATTTCGACATAAACATAAAGAAGTTTTCGTCAAACAAGGTTTAAGGGACATTTGTTACTTTTCGACAATTCGACAAAGTAGGGAGGCGCAACGCTTCGACAAAAAGGGAAAATTCAAATTCAAGAGTTATAATGTTTGGCAGAAGACGCGTGGAAGCTTCATAAGAAAAGAAGACATGCAGAAGGCCAAGTGTCAAAGATTTAGAATTTTTCCGTTGTCTGGCAGTTATCATATTTGTATATAAATAGGATAGTTGTTGTGGAATTTTGGGTGAAAAACTTGTACAAAATTCCTGTAAATACTCAAAGTACCCGTGTGAGAGAAAAGAGTTTGTTATCTGGAAAATGTACGTGTGAACACCATCTTTAAGTTTATAAAAAATTCAGTCTTTTATAATTGCCTTTACTTTTCCCAGTCATTTATCCTTTGTCATTTATTTTATGCAAGTTTTTACTTTCATTCAACTTATTTTTCGCCAGAAGTTTTTAGTTAGTTCTTTGACCAAACCATTTATACATAAAAGATATAACAAAACAAAACTATTAAAACACCATTCTCCTAAGAGTTAGACAAATTTGCACATGTATCCCAGGATTTGTGTGGTTGGTCCTGCAAGTAACCCAATTTTATAAGAGATTGGTAAACCAGAGGTTGTTCGCCAAAATCAACAGCGAACAAATTGGCACACCCGGTGGGACCAGTGCAAAATTTTAGAATTTTTTACAGAATAACTCTTAGCCAAATAGTTTCTACTTCATTGTATGATTTTGAGAAGCGGTAAATTAGCCGTAACCGACGTAGAAAGACCTAAAAGAACAAGAGTAAGAAGAATAGCGAATCGGCCAATTAATCCAAATCCAAATGAAACCATTCCAGTTTCCAACCCTATCCCTTCGACAGGGGGAAATGTGGATTCAAACCCTGTTTTGGAGGAGGCTATGCCTTCATCAACAGGATCTATACCAGCGGTTTCGCTCTCCCAAAACATGCCTAGTTCTTCCACAATGGGACATTCAATGCCCATGGGGACGCCTCCTCCTGGAGGACATAATTATAGGCCATTTCAGACAAATTTTTCCATGCCTATGTTTGGTAGAGAACAACCATATGGAATGCCAACATCAGTAATGGCAAACTTGCAAAATGCACCATCCTTGTATTCGGATGCCATGGTCCACGTGTCTTCACCACTACAAGGGTCGGGATATGGCGGAAGTATGAGTAGATTAAACCAACCCTTACCAAATTTCCAAATGCCAGCAATTACAAATAATTCTGCGCAAGTAATTCGACAACAAATGGACGAAAGTAATCATGATATGGTCCAAATGTTGACACAACAAATGGGAGCAGTGTTTAATCCTTTAATACAAAACACTACCCGAACCAACCAATTATTGGCTGCGCAAATGACGCGTATTGCTGACTTTTTTGGTGTTCCTCAAACACGACAAAGAGAACAAGTAATTCAAAACCCAGTAGTGAATGTCGAAGAGGAGCCTACAATAAATCAAAGGCCTTTAGAGAATCCTCAGGCAAACCCTAGAAACCAAGAGGCAGTGATCGAACAGCCTCGTGTCGAAATACCCGTTCAATAAGAACCTAGGAGGGTAATCGTTCAGAGAGGCGAAGATGCTGATGATGTCTTGCGACAGCGAATACGATATAACCATCCACCTGCCGAAAACAATTTAGCAGCCGTGGTCGAAAGGATAATGGCGCAAAATGGGGTAAATGTAGGATTACAAAGGCCTAGTTATGCTTCCCCACTATCTGAATATATTCTACAACAGGAATTACCCCCAAGGTGGAAAGTCCCCAAATTTACCAAATTTTCAAGGGACACTAGCGAATCCACCATAGAACATATAGCGCGTTATTTGATCGAAGCAGGAGAAATAGCCAATAATGAAAATTTGAAAATGAAATACTTCCCAAGTTCTTTGACAAAAAATGCGTTTACCTGGTTTACATCCTTGCCTGCGAACTCTATATTCACATGGACCCAATTAGAAAGACTGTTCCATGAACAATTTTATATGGGTCAGACTAAGATAAGTTTTAAGGAATTAGCCAGTGTTAAGAGGAAATTTTCAGAGCCTATAGATGATTACCTAAATAGGTTCAGGTTGCTTAAGGCAAGATGTTTTACACAAGTGCCAGAACAAGAATTAGTCAAAATGGCTGCAGGGGGTCTAGATTATTCTATAAGAAAGAAATTAGACACTCAATATTTGAGAGACATGGCACAATTAGCAGATAGGGTAAGACAAATTGAAAGGCTAAAAGCTGAGAAATTTAGATCAAATAAAAACAAAAAGGAGAGAGTAGACTATGTAGGAGTATGCCAGGATGGTGATGGTGACGAAAATGAACTAATTTTGTTCGACGAACAAGAAATTGATCTGGCAGAACTAAAGTCAGGCCCACCATACGCGTGTAAAGTACTAACTCCGTCGAATGGAAAAAATCCAGTCGAACCTGAAAAGAATGATAGGTTTCCTAAAAGAACTTATACGTTCGACGTCACCAAGTGTGACGAAATTTTCGACTTATTAGTCAAAGATGGTCAATTAATAAAACCAGCAGGCACTAAAGAGCATCCGGTGGACCAACAGAAAAAGAGAGGTTTTTGCAAATACCATAACTTTTTGGGTCATAAAACTTCTCAATGTTTCCTTTTCAGGGATCTTGTTCAGAATGCAATCCGTGATGGAAGACTGAAGTTTGGAGACAAATCAAAGCAACAGATGAGGATTGACTCAAACCCCATGCAGGTGGTCGAAGCCAATTATGCTGAACCTTCCACTGTGAATATGGTGGAGGTCGAAGTAGCCTCTGATTGTAGTTTTGAAATGGTGGAATCTACTGAGGGCTTCGACAACAATATCAACATGGTGGAGGTTGCTGATGATCTCCTAGACAAGCCTGAGGAGGAAAAAGTATCCAAGGACTTTGTAGACTAGCCAGTGTTGATCAAGATTACTGAAAATCTTGATGTAGGAAATTTGAATGGCTATATCAACAAAGTTGAGACTACTGAAGGTTTCGACAGTAAAAACAAAGTTGGAGATACTGAAGTCTTCAACAATCCGAAGAAGCAGGAAACTACTGAAGGTTTCAACAACCAAAATGCAGTTGGAATTACTGAAGGTTTCGACGAAAAGAATAACAACAAAATTGCTGAAGATGGAGTAATTTGGGATACTTTGGGGGAGCCCAGTGGAAAATTCGACTATCTCGTGAAATATTCTGCACCCCCAAGTTCTCGTATTAACATCAACAAAATCCAGCCAACTGGATGGGGAGATGTCTTTGAAGATATTGACGAAGGAGCAAATGATAATGCCCCTATCATCAAAGAGGAGGCTACTGAAGGCCTTAATCATGACAAAACAGAGACAATTGGAGTTGGTGGCAAGATCACCACTATGGAACCAGTCAATAAGAACGTTACTAGAATAAAGACAGAGGCTGCTGAAGGCCTTGTAAAGCCTGCTCCTTACGGGATTTTGCGTAGAACAATGGAAGACCCTAAAGAAAACTTAGTCAGGCAATGCTGCAAACTCACCTCCAAGGACCTACCCTTAGGGGGAAGCTTCGACCAGGCGAAAGGGAATACTGAAGAAGAGGCAAGACTTATTGAAAGAATGAATAAACTAAGTATCACTGATGACCATAATGTGGATATCAACATGGTGGAAATTTCTCAGAAGAAACAATCAGAAACTGACGAAGAACGCCGTCGAGAAGAGTATCAGAAGTTGGCTTACCCTAAGGAGGAGGAGAGCTTAGTCGAATTCATCCAAAGGTGCCAGATAAATAAGGCTGAAGTCATGTTGTGCCCACGTTGTAGTGCGGTGTTCGACAAGAAAGCAGCAAGCAATCTGGAGGGGGTGGAGAAAGTCAAAAGAAGAGGAAACTGGGGGGCAATCCCAGCAGCCAGAAATGGGAGGTTCGATCCAAGGAGGATTGAGCATCACAACCAAAGGTTTGGCGAAGGACGTCATAGGACTTATAAGCCATCTGTCAAAACTGAGAATGACAAGTGGGTCCAACCAATCAGAGATGCTCAAGGGCAGAAAAGATGGAAGAATTTTGAAATGCAGAGGGGTTCCTCCATGGAAGGAAAAAGGGAGGTCGAAAAACAGAAACCAAGACCATACCCATCAGAAAACTATAAAGGAAAGAATCCAATGTCAAGATCTCAGTGGAGAAGGTTCCAAAGGCAGAAGAGAGCGGAAAAAGAGGCTGCAGAAAAGAACAAATTCAAAGAAAACACTCTTGATGAAAATAAAGCTGAGTCAAGCAAAAACATGCAAACGATGAACCAAGAGTCTGCTCTAAAAAACGAGCCATCTCAAAAGGATAAACCAAGCAACATGGTAGAGATGTCGAAGCCTAACAACAAGGTGCCAGAGGACGATGAAGTGACTGATGATTTTAGGTCAGACTCAGAAGCATCTTTCGATGTCGCATGCAATGTGGTTTCAGTGCTGCCTAGGGACTATGATAGAGTGATGGAAATCGAAGACGAAGAAGATGATGTTGAAAATGACAGCATAGGGCTCAGGCCTGTATGTTATTATATAATGAACAATGGTTGTGTCGAAGAGCAAAACGCTTTCTTTGAAAGACCAGATGATGTAATGAAGGCACACTTGAAGCCTTTATTCATAAAAGGAAAAGTGGAGAACGTTGGTGTCAACAAGATATTAGTAGATGGTGGTGCTGCTGTGAATTTGATGCCCCATTTCATGGTAAAAAAGATTGGAAAGGATAACTCAGACACAAAACCCCACAACATGGTTTTGTCAAATTATGAGGGAAAAGTAGGAAGTACCATGGGAGTGATCCAGGTGAACCTAACTGTTGGAACCATAACAAGACCAACGATGTTTATAGTTATAGCTTCAAGGGCAAATTATAACTTGCTGCTTGGAAGAGAGTGGATTCATGGGATAGGAGTTGTACCATCATCCATGCACCAACGAATAGCCATATGGAGGCTAGATGGGATTGTCTAGAATATTGAAGCAGATCAAAGCTATTTTATGACTGAAGTAAACAATGTGAATAGTCGAAGTTTCGACAAGAATTTGGCTCACATACCCCCCTGCAACCCAGCAAAATTCGACTTAAAGGCAACTGACAACGCCTATTGTTCCATGTACCTTCACCCAACACGTGGTTTTCAGTGGGACAAAGAAGTGATTGGCGAACCAAGTCACGTATGGGGAACTTCGCCTATTGAGCCAACCGGTTGGGGAAGTGAATTTGATGATTATGACGGGTGAAGCCTCAGCGATCGAAAAAATTACGGCTTATATAGCCGAAAATAAACTCAAAGCGGCCCTAGAGGCCGAAGTGAAATACATGGTTGTCGAAGCCAACAAAAAAGATTTTGGAGAACAATGTCCCCAAAGGGATATTGAAAAAGTTTATGACAACAATCAGACTGGCGAATGGCAGAATCAGAAGCTTGACGCCATCTATGATGACGAACCCTTGGGGTTCGAAAAGGATCCAGCGTCGACTAACATGAAGATGGTGGCGCAGGATCCACTAGAGGAAATCAATTTAGGACTGGGGGCAGAAAGAAAGCCAACTTACATCAGCGCCAAGATGGATCCTCAGTTCAAAGTCGAAATAGTCCAATTGTTAAATAAGTACAAAGACTGTTTTGCATGGGATTACGACGATATGCCATGATTAGACAGGAGTTTGGTCGAATTGAAGCTGCCAATAATGGAGGGAAAGAAGCCAGTAAAGCAGACTCCCAGACGCTTCGCACCAGAAATCTTGTCGAAAATAAAAGAAGAAGTCGAAAGACTTCTAAAATGCAGATTCATCCGCACCACCAGGTATGTCGATTGGATTGCAAACATTGTTCCTGTAATTAAGAAGAATGGCAAGCTGAGGGTATGCATTGATTTTAGAGATTTAAATTCAGCTACCCCTAAGGATGAATATCCTATGCCAGTGGCAGAAATGCTCATAGATTCTGCAGCAGGCCATGAGTATTTGAGTATGCTTGATGGATACTCTGGCTATAATCAAATTTTTATTGCTGAAGAAGATGTTCCTAAAACAGCTTTTCGTTGCCCTGGAGCAATAGGAACCTATGAATGGGTAGTAATGCCCTTTGGTTTAAAAAATGCTGGAGCAACTTATCAAAGAGCCATGAATTCAATTTTTCATGACTTTATCGACACTTTTATGCAAATATACATTGATGATATTGTGGTTAAGTCTGTTTCAGGAATAAGTCATATAGACCATCTTCGACAGTCCTTTGAAAGGATGAGAAAGTTTGGTTTAAAAATGAATCCCCTTAAATGTGCTTTTGGTGTGCAGGCGGGTGATTTCCTAGGTTTTGTGGTCCACAAGAAAGGGATCGAAATAAATGAAAACAAAGCCAAAGCCATAATGGAAGCGAAAGCGCCATCGACAAAGAAGGGATTGCAGTCTCTGCTAGGGAAAATCAACTTTCTTAGAAGGTTCATTTCCAACCTTAGTGGGAAGACACAAGCCTTCTCACCTCTACTTCGACTAAAGAAGGAAGATTTCACATGGGGGCAAGAACAGCAAGATGCCTTCGACAAGATCAAAGAGTATCTGGCCAGTCCTCCAGTTTTGATGTCTCCTTGTAGAAAAAGAAGTATGAGATTATACATTTCAGCGTCAGACAAAACTTTGGGAAGCATACTGTGTCAAGAAGATGAGAACGGCGTCGAAAGGGCCATCTATTATCTCAGCAGAGTCCTAAATGATGCTGAAACTAGATATAGTGTGATAGAAAAATTATGTTTGTGTGTATATTTCTCTTGTACAAAGTTAAAGCACTATATAAAACCTGTTGATGTATTTGTTTCTTCTCATTTCGACGTAATAAAATATATGTTATCTAAATCCATTTTACATAGTCGAATTGGGAAATGGGCTTTGGCATTGACAGAATATTCCTTAAAATATCTGCCCTTGAAGGCTGTTAAGGGACAAGTGGTTGCTGATTTCATAGCTGACCATTCCATAAATGAAAATGAAGTAAAATATGTCGAATTAGAGCCATGGAAGTTATATTTCGACGGTTCCAGTCATAAGAATGGAACTGGTATCGGAATGCTAATTATTTCTCCTGACAAAATTCCAACAAAATTCAAGTACAAAGTCGAAGGCTTATGTTCAAATAATGAAGCAGAATATGAAGCTTTGATTGCCGGACTTGAAATATTGTTGGAATTGGGGGCAACAAGAGTCGAAATAATGGGCGACTCTGAATTGGTGATAAAACAATTGACAAGAGAATATAAATGTGTCAAAGAGAATTTGATTATGTACTTCGTAATAGCTAACAGACTTCTCAAAAAATTCGATAATGTGGCCATCAAACACATTCCTAGATTGAAAAATCAAGAAGCAAATGATTTGGCTCAACTTGCGTCAGGCTACAAAGTGTCGAAGGAAAACTTAGAGAAAGCTATTGAAGTAAGAGGAAGAGTCATATCCACCAAATTGGCTCCTTCAGATTTGGAGACAATAAGATTAGGTTATGGGGATGAGGAAAATTTTGAAATTTGCAATGTAGATGATTCAGAAATTGAAGATTGGAGGAAACCTATCAAGGATTATCTACGAGACCCAAATCAGAAAGTCGAAAGAAAAATAAGGTACAGAGCTTTAAGTTATGTACTTTTTGGAAATGAATTATTTAAAAAGACTGCAGAAGGAGTCTTGCTGAAATGTTTGGGCGAAGATGAAGCTTACATAGCTTTGTCGAACATGCACAGTGGTGCATATGGCGCACACCAAGCAGGCCACAAAATGAAATGGTTGTTATTTCGACAAGGAATGTACTGGCCAACAATGTTGAAAGACTGTGTCGAATTTGCAAAAGGTTGTCAGGAATGCCAAGTGCATGCAGGTATACCACATGTTCCTGCAGCTGAGTTGCATTCAATTATAAAACCTTGGCCGTTCAGAGGTTGGGCGTTGGATTTAATTGGTGAAATTCGACCAGCCTCTTCAAAGGGGCAGAAGTACATTTTAGTTGGAATAGATTATTTCACTAAGTGGATTGAAGCTATACCACTGGTAAATGTGGATCAAGAGGCAGTTATAGAGTTTATCCAGAAACATATAATTTACAGATTTGGGATACCAGAAATAATAACTACTGATCAGGGATCTGTGTTTACTGGAAAAAACATGCAAATGTTTGCAAAAGACACAGGTTTTAAACTCTTAACTTCGACACCTTATTACGCCCAGGCAAATGGACAAGTCGAAGCAGCAAATAAGGTTGTGATAAATTTGATCAAAAAGCACGTGGGTAGAAAACCTAAAAACTGGCATAAGACTTTGGATCAGATTTTATGGGCTTGTCGAACGTCTCCTAAAGAAGCAACAAATTCTACTCCATTCAAATTAACTTATGGACACGATGCAGTGCTACCGGTCGAAATTTATTTACAGTCAATACGAGTTCAAAGGCATCATGAAATTCCATCAGAAATGTATTGGAGCATGATGATGGATGAACTAGTTGATTTGGATGAAGAGAGATTGCGTGCGTTAGACCTGATAAAGAGACAAAAAGAAAGAGTCGAAAAGTTTTACAATAAGAAAGTAAAATTTAAGACCTTTTCAATGGGGGATCTTGTGTGGAAAGTAATTCTTCTTATGGATCGAAAAGATAGGTTAATGGGAAAATGGTCTCCTAAGTGGGAAGGACCTTTCCAAATTTTAAAAGTTTTTTCAAATGGCGCATATGAGGTCGAAGAGATAGATAAAGATAAAAGAATACTGAAGATAAATGGCAAGTATTTGAAAAAATATAAGCCAACATTGCAAGAAATTAAAATAGCAGTCGAATAATTGTAAAAAGAAAACAATATGGCGGACAAAAAATTTTTTTCGCCAGATAGTACAAATCCATTGTCATTATAAAAAGGGCTTTAAAAGCCAAACAAAAATTACAAGTGTTCAAACGGGAAAAGATGCTTTTAGCTTCTCAAACTTCGACTTCTGAATTTGAAGGCGTCGCTCACAAAGTGTCTTGTTCTTAGTAATCTCCCCAATCTCCTCGCCAAGCTTACGGGTCCTGTCGACATGGTGCACACCAACTTCCAGCTCTTTGCGGATTTCTTCCTGGTCATTCTTCTGCAGCTCTGATTGACGTTTTTTCGCTTGTGAAATTTTTCCTTGGAGGACAGAAATTTGTTTCTCCCATTCTAGAATGTTTTCGCCACACAAGGCTGCTTCCCGCTGATTTTGCTTAGACACTTGCTCCATTTCAGTTACCTTATTGGACGAATTCGACGCAGCTTCCCACTCAGCAAGTTGGGTCTCTGTTTTGCTTTCAAGCTTCTTGGAGCACTCTCGAAGTCGATTAAAGTCAGTTACCACAAGATCTATCAAAGTAGTGAGGTCCAGCACCACATCAGTGACTTCAGGAGGGGCCTCCAAGACATTGACTTGCTTCAGGATTTTCTTCAGGTCGAAGTGAGCAGAGGAGTCATTCTCCAGAAGTTGAAACAAGTTAATATCAAGGACCTTCTGTCGAATGTTTGCCAGCGATTCATCCATTGATTTGGCATCAGAAGTGGTCCCTGTGGTAGTCGAGCTACTGATAGTAGTGTCAGCGAAATTGTAGCGAGAACTGAGCATGGTCTTCAGGTATTCGAAAGGTCTTTGTACCTTCATACTCTCTAGCTCCTCATGAGAGAGCTGGGTCGAAGTCGTCCCGGTCGAAGCAACTGCAGTTATTTTACCAAGATTTTCTTCGACGTTGTCTGTCTCTTCGTCAGTATCAGCAGCTGGAGTTGGTGGCCTTTCATGTTCTTCTTCTTCTTCTTCGGCATCACTTGCAGCCTCCTTGTCTCGCTCTTCGTCAGCAAATTCTGAATGGGGGGAGATTGATCTTCAGCTTCATTCCTAGTGGCAGCCATCACGGTGTCCCCATCAGTTTCGATAAAGTCTTCAGTATCGGGACCAGTTTTTTCTTCCACTACTTTTGGAATTCGTATAGAAATGGCAATGGGTTGATCTACTTCAGTGGCTGATTCCTTCGCTGAACTCTTAGGGGAGGATTTGGAGGCGCTGGCTGGGTTATAAGTAGGATCACTACTGGTCTTGGGAAGAACTTGGATCATAGGTTGCCCGTGAATATCGACAGGTACCTGAAGGGTAAGTAGGTCAAAGGAGCAAATGCAAGTAAAACAGCTTGTTAGCATCAAGAGGAAAAGAAAAAATCATACCTTTAGAATTTTGGTCTTTAGACTAGAACTTTCACTTTCCGCCGCAGCAGGGGCGATTCCCTCACCTGGCTCCTTTGATAGTATTCTCTCTAAAACTTTGGGACCAGGAAGTTTCTGTGAAAGAGTTTTGGTTGCTTTCTTCCTCTTTTTGGTGGGTTTTGCCTGATCTGGTGACTCATCACCAGCCTTCTCAGTATTTAATGCTGGACTAACGGGGGAATTATCAGAGTGCTCTTCCAGGTCAGTGTCGAATTCATCAATGGTTTTCCTTTCATAGCTACCAGCATCAGGATCGACTCCATCTTGGAGTCTCTCAGCTAAAGTCTTTTCAGAATCAAGATCAACTGTGTCCTGCCCTTTTTCCTTTGTTGATTTCTTTGTCGAAGCTTTGGAAGAGGTAGGCATTGAGCTAGCTGCTTTAAAGGTAGGACCACCTATTAATGTTGGCATTTCTTTTCCTATGGGTTGTCCTTCGACATCAACTTGGATCTGAAAACAAGCAAAAATCAAGGAAAAGAAAATGCAGGTAAAAGTGAATATCATCAGTCGAAATAAAGGTTTACCTGAGGGATCTCAGTATTAAAGCTAGAATTCCCACTTTCTGTATCTTTGATAAGAACTTTTGTAACTGGACTGGTGGGGGGAGTTTTCTGGGTTAAGCGGACAATGGACCTTTGGGAGGCAACTGTCTTGATCTTCGGGACCTTCTTTCTCTTGAGAGATTGTTGGTCTGGAGATTCATCCCCAGATTCTTCATCGATCACCTTCACCCCCTCCTCTTGTTTTCTTTTCTTGGAGGGTGGTGGGTTTTGACTCACCTAAAAACACAAGAGAAAATTGTTTGAGTTCGAGTTAAACAGAGCTTATTACATGGAAGAAAGTTGATATTTTCTGGTAAAACCTTTTCAACTGTAGAAGTTGGTTGTTCGACCACCTTTCCAGAATTACTTCCGACAGAAGCCTTTTTAGGAGTAATCTTGATAGCTGAAAGAAATGAAGAAAAGTAAAGAAATGAATACAAAAGAAAAAAAGCAGAAGAAGGAAGTTAGAATAAAGTAAAGAAAAATTGTGTTTCTTTAAACACCTTCAAGAATGGGAGATTCCACGCGAACATGTTCTATTCCAATATGAAGGTGTCCTGGGAAATTGTCCAAATAATACTTAGTCGGAACCACACGCTCAGCAGGTTTTTTACAAGATTCACGGAGCAGCTTTAGGTGAGATCCACAAATAAACCAATCTGGGAATGGAGGGCTTAATGCTACACCAAATTCAGCAGAAGGTAGAGGGGGAAACTTCGGTGGATAATAGCTGTATGCCAAATCATAACGTATTTCTGGATGAACATATGAAGGCAACACCAGCTTCTCCAATTTTGCTGTAAATTTGTGTTTCAAAGTCACTGCTGCTTCGCTTATGGTTCGACTAAGATCATTTGGCCGGTAAATAGTTTCAAAATAATGCTGAAACTTTTGGATTTCTTTAATATGTCTTTCAGTACCTTTCTTTGTTCGATCCTGCACAAAAGTAAAAGCATTCGTCAGATGAGTCGTAAAGGCCGTCACGTCGAAGAATCTAGTGAGGTAGTAGTCTTTCCACCAAACATCGAATTCTTGAGTGCAGAGGAAGGATGGTCGAAAGACCACCAGTTGAATCTCCAAAGTCTCATCAAAGTATTTTTCTGATAACTCTATGCTTTTCTCCAGATTATGAAAAGAATTGTGAAAAATAATACAACCTTTCTTTAGATAAACGGGTTTTGTTTTTATTTGGATTAACCCAAATTGTCGAGCCACTAGGTTGGGTTGATAAACAATAAGGGAGATTTTTGTGTTATTCGTGTTGTGATGGGAGAAAAGGTGTCTTGGTGTTAGGAACGATTCCCAGATAACCAAAAATGTGTCTTCGTCTTTCTGCATCTCAAAAGGAAGTTGTTTGGTAAACCATTTGGGACCAATAGTTCTGTTGGCAAAGGGTGCCATGGACGGAGTGAAGCTGTATCGTTTGGTAAACATCATTACATAACTAGTAAAGGCTTGTCGAAGGCTAATCCCTTCGTCAGATGGAGTTAGTTTTACCAACCTAGGCCATTCGACGTTTCTGTCCTTTACTTCTTCCTCGTTTACTTTATTCTTGATAGGGAGAGAGGCCTCGAAGGTGGCATTTAGCCATAACTGTCGAAGCCAGAAAGGCCCTGCCAAGCTTAGTTTTCCTTTCTCTTTGACAGTCTTCAAAAATTCCACACTCTCGCTAATGGATTCATAAGGTTCGCCAAAACCATTTCGCTTAAACAAAGTTTTTTCCCAGCATGAAGTTGGTTAGCTATGGTAAGGTATTTTTTGGCAACTTGAAGAGAACGAGAGCAAAAGACAAATTTCGACAACCAGAGGGTCAAAAAGGCTATGTGCTCTACATCAGAGACTTCTGTAGTTGTTTTGTCATAATAATGAGCAATAAACAAGGAATAGGAGGCATGTTTGGTGTTGAAACCTATAGTATCTTCATCTAAAACAGTAGGGTCGAACTCTAATCCTATAGGGCTAAGGCCAACTATGGAAGCTATGTCGAAGAAGGTTGGAGTGACCATTCCACAGGGAAGATGGAAGTTGTTATAGGTGCTGTCCCAAAAGTAAAGGGAAGCCAGGAGCATGTTTGGGCAATAACTAGGACCCACCTTCGACAGTTGGATCAAGTCGAAAATGCCAGTTTGCTTCCAGAAATCCCCTTTAATTTTTTTGACCTTAGTCAGCCAGGCCAAATAGTCTGAAGGATCTTTTGTCAAAGGGCAACTTCTAAAGATCCTAGCTTGGTTCAAATATGCTAAATCTATTTCTTCAGAAGCTGAGGAGCTATCAGGATTTTTTGGGGACGTTTCACTAGGTTTGGGTTTTATTCCAGCACCTATGGGTTTTGAATAAGAATACGTAGGGAAAAAATCCTTTAAACGATCCGTGTTTGCATTGGGGTCAGGGAGTGGACCCAACATTGCATGGCAAGTGCCAGAAATAAGAACCGGAATGAGTACCTGGGATTGATAAATGCTTGCTTTCTCTCTTTCATTTAGAGGCTCTGGAATGTACTGTTGATTGCTCACAATCACTGGTCCAGGTAACTCGTGCGCATAAGGGAGAACGGTAGTGTTCTTGGCCTTCTTGGTTTTCTTGTTAATAGGAGCTTTGCGAGGAGCCATTGATGAAGGAAGCAAAGAAATTTCAGAAGAAGGTGTGAAGGTTTGAAATGGGTTAGTGAAGAAGAAGAGGGTCAGGAACGTAAAAGTATTTAAAAGATTTGGAAATGAGTATTTATAGAGGGAAAGGTGAGGAAACGTTCCAGTTTCTATATTAATCATGGGACACGTGTCAAAATTTCAACGACGATGATCAAAGAGTATGGAAAGTTGAGAAAGGCATGGCTAGCTAGGTTTTAGGGTTATGGAGATCATGTCTGAACGTGGGATTAGATGGGACGTTTTAAGAAAGCGTAATGATGGATTTTTCTTGGGACTTAACAAAAGGTCACGTCTTGAAAACCAACATCATTAATGCAGGTAACATGGCGTCGAAGTATTTTCAACAGCAAATGATGGTTTCTCCAGAAATAAGTCGAAACATCTTTGCTGGGGGGCAATTTGTAGACATATATTTTCGACACCATGTTTTGGTAGGCAAAATGATGTTCTTTAACTAAAGAAAATGGCTACAGGTAAAGAAGAAAGAAAACGAAGGTATTCAAAAGAAGTTTTCGACACTTCGACAAAAACAGCGTTTCGACATTTCGACAGAAACATAAAGAAGTTTTCGTCAAACAAGGTTTAAGGGACATTTGTTACTTTTCGACAATTCGACAAAGTAGGGAGGCGCAACGCTTCGACAAAAAGGGAAAATTCAAATTCAAGAGTTATAATGTTTGGCAAAAGACGCGTGGAAGCTTCATAAGAAAAGAAGACATGCAGAAGGCCAAGTGTCAAAGATTTAGAATTTTTCCGTTGTCTGGCAGTTATCATATTTGTATATAAATAGGATAGTTGTTGTGGAATTTTGGGTGAAAAACTTGTACAAAATTCCTGTAAATACTCAAAATACCCGTGTGAGAGAAAAAAGTTTGTTATCTGGAAAATGTACGTGTGAACACCATCTTTAAGTTTATAAAAAATCCAGTCTTTTATAATTGTCTTTACTTTTCCCAGTCATTTATCCTTTGTCATTTATTTTATGCAAGTTTTTACTTTCATTCAACTTATTTTTCGCCAGAAGTTTTTAGTTAGTTCTTTGACCAAACCATTTATACATAAAAGATATAACAAAACAAAACTATTAAAACACCATTCTCCTAAGAGTTAGACAAATTTGCACATGTATCCCAGAATTTGTGTGGTTGGTCCTGCAAGTAACCCAATTTTATAAGAGATTGGTAAACTAGAGGTTGTTCGCCAAAATCAACAGCGAACAACGTGGTGTATAAAAAACTAGGGTGGTGTATTAAGAAATGGTTTTATCCATATTATATATTTAAGAGATAGTAACGTAACAGAAAAAATCGAACGAAGCTAAATGGTTTCGTCTTTCTTTTTTGTTCACTCGTTTTTTCTTCTTTTTTTTTAGTATCTTTCTTTGAATTTTCCTCCCTGTATATGTTGACAAAGTAATTAAAGTGTGAGGTACATAACCAAATCCAATGAGAAAGAAAAATCTGAAGAATGCTCAAAATGTAGAAACAGCTGTAGATTGCATTGCATGAATGTGAAAACAAAAAAAAAAAAGAACGTACAGAAAGTGTTTTATTGACTTTTACTATTTGTGACTAATATGTGTAGATATTTTTGTACCCAAAATTAAAAGAAAAGTAATAATATGTAAAACGTGAAAAAGAATAGAGTTAGAATGCACACAAGGGTGACCAATGGTGATAGTGTATCTCTCATGTGGCAAATTACTTGTAAAATAAATAAATAAAGTTACTAAAAAAATAAATTGACTTACAAAATGTTCACAGATTCTTTTTTAACGTAGTATTTTCCATTTCTCAAACAACAATTGCACCATTCAATCCTTCACTTAAACTTGACCATAACTGATTCATGATGGAGTTTTATTTTATTTTTTAGTTGTAATTTATGGTATTGTTTTATTTTTCTTTCTAGTTGTTAGTGTTAAGTCTTGTCTTGAATTTAGGGCATGTTTATTTTAGTTTTTTTAAATGATTTTTATAGTATAGTATTATATTTTATGTTTAATTTTCTTTTTACAAATTTATTTTTTATTAAATTTTTAAAAGGAAAATAGGTTTAAATAATTTTAAAATGTTTCATCCATTAACTATAATTTTTTTAATATCAAAAATTCAAAAATTACTGAAATTTTAAACTATTTTGTATAACTTTTTATAAATAAAAAAGCCCATCAGCATCCCGATGTGGATCAGGCTGTAACCGACCACACAAAGGTCCTTCAAACCAGAGGCGGCAAGGACATCTTGGAACCAAGCCACTCGTGGCTGCTCCAAAGATAATATCTTCCGCCCATGATTATAGAACTTCTGCGGCTGACAAGTATGAAAATTTCCATAAATAAGAAACAATGTTAATAAGAAACAATGGTACAAATTATAAATTTCCAATGAAAAAAAGAAACAATATGAGTAATGTTACCTCTCCATCCCAGACATGTCTGGCAGTATGGTCAGTGTACACTGTCAACAAGGACATATCTGAGGGACCCCCTGTGAAATCCT
Organism: Lathyrus tuberosus; assembly: GCA_022829125.1. Lineage (NCBI taxonomy): Eukaryota > Viridiplantae > Streptophyta > Magnoliopsida > Fabales > Fabaceae > Lathyrus > Lathyrus tuberosus. The sequence continues at coordinate 10,273,244 of JALAZF010000115.1, forward strand.
CAGGCTCATCATCGTCGTCGTCACCAGCATCCTCCGGTGGTGGGTCATCACCCTCTAGAGGTGGCACCGAATCAACATCATCGGCAGAAGGATGAACAAGAGTATCCCGACGAGGCCTGCGGGAGAACGAGGCCTATGATGAACCCTTAGCTGAATCCCGACGCCTCCAGGATGAAGAAGTGGATGATGGGGTGGGATACGAGGTCGAGGGAGTGTCCTGGGCATGTGATGAAGAAGGTTGTGCCTCAGCTGTATCGGCCTCGGTAACGGTGGCCTGGCTCTGCTCGCATCTCACAGATGCATGTTGCGAAACCCGTCTAAGTCGCAATCTATCGTCTCTGTCTGCCATAATGTCTGCAAGGTATAACCAAGAACAAACAATTAGATACAAATAAATTAAAAAACAAAAAATAAAAAAAAATTAACATTTTCTACTTCCAGATATGTACACACGGAAAACTTCCGCAGATGTATCTACGGAAGAACCCAGAATTCACAACGTTTGATTTGTTCCGGAGCTGCATCTACGGAATTGCCGTAACATTAATTTGTTCCGTAAATGTAGCTCCGGAACTTCCTGCAACTCCAACAGTCACGGGAATGACGTCCCCTACCCATAGAAATTGGTTTTTTGAAGCCCTGATCGTCCGTTTCAGCCAACAAACAATACCTACATTGTCTCTAAACTATGTTTCTAAAACTATCTTATGATTTCTACCCCTAAAACTTTATTCTAACTTGTTTACGGGAAATACTAAAAAATACCTCGGAAACTCGAAAAGTTACCGATTATATCGAGCTTTGAATGTGTTGGTGTTTCTTGATCGTTGAAATGAATGCTCCTTGTCGAACTTGTTTGAAAAAAATGAAGATTAGTGGAAAAAGATTTTTTTGAGGATTGAGAGAGTTTGGAGAGTTTGAGAGTGAAGAAGATGAAAAATGAAGAATGGGGAGGAGAAGGGACTCTGGCGCGAATGTATTGCAAAATGTTCCGGAGCTATATAAACGGAAACATTTCGTAGATGTAGCTCTGGAAAAAACCAACGTTGAGTACAAAAAAGGTGCGTCCGGAGATATATCTCCGGAAGCAGGAGGTATTTTTGGAAGCGCACATGGTGCCTAAGAACCCCAAGGGGTGGGGTAAGAAATTCTAAAAAATTATTGATGGTCTATTGAGCAAGTATGAAGGATTTACTATAAAAAAATTGTAATTAACTACGTGATTTTCATGCTACAAAGGTGAAAATTACATCACAATCATTATGTAATACCCCGTATTATTTAAATGCTCAATTTGGATATCATATGAGTATCTATGTGCTCTATCTTTGGATGGTTGGATTAATGGAATCCTCTAAGTACTTTAAGTATTGACATTCGGATCAATAGAGTAACTAATGAACTCTAAAGAGATCAATTATTTTATGAAAGAGACAGATTGATATTTATTAGTACGAGAGAGTATTTTAAGATAACTCTAATAATGGATTAATTGGTTGAGATGACAAAATATCAATTGGATATATTTTACTCTATTGGATTTTATTATATAATATTGGTTTATATATATATATATATATATATATATGTGTGTGTGTGTGTGTGTGTGTGTGTGTGTGTGTGTGTGTGTGTGGAAAGAGAAAAGAAAAAGATAGAAAAAGGAGAAGAAGAGGAAAGGAAGTGAAGAAGAGAAGAAGAAGGGAGAAGAGAGAAACCCATGGATTATCATCATCATCATCTTCTTCAAACTCCTCTTCGATTATCAGGTGGGTTCTAGTTAGACACTCTAAGTTCTAGAAATAGATGTTTGGAACTTAGGTTAGAATTGAGAGAAAATGATTAAACGGATAAATCAATGAAATCTAACGGATGAAATTCGATATAAATGCATGAGAATACTTGTTGTATGATTGGAACATGTTCAGGTATGGTTTGGATGAGTTTTGGTTGAAGAAATGTTGGATTTTGGCCCCAAAAGACCTGTTGTTACGCTGCTGGGAAACCCAGTTTTCGCTGGTTCGCAAAGCGAACCCATCGCAAATGGCAAGGCGAAGGTTCGCCAGGTGTTCGCAAAGCGAACTTTGTGCCCTTTTCTTTCTGCCTTGGTTGGCTAGAGCTTCGTACTGCGAAGGAGGAAAGCGAATGCTCGCTGGAGCTTCGCAAAGCGAACATGACAGCTTTTCTCGTTTTGTTTCCTTCATAACTTTTGATCCGTAACTCGGATCGGGACGTTCTTGGTGTCATTAGAAAGCTATGACGACCCTCTATCCGATAAAAAGTGAAAATATTGGGTATGATGTGGAATAAATTATTTAGTGGAAAATGAAGGAAAGAAATGTTTTGTGAAATGTTGGAATTGACATCTTTTGGATCATAAGTCTGATTGCGACGTAGGGATAACCGTTAGAAAGCCGTGGAAATATCCTACGGGATAAGAGTGAGAATATTGATTTTGATATCCGGTTAAATGAATCGGAGGAAAACCGAAATGATGTTTTATGTGATTGAATCATTATGTGTGATTCCATTATACAAATGTAATATGCTTTTGTATGACTTGTGATTGAATTATTATATGTGATTCAAATGTGCAATTGTAATACGCTTTGCCTAATACTGATGTTAACTTGATTGAAAGAATATGTATGTTAAAATATGAGATAGAAAGAGTGAGGAAAATTTACCCCACAACGGCATGATATTGGAACCTAGTAATGAGCTAGGAAATTGTTGAATAACTTAATGACAACGCTCGTGCAAGAGAGGCCGAGGCGTGTGTCTGACGACGCTCGTGCAAGAGAGGCCGAGGCGTGCGTCTAATACCGAATGGTATAGAAATGAGTGAAACACTAGTATGGAACACGTGTATTTGTTATGCTTTATTATTAAAGGCATAAGAGGCCTAAAGGCTAACGTGGCCTTGTGATTGTCGATTACAATCATGTTGTGTAATTGATCACGTAATCGTAACCATTTCTTTTGAATTGCCCTTGAGAGGCCTTCATGAGTCTCGAGCTCCTCTGAAGTGCGGGCATTACTACTTGGCATGTTTGATTCCCAATGTTATAGTACGATGGAACCTACGGGTATAGACTTGTGATGGCATCAGAGGCCATGTGAAGTGACGAATTAAGGAGATAATGCGTCCCTTAATTCCGAATCCATTCGTATGCCAAATATCTACAAGGATCCAGGACTCGGGTCGACTTCTAGTCGTAGAAGCGGACGAGCAAGAGGGATGCCTTGGTATGGTTATCGATTAGTGATACTTTTGAGTTAACGAACTCGTAACGTGTTTCCATATAGTGTGAGATTATGAGATTGTGAACTCAACGTCATTTCCCTTCCCCTTTACTTGAGTTAGGATTTGATAGAACCTTGGAAAGCCGAGAGAATCCATAGGATAGGGAACTCACTGAGATTTGATGTATCTCACCCCACTATAGTTGCTATATTTCAGGTGTCGTTTGCAGGTTGATTTACAAGTGGAAGCTATGCTTGGATGTTTCAAGAGAAGCCTAGTTGAGCTTATTTCCGCTGTGTAATCTTTTATTGTATACAATTGAGGATATTGTATATTATTCTTAGATTTTATTTTTGGCTAGTTTCCATGACTTGTGCCATAGTTTGTATTATGTTTTAAATGGACAAGTATGTGAATTACGCCATTAGGCACTTATGATGGTGTCAGTACCAAATAAAATGTGTGTATTGTATTATTCTAGATATATATTATACAGGGCATTACACATTAATTAGCAACACGTGGGAAATTACGTGGTAGGAGTACTTGTGGAAATTTTTTTGCCACGTGAAAATCACGACACAACTTTGCCACGTGATTTTCACATCGCAACACTTTGCCACATGATTTTCCTGCCACAAAGTTCCTTGCCACGTGAATTTCACGACAAAAAATGAAAATATGTCAGTTTTGCGTCGTGTTTGCCATGCCACAAAATTGAAAATATGTCATATATTTGCCACATGATTTCCATTCACTAATTAATTTTTTATTATGAAAATATTTCATAAATAATAAAAATATGAAAATTAATAAATAATTCAAATATTTCAAATAATAATTAGAAATTGTTTTTTTACAATTAAAAATATGAATTTCAATTAATAATTAAAAATATGAGTATTTTCAAATAATAATTAGAAATATAAATCCCAATTAAAAATGATTAAATTTAAAATAATTAGAAATATTTTCCAAAAAATTAATATTTAAAATTAAAATAACAATAAAAAAATCAATCAACATCATCACTAAAATCTTCATCCACATCATCATCATCATCAACATCATCACCCATTGAATTATATGTTTGATTCCTTTGTGAGAGCAATTGTCATATTCGCTCCTCCATCTTAAATTATTTCTTCTTCATTGCCTCCATTTGGGCATCTATCGTCGTCTCATGTTCTGCGACCCGCATTTCGCCTTAGTTAGTGCCATTTGTTTCACAGTTTTCATCATTTTGGGTGTTAATTATGGTGGACGTGATGTTCCTTCCCCATCCACAATTTTTTCAAATAAAGTTCTATCCCATATTCTGTAGTTTCCTGCCAAAGATCCAGTACTAAAAGAACACTCATTAGGTCCTCTCCTGTCATTTACTAAACTCCAAATATAAAGATCCACACGTTCATCAATCGGTTTTGAACTTATCGGAGCATATTGAGGATTTTGAACTAAAAATTATGTGAGCAATGTCTGATAGTCCTCCTACACATACAAGAAAAAAATTAAATTAAATATAATTTAAACAATTTAGTTATATACAATAATTAAATTAAATTAAATAATGAAATATAGCCACATGATTTTCACGTCACAACAACATTAAATTAGTTGCCACGTGAAAATCACGCCACGAATTTTCCATTAAATACTAATATAATTTAAACAATTTATTCATATACAAGAATTAATTTAAATAAAATATAAACAACTTACCAAAACTCTTCTGGTATGTTCGTCAACAAAATCCCCCGATTTTTTTGGTACGAGTCTTTGCAATCGACTCATTCATTCGTGGAGGGCTCCCCAAATCCTTAGCCTAATTAATAAAATTAATTTTAACTAAAAATATATAATAAGACAAAATATAACTTAAAAAGTATTTATAATTACCAGGCGGCGAGCATGTTCGGTGATACTAATGCTTCCAACTGCATTGAGGTGACCCCCCTTTTTCAGATGCTCTCATTTTCTTTGCAATTTCATATTTTGCCTTAAAACCACCTGAATCCCAATATACAAGAAGTTCATCAAATACTTCCTTGCCTATCCATTTAGGACTAATATTTTTGTTCTTTCCAACCACGCCTAGCACGCCGTAGCATGTCAGAAAGTCGGTCTGCTATTCTGCCCCGAATTTTTTTAGTCATAGCCTTGTTCTTTACTTTTCACGTACACTTTTCCTGCAATGTTGTATGACATTCAAATAAATTGTTAGATAATTATAATAAAAAAATTAATTGAAATAACAATAACTTAAAATAAATTCATTATACCTTAAATTTTTTAAACCAATCTTTTTCACCCAAGAAAAGTTCTCCAAATCTCTTTCAAACTTTTTTATGCAATTGCTGAATACCATAATTTATACATTTGGCAGCAATCCGTCTCAGCTCAAAACTAAATAACAACAATTTGGATACATATTAAATCTAAAAATGGCAACATGTTTACTTAAATAAAAATTTATAAATTAGAAACTTACTAGTTTCCACTGGGCTAAATATAATATCTTCCACCAATTATCTGATAATCACTCGAATATAATATCCTGCCCCTCATGACTGTCCTCATCCTGCCCCTCATGATCTTCCTCATCCCGCCCCTCATGATCCTCCTCGCGCACTGGTATATGTGTGTTAGGTGAGGTGTGGGATCCCCCAGGATGCATGGATGATGAGGGTATGTATGTGGTAGGCGAGGTGAGGGATCCCCTAAGATGAATGTATGATGAGGGTATATGTGAAGAATGTGGGATGCAGGATCCCCATGATACATGGATGATGAGGGTATATGTGTGGGATGTAGGGTGCGGGATCCCCCAGGATACATGGATTGTGAGGGTACTTGTGTGGGGTCTTGAAAGCTAGATCCACCAGTCTGCTGGTATGGGAACTGATAACACTAAGGGAACTGATAACACTAAAACACATAGTTTATTTTGACTCGATTTGCACATGTTTTTCTATCACTTTATCATATTTTGTAGTGGTATGCTAGTTATTTATGTACGTTTCAGGTACTTTATAAGTAAGAGTCGATATATGAAGAAACCAGACGACAATGATGCAGAAAAGAGATAAATGGAAAAAAATACACTGGTGGTATGGCGCCTGCCATGGCACCAGCCATGACTAGGCAGTCATGAAGCGCACCAGAGAGTGAAAAGGAGCAAATAAACATAGTCAAAAGAGCATGGCAACCGCCACAGACCTCATGGCGTCCGCCATGCAGTGCAAGTTGGCCAGGATCATCTTATTACACTTGTGGAGCCCACCACAAGAATCATGGCGTCTGCCATGCAGTTCGCCTCCTGAAAAATTGCAAAAGAAAGAACCCAGTCTTCTACCATTCCTCCATAATTTTCTCCCACGACTTCTACACGTTTAGGACTTCAGTTTCAGCATTTGTAACACTATATACAGTTAGTTTTTATCATAATTTTGCATCCAAGTCTTGTGCAATTTCAGAGTTTTAGTTTTAAGCATATATTCAGTATAAAAAAGTGGTAGTTTCTCTCATTGGGGGACTACTGCACCATTAGTTCTAGAGTTTTAGTTTCCACCATTGTAACATGTTTGGATCAACAATCTTGCCTTCAATTTAATTACAGTTTTTATTTCAGGTTTATTTAATTTACAATTGCCTTTAATTTTTTTCTTTTACTTTGATTCTTTTACCATTCCTGCTTTATTATTGCATTTCTATTGTTCTTGCTCTAGATTCCTGTTTATTCCGTTCATTCATATGCAAAACTCTTTTATCAATTAATTTAAATTATTTATGATGTCTCTGTATGAATTGAATATTGTTAGTTACATGTTTATTTCCGCAACCATGTCCGGCTAAATTACTAGAGTTCGGATGTGAGGGCCGTCGTTCTGACGAGACTCATTAAATTCAATTTGCGTATAATTTTAACATTAAAGTATTTTTCTTGTTCTGATTTGTAAGGTTCAATATTTAAAGGTTTTGCATGACAGTGAAAACATTCAGATATTGGTCAAAAAACGACAGTGTGAGACCAATATCCGATAAATTCTATGCATTTGTAATTTGGTTACGTTCAGGTACTGGTCAACAAAACGACAATGTGAGGCCGGTGTCTGATCAATGTCTGCATTTGCAATTTCAAAACACTCAGGTATTGATCAGGAAAACTACAGTGTGAGATCAGTACCCAATTGTAAAATTGGATTTAATTTCTAAAAACAGCGACATCGCTTTAGAGATTAATTAGGATTTATTGGTTTTCAAAAATTGTTTCGAAAGTGTAATTGAGACAGCGATAACAAATCATTTACATTTTGAAACATAACACGGGCTGCACGAAAGTGAACAATGTTTTTAAGTTGATACTTCCTTTCCGAAAACTATTTTATAAAACTAAACAAAACGCAAAGAATTTATATAAAAAAGTACACTTGTTAGCCTTAGATTTACATAGCGATAATAGAACACGATAGGATTAACTATTGGTCTCTATGGATTAGATATCTTTTATATTACTCTGATAATATCCATGCACTTTCAAATAAGCTACCACACGTAGACACACATCAAAGTTTTTGCGCCTTTTCCGGGGACCAACAATCAATATTGTTATTCCATCATTGCACTGTATAGACTAAGACACTCTTATTTAAATTCCTAAAATCCTAGCTGAATGGATCACCCAAATTTTCTCTACGATTACCACTCTCAGTATTTTGAGGAGTCACAAGATTCCCATAAATCCAACCTCGAAATAATAATGGAGGATTTCATTGCGACGCAAACTCACTTTAGGCTAGAATCTATGATGGAGCGCTTTGTGGAAACATAAACTCTCCAGAATGAAGAGTTTAGAAAACAAAGTCCCTATACTAATGAAAGCCTTATGCAGCTGTGGTTGAGTCTCTCGCGACTCACAACAAGGCATTGGAGAGTCAAATTTCCCTGCTTGCACAGTCACCTCTAAGACCCTTCCCTGAAAGACATGTGGATGTTGTAACAACCAGTAGTGAAAAACAAATTGAAAATCCTAAGGAGAGTGATAATAAGGTTGAGGAGAGTTATGGTGAGAAAAGAGTAGACATTGAGTAAAATCCACCGACACCACCCGAAAAGGGAGATTGTTGAAGAGGTAGAGAAGGAAGCACCTTATGTTGTTCCTCCTCCTTATAACCCACTGATCCCTTTCCCGCAAAGGTTTGTGGAAGCTAAGGTAGACTCACAATCCAAAAGGTATGTGGAGGTACAAGAAAATATCCACATCAATGCACCTTTGTCTGAGGTTCTGCACCAAAAAAGAAAATTAGAGGACCATGAAACTAGGAAAATCATTAGTGTTAAGAGGGGAGGGTTAGTCTTTAAGGTGGTGGATGAAAAGAACTAAACCCAAACTAGAAAAGCTGATACTCAGGATAGTTCCAGAACCACAACCACAAGTTTAGAAGAATGAACCACCCCATAGAAGAAAGAAAAGAGAAGGTGGGGGATATGAGAGATGGCTTGATAAATGGCCATGGGAACCAAAGATTATTTAAATTTTCATCGAGGAATCATTCTCAAAAGAACCACCATGAGTGCTTAAACTCCTGAGTCGTCGAGCTACCGATGTTAAAAGAAGCGCTACGTGGGAGGCAACACACGGGGTTTTTATTTTAAGTTTCTATGATTTTTTTTAATTTGCAAAAACTAAAGAAATGGATTGCTTGACTTGATCTTATCATCAGGTTTTTTATTCCTTTTCCCACTTTCATCAAAACATTGAGGGAAATGTTTGGTTTAAGTGTGGGGGAGGAATTTTTCTGCTTTCCTTTTATCGCTTTCTAGTTAGATTTATCGGTTTTCTAGTTTATTTCATGTTATTAGGACTTTTCTATTTCTAGCTTAATAGTTGTTTGTTGAGTCAATGTATGTGTTGTCGAGTCTTTATGCATGGTTTTATATTTTTTATTGATCCTCCCATTTTCCTAAGCCATATCATTTTTTTTTGAAAATCTTCACTTAGAAACACAGTGCATCTTTTGAAAGTTTTAGGCTACAGATGAAATTGAGGTTAGATTGTGGAGACTTGGGAAAACTCCACAAGATCGATATCATTCCAACACGTTAAGTATCCCGATTATGAAGATCGATTTGAGTACTTATTATACTGTAGCCTTGAGTTTTCACCCTTTAGTAGTCCTTAAGTAGTTTATTTAGTAGTCAGCATCATCCTAAGGGCACATTACCTAGGAAGCTGATGCAAATAAGTGAATGATCTTAGGCTAAAAAAAAAAGAAACAAAAAATGAATAAAAAAGAGTGTTCCTTCTAAGTTAGGTGATCCTCACCCATTCACTTAGCCCAACGGTGCAAATTCCTTTATTTGTTGATACTTAATCCAATGTGCAAGAAAAAAAGAAAATAATGATGATGAGATCATAGTCACTAACAGGCTATCCTACTATGAATGTGTAAGGATAACGGGCTTAAAGTGATTGTGCTAGAATGAAAGAGATCGAAAAAGAGGATGAGTAGGTTAGGCTTAAGTACAATGACATGATTCATATTGGTTTGTATAGGAGGGAGGCTTATGACCGCACAATGAAAATTTTTGTCAAGTGTATTAGAATTCGACCTTTCATAGGTATGCGCCGACCTATAATAATTATGTGTTGGCAAATACTATAACCAAAAGCAGAAGAATTCAAAAAGAATGATTATGCATCGATCTATAAGCGAATGCGTTGACCTATATTGTAATTTTTCTTAAAAATACCAAACTCGATTATTCTAGACCGACATACACGATAGCGTGTCGACCTGAAGAACTCCAAACTCTAAGATTTGACTCAATTTGACTTGTAATTAATTTTAGAGATAGAAGTTGACTCATGAGTCATTAAATGATGAAAGACTTATGCCTATGATATTATGTTATGGTTTGTTTGCTAGAATCATGCAATCATGAGGAGGAAAGCATGAAATTGTTCAGGATATGAATCAAAATATGAAGAAATTTTGAATATAGTCACTATAAACATATAAAATGAAACACACAATATTCGCATTGCCATTTTTGGAAGTGAACATATATCGCAGGCATCATACACATAATACATCACATATCTTCTAGAAATAAACAGATAAAAGAAATATTTACTTACAAAATATGAAAGGATAGAAACGATATTACCTCACCGTAAACAAGATGGAGGATGCACTTGCATTCCACGAGGAACTCTCGAACGAAATTTTGAATGAATGCAAAACGTGCTACACAACACAAACGAAACCAAAATGCTCTTACCACTTTTTTCTTGTGCAAGTATTTCAAAGTGAAATTAATAATGTATCCAAGAGGTACTTTGGCTTGATTATCATCCTAGTTGTTGGAACCTCATTCTTATTCAATCATGATGAATATCTTGATCCTCCTCATGGTTCATCATCTTAGGTTGATCACTCCTAATTTTATGTACTTGAGTATGTCTTGTTGAAGATGAATCTACATCATTAAACATAATACCTTTCCGAAACTTCTTGGATAAAAACATTAGTAATCGTTCACACACTGTTACCAATTAAAGAAACACTAAATATTAACCTTCTAGGCAACACAATCTGCCTTGCTTGTCACATAGTCAACACAATAAGGACATGTCACCTTATTATGCCTTAAGATTCCATAAAAGAGATCCCATACTCTCTTCATAGAGCAAAGACATTTTTCCTGTAGGATTAACAATTAGTGCTAGGTACCCAATCTTCATTGGGTCCTTGGTGTAGCGCGAGTTTTATGTGTGGTTGAGAAGCACTATCGCTTTTGGGTACTATAGCTCGATTCATTTTTTATCCTATTGAAGCTGATGAAGGAAGGGAAATAGATGTCTCTAATTAACCCTGCTTGCAAACTGAGTTTAAGCAGATAACTGTTGGTTTACAGATGCTACAAAGATTGTGGGTCTCTCTTAGGTTATTTTGTTAAGAACACAGGGTTTGGACTATTGGTAGGATGTTAGGACTGATGCTTTTCGATTGATGTATGAAGGTACGGGATTTTGGGTTTTTGATTAGTGCGCTCGCTAAGATTTTTCAATCTTATGCCTACGTATTCCCGTTTAACGAAACAGGGAAATCAGAGCGATCGTAGTTCCTCCTATTCTATGGGAGGAAATGGTGTTTTGGTGTCTTGTTCAAAGCCCAAGACATGAAGCTAAACGTGGTTTGTATCTCGTTCAAAGCCCAAGATGTGAAGTTGAAGGGTCTATTTGTATCTTGTTCGAAGCCCAAGATGTGAAGCTAAACGGGTGTTGACTTTAGAGAGAATTTGTCATCTCTAAAGGGGAATATTTAGTCTGTTTGGCACAACTGTTGGGTGACTGATTATAAAGGAGAATTACTTTAACTGGGATATGCGAATCCAACAATGCCATAATTTCCTTTTATAGGGGATTTCAACTTGAAGGAGAAGACTTTAACTCAGTTTAGATTAATGCCATATTTCCATAGGAATTTCTCATGCTAAAAGAGAGACAGTGGCGTGGATGTAAATAATCTAGAGGCTTGCCGCTTACAGCAATTAGACGAGGGAAAAGGAGTTGTTGATGTTTGTATGCTGTGACCAAAGCATGATTTGATGCTAAAAGGTTGGTTGAATTAAACGGGGATTTCTTTATACAAAGCCTATGAGGAGGCTATTGACCCAACAAGAGGATGCTTTTGTGTCTCGTACGAAGCCCGAGATAGAGGCTAAAAGGGTTGACTCAACAAGAGTGTATTTTTATATGTGTCTTGTACGAAGCCCAAGACGGAGGCTAAATGGGTTTGACTCAACAAGAGAGTCTTTTATACTCACCAAGAGAGTGATTTATATCTCGTACGAAGCCCGAGATAGAGGCTAAAGGAGGATCGGCTCAACAAGAGAGTCTTCTTATACTCAACAAGAGAGTGTTTTTGTATCTCGTACAAAGCCCGAGATGAAGGCTAAAAATGTTTGACTCAACAAGAGAGTCTTTTATACTCACCAAGAGAGTGATTTGGTATCTCGTACGAAGCCCGAGATGAAGGCTAAAAATGTTTGACTCAACAAGAGAGTCTTTTATACTCACCAAGAGAGTGATTTGTATCTCGTACGAAGCCCGAGATAGAGGCTAAAAAGGTTAGCTCCGCTGGGGATAATCATTGTACAAAGCCCAAGAGGAGGCTATCTATGCTGGTGACTGTTTCAGTTTAGTGACAGGTCCGGTATGTTGTATAAAAGAGAAAATTAGTTCTTATAAAGAGACTGATTCCAGGTGAGGTTGTACTTTGGTACTGATCAGAAGATCGGGGTTATTTCCTGTTCTTTAAGGAAATGGGAAATCCAAAGGGTATTGAGACTGTCCAAGTCTACTGGTGTTTCTGTAGCGTGAGTTTTATGTGTGGTTGCGAAGCACTATCGCTTTTGGGTACTACAACTCGATTCATTTTTTATCCTATTGAAGCTGATGAAGGAAGGGAAATAAGTGTCTCTAATTAACCCTGCTTGCAAACTGAGTTTAAACAGATAACTGTTGGTTTACAGATGCTACAAAGATTGTGGGTCTCTCTTAGGTTATTTTGTTAAGAACACATGGTTTAGACTATTGGTAGGATGTTAGGACTGATGCTTTTTGATTGATGTATGAAGCTACGGGATTTTGGATTTTTGATTAGTGCGCTCGCTAAGATTTTTCAATCTTATGCCTACATATTCCCGTTTAACGAAACAGGGAAATCAAAGTGATCGTAATTCCTCCTATTCTATGGGAGGAAATGGTGTTTTGGTGTCTTGTTCAAAGCCCAAGACATGAAGCTAAAGGTGGTTTGTATCTTCTTCAAAGTCCAAGATGTGAAGCTGAAGGGTCTATTTGTATCTTGTTCGAAGCCCAAGATGTGAAGCTAAAAGGGTGTTGACTTTAGAGAGAATTTGTCATCTCTAAAGGGGAATATTTAGTCTGTTTGGTACAACTGTTGGGTGACTGATTATAAAGGAGAATTACTTTTACTGGGATATGTGAATCCAACAATGCCATAATTTCCTTTTATAGGGGATTTTCAACCTGAAGGAGAAGACTTTAACTCAGTTTAGAGCAATGCCATCTTTCCTTAGGAATTTCTCATGCTAAAATAGGGACAGTGGCGTGGATGTAAATAATCCAGAGGCTTGCCGCTTACAGCAATTAGACGAGGGAAAAGGAGTTGTTGATGTTTGTATGTTGTGACCAAAGCATGATTTGATGCTAAAAGGTTGATTGAATCAAACAGGGATTTCTTTATACAAAGCCTAAGAGGAGGCTATTGACCCAACAAGAGGATGCTTTTGTGTCTCGTACGAAGCCCGATATAGAGGCTAAAAGGGTTGACCCAACAAGAGAATGTTTTTATATGTGTCTTGTACGAAGCCCAAGACGGAGGCTAAAAGGGTTTGACTCAATAAGAGAGTCTTTTATACTCACCAAGAGAGTGATTTTATCTCGTACGAAGCCCAAGATAGAGGCTAAAGGAGGACCGACTCAACAAGAGAGTCTTCTTATACTCAACAAGAGAGTGTTTTTGTATCTCGTACAAAGCTCGAGATGAAGGCTAAAAATGTTTGACTCAACAAGAGAGTCTTTTATACTCACCAAGAGAGTGATTTGGTATCTCATACGAAGCCCGAGATGAAGGCTAAAAATGTTTGACTCAACAAGAAAGTCTTTTATACTCACTAAGAGAGTGATTTGTACCTCGTACGAAGCCCGAGATAGAGGCTAAAAAGGTTAGCTCCGCTAGGGAGAATCATTGTACAAAGCCCAAGAGGAGGCTATCTATACTGGTGACTGTTTCCGTTTAGTGACAGGTCTAGTATGTTGTATAAAAGAGAAAATCAGTTCTTATAAAGAGACTGATTCCAGGTGATGTTGTACTTTGGTACTGATCAGAAGATCAAGGTTATTTCCTGTTCTTTAAGGAAATGGGAAATCCAAAGGGTATTGAGACTGTCCAAGTCTACTGGTGTTTTGGAGAAATCGATTCTCAGATAGTGAATGATCTTTGTATAATGCCTAAGAGAAGGTTGGGTTACTGCTGAGGATTACATCCATAGGCGGGCCAAAGGGCGAGGAACTCTCATGAGAGAGGCCGGCTTTTGGAGCGATCAATGTTTTTTCGATTTGTGAAAGGAACTTGAGAATGCCTTTGAGACTCAAGGGGTTTTTAGACTGTCCAAGTCTAGATTTTCATCTTTTGTACAATGCCCAAGAGGAGGCACGGGCTTTAAGGGATGAGTACCAACCCTTAAATGGCCAGAGTTTTGACGCTGGAAAGACTGCTCTAGCAAAGGATGATTAAGTTCTGTCTTATACCTTTAAGAGGTTGTCAGGGTCCTTGTATTAAGCCCAAGAGAAGGCATGCGAACTTCTAAGAAGCCGAAGGGTCCTTGTACAACGTCCAAGAGGAGGCGGAGATACTTTTAAGAAGCCTGTGGGTCCCCAAACCCCGAGAAGTTCAAGACATGCCATTCACAGAGAATAGATCAAGCCAGGAAAGTCCGAGAATTTGGAAGAAACTCAAGAGATTCCATTCACGGAGAAAAGATCATCTCTGAGGAGTTAGAGTTTCTTTGACAATTTTTAAGGGTGCTTTTAAGAAGCCTGTGGGTCCCCAAACCCCGAGAAGTTCAAGACATGCCATTCACAGAGAATAGATCAAGCCAGGAAAGTCCTAGAATTTGGAAGAAACTCAAGAGGTGCCATTCACGGAGAAAAGATCATCTCTGGGGATTAGAGTCTCTTTGACAACTTCTAAGGGTGACAGTCTGAGAAAGGGTTCACCGAGAATGCTGCCTTTCACGTCTCCATATTGTTTAACCCCAAGAGGAGGGAAGACTGTGTCTGGTAATCCTACGGGGATCTAGTTTTGACTGTATCTAAGAGCGATCAACGGGGCTTTACCTAGTGCTAGAAGTAGTTGTCGGGGAGCACTCTAAATAACTATACTAGTATTACACAGTTGATATTTGACAAGTATATACAAGTTTTTGAAAGAAGACTTACAGTGAGCAGCCCCACAATACAGTTATATATATATGAAAGTGGATAAAGAAAGCGGGTAAACACTTACTCGGTTGTAGAGCTTCCATGCTGTTTTGTTAGTTGTTCAACAAAGAAAGCTTTGATAACAATATTATATTCAAAATCAAAGGAGAAAGTGCTTTGAAAAGATTGTTGGGGCTTACAACTCAATGAGAGGCCCAAGGTTTTATCAGTGATTGCACTGTTGTTTTGTACAGGGACTTATTCAAGTGACTGAGGCCCAAAAAGGTTTTCTGTACAAAGGGATGGGTCTTACACTCTCTCAAGAGGCCCAAAGGTTTATTTTTGTACAAGTGGTGGGGCTTACAGCTCAAGGAGAGGCCCAAAAAAATGGTTTTTGAACTAGCGATCGCGCCGAGATTTTCTTTTAACGCAGAGGGACTTATACAATATCTGAGGCCCAAAATAGTTTTGGGTAAAAGGGTATGGGTTTTACACTCTACTAGAGGCCCAAAGGTGTTTAAAGAAAAAGAATGGGGCTTATAACACGAGGGTAGGCCCAAGGGTTTGATTTTTTAGAAAAGCGACGACCGCGCCAAATTTTTTTTACGGTATCGGGACTTATACAATACACTGAGGCCCAAATTATTTTGGTTTTTTTTAAAAAGGGTTGGGTCTTACACTCTACTAGAGGCCCAAAGGGTTTGAAAAAGTTTGATGAGAGTTGAATTAATCAAAAACCCTAATTTGTTTCCAAAATGTATTTTAATTGAATAAAAATTCAATTAAAATGATCAAAATTGTTAAACATGTGGAAAACAAATTGTGATCTTCGATTAATGTTTCAAAAATCAAGTTTTGACCTACAAAATGATTAGAAGTCATTAAAATTTGCAAAATCAAGAAGGAAAAAATATTTTAAATGTCAAAAACAATTAAAATATTAATTCTTTGCAAAAATATCAATTATATGAAATAAATAATATTTTTGGGATTTTTTGGTAAAATAAAATATTTTAACATTTTTTGTGAATTATTAAAAAAAGAATCAACTCAAAATCATTAAAACTCAGAGAGAAATTAATTTTTGAATCATTTAAATAAAATCACAAAATTCAAATATTAAAATATTTGAAAAAGGGCGCCAAGAACATGGCAAGAACACACGCGCTTCCTCTGTTTCTGCAGATTTGCGTTTTCTATCTAATCTCACTGAATACTTGATTGTATCATGCAATCTACATATCAATCTACTCGTTTCAACCTCACGATCATGTCTATGGTCTTTAATTTCATTTATTTTAAACATGCAATAAGAAATCAAAGAGAAACCTCAAGAACCCTAAAATTTGCATGAAGGTTCAGAAATTCCATACACGATTCAAACAATGCAATTGATTGAGGGAAAACACTCCATGCATGATTATGAACATATGGCCAAATTATTGTGCAGCAAAAATTGCATGGATCATAGAGTTAGAAGAGCTCATGCTTACCACTTGCAGCTGGTGATCGTGTTTTGTGTTAGAGGTGTTACAGCTTGGTTCCAAGGTTATGGACAGCTTCCCTAGGTGCTATGGAGTGTGTCTGGATGCTTGGAGTGGATTGATTTGAGCTGGAACTTGATTTGGCACCTCAACTACAAATCTGTCAAAGGCTTGAGCAGTTGGTTGGTGATTTTGTGATTTTGGTGTTCCACATGTTATGTGAGTGTTCGAATCACTTCTATATGATGTTTATGAGGTGTGTGTGTGTGATTGGTTTGATTGGAATTGCTCTCAAACTCAAAACCCGATAGTGACTTGCTTTGGAAGGCAAAATTGGAGTGAAGAAGGAGATTTTGAGGAAAGCATCTGTTTGATGGCTTTGATGTACTCAAACTGATCACAAATGAGCTCTATTTATAGTAGAGCAAGTTTGCTTTGCAAGGAATAGTGAATGGCAACTGCTGCGTAGGTTTGACCAATGTTGAGCAATGAGAATCCAAGTCTCCTCTAGCTATTGACTAGAGGTTAGGGCACATGCTGCTGGTTCCCTTGGTCTTAGATAAGTCTTGACTGAATTCAATTGGCAACGGTTCAGTCCATGCCACCTTGGTGTATGCATTGAATGCTCCAATCCAAAATTGGAGTCTTGTCCCTCTTTTAGGCAATTCTAGGTTTGACATGCTACTTCTTGTTCCAAAGACTTTAGAGGCTTGGATCAGTGTTTGTTCCCTTTAGATTTGATCCTCATATGTGTCCAAAGTGATGACAAGGCTTGGAATTATCTAATTTTGCCAAATCGAGCAAAATTGCAAAATTCTGCCTAGCCTTGGCAGTTTTCAGCAAGGCATATTGCCATTGTCATATCTCATGGCTCAAATGGAATTTGATGGAGTTCTTGGCCATTTTGGAAAGCCCTCATATGATACAATAACTGTTTGATCATAATTGGTTTTTATACTTTTTGGATCCAAGTGAAAAATGCCCCTACAGTTGGAAAAAAGTGAAGGCAGATTCTGACTTAGTGAAAATTTCACTAAGTGTTGGAAAAAAGTGACATTTTCACTTTTCTTGATTTTGATCATTCCATAACTTGAAATCCATGGGGAATTGGAATGAGTGGTAGTTGAAGCTTTTGTAGAGGGTAATGAGAGGTACAAATCCATCTTTGGATGGGAAAAATGGCCTTGTGTTTTAGGAGTTATGATCCTCCAAAGTTGGTACCCTAGCCACTTTGTTCCATAACTTAGAATATTTTCTAAGTTTTTTATGGTTACCCCTTTTACAAGTTATCCCACTTTTATTGATTTTTCTTGATGAATGATGATTCCAACCACACATTAACATCATTTTAGGGTTAAGGAACCATAATTGTGAAAAATCTCAAAAAGTCAAAGTTTGACTTCTGTGCACAGTTGACTTTTTGTCAAATGAATTCCAAACTGTGCGATCCTCTATGAAATCTAGTCCTTGACCTAAATCAAAATTGATGGATTGATTTCATAGGTGTTATAGGGTGTATTGAATCATGTCTTAGGGTTTGGGAGCATGTCCTGGTCAAAAGTCAAAGATACAATTGACTTTTTCCGCGAAACCCTAACTGTGGTTCTGATGAAATAGAAACTTGTTTCTCAAGCTTCTTGGATCAATCCATTGTTGAAAATGGATAAATGTGGTTTATTAGAGACCCTCAAATCATTTCTTGAGGTCTTGGCTCATGATTTGTCCCAAAAGTCAACTTAGGGGTGAATTAGGTCAAGAAACCCTAATTCCTGATTTTTGATGTATGCATCCCCTGAGGCTAGATTGACTTGGTGATTGGGTTCATGAGATCCCTTGGAGCATCATAGGTTATGCTTTGAAGCATTGGCTTATGCCTAGAGGAAAATTTCCATCTGGAGGCCCTGGTCGACCAAACCCTAATTTGGTGACACTGGCGATCTTAAGGCTTGATCCACCTAGAAGGGAGCAGCCTTGTGCTTAATCCTTGAAGTGGGAGTCCTCTTAATCCTTTTAGACAAATTGAAGATTGTGTCATTCCTTGATTGATCCTCTATCTAAGAACTCTAAGAGGGCTTGAAACCCTAAGTTTGATTGTAGTGGATGCCCACCCATCTTTGGGGAGACTAATGAGGCATGATGGTTCGCCCATATTGTGATGATGATTTGCACAATGATGGGAAATATTAGTGGTCAAAATTTGGGGTATGACACTTGGGGATTAGTAAAACTTTGGTTGCATTTAGGTAACCATTGAAAGTCAACTTTAGGAACAAAGAGTTTCCTAAACTTGCACTTAGCAATAGTGTGGCCCTTTTTGCAACAATAATGACAATACAAATTATGAGAAGATAACCTTTTTCTATTTGTTTCCTTTTAATGTCACTATAATTTCTATAAGGATTATGAGAAGGCAAGTCATATTTGAAAGTATCTATAGCAAAAGTAACCTTAGGTTGCAAATCCTTATCCAACTTGGCATTAAGAGTCCTTGACTCTTTTTGCCAAATGTGACAAGTTTCACAACCAAACCATGAAGGTTTAGTAACCTCATTTTGATCTTTTAGAATATCTAGTATAAACTTCCTTAGAGCTTCCATATTCTTTTCATTTTCCAAAATTTTAACTTCTAAGTGAGAAATAATTCTTTTGTTTAAAGCTAATCTTTTGAAAGCATCTATGACTTGTCTTTGTAGAATTTCAAAAGATTCTTGTAATTGAGAGAAAGCTAAGTCATAAGAAGTTTGAAGTTTAGAGTGACTTACAACCTTTTTCTTTCCTTTGCTAGCCATATAGCCAAGATTTTCCGATTCAACACTAGAGGTAGAGCTATCATCACTTGAAGAATGGATTTCGCTCTCTCAAGCGGCATAAGTTCTTCTAGACTTACTAGATCTCTTGTCATGGCCCCTTTTTTTGTCTTTCTTGATTGTAGGACACTCCGGCTTAAAATAACCCAGTTTGCCACAATTGTAGCATGTAATTCTTGACATCCCCTTTTTGTTCTTATCTTCTTTTAAGTAGTAAGGTAACCTTCTAGATTTTCCATGGTTCGTGTTGGAGTATTTGTCTCCATGTTTCCACATTATTTATTGAACCTCTTTATAAACAGCCCCATATCTTTTTCATTGGAATCATTGTCATCTTTAGTTTCATAATTACTTTGCTCATAATGTGAGGACTTTGAGCTTGAAGTCTTTAGAGCTATGGATTTCTTTCCTTCTTCCTTGTCTTTTCCTTTCTCCTTCTCCACCTTCCTTTCATACTCTTTTTCATATTTTGCTAAGGAAGTGAGTTCTTGCTCATGCTCTTCCAATTTACCGAACAAAGCTATGAGATCAAGCAATTTAAGATCATTAATTTGCCTCTTTGATAGAGGTGACCTTGGGTTGCCATTCCCTACTTAAACATCTCAACACTTTGTCAGAATAAATCTCATTGGAAATAGGCTTACCTAGTGCATTTACTCGATTGATAAGATGTGTAAACTATTTTTGCATGTCCGCAATGGTTTCACCATAATCAATATGAAATAGCTCAAACTATTGATTTAATGTGTTAATCCTAGATTGTTTGACATCATTAGTACCCTAATGGGCAACTACTAATGCGTCTCACATAGCCTTGGTGGTCTCACAATGAGAAATGCGATAATACTCATCAACATCGAAAGCGAATGTGAGAATATTTTTCACTTTCCAATCATGTGACCACAATTTAAAATCATTAGCATCCCATCGCGCTTCCAATTTAGGTAATGTAACACCTTCATCATAGGTCACCGTTATCTCATTCATACCATTTTTTATGGCGTCCCATATACCTTTGTGATCCGCTGTCGCACACGGGTCAAAAATGAGTTTAGAAAATGAAGTAACGGGAAGTGACACTCGAATGTCGTATCACAAGGATTCTTGAATTATAATTAACCTAATAAAATCGATTGGTTTTTTTAGGATTAGGTTTCAATTATGAAAATAAGGAAAATAAGTGATTACAGTTACGATTAAAGAGTTAATCTACTTATTCGATTCATGCCTATCATCAACTATTATAAACTCGCAATCCCTAAGCGAGTTCTCTATTTTTGTTCGATCACAAAATCAATCAACAAGCATGAATGAAATTATAAGAATTATGGTTCCTATTTTCCAATCACAAAATCAATCAACAAGCGTGAATGAATTAAGCACTCGGTTAAGAATAAAGCGAATTACCGAATTAAGCTAACGATAGCACGCAATCAAATTTAGGAACATGCATCAATCGAACTAAACAAAACTACCCTATGACAAATCAGATTAAGCAAACGATAATCATACAATAGAATTGAAGGAAAAAAAATTATATTGCAAATTATAATAATCTCAAGGTTTTAGAACCTAAATACAGCAGATCAACTATGAAGGGGTTTAGTTCTCCATATGAAATCGTACAAATCAAAAAGAAATATTCGTGCACAGTAAACATGTATCAAATAACTGTTAATGCTAAAAATAAAATACAAATTTAAATTAAAGGTAAAAATAAACATAATTCTAAAAACACAATAAAATATTAAAATTAATAAAACAAACTAGGGAAATGCCTAAATACAATGGTGGAAGAATGTGCATCAAAATTCACTAATCAAATTCCTCCACACTTGAACTTTTGCACTCCAAGCAAAATTAAAATTAAAAACAGAAAAACTTAGCATGCATTTCCAAAGGTTTTCAATGATGACAAAAGTGTAAGTAAAATCCTAAGTCTAAGCTTAATGAAAAATGGTGTTAGTGAGAAATTTTTTATGACATTCAAAGCAGATAAGAAGATAGCTTACCAGAGGGTACATCATGAGTAGCAAGATCCTCACAAGATAAAATTCACTCAACTCTCAAGTGTTTAGGTTAACTGTTTACACTCAAAGCACAACATGAAAATTAATACTACCATAAGCTTGAAAAGACTCTAATATCCACAATTTAAATACATGCACACAAAGATCAAAAGAACTTTTATTCAGGTTGTAACATGGCCAAGGTAAGGGTAAGATAAATCCTAAGGGCTACTAGGCTAAACTTTAAAGGGAGAAAATAAAATTGAAGAAAACTGAGTGAGTTGAACTACAAAATACTTCATTCACTTGCAAACAACTTTTCTGCTATTTCACTTCTCTTTTCTCTTTTTATTCTTTTTTTTTTTTATTTTTCAAAAGGAAATTGTATTAATATCATTCTTTTATTTTTCAGAAGGAAATTGTAATGATATACTTCTTTTCTTTTTCCATTTTTTGTATTTTTTTCTTTTCTTTTTCTACCAACCTTTGAGATATCACAACTATATTGTTCAACCCCACCCAACTCCATACAAGACTCTTTCAACCCTATGAATGAGTGATAATATTGTTTTTCACTTTCAGGATTGTAATGAGTATAAACAAGTAATGGGATAATCAAACAACGAATAATATTTGCAGGGTTGACTTTTTGACTAACTGGGTAAAAATAAAACAAAATAACATGCCTTTATCATATTAGTGTGCACAAGTAAACAAAAAGTTTCAACAGAGTAAATTCAAGTTCTAGAGACTAACAGACATGAGTGAAACATAAAGGAAAGAAAAAAGATGGATTTTTGAATGTTATCCATTTTTAGGCTCAAAATCTCACAAGGTTAATGATCTACCACAAATGATGCACAATCTAGAGTTTAATCCTACTTAACATGCCAAAAATGCACCCAAAAAAAATTCAACCACATCACACCACAATTCTTTAATCAATAGAACATATAATTTACTCACAAACAATTTGCAACTCAAAAACCAAAGAAAAAACATGCAATTTTTATTTTTTATTTTATTTAAGAAAACACACAAAACAAAGAAAACTGAAAAAAAAAAAAGCAAAACAAAGAAATGTTTCCCTCCCTCACACTTAAAACATACATTGTCCTCAATGAAAGAACATAAATATAAAATAAGAGTGGGAGAAAGGAAAGAACTCACCCGAGTAGTTAAGATGGATAGATGATCGCATAACAGCCTTTCCCAAAGAGAGATCTTCTACACTCTTCTCTTCCAAAGTGGGGATCTCATAGAGTAACTTTGGGTAACATCCATTGACTTTGATATTTTTATTAGTACCTTCGCCTTTTATTCCAGGATCAAAGAAGAATCTTCGATAAGTAAAAGTTTTAAATAAGCACGTGAAAGTGGTCTCCTTTTCCACAACATCAGAGATTAAAGGATTAAGGGGCTGCCTCACTGCTTTTCTTCCATCTTCAATCGAGGTCCATCCAATTCCCTTATAATGTTCCTTAAATAATTTTTCTTTCTGCTCAAATTGAAGCTTTGATGAATAATATAAATCCTCAGGAAGTGGTTCAGAAGGTGGTTGTTTAGTGAAATGTTTGGTTGGGGCAGCCGGGATGTCGAGAGCTTCACCTGTATGAACAACTTCATCTATAACTCCATTTGTAGGAGAAATGTTAACCCTGCAAGGCAGCCTCAATCTCAACACAAACTGAACAAAGGTTAGTGTCAGTACAGTCATCACATGAGTAACTATCATCAAAATCAGACAATGATGGAAAATCAGCTGCAAACTGTAGCGAGCGATTTTGGACGTGGTTCTTAAGCACTGTCGCTCTGGAGTACTACAGGTCGATTCATTTTTTATCCTATTAAGCCGACTAAGGAAGGGAAATAGATTGCTCAAATTAACCCTGCTTGCATACTGAGTTTAAACAGATGACTGCTGGTTTACAAATGCGGTTTAGATTGTGGGCCTCTCCCTGCTTATTTTGTTAAGAATGAAATGAAGGGACTATTCATGGGGACTTTGGATAGGTACTGGATTTGATGTTTTCTATTAGTGTGGTCGCTAAGATTTTTTGCAATCTTATGCCTACGTATTCCCGTTTAACAAAACAGGGAAATCAGAGCGATCGTAGTTCCTTCTATTCTATGGGAGGAAAAAGGTTGTTTTGGTGTCTTGTTCAAAGCCCAAGACGTGAAGCTAAAGGTGGTTTGTATCTTGTTCAAAGCCCAAGATGTGAAGCTGAAGGGTCTATTTGTATCTTGTTCGAAGCCCAATATGTGAAGCTAAACGGTTTTGACTTTATAGAGAATTTGTCATCTCTAAAGGGGGTATTTGGTCTGTTTGTCACAACTGTTAGGTGACTGATTATAAAGGAGAACTACTTTAACTGGGATATGTGAATCCAACAATGCCATAATTTCCTTTATACGGTATTTTTAACCTGAAGGGGAAGACTTTAACTCAGTGTAGAGCAATGTTATCTTTCCTTAGGAATTTCTCATGCTAAAAGAGGGACAATGGTGTGGATGTAAATAATCCAGAGGCTTGCCGCTTACAGCAATTAGATGGGGGAAAAGGAGTTGTTAATGTTTGTATACTGTGAAAGAGGCACAACTTTTGATGCTAAAAGGTTGGTTGACTTAACCGGGGTTTCCTTATACAAAGCATAAGAGGAGGCTATTGACCCAACAAGAGGGTGTTTTTATGTGTCTCGTACGAAGCCCGAGAGAGAGGCTAAAAGGGTTGACTCAACAAGAGAGTGCCTTTGTATGTGTCTTGTACGAAGCCCAAGACGGAGGCTAAAGGTGTTTTGATTCAACAAGAGAGTCTTTGTACCTCGTACAAAGCCCGAGATGGAGGCTGAAAATGTTTGACTCAACAAGATTGTCTTTTGTACTCAACAAGAGAGTCATTTTTATCTCGTATGAAGCCCGAGATGGAGGCTAAAAGGGGTTTGACTGAACAAGAGAGTATTTTATACTCAACAAGAGATTGATTTTTATCTCGTACGAAGCCCGAGATGGAGGCTAAAAGGGGTTTGACTCAACAAGAGAGTCTTTTATACTCAACGAGAGAGTGATTTTTATCTCGTAGGAAGCCCGAGATAGAGGCTAAAAGTGGTTGACTCAACAAAAGAGTCTTTTATACTCAACAAGAGAGCGTGAATAGGTTAGCTCCGCTGGGGAGAATCATTGTACAATGCCCAAGAGGAGGCTATTGTGCTGATGACTGTTTCAGTTTAGTGACAGGTCCAGTATGTTGGATAAAAGAGAAAATCAGTTCTTATAAAGGGACTGATTTAAAGGTATTGTTGTGCTTTGGACACTGATCAGAGGATCGGGTTTATTTCTTGTTTTAAGGAAATGGGAAATCCAAAGGGTATTGAGACTGTCCAAGTCTACGGGTGTTTTGAGAAATCGATTCTCAGATAGTGAATGATCTTTGTATGATGCCCTAGAGAAGGCTGAAGGTCAACCCATTAACAGGTCTGACACTTGACTCAGAAAGATAGCTCTAGCAAATTGATGACTAGGTTCTGTTCCTATACCTGTAGAGGTCTTTGGGTCTTTGTACTAAGCCCAAGAGGAGGCATGAGAGCTTTTAAGAAGCTGAAGGGTCCTTGTACAACGCCCAAGAGGAGGCGGGGATGGTTTTAAGAAGTTTGTGGGTCCCCAAACCCCGAGAAGTTCAAGACATGCCATTCATCGAGAATAGATCAAGCCAAGAAAGTACGAGAATTTAGAAGAAATTCAAGAGATGCCATTCACGGAGAAAAGATCATCCCTAGGGAGTAGAGTCTCTTTGACAATTTCTAAGGGTGACAGTCTGAGAAAGGGTTCACCGAGAATGCTGCCTTTCACGTCTCCATATTGTTTAACCCAAAGAGGAAGGAAGACTGTGTCTGGTAATCCTATGGGGATCTAGTTTTTTTTGTATTTAAGAGTGACCAACAGGGCTTTACCTAGTGTTAGACGTAGTTGCCGGGGAAAACTCTAAATAACTATACTAATATTACACAGTTGGTATATGGTGAGTATATAAAAGTTTGTGAAAGGAGACTTACAGTGAGCAGCCCCACAATACAGTTTATATATATATATATATATATATATATATATATATATATAAGCGGGTAAAGAAAGTGGGTAAACACTTACTCAGTTGTAGAGCTTCCATGCTGTTTGGTTAGTTGTTCAACAAAGAAAGCCTTGATAACAATATTATATTCAAAATCAAAGGAGAAAGTGCTTTGAAAAGATTGTTGGGGCTTACAGCTCAAGGAGAGGCCCAAGGTTTTATCAGTGATTGTACTGTTTGTACAGGGACTTATACAAGTGACTGAGGCCTAAAAAGGTTTTCTGTACAAAGGGATGGGTCTTACACTCTCTCAAGAGGCCCAAAGGTGTTTAAAGAAAAATTGGGTCTTGCACTCTATTAGAGGCTCAAAGAGTTATTTTTGTACAAGTGATGGGGCTTACAGCTCAAGGAGAGGCCCAATAGGTTTTGTTTTAAAAGGCGACGATCGTGCCGAACTTTTTGATGGTATCGGGACTTATACAACACACTGAGGCCCAAAAGGTTTTGGTTTCAAAAATGGGTTAGGTCTTACACTCTATTAGAGGCCCAAAAGGTTTTCAGAAAAAGAATTGGGACTTATAGCTCGAGGAGAGACCCAATTGATTTTTTTGGTAAAAAGGCGACGATCGCGCAGTTGTTTTTGAAAATACAGTGGGTCTTATACAATGACTGAGGCCCAAAAAGGTTTATTTACAAAAGGGGTTGAGTCTTACACTCTATTAGAGGCCTAAAGAGTTTGAAAAAGTTTGATGAGGGTTAAATTAATCAAAAACCCTGATTTGTTTTCAAAATGTGTTTTAATTGAATAAAATATTCAATTAAAATGATCAAAATTGTTAAACATGTGGAAAACAAATTGTGATCTTGGATTAATGTTTAAAAAATTAGGTTTTGATCCACAAAATGTTTGGAAATCACTAAAATTTGAAAAATCAAGAGGGAGAAAATATTTTAAATGTAAAAAACAATTAAAATATTAATTCTTTACAAAAATATCAAATATATGAAATAAATAATATTTTTGGGATTTTTTTGGGAAAATCAAATATTTAAATATTTTTGTGAATTATTAAAAAAAGAACCAACTCAAAATCATTAAAACTCAGAGAGAAATTAATTTTTGAATCAATTAAATAAAATCACAAAAATTCAAAAATTCAAATATTTGAAAATGGCGCCAAGAACATGGCAAGAACACTCGCCACCCTCTGTTTCTGCATATTTGCATTTTCTATCCAATCTCACTGAATACTTGATGATATCATGCAATCTACATATCAATCTACTCGTTTTCACCTCACGATCATGTCTATGGTCTTTAATTTCATTTATTTTAAACATGGAATAAGAAATCAAAGAGAAACCTAAAGAACCCTAAAATTTGCATGAAGGTTCAGAAATTCCATACACGATTCAAACAAAGCAATTGATTGAGGGAAAACACTCTATGCGTGATTATGAACATATGGCCAAATTATTGTGCAGCAAAAATGCATGGACCAGAGAGTTAGAAGAGCTCATGCTTACCTCTTGCAGTTGGTGATCATGTTTTGTGTTAGAGGTGTTGCAGCTTGGTTCCAAGGATATGGACAGCTTCCCTAGGTGCTATGGAGTGTGTCTGGATGCTTGGAGTGGATTGAAATGATCTGGAACTTGAGATGGTATCCCAACTGCAACTTGGTTCAAACCTTGAGCAACTGGCTGGTGATTCTGAGAAATCAGTGTTCCAGATGTTGTTTAAGTGTTTGGATCACTTCTATATGATGTTTATGAGGTGTGTGTGTGTGTGATTGGTTTGGTTGGAATTGCTATCAAACTCAAAACCCGATAGTGACTTGCTTTGGAAGGCAATTTTGGAGTGAAAGAAGAGATTTTGAGGAAAGCATATGTTAGATGGCTTTGGTGTACTCAAACTAATCACAAATGAGCTATATTTATAGTAGAGCAAGTTTGTTTTGCAAGGAATAATGAATGGCAACTGCTGCATAGGTTTGGCCAATGTTGGTCAATGAGAATCCAAGTCTCCTCTAGCCATTGACTAGAGGTTAGGGCACAAGCTGATGGTTTCCTTAGTCTTGGATAAGTCTTGACTGAATTGAGTTGGAAATGGCTCAGTCCATGCCACCTTGGTGCATCCATTGAATGCTCCAAAACAAAATTGGAGTCTTGTCCCCTCCTTAGGGATTTTTAGGTTTGGCATGCTATTTTTGGTTCCAAAGACTTGGGAGGCTTGGGATCAGAGTTGGTTCCTCCTTGGTCCCCCCTTGAGGTGTTCAGATGGATAGAGTTGCTTCCCCTTTGCAACATTTGAGCAAATCGAGCAAAACTCCCAAATCTGCCTTGCCATGACAGTTTGCAGCAAGGCATATTGGCATTGTCATATCTCATGGCTCAAGTGGACTTTGATGGAGTTCTTGGACATTTTGGAAATCCCTCATATGATACAACAACTGTTTGATCATAATTGGTTTTGATAGTTTTTGGATCCAAGTGAAAAATGCCCCCATTTAGAAAAAAGTAAGGTAGATTCTGACTTAGTGAAAATTTCACTAAGTGTTGGAAAAAAGTGACATTTTCACTTTTAGTGATTTTGATCATTCCATAACATAAAATCCATGAGGAATTGGAATGAGTTGTGTTTGAAGCTTTTGTAGAGGGCCGTGAGAGCTACAAATCCAGCTTTGGATGGGGAAAAATGGCCTTGTGGTTTAGGAGTTATGATCCTCCAAAGTTGGTACCCTACCCACTTTGTTCCATAACTTAGAAAAATTTCTAAGTTTTTATGGTTACCCCTTTTTCAAGTTATCCCACTTTTCTTGATTTTTCTTGATTAATGATGATTCCAATCACACAATAACATCACTTTAGGGTTAAGGAACCATAATTGTGAAAAATCTCAAAAAGTCAAAGTTGACTTTTGTGCACAGTTGACTTTTTGTCAGATGAATTCCAAACTGTGCGATTCTCTATGAAATCAAGTCCTTGAACTAAATCAAACTTGATGGATTGATTTCATAGGTGTTATAGGGTGTATTGAATCATGTCCTAGGGTTTGGGAGCTTGTCCTGGTCAAAAGTCAAAGGCACAGTTGACTTTTCCCGCGAAACCCTAATTGTGGTTCTGATGAAATTGAAACTTGTTGCTCAAACTTCTTGGACCAATCCATTGTTGCAAATGGATCAATGTGGTGTGTTAGGGACCCTCAAATCATCTCTTGAGGTCTTGGCTCATGATTTGTCCCAAAAGTCAACTTAGGGGTGAATTAGGTCAAGCAACCCTAATTCCTGATTTTTAGTGAATGCATCCCCTAAGGCTAAATTGACTTGATGATGGGGTCTATGAGGTACCATGGAGTAATTCAAGTTATGCTTTGAAGCATTGGCTCATGCCCTGAGGAAAATTTCCATCTGGAGGCCTTGGTCGACCAAAACCCTAATTTGGTGACACTGGCGATCTTGAGGCTTGATCCACTTAGAAGGTTGCAGCCTTGTGCTTAATCCTTGATGTGAGAGTCCTCTTGATCCCTTATGGATGTTTAAGAGGTTAGACAAGTTGAAGATCATGTCATTCCTTGATTGATCCTTTGTCTAAGAGCTCTGAGAGGGCTTGAAACCCTAATTATTGTTTGTAGTGAGTGCTCGCCCATCTTTGGGGAGACTGATGGTTCATCCCTATTGTGATGATGATTTGCACAATGATGGGAAATCTTAGTGGTCAAAATTTGGGGTATGACACAAACAAATTAGTACAAGTATCATCAACCATCTCAGAAATTAATTCAATATAAAAAATAGAATGCTCTTCCAAGGGATGTTTCATAGCATCAAAAATGTTAAATTTTGCGATAATATCACCAAACTCCATGGACATTGTGCCACCATCAACATCAATTTTTGTCTTCGCCATTTTCATGAACGGTTTGCCTAGAATGATGGGTGCCCTGTTTGACTTTATTTCTCCTTCCATGTCAAGAATGTAAAAATCTGCAGGAAAAATCAAGTCATTAACTTGCACGAGGACATTTTCTACTACTCCGGTGGGGCGGGCATTGCTTCTGTTCGCCAGTTGAATGATTTAACCTGTATGCTGCAATGGACCAAGATCAATATTATTATAAACAAAAGTAGGCATAACATTAATGCCCGCTCCTAAATCAAGCATGCAATTTTCGAATTTACTATTCCTAATGGTACAAGGAATAACAAAAGTTCCTGGATCCTTGCACTTTTGTGGCATGCCCTGAGTGAGAGCTGAAACATTTTGGTCAATTGTATTCTTAGGCTGAATGAAGGCAAAAATATTTCTTCCCATATTCACTCTCTCATTCCCTTTTAATCTCCTCCTGTAAGTACATAAGTCTTTAAGAAACTTGGCATATTTTGGAATCTGCTTGATTACATCAAGAAGCAGAATGTTTAGCACCACTTTTCTAAATACATCAAAAATCTCTTTCTCTTTGTCTTCCTCATCCATATTATTATTTTTCACTAATCTTTGTGGGAAAGGAATTGGTGGAAAATATTCTTTTTCAACCTTGTTGTGAAAAACGATACCGGAATAACAAAGTATATTTGGTTTCTTGAACACCAAGAAATCCACAAGGGTAGAAAAGAAGGAAAAACTTGAACAAACACACGAAACCCTATTAGGGGTCACAAAGGAAGAGAAGAGAGGAAGAAGAATAGAGAATTTGTTAAATCTGTTTTACTATTCACTTTCTCAATAGGGTTCAAAGATTACAAGTGAATATCAACAATTAACCTCTCTCAACCTAATAAGGTTTTGTCACACAAATTTGGTTATAAACTGCTATTCTTTCCTTTCTCTTTCAAACAAGATTACAAGTATACAAGAATAACAAAATAACCTCTCTCACTTGAATTAAGATTTTATCTTCCAGTTTTTCCTTATACAAGATGAGAGACTAGCATGCTATTTATAAGAAAACTAACACACTAACCTAATGGGCTTTTTAACAATTACCTATTACAAGCTAACATAAACAATTGGGCTTACAAGCAAGGCCCAATTCAATATTCTAACAAACCTAGCAATATTGAGTAATACATGTTAGAAAAAACTTCGACTACAACATGCATTACTCCGACAAAACACATGCGAACAAACTTCGACCTCATGCTTAATTCCTGTCGAACCAGAAGCTACCCTTCGACCATACTAGAGTTCGATCCAATATCTCACAAATCTCCACCTTGGAACAAACTCAATAACATCAAGGAGCAAACTAGCTTTCTTCATGCAGCTTTATCAACTGCATACAGTGGAAAAACTTGCAACTAGGCAATGTCTTTTCAGTTTCCGTTAATGCAACGTTCATGGATGCCGCTCCCTTCAACGCTTCCAAACAACCCTGCTGAACCAGTAGGGCTTTCATCTTCAAGCGCCACAGACCGAAATCATTCACACCGGTGAACTTTTCAATCTCATACTTTGTTGAATACATCTTCTCCATGCTCACCGCACCAATTTGTTGTGAAAAACGATACCAGAATAACAAAGTGTATTTGGTTTCTTAAACACCAAGAAATCCATAACGGTAGAAAAGAAGGAAAAACTTGAACAAACACACGAAACCCTATTAAGGTTCATAAAGGAAGAGAAAAGAGGAAGAAGAATAGAGAATTAGTTAAATCTATTTTACTATTCACTTTCTCACTAGGGTTCAAAGATTGCAAGTTAATACCAACAATTAACCTCTCTCAACCTAATAAGGTTTTGTCACACAAATTTGGTTATAAACTGCTATTCTTTCCTTTCTCTTTCAAACAAGATTACAAGTATACAAGAATAACAAAATAACCTCTCTCACTTGAATTATCATTTTATCTTCCTATTTTTCCTTATACAAGATGAGAGATAACATGTTATTTATAAGAAAACTAACACACTAACCTAATGGGCTTTTTAACAATTACCCATTACAAGCTAACTTAGGGTACAAGCTAACTTAAACAATTGAGCTTACAAGCAAGGCCCAATTTAATATGCTAACAAACCTAGCAATATTGACTAATGCATGTTAGAACAAACTTCGACTATAACACAAATTAAAGAAGTAAGGTCATCAAGTCTGGTTTCTAAAGCTTTGTTGTAAGAAGAAACCTGAATCTCATTCACACCTTTTATTTGGACATAATTGTTTCTAGTTGTAAACTGTCAGGAGTTGAGTGACATATTCTCAATCAAGGCTTTGGCAGCAGCTGGGATCTTATCAACAAGTGCTCCACCACTAGCAACATCTAAAATGTTTTTATCCATTGGTAGCAATCCTTCATAGAAATAGTGGATAAGCAACAGTTCAGTAATCTGGTGCTGGGGGCATCTGGACACTAACTGTTTGAATCTCTCCCAGTATTTGGCCAATGATTCCATGTCAAGCTGTCTAATACCACATATATCTTTTCTGATTGAGGTAGCTCTTGAGGCAGGAAAGTATCTCGCTAGGAAGAGTTTCTTCAAATCATTTCAGGTTGTGACAGAATTCGGCTCAAGATAATATAACCAATCTTTGGCAGCACCTTGTAGTGAAAACGGGAAGGCTCTCAGCTTGATGTGATCTTCTATGATTCCTTCTGATCAGCAGACAACCTGGAATTCCTTCAGATGCCTATGCGGGTCCTCAACTGCAAGACCATTAAACCTTGGCAACAAGTGTATTAAACCAGATTTCAATTCAAAAGGTATAGTAACAACAGGATTTTTAATACGTAAAGCATTATAATTCACATCAGGGTTAGCAAGTTCTCTAAGAGTTCTTTGGTTATCCATGTTAAATTTAATAGAAAAAATCAACAAAGAATGAGGAAACACATAACTAATTCAGCAATGCAGCAACAATTATAAAAATACCAACAATGTCCTTATTGAGAAAAAAAAATGGAAAAATAGAAAAGCGATTAAAATAAAATCTTAAAATTATGAAAATATGACTAAAAATCAAATCAGAATAAGTCTCTACAAAAAGTTTCAGATTTTTTTTTGAAAATATGAAAATAGAAAATAAATCAAATAAAATAGGAAAATAAGGAATTTGCGATTTTCATGGTCAAAATCTTTTAAAATTCTATTCTAAAGGAGTACCGTTCGTCGATTTTTTTTCATCTGATTTTCTGAAAAATTTTTGGAACAAATCGAAACAGTAGCTTCCAAACTTACCTGATAGGCTGGAATTCTTACCAATGCACTGCAACCCTGAAAATTAACAAGCAAAAAAAGCAAAACTCTAAACTAGAATTCTAAAATTGGCTAAAATCAACAATAATCCCCGGCAACGGCGCCAATTCGATCCGCTGTTGCACACGGGTCAAAAACGAGTTTAGAAATTGCAGTAACGGGAAGCGAAACTCGAATGTCGTATCACAAGGACTCTTGAATTATAATTAACCTACTAAAATCGATTGGGGGTTGTTTAGGATTAGGTTTTGATTTTATGAAGTTAAGGAAAATAAGTGATTACACTTACGATTAAAGAGTTAATCTATTGATTTGATTCCTGCCTATTATCAACTATTATAAACTCGCAATCCCTAAGCGGGTTCTCTATTCCTGTTTGATCACAAAATCAATCAACAAGTGCGAATGAAATTATAAGAATTATGGTTCCTATTTTCCGATCACAAAATTAATCAACAAGCGTGAATGAATTAAGCATTCGGTTAGGAATAAAACGAATTAACGAATTAAGCAAACGATAACACGCAATCAAATTTAGGGAACATGCATCAATCGAACCAAACAAAACTACCCTATGACAAATCAGATTAAGCAAATGATAATCATACAACAGAATTGAAGGAAACATAAATTATATTGCAAATTATAATAATTTTAAGCTTTCGGAACCTGAATACAGCAGATCAACTATGAAAGGGTTTAGCTATCTATATGAAATCGTACTAAGCAAAAATAAATATTCGTGCACAGTAAACATGTATCAAATAATTGTTAATGCTGAAAATAAAATACGAATTTAAATTAAAGGTAAAAATAAAGTTAATTCTAAAAACACAATAAAATAGTAAAATTAATAAAATAAACTAGGGAAATGCCTAAGTACAATGGTAGAAGAATGTGCATCAAAATTCAATGATCACTTTGTCAACGGAGTTGACATGAATATACATACAAGCTTTCTAATAGCCATAATTTTCTCCAGTGAAAATTGGTGCTTTATTATACGCTCCATTAGGTTCGGTAGCCATTCTTCTAAAAAGTAAATCTTGAGCACGGAATTAATCGGAACTCGTGATACCACTTGTTAGACGATAGGCTTCAATCGAGAGAGGGGGGGGGGGGGTAAATAGATCACAAATTTAAAATTTAAACTTTTGGTAAAACTGGTTTTCAAAAGTTCTATGGCACAACGGAAACAACCCAAATCAAATCGTCTAACCGAACCTACTATCGAAAAGCTTGGATATGCGTAAAGTTACACAATTGAATGATAATAAACACAAATTGTTCAACAAAGAATAATCACAAATAATTAAATGCTAAGCTACACTTAGTGCTTATTTCCAATGAACAAAAACCAATTAAAATCACTAAAGGCAATTTATCGAACACTTTGTGTGCGATCGATAACGTTTGGAAATTTAATTTGTTTTGTTCATATTAAAGCCAATCACAGTCAAAGTGATTATGATTATATCAACAAACCTTAATTCAAAATGTAATCAAAACTTGATTTCCAAACAAATTTATCAAAACAACAACAAATTTGATGATTTACAAATACACAGAAATGTGTGTGTGTGTGTATGTGTGTGTGTGTGTGTGTGTGAGAGAGAGAGAGAGAGAGAGAGAGGATTTGTTTAGGCAGCTCCCCAAATGGCCTCGCTATGGGTATGTCTGCCCTCAATTCAAAATCAAATTGAGATACTGTAGCACCCCAAAATTTGTCCTCTCTTTTTCTAACCTCTAACTAGCTTATGTTTCTTTTTCATTTTCATCATCATTAGGTCATAGTTCATAATGATACACCGCATTGGTCTTCTAAGACATGAAATCTGGAGTTTCTCTGAGTCAGGGCTTCCTATTTGCCCTGAGGCACTTTTATTCAAGTTTGACATAAGGTTGAATTCTTATTGTTGTAATCACACATCAAAGTTCGTCAAGCGTGGTTGTTCAGTTATGATCCAATTCAGGAAGATGTTTAACCTAATCTTGGTCAAACTATTAGGAGTTTGCTTCAACTGCAAGTTATCTGTTTCAGTGGTTGACTTCTCAGGTGGTGTGCGTCCAAGGTCAAATTGTTGTGTGTGGAACTCATCAGGTCATCAAGCGGTGGTTCATGTGAGGTTTGGTCCAGAAGATCAAAGACTCAGAAATTTGTTTTCAAGTCAAAATTGGTTGTCATTCAGTTTGATGCATCAGTGGATTTTAGTGGTGATTATTTAAGGTGTTGGAATTAAAGGCTAAGTTGATGGTTGTTGTGATGTTGTGAAAAGTTTGGAATTGGTGTAGTGTGGTTATCCACTTTTAGAACCATTTTTCTTTGTCCATGTACAAATCCATAACCCATACCGACTCATATGTACATATACCATTTAACCATTCTATCATTATCCGTTTCCTAAACCATTTATATTCATTCTTTTGTCCATCCATTATCCAATTTTTATTATCCATAAACCATTTTTATCCAATTTCCAATTCCATTTATCAATTAATATCCATTTCCATTTTAAAATCCATTTTTGATTAAACTTTTTTTCCAATCCAATTTGTTTCATAATCCATAAATATCCATGTGTCATTCTAATCCAACCCTAAGTTCATTTACAATTGAAGTCCATCAAAGGAAATTACAAAAGCAAAACATGAAGTCTCTACTAATTTTCACATAGCTACACACATAACATGCTACAAAACTCTAGAGCTGCTTCCATGGCCCACACAAACACCCTTTTCCAACCTTGCCAAAGAAAACAACAAAAACTCAGCTTCCTCCATGTTACCACGCCAGACCAACCATGCTCTCATGCGCGACAAAATCGTATTATCCCGTACACCACAGCCTCAACATTACACCATACCAAATTCACAATTCCTGCACAAAGCCCTATGCAACGTGATTTATTCCACGCAAAACAAAACAAATTGCAACGAACCAAGCAGCACTGTGCATATCCTTTCTTTCGTACAACCTGCTACGCCGCCTTCAGCCATTTGTAAAAACCACTGTACAAGCTTGCAAAACCTCTGCAGAACACGTGAATCGTACCGGCCAGGTCAGACCAACTTCTGCTATGCCTATCACCACAAAACCTGCTATTTGTTTGTACCGCTGCTTCATTACAACCAAGCACAAATACTGCACACCCAAACACCACTACAACCGCAACATTGCCAAATTTTCTGCGTGTACAGACCAATTGTCAAGCTTTTATCACAAAGCAAATTTCATGATTCACACCATCAAACGACAACACCTCACGACCCAAGAACTACACACAATCTCAAACGTTCAACCAACTCTTCAAAATCCCTTCTCATCTTCAATCCCATTTTCATTCTCTCACCACGCCTTCATCACCTTAAAACAACACAACTTTTGCATCAACATTTTAACCAAACCATACCATCTTCATCGTTCTTCAACAACACCTGCAAAACCCATTCTCAAATCATCACACAACCAAGTCCGGATTTGACTCAGAACCAGAATAGAAAAGATTGGAAGAAGAAGAGAGAGTGAAATAAATTGAAGCCAAGAACGAAACAAACCGTGATCGAAACAAAATGAGAGTGAAACAGAGACGGACGAATTTCATCGCGATGGAGAAGGTTGTCGTTGGTTGTGTTTCCCTTTTTTTCATTCATTTTCCGTTGGCTGATACGCGATGATGAAGAAGTTTCTTTTTGAGTGAGTTGTTGTTGATCTACTTTTTCACTATGGCTGTGTTTCGTTTTGCCCTTGGAAAAGAATGTAACATGTTCTTGTTGCCGATTGACCTTTTCTTTTCCTTATTTTTGTTTTTGTTTTTAAATCAAAACCTGTTTTTCCTTGAACCAAACCGTGTTATGTTTGGATCCACACCACCATCGACCCAACACACCCTCTCTTTAATTTATTTTCTTTCTTTTTTAAACTCATTTGTTTTTTTGATAATTTTGTTGATGTTACTAACACCACACCAATTAATATTTGTTTTTCTCATGATTAACCTTGAATCAATGTTGAGGTGATGAATAATTTGGTGATTATTTTATTTAGTTTAATTTTTGTGCCATTTGTTAACTAATTTTGTTACTAATATTTGATGAGATTGATTAGGATTTTTATTTATTGAATCTTTGATTGATTTTGTCTTATTGAATTCAAGTTGGAAATTAATTGATTTTTATCACATTTTTGTTAATATTGAGTGGAATTTTTACTCTTATTAATTTTTAGAACTTAATTATATGTGATTAGCTTTTGATAAGCTCTTGTTTGATTTTGTTGATTTTGTTTAATTCAGACGTTTACTTTTGGTTAAATTCTTAAGGACACTTTTGTTTAGTCTTTGGATTATTTTAGAATTCTTGATAATTTTGATAGAATGTTCTTTCAGTAGAAGTTTTGGTTAAATCTTGACGCATCCTTGTTGATACTCTCCCGTGACCTTGATACTTGGAATTTGAAGCTTCTGCAAGTGTTCCTAAGCTTTTTGTGCCGTTGAAGAGGCAACAGACCTTTCTCCGTTAGGTACCCCTGGAATCTCAATGTTATTTCTCTTTCAAGTATCATTATAGGGTTTTATCCATGTTAGAAGCATATTGAGTACATCTGAAGCCCTACCTCAAAGTAGGCTCTGTTTGCGCATCATGTTTAGTACTTAAGTGCTTTGTATCTCTGTTGTGTCAACATGTTGATGATTGAACACTTGTACATCTTTGAGTTTTCTTTCTTTCCTTGAGACTTGTTTAAGTCTTGATCTTGTTGATATCTGTGATTGAATTGGATAATGTTTACTTGTGCTTGTTCACATGATCCCTTAGGATTCCTCGTCCCCCTTAATTTCTGATTAAGTTGGAAGTAGGAGAAACATTAGGCTTTCAATCCTTTGCTTGCTAACAATTAGGTAGATTTCCCTTTCATCTTTACCTTAGGGCTATTTTGTATGATAACATTAGGACTTTCAGATTCCCAAGTGTTTTCTTTTCAACCTTTGAGTCTCCTCTTCTCATCTCATAACAAGTCCAACACACTTAATAAATGCAACGAGCATTGTGCGCCATGAGCCTTAAGCACATAGGAAATGAAGAATGAGGGGTCTCCCTTCACTCTTCTAGAGTGTTTAGCATACGTCCCATTGGGGGCGACCATGCGACGCATTCGCTCCTATGTCATAGACTTTAGTGCAATGTGATTTTCAAACTAACTTCAATCCACTTCTTTCTAAAAAACACAAACCAAATTCAAATCTTTTTTATCCTTCGGGACTGTTGGGTTTCAAATCATTTTTAGAAAAGAGCACGTTACTTCCGTTTTGTCGCAAACAGGCATCGACCCTAACTGCCGAACGTGAACCTAACGTCGCTCATAAAAAAACACTTAACCATTGTGGTCGTTCCCATGAACTACGGACACTCTATTTTCTTCTCTTTGGTTAGATTGAGGATACGTAGGCACGAGACGGCGATGTCTTGGCTAGCACACTTCCCTTTTTTTCTGTAGTAGCGTGAACTACGGATGCTCTGATTCCTCTTTCCCATCCGATTGAGGATACGTAGGCACGATATGCGATATCTCGGCGAGCACACTAATAACTAACTTCCTTTTTTTCTCTCGCCTCAGTGTGATCGAGACCAATTAACCGAACCTTTTCTCTCGCCCTAGTGCGATCAAGGTCTTTTCGACCCGTATGTCAAACTAAGACTGCTCTGACTTCCTCTCTCTCGTTCGATTGAGGATACGTAGGCACAAGACGACGATGTCTTTGCGAACAACCTCACCCTTTAGTGCGTAGTCCGTCGAACTACGTCGACTCTGATTCTTTGTTCGTCCACGAAGATACGTAGGCATAGGATTGCGACGATCCTTGCGAGTCTGTTTTTGTTTTTTCCCTTCCCGTTTCTGTTTAGCAGTAGGCTTTAGATAAGTTACCCTTTGATTAGCCAACAAGCGTGGATCCCATCGAGTACGATGGACGCGTGGGGATGCTAATACCTTCCCCTCGCGTAACGGACTCTCGAACCCAGACTATGGTTGCGATGACCATGTCTTCTCCCTTTTGAGGTTTCTTCGATCATTTCCTTTCCATGCGTCGGGATAAATAACGTTCGGTGGCGACTCTTCTGTTCTGTTTCCACCGGTTGTTTTTCCCCAGTGAAGTTGCCTATTGGCGACTCTGCTGGGGACTCTGGTTCCCTATGCGAGTCAATCCTAGCGCTTGTCTGTTTATTTCATTGGGTGTTTACTGTTGTGCATTATTTGTTGTATATTACTGTATTTTACTGCATTTTGATTATTGTTATCATATTGCTCAGCTGCTGTTGTGCTGTTGGGTGGGTTGGATTCATGAGAGATAAGCCCAATACCCAGACTTGATTATACACCCAGGATTAGAGTGGAAAGTAGTGTGACTTGTGTGGCATTTGGCTAGACTTACTATACACGAAAATTCCACATCCAGACGAGGTTTTCTTTGGTAATGTTCTATCCTGCGTAATGGGGCAGACGATAGAATGTAACCTAGAGAGCTGTCGACTCTGGCGACCATTCCCCAAGGACTCAGTTGAGGCACTCCTACCAAAAGGTAATAATGGAAGACCAAAAATGGCAAACCCATTATGCTTCTTGATCTGAGGACCCGAAGCTGGGAACCTATCATAGGGCGACCTTTTTGAGGGGAATCAGTTGAGACCTCCTCGATTGATGATGATGTCAAACCAAAAATGGTGACCGTATCATCATTTCTCGACCTGAGAGCCCGTGAAACTGAGGATCCTAGGTTTTTCTAGAACCCACATGTGAGAGGGGCTGGGTATTTACAGGTTTGCAGGAAACTTTGACCTTCAACCTGCCCGGTATTCTGGGTTTCTTATCAGTATGGACTTATCATCCCGTTATCCTAGTATTCTGATTGGTCCGTTATTATGGATTTATGGTATTCTGGTCAGAGTGGAATCTGGGTCTTACTCAGTCAGCAGCAAAACAGTTATTCAGAGTTTATGGAAGCTCTGATCCCATCTCTTCTGTATTGCATTTGCATACACATCTGCATCATTTTGCATATCATTCTTCAACTGACCAGAACTCTCATCCTGCCTTTGTCTGTGGCCAGCCTGTTGATTCCCCGGCACTCGTTCTGAACAAGTGGTGACTGTTAAGAGACGATAGAGTATTTGAAACAATATCAAGTAGTGTCAAGAAGTAAGGTCAAGTTGGTAGTTATGTTAAGGAATAACCTCCAGAATGCTGATATCCCACCAGGTTTTACTGTGACGACTAATCCATTGTATGATTTTCTGCCTGATGAGGATCTTCCACAAGTGAACAATCTTACTCAAGCTCAGTTTATGCAACTCTCTATTGAGAATCACGGTTTACATGAGCAGTCTGTTGTCCGAGGTGGACATTCCTCTTCTCTTGATACTACGGACTATCAGAGTTTCCCAGTCTCTATGTCAAATTCCCAAAGGAAGATCCCGGTGGTGAAAACTAAAGACCCGAGAGCTCTTGAGTTTGCTGAAAGATATCATGTATTGGATGAGAAACTCAAAGCCTTGGAAGTTCAAGATACTTTTGGTCTCGATGCTTCAGACATGTGCCTGGTACCCGACCTAGTGTTACCTCCAGGTTTCAAAGCACCGAGGTTTGAGAAATACAAGGGGGATAGTTACCCAAGGTAGCATTTGGTGATGTTTTGCAGAAGAATGACCTCATTTGTTCGCAATGATAAGCTTATGATATACTATTTTCAGAACAGTCTGAGTGGGGGCATCATTGAGTTGGTACATGCATATAGAGAGTAGCCACATCTGATCATGGTTAGACTTAGCTAAGGCTTTTCTGAAGCAGTACAAATACAATCTTGACATGGCTCCCAGTCGCATGCAGTTGCAAAGCTTGTCTCAAGAGAACAATGAATCCTTCAGAGGGTATGCTCAAAGATGGAGAGAATTCGCTTCCATAGTGCAACCACCGCTTTTAGACAGAGAATTAGTCGACCTATTCATGGATACTTTGCAAGGACTGTACCTGGATAAAATGATTGGTAGTGGGACATCAAACTTCTCTGATCTGGTGATAATTGGGGAACGTATTGAGAGTGGCCTAAAGAGTGGAAAAATTCAGGATGTCTCAAGTAGTCAGGCTAATGAAACTGAATCCCTCAGCAACTCCCAAGGGGAAAAAGAGGAGAATGAAATAAATGCAGTCATGGCAGATGTTGAGTATTTTCAGGGTGCACCGGTGAAATCTTTTGGTTCTTCATTTTCTCAGCAATCATTGTTTAGGGCACCATATCAGAAACCTTGGTCGCTCCTCATGCAAATCAACGAGCATATGGTCGAGGTTATCAGAATCAGTGCCAGAATCAGAATAGGCCTCACAACAACTTAGAAAGAAGGAATGTTCCCCTTCATCCAGTTCCTATGTCGTACAGTCAACTTCTGCCACATCTGGTTCGAAACTCATTGGTGGAGCCCAAGTCCCTGAAGCTTGTTCCAGAACCTTACCCTACTGGGTACGATCCCCATGTACAGTGTGGATATCATGGAGGATCCATGGGGCATTCAATCGAAGATTGCAAAGCCTTCCAAGCCAAGGTAAAACAGTTGATTGATAAGGGGTACATATCCTTTCCATAGGGAAATTTAGTGGTGCATGTCAACCTATCATCTGTTTGAGTTCGTAGACTTCAAGAGTCATCTCCTAAAGCCAGCGGTTCAGACAGGAAGACGTCGTCAACATTGGCAATCCTTGGGCACTTTTATCATTTGCATTTGTAGTTTCTTTCCTGTTAATTGCTACTTGTTTGTTAAACATTGTTGTCCTGAATGGTAATATTAATGAAGTGATTATGCATTTTCTGAATTAATCATGTCGCATTTGCTCATTTTTCTCATTTATTGCAAAGCACAGGCACATGCACCTCTTGCTCACTTCACTTTGTCACTTTTATTTTAGCAAAGCTTGGAGGGAGAATGAAGAAAAAACTGAATACCCATAGTTGTTGATCGTATGCTTTCAGATAAAATCCTGCTGATGACGTACAAGCATTGTTTCGAATCCCTTAAACACCGGAGAGATAAGGAGTTAGTCCCTAGTTAGCCACTTGGAGCCTAGAAGTAGGAGTTTCCTTTGGACTTTCAAATCATCACATCTTAACCTGGGGCAGGGTAGTTGTCAGTTAATTTGACCAAGCGTTCAAATTTCAAGAGGAGTGTCCCCAGTCGAGGAATAATCATATCTTATCCCTCTCAGGAGGTCATACCTCACCAACCACAATGGTTATCCCACACCATAAGGAATGAGGCAATCACAACCCTTTTGGAGAAATCAAGGCAGCCAGTGTCACACGACTTGTTTCAAAAAAAAAAAGAGAAAAAAAAAGAAAGCCCGCTAAGTCGAAAACTTGAAAAGTGACTTAGGCAAAAGTTAGGGCATCCCGCTGGACTTCAAAATCGAAAATAATTCGAAAAAAAAATCAGTTCAGGAAAAATTTAGAGAAAATAAAAGAATAAAAAGCGAAAAGGTTGCAAAAGAAAAATCCCCGAGCAGGACAAAGTCGTTTGACTACAGACACCAAAGACAAAAAGGGTGATTGTCACTCTGAAAATTGTGTGGGTTCCTTAACCATCACTCCTGCCATTCAACAAACTTTTTGAAAGGTGAGTGCTTGTGCCAAGTTAGCTGAACTTAGGAATGGATATCATCACGAAGAAGGGGTGGGTAATACTCAAACTTTGGGCCTTTCATCCTTTGTTTCAATAACCGTGAACCAGGCCACGATACAACCCTTAAAAGACCTAATTGAGGCAGGGTTTATTCTGAAGGCATACTACAACAAGGTTGCGTAAACTGACTCCCACAAGATTTGCTAATCTTCTTCTTGCTATATCTTTCACTAGCTAAATCAGCAATGCATTTGGACTAATGGTTCGTTCGCCACACACTATCACATCATTCTAATAATGATTTATTCAGAGCTTGCATGAGCATTGCATTAAGATTACCATTTGTGAATGAACAGGTTTGATTGCAAGTCAGTAATGAACACTGAGGAAATTCCAACAAGGAGTAATTGAACAGAACTGGATAATTCAACAAAGTTGATCAGAATCAAGTGTACCTTGTAGCCTTATGGAGTTAGGGCATTGACGTCTAATGAGTATGGAATCACTCAGTCTGAAGCAAGTCCTCAAGTATCAATTGATTATGGGGAAAATCATTTGAGAATCGGTTGATCAGAAGTGAATTACCGTGAGACACCAATCAGGGGAAGGTCACTCAGAGGTTCTATTGATTAAGGGCGAATCCCTTCGGTGTTCAATCAGCACAAGTTACGTCGCTTCACTGCTCGTTCAGGGGCAAGCTATTTCAAGAGTATATTGAAGCCAATCACTCCAAGAGTTGGTTAATCAAGGACTAATCCTTTCATGGTGCAAATTCTAGGGCAAGCCATCTCGAGATCGTCTCATGGCAAGTTGCTTTCAAGGTGAACCTTCCCGAGGACCAGACTGGGGCAAGTTGAACTATACTGGGGCAAAACCTCTCATTGCTTTCGGAGCTACTCAAGTAATTTTGTTATCAACTGTTGAGTTCAAGACGAGTGTCGGGGAATTATGTTATCACTCCATCAAATAACCTTGGCCTTCGGAAGAAGCCTTACTACTAGAGACCTTCCTTCCATTGCTGGGAATCTTCATATCCTTGTACTTTATCATTGGGTTTCATCCTACAGCCTGTCATCTGTCAAGAACTTCAAAACCAGTCCCCGTCTGGTTAACCATTCACCAAATACCAGTTCTTGTCTGGTCACCCATTCTTTTAACCAGTTCCCGTCTGGTAAACACCATTTCAAAGTCCAGTTCTCGTCTGGCAAACCACAAAATCAGTTCTCGTCTGATACCAAAAACAAGAAGTCAGTTCTCGTCTGATAAC
The DNA here is from genome assembly GCA_022829125.1 of Lathyrus tuberosus. Classification (NCBI taxonomy): domain Eukaryota; kingdom Viridiplantae; phylum Streptophyta; class Magnoliopsida; order Fabales; family Fabaceae; genus Lathyrus; species Lathyrus tuberosus. The sequence continues at coordinate 10,316,982 of JALAZF010000115.1, forward strand.
TTAACCTTTTGTCACCAGTTCTCGTTTGGTGGTCTACCCTTTTAAAAACCAGTTCTCGTCTGGTCGTTCACCTTCAAAGTCCAATTTCATTGGCAACCAAGAAGAAAGTCCCTAGAAATCCAATCACCATCAATCTGGTTCCATACCTAACCAAGCTCAACTGTATTTGGCACAATCATTCCCAGTGGCTCACATATCATCACATCCCCTAGCATGAGGCTCATTCGACCTCTCTTCTCCCTAGTAGAGCGTCTCTCCTAATCATTGAAATTTCATCATCCTCAGCAGATCACTCTCTCCCCAGCAGGAGTGCAGAAGACTGTTTTCCCCAGCAAGATTAGTTTATTGCTCTTCAGCAAGTATTCAAAAGTTGGCTACCCCAGACAGGATAGTGTTGCATCTCTAGCAGGAGACTTGTTGGATATCTTTCCCGGACAGAGATTTTATATTCTCCACAGAGTCTTGATATCTACTGTCCTCTTCAGATCTGGAAGTGTAGTCTAGTCGATAACGGTATGTTTTATCCCCGGCAGGGTAAAGTCTTTTCTCCAACAGCAGATTAAGTTTAATGATATCCCCAAGCAAGTTTGGTATTATTGACTTTTCTCCCCAAACAGAGTTTGGTGTCAATCCTTGCAATGATTTTTTCAATGGTGGTAGACATCCCTAGCAGGTTTTAAGTCCATTTGGTATTGGCACGTCTTCCGTATCAGATCTTTGGGTTCCATCTTTAGCAATTGTCATTCTTAATTCCCTAGCAGAGGGGAAGTATCAGATTTTGGGTTTTATCTTCAACAAGGGTTATTCGTAATCCCCAGCAGAGGGGAGGTTCTCTTTGGGTTTCATCTTCAGCAGAGGTTGTTAATCAGGAAAGTCGTTCAGTGTGGTTTTCCTCAGCAGTGTTTTTACTCGGAGACAATTTAGTTGTCTTCCCCGGTGGAGTTGCCTTCGTCTTCAGCATTTATTTTACTGAGGGGACTCTTTTGCATAGCATAAGCATTTTTGCATTGCATCCTCCCAAAAGCGTAGCATTTCCATTTCGTATGGAGCATTGCGCCATAAAAAAATTCAAACATATGCATTCGAAGCATAGGCCAGGTTTGAGTTCCTTTTGCCAGACGTTTCCAACAGAAAGCACAGTAACTCAGGTGATATCGTTCAACTTTATTCCCCAAGCAATGGATTTGGTCATCCAAAGAGATTATCTGGTGTCCCCCTGCAGAATTGTTAGTCTGTGGTTTCTGTTCTTTTCACCCCTTCGTCCAGGTGGTATTTTGATTTATCCGCTCAGAGTTGTTAGCGTTAGTTAGACACCCGTATGTGTCCTTTCAACAACCGTCTGTGTTTGATTCATTTCTTCAATACTTCGTCCGTATTGATCTTCGACACTCGTCCGTGTTCTCTCGGCACTCGTCCGTGTTCGATTTAGCATTTCAATCCCCGGTGAAGTCGCCATATTGATTTAAACACCCGTCCATGTTTGTTTTTGCTCTTTCAGTACCCGTCCGTATTGACCCTTTATACACTCGTCTGTGTTCTTTCAGTACCCGTCCATATTGACCCTTTAGACACTCATTCGTGTTCTTTCAGTACCCGTCCGTATTGACCTTTTCTTCAATACCCGTCTGTATTGACCTTAGACACCCGTCTGTGTTCTTTCAGCAACCATCTGTGTTTTAACCTTTTCTTCAATACCCGTCCGTATTGACCTTAGACATCCGTCTGTGTTCTTTCACCACCCGTCCGTGTTTGAACCTTTAGACACCTGTCCGTGTTCTTTCAGCACCACGCCGTGTTTGAACCTTTTTCTTTCAATACCTGTTCGTGTTCTTTCAGCACCCGTCCGTGTTTGAACCTTTAGACACTTGTCTGTGTTCTTTCAACACCCGTCAGTGTTTGAATTCTTTTCTTCGATACCCATCCGTATTGACCTTAGATACCCATCCGTGTTTGAACCTTTGTCTTCAATACCCGTCCGTATTGACCTTAGACACCCGTCCGTGCTCATTTTGGCTACTTTTTAGTACTCGTCTGTATTGATGTCTCGACACTCGTCTGTGTTTATCCCCAGCGTAGTCGACACTCGTCTGTGTTCGCCTTACGGTTTTTTATACTCATTTGTATTAGTCTCAATTACCTGTCTGTATTTTACTCCTTTCTTCAATACCCGTCCGTATTGATCTTTGGCACTCGTCCGTGTTCTTCCGACACCCGTCCGTGTTATGGTTTTTTTACCTTTTATTACTTGTTCCCCAGCGGAGTCGTCCCTCCCTTTGCAGATTGCAAATTTGTGTGGTTATTTTGGTATTTAATCTCCGTGTATCCAGATTGCCTGAACGCCTTTGCTTTCATACCTTCAGGTCCGAGTAGATTGAATAGGGGTAGCTGTAGCACCCCAAAATTTTTCCTCTCTTTTTCATTTTCATCATCATTAAGTCATAGTTCATAATCATACACCACATTGGTCTTCTAAGACATGGGATCAGGAGTTTCTCTGAGTCTGGGCTTCCTATTTTCCCTGAGGCACTTTTATTCAAGTTTGACATAAGGTTGAATTCTTATTATTGTAATCTCACTTCAAAGTTCATCAAGCATCAAAGTTCGTCAAGTGTGGTTGTTCAGTTATGATCTAATTCAGGTGGATGTTTGACCTAATCTTGGTTAAACTATTAGGAGTTTGCTTCAACTGCAAGTTATCCGTTTCAGTGGTTGACTTCTCAGGCGGTGTGCGTCCAAAGTCAAATTGTTGTCTGTGGAACTCATCAGCTCATAAAGCGGTGGTTCATGTGAGGTTTGGTCCAGAAGATTAGAGACTCAGAAATTTGTTTTCAAGTCAAAATTGGTTGTCATTCAGTTTGATGCATCAGTGGATTTCAGTGGTGATTATTCAAGGTGTTGGAATTAAAGGCTAAGTTGAGGGTTGTTGTGATGTTGTGAAAAGTTTGGAATTGGTGTAGTGTGATTATCCACTTTTAGAACCATTTTTCTTTGTCCATGTACAAATCCATAACCCATACCGACTCATATGTACATATACAATTTAACCATTCTATCATTATCCATTTCCTAAACCATTAATATTCATTCTTTTGTCTATCCATTATCCAATTTTTATTATCCATAAACCATTTTTATCCAATTTCCAAATCCATTTACCAATTAATATCCATTTCCATTTTAAAATCCATTTTTGATTAAACTTTTTTTCCAATCCAATTTGTTTCATAATCCATAAATATCCATGTGTCATTCTAATCCAACCCTAAGTTCATTTACAATTGACGCCCATCAAAGGAAATTACAAAAGAAAAACATGAAGTCTCTACTAATTTTCACATAGCTACACACATAACATGCTACAAACCTCTAGACCTGCTTCCATGGTCCACACGAACACCCTTTTCCAACCTTGCCAAAGAAAACAACAAAAACTCAGCTTCCTCCATGTTACCACGCCAGACCAACCATGCTCCCATGCGTGACAAAACCGTACTATCTCGTACACCACAACCTCAACATTACACCATACCAAATTCACAATTCCTGCACAAATTCATATGCAACGTGATTCATTCCACGCAAAACGAAACAAATTGCAACGAACCAAGCAGCACTGTGCATATCCTTTCTTTCATACAACCTACTACGCCGCCTTCAGCCATTTGCAAAAACCACTACAAGCTTGCAAAACCTTTACAGAACACGTGAATCGTACCGGCCAGGTCAGACCAATTCCTGCTATGCCTATCACCAAAATACCTTCTATTTGTTCATACCGCTGCTTCATTACAACCAAGCACAAATACTGCACACCAAAACACCACTACAACTGCAACATTGCCAAATTTTCTGCGTGTACATACTAATTGCCAAGCTTTTATCACAAAGCAAATTTCATGATTCACACCATCAAATGACAACAACTCACGACCAAAGAACTACACACAATATCAAACCTTCAACCAACTCTTCAAAATCCCTTCTCGTCTTCAATCCCTTTTTCATTCTCTCACCACGCCTTCATCACCTTAAAACAACACAACAACTTTCACATTAACAAGAGAGTCTTTTATACTCAATAAGAGAGTGATTTGTATCTCGTACGAAGCCCGAGATGGAGGCTGAAAGGGAAGTGACTCAACAAGAGAGTCTTTTATACTCAACAAGAGAGTGGTTTGTATCTCGTACAAAGCCCGAGATGGAGGCTAAAGGTTTGACTCAACAAGAGAGTCTTTTATACTCAACAAGAGAGTGATTTGGTATCTCGTACGAAGCCCGAGATGGAGGCTAAAAGGTTTGCTCTGCTGGGGAGAATCATTTGTACAAAGCCAAAGAGAAGGCTAGGGTAACTGTTTTAGTTGAGTGACAGGTCCAACATGTTGGTTAAAAGAGAAAATCAGTTCTTATATGGGTAATGTTGTACTCATAGATTTGATCTGAGGATTAGAATCATTTCCTGTTCTCTAAGGAAACGGGCAATCCAAAGGAGCTTTAGACTGTCCGAGTCTACGGGTTTTATCTTCTGTACTATGCTTAAAAAACAGTAGTAGTAAAATCTAGACTCTTTGAAAGACTGTTCTATTAAGATGACTAGTTTCTGTTCCTATACCTCTAGGAGGTCGTTGGTACAATATGTACGAAGCCCAAGAGGAGGCGAGAAAAATTTTAAGAACCGAGGGACAATTTGTACGAAGCCCAAGAGGAGGCTATCTTCCCGGAGAAAGAATCATTATACGAAGCCTAAGAGGAGGCTGTGAAAACTTCTAAGAAGCCGACGGGTCCTTGCACCACGCCCAAGAGGAGGCGGGGATGCTTTTAGGAAGCCTGTGGGTCCTTGCACTAAGCCCAAGAGGAGGCTGATGAACAGTTCCAGAAGGGGTTTCACTTGGAACATTGGCCTTCTGTATATGAACTGTTCAGGGGGGGAGTTTTCTTAAATCTAGTTATCTAAAATTGTTGTGAAAGAAAATTTTCATGGTTTAGGTTATGTTGAAATATCCGGGAGAACGTTGGATGTAAGGAGACAGGGTTTTGTCTAGTTCTAGACGTAGTTGCCGGGGAAACTCTAAATATCTATACTATTATTACACAGTCGATATGAGTTTATGAAAGAAGACTTACAGTGAAACAGCCCCACAGTACAATTGTATACATATGAAAGCGATAAATGAAAGCGGGTAAACACTTACTCGGTTGTAGAGCTTCCATGTTGTTTGGTTAGTTTTTCAACAAAGAAATTGAAAATAACAGTATGTTACAAAATCAAAGGAGAAAGTGCTTTTGAAAGGAAAATTGGGGCTTACAGCTCAAGGAGAGGCCCGGGGTTTTATCAGTGATTGAACTGTTGTTTGAAATTGTACAGGGACTTATACAAGTGACTGAGACCCAAAAGGTTTTCTGTACAAGGGGATGGGTCTTACACTCTCTCAAGAGGCCCAAAATGATTGAAAGAAAAAAGAATGGGGCTTATAACACGAGGGTAGGCCCAGATGATTCTTTTGAACTGGCGATCGCACCGAGCTTTTCTTTTAACGCATAGGGACTTATACAATATCTGAGGCCCAAAAGGTTTGTATTTACAAATGATTGGGTCTTACACTCTATTAGAGGCCCATGAGTGATTGAAAAAAGTTTGTTTGAGTGAAAATCAAGGAAACCTAAATTTGTTTTCTTTAAAAAGGAAATATTTAAAGAAAATCAAATAAAATATTAAAAATACCAAATAAGTTTGAATAAACCACTTGTGATTTTTGTTGAAGGTTTGAAAAATGAGGTTTTCATCACAAGATGAATTAAAACCTACTTGGTATTGATTTTCCAAAATGGATATTTATTTTTAGGCTAAATTACCTGCAGGGTCCTTTAACTTATTTAATTGTAACGAAGTGGTCCTTTATGTTTTTTTTGCTATAGTTAGGTCCTTTATGTTAACTAATGGTTGCAGCGTTGACCTTTAACACATGTTCCTAACTCCAACTCTATGATGCATGCATATTTTACTGCACAATAATTTTGCCAATTGTTCATGATCATATGTTAGTTGTTTTCCCTCAAAAAATTGAATCATAACTCTCATAAACACAACTGTGTGGTTGCTTTTGCATAATTAGGGTTCATACACTTATGTCCATATATCTTGCTACACACTAAAAAGAAATGAAATTAAATGGTACCATTGAGTTCGTGAGATCAAAACACACGATTTTCATCTCAAATAGTTGCATATTCAGAGAGATATCAAGGGTTTGCAAAATCTGGGCAAGAACAAGGTCAACGCTGCAACCGTTAGCTAACATAAAGGACCTAACTGTAGCAAAAAAAAACATAAAGGACCACTTCGTTACAATTAAATAAGTTAAAGGACCCTGCAGGTAATTTAGCCTTATTTTTAAGAGAGTTTAAAAACAAATAACAGACATTTATTCACAAAAATACTAATTATATTAAATAAATAATATAAATCTATTTTTTTTGTGTAATAAAATATTTCAACATTTTTGGGATTTTTTTCAAAAAGAACCAATAAAAAATAATTAAAATTGAGGGAGTTATTAATTTTCCAATTAATTAACAAAACATGAAAATATTGGAAAAAATAGCAAAATGCGAGAAAACACAAAATGACATGGGTGGGGTTTGAACCCACGACCTCAAGGTTATAGGGCACGCGCCTTACCACTGGGGTGGTGATACATCCGTTGATTAAAACAAACCAACAAATATACAAGGCTTGCCTTGTTTTCTAGGCCTGACCAAGGCAAAGCAAGGCAAGTTTTGGCAAGAAACGGGAAGGTCCATAACTTTCTCATTTCTCCATGGTTGGGGACAAAATTTAAATGCATCTGGCCTAGAATTTCACAAGGAATCCAATGGTGGTGGTATTTTTTTCAGATCATGCTCCCTCCTCAAAATTCGATGGTGGTTTTGAAATAGGCCTATAATTGCATTTTCTATGCTACACTTTGGTACAGGCATGAATTACATGATGAATTGGTGCAAACACAACATATATAACATGTATGAGATGTGCATGATCAGTGGACTTCAAAGCAATGCATATTTTGGAAAGTTCAGGTCATGATGCCTACCTCTCTTTTGAGCTTTTGGAGTTTTTGTGCAATTTGCCAAGTTTCTTGTTCGAGAAATGGTTTGATACTTTGGACACTCTCAAATGATCCCTTAGAAGCTTTTAGGATGAATGGAATCAGCTGGAACCTGAAAAAACACAAACTGGCCCTTTCTTGCAAAAGGGGTTAAAATGGCCAAAATAGCAACTCCCTCAAATGGTGTTCCAGATGGAGGGAACTATTTGGGACAGGTCAATGATGATATTTGGAGTGTGTTTGAGGTTTTATCTGGTTTGGAAAGTGACTGAATCAAGGCATGGCTTGAAAAATGCACAAAAGTACTATTTTGAGTTTTTGAGAGGTGACTTTGTGATTTAAGGATTACAGGTCACTTGTGAGAGTTTGGATAGCTTAGATATGATATATTGGAGGTGTTAGGATCATGAGCTATGATGGAAATGATCTCTAACTCAAAAACTCAGAGTTACCTTGCTAAAGAAGGCATTTTGGCCTAAAGAGAGGGGTTTTGAGGAAAGCATCTGTTTGATGGCTTTGGTGTACTCAAACTGAGCACAAATGAGCTCTATTTATAGTAGAGCAAGTTTGTTTTAGGATCAATAGTGAATGGCAACCACAGCAGAGGTTTGGCCAATGTTGGCAAATGAGAATTCAAGTCTCCTCTAGCGATTGACTAGAGGTTAGAGCACAGGCCTTTGGTTCCCTAGTTGTTGGATCATTCTTGACTGAATTCAGTTGCAAACGTGTCAGTCCATGCCACTTCTAAGTATCCATTAAATGCTCCAATCCAAAATTGGAGTCTTGTCCCTCTTTTAGGGATTTCTAGGTCTGTCATGCTACTTCTTGTTCCAAAGACTTTGGAGGCTTGGATCAGTGTTTGTTCCCTTTAGATTTGATTCTCAGATGTGTCCAAAGTGATGACAAGGCTTGGAATTATCTGATTTTGGCAAATCGAGTAAAAGTGCAAAATTCTGCCTAGCCTTGGTAGTTTTCAGCAAGGCATATTGCCATTGTCATATCTCATGACTCAAGTTGAGTTTGGTGATGTTCTTGGCCATTTTGGAAAACCCTCATATGATACAACAACTGTTTGATCATAATTGGTTTTGATACTTTTTGGATCCAAGTGAAAAATGCCCCTACATTATGTAAAAAGTAAGACAGATTCTAACTTAGTGAAAACTTCACTAAGTGTTGGAAAAAGTGGCATTTCATGTTTTCAGCCACTTTGATAATTCCATAACTCAAAATCCATAATGAATTGGAATGAGGTGTAGTTGAAGCTTTTGTAGAGGGTCGTGAGGGCTACAAATCCAGCTTTGGATGGGGAAAATGGCCTTGTGGTTTAGGAGTTATGATCCTCCAAAGTTGGTACCCTAGCCACTTTGTTCCATAACTTAGAAAATTTTCTAAGTTTTTATGGTTACCCCTTTTACAAGTTATCCAACTTCTCTTGATTTTTCTTGATGAATGATGATTCAAATCACACATTAACATCATTTTAGGGTTAAAAACCCATAATTGTGAAAATTTTCAAAAAGTCAAAGTTTGACTTTTGTGCACAGTTGACTTTTTCTCAGATGAACTCCAAACTGTGCGATCCTCTATGAAATCAAGTCCTTGACCTAAATCAAAATTGATGGATTGATTCCATAGGTGTTATAGGGTGTATTGAATCATGTCTTAGGGTTTTGGAGCATGTCCTGGTCAAAAGTCAAAGCTACAATTGACTTTTCTCGCGAAACCCTAATTGTGGTTCAGATGAAATTGAAACTTGTTGCTCAAGCTTCTTGGCTCAATCCATTGTTGCAAATGGATCAATGTGATGTGTTAGAGACCCTCAAATCCTCTCTTGAGGTCTTGGCTCATGATTTGTCCCAAAAGTCAACTTATGGGTGAATTAGGTCAAGAAACCCTAATTCCTGATTTTTTTGATGAATGCATCCCCTGAGGCTAAATTGACTTGATGATTGGGTTTATGATGTCCCTTAGAGCATCATAGGTTATGCTTTGAAGCATTGGCTCATGCCCAGAGGAAAATTTCCATCTGGAGGCCCTGGTCGACCAAACCCTAATTTGGTGACACTGGCGATCTTAAGGCTTGATCCACCTAGAAGGGAGAAGCCTTGTGCTTAATCCTTGAAGTGGGAGTCCTCTTGATCCTTTGTGGATGTTTGAGAGGCTAGACAAGTTGAAGATCATGTTATTCCTTGATTGATCCTTTGTCTAAGAGCTCTGAGAGGGCTTGAAACCCTAATATTTGATAGTAGTGAATGCTTAACAATTCTTGAGGAGATTGATGAGGCATAAAGGTATATCCATATTATGATGATGATTTACACAATGATGGGAAATCTTAGTGGTCAAAATTTGGGGTATGACAGATGCCCCTATTTAATCTTCTTGGACCCGAAGGTGTGAATGCCGAAGGTATTCGGGCATTCGGGGTGCAAGAGGATTAAATATCGGAATACCCAAAATTTTGATGGTGGTTAAGAATGGCAGTTCCCGCATCCTTCTTCTTTTACTAAGCAATGATGCTTAGAAAAGGTAAACTACCCCTCGATCCTGGTCTTCAGCCGAGGAACTGGTCTTAGTTTCTGATATAAACTTCCCCTCGATCCTGGTTTCCTACCAAGGAACTGGTCTAAGTTTCTGTAATAAACTTCCCCCCGATCTTGGTTTCCTACCAAGGAACTGGTCTAAGTTTCTTTTGTCAATAAACTTCCCCTCGATCCTGGTTTCCTACCAAGGAACTGGCCTCAGTTTCTGAATTAAACTTCCCCTCGATCCTGGTTTCCTACCAAGGATCTGGTCTTAGTTTTTTTTGTTAATAAACTTTATTGACAAGGGACGTTACTTGTAGCGGTTTTCCTCAAACTTCTCGCCGAATTTTCCTGGGGAGATGCCATTTGATGGAAAAAGTTTTGATTGTAGAGAGGCACAAACTTCTCTGTTGGAGATGTCATTCGTTGACTCTACTGGGGGAGAACGAGTCTCTTGAAAGACTGTTTTCGCTTGGGGATATTGCATCATACTTTTCTCAGAGATCTTTTCGGAGAAATGCTATATGATGTGATCCAATTTTGAGGTGTCGATGACCTTGTTGACATTGACATTCTGGAGAGAAATACCAATGTGTTGCTGAAAGTCTTTAGTTAAGAGGCTTTCTCTAGGGATTTTCCTTAATCCGGGAAAGCGAAGATATCATCTTCAATGGCGAAGACTGATGCTGGCTGAGGGTTCTCTGGTTTTTCAGAGGTTCAAGTTATCAAAGTGGTCAAAGAACCACCTTCAATCCAGAAATAAACTGGAGGAGAGATCGCTTAGATGATTCATTTCCTGACGAGGAAAGAACTGACGACTCGATTGAGAGGACTCTTATCACTAGGGAACAAGACCGACTAGGGTGATAATGATGCAATATGAATATGAATGTAAATCAATAATGCATGATGTATGTATGTTTATGCTAACAAAACTGACGCAACATAAAGACTAATAAATGAACATGACTGGATACTCGGTCACCGTGGGGGATGAAAAGTATCACTGGTTCAAGATAACAATTCTGCCTTACTTAGGAGAAATAGTCTCTGTCGGGAGCTATATTGGTCGGGCTTAGGAGATGAAAACTCGGCCGGGGATGTCGAATGAAACACGGTCTTCGACACAGTTGATCCTTCGTTCAGGCGCACTGGTTTAGAAGGAATACCTTGATTCTGCACTTTGAGGTTCGATTACTTCTTGCGAAGCGATCGATGTTCTTTTGATGTTCAACAGTCAAAAGAAATTGCCATCCTTATTTTAAAAGCAGAAAAAGTTTTACAAGTAAATTCATTTTTGTTTCATTTCAAGAATCGTTAATCATGTTTAAATGTCGTTCTGTAAAGCTAAAACAAATAAGAACTGCAAACAAAAGCACAAGGGCTCAAATTTTACTAATAGGATGGAAATCAGCCAAGCACGTGATTCCATAGAGTATTTACAAAGTTTAGAAAATGGCAATTTAAGGGAAAATGGCTACATTGAAACATAACGACCGTTATCCTTCTACTGACTTTGAATTTTGGGCATCCTGAGCTTCTGTCGAAGATGACCTTGACTGGAGTTTTCCGATGGATGGCAGGACTGCTACTAGGGGATTTGCCCCTGTTGGACGTAGTTACTTGCCATTATCCCTAACTTTTGCCTGGATTGTACTTTGAGATTTCCAATCCACCGGGATGATTTTTGATCATGTCTCTAATTTTTGCCTGGACCGCCCTTTCGGGTTTTCAATCCACCAAGACATTTTTTTTTTAGTTTAGGCGAAGTATTTCTTGACTACATCAATATTTGTGGGGTAGGCAAATTCCTCTCCGTCCATGGTTGCAAGTCTCAGGGCACCGCCTGATAAAGCTTTCTTGACCACATATGGGCCGTCATAATTCGGAGTCCACTTGCCCCGGGAATCAGTGAGGAATGATTGTATCTTCTTGAGCACGAGGTCTCCTTTCCTGAAGACTCGGGGTCGGACCTTCTTGTCAAACACTTTCTTCATTCTTTGCTGATACAACTGACTATGGCATAGTGCCGTTATTCGTTTTTCTTCTATCAGGTTTAATTCGTCGTGTCGAATTTGACACCATTCAGCTTCTGTTAGCTTAGCTTCCATCAATACCCGGATTGATGGGATCTCTACCTCTATGGGGAGAACTGCCTCCATGCCATAAACTAGAGAGAAAGGGGTTGCCCTTGTTGAAGTGCGGATAGATGTCCGATAACCGTGAAGAGCAAAGGGCAGCATCTCGTGCCAATCTTTGTAGGTTACAACCATCTTTTGAACGATCCTTTTGATGTTCTTGTTAGCCGCTTCTACCGCTCCGTTCATCTTGGGTCGGTAGGGAGATGAGTTATGGTGTTCCATTTTGAATTCAGCGTACAACTCTTTCATCATCTTATTGTTCAAAATAGATCCATTATCGGTAATGATCTGGCGTGGAACACCATAACGACAAATGATATTGTTTTTGATAAATCAGACCACCACTTGTTGGGTTACATTGGCGTACGACGCTGCTTCGACCCACTTGGTGAAGTAATCAATGGCTACCAGGATGAACCGATGTCCATTCGAAGCCTTGGGCTCAATCATGCCGATCATGTCGATTCCCCATATGGAAAAATGCCATGGGGAAGAAAGAACTTTGAGATGTGTAGGCGGTACATGGATTTTGTCGGAGTATATCTGACACTTGTGACACTTCCTCATGTACTTGTAACAATCGGATTCCATTGTCAACTAATAGTACCCTGCTCTTAGAATTTTCCTCGCCATTGTATGTCCGTTGGCATGAGTGCCAAAGGACCCTTCGTGAATTTCTTTTATTAGCATGTCTGCTTCTGGTCTGTCTACGCATCGGAGCAAGACCATGTCAAAGTTCCTCTTATAGAGTGCATCACCGCTCAGGAAGAAACTGCCTGCCAACCTTCTGAGGGTTTTTCTGTCTTTCCTGGATGCCCCAGGTGGGTACTCTTGTTTCTGAAGGAAGCATTTGATATCGTGATACCAAGGTTTGTCGTCTATGACTGCTTCAATCATGAAGACGTAAGTGGGTTGTTCAAGGCGCATTATGTCGATCTTAGGTAAGTCATTCCATTGACCTACACTAATCATGGAAGACAGAGTGGCTAATGCATCAGCCATGTGATTCTCCTCACGAGGGATATGATGAAACTCGGCTCTGTTGAAGAAGGGTAACAACCTTCTTGCGTAATCTTTGTACGAAATCAATCCTGATTGGTATGTGTTCCAATCTCCTTTGATCTGATTGATAACCAAAGCTGAGTCGCCATATACATCTAAGTTCTTAATCCTTAAGTCGATTGCTTCTTCGAGACCCATAATACAAGCTTCGTATTCAGCCTCGTTGTTCGTGCACTTGAATGTGAGTCTGGCGGTGAAAGGAATGTGGGTACCCTGAGGTGTTATGATGATTGCCCCAATTCCGTTTCCGTAATGATTGACAGCTCCGTCAAAAATAAGTCCCCATTGGGAATCTGGTTCTGGACCTTCACTGGGTAGCGGTTCATCGCAGTCTTTCATTTTTAGATACATGACATCTTCGTTTGGGAAGTCAAATCCGACTGGTTCCTGATCGTCAATCGGTTGATGAGCCAAATGATCAGCTAAAACACTTCCTTTAACGACTTTCTGAGCGTGGTACTCTATGTCATATTCTGATAACAACATCTGCCAACGGGCAATCCTTCCCGTGAGAGTAGGCTTTTCAAAGACATACTTGATTGGATCCATTTCAGAGCATAGTGTACCGAGCCTGAGCGCAGCAAGTTTTCTCGAGCATAGTGTACCGAGTCTCGTAGTCGGTGAATTTCTTGCTCAAATAGTAGATGGCAGACTCTTTCTGTTTGGTTTCGTCTTGTTGGCCAAGTACACATCCCATTGAGTCCTCTAGGACTGTGAGGTAGATGATCAGTGGTCTTCCTTCCACTGGAGGTGATAGAATCAGTGGGTTCAACAGATATTCCTTAATACTATCGAAGGCAGTTTGACAGTCTTCTGTCCAAACGCAGTCCTGATTCTTTTTGAGTAATTTAAAAATCGGCGCACATGTCGCGGTTATGAGGAATATGAATCTGGAGATATAGTTTAAACATCCCAGGAATCCCCTTACTTATTTTTTAGTCTTTGGAAAAGGCATTTCTTGAATGGCCTTGACCTTGTCAGGATCAACCTCAATTCCTTTCTGGCTGACGATGAACCCTAAGAGTTTCCCTGAACGGACACCGAAAGTGCACTTGTTGGGATTCAAGTGGAGTTTGTTCTTTCTCAACCGCTCGAATAGTTTTGACAGGTGGGTCACATGCTCCTCTTCTGTCTTAGATTTGGCAATCATGTCATCGACATATACCTCGATTTCCTTGTGTATCTTGTCATAAAACAGAGTAGTCATGGCCCTTTGATAGGTTGCCCCGGCGTTCTTTAAACCGAACGACATTACCTTGTAACAAAAGGTACCCCATGGGGTAATGAACGAAGTTTTCTCCATGTCTTTCGGCACCATTTTGATTTGATTATAGCCCGAGAATCCATCCATGAAGGAGAAAACTTTAAACTTTGCTGTACTGTCTACCAGCATGTCAATGTGTGGTAAGGGAAAGTCGTCCTTTGGACTTGCCTTGTTCAGATCTCGGTAGTCGACACACATTCTGACTTTTCTGTCCTTTATGGGAACGGGTACGATGTTGGCTAACCATTTAGGATATTCTGATGTGGCGAGGAAACCCGTGTCGATCTGCTTTTGTACATCCTCTTTGATTTTGATGGCCATGTCTGGGTGAGTCCGTCTTAACCTCTATTTTACCGGTGGACATTCCGATCTCAACGGTAAGTGATATTCCACGATGCTGGTATCCAACCCTGGCATATCCTGATAGGACCAAGAGAACACATCGGGAAATTTTCTGAGAAGCTTTGTCAAACTCTCTTTGGCAGTTGGACTGAGCAGTGCCCCAACCTTGATTTCTTTTCTCTCTTCTTCTGAACCCAAGTTAACCGTTTCCAACGGCTCTTTGTGAGGTTCAATGGACCTTTCCTCTTGTCGGAGTAATCGGGAGATCTCTTCTGGAATTTCTTCGTCATTTTCTTCTTCAGCCTCAAATACCGGGAACTCAAAGTTGGGAGAAGGCATTGGATCGTATGTTTCAACTGGGTTTAAAACAAGCAATCTGCATGACGTGATGATTCGTGTTTAGAAGAGATAGAGAGAATGCAAGTGTGTGCAGTGTTTTTTCTTTGAAAAACTGCTTGTTTTTATTATTTGAGATGTTTTTTAGGATTACCATTTTCTGAGAAAAGCAAAAATAGAAAACAGCAATTAACGCATAAATTACAGAACAACGTTATTTTATTAATGAACAAGTCGATTCTTGAAACTACAGCCCTATAAAACAAAACTCTGTCGCTTTGGGCAAAACGAAGAGGGATATTTACAGAAAGCGAGCCCTATCAAAACATCCGTTTCACCTGGGCAGGGTGAAAGGTTAAAGTAAAGATGGCAATTACTTAGACTTATGGACGATCTTCGAAACATCGACATCAACCCATTGGCGGCGAACTCCTCGGTGAATCACAAAGTCTGGTACTTTCCTTGATTTGTCTTCAAAAATGACGCTGATTTCTGGTGGAGCTGGATCATTGGAATCTGTCTCCCAAACAGAGTTGTCGTAGGAGAATTCCTCGGTCGTATTTTGCATAGTATTTGTACTCTTAGCTGTATCTCCCCATCCAGTTGGCTGGATGTCTTCGAACCTGATACGAGAGCTTTCAGGAGCGGTGTATTTGACCATGAAGTCGTACTTTCCACTCGGTTGTCCCAAGGTGTCCCACACTTCTTTGGAACTGGAGGAGTCATCCCTCTCGATGACGTTGACCTCAGGAAAAACATAGTTGATGAATTATAGTCCTGCAAATGTTGCGAATTCATTGTTGTGCTGGGTATTTTTAGGATAACCTGGGTGTTGATCCCATGACATGGTGGGGACGCAAGTATTTTTTTCAATGATGCTCAGCTGATTTTCATTGTTCGGCTGATTTTCATTATTCGGCTGATTTTCTTGCCCCAAGTTTCCTGGTTAAGGTTGCCAGATAGGCAGACCATCCATCGGGCCATAGTAGCTGGTGTCAAAGTTGTCTTTCATCAGAGTGTCCTCCTCTAATGAGTTTGGCGGAGCACGACATCCTTCCAGATCACAATCTCCATATACCATTTCGACGTCTGACCTCGGTATAAATCTCGGGCTCTGTGCAAGAAAGCAAAAGGGAGTCTGCGTTTCGCCCTGAGACGTATAATTGTCCTCGTTGAGATAGGACTTCCATTCTTCATCTGTATCAAAGGAATCATCTTCATTAATGGTATGTACTTCTTGAGACACTGGGTGAAGGAAACCTCCACTGTGGAAGAAGTTCTGAATGGGACGAAGACTTTCATCGTTGGTAGCAGCCTGTGTACAGGTTGAGGAAAATCCAAGACCTTTCCTTTTCTTATTGTCAATAGGAATGACAAGCTACCCCCATCCTGTTGTGTTGGTACTCTCGACCGCTTTGATAGCATCTTTGTATGAGGAAATCGAGGTTCCTTTCTCTGATTGATTCTCATTGCTCACCGTAAGCGCTTGGAACTGAGTTCCAACAACCTCCTTGGGTTCTACACAAGTAGATAATGACAAGTTGCTTATGAGCATAGCCTGCTCTCCACAGACTACGACGAGTTGGTCGTTCTGGACGAACTTTAGCTTTTGGTAGAGGGTCGAAGTTACCGCCCCAGCCTGATGTATCCAAGGTCTTCCTAATAAACAACTGTATGTTGCCCGGATGTCCATGACCTGGAAAATGACTTGGAAAGTATGAGGACCAATAGTTATGGGAAGGTCGACTTCGCCGATAACCGTTTTTCTGGATCCGTCAAATGCTTTGACGAAGACCTCGCTGGTTCTCATCGGAGGTCCTTTGAATGATAATTGCATCAAAGTGGACTTCAGCATAACATTCAGGGCTGACCCTGTGTCTACTAGTACGTTGGCTAAAGCATCGTCCTGGGAGTTGACTGTAATGTTGAGCGCCGTGTTATGACAGCGACCTTCTTCAGGTAATTCCTCATCGCTAAATCATAAGCTATTGCAGGAAGTGATGTTAGAGACAATGCTATCGAACTGTCTAATTGTTACATCCTTTTCCACAAAAGCTTGCTCCAAGACTTTCTGTAGAGCCTCCCTGTGGGCTTCGGAACTGAGTAAAAGTGATAGCACTGAGATCTTTGAAGGAGTCTGTAACAAGTGATCAACAATGTTATATTCACTCCTTTGGATAAGCTTCAGCATCTCAT
Source organism: Lathyrus tuberosus (assembly GCA_022829125.1). Lineage (NCBI taxonomy): Eukaryota > Viridiplantae > Streptophyta > Magnoliopsida > Fabales > Fabaceae > Lathyrus > Lathyrus tuberosus. Next base: position 10,333,954 of record JALAZF010000115.1, read on the forward strand.
CATTGTTTTTCGAAAGGTCGGGATTACTGGATTGACTGACTGGTGGATCGGGAACTTCTGTTTGAGGTTCCTTTTCTTTGTTGCGTTCTCCAACTCCTCTGTTGAAGATTCTACCACTCCGTGTTACTCGACTGATGTCTGCAATATTCACGACGGAGGGTAATAGAATTTCCTTTCCATTCTCAACTGTGGTTGCACCGTATTTGTAAGGGATAACCTTAGTTTATTCATACGGTAGTGGTCCCGATAGATAGATGACTATGGGAACCTTTTGATTTTTCTGACCATCGTAAGTAATTTCGATTCGTTCCCGGTTGGGAACTCTCGATTCATCAAGACGGAGGCTAAAGGTGTTTGACTCAACAAGAGAGTCTTTTATACTCAACAAGAGAGTGATTTGTATCTCGTACGAAGCCCGAGATGGAGGCTGAAAGGGAAGTGACTCAACAAGAGAGTCTTTTATACTCAACAAGAGAGTGTTTTGTATCTCGTACGAAGCCCGAGATGGAGGATAAAGGTTTGACTCAACAAGAGAGTCTTTTATACTCAACAAGAGAGTGATTTGGTATCTCGTACGAAGCCCGAGATGGAGGCTAAAAGGTTTGCTCTGCTGGGGAGAATCATTTGTACAAAGCCCAAGAGAAGGCTAGGGTAACTGTTTCAGTTAAGTGACAGGTCCAACATGTTGGTTAAAAGAGAAAATCAGTTCTTATATGGGTAATGTTGTACTCATGGATTTAATCTGAGGATCGGAATCATTTCCTGTTCTCAAAGGAAACGGGGAATCCAAAGGAGCTTTAGACTATCCGAGTCTACGGGTTTTATCTTTTGTACTATGCTTAAGAAACAGTAGTAGTAAGATCTAAACTCTTTGAAAGACTGCTCTATTAAGATGACTAATTTCTGTTCCTATACCTCTAGGAGGTCATTGGGACAATTTGTACAAAGCCCAAGAGGAGGCGAGAAAACTTTTAAGAAGCCGAGGGACAATTTGTACGAAGCCCAAGAGGAGGTTATCTTCCCGGAGGACGAATCATTATACAAAGCCAAATAGGAGGCTGTGAAAATTTCTAAGAAGCCGACGGATCCTTGAACCATGCCCAAGAGGAGGCGAGGATGCTTTTAGGAAGCCTGTGGGTCCTTGCACTAAGCCCAAGAGGAGGCTGATGAACAGTTCCAGAAGGGGTTTCACTTGGAACATTGGCCTTCTGTATATGAACTGTTCAAGGGGGGGGGGGGGAGTTTTCTTAAATCTAGTTATCTAAAATTGTTGTGAAAGAAATTTTTCATGGTTTAGGTTATGTTGAAATATCCGGGAGAACGTCGGATGTAAGGAGATGAGGTTTTGTCTAGTTCTAGACGTAGTTGCCGGGGAAACTCTAAATATCTATACTATTATTACACAGTCGATATGAGTTTATGAAAGAAGACTTACAGTGAAATAGCCCCACAGTACAGTTGTATACATATGAAAGCGGTAAATGAAAGCGGGTAAACACTTACTCGGTTGTAGAGCTTCCATGCTGTTTGGTTAGTTGTTCAACAAAGAAATTGAAAATAGTAGTATGTTACAAAATCAAAGGAGAAAGTGCTTTTGAAAGGAAAATTGGGGCTTACAGCTCAAGGAGAGGCCTAGGGTTTTATCAGTGATTGCACTGTTGTTTGAAATTGTACAGGGACTTATACAAGTGACTGAGGCCCAAAAGGTTTTCTGTACAAGGGGATGGGTCTTACACTCTCTCAAGAGGCCCAAAATGATTGAAAGAAAAAAGAATAGGGCTTATAACACGAGGGTAGGCCCAAATGATTCTTTTGAACTGGCGATCACGCCAAGCTTTTCTTTTAACGCATAGGGACTTATACAATATCTGAGGCCCAAAAGGTTTGTATTTACAAAGGATTGTGTCTTACACTCTATTAGAGGCCCATGAGTGATTGAAAAAAGTTTGTTTGAGTGAAAATCAAGGAAACCTAAATTTGTTTTCTTTAAAAAGGAAATATTTAAAGAAAATCAAATAAAATATTAAAAATACCAAATAAGTTTGAATAAACCACTTGTGATTTTTGTTGAAGGTTTGAAAAATGAGGTTTTCATCACAAGATGAATTAAAACCTACTTGGTTTTGATTTTCCAAAATGGATATTTATTTTTAGGCTAAATTACCTGCAGGGTCCTTTAACTTATTTAATTGTAACGAAGTGGTCCTTTATGTTTTTTTTGCTGCAGTTAGGTCCTTTATGTTAACTAATAGTTGCAGCGTTGACCTTTAACACATGTTCCTAACTCCAACTCTATGATGCATGCATATTTTACTGCACAATAATTTTGCCAATTGTTCATGATCATATGTTAGTTGTTTTCCTTCAAAAAATTGAATCATAACTCTCATAAACACGACTGTGTGGTTGCTTTTGCATAATTAGGGTTCATACACTTATGTCCATATATCTTGCTACACACTAAAAAGAAATGAAATTAAATGGTACCATTGAGTTTGTGAGATCAAAACACACGATTTTCATCTTTATTTCATCTCAAATAGTTGCATATTCAGAGAGATATCAAGGGTTTGAAAAATCTGGGCAAGAACAAGGTCAACGCTGCAACCGTTAGCTAACATAAAGGACCTAACTGTAGCAAAAAATACATAAAGGACCACTTCTTTACAATTAAATAAGTTAAAGGACCCTGCAGGTAATTTAGCCTTATTTTTAAGAGAGTTTAAAAACAAATAAAAGACATTTATTTACAAAAATACTAATTATATTAAATAAATAATATAAATCTAATTTTTTTGGGGAATAAAATATTTCAACGTTTTTGTGATTTTTTGCAAAAAGAACCAATAAAAAATAATTAAAATTGAGGGAGTTATTAACTTTCTAATAAATTAACAAAACATGAAAATATTGGAAAAAATAGCAAAATGTGAGAAAACACAAAATGGCATGGGTGGGGTTTGAACCCACGACCTTAAGGTTATAGGGCGTGCGCCTTACCACTGGGGTGGTGATACATTCGTTGATTAAAACAAACCAACAAATATACAAGGCTTGTCTTGTTTTCTAGGCTTGGCCAAGGCAAGGCAAGACAAGTTTTGGCAAGAAACGGGAAGGTCCATTACTTTCTCATTTCTCCATGTTTGGGGACAAAATTTATATGCATCTGGCCTAGAATTTCACAAGGAATCCAATGGTGGTGGTATTTTTTTTCAGATCATGCTCCATCCTCAAAATCAGATTGTGGTTTTGAAATAGGCCTATAATTGCATTTTCTATGCTACACTTTGGTACAGACATGAATTACATGATTAATTGGTTCAAACACAACATATATAACATGTATGAGATGTGCATGATCAGTGGACTTCAAAGCAATGCATATTTTGGAAAGTTCAAGTCATGATGCCTACCTCTCTTTTGAGCTTTTGGAGTTTTTCTGCAATCTGCCAAGTTTCTTGTTCCAGAAATGGTTTGATGCTTTGGACACTCTCAAATGATCCCTTAGAAGCTTTTAGGATGAATGGAATTAGCTGGAACCTGCAAAAATACAAACTGGCCCTTTCTTGCAAAATGGGTTAAAATGGCCAAAATAGCAACTCCCTCAAATGGTGTTCCAGATGGAGGGAACTATTTGGGACAGGTCAAGGATGATATTTGGAGTGTGTTTGAGGTTTTATCTGGTTTGGAAAGTGACTAAATCAAGGCATGGCTTGAAAAATGTACAAAAGTACTATTTTGAGGTTTTGAGAGGTGACTTTGCGATTTAAGGATTACAGGTCACTTGTGAGAGTTTGGATAGCTTAGATATGATATATTGGAGGTGTTAGGATCATGAGCTGTGATGGAAATGATCTCTAACTCAAAAACTCAGAGTTACCTTGCTAAAGAAGGCATTTTGGCCTAAAGAGAGGGGTTTTGAGGAAAGCATTTGTTTGATGGCTTTGGTGTACTCAAACTGAGCACAAATGAGCTCTATTTATAGTAGAGCAAGTTTGTTTTGGGATCAATAATGAATGGAAAACACAGGCATAAGATTGCAAAAATCTTAGCGAGCACACTAATCAAAAACCCAAAATCCAGTATCTCCATCAAATCAACCCAAAAGCATCAAGTCTAAACACATTACCAAAAACCTCACAAATAGTCCAAACACTGTGTTCTTAACAAAATAACCTAAGAGAGACCCACAATATTAATAGCATCTGTAAACCAACAGTCATCTATTTAAATTCAGTATGCAAGCAGGATTAATTGGAGACATCTATTTCCCTTCCTTAATCAACTTCAATAGGATAAAAAATGAATCGAACTGTAGTACCCCAAAGCGATAGTGCTTCGCAACCATGCAAAAATTCGCGCTACAGAAAGATGGCGACTTCACTGGGGACCACGAGATCTTGTTCTCTTCCCATCTCTTAGGTAGAAAATCCTGAGTTCACAAAGTATCATAGAAATGTCGACTCTACTGGGGAGTCATTGTCTGTATAGGATCATAAGACTAAAGGCCTAGGATGATTAAGACAAATATATATACTGCTTTTCCTAATTGATATCTGTGTTTACTTTTCTACTAATGGGAATGCGTGTGACGCCACATGTGGAAAGATTGAGTATACACCTAAGATAGGTGATGGCAATATGGGTAATCTTTACTGGGAGTGAATTCTAGCTAAGAGTCCCCGGTCGACCATCAAACTCAGTGGAGACTCCCTTTGCAGATACATTGCCTATACGAATTCGGTTGTTGAAAGTAGTGTGGTCAACTGGGTTATCTGAGAAGGTTTTTAGTAGACTGAAACCATTTTGTAGTGCGGAGGCTATCGAAAATAGTTGTCATGTGATACTACCCTCATTTGAGATCACTCTAGGATACATCAGCTCGCTGGCGATCCTCTTGCTGTTGTTATCCCAAGAGGGACCAATGATTTTGCAGACAGGTACAAAAAATCACCAGTATAAACCTTTGGGGGGGGGGGGGGGGTAGAGCCTTGACTTCATGACACCGACCCTTTGACCCCATGTTTTTTCTATGTTTTTGTGTGCTGCATTCATACATTCATTTAAAAAACATTCAAAAAAGAAAATCTTCTCTTCTAGTCTCTCTCTTTTTCAAATTAAACTAAGACAATGATTGCAAATGTCAGATAAAGATATTGCGTTATGGATTTCGGTAGAAGAAAAACTCACAAGTATACCTTCAAGGTTCCAAAACTAGAGGATTTAAGAGGTCTGGCGAGAATGATCACCAATCCCGAGGCTTTCAGAGCCAAGTATGGGGGACTGCTATCTCTGTTAAGGGTCCATGTAATTGAGGGAATCCTGTCCACACTAATCCAGTTCTACGATCCGGTCTATCACTGTTTCACATTCCCGGATTATCAACTAGCACCAACACTGGAGGAGTATTCTCACCTGAGTGATCTGCATATCACTGATCAAGCTCCCTTTTCTGGACAGGAAGAAATTCCAAAAGATCAAACCATTGCAAGAGCAATTTATTTGGACGAGTCAGAAGTCAGGACTCACATGACCACTAAGGGTGGCATCCAAGGTTTGCCAGCCCAATTCTTGATAAAGAAAGCCCTGTACTTTGCCAGTATAGGGAACGTGGCCGCTTTCGAGAGCATCTTTGTTTTGCTCACCTACGGGTTATTTTTGTTTCCCAACATCGATAACTTTGTAGATACCAATACCATTAAGATATGTCTGATCGGCAATCCCATACCGACCTTACTCGTAGATGCGTATCATTCTCTACACTTAAGGAATTTATACAGCGGAGGAATGATCACATGCTGTGTACCCCTGCTATACAAATGGTTCATTTCTCATTTGCCCAAGTCTGCTGCATTTTGAGATCAAAAGAATACTTTACGTTGGTCGCAGAGAATCATGTCTCTTACCAACTCTGACATCGATTGGTACAATCGAATCTACGACGGGATCAGAATCATTGACCGTTGTAGAAATTTCCCAAATGTACCACTTATAGGAACTAAGGGAGGAATCAACTATCATCCGATGTTAGTTCGTCGTCAATTCGGATACCCGATGAAGCATGTCCCGCGAAATGCTCATCTGGAAGGTCTTTTCTTCAAGTAATGGGAAAATGACAGGGCACTAAAGACAGAAATAGTGCATGCTTGGAAACACGTTCATAGGAAAGGAAGAGAGTCTCTAGGGAAACAGGACTGTGTCTCGGTGGAGCCTTATCTCCACTGGGTACAAACTAGAGCTCTCAAGCTGAGGATGCCTTACCCTTGTCAGGAAGTTCTTTCGTTAAGGGACTTTGTCCTTTATTTCATGCCCGATACGGAAAAACTTCAAGTTACTCTCAACAAAGTTCAGCAGGAGAGGAGGTCTTGGAGGAACAAGTATCATATTCTTAATGTAGAATGTAAGAAACTTCAGTAGCTATTGAAAGATAAGGATGCTCTGATTGAGATTCTAGAGAAACACGCTGTAGAGAATCAAGATGACCAAAGGAACTTGCTCACTCCTTTCACTTGGCAAAGGAATGACAACCCGACCACGGCTGAAGAGCCCCGGTCAAAGAAAAGGAAAACACCAGAACCAGCACCTGAGCCCTCTTCAGAGAGGACTCAGGATCCATTAGTTTAGACATTTACTTTTTTAGCACTTTGTAATCTACTGTATTTCCATTTTCGCAATCTTTGAATTCAATAAAACGGGGTCTTCCCTACTGTTTGATATTTGCAATCTAATTGTTGAAGTTTACTTTGAATAAACAAAAATAATTAATAAAACCATTGCATATCATTCATCATTCTCGCATAAAAGCATTCTTCTTCTCTACGAATCTCACGTTTGTGTCTCGATTCTAGAGTTAAACTGTCTCATTCGTGCAATACTCGGGCAAATTAACAAAAGAAAATGGATGATCTCGAGGAAGAGAACAGAGAGTTGAGAGAAGAGATCGACACTCTGAAAGAAGATCTGAGAAAGCTTCATAACGACATGCAAGCTCTAGCAGAAGCTCAAATGCAACAACAATGGACTGTGATCTCAGAGACCACATCAACGGCCATAGTGAAGAAGTATGATCCTAGGTACAAAATGCAGAAAGATAGTTCCTGGGGCATGCCACTCAACTATATCCCGGAAGGATATATCCCGTCGATCATGGAATATCTGGAAAATACAGCAGGAACCGCTAGGCCTGAAGGTTACAAACTTCGGGAAAGCAAAGATGCCAGGGGCATGACAGCAACTCCTGAAGGTTACAAACTTCAGGAGGCACCAAGAGTCTCTGCCATGATGACTATACCACCACCCGTGGTACACACTGTCCCGGAAGGACAGATTCCACAGATATTGTCTGGTGGAAACGAACGTATGTTCGACAGAATGAATGAGTTACAAGAGCAGTTCTTGGAAATGCAGAAAGAGCTGCAAGCCATTCGCGGTCAGGACCTATTTGGAAAAGATGCCGCAGACCTTTGTTTGGTCCCCAATGTGGAAGTTCTGCACAAGTTCCAAGTGCCCGATTTTGAAAAGTACAAGGGTAACTCTTGCCCTCAAAGTCATTTAGTGATGTATGCTCGACGAATGTCAGCTCAGACAAAGAACCAGGAGCTACTAATTCACTACTTTCAGGATAGTTTAACCGGTGCCGAACTCAAATGGTACATGGGTTTAAACCGCACTAAGATCGCTACTTTCAGAGATCTCGGCGCTGCCTTCGTTCAACAATATAAGTATCAACCCTGCGTCTGTTCCTACGTATCAACCTCAGGTTGCACAAAGCCAACCGAATCAACAACAATATCAGCAAAGAACACAACAGCCTCTTCAGCAGGCTCGTCCTCAGTACAACAACAACCGGACAACGCGACCACCAGGGTTCGACCCTATACCAATGTTGTATGCATAATTGTTTTCGTTTCTACTGGTCAAGGGGCACGTCCAAACCAAGTCTCCTCTTACAATACCAGAAAATATGCCTTTTTGGTTCAAAGCAGATCAGACTTGTCCTTACCATCAAGGAGGACCAGGGCATAACATAGAAAACTGATTCAGTGATGAGGAATTGCCTGAGGAAGGCAAAAGTCACAACATGGCACTGAATATCACAGTCAACTGCCAGGACGATGCTTTAGCCAGCGTACTGGTAGATACTTGATCGACCATCAACGTTATGCCGAAGTCCACTCTAATGCGACTATCATTCAAAGGATCCCCGATGAGGGGCAGTGAGGTCATCGTCAAAGACTTTGACGGATATCGGAAAGCAGTTATTGATGAAGTCGACCTTCCCATAACTATCGGTCCTCACACTTTCCTAATCGCTTTCCAGGTCATGGACGTCCGGGCTGCGTACAGCTGTTTATTAGAAAGACCTTGGATACACCAGGCTGGGGCAATCACTTCGACGTTGCACCAGAAATTAAAGTTCGTCAAGAACGATAAACTCGTCATGGTCTGTGGAGAACAAGCCTTGCTCGTGAGTAACTTGTCATTATCTACTTGTGTAGAACCTAAAGAGGTTATTGGAACTCAGTTCCAAGCACTTTCGGTGAGCAACGAGAATCAATCAGAGAAAGGAACCTCGATTTCCTCATACAGAGATGCTCTCGAAGTGATAAAAAATAACAATACAAAAGGATGGGGATAGCTTATCATTCCTACTGATAACAAACCAAAGAAGGGTCTTGGTTTTTCCTCAAACTGTACCCAGACAGCTGCTAACGATGAAAGTCTTCATCCCATTCAGGACTTCTTCCACAGTGAAGGTTTCCTCCACCCTGTGCCTCAAGCAGTCCATACCATCAACGAGGGAGATCCCTCTGATACAGATGAGGAGTGGAAGTCGTATCTTAACAAGGACGGTTATATGTCTCAGGAAGAGGTGCCTACGCCATTTTGTTATCCCGCACAGAGTCTGAGATTTATACCCAGGTCAGATGTCAGAACGATATACGGAGATTGGGATCCTGAGGGATGTTGTGCTCTACCAAACTCATTAAAGGAGGACACTCTAATAAAAGACAACTTTGACCACGACTATTATGACCAGATGGATGGTCTTCCTATCTGGCAGCCGTACCCAAGAGACTTGGGGTAAGAAAATCAGCTAAATAATGAAAATCAGCTGAGCATCATTGAACAGAATACCTGTGTCTCCACCATGTCATGGGACCAACACTCAGGGCATTCTGAACCTATCCAGTACGACGATGAATTGGCAAAGCTTGCAGGACTAGAATTCATCAATTATGCTTTTCCTGAGGTCAACTTCATCGAGAGAGATGACTACTCCAGTACCAAATAAGTGTGGGACACCTTAGTACAACCAAGTGGAAAATACTACTATATGGTCAAGTACACTGCTCCGTAGAGCTCTCGTATCAGGCTCAAAGACATCCAGCCAACTGGATGGGGAGATTTACCTGAGAGCACAAATCCTATGCAAAATACAACAGAGAAATCCTCCTACGACAACTCTGCCTGGGAGACTGATTCCAATGATCCTGCTCCACCAGAAATCAGCGTTATTTCTGAAGACAAATCAAGGAAGGTACCAGACTTTGTGATTCACCGAGGAGTTCGCCGCCAATGGGTTGCTGTCGAGGTTCCGAAAGTCGTTCATAAGTCTAAGTAATTATCATCTTTAACCTTTCACCCCACCCAGGTGAAACGGCTGTTCTGATAGGGATCACTTTCTGTAAATTTCCCTCTTCGCTTTGCCCAAAGCGACAGAGTTTTGTTTTATAGGGCTGTAGTTTCAAGAATCGACTTGTTCATAAATAAAATAAATGTCGTTCTGTAATTTCCGCATTAATTGCTGTTTTCTTTTTTCCATTTTTTCAGAAAATGGTAAACCTAAAAACAATACAAATAATAAAAACAAGCAGTAAAAAAATATACTGCACACACTCTTGCATTCCCTTTATCTCTTCTAAAAAACCATCATCACGTCATGTAGATTGCTTGTTTTAAACCACATTGAAACATACGATCTGATGCCTTCTCCCAACTTTGAATTTCCGGTATTTGGAGCTGAAGAAGAAGTTGATGACGAAATTCTGGAAGAGATCTCCCGATTACTCAGACAAGAGGAGAGGTTCATTGAACCTCACCAGGAGCCGTTGGAAACGGTAAACTTGGGTTCGGAAAAAGAGAGAAAAGAGGTCAGGATTGGGGCACTGCTCAGCCTAACTGCCCAAGAGAGTTTGACAAAGCTTCTCAAAGAATTCCCCGATGTATTTACCTGGTCCTATCAGGACATGCCAGGGCTGGATACCAACATCGTGGAACACCATCTACCGTTGAGATCGAAATGTCCGTCAGTAAAACAAAAGTTGAGACGGACTCACCCGGACATGGCCATCAAAATCAAAGAGGGGGTACAAAAATAGATTGACGCGGGTTTCCTCGCTACATCCGAATATCCTCAATGGTTAGCCAACATCGTACCCGTTCCAAAAAAGGATGGAAAAGTCAGAATGTGTGTCGATTACAGAGATCTAAACAAGGCTAGTCCAAAGGACGACTTTCCTTTACCACACATTGACATGCTGGTAGACAGTACAACAAAGTTCAAAGTTTTCTCCTTCATGGATGGATTCTCGGGCTATAATCAGATTAAAATGGGTCGAAAGACATGGAGAAAACTTCGTTCATTACCCCATGGGGTACCTTTTGTTACAAGGTAATGTCATTCTGTTTGAAGAACGCCGAGGCAACCTATCAATGGGCCATGACTACTTTTTTTCATGACATGATACACAAAGAGATAGAGGTATATGTCGATGATATGATTGCAAAATCTAAAACAGAAGAGGAGCATGTGACCCACCTGTCAAAGCTAATCGAGCGGCTGAGAAAGTATAAAATCTGCTTAAATCCCAATAAGTGCACATTCGGTGTCCGTTCAGGGAAACTCTTAGGGTTCATCGTCAGCCAGAAAGGAATTAAGGTTGATCCTGACAAGGTCAAGGCCATTCAAGAAATGCCTTCTCCGAAAACTGAAAAACAAGTCAGGGGATTCCTGGGACGTTTGAACTACATTTCCCGATTCAAATTCCTCATGACTGCGACATGCGCGCCGATTTTCAAATTACTTAAAAAGAACCAGGATTGCGTTTGGACAGATGACTGCCAAACTTCCTTCGAGAGTATCAAGGAATATTTGTTGAACCCACCGATTCTATCACCTCTAGTGGACGGAAGACCACTTATCATCTATTTAACAGTCTTGGAAGACTTAATACGTTGTGTACTTGGCCAACAAGACGAAACAAAAAGGAAAGAGTCTTCCATCTACTACCTGAGCAAGAAATTCACCGACTGTGAAACTCGGTATACTATGCTCGAGAAAACTTGTTGTGCTCTGGCTTGGGCAGCCAAACGTCTTCGCCAGTATATGATTCGTCACACTACTTGGTTAATCTTGGAAATGGATCCGATCAAGTACGTCTTTAAAAAACCTGCTCTCACGGGAAGGATTGCACGTTGGCAAATGTTGTTATCAGAATACGACATCGAATACCATGCTCAGAAAGCCGTTAAAGGGAGTATTTTAGCCGATCATTTGGCTCATCAACCGATTGACGATCAGGAATCAATTGAGTTTGACTTCCCAGACGAAGATGTCATGTATTTGAAAATGAAAGATTGCGATGAACTGCTACCCAATGAAGATCCAGAACCAGGTTCCCAATGGGGACTAATATTTGACGGAGCTGTCAATCATTACGGAAACGGAATTGGGGCAATCATCATAACCCCTCAGGGCACCCACATTCCTTTCACCGGCAGACTTACGTTTAAGTGCACAAACAACGAGGCCGAATACGAAGCTTGTATCATGGGTCTCGAGGAAGCGATCGACTTAAGGATCAAAAACTTGGATGTATATGGCGACTCGGCCCTGGTTATCAATCAGATCAAAGGAGATGGGAACACATACCAATCAGGACTGATTCCTTACAAAGATTACGCAAGAAGGTTACTACCCTTCTTCAACAGAATCGAGTTTCATTATATCCCTCGTGAGGAGAATCACATGGTTGATGCATTAGCCACTCTCTCTTCCATGATTAATGTAGGTCAATGGACCGACCTACCTAAGATCGACATAACGCGCCTTGAAAGGCCCGCTTATATCTTCGCGATTGAAGCAACCATATACGACAAACCTTTGTTAGACGATGGCTATGGATCTAGAAGGGGGGGTTGAATAGATCCCTTGAGTTTTACACGCAAATGGTTTTGAAAATTTAGTTTTAAAATTGTTTAACAGAAGCTACCACTGGATAGAACGTCTACAACGAACCTTCTACTAAAAGGATCGGATATGCACGAATATATCGAGAATGAGTATGGAAGAGAAAAATTCAGTTTGATTACTACACTTAAAAAACGCAGTCACCAAAATATTGCTTGCTTGATGTTTAATCCAAACCAATGACGAAAAATGATAAGCAACTAAAAACAATGTGTTCGATTTTTGCGTTAAAACAAATTATCAAACACCTAGTGTGCGTAAACACACTAAGTGCAGAATTTCTATGGAATGTAATATAGAGCTGCTCCAAGATGCAATTCAAGGAATTGTATCGATTTAACAAATAGTTTCTCAGCTCAAAATTACACTATGACAGAAATTTCGATAGATTGCGACTTCACAAATTCGAACAAACTGAATTATAAAAGAGTTAAGGGAAAGAGAGAACAAACGAGATTTGATTAGGCAGTTCCACAATCGTCCTCGCTTTGGGTACCTTTGCCCCCAATTCCACAATTGGAATTGATATATATATATATATATATGTAGTTGTTGCAAATTGTTTATTACAAGAGAAAACTATGAACATCCAAACCCTCAACGTCTTCGCTCGTTGATGCAGAATTTTCTCTTCCCTTGATTCAAGATGAATCAAGTCCTTCGAATATGGTTGATCCAATTATCGTCCCACGCTACTAAACTGAACAAAACCTCCGCTCTTCGGTTACCTTCACTCGATCAATTGCAATCTACCAAACTTCGAACCCAAACCTCTCTTCTACGATCCTCCGATTACAGCTACTAAACCGAACAATTGCTCCAATCGTCGGTTACATTTGCCCGGCTGAATCCCTGTAGAACAAAACGGTTTGTGCAAAAACCCCCCGAAATCTTCCCGATTCTTGGAGGAGAAAAGCTAGGGTTTTATTCAAGAAACACCTACCAAAAATATCAACTCAGAATTGAAGATCACGCGCTTCCAAAATTTGAACGTTATCACCTTGAAACAATGAACAACTCAAACAAAGATTGTTATGTGTAATTGTTTGTTCACTCAATGTTGAAGATGAAGATGAAGAGAAATGGTATAAATTTTCACGTTTCTTGTTATGTAAACAATGAGCTAAAATGATATATATACTATCCTAGATAATACAATAGAAACAACAGAGTTTTGAAATAAATAACACAATAAAATTCTGGTCACATTCAGCGAGCGGTCCACCAATACAGATAGTATAGTCGACCTGAGCAATGTCGCGCGTTCACTGTGCAAAACTGCAGGTTATGCGTCGACCGAAGCAGGCTATGAGTCGACTCATAGCTCCCAGTTTTGGGCAAACACAAATGCAGAATGAGTGAGTCGACCGGTAGGTCGACGCGAGCACTCCCGCTGATTATACTAACATATGACACACGTTTAGGTCGACCAATGCAGAGTTGTGAGTCGAATCACTCCCTTAGAACATGCAAAAATCCATTTTTGACTTTCCTAAAAGTGTTAAAAACATATCTAATGAACCTAGACCATTTACTAATCATGATCAAACACTCTTAGACCACTTAATGAACATTTCATATGACGTTTATCACTTGAATCTCTATATTCTAATCATGATAGTTTTGACATCATTAAAATCAAGTACATAGAGAGATTCTTCCCTCACATACTCCCTTTTTTTGATGATGGCAAAACGGTCATATGTTCTCCCCCTGACTTTATGCATCTACTATTGTTTGATCATCTCACTACCTATTATGTCCTTGTTCTTCTCCCCCTTTGACAACATCAAAAAGAGAGAAGGATGAAGTGTCAAGAATAAAAAAAAAATGAGAGCTACATTTTGAATATAATTACAATAGATACCATTAACACACATTCACATATAATGCAAGTTAATGAAAAGCTAAATAAGATAAAAACACTTAAGAGGCACAAAATAAAGTAATAGTGCATTGTTACTACATGGAACAGCCATAAGGAGCAATAAAGCAGTACGAAAATAAGACACACATAGCTAAAATCAACATATTGGAGTCATAAACCCAAAACAGTGCAAGAAACAAAGCAAAAAAAACATGATGTGAAATGTAAGGATGATTCTCATGGCCTCCTCCCCCTAAATGAGTGGCCCCGCCCGCGAAACTGGTGAGGATGATGAGGTGGTGGAGGTTGCATATCCATCTGCTCAGTCAACTCCAACAGGATTGATTCAGGATGTTAAAGCTGTTAGTGAGAGCATGGTGCTGAGTTGTAGAAGTCTCAGCCATAGTGTTAAACTTACCAATCACATTAGTAGCAAAGGCGTCAAAGTTGGTGGTGTGAATCTGAAACTCTTCATGCAAGGATTGAAACCTTTCCTCTTGAGCAGTGGCAAACCTCTGTTGATCAAATTGCATAGTCCTCATAAGTTCAAGGATATCCTCATTATTTTTTTGAGGACGCGGAGGTGAGGGAGGAGTACAATAGGACTCCTGATAGTCCAACCCTTGAGTTGCTGGCATATAGTTGGAACCAAGAGTGGTCCATCCATTATATTGCCATTGACCCCATCCTTGGTCAACTTCAGCTTCCATTGGAGATGATTGAGGCATATAACTACCTGTATATTGCCATTGGTTCCATTCAGGGGCTTCCTTCGACACCATAGCAGACGAGTTAGGCATCCAAGCACTATTGTCTTCAACACCAATATCCATTTGTTGTTGTTGATCATTATCCCCTTGTTCCTCTTCAGAATCGCTTTGTTCGTCCTCGCCTTCTTCCTCATCTTCGTCGTTCTCGTCTTCTTCTTCCTCATCGCTTTCCTCAGATTCTTCTTCCAATACCGCAGTGTTTGCTTTCACCACATACTTATACCTCTTGTCTTGGACATCCCACACATGACCCATCATAGTTAATGTTTTCTGACAAAATTCTTGATTGATAGTGATAGATTTGTACAGAATACCCGGAACAACTATTTTAGCATGGTTGAGTACCTTTTGAATAAATGATGCGTAGGACAACGCAATGCCCCTACCGGAGTCACGAAGAGAATACATTATGCTTGCAAAATAATAGGGCCAGCTAATCCTGATTTTATTCTTCAAAACATACATCAACTGAACCTCAGGTTGATCCACCCTAGAGTAGCCTCCTATCTTTGGTCTAAGAATGTGAGAAACAATCCACTGTAAAATCCTTGCAGGAGGAGTCAGTTTCCCTGTTGTCACAATTTTGGGAAAAAGACTGCTAGCCACAACCTGATCCGAGTATGGTCTCTTCAACATAGAGTTGAGTGCTTGTTTAAAATCATAGTCTTTAACATGATCAGTATCAGTTATATACTGAGTAGGTTGATCATTGGTCACAGACATACGGAACAAATCTCTCTAAATAGTTTGATCAACAGCGACAGTCTTATCTCCTAGTTTGCAGTTAAACATGTAATCCTCAAACTTTCCAACTAAACTAGAATAAAAGATTCGAACCAAATCTTCATTGTACTTAGTGTCACATGATAAAAACCCATGGAAATTCTGAAAATCCAATAATTCTAAGATATCTCCTATGCGCATGCGTTCAACAGTACCGCGATAGCAAATGAATTGCTTAATAACAGACCGTTTGCTCAAATTTTCTTCATATAAATCAGCATACGTATCAGAGAGAATAGATGAAAGTGTTACCGGTTGATTTGAGGGAGGTTGAGAAGTACCCGCTTGAGATACAGACTCTCTTGTGACTCTTTTTCGAGATGTTCTTCGAGAAGCCATTGTAGGAGAAGATGAACAGTGACAAATTTGTTCAAATTTTTGTGAATCCCAAATTTTGTTTGTAGGAAAGTGAGATTAGGGTTTGTGTAGTGAGGAGCTAGAGGAGAGGAGGAGATGAGATTATGTGATAATGTGTTGAAACAATGCATATGCCACATAGAAAATAAAAAACAATTAAAAAAACGCACAGTGACCAAGAGATGTTTTCGCAGCTTTTTAGCGACCATTCGACCTATAGGTCTGTGTGCGTCGATGCACACTGTAGTGTTTTTGATAATTTTGAAAATTTGAGCTATGCGTCGACCTATGGGTCGACCTGAGCATTCCCGGCCATACATGTTAACATCTAAATGGATATTGAATAAAAAAATCAAATTTTGTGACATTTAAGCTAGGATATTGAATAAATAGAAAGCCAACACAAAATATCAAACATCTAAATGGATAAGGTATGCTCAATATGTGCAACAAACATCAATGTAATCACTCAACATGGTACGTATAATTAGAGAGAATCTTTGAAACGGAACGATATTACCTTGATCACTATTGACGATGAGAACCCTCACATATAGCTTAATATTTCTTCGCATTGTTAGTTAAAAGAATAAACAAGCATGTGTGTGTGTATATATATATATGTGAAGATCACTATCTTAAAAGACTATTAAGCACGATCCGAGATATCGAGAATGCCAAGTTCCCTACGGATGTGAAAGAAAGGCTCTGTAGCTAATGGTTTTGTAAAAATATCAGCAAGTTGATTTTTAGTATCAACGTTCTCAAAAATCACATCACCTTTATCTACATGATCCCTTAGAAAATGATAGCGTATTTCGATATGCTTGGTGCATGAATGCAATACGGGGTTCTTAGTTAGATTAATCGCACTAGTGTTATCGCACAAAATTGGAATACGCTCAAGTTTTAAATTGAAATCAAGCAATTGTTGTTTAAGCCATAGGACTTGAGCACAACAACTACCGGCGGCAACGTATTCCGCCTCGGCTGTTGACAAAGCAACGGAAACCTGTTTCTTGCTATGCCAACTCACCAAGGAATTTGCGAAAAGGTGACACGTGCCACTAGTACTTTTCCTATCCAACTTGCACCCGGCAAAGTCGGAATCGGAGTAGCCAACTACGGAACAAACACTACCTTTGGAATACCACAGCCCATACTTTGGAGTACCAGAGAGGTATCGAAGTATGCGCTTAACTGCCTTTAGGTGGGATTCCTTGGGATGTGCCTGATACCTCGCACACATGCATACACTAAACATTTTATCGGGACGTGATGCGGTAAGATAAAGAAGGGATCCTATCATACCTCTATACATTTTTACCTCCACGTCTTTACCATTCTCGTCACGATCAAGATTCGCACTGGTCGGCATTGGAGTATCTATTGCTTTGCAGTTTAGCATGTCGAAACGTTTTAGAAGCTCAAGACAATATTTCGTTTGACTCACGAATGTGCCCTCTTCGAGTTGTTTGATTTGCAATCCGAGGAAATAGTTGAGCTCCCCCATCATGCTCATTTTAAACTCCCCCTGCATCAAACTAGAAAACTCCTTGACCAAGGTCATGTTAGTAGACCCAAAAATAATATCGTCAACATAAATTTGTACCAAGATTAAGTGTTTTCCTTGATGTTTAATGAAGAGAGTTGTGTCAACCTTCCCTCTTGAATACCCTTGATCAAGTAGAAATTTGCTTAGACGTTCATACCAAGCCCTAGGGGCTTGTTTAAGTCCGTACAAAGCTCGTTTAAGTTTATAGACGTAATTAGGATATTCGTGGGATTTAAAACCCGGAGGTTGGGCTACATAGACCTCTTCATTTATGTATCCGTTAAGGAACGCACTTTTAACATCCATTTGGAATAGTTTGAAGTTCTTTGTGCAAGCATAGGCAAGTAGAAGGCATATAGCCTCGAGTCGGGCAACCGGCGCATAAGTTTCCTCATAGTCGATTCCTTCCTCTTGGTTATAGCCTTGCACTACAAGCTGTGCTTTGTTACGCGTTATTACTCCATTTTCATCAAGTTTATTCCTAAACACCCATCGGGTGCCGATTACTCGATGATCTCGCAGAGGGGGGACAAGGTCCCAAACCTCATTTATCCTGAATTGATTTAGTTCATCTTGCATTGATAGAAACCAATGCTCATCGAGTAACGCCTTCTTAGAGTTTTTAGGTTCAACTTGTGGCACAAAAGCAGAGCAATAACAAAAATTACTAAGTTTAGAGCGAGTAGTTACTCCCTTAGAGATATCACCGAGAATGTTGTCAATTGGATGGTTTTTTGAAGACTTCCAAGCTGGAGGAAGTTCATCTTTATCAACATGATGATCATCCTCACTTTTCACTGGTTGGTGATCCTTTTCCTCCTCAATACGCACTGCTTCAGGCTGATCAATTCCCTTATCAGTGTCCTTGAGTACGTCTTCAGTAGGTACACCTGCACCATGAAAAGAACTACCTTCTCCAACATTTCTCGGATAAGACTCGTCAAAGGTAACATGAACTGACTCTTCAACTACACGTAACCTCTTATTATAAATTCTATACGCTTTACTTGACTAAGAGTATCCAAGAAAAATACCCTCGTCGGCCTTGGCATCAAATTTACCAAGAGTCTATTTCCCATTGTTTAACACAAAGCATTTGCAACCAAATACATGAAGGTGAGAGATGTTTGGCTTACGCCCTTTTAAAAGCTCATACGGTGTCTTGTTTAGAATAGGCCGGATGAGCACCCTATTCAAAACATAGTTGTACTTATGGCGTCGGCCCAAAAGTATTTTGGTAATCCACCATCATTGATCATAGTCCTTCCAAGTTCCTCCAAAACTCTATTTTTACGTTCCACTACCCCATTTTGTTGAGGGGTATGTGGTGCGGAAAAATTATGATCAATTCCGTTGGAATCACAAAATGCTTCAAATAAATGATTTTCAAACTCACCCCATGGTCACTTCAAATTGACCCAATGTTTGTGTTTAACTTGTTCTGAGATAACTTAGCAAATCCTTCAAAGGTCGAAAAGGTATCACTCTTATTTGCTAAGAAAATGGTCCAGCAAAACCTAGAAAAATCATCGACTATAACAAACCCATAATAGTTACCACCTAGACTTTTAACCCTAGATGGTCCAAAGAGGTCCATATGGAGGAGCTCAAGGGGTCTCATAGTTGAAACGATGTTTTTAGATTTGAATGAGATCCTTGTTTGCTTCCCCATTTGTCACGCATCACAAAGGTGTTCCTTTGTGAATTTAATTTTGGGCAAACTGATGACTAGGCTTTAGAGACTATTTTGGTAAGCAAATCAAAGTTGATGTGAGCCAACCGTCTATACCACAACCATGAATCTTCATTCATAGCGACTAGACACTTGTCTCCATTCAACGATACCTCATTTAAGTCTAGCATATAGACGGTGTTCACCCTCAAGCCCTTAAACACATTCTTTTTGTCGCTATCTTCAACTATGCAACAATATTTTGAAAAAGATACTTTATAATTCTTGTCACATAGTTGACTAATGCTTAAAAGGTTGTGTCCAAGGCCTTCCACAAGAAGTACATCAGAGATAGTAGTAGATGAGGGGTTACCTATACTACCTTTACCAAGTATCTGTCCCTTGTTGTTATCTCCGTAGGTGACAAACCCCTTTTTCTTTGCCACAAAGTTGATAAAAAGAGATATGCCTCCGGTCATGTGTCTCGAGCAGCCACTATCCAGAACCCATCTTCTTTCGGTGGTCTCAAGACTTTGTACCTACAAAAACAATCAAGGAAGAGTAGGTACCCAATTCTCATTGGGTCCTTTAAGGTGAGTGAAACCAAGACCGCACTTGGGCAACCATTGGTAGATGCCTTTCGGAACAAGAAACCTTCTGAAGCGGCATTTCGCAATAGTATGACTAGGCTTACAACAGTAAAGACAATTACGGTTCATTTGGAATTTACTCTTGCTATCACTATCTCGAATCATATAGGTATACTTTTGATATGGATTATTCATGCTCTCACTAAAATTTGATCGATCAATAGCAAATGTAACTTTTGGCTTAAGAGCCTTGTCCAATTTGGCCTTGAGGATTTTCACCTCTCGTTGCCAAATATGACAAGTGTCACAGCCCCAATTGAACCAAGAGGTAGGGTCCTCTTCAACCTTGGCTTTTGATGTGTCCACTATAGAGTTTTTTAGGGTTTCCAATTCCTTTTCGGAATTGGAAACCTTCTTCTCCAAATACGTGAAAATCCTTTTATTTGAGGCTAAACATTGAAATGCTTCCTTAGCCTCATAGTGTAACATGTCAAAAGCCTTTCGTAACTCTAAATGCGACATAGTATTAACATGATCATATTTAGAATGCTTTACATCTTTTGCTTTGTTGTGGCGTTCCATAAGACAAAAGTTAACGGATTCACTTTCGTCACTTGAGGAATCATCTTTCTCCGACTCACTATCGCTTTCCCAAGTGATGTATGCTCGTTGAGACTTGTTGGACTTTTTGTTTGAGCGACTCTTGCCATTATCCTTATCTTTGTCTTTCTTTAGAGATGGACAATCCTGCTTGTAGTGCCTGGATTTTCCACAGTTATAGCACGTCCCTTTTACCTTGCCATTTTTATTTCCGTCGCTTCTAGATTGCTTCCTAAACTTGACTAGATTTCTATCCGAGTGTTGAATATCGTTCTTACGAACATATCTATTGTACCTCTTCACAAATAAGCTCATATCATCACCGGATTCTTCATCTTTGTCATTATTGGTTTCATCATCACTTAGCTCTTGATGTGTGGACTTTGAGCAAGAAGCCTTAAGAGCTATCGACTTCTTCTCCGTGTCTTTTGCCTTCTCTTTCTTGATACTCTTTTCATGTTTATCCAAGCTAATGAGCACTTTCTCATGCTCATCGAGTTTACCAAAGAGTGTTGTGAGGTCTAGTGTAGCAAGATCGTTGGCCTCCTTGATAGCGGTGACCTTCGGTTGCCATTCCCTGTTAAGACACCTCAGAATTTTGTTAGTAGAAACCTCATTTGGAATTGGTTTACCAAGAACATGCAATTTGTTGATAATGTGAGTAAATCGTTTTTACATATCCGCAATGGCTTCCCCTTGCTTCATGTAAAACAAATCAAACTCTTGCGTTAGTGTATTAATACGAGCCATCTTAACATCATTAGTGCCTTCGTGGGCTACTTGTAAAGCATCCCACATGGCTTTGGCCGTTTCACAATGGGAGACTCAATAATACTCAACAACTCCCAAGGAGGATATGATCATATTACGAGCCTTCCAATCATAATTGTACTTTTTCTCGTCCTCTTCAGTCCATTGAGCTTCGGGTATAGGAACGACAATGCCTTCCGCGTTAGTCATAATAATTTCCATGGGACCGTTTAAAATAACGTTCCAAACCTTACGATCTATGGAATTAATATGGACGCGCATACAATCCTTCCAGTAGCTATAGTTTTCACCTGTAAAAACTGGAGCTCTATTATAAGCCCCCTTAGGTTCGTTCGCCATGATCCAAGAAGTTTTACCGAAGCACCAGAATTAACCGGAGCTCGTGATACCACTTGTTAGACGATGGCTATTGATCTAGAAGGGGGATTGAATACATCCCTCGAGTTTTACACGCAAATGGTTTTGAAAATTTAGTTTTAAAATTGTTTAACGGAAGCTACCACTAGATAGAACGTCTACAACGAACCTTCTACTAAAAAGATCGGATATGCACGAATATATCGAGAATGAGTATGGAAGAGAAAAATTCAGTTTGATTACTACACTTAAAAAACACAGTCAACAAAATATTGCTTGCTTGATGTTTAATCCAAACCAATGAGGAAAAATGATAAGCAACTAAAAACAATGTGTTCGATTTTTGCGTTGAAACAAATTATCAAACACCTAGTGTGCGTAAACACACTAAGTGAAGAATTTCTATGGAATGTAATATAGAGCTGCTCCAAGATGCAATTCAAGGAATTGTATCGATTTAACAAATAGTTTCTCAGCTCAAAATTACACTATGACAGAAATTTCGATAGATTGCGACTTCACAAATTCGAACAAACTGAATTATTAAAGAGTTAAGGGAAAGTGAGAACAAACGAGATTTGATTAGGCAGTTCCCTAATCGTCCTCGCTTTGGGTACCTCTGCCCCCAATTCCACAATTGGAATTGAGATATATATATATATATATATGTAGCTGTTGCAAATTGTTTATTACAAGAGAAAACTATGAACATCCAAACCCTTGAACGTCTTCGATCGTTGATGCAACATTTTCTCATCCCTTGATTCAAGATGAATCAAGTCCTTTGAATATGGTTGATCCAATTATCGTCCCACTCTATTAAACCGAACAAAACCTCTGTTCTTCAGTTACCTTCACTCGATCAATTGCAATATACCAAACTTCGAACCCAAACCTCACTTCTACGATCCTCCGATTACAGCTACTAAATCGAACAATTGATCCAATCGTCGGTTACCTTCGCACGGCTGAATCCCTGTAGAACAAAACGGTTTGTGCAAAAACCCCCGAAATCTTCCCGATTCTTGGAGGAGAAAACCTAGGGTTTTATTCAAGAAACACCTACCAAAAATCTCAACTCAGAAATGAAGATCACGTGCTTCCAAAATCTGAACGTTATCACCTTGAAACAATGAACAACTCAAACAAAGATTATTATGTGTAATTGTTTGTTCACTCAATGTTGAAGATGAAGATGAAGAGAAATGGCATAAATTTTCACGTTTCTTGTTATGTAAAAAAATGAGCTAAAATGATATATATATTATCCTAGACAATACAATAGAAACAACAGAGTATAGTCGACCTGAGCAATGTCGCGCGTTCACTGCGCAAAACTGCAGGTTATGCGTCGACCGAAGCAGGCTATGAGTCGACTCATAGTTCCCAGTTTTGGGCAAACATAAATGCAGAATGAGTGAGTCGACCGGTAGGTCGACGCGAGCACTCCCGCTAATTATACTAACATATGACACACGCTTAGGTTAGGCATGGCAAGAAAACCCAGGCCCGCCGGGGCCCGCCAGGACCCGACCCGAAATTAACAGGGGAAACCCGGTTTGATTGGGTGCGGGTGCGGGTGCGGGTAAAACCTGATTTGTAATTGCGGGTGCGGGTGCGGGGGCGGGGGGATGCTACTACCCGCCCGCACCCGCCCCCGCCCCCGCCCGGTCTTATAATATTTACTTTAATACTCATATTTAAATTATTTTATATCATATTTAGTCACTTTTGAAGAAGTAATTAAAAATCATCATTAGTCATTTTCACCATTCACTCAAACTCACATCTTTAGAAACAAATTTATTATTTAAATGGTTAAGTTTTTAATAAAATTGTTAATTTTTATTACTATTTAAGAAAAATATTTTTTTGCGGGTGGAGGCGGGTGCGGGTGCGGGCAAACCCGTTTCTATCGGGGGCGGGTCTGGGTGGTAAATTTTCACCCCGACTGGGTTTGGGGGCGGGGGGCGGGTCTATAACAGGGAGGCGGGTGCGGGTGCGGGGCAAGCTAAACCCGCCCCCGACCCGTCCCGTTGACATGCCTAGTTTAGGTCGACCAATGCAGGGTTGTGAGTCGACTCACACCCTTGGAACATGCAAAAATCCATTTTTGACTTTCCTAAAAGTGTTAAAACATATCTAATGAACCTAGACCATTTACTAATCATGATCAAACACTCTTAGACCACTTAATGAGCATTTCATATGACGTTTATCATTTGAATCTCTATATTCTAATCATGATAGTTTTGACATCATTAAAATCAAGTACATAGAGAGAATCTTCCCTCACAACCTTGGTATCACGATATCAAATGCTTCCTTCAGAAACAAGAGTACCCTCCTGGGGCATTCAGAAAGGATAGAAAGACCCTCAGAAGACTAGCAGGCAGCTTCTTTCTGAGCGGTGATACTCCCTAGAAATTTTGACATGGTCTTGCTCCGATGCATGGACAGACCAGAGGCAAACATGTTGATAAAAGAAATTCACGAAGGATCCTTTGGCACTCATGTCAACGGACACACAATGGCGAGAAAAATTCTAAGAGCAGGGTACTATTGGTTGACCATGGAATTCGATTGCTACAAGTACATGAGGAAGTGTCACAAGTGTCAGATATATTCCAACAAAATCCATGTACCGCCAACGCATCTCAAAGTTCTCTCTTCCCCATGGCCTTTTTCCATATGGGGAATCGACATGATTGGCATGATTGAACCTAAGGCTTCAAACGGACATCAGTTCATCCTGGTAGCCATTGATTACTTCACCAAGTGGGTCGAAGCAGCGTCGTACGCCAATGTAACCCGACAAGTGGTGGTCCGATTTATCAAAAACCAATATCATCTGCCGTTATGGTGTTCCGAGCCAAATCATTACTGACAATGGATCTAACTTGAACAACAAGATGATGAAAGAGTTATGTGCTGAATTCAAGATCGAACACCATAACTCATCTCCCTACCGACCCAAGATGAACGGCGCGGTAGAAGCGGCTAACAAGAACATTAAAAAGATCGTTCAAAAGATGGTTGTAACCTACAAAGACTGGCATGAGATGCTACCCTTTGCTCTTCACGGTTATCGCACATCTGTCCGCACTTCAATAGGGGCAACCCCTTTCTCTCTAGTATATGGCATGGAAGCAGTGCTCCCCATAGAAGTAGAGATCCCATCAATTCGGGTATTGATGGAAGCTAAGCTAACAGAAGCTGAATGGTGTCAAAGTCGACACGATGAACTGAATCTGATCGAAGAAAAATGAATAACGAAACTATGCCATGGTCAGTTGTATCAGCAAAGAATGAAGAAGGCGTTTGACAAAAAGGTCCGACCTCGCGTCTTCAGGAAAAGAGACCTCGTGCTAAAAAAGATACAATCATTTCTCACTGATTCCCGGGGCAAATGGACCCCGAATTATGACGGCCCCTATGTGGTCAAGAAAGCTTTCTCAGGCGGCGCCTTAAGACTCGCAACTATGGATGGAGAATAATTTTCCTACCCCACAAATGTTGATGTAGTCAAGAAATACTTCGCCTAAATAAAAAAAAACGTCTCGGTGGATTGAAAACCCGAAAGGGCGGTCCAGGAAAAAATTAGAGACATGATCAAAAATCATCCCGATGGATTGGAAATCTCAAAGTACAATCCAGGCAAAAGTTAGGGATACTGGCAAGTAACTACGTCTGACACGGATAAATCCTCAGCAGTTACACCACCCATTGAAAGAAAACTCCAGTCAAGGTCATCTTTGACAGAAGTTCAGGATGCCCTGAATTCAAAGTTGGTAGAAGGATAGTGGTCGTTATGTTTCAATGTAGCCGTTTTCCCTTAAATTACCATGTTCTAACTTTGTAAATACTCTATGGAATCACGCGTTTGGCTGATTTCCATCCTATCAATAAAATTTGAGCCCTTGTGCTTTTGTTTGAAATTCTTATTTGTTTTAGCTTTACAGAACGACGTTTTAACATGATTAACAATTCTTGAAACGAAACAAAAATGAATTTACTTGTCCAAACTTTTTCTGCTTTTTAACAAAGGTGGCAATTCTTTTGACTGTTGAACATCGAAAGAACATCAATCGCTTCTCCAAAGATGGCTGAGCTTCAAAGTGCATAATCAAAGTACTCCTTCTAGACCAGCACGCCTGAATGGAGGATCAGCTGTGTCAGATGCGAATATTCTGTCTAACACCCCCGGCAGAGTTCTTACCTCATAAGCCTGACCAACAGTTGTTCCCCGAAGGGACTATCTCTCCTAAGCAAGGCAGAATTACTATCGTGAACCTGTGATACTTTTCATCCCCCACTGTGGCCGAGTATCTAGTCGTGTTCATCCACTAGTCTGTATGTCACGTCAATTTTATTAGCATGAACATACATACATCATGCATTATTGATTTACATTCATGATCATATTGCATCACCATCTCTCTAGTCGGTCGTATCCCTTAGTGATAACAGTTCTCTCGATCGAGTGGTCAGTCATTTCCTCGTCAAAAAATATTGCGTCTGAACTATCTATCTCCTCCAATTTATTTCTGGATCAAAATTGACCCTTGACCACTTTGATAACTTGAACCTCTGAAAAACCAGAGAACCCTCGACAGACGTCACTCTTCGCCATTGAAGATGATATTTTGGCTTTCCCGGATTAAGGAAAATCCCCAGAGAAAGCCTCTTAATCATAGATTCGGTAATACAACAGTTTTTCTCCGAAAAATTCGTTGACAAAAAGTTCATCAGCACCTCAAAATTGGATCACATCATATGGAATTTCTCCGAGAATATCCCAAGAAAAGTATGATGTAATACCCCAAGCGGAAACAGTATCTCAAGAGACTCGTTTTCCCCGATAGAGTCGACAAATGGCGTCTCCAACAGAGAAGTTTGTACCCCTCTACAACTCAAACGACTGGGTTCCCCAGCAACTCTGACATCAAAGTTTTTCTATCAAATGGCATCTCCCCAAGAAAATTTGGCGAGAAGTTTGAGGAAAACCGCTACACATAGCGTCCCTTGTCAAGAAAGTTTATTGACAAAAGAAACTTAGACCAGTTCCTCGGTAGAAAACCCGGATCGAGGGGAAGTTTATTTTAGAAATTGAGACCAGTTCCTTGGCTGAAGACCAGGATCGAGGGGAAGTTTATTTTAGAAACTTAGACCAGTTCCTCGGTAGGAGACCAAGATCGAGGGGAAGTTTATTTCAAAAGAAAACTGAGACCAGTTCCTTGGCTAAAGACCAGGATCGAGGGGGAAGTTTACCTTTTCTAAGCATCATTGCTTAGCAAAAGAAGAAGGATGCGTGAACTTCCATTCTTAACCACCATCAAAATTTTGGGTATTTCGATATTTAATCCTCTTGCACCCCGAATGCCCGAATACCTTCGCCATTCACATCTCCGGGTCCAAGAAGATTAAATAGGGGCATCTGTCATACCCCAAATATTGACCACTAAGATTTCCCATCATTGTGTAAATCATCACCACAATATGGATGAATCATTATGCCTCATCAGTCTCTCCAAAGATGGGTGAACATTCTCTACAAACAATAATTAGGGTTTCAAGCCCTCTCTGAGCCTTAGACAAAGGATCAATCAAGAATTGAAATGATCTTCAACTTGTCTAACCTCTCAAACATCCCCAATGGATCAAGAGGACTCCCACATCAAGGATCAAGCACAATGTTGCAGCATTCCAGGTGGATTAAGCCTCAAGATCGCCAGTGTCACCAAGTTAGGGTTTGGTCGACCAGGGCCTCCAGATGGAAATTTTCCTCTGGGCATGAGCCAATGCTTCAAAGCATAACCTAACATACTTCATGGGACATCATAAACCAAATCATCAAGTCAATTTAGCCTCAGGGGATGCATTCACAAAAAATCAGGAATTAGGGTTTCTTGACCTAATTCACCCCTAAGTTGACTTTTGGGACAAATCATGAGCCAAGACCTCAGGACATGATTTGAGGGTCTCTAATACACCACATTGATCCATTTGCAACAATGGATTGATCCAAGAAGCTTGATCAACAAGTTTCAAATTCATCAGAACCACAATTAGGGTTTCGCGGGAAAAGTCAACTGTGCCTTTGACTTTTGACCCAGGAATGCTCCCAAAACTTGGGACATGATTCAATACACCCTATAACACCTATTAAATCACTCCATCAAGTTTGATTTAGGTCAAGGACTTGATTTCACAGAGGATCGTACAGTTTGGAATTCATTTGACAAAAAGTCAATTGTGCACAAAAGTCAACTTTGACTTTTTGAGATTTTTCACAAATATGGTTCTTTGACCCTAAAATGATGTTAATGTGTGATTGGAATCATCATTCATCAAGAAAAATCAAGAAAAATGGGATAACTTGTAAAAGGGGTAACCATAAAAAACTTAGAAATTTTCTAAGTTATGGAACAAAGTGGCTAGGATACCAACTTCCAAGGATCATAATTTGAGATCCAAGCAACCATTTGGGTTGATCCAAAGATGGATTTGTAGTTCTAATGGCACACTACAAAAGATTAAACTACACCTCATTCCAATTCCTCATGGATTTCAAGTTATGGAATGGCCAAAATCACAAAAAGTGAAAATGTCATTTTTTCCCAACACTTAGTGAAATTTTCACTAAGTCAGAATCTGCCTTCACTTTTTTCCAAATGTAGGAGCATTTTTCACTTGGATCCAAAAGGTATCAAAACAAACTATGATCACACATATGTTGTATCATATGTGAGCTTTCCAAAATGGCCAAGAACCCCATGAAACTCCACCTAAGCCATGAGATATGACCATGCCAATATGCCTTGCTGCAAACTGTCATGGCAAGGCAGATTTGTGCATTTTGCCTGATTTGCCAAATTTGTGCAAATGACAAACATGTTTATCCATCTGAACACCTCACTGAGGGACGAAGGAGGAACAAACACTGATCCATAAGCCTCCCAAGTCCTTGGAACTAAAAATAGCATGCCAAACCTAGAAATCCCTAAAGAGGGGACACGAATCCAATTTTGTTTTGGAGCATTCAATGGATGCACCAAGGTGGCATAGACATAGCCATTTCCAACTGAATTCAGTCAAGACATATCCAAGACCAACGGAACCAGCATCTTGTGCTCTAACCTCTAGTCAATGGCTAAAGGAGACTTGGATTCCCATTGATCAACATTGGCCAAACCTCTGCAGCAGTTGTCATTCACTATTGCTTGCAAAACAAACTTGATCTACTATAAATAGAGCTCATTTGTGATCATTTTGAGTACACCAAAGCCATCAAACAAATGCTTTCCTCACAATCTCCTTCTCACTTCCAAATTTGCCTTCCAAAGCAAGTCACTATTGGGTTTTGAGTTTGAGAGCAATTCCAGCCAAACCAATCACACACACCTCATAAACATCATATAGAAGTGATCCAAACACTCACATAACATCTGTAACACCAAAATCACAAAATCACTTGCCAACTGCTCAAGTTCTTGACAGAGGTGCAGTTGAGGTACCATCTCAAGTTTCAGCTTGTTTCAAACCACTCCAAACATTCAAACACACTCCTTGGAACCTAAGGAAGCAGTCCAGATCATTGGAACCAGCTTGCAACACCTCTAACATAAAACACGATCACCAGCTGCAAGAGGTAAGCATGAGCTCTTTTAACTCTATGATCCATGCATTTTTTGCTGCACAATAATTTGGCCATATGTTCATAATCATGCATAGAGTGTTTTCCCTCAATCAATTGCTTTGTTTGAATCGTGTATGGAATTTCTGAGCCTTCATACAAATTTTAGGGTTCTTGAGGTTTCTCTTTGATTTCTTATTCCATGCTTAAAATAAATGAAATTAAAGACCATAGACATGATCGTGAGGTGAAAACGAGCAGATTGATATGTAGATTGCATGATATAATCAAGTATTCAGTGAGATTGGATAGAAAATGCAAATCTGCAGAAACAGAGGGTGGCGCGTGTTCTTGCCATGTTCTTGGCGCCCTTTTTGAAAATTCAAATATTTGATTTTTGTGATTTTATTTAATTGATTCAAAAATTAATTTCTCTCTGAGTTTTAATGATTTTGAACTGATTCTTTTTTTAATAATTCACAAAAAAGTTAAAATATTTTATTTTACCAAAAAATCCCAAAAATATTATTTATTTCATATATTTGATATTTTTGCAAAGAATTAATGTTTTATTTGTTTTTGACATTTAAAATATGTTTTCTCCCTTGATTTTCCAAACTTAATTGATTTCCAATCATTTTGTGGATATAAGCATGATTTTTCAAACATTAATCCAAGATTAAAATTTGTTTTTCACACATGTTTAACAATTTTGATCATTTTAATTGAATTTTTATTCAATTAAAATATATTTTTGAAAACAAATTAGGGTTTTGATTAATTTAACCCTCATCAAACTTTTTAAAACACTTTGGGCCTCTAAAAGAGTGTAAGACCCAACCCCTTTTTGAAACGAAAATGATTTGGGCCTCAGATGTTGTATAAGATCCACTGTGTTTTCAAAAACCTCGGCGTGATCTCCGTTTTCAAATCAATAACCCTGGGCTTCTCCTTGAGTTGTAAGTCTCATCTCTTGTAAAAAAATAAATCTGTGGGCCTCTAATAGAGTGTAAGTCCCATCCCCTTTTGTACATAAACCATTTTGGGCCTCAGATATTGTATAAGTCCCGACACAATAAAAAAATCTCGGCGCGATCGCCAGTTTAAAATCATTTGGGCCTCTCCCTGAGTTGTAAGCCCCATTACTTGTACAAAAAACAATTTTGGGCCTCTAATAGAGTGTAAGACCCAATCCACTTTTAACCAAAACCTTTTTGGACCTCACATATTGTATAAGTCCCTCTGTGTTAAGAGAAAAAACCTCGGCACGATCGCCAGTTCAAAATAA
This sequence comes from Lathyrus tuberosus, assembly GCA_022829125.1. Classification (NCBI taxonomy): domain Eukaryota; kingdom Viridiplantae; phylum Streptophyta; class Magnoliopsida; order Fabales; family Fabaceae; genus Lathyrus; species Lathyrus tuberosus. The sequence continues at coordinate 10,364,453 of JALAZF010000115.1, forward strand.
AACCCTGGGCCTCTCCCTGAGTTGTAAGCCCCATCACTGATACAAAAACACTTTGGGCCTCTAATAGACTGTAAGACCTAATCCCCTTGTACATAAAAACTTTGTGGGCCTCACATATTGTATAATTCCATGTGTACAGTTTTCAAAACAGCGGTGCAATCATCGTTAAAACTTGGGTCTCTCCTTGAGCTGTAAGCCCCAACAAACTTTTCAAAGAACTTTCTCTTTTGATTTTAAATATAATATTGTTATCAAAGTTTTTCTTTGTTGAACAACTAACCAAATAGCATGGAAGCTCTACAACTGGTAAGTATTTATCCGCTTTCATATGTATATAATTGTATTGTGGGGCTGCTTCACTGTAAGTCTTCTTTCACATCCTTTTATATACTTGTCAAATATCAACTGTGTAATACTAGTATAGTTAATTAGATTTTTCCCTGGCAACTATGTCTAGCACTAGGTAAAGCCTGTTGGTCACTCTTAAATACAGTCAAAACTAGATCCCCCATAGGATTACCAGACACAGTCTTCCCTCCTCTTGTGGTTAAACAATATGGAAATGTGAAAGGCAACATTCTCGGTGAACCCTTTCTCAGACTGTCACTCTTAGAAATTGTCAAAGAAACTCTACTCCCCAGAGTTGATCTATTCTCCGTGAATAGCATCTCTTGAGTTTCTTCCAAATTCTCAAACTTTCCTGGCTTGATCTATTCTCGGTGAATAGCATGTCTTGAACTTCTCTTGGTTTGGGGACCCACAGGCTTCCTAAAAGCATCCCTGCCTCCTCTTGGGCATTGTACAAGGACCCTTCGACTTCTTAGAAGTTCTCATGCCTTCTCTTGGGCTTAATACAAGGACCATGATGACCTCTTAAAGGTATAAGACAGAACTTAGTTATCCTTTGCTAGAGCAGTTTTTCCAACGTCTAAAACTCCGGCCGTTGTAGGGTTGATACTCATCCCTTAATGCCCGTGCCTCCTCTTGGGTATTGTACAATATATAAAACTCTAGACTTGGACAGTCTAAACCCCCTTGAGTCTCAAAGACATTCTCAAGTTCCCTTCAAACATAGTCAGAAACTCGGTCTCTCATAAGAGTTCCCCACACTTTGACCCGCTTCAGGATCTCCAGACTCCACAACGGTAAGTCAACCTCCTCTTGGGCTTTGTACAATGACTCTCCCCAGCGGAGTTAACCTTTTCAGACTCTCTTGTTGAGTCACCTCCCCTTTAGCCTCCATCTCGGGCTTCATACGAGATAGAAAATCACTCTCTTGTTGAGTATAAAAGACTCTCTTATTGAGTCAAAGTCCTTTTTAGCCTCCGTCTTGGGCTTCATACAAGACACTTATAAAATCACTCTCTTGTTGAGTATACAAGACTCTCTTGTTGAATCAATTTCCTTTTAGCCTCCATCTCGGGCTTCGTACGAGACAGAAACACACTCTCATGTTGAGTATAAAAGACTCTCTTGTTGAGTCAAAACCCTTTTTAGCCTTCGTCTTAGGCTTCGTATAAGACAGATAAAAAATACTCTCTTGTTGAGTATAAAAGACTCTCTTGTTGAGTCAATTCTCTTTTAGCTTCTATCTCGGGCTTTGTACAAGATACTAAAACACTCTCTTGTTGAGTATAAAAGACTCTCTTGTTGAGTCACTTCCCCTTTAGACTCTATCTCGGGCTTCGTACGAGACACTAAATCACTCTCTTGTTGAGTATAAAAGACTCTCTTGCTGAGTCAAACTTTTTTAGCCTCCGTCTTAGGCTTCATATAAGACAGATAAAAGATTCTCTTGTTGAGTCAAACCTTTTAGCCTCTGTCTTAGGCTTCGTACAAGACACAAAAAAGCACTCTCTTGTTGAGTCAACCCTTTTAGCCTCTATCTCGGGCTTCGTACGAGACAACAAATAAAAATCATCCTCTTGTTGGGTCAATCGCCTCCTCTTAGGCTTTGTATAAGGAAAACCTCGGTTGAATCAATCAACCTTTTAGCATCAAATCTGTGCATTGCTCACAACATACGAACATCAACAACTCCTCTTTAGAGATGCCAAATTCTCTCTCATCCAAAACCCTTTAGCTTCACATCTTGGGCTTTGAACACGATACAAATCACCTTTAGCTTCATGTCTTGGGCTTTAAACAAGACACCAAAACAACCTTTTTCCTCCCATAGATTAGGAGGAACTACGATCGCTCTGATTTCCCTGTTTCAGGAATACGTAGGCATAAGATTGCAAAAATCTTAGCGAGCACACTAATCAAAAACCCAAAATCTAGTATCTCCATCAAATCAACCCAAAAGCATCAAATCTAAACACATTACCAAAAACCTCACGAATAGTCCAAACACTGTGTTCTTAACAAAATAACCTAAGAGTGACCCACAATCTTAATAGCATCTGTAAACCAGCAGTCATTTGTTTAAACTCAGTATGCAAGCAGGGTTAATTGGAGACATCTATTTCCCTTCCTTAATTAGCTTCAATAGGATAAAAAATGAATTGAACCGTAGTACCCCAAAGCGATAGTACTTCGCAACCACGCAAAAATTTGCGCTACATTATCTAACAGTTATAGTCACAATAACTGTATCATCCTACTTGAAAGACGCCCATTTCAATAAAAATTTCAATCAAGCATTCTTTACTAACAAGCTAACTCGGATTTGCTTAAAAGCTTCATCGATGAACAATACACAATTCATTACCTACGGTTTTCTTAATCTGTACAAGTATTTATGTCTTCCACAATGTATCAAATCGATACAGAGGGAGACTTACAAGAAAGCCTACGACTCTCGAAACCCTAAACCTTATTTTCTACTTTACAAAAGTGTTACCATAGTTAAGTTTTTCAGTCCTAGGTCTTGGTCATCTTTTATAGTCTTCTGCTTCTTTGGGCTTCAAATCTTCTGTTGATTTCTCCCTTGATCCACTGCTGTGATCGCTCCTTGAACCTTGCACCAGAATTAAAAGCTGCTATATTTGTTGAATATGGATGTTGGAACATTGTATTCGACATCTTTTTCTGCAACATTCTTCATTAAGTTTTAAACAAAATTTAGTCAAACTTCAGGAGCCTTCAATCTCCTCATTTTGACAAATTTTGGCTAAAACTCCTTCAAGACAATAAACCCAGGGTGCTCCTGAAGTCTCTTCACCCTGAGTGGCGGTTATGATTGGAATACTGATGTGAATCCAATCATGTTGGTGTACATGAGGAAGAGGATGACATACATAGGAAGAGGATGATATGCATTCCCCCTTCCCGTGAATCTATACTTCCTCACCTGGGGGGGGGAAGAATTTTAGGACTGAAGCAACCAAACACCAACATGGGTAACTCAGAACACAGGGCACGACTGTGTTCATAACTCAGATCACAGGACACGAAAGAAGGACTCAAAATATATGGGAAACCTGAGACTCAGTCAGAATTTCATAATATTATGTCCAACATCCTTGCAAACCAACTGCAAGGACATACTCAACCCTTGTACTTTTCTCCCCCTTTTTAGCAAAAAATTGACAAACATGTCCAAGACAGACCCATACCTAAACTGAACAAACCTAGAAGCGGATAAATCCCATGAGAACACAGCACAACAAAACAGATAACCTGAGACAATATGAAATCAAGATCACCTTTTATATACAAGAGCATTTTTCTTAGAATGTAGCGAACCATTGGAAGTAACACATGTCCATTCATTAAATGAAAGGATGTAACTTCACAGACCACAGTGCACCGGCCAAATCGCTTTTGACTGTTTCTTCTTTTAACGAGGACCATTCAAGGAATGCGCATTACTCAAGATGCATGTTTAACACGCGTTTCCTAAGACACATTCTCTCCACTGTCCTAACCAATCAATAAGGATACAACCATCCATCCTAACCAATGTTTTGACATCTTGTCAGACTTTGTTTAGTCCCTCTTGTAACATCTGATGCATATTCACAATCCCTTTCAATCAGAAGACCAAGATTAACTGACCAAGATGTTAATACATTTCCTTAAACATCTCCCAGACAGCAGCAAAGACTACCAAGATACTTGTATCACTCTGATTTAATCCATTGACACCCAATGATAGAATCAGAACAACCTGTTAAGTCCACCTAGAACTTATACCAGTAGCGTAATGTCACAACATCTCGTCTGACATTACATCCTCACCTGAGGCATTCTATCACAAACTGCTTGAAACCACAAACAATTTTGATAAACAACAGCACTACTGCAGAAATATATCCAAACAGAAGTTCAACTCCCCCTGTCTAAGATAACTAGTGCTCCTTTGCAAGAAGAACACCTTAAATTAATGGAAAACATAAGACGCATCTTCATGTCTTCAAGAGCGCACCCTCTGTTCAGCACATCTGCTGAACACATTCGCCTAATGCCTGATCCTCAAGCAATCCATGTACCACACTAGTACATTTAACAGACAGAAGTTATCCCCTATCTTTCACAAATGATGCTCCTTCAACAAGAAACACCCCAAAATCACCACATGATATCCCATGACAGCTTCATGATCATATAGTGAGAAAGTACCAGGACCACATCCTTGTAGCACAACCAACAAACTCTTGGATTGAGACTAAAAACACCATTGATCCCTCTCATCCAGAAACCATCCATACCCTGTACAAATCCACCTTGAATCTTACAGCCATAGATATCCTTGTTCCTTGAGATACATTCCAATTTAATCTGGAATGCTTCACATTCCTCAAAGAGACATACAGAGCCCCTTAGTTTGCTAGCTCGCCCAAATGTTCTTCACATTTGAAGGACATCAAACAAATGCTCCAGAGATCCTCAGCTTACCTGCTCCACAAGCACCAAACCGATCCACTTCTCTCTAGCATGACTTGTAGCAAAAGAAACCACCTCTCCACAAGCATTCTGACCTCAGCAAGAGTTAGTCTTCTAGATAAACACTCCATGATCCAAGACAATCTTCAATTTATCATTCTCCCATATGATAAGATAGAACACTTCTGATTCAACTGGTGAATATCAGATTCCAAAATCTGAACTCCAAGTTCAGAAACCATGATGATGTTCTAACATCAGTTAGGATATTCTGATCATATCACAAACACCATACACTATGGTTCTTGATACAATTACCACTGGACTTACTATCTGCATAATAATTCAACTGAAGATCTTTAGAGAACACAACCATCCAGCTTGATCAATAAGAACTCCAGACAATCAACGAGAAAAATAAACTCTCATTCAACTCCCAAAAGAAGGTAACCTTCCATAAGCATCTTAGGACTTCTACCACAAGCTCCAAGATATGAACAGAACCAGAACCTCCTTTGATTTTCAACCAAGTACCCTTCTGTACAAGAGTGATTAGTTCCAAGCACCTTGCTTGAATGCACGATAAAGATCAACCAAATGCCATTGTTTGATTAATCTCAGCTTTCTTCAGAATTCCAGAAAATCTTCTGATCCAGCAATGAAACCTAATCTTCAAGTTACACAATCCACTTACTCCATAGCAAGCCATCTTAGATACACCAAGATTCAGACATGTAACATCTACTCCTTCTTGCAGCTCCTGCAAACTGCATGAGATAGACCATTTTGAAGCATTAATTCCATTTATTTCAGAAAAGATCAACTTATCTTATGATGATGCACCACAACATCAACTAAGACCCTGAAGTTTCTACTTGATGTCACAACATCTAATCAGACATCCAGCTGAAGAATTCAGCTCTTCCTTCTGCCACTTAGTAGAACTTCCTCCCTATAAAAGAACAAGAGTTCCATGTTCTCATATACTTGATCAATGATATCAAGTTAGAGTAGACAACCTTCATCCTGTTTTGTTGTACTGCAACACTCACCTCATCTTCAGACATCCCAAACCTGCCAAAGCTTGATTTTTCAGAAGAGATTAGTCACACAAGATCTTTACAAAAGGAATCCCACCTTTCTTAAGTAGAGACTTCTGCAGAAGGTCAGAGATAACTGCGACTTATCCTTGACCTTCAAGATGAGTAAAAACACATGCTCCTACGCACCAAGATCATAAATAAACTGACCAAAGCAGTGCTATCACTATCACCATATTCTAGACAAGTTTCTTGCCAGGAAATTTTCTAGATAAAAATCAGATGCTTTTAGTAAAAACTGGAACACACCTGCTGCACTCCAATACTCCTAGGTCAGAAATAAACTGAACCAAGAGAATTTTCTTCATCTTCACTTCCAACAACACCACATTCTAGTCAAGCTTCCTGCCACGAAACTTCCTAGTCTAAATACATGCCTTGTAATAAAGACTGATCCTACCATACATACGTGTATGGTACCAAGATCATCAGCTACAACTCCTTTGCTCTAGAGATTCACTCCTTAAATCAACAGGCTTCTGCACATACTCCATTGTCAAGATGTTTCAACATCTTATAAAACATCAGTTCCTTATCTTGACTGTACCCATTCTACAAAGAATAGATCCTTGAGCAGATGCAACAAAAGATGTTGTACTTCCTGGTGTACCAACTTGTCACCAGATATCTTGTACTCCACCATACAAGGATAATCAATTAAATATTTGTAAATTCCACAAACCGAAATTGATCTTAAATCCTTGTCCTCAAAACCATACATCCCGTGGGATATATGATCTACCAGATATCAACACAACTGTGTCAATATCTTTCTAGTCAAACAACATGTTGAGACATCAAGTCTGCCACCCTTGACTCAACTTACCTATGACTTTCTTTTGCTAATAGAATCCTTATAAATCATGAATGGTGAAAATAAATCACCTCACATTATCTCTAAGTTGAATAACATCCATCAGCACCATAGATCTTCAGAAATCCATCTTCAATATGAAAAAATTATCCTTCTAAAAGAGCTCTTCAACCACGACCAGAGATGCCTTTATGAGTGTACTTGAGTGAAAACCCAAGTATCTTTGGCAACTTTGTCTAACCGAAAATTTACCAAATTCACAGATCATGAATTAGATAAGCACGATCTCAACTAACCTTCCCTTCAAATCGACTTTAAGATACAAGTTGGAACCAAACCTCCAAGTATCTAGTCAACATGAAAGAAATCAACTAACAACTCTCTCCATTCCATTTCTCCCGACTTTGGAACGATTAAAGCTTTCACAGATGCGGATATCTTCAAGAAAATAAGTCAACAACCAAGATCTTCCACCATCTTTCTTCTGTCGCAACTCTAGAATCCCATAAGTACCAGAGTTATTCCATCAGAAACATATGCAGCGGAACCACCAAGGAACATCTTCAACATGCCCTAATAAGATGTCAGAATATATTATAAGACACCATACAAGAGAACTAGTCACTCCTCCTGCAGTTTCTGTAGAAGCTCCTCAAAAAACATGACTAACCACCAATAGTTGTTACCTTCGATCTAGAACATCCATCCCATCCATTAATACCTTGAGTATGTCTGCGTGAATGATCTGATCTCCAAAATTCCTCCTTGTTTAAAGCGCCAGAAAGAATCTCCCAAGATCTCATCCAGAAACAGACAAGATGCCTGCTCTGATACCAATTGAAATTATGGCATAGTAGATAGCAGATGTCCTAACACATGTCAAGACATTGTTCCCTGCACAACTTTAAAACAAGAGCAAAACAAACAAAGTAATATTCAGAATATCAGCAACAGCAGTAAGACAGATGTTTCGACATCTGTTACAACATGTTAATCAAAACTGAACTGTAAATTGCAGAATGATAAACAACACAGAATATGATAATCCAATTCGGTGCAAATCACCTACATCTGGGGGCATACCAAGCCAGGAAGAAGAATCCACTATCAATAGTATAGTTTTATGTAAACAACCGGTGGTTTACAGTAAACAACCTCTGGTCTACCTATCACTACCCAATGAAAACTTTATCTAAGAACTCTATCCTAGATAAGAGAAACCCATATCACTCCCTAAATCACAACCTGTGACTATCTAACAGTTATAGTCACAATAACTGTATTATCCTACTTGAAAGACACCCCTTTCAATACAAAGTTCAGTCAAGCATCCTTGACTAACAAGTTAACTTGGATTTGCTTAAAAGCTCCATCCAAGAACAATACACGATTTATTACCTACGGGTCTCTGAATGTGTACAAGTACCTATGTCTTCCACAATGTATCAAATCGATACAAAGGGAGACTTACAAGAAAGCCTACGACTCTAAAACCCTAAACCCTATTTTCTACTTTACAAAAGTGTTACAATAGGTTCAATTGTTCAGTCATAGGTCTTGGTATTCTTTTATAATCTTCTGTTGTCTTGTGCTTCAAATCTTCTGTTTATTGATCCCTTGATCCACTATTGTGATCGTTCCTTGATTCTTGCGCCAGATTTAAAAGCTGCTATATTTGTCAAATATGGATGTTGAAACATTGTATTCGCCATCTTTGTCTACGGCATTCTTCATCAAGTTTTAACCAAAATTTAGTCAAACCCCGGGAGCTTTCATTCTCCCCCTTTTGACAAATTTTGGCTAAAACTGATTTCGAACAATAAACCTAGGGTGCTCCTGACGTCTCTTCACCCTGAGTGGCGGTTATGATTGGAATACTAATGTGACTCCAATCATGTTGGTGATACATTCCCCCTTTCCCCATGAATCGATAATTCCTCACCTAGGGGGAAGAATTTTGCTACTGAAGCAACCAAACACCAACATGGGTAACTCAGAACACAGGGCACGACTGTGTTCATAACTCAGATCACAGGACACGAAAGAAGAACTCAGAACATATGGGAAGAACCCCGAGACTCAGTCAAGATGTCAGAACATTCTGTCCAACATCCTTACAAACCAACTGCAAGGTCAGACTCAACCCTTGTACTTTTCTCCCCCTTTTTAGCCAAAAATTGACAAACATATCCAAGACAGATCCTACCCAAACCGAGCAAACCCAAAAGCGGATAAAACCCATGAGAACCCAGCACAATAGAAAAGACAACCTGAGACAAGATGAGGACGAGAACACCCTTTATATACAAGAGCGTTTTTCTTAGGATGTAACGAACCATTGGAAGTAACACATGTCCATTCAATGTGGGCATTAAATGGAAGGGTGTATCTTTATAGACAAAAGTTCACCGGCCAAATCGCATTTAACTGTTTCTTCTTTTTACCAAGGACCATCCAAGGAATGCGCATTTACTGAAACACATGTTTAACACGTGTTCCCTAAGACACATTATCTCCATCGTCCAAAGCAATTAATAATGATACAACCATACATCCTAACCAATGTTCTAACATCTTGTCAGACTTTGTTTAGTCCCTTCTTGTAACATCTGATGCATATTCATAATCCCTTTCAACTAGAAGACCAAGAGTAACTGACCAAGATGTTAAGACATTTCTTCAAACATCTTCCATTTAGCAGCAAAGACTCTCAAGATACTTGTATCGCTCTTGATTCAATCCATTGACACCCAATGACAGAATCAGAATCACCTGATAAGTCCACCTAGAACTTATACCAGTAGAGCAATGTCACGACATCTCGTCTGACATATCAACCTCACCTGAGGCAATTTATCACAAACTTCTTGAAACCATAAACAATCTTGATAAATAATCTGTACCACTGCAGCCACATATCTAAAACAGGAGTCTAACTCCCCCTGTCGTAGATACCCAGTGTTCTTATGCAAGACGAACACCCTAAATGAATGGAAAACATAAGACACATCTTCATGTCTTTAATAGCGCACCCTCTGTTCAGCACACCTGCTGAACGCATTCACCTAATGCCTGATCCTCAAGCAATCCATGTACCACACTAGTACATTCAACAGACAGAAGTTCTCCCCTTATCTTTCTCAAATGATGCTTCTTCAGCAAGAAACACCCCAAAATCACCACGTGATATCCCATGACAACTTCATGATCATATAGTGAGAGTACCAGGAACGCATCCTTGTACCATAACCAATAAACTATTGGATTAAGACCAAAACACCATTGATCCCTCTCTTCCAGAAACCATCCATACCCTGTACAAATTCACCTTGAATTTTACAGCCATAGATATCCTTGTTCCTTGAGATACAATCCAATTGAATCTGGAATGCTTCACATTCCTCAAAGAGATATACAAAGCCCCTTAGTTTTCTAGCTCGTCCAGATGTTCTTCCCAGTAGAAAAATATCAAACACATGCTCCAGAAATCCTCAGCTTACCTTCTCCACAAGCACAAAACTGATCCACTTCTCTCTAGCATGACTTGTAGTAGAAGAAACCACTTCTCCACAAGTATTCTGACCTCAGCAAGAGTCAGTCTTCCAGATAAATACCCCATGATCCAAGATAGTCTTCAACTTATCATTCTCCCATATAATAAGATAGAATACTTCAGATTTAACTGATGAATATCAGCTTCCACAATCTGAACTCCAAGTTCAGAAACCATGATGATGTTCTAACATCAGTTAGGACATCCCGATCATATCACATACACCATATACTATGGCTCTTGATATAATTCCTACTGGACTTATTATCAGTATAGTAAACCAACTGAAGATCTTCAGACAACACTGCGCCACCAGCTTGATCATTAAGAACTCCAGATAACCAAAGAGATAAATAAACTCTTATTCAACTCCCAAAAGAAGGTAATCTTCCATAAGCAAATTAGGGCTTCTACCACAAGCTCCAAGACATGAACAGATCAAGAACCTCCTTGATTTTTTTCAACCAACTACCCTTCTACCTAAGAGTAATTAGTTCCAAGCACCCTGCTTGAATGCACGATAAAGATAAACTAATGAAACCTAATCTTCAAGTTACATAATCCACTTACTCCATAGCAAGCCATCTTAGATACACCAAGCCTTAGATATGTAACATCTACCCCATCTTGCTGCTCCTGCAAACTGCATGAGATAGACCTTTTTGAAGCATTAATTCTATTTATTTCTGAGAAGACAACTAATCTTATGATGATGCGCCACAACATCAACTAAGAACTTGAAATTTCTGCTTGATGTCACAACATCTGATTAGACATCTTGCTGAAGAATTCAGCTCTTCCTTCTGCCACTTAGAAGAACCCCTTTCCTATAACAGAACACGAGTTCCATGTTCTCATAGACTTGACCAATGATATCAAGTTAGAGTAGACAACCTCCATCCTGCTTTGTTGTACTGCAACACTCACCTCATCGTCAGACATTCCAAACCTGCCAAAGCTTGATTCTTCAGTAGATATTTTTCACACAAGATATTTACAAAAGGAATCCCACCTTCCTTAAGTAGAGACTTCTGCAGAATGTCAGAGATAACTGCCACTTATCCTTGACCTCCAAGATGAGCAAGATCACATGCTCCTATGTACCTAGATCAAAAATAAACTGACCCAAGTTGTGCTATCACCAGCACCATATTCTGGACAAGTCTCTTGCCAGGACACTTTCCAAATAAAAATCAGATGCTTCTAGTAACAACTGGAACACACCTGCTGCACTTCAATGCTCCTAGGTCAGAAATAAACTGAACCAAGAGAATTGTCTTCATCTTCACTTCCAACAACACTACATTCTAGTCAAGTTTCCTGCCACGAAACTTCCTAGTCTGAATACATGCCTTGTAATAAAGACTGATTCTACCACACACACGTGTATGATCCCAAGATCATCAGCTACAACTCCTTTGCTCTAGAGATTCACTCCTTGAATCAACAGACTTCTGCACATACGCCACTGTCAAGATATTTTAACATTTTATAGAACATCAGTTCCTTATCTTGACTGTACTCATTCCCCAGAGAACAGATCTTTGAGCAGCTGAAACAAGAGATGTTGTACTTCCTGATGTACTACTTGGCATCAGTGATCTTGTACTCCAACATACAAGGATAATCAATTAAGTACTTGTAAATTCCACAAATAGTAATTGATCTTAAATCCTTGTCCAGTAACCCTATCATACCGTTGTAGATAAACTCCAACAGATTACTTCATACAAGTATCTTTCCTGACAAACAACGTGTTGAGATATCAAGGCTGCCACCCTTAACTCAAGTAACCAAGATTTTCTCTGAACAAACCCTATTTACCTCAACAGATCTGAAATCTCCTTTCAGATTGGATTCATCCTTAGGATTAAGAAAGAAGAATCCTTCCTTGTAAATTTGGATGGTGAAAATAAATCACCTTCACTTTCTTCAGATTTATGTTTGATAGAAACACCCTCTAGTCAGAAGAGTAACTAGAAGTCTCCAGATGCACGACTGAGATGCCTTTATGAGTGGGCTTGAGATAAATCTCAAGTATCTTTGACAACTTAGCCGAAAAATAATTTACCAAATTCCTAGAGCATGAACTTGATAAATCCAATCTCAACTCACCTTATCTTCAAACTGAATTCAGGATACAAGATAGAACCAACCTTCCAAGTACCAAGTCACCATGACAAACATCAACCAAGAACCCTCTCTATTCCATCGCTCCCGACTCTGGAATGAAAATATGCTGATATCTTCAAAAGAGGAAACCGACAATTGAGATCTTCCACAATCTGTCTTCAGTCACAGCTCCAGAATCCCACAAATACCAGAGTTCTTCCATCAGAAACATATGCAGTGGAACCACCAAGGAACACCTTCAACATGCCCTAATAAGATGCCAGAACATCTTATAAGACACCCCAACAAGAGAACTAGCCACTTCTCCAGCAGTTGTTGTAGAAACTCCTCAGTAAACATGAACAACCACCAGTAGTTGTTACCTTCGATCCAGAACATCCATCCCATCCAATAATACCCTTGAGCATGTCAGAGTGAATGATCTGATCTCCAAAACTCCTCCTTGTTTAAAGCGCCAGAAAGTATCTCCCAAGATCTCATCCAGAAACAGACAGGATGTCTGCTCTGATACCAATTGAAATTCTAGCATAGTAGATAACAGATGTCCTAACACATGTCAAGACATTGTTCTCTGCACAACTTTAAAACAAGAACATAACAACAAACTGATATTCAGAATATCAATAGCAACAGCAAGACAGATGTTTCGACATCTGTTACAACATGTTAATCAAAACTGAAGTGTAAATTGCAGAATGATAAACAACACAGAACATAATAACCCAATTCGGTGCAAATCACCTACATCTGGGGGCATACTAAGCTAGGAAGAAGAATCCACTATCAGTAGTATAGTTTTATATAAATAACCGCTGGTTTACAGTAAACAACCTCTGGTTTACCTATCACTACCCAATGAAAACTTTAATTAAGAACTCCATCCTAGATAAGAGAAACTCGTCTCACTCCCTAAATCACAACCTGTGATTATCTAACAGTTATAGTCACAATAATTGTATCATCCTACTTGAAAGATACCCCTTTCAATACAAAGTTCAGTCAAGCATCCTTGACTAACATGTTAACTTGGATTTGCTTAAAAGCTTCATCAAAAAACAATACACGATTCATTACCTACGGGTTTCTGAATCTGTACAAGTATCTATGTCTTCTATAATGTATCAAATCGATACAGAGAGAGACTTACAAGAAAACCTACGACTCTCAAACCCTAAACCCTATTTTCTACTTTACAAAAGTGTTACAATAGGTTCAGTTGTTCAGTCCTAGGTCTTAGTCTTCTTTTATAATTTTCTGTTATCTTGGGCTTCAAATCTTCTGTTTATTGATCCGTTGATCCACTGTTGTGATCGTTCCTTGATTCTTGCACCAGATTTAAAAGTTGCTATATTTGTCGAATCTGGATGTTGAAACATTGTATTCAACATCTTTGTCTGCAATATTCTTCATCTAGTTTTAACCAAAATTTAGTCAAACCCCAGGAGCTTTCAGAAATAATCTTACCCCTTGATTTTCAAGATAAACCGAGATATAAGATACACTAGTTTTAAAAATGATAAAAAGTGTTGCTGATGGGGTTCGAACCCATGTGCATATAACTTTAACTCTTAGATTTAATTCCACCGAGGTGATAAGTGGTGAGTTTTCATGTCGTCCTTCGTTACATCGCTTCTTTAGCTGAGGTATTATGCATTTAGAGTCCGAGGTAAAAAAACGCCTTTTGTAGTAGTGTATAGGTCATCCGTTAGAAAATTGTCATGGATAACATAATGTCAAGTCAACGAGAAAGGAAAAGAAAAAGATAACGCATATGACACTTTGTGTTCCAAAATCTACTCAACCAACACAAAAGGTTACTACATCAATAGTAGATAAGATACCAAGAAATGTTCCTATTTTTATGGAGAAAATTTTGTTTCTGGATTAGATAATACTAATGTATCGATTGAAAAATAAACATTGGTTTCATTATTAAAGCTATTTCATGAAGTTGAGAGAGGTATCTATCACGAGACATAAGATCAAGAAGAAATTATTCTTGAGGTTCACCGAAAAAATTGGGGTTCATACATCTCAAATGGTTACAAATTCAACAGAGAATCAAGAAAGAAAACAAAAGAAAGAAATATCACCTGCTATGAAATATTTAGTCAATTGAGATAATAAGAGGCAAAGTGAAGAGCATCCCTAAACTACTTATGGTGGAATCCTTATTGAATATGAACAATTGGAATATCGCAGATTCGAACTCACACTCCGGCACTTGGTGTCCCACACAACTACCAACTGAGCTTCCTTAACGAGATGTATGTGACTACTTTAAATATATTTATAGTGTTTTGTGGTGTATAATCGAACTTAACTATTTATTTACCTCACAACTGACTCATTATCATACTTATCCACAAAAGAACCGAAATCTATTCACCTCTTTAAAATTAGTAAACTTCATTATATAGCCGTAACTAATGGTGGTAAAATAGGGTCGACATGTTGGACATGTTTATTTTTTGGGTTGGATTAAAGTTTTAGATTCACACCCTCTAATATGTTTGTTTTTTTCTGCTTTATTTTTTTCAGACTTTTACAAATATGAGCATTAAGATAAATTTTGACTTTTTTAAATTTAAAAGGCGCAATATTTGCGAATCTATCTCACCTTATTATTTTTGTGTGTAGGACAAATTAATATTTTAAACTTGTATCCTCTATTTTATCTGTCCCATTCTATTCCTTTTTTTTTATGAATTTTTACAAAATAGATTTAAATGAGGCGGACAATACCCATTTACTATCCATAATAATATCATATAATGAGAAAATAGAAATACTGTTCCTTTATACCAAAAAAATGTTTTTTTTTGCTTTGCGCACTCTAGTAATCCAGAGCTCGTGCCGAGAGCTACTGACACTGACCAAGTATTGTTCCTACCAGGAATCGAATTCGGTATTCCCCGAACCTTCGTCTCTTAGCAGGAGTTCATTTACCACTCGAGCCAAAGTACTTGGTTAAAATGGATTTTTTTTTAAACAAAAAAAATGTTTTTTTTTCTTCTCTTTCGCTTCACTTCACCAAAAATAATCTATTTTAAACATAATTTGACACATCTCCACCTTAGTAATTGAGACACATAATAAAAGAAAAATATTTGAACTTTTTTCCACTTCAATGATTTCTTAATTTTTCAGAAAAATTAATTTAAATTCCTATAGAATGTTAACAAAACCGAGATCTCTGTTTTTATTTTATAATGTTTAATATATTTTAACATAACCATGCATATATTAGTCATTGTGACATAATCATTACATAGCTAGATGATATACAAAATGGAGAAAAATACACATATAATATTACTACATGATAATAATATAGTTCATGAAGATTATAATAACATGATGAGTGAGAACGTAGCAATATACATTTATTATTATTATTTTAATCAAAGATTGATTCAGCAAAAGAATCAAACTCGAAATTGCAAATACCATCCACGTTCAAGAGCTGGAAATATTCATCATAGAGTCTCTCTAGTGTTCCCCGATCATTACACGTGTCAAAATATGATTCGCATTCAATATCGTTGACCAAGTCATGGTCATCACTAGAGAGCCCAAATCCGTCATTTTCACCAATCTCACCAACCTCGCAAACAACGTTGTTGTTTATGTTTACCATCACTTGTTGTTCCGGTCCTTGTTTTTGTTGGCTACCGGATGAAGAATTTGACTCAAACGTAAATGAACCACTATCTGTTCTTGGTAAAGTTAAAGCCTTAATCCTAATAGGTTTCGGTAAATAAACTTGAATTTTCTCTTCCTCTTGATCACTACCTTTTTTCTTGTCGTTTTTCTTTTGCTTGTTGTTATTATTCTCCTTTTTTTTGTTGCCACCAACGTTGTTGTTTTTCTTGGTTTTTCGCTGTTGCTGTTGTTCTTCATGATCTGTAACATTACATGTTTGTTCATTTCTTTGCATCTTTTTGAGAAGATGTGTGTTCCAGTAGTTCTTTATTTCGTTGTCAGTTCTTCCTGGTAATCTTCCGGCTATAAGCGACCATTTATTTCCGAGAAGTGAATGTAATCTTATTATGAGATCATCTTCTTCTTGAGTTATGTTTCCTCTCTTTATATCGGGTCGAAGATAATTCATCCATCTAAGTCTGCAACTTTTTCCACATCTAAGAAGTCCTGCAACGACAAATTATACAGAAATAGAAGGTAAACAGACGATAAAATAATCTTGAATAAACACGTAATTAATTATTCAATGTTTCTAACGTATACAATATTCATAAAAAATGATGATGAAAGATTGTTACCAGCTTTTTTAGGAAGTGATTTCCATTGGCCTTCACCATGAGCTTGAACATATTTTGTGAGCAATGCATCTTCTTTAGTAGTCCATGGACCTTTGTGCAATCCAACTTTGGCACAGCATGGAGCTCTTCCCATTTTTCTTCTACGTTTTGTTTTTGTTTTTGAAGACTCACACTATTGAAAAGTGGAAGAACAATTAAGGTAGAAAGTGCCTCTCTATCTAAGAAGTAGAGCACGTAAAGATCACAACACTTTGTTCATTTATATAGGAAGTCGAGTAGACACTTCTATTTTTTTATTATTACTAATATTATTAAATATTACTATTATTATTTATATTATTTTTTACTTTTCCATGGCATAGACAAAGGCAAAGACAATTTGTATGCGAGTTGAAAGCTGTGGCTGCTATATATTATTGTTTTTCACGACGTACATCTCCTATATACACGTCTATATAATGTGTTTCCTTTTTGAGAATGTTATTTTCACACCACTCTATTTTAATGACTTTTTAGTTTTTACTACTCCAAATTATAATAATGATAGGGTTTTAAGGCGACTTATTTAGTGTTAAATCTCCGATTTTATCATTTATTTATATTTATATATCAACATAAATATTATTAATATTTATAATTAGATAATTTTTTTAAAAAAATATGGTTAAAAAAATATATGAGAGACATCATACTTTTAAATGTTAAATAATATCACTTAGACTAAAATTTAACAATTTTATTAGTATTTATGGGCTTTAAAAAATTATTTTTTGTAAAATTTATATTAGTCAATATTTATATTTGAATTATTTTATTAAATAATGGCGATTATATATTTTTTTTATATATCTAAATTAGCATATTTATCATTTTTTTACTTCGACTTAGCAACTTTTTTCACCTACGACAAACCACCTAAGTTATATTACTGTTTCTATATTTAAAAATTGTTCAGGTGAGTTTTTTCTTTCGCCGTATTTTTTTTTTTGAAACAGCCAAAAAGGATTTTAACATTAATTAGGCATAAGAAATGCCAACCAAAATACAATAAACCAGTGACCTGCACTAGTATATCACACCAGAAACAATATCTAAACGAAGGAAAATTACAGCACATCAACTACATTATGCTAAACCCCTATGAACCAACAAAGTGCTCCACCCCACAAAAACCCAACACAGCAGGCCTCAATCTTCAAACGCCAAACGGCATCCGCAAGGACAGCCAATGCATAGGCCAAATAGCAGCAGCCTCTATACTAACCTCAGAACTGGTTTTCAAGAGTAGCATGACACTGCACTACCCTGCCAAAAATAGAACAAACCGCTGCCAGCTTACCATCCGACTCCGCCTTACGACACCTCTGTTCCAAGAATATCTAAAGCGAACAACTTTTGAGCCTCGGTAGAACCGTATTTAATTCAGACTGCTGTTAATAAAAAATCGTAAATAATGGATAAAGCTGAACCAACTCTTTTGTCGTGATATTCTCTTTTATTTTTTTAGTGATACCACGTGTAATCAAACTGTATAGTCATATTGTTCCAAAAAAAACTATTAGTCATAGGCAACTGTTTTAGAAGCTAATGAATCAATTAGCATAGTAATGGAAGAAAAGTATTTTAAAATATCAGAGTGTATAACATCTAATTTTTTAATATTATAGTAATACTCTAAGAGTATTTGATACACATGTGAGGATAACTATTAGTAAAACGTCACAAGGATTTGATTGAGCTATATTATAAGTCATTCAGTCTTCCCTCGTGTTTTCTTTTTTTTTGAAAAAGAAGCTAAAAAAAATTAGAGAGAGCTACTTTTATATTAACACTCAATTGTTGAATACTCCTCTCTCTCCCTCTTATCCTATTTTTTTAAAGAATTATCTTTTAAATTCTTTTAGATTCAATGAATGTATAATATATTAGGTCTTTTTGTTTTCCATATACATTAGTTTTTCTTTTAAGCAATTGAATAAAAATGAGTATATGGTGTATTCCCCAATACAAAGGTTAAGGCAAATTGAGAGAAGATAAATAAAGGTAAGTAAAACGGACTCGATTCGTTTTGGACCGATCAAGGTTTCAAGTATGTGTCTTAAATAATGTTCGTCTCGCTCCGATCCATTTTATACGTACTTATACGAAACGAACATACCCGTTTATTATTCCTAAATTAAAGGAGTCTTGCACTATTCATAAAAATAAAATTTTATGAATATATCTAAAAATAAAGAGTCCAAATACATTAGTTATTTAATATAAAAGTAAACACATTTTTAAAATTGAACCAAAGGGTGTATTATTATCAAGTTACTTTGAAGAGGCTGAAATCAGTGTTAAAAACCTGGAATAGAGAGGTTTTTGGTATTCTCGATCTTGATGTTGAAAAGGCGACTCTCTTGGTCAATGATTTGGAATCTCTTAAAGCTGAAGGTTGTATTACTGATTCTGATCTCCATTCGAATAGGCATTTAGAAGACAACATGAAATTATGGCAATCCTTGGCCTTTAGAGAAAGCTTTTTGAGACAAAAATTGCGGCGCAAGTGGATTAAAGAAGGCGATTCCAATTCCAAGTTTTTCCATCAAGTCATTAAGAACAGGTTTAGGAGAAATAAGGTGGTTGGTCTTAATTCGGATACGGGCTGGATTGAAGAGGTTGAGGAAGTCAAGAACGAAATCAAAGAGCACTTTGAGGTTAACTTCAAAGAACCGCAATCTCACCTCCCCACTTTAGATGACCTGGTTTTTAATCATCTTTCTTTGGAGGATTCGATGTCCTTGGAGCGTCCTTTTGACGAGGAGGAACTAAAGGAAGTGATTTGGCAATGTGCAAACGACAAAAATCCAGGACCCGATGGTTTTAACATGCATTTTTTCAAAGTTTGTTGGGATTTCCTCAAGATTGATATTCTGAATTTTGTTAGATTTTTCCATCGTAACCTAAAGGTTCCAAAAGCTGTTACTGTTTCTTTTTGTGCCTCATCCCAACAACGGAGAATCCTCAATCTCTTGGTGAATATCGTCCCATTTGCTTGATTACGAGTCTTTAAAGAATTTTAGCCAAAATCTTGGCTTCAAGGTTGAAGTGTGTCATGGAAGGTCTTATTTCAAAGAATCAATCGGTTTTCCTTAGCGGCCGTCACATTCAAGATGGAACCTTGGTGGTTAATGAAATCTTGGATTATGCAACAAGATACAAGAAGGATTGTTAGGTGATCAAAGTGGATTTCCAAAAAGCCTATGATTGTGTGTCATGGGATTTTTTGAGATTCATGTTGAGGTCGATGAATTTCGGTTCTAAATGGTTATCGTGGATGGACTATCTCATTTTCACTAGTTCCATGTCCATTTTGGTGAATGGAAATCCTATCGCCGATTTTCATGTGGAGAGAGGATTGAGGAAAGGGGATCCACTCTCTCCATATCTCTTCTTAATTGTGGCGGAAAGTCTAGCAGGCCTTACCGCTCAAGCTTCTCGTTTGGATGACTTCAAGAGGTTCCAATTCCTGAGTGATTTGACTTTCGATTTACTTTAATTTACTGATGACACTATTCTTTTCTGTGATGGTTCATGGGCTAATCTTTGGAGCTTTAAAGCGATTCTTCGAAGTTTTGAATTGGTTTTGGGCCTCAAAATTAACTTAACCAAAAGTAACATTTATAGTCTGAATTTGAAGGAGGACCTCCTTACTGCATAATCGTCTTTTCTTTCCTGTAACATTGAAATGCTTCCTTTTTCTTTCTTAGGAGTTGAGGTGGTTTTGAATTCTAGGAAGAAATCTTCCTAGAAGAAAACGATTACAAAGTTTCAGAATAGGTTTTCAAGTTTGAAAGGAAAACTCATGTCTATTGGAGGTCGAATCACGATGTTAAATGTTGTTTTAACTAACATTCTAGTTTATCAGTGTTCTTTTTACAGGGCTCCCGCAACGATTATTAAAGAGGTCATTTCCATCCAACGAAATTTTCTTTGGGGCGGTGCAACCGATCATAGGAAAGTTTGTTGGGTGGGTTGGGATTCTGTTTGCAGGAGTAAGAAAGAGGGAGGTCTAGGGATCAAGCACTGCAAACTTTTCAACCAAGCTCTTCTTTGAAAATGGTGGTGGCGGATAATCACAGATCCTTCCCCTCTTTGGAAAGATCTCTTGACCTCCAGATATGGAGATCTTCATTCAATTTTTTTCAGCTCATCTCCTTGCAATTTGAAGAATAAGGATTCTATCTGGTGGCGGGATTTGTTGAAACTTCGCTTTTTACCCTCTTCTTACTCGAATTGGCTCTCGCGTCACATAAGGTGCAAGTTGGGGCAAGGATCTACGATAGAATTTTGGAACTCTTATTGGTTAGGAAACGAAACTTTGACTACAGATTTTCCTGATCTTTTTGACATTGCTGCAAATCTGAATTTCAAGGTGAAATATGAAGGTTATTGGATCAATGGTGAGTTGCATTGGCATATTAATTTCAACACCCTCTGTTTGAACTCTATTGAATGTTTTCTTCTGTCGGAGCTGCAACACATTCTCATCCAGGTTAAGCCTTCTTTTGATTTAGCCGACTGCTTCGTTTGGTGGCCTGCTAAGGGCCAGTTCTCGGTCAGCAGTGCTTATGGCATCCTTGCAAAATCTCAAGGCAGTCCTACTCCTCTCGTGTCCAACACATTGCAGACTTTACCATCTGTTTGGAAGTCAAAATTTCTGAGTAAAGTTCAACTTTTTTGCTGGAGATTGTTCCCTAACCGCCTCCCAACTAAAGACCAATTTCGTCGTCGAGGTATTTTAGTGGATTCAAATTCTTGGTTATGTCTGTTATGCATTTGTTCTGTTTTTGTGCTTTCAGTTTGGAAGTTTGGAATTTGGTTGGTCGTTGGGTCTGTTTGCCGTCTATTGGTTTGGTCAATAGTGTGCATAATCACTTCGTTTTATTTACTAACAGATTGAATACATGTTATGATTAGCACACACTTAGTTCGTTTTGGTTTTATGTCTCTTGGAACTTATGGATTCGTAGAAATTTGTTATTATTCAAACCAAAGGAGGGTATTATTTGGAATTGTTTGGACAATATCAAGCGCTCTAGCTGAGAATGGTTCAATTGTTTTCACATGTTTTCTTTTCATTTGAATTGGGAGGTTTGGAAGGAGAATCCTTTCACTTGTATGTCTTAATGTTTAGTTTCCTTTTGATCCTCTTTTGACCTCTGCTTTCTTTTTGTCTTCTCTTTGTATTAAGGGTTGAGTACCCCTTGTGCTCCTCATAATACATTGTTTGCTTATAAAAAAACAATGGTAAACAATTATTTATAAATTAGTAAAGTTTTAACCAATAACAAGTTGATGGCTCACATCAAAACTCAGACATAACATAAACTTTAATTCGATTTATTTATCAAAATACCCTAGATTTCCAACTTTATTCTTAAATTATCATAATTTTTAAACCAATTTTTAATGTTACAATATTTCAACCAAATTAATTTTTTAGTATAAAAAAGATATCAATTGTACTGGAGTTCACTGCACTTTTTATTTAGTTTTTGCAGATTTTTCTGCAGAAACTATTTTCTACGGAATTTTCTACCGTTATTAACAAAATCCTTTTTGAGTTTTTAATTAAAAAAATATGAATTTTTGTTAAAACCTACGACAATTTCTGTAAAAGATTAATTTTCAAAGGAAGATATAAGAAACTAAAATATAATGCTTTGGACACTAATGCAACTGACGTTTGTCTATACTAATAAATTAATTTGTTTGAAACGTAGGTACATTAAAGATTAGTTTAAAACTTAGACTAATTTGAGAATAAAGTTGAAAATGATATTTTGATTAAAAAAATCAATTTTAATCATTTACTAACTTCCTATTACACCCTCTCTCAATCAAGGTGAAATATGTCAATGAGACAGTTTGGTATGTAGTTTCTTAAAAGGTGTATGAATTAATATTTTTGCAAACACTTAACTAAACTATTATGAAATATTTCTCTACTAATGTAAAGAATTAGCATCTAAATAATTAGTTTGTTCATAGAATACGTTTGGCTCTAACGTGTAGAGCATTATAGTTTTCATAGTATAAAAGATTTGGCTTTCTACAAGTAATGTGCAAATCATGGAGTATGGAGTAAGCATGTATGTAGGCCACTTCAACTCACATGTGCAAATCATGGAGTAAGCATGTGGGCCTCTGCAACTACTATGTTGTTATGTCAATCCTTTTTAATCAACTTATGAAGAGGATCTAGCTTTAATTTATTATGTCATTGCTGAAATCACTACAACAAAAGTAAGTTATAACATCGCACCTTAGACAACGCTTTAATACAAAAGCGCTGCTATAAGTTAAAAACAAGGAAACTAGCCATTTAAAAAAGTAAAAGCGCAAAAAAATATAAGACCTTAGACAACGCTTTGGTCAAAAGCGCTTTATAAGGTCTTATTAATTTTAAAAAAAAAATTAAAGGAAAATATTAGACAGCGCTTACCTTAAAAGCGCTGTCTAAGGTCTTAAAAATTAAAAAAAAAAAAAATCAAAAGCGCTGTCTAAGGCCAACCTTAGAAAGCGCTTTGAAAAGCGCTGTCTAAGATCCACCTTAGAAAACGCTTTTATGACAAGCGCTGTCTAAGGTCTAATAAAATTAAAATATATGAATAGTCAGTATTCATTTTCATATTTCCGCTCTTTCTTCTCCCCTGCATGCGAACAGAGCTCAAAACCCTTGCGAACGAAAAACCTTCACCGTCAACCGTCCTCCACCGTGTCGTCGTTCGTTGTTGCCGTCGTTGCATTGCCGTCCGTCCGTTTCTGCTCACTGCCGTCGTTTTCGTTTCTGCTCATTGCCGTCGTCGTTCGTTTCTCTTTCTTCGCTTTGATACATTTCGTTCTTGCATTGCCGTTGTTATCGTCGTTAAAGGTACGTCGTTGTTGTGAAGAATAGGGTTTTGTTGCTTTACATTGTTGTTGTAGGGTTTTGTTGCTTTACAATGTTGTAGTGAATGATTATGTTTGGTGAGTTTTGTTAATGAAGTTATGTTGTTCTGTTTTATTAATGAAGTTTTGTAGTGAATGAGTATGTTTGAAGTGTTGTTAATGAAGTTTTGTAGTGAATGAGTATGTTTGATGAAATCTTCTAAAAAACTCTAAAAAACTCTTAAAATTGATGGAAATAGTTTAGTTTAGTTTTATTTTTTCCACCTCTTAAATCTTCTAAAAAACTCTTAAAATTGATGGAAATGTCCTCTGAATTTTAGAATTCAAAGCTTGTTTTTGAAGCCTCAAAATTCTAGAATTTGAGATGGTTGAGTTAATAAACAAATATAATGAACATAAACATTTCACTAAAACATAAGAAATTCAACCAGTTACATATCAAACACTATCAAACTTGTTCATTTCTTGATTAATATGGTTGAATTAATGTTATTTTGTTGACCTTAATAAGTAGGAAAACCATGGATAAAAAATGGATGGATGCCGATCGATTGTCCAAAGAGTACGAGAATGGGGTATTGGATTTCGTTAAGTTTGCTGTTCAACACGCTGACGCTGAAGAGCTCAATCGAATAAAATGTCCTTGCTTGGGTTGTTGTTATGTGGGTAGGGTTGACGCAGATGGATTGAAATCGCATTTACTGATGAATGGAATTGATCGAAGTTATAAGTGTTGGATACATCATGGGGAGAAAATTAACGAGAATGTTGAACCGACGGGGAAAAGTAATACGACCTATGCTTCAGATGATAAAGACACGGAAACATACGATTGTGATCGAGTCGAAGAGATTGCAGAAGCAGTTGTAGAAGATCTTCATGATTGTCCTGAAATGTTTGAGAGGTTGGTAAGCGATGCAGAGAAACTGCTCTATCAAGGTTGCACTAAATTCACAAGACTGTCTGCGGTATTGAAGTTGTACAACTTAAAGGCGGGCAATGGATGGTCAGATAAAAGTTTCACAGAGTTGTTGGCCCTTTTGAGAGAAATGCTACCGGAGGATAATGTTCTTCCCAATCGAACCTATGAGGCCAAAAAAATGTTGTGTTCTATTGGCATGAGCTATGATAAGATACATGTTTGTCCAAACGATTGCGTTTTGTTTCGAAACGAATATGCATCGTTAACTGAGTGCCCTAAATGCGGTTTGTCTCGATATAAGAAAAAATTGTCTCCAGCCAAGGTCTTATGGTATTTTCCTATAATACCGAGATTTAGGCGCTTGTTTCGTAGTGAAACCGATGCAAGACACCTGACTTGGCATGCAGATGAAAGAATTATTGATGGAAAGTTGCGACATCCGGCTGATTCACCACAGTGGTCGAAAATTGATAATGATTATCCTGACTTTGGAGAAGAAGCAAGAAACCTTCGCTTGGCATTATCTACTGATGGAATGAACCCGCATGGTCTTCAAAGTATCTCACATACCACATGGCCTGTGATTCTTATGATTTATAACCTACCTCCGTCGCTATGCATGAAGCGTAAGTACATGATGTTATCTATGTTAATCTCTGGGCCTAAACAACCAGGGAATGACATAGACGTATACTTGACACCTTTGATCGAAGATTTAAAGATATTGTGGGAGAACGGTGTGGAGGTTTATGATGGATATAGGAAAGAAAGTTTCAATTTGAGGGCGATGTTGTTTGGCACAATTAATGATTTTCCAGCTTACGGGAATCTATCAGGGTACAGCATAAAAGGTGAAAAAGCGTGTCCTATTTGTGAAGATAAAACAGTTTCGAAGCGATTGGAGTTTGGTCATAAGAATGTCTTTCTCGGTCATCGTAGATTCTTAAATGCCAAACATAACTACCGTGGGTGGAGACAAGAATTCAATGGAGACATCGAACAAGGTAGAGCTCCACCTATGTTGTCAGGTGACCAAGTTTTTAAAAAGGTGAAAGATATGCGTACTGAGTTTGGCAAACCTTTTGCACATAAGGTTGTCAAAGGTGGGTGGAAAAAGAGGTCGATATTTTTTGAATTGCCATATTGGAAGTCTTTGTATGTGAGACATTTTCTCGATGTTATGCATATTGAGAAAAATGTATTTGAAAGTGTTATTGGTACGTTACTCAATATAAAAGGAAAGACTAAGGATGGCCTTAAAGCAAGAAAAGACTTGGAAGCGATGGGGATTAGACCTGAATTAGCACCCGTGAAGAAAGGAAGACGAACATATCTACCACCTGCTGCTTTTACTCTGTCTAGAAAGGAGAAGAAAATATTGTGTAAGTTTCTGAGTGGAGTTAAAGTTCCAGAAGATACTCTTCAGATGTCAGAAGACTTGTGTCTATGAAAGACCTCACGTTGAAGAGTTTAAAGACACACGACTGCCATGTTATAATGGAACACTTTCTACCAATAGGTATACGTTCTATTTTGCCAGTGAAAGTAAGAAGCGCCATAACTAATTTGTGTTTTTTCTTTAGGTCAATTTGTAGTAAGGTAATCGATCCCGATATCTTACCAACACTACAAAAAGAGATAGTTATTACATTGTGTGAGCTTGAAATGTATTTTCCTCCCTCTTTTTTTGACATAATGGTACATCTAGTTGTTCATCTTGTGAAAGAGACACAGTTGTGTGGACCAGCTTATATGAGATGGATGTACCCTGCTGAACGTTATATGAAAATATTAAAAGGGTACGTGAAAAGCCGAAGTCGACCAGAGGGGTGTATTGTTGAACGATACATTGTTGAAGAAGCGGTTGGGTTTTGTACTGAATATTTGTCCAATGTTCAGTCGATTGGACTCCCCAAAGCTCATATTTTTGAAAAAAAGGATGGTAAAAAATTAATTGGAAATAAAATTGTGACAGTATCAAGGGATGAACGGGATCAAGTGCATTTGTATGTTCTGCACAATGATAATGAGGTTGAGCCATATGTTGAGATGCACAAGGATGTACTCCGAAGGTTAAATCAGAACAGAAATGAAAATTGGATAGTACGAGAGCACAATCAAAGTTTCATACAATGGTTAAAGGATCATATTTATTCGAAGCGCTCTTCAGATCCTGCTTCAGTAACAGAAAGGTTGAGATGTTTGGCATATGGTCCAAGTTTGCATGTGTATTCTCATAGCGCATACGCAATTAATGGATACACATTTTATACCAAAGACCAAGACGATAAAAGTACTATGCAAAATAGTGGTGTCACCGTCCTAGCTGAAGCAATGCACATATCAAGTATGAAGGACTTAAACCCCAAATATGTAAATCTGTCATATTTTGGAGT
The DNA here is from genome assembly GCA_022829125.1 of Lathyrus tuberosus. NCBI lineage: Eukaryota > Viridiplantae > Streptophyta > Magnoliopsida > Fabales > Fabaceae > Lathyrus > Lathyrus tuberosus. The sequence continues at coordinate 10,391,420 of JALAZF010000115.1, forward strand.
TATTGAGCACATTTGGGTGTTTGATTACGAGAAGTTTCAGATTCCAATCTTTGGTTGCAACTGGGTAAATAGTAGTGGCATACGAATGGATAAGTCTGGATTTTTGCAAGTGGATCTTAATAGGGTGGGGTACAAAGATGAGCCTTTTATTCTAGCATATCAAGCTAGACAAGTGTTCTATGTCACTGACCCGACGACTACGAAATGGTCTATAGTGCTTCTATCTAACAAAGTGGTTGATGATAGCGGTGTAGATCAATGTGATATTGATGTTGAGAATGAGTCATGCATTAGACGGAATGAGTTGAATACAAATGATCAAGATGAGGATCTTATAGCGGATGAGTCATATATCAGAAATGACCATAACGAGGGAATTTGGATCCATTCATCCGTCCGCATTGCTAAGACACAAGTAATTCATATTCCAACCAAGAAAAGAAAGAGATGTTAGTGAAAGAGGTAAAATTTGTTATATACTTGATTTCTTTATTATATTTGTTATATGTTATGTCATATTTGTTATATATTAGTGAAAGAGCATTTTATTTTCATTTTTTACATGGTAATGTTATTTAGACTCCAACAAGATCCAAAACAAAGGATAAGCGGATTCCGGAGCATACCGAGTCCGTTGTTTCAAAAAAACAGGTACATCACAATTATATGATATTTATGCATAGAAAATGTTAAATTGGATATCTTATACTTCATCTAACAAATTATATGATATATAGCTGTTAATCTTACACTTGTTTAATCTTACAGTGGACATTGGTTGTTGGTCGCAATTAACCACAGCGGAGAGTCAACCCCATTATTACATGGAATTATGTGAAGGTATATTAATTATCACATGTTTTATTATATTAGTGATGCTACTTGATAAAACTTAGGATTTATCCATATTTTCTTTTAATTGAATTACAATCTTTGTGTTTTCAGGACCTATAATGTAGATTTGAAGCAATGCTTTGGTTGAATGCAAAAGTATTAGTATAAGTAATATGTGCATTTGTAGAAAAAATGTAATGATTTGTAATTATAAATAGGTGTATATATAATTTTGGTTTGTAATTTTAAATATATATATTGGTTTGAATTGCCAATTGTTTTGCATATATAATTTTGGTGTAAATTGCCAATTTCTGAAAAAAATTGCTGGTTGAAAAACAGGTAAAATTCTGGTTGAAAAAACCTGGTAAAAATTGTGGTTTAAAAAAATTTATATAAAATTTTTCGTATACCTTAGACAGCGCTTCTGGAGAAAGCGCTGTCTAAGGTAGGGATTAGACATCGCTTTTTACAAAAGCGCTGTCTAAGGTAGGGCTTAGAAAGCGCTTTTGACAAAGGCGCTGTCTAAGGTATACCTAGAAAAATTCAAAAAGGTTGACCTTAGACAGCGCTTTCACCAAAACCGATGTCTAAGGTATACCAAAAAAATGTCAAAAAAGGTGAGGCTTAGAAAGCGCTTTTTCCAAAAGCGATGTCTAAGGTGTACCTTATAATGTCAAAAAGCGCTGTCTAAAGGTACCATAGACAATGCTTTTCATTAAATAGACCCCCTTTTAGACAGCGCTTTTGGTATTACCCAAAGCGCTGTCTAAACCTATAGCAGCGCAGGTTTATACAGCGCTTAAAAGCGCTGTCTAAGGGCAAAAAAAGCGCAGTCTAAGGTCTTTTTTGTGGTAGTGAATATAAGGTATTTGGTATTATTTTTATTATATTCTTAGACTTTATTATATATTTTTATTATTTTTAGGTTAATATTGCTTGTAAGCAAGTTTAATGTAAAAAAAAATTATTAAAAGCTTTTTTCTTATTAATTTGATTATTTTATCTGATATTTGGTGTGAATTTACAAATTTGTTGAATGATGAAATAATCTGACCAAAAAGCAAGAGGCCAAGAACAATAACTCTCATGAAGTTAAGGAGGAGGTAAACATAACAAAAAGGAGAAAATTTTGACCCAAAACAAATAAATTGAAGGTCTGGGACGAAGTCGGACCCAATCCAATAAGGAACGCACTAGCCAAAGGATGCACTGCGATCCAACAAGACACAATGTGTTTTTAGGTAGCAGAGTGCAGTGCATTCACACTGAACACATTGTGTTTTTTTTACGGATCCAAAAGTGTATTTTCAACCCAAAATTACACGAATCACCGACCAAAATATAATTTATTGCACTATTATTTAGAGAAAGACGAAGAGTGAAACTAAACATAAAATTTTGAAGATAAGAATAAAAGAGTTAAGAGAAGAGCATTGATAAACGAGAAGAGGGAAGATATCATTTAACTCTGAAGTTGGAGTTTCTCCTACTAACCTTTTGTGTGAAATTCTTTTACCATTATATTTATCTTTTCTAGATAAATTGGAGTAGCTAAAAACTCCCATTGTTGGGGATGAAGAGCTAATTTTAGAAACAACCTTATACACATCAACAAGAGAAATAGACGGTAGGGCAATGCCACCAACATATTTCCCATTAAAAAACTTGTAACTAAAATTAAAAGTGCTAGAAATAACACCAACCGCATCTTTAATAGTCACAATGTACTTATTTTGATTAGTGAAAATACCATAAATTAAAGAAGGAAAATCAACAGGCAAGTTCCCAGCATAAGATTCAACATGTTTCAAAAATAGTTTTAAAATGTACTCACCAAAGTTAAAAGCAACACAAGTTCTTACTTGATATAATATACTAATGAGTCTAGGGATGATACCACACCTGTGAGAAGAGAAAGCCCAATTATCTACTTCAATTTCGTATAAGATAACATACTTCACACTGAGGTTGGAAGACATCAAAATACACTTTGATGGCCAATCTTCATGTATATTTCCAATAATTTTATGAGCAGTGCTCTTCAAGGAGGGGAGACTGTTAGCAGTTGTAACACCCCAAACCACCGCGACAATTTAAACATAATTTATCAGAGTAAAAATAGAATACATGGATTTAGGATGCTACTTCTACTACTCAACTTGGCATGCACACAATAATAATACTGTGATATTATAATTAAATATAGCATTTCAACAGTCATGCACAGCGGAAAAGTCAACGCAAGTGGAAACATGTTTAGTCACACATAATCTCCTTAATTGTAACAGTAATAACATATAACGGAATTTAAAAGACTCTAGCGTTCCGACACCCCCGATGTTACAAAACAGAGCAGACGCGATTCGATAACCCACACCAGAAGACCTCGTCTTCACTACTCCACCTGCGAACTACTCCTACTTATCTGCACGTTACCCACGTAGAGGTAACATTCAAACAGAAGGGGTGAGATTCTCAAATCAATATAAAGAATGCATAGCATAAGTATGAAAGCATAAAAACATATAGAATTCACCCTATCAACACACATCAACACAACTGCATTTATCACACCACAGATGATCAACACACAATAACGCAATGCAATGAGACCACGACACGATGCATGTGGTACCAATCGACCCCTGTTTCATGGTCACAATCCCCGTTGGGACGTCATATTAGTCGGTCACACCCCACATGGGCACACGACATTCATAATCGCTCACACCCCACATGGGCACACGATTACCACAACAACGATTCTATTTAAGAATCCGGATAAGACGCTCACTGTCATACCCCAAATTTTGACCACTAAGATTTCCCATCATTGTGCAAATCATCATCACAATATGGGGGGACCATTATACCTTGTCAGTCTCCCCAAAGATGGGTGAACATCCACTACAATCAAAATTAGGGTTTCAAGCCCTCTCTGAGTGCTTAGACAGAGGATCAATCAAGGAATGACATGATCTTCAACTTATCTAACCTCTCAAACATTCACAATGGATCAAAAGGACTCCCACTTCAAGGATTAAGCACAAGGCTGCTCCCTTCTAGGTGGATTAAGTCTCAAGATCGACAATGTCACCAAATTAGGGTTTTGGTCGACCAGGGCCTCCAGATGAAAATTTTTCATCTGGGCATGAGCCAATGATCCAAAACATAACATAATATACTCCATGGAACCTCATGGACCCAATCACCAAGTCAATTTTGCCTCAGGGGATGCATACATCAAAAATCAGGAATTAGGGTTTCTTAACCTAATTCACCCCTAAGTTGACTTTTGGTGCAAATCATGAACCAAAACCTCAAGAGAGGGTTTGAGGGTCTCTAATGAACTATATTGATCCATTTGGAACAATGGATTAATCCAAGAAGCTTGAGCAACAAGTCTCAATTTCATCTGCACCACAATTAGTTTTTCACGAGGAAAGTCAACTGTAACTTTGACTTTTGACCAGGACATGCTCCCAAGCCCTATGACATGCCTCAATACACCCTATGATATCCATGAAACATGTCCATCAAGTTTGATTTAGGTCAAGGACATGATTTCCTGAAGAATTGCACAGTTTGGAATTCATTTGATAAAAAGTCAATTGTGCACAAAAGTCAACTTTGACTTTTTGAGATTTTTCACCAAAATGGATTTTTAACCCTAAAATGATGTTAATGTATGATTTGAATCATCATTCATCAAGAAAAATCAAGAAAAATGGGATAACTTGTAAAAGGGGTAACCATAAAAACTTAGAAAATTTTCTAAGTTAAAAATAAAGTGACAAGGGTAGCAACTTTGGAGGATCATAACTCCTAAACCACAAGGCCATTTTTTCTCATCCAAAGATGAATTTGTAGCCCTCATTACCCTCTACAAAAACTTCAACTAGACCTAAGTCCAATTCATTAAGGATTTTGAGTTATGGAGTGATCAAAATGGCTGAAAAATGAAAATGTCACTTTTTCCAACACTTAGTGAAATTTTCACTAAGTCCAAATCTATCTTCATTTTTTTCCAAATTTAGGGGAATTTTTCACTTGGATTCAAAAGAGATCAAAACCAAACATGTTCAAACAGTTGTTGTATCATGTAAGGGCTTTCCAAAATGGCCAAGAACATTGCCAAATTCCATTTAAGTCATGAGATATGACATTGGAAAGTTGCCTTGCTGAAATCTGTCAAAGGCAAGGCAGAATTTGCAATTTTGCTCGATTTGCCAAAATCAGCCAAATTCAAATGCTCTTATCCACTTGGACACCTCAGAGGATTGAATCTAAAGGGGACAATCACTGAGCTAAGCCTCCAAAGTCCATAGAACAAGAAATAGCACGTTGAACCTAAAATGGCCAAAATAGGGACAAGACTCCAAATTTGGATTGAAGCATTCAATGGAAACATCAAGGTGGCATGGACTGAGCCATTCTCATCTGAAATCAGTCAAGACTTATCCAAGACCAAGGGAACCAAAGTTCTGTGCCCTAACCTCTAGTCAATGGCTAGAGGAGACTTGGATTTTCATTTGCCAACATTGGCCAAACCTACTTAGCAGTTGCCATTCACTATTCCTTACAAAACAAACTTGCTCTACTATAAATAGAGCTCAATTGTGATCAGTTTGAGTACACCAAAGCCATCTAACAGATGCTTTCCTCAAAATCTCTTATTTCACTCCAATTTTGCCTTCTAAGGCAAGTCACTATCGGGTTTTGAGTTTGAGAGCTTTTCCAATCAAACCAATCACTCACACACCTCACATACATCATATAGAAGTGATCCAAACACTCACATAACATCTGGAACACAGATTTCACAAAATCACCAGCCAATTGCTCAAGTTCTTGACAGTTTTGCAGTTGAGGTGTCATCTTCAACTCCAAACCATTTCAATCCATTTCAAGCACTCAGACACATCACTTGGTACCTAGGGAAGCTATCCACATCATTGGAACCTAGCTGTAACACCTCCAACACAAATCACGATCACCAGCTGCAAGTGGTAAGCATGAGCTCTTCTAACTCTATGATCCATGCAATTTTTGCTGCACAATAATTTGGCCATATGTTCATAATCATGCATGGAATGTTTCCCCTCAATTAATTGCATTGTTTGAATCGTGTATCAAAAATCCTAGCCTTCATGCAGAAATTAGGGTTCTTGAGGATTTTTCATGATTTCTTGTTATATGTTTAATTTAAATGAAATTAATGGACGTAGACATGATCGTGAGGTTGAGACGAGCATAATGATATGTGGATTGCATGTTATAATCAAGTATTCAGGGAGATTGGATAGAAAATGCAAATCGGAGAATCTCAGAACACGCGCGTGTTCTTCAACTTGTTCTTGGCGCCTTTTTTCAAAATTTGAATATTTGAATTTTGTGATTTTATTTAATTGATTCAAAAATTAATTTCTCTCTGAGTTTTAATGATTTTGAGTTGATTCTTTTTTTAATAATTCACAAAAATGTTAAAATATTTTATTTTCCTAAAAAATCCCAAAAATATTATTTATTTCATGTAATTGATATTTTTGCAAAGAATTAATATTTTAATTGTTTTTGACATTTTAAATATTTTTTCCACATTGATTTTGCAACTTTTAATGCTTTCTAATTATTTTGTAGGTCAATACTTAATTTTTGAAGCATTAATCCAAGATCAACATTTGTTTTTCATATGTTAAACAATTTTGATCATTTTAATTGAATTTTTATTCAATTAAATACATTTTTGAAAACAAATTAGGGTTTTTGGATTAATCCAACCCTCATAAATCATTTTCAGATCTTTTGGGCCTCTATTAGAGTGTAAGACCCAACCCACTTGTACAGAAATATTTCGGGCCTCATTCGTTGTATAAGTCCCTCTGTACTTTTTCAAATAAACGGCACGATCATCGCCTTTTGAAAAAATAACCTTCTGGGCCTCTCCTTGAGCTATAAGACCCATTCAAAACTTTTGGGCCTCTATTAGTGTGTAAGACCCAATCCCCTTTTTAACCAAAACATTTTGGGCCTCACTTATTGTATAAGTCCCTTCGCGTTAAAAGAAAACCGCGCGATCGCCATTTTTAAACAAAAAAATAATTGGGCCTACCCTCGTGTTATAAGCCCCACTCTTTTTCTTTAAAACCTTTTGGGCCTCTTGAGAGAGTGTAAGACCCATCCCTTTGTACAGAAAACATTTTGGGCCTCAGTCACTTGTATAAGTCCCTCTGTACAAATTCAAACAGTGCGCTCACTGATAAAACCCTGGGCCTCTCCTTGAGCTGTAAGCCCCAAATCTTTCTTTTTCAAAGCACTTTCTCCTTTGATTTTGAATATACTGTTGTTTTCAATCTTTCTTTCTTGAACAACTAACCAAACAGCATGGAAGCTCTACAACCGAGTAAGTGGTTATTGCTTTCATTTACCGCTTTCATATACATATAACTGTATTGTGGGGCTGTTTCACTGTAAATCTCCTTTCATAAACTCATATCAACTGTGTAATAATAGTATAGATATTTAGAGTTTCCCCGGCAACTACGTCTAGAACTAGGTGACGCCGTTTCGTTTATTCGTAGAAATAGACAACTAGATCCCCAATAGGATCACCAGATACAGTCTTCTCTTCGGCTGTCCTCATTAGGAATTGTCAAGAAACTCTACCCCCAGAGATGAATGTATTCTCCGTGAATGGCATCTTTGAGTTTCTTCCAAATTCTCGAACTTTCCTGACTCGATCTATTCCTTGTGAATAGCTTGCCTTGAATTTCTCGGGGTTTGGGGACCCACAGGCTTCTTAAAAGCATCGACCTCCTCTTGGGTATCGTACAAGGATCCACAGGCTTCCTAAAAGCAACCCTGCCTCCTCTTGGGCTTAGTACAAGGACCCTACGGCTTCTTAGAAGTGTTCACAGCCTCCTCTTAGGCTTCGTATAATGATCTCTTCCTCCGGGAATGATAGACTCCTCTTGGGCTTCGTACAAGGACCCGTCGGCTTCTTAAAAGTTTCCAGCCTCCTCTTGGGCTTCGTACAAATTGTCCCGACGACCTCTTAGAGGTATAGGAACAGAACTTAGTCATCTTCATAGAACAGTCCTTTCATAGAGTCTACTACTGTTTCTCAAAGTTTGGTACAAAAGATAAAACTCTAGACACGGACAGTCTAATATCCTTGAGTCTCAAAAACATTCTCAAGTGACCCCTTCGTTAAATAGGAAGGAAACCCGCAGACTCGGACAGTCTCAATACCCTTTGGATTTCCCGTTTCCTCAAAGAAAAAGAAATATCCCTGATCCTCAAATAAAATCCTTGAGTACGGTGTTGCTCATATAAGAACTGATTTTCTCTTTAAAATCAGCATACTGGACCTGTCACTTAACTGAAACAGTTACCCTAGCCTCCTCTTGGGCTTTGTACAATGATTCTTCTCCGCGAAGTAAACATTTAGCCTCCATCTCGGGCTTCGTACGAGATACCAAAATTCTCCTCAGCGGAGTCAAACAACGTTTAGCCTCTCTCTCGGGCTTTGTACGAGACACATAAAGAGACTCCCTCGTTGAGTTAATCACCCCTTTCGCCTTCATCTCGGGCTTCGTACGAGATACAAAAAGCTCTTTTGTTAAGTATAAAAGATCCTCTTGTAGGATCAACCCCTTAGGCTTTGTATAAGAGAACCATTGGTTGATCCAATCAACCTTTTAGCATCAAAATTGTGCCTCGTTCACAGTACACAAACATCAACAACTCCTTCCCTTTCATCTAATTACTGTAAGCGGCAAGCCTCTGGATCATCTACATCCATGCCAATGTCCCTCTTTTAGCATGAGAAATTCCTAAGGAAAGATAGCATTGCTCTACACTGAGTTAAAGTCTTCTCCTTCATGTTAAAATCCCCTATAAAGGAAATTATGGCATTACCGGATTTGCATATCCCGATTAAAGTAATTCTCCTTTATAACCAGTCACCCAACAGTCGTGACAGACAAACCCTTCTTTAGAGATGACAAATTCTCTCTAAAGTCGAGGTCCTTCAGCTTCACATCTTGGGCTTTGAACAAGATACAAACCACTTTTCAGCTTCATATCTTGGGCTTTGAACAAGATACAAACCACCTTTCGCTTCACGTCTTGGGCTTTGAACAAGACACCAAAAACACCATTTCCTCCCATAGAATAGGGGGAACTACGAACGCTCTGATTTCCCTGTTTTGGATAAACGGGAATACGTAGGCATAAGATTGAAAGAAAAATCTTAGCGAGCACACTAAACAAAAAACCCAAATCCCATATCTCCATCAATCAAAAGCAGTAATTCAAAAGCATCAGTCATAACATCCTAATCCTTGTTCCCCACCAGAAACATGTCTGTCAAAATAACACAAGAAAGGCCCCACCACATTGATCGCATCCGTAACCTAACAGACCGCTGTTTAAACTCAGTATACAAAGCAGGGTTAATTGGAGACATCTATTTCCCTTCCTTCATCAGCTTTAATTGGATAAAAAATGCATCGACCTGTAGTTTAAGCTCAACCGCAGAGAGCGACCAGCGCTTAAGAACCGCATCCAAAATCGCTAGCTACAGATAAATGGCGCCCACCGTGGGGACTTTCAAAGTTAGATCTAGGCACTGTTTTCCTTTTCTTCACTTGTGTGAATACCACAGATTGGGGCTTCTGCCAGGGAACCCAATTTCTATCAAGAACTTAGGATTCATGGCTTTGAAGGTCTAGGATGTTTAGGACAAATATATATACTGCTTTTCCTAATTGCTATACGTGTTTATTTTTCTGCTAATGGGAATGCGGGTGATGTCGTATGTGGAAAAATCGAGTATACACTTAAGATAAGTGATGGCGACGGGGTCGACCATCAACCTCAGTGGAGGCTGACCAATGCAACCCATTCTCTCACCTAGACAATGGGCCGATTGTTAAGTCTGAGAAGCTGAGGAGCCAAACCCTTTCGTAGTGCGGAAACTATCGGGAATAGTTATTACGCGATACTACCCTCATTTGAGGCTGGTGATCTATTCTCGGTGAATGGCACTTACTCTAAGATCGCTCTACAACTCGCTGGCGATCCGCTTGTTGTTCTGCTTTCCTGGGAGGAGCTGATGATAATGAGTACAGGTACAAAAATCACCCTAGTATAAACCTTTGGGGATGGGTAGAGCCTTGACTTCATGACAACGACCCTTTGACCCCATGTTTTTTCTAGGTTTTTATGTGCTGCATTCATGCATTCATCTAAAAAACATTAAAACATTCAAAAAATTTCTCTTCTAGTCTCTCTGTTTTTTTCGAATTAAACTAAGACTGTGATTGCAAATATCAGAGAAAAGGATTGCACTAATGGATTTCGGTAGAAGGAGAACTCATAGTTATACCTTCAAGGTTCCAAAGCTAGGGGATTTGAGAAGGTTAGCAAGGATGATCACTAACCCTGAGGCTTTCAAAGCCAAGTACGGAGGTCTGCTACCTCTGTTAAGAGTCCATGTGATTGAGGGAATCATGGATGCGCTCATTCAGTTCTACGATCCGGTTTATCACTGTTTCACATTCCCGGATTACCAGCTAGCACCAACGCTGGAGGAGTACTCTCATCTGATTGATTTACATATCACAGATCGAGCTCCATTTTCTGGACTGGAAGAAATTCCAAATAATCAGACCATTGCAAGAGCAATTCATTTGGACGAGTCTGAGGTCAGGACTCATCTAACCACTAAGGATGGCATCCAAGGTTTGCCAGCCCAGTTCTTGACAAAGAAGGCCCTGTATTTTTCCAGTATAGGAAACATGACTGCTTTTGAAAGCATCTTTGTCTTGCTCACCTACGGGTTATTTTTGTTTCCCAACATCAATAACTTCGTCGATATCAAATCCATTAAGGTTTTTCTCATTGGAAACCCTGTACCGACTTTGCTCGCAGATGCGTATCATTCTGTACACTTGGGAAATTTGTACAGTGGAGGGGAGATCACGTGCTGTGTACCTCTGCTTTATAAATGGTTTATCTCTCACTTGCCCAAGTCTGCTGCTTTTTGGGATTGTAAGAGTGCCTTGCGCTGGTCGCAGAAGATCATGTCTCTTACCAACTCTGATATAGATTGGTGTAATAGGATTTATGAGGGAATCAGGATCATTCACCGTTGAGGAAACTTCCCCAACGTACCCCTCATAGGAACTAAGGGAGGAATCAACTACTATCCGGTATTGGTTCGCCGTCAATTTGGATACCCGATGAGACACATCCCACTGGGTGTTCATCTGGAAGGTCTTATCTTCAAGGAAGGAGAAAACGACAGAGCACTAAAGATGGAAATAGTGCACGCTTGGAAACAAGTTCATAAGAAAGGATGGGAGTCTCTAGGAAAACCGGACTGTGTCTCGGTGGAGCCTTATCTCCATTGGGTACAAACCAGAGCTCTCAAGCAAAAGATGCCTTATCCTCATTACGGAATTCTTCCGCCAAAGGAATTTGTCATGTACTTCATGACGGAAACTGAAAAGCTTCAGGTTACTCTCAACAAAGTTCAAAAGGAGAGAAGGTCTTGGAAGAACAAGTACCGCACCCTCGACGTAGAGTGCATCAAAATACAGCAATTACTAAAAGAGAAAGATGCTCTGATTGAGATTTTGGAGCAACATGCTGTGGATAATCAAGATGACCAAAGGAATTTGCTCGCTCCTTTTACCTGGCAAAGGAATGACAACCCGACAACGACCCAAGAGCCCCGGTCAAAGAAAAGGAAGATACCAGAATCAGCACCTGATTTCTCTTCAGAGATGACTCGGGACCCATTAGTTTAGGTTTTTGTTTCTGCACCTTGTAATCTACTGTATTTCCATTTCTGTAATCCTTTGAATTTCAATAAAAAGGGGTTTCCCCACTATTTGATATTTGCAATCTAATTTTCGAAGTTTATTTTGATTAAACAAAAAAAAACACAATCATTGCATTCATCATTCTCACATCGCGTATTCTTCTTACCTACGAATCTCACGTTTGTATCTCGGTTCTAGAGTCAAACTGTCTCATTCGTATAATACTCGGGCCAATCGTCAGAAAAGGATGGATGATCTTGAGGAAGAAAACAGAGAGTTAAAGGAAGAGATCGACACTCTGAGAGAGGATATGAGAAAGCTTCGTAACGACACGCAAGCCATGGCAGAAGCTCAGCTACAAAGAACTGTGATCTCAGAGATCACCTCAACGCCCGTAGTGGAAAAGTATGATCCTAGGTATCAGATACCAAAAGATCGTCCTTGGGGCATGCCTGTTAACTATATCCCGGAAGGATATGTTCCGCCGATCACTGAAGATCAGGGAATCACAACAGAAGCCGCTGGGCCTGAAGGTTACAAACTTCGGGAAAGCGAAGATGCCAGGGGCATACTGAAGACTCCTGAAGGTTACAAATTTCGGGAAACGCCAAGACTCACTGCCGTAGTCACGGTACCACCCCCTGTGGTGCACACTGTCCCGGAAGGACAGATTCCACAGACACCTTCTGGTAAGAAGGAAACTATGTTTGACAGAATGGAGGAATTCCAGGAACAGTTCTTGGAAATGCAGAAGGAGCTACAAGCCATTCGCGGTCAGGATCTATTTGGAAAGGACGCCGCAGACCTCTGCTTGGTCCCTAATGTGAAAGTCCCGCACAAGTTCCAAGTGCCCGACTTTGAAAAGTACAAGGGTAACTCTTGCCCTCAAAGCCATCTGGTGATGTACGCTCGGCGGATGTCAGCTCAGACAGAAAATCAGGACCTACTGATTCACTACTTTCAGGATAGTTTAACCGGTGCCGCATTAAAATGGTACATGGGTTTAAACCGTGCTACGATCAGCACATTCAGAGATCTTGGCACTGCCTTCGTCCAACAATACAAATATAATTTGGACATGGCACCCGACAGAGATCAACTCAGATCAATGTCGCAAAAGGACAAGGAAACTTTTAAGGAGTATGCTCAAAGGTGGCGTGAAATCGCCGCTCAAATTTGTCCACCTCTGGAGGAAAAAGAGATGACAAAGATCTTCTTAAAGACCTTAAGCTCATTTTACTATGACCGAATGGTTGCTAGTGCACCCAGTGATTTCACCGAGATGGTGGGCATGGGTGTACGTCTTGAGGAAGCCGTCCGAGAAGGACGTTTGGTAAAAGACACTGGATCGACGAGCGGTACTAAAAAATATGGTAGTGCTCTCCCTATAAAAAAGAGCAAGATATTGGGAATATCTCTCTCGGAAAGGAAAGGCGACGTTATCAACCGGTAGCAGCTGTGACTCCTGCTATCAATCCTGCGTCTATTCCTACGTACCAACCTCAGGTTGCGCAGAGCCAACCTGACCAGCAAAGGACACAACAACCTCTTCAGCAGGCTCGTCCTCCATACAACAACCGTACAATGCGGCCACCAGGATTTGATCCTATACCCGTGACGTACGCAGATCTGTTTCCATTACTGCTAGCCAAGGGGCACATTCAGACTAAGTCCCCTCTTACAGTACCGAAAAATCCACCTTTTTGGTTTAAGGTGGATCAGACGTGCCCTTATCATCAAGGAGGTCTAGGGCATAACATAGAGACTTGTCTCAATTTCAAGTCCGACGTGTAAAAACTTGTTAGGAGCGGGGTCTTATCCTTCAAGGATACGAATCCTAATGTTCTCACGAACCCGCTGCCTCAACATGAGAAGGCTGCAGTCAATTTGATAGAAGGAGAGACTAACAATGTCTATCAAATTCATGATGTACTCTTGTTAAAGACCAATCTGGTCAAGATGCATTGTAGACAGAGTGGATATGGCCATGTGCCACCTCATAATTATCATCAGTGTGATATCTGCTCTAAAGACAACCAAGGATGTTCTGTGGTGCAAGCAACTCTACAGGAACAAATGGATCTCGGATGGATCCAAGAGCACCGAGTTCGTGGAGTCAACATGGTTTACACGAATTCTAACGTCATTCAAAACCACGACATCTGTGCGATGAATGCCAACTTGGTGGCGATGCACTCAAGGCAAAGCCAGTATTATAATCTGCCGCTGCACGATTACAGTTCCTGTCTGATTTTCTCGGTAAACAAACGAGGATGCTCTTTCATACAGGAGGCCCTCCAACATCAGATGGATCTTGGATGGATCCAAGACTACCATGATAGGAACTCCTATCAAATCAACATGGTTCAGATCTTTGACATTTGCGTGATGAATACCAACCTGGTAGAGTTACATGCTGAGCAGATCCGACTCGGATTCTTAGTATCACATGACTATCAAAGCTGTGAAGCGGGTTGTGAAAACGATCAAGGTTGTACCCTTGTCCAAGAGGCACTTCAGCACTTGTTAAATCACTCGTGGATGCCAATCTATATGGATGAAGATACTCAGCAGATTAGTATCAGTAACAGGAATCCTACTCGTCGTCAAAGTCAGGATGTTCGATCTGTGGAAGCTAACCTAGTGAGGTTACATTGTATTCAAAGTGGGCGTGGCCAGGTGCCACTACACAATTATGACCGTTGTAGCGTCTGTTCGGAAAGTAACCAAGGGTGTTACCTTGTGAGAGCAGCTCTTCAGGGTCAGGTGGATCATGGAGAGATTCATCCATATCCGGGTTCTGGACCCATCAACTGGACGCCAAACTACCTTGCTGATCAAGTCGAGGATGTTGTCACAATCTCTGGTCATCACAGGACCAGGGATGTTTTTGCCATCATCCCTCTACTTGACAAATCTAAGGTTCCCAACCGGGAACGAATTGAGATTACTTACGATGGTCAGAAAAATCAGAAGGCTCCTATAGTCATCTATCTACCGGGACCACTACCGTATGAATCAACTAAGGCTATCCCTTACAAATACGGTGCAACGATAGTTGAAAATGGAAAGGAAATTCCATTACCCTCCGTTGTGAACATTGCAGACATCAGTCGAGTAACTCAGAGTGGTAGAATCTTCAACCGAGGGGTTGGAGAACTTAACAAAGAAAAGGAACCTCAGACAGAAGTTCCCAATCCACCAGTCGGTTAATCCAGTGATCCCGACCTTTCGAAAAATAATGATGAGATGTTGAAGCTCATCCAAAGGAGTGAATATAACATTGTTGATCAGCTGTTACAGACTCCTTCAAAGATCTCGGTATTATCACTGTTACTCAGTTCAGAAGCCCGCAGGGAGGCTCTACAGAAAGTCTTGGAGCAAGCCTTTGTGGAACAAGATGTAACAATCAGGCAGTTCGATAGCATTGTCTCTAACATCACTTCCTGCAACAATTTAGGATTTAGTGATGAGGAATTACCCGAAGAGGGTCGCCGTCACAACATGGCGCTCAACATTACAGTTAACTGCCAGGACGATGCTTTAGCCAGCGTACTGGTAGACACAGGGTCAGCCCTGAATGTTATGCCGAAGTCCACTTTGATGCAATTATCATTCAAAGGCCCTCCGATGAGAGTCAGCGAGGTTGTCGTCAAAGCATTCGACGGATCCAGAAAAACAGTTATCGGCGAAGTTGATCTTCCCATAACTATCGGTCCTCACACTTTCCAAGTTACTTTCCAGGTCATGGACATCCGGGCAACATACAGTTGCTTATTAGGAAGACCTTGGATACATCAGGCTGGAGCGGTTACTTCAACCCTCCACCAAAAGCTAAAGTTCGTTCAGAACGATCAACTTATCACAGTCTGTGGAGAACAAGCCTTGCTTATAAGCAACTTATCATCATCTACTTGTGTAGAACCCGAGGAGGTTATTGGAACGCAGTTCCAAGCACTGTCGATGAGCAAGGACAATCAGTTCAAAGGAGGAACCTCGATTTCCTCATACAAAGATGCTATCAAAGCGGTCGAGAGTACCAATACGACAGGATGAGGACAGCTTGTCATTCCTACTAGCAATGCAACAAAGAAGGGTCTTGGTTTTTCTGCAACCTGTACCCAGACGGCTGCCAACGATGAAAGTCTTCATCCCCTTCAAAATTTCTTCCACAGTGGAGGTTTCCTTCACCCGGTGTCTCAAGCAGTCCATGCTATCAATGAGGAAGATCCCTCTGACACGGATGAAGAATGGAAGTCCTATTTGAACAAGGACGGTTATATGTCTCAGGAAGAGGTGCCTATGCCATTTTTCTATCCCGCACAGAGTCCGAGATTTATACCAAGGTCAGATGTCGAAATGATATATGGGGATTGTGATCCGGAAGGATGCCGTGCTCCGCCGAATTCATTAGAGGAAGACACTCCGATGAAAGACAACTTTGACCACAATTACTATGGCCCAATGGATGGTCTGCCAATGTGGCAGCCTTATCCAGGAAACTTGGGGCAAGAGAGTCAGCCGAACAATGAAAATAGCTGACCGTCGTTGAACAGAATACCGGTGTCCCCACCACGCCATGGGATCAACACTCAGGTTATTCAGAAACTACTCAACATGAAGATGAATTTGCAATGTTTGCAGGACTTGAGTTCATCAACTTTGCTTTTCCTGAGGTCAACGTCATCGAGAGAGATGACTCCTCCAGTTCCAAAGAAGTATGGGACACCCTGGGACAACCAAGTGGAAAGTACGACTTTATGGTCAAGTACACCGCTCCCGAAAGCTCTCGTATCAGGCTCGAAGATATCCAGCCAACTGGATGGGGAGATACAGCTGAGAGCATAAATGCTATGCAAAATACAACAGAGGAATCCTCCTACGATAATTCTGCCTGGGAGACAGATTCCAATGATCCTGCTCCACCAGAAATCAGCGTTATTTCTAAAGACAAATCAAGGAAGGTGCCAGACTTTGTGATTCACCGAGGAGTTCGCCGCCAATGGGTTGCCGTCGAGGTTCTGAAGATCGTTCATCAATCAAAGTAATTGCCATCCTTTAACCTTTCACCCTGCCCAGGTGAAATGGATGTTTTGATAGGGCTCGCTTTCTGTAATTTTCCCTCTTCGCTTCGCCCAAGGCGACAGAGTTTTGTTTTATAAGGCTGTAGTTTCAAGGATCGACTT
Source organism: Lathyrus tuberosus (assembly GCA_022829125.1). NCBI lineage: Eukaryota > Viridiplantae > Streptophyta > Magnoliopsida > Fabales > Fabaceae > Lathyrus > Lathyrus tuberosus. Next base: position 10,408,275 of record JALAZF010000115.1, read on the forward strand.
GTTCATTAATAAAATAACGTCGTTCTGTAACTTCTGCATTAATTGCTGTTTTCTCTTTTTGCTTTTTCAGAAAATGGTAATCCTAAAAAACATTTAAAAATAAAAACAAGCAGTAAAATAAAAACACTGCACACACTTGCATTTTCTCTATCTCTTCTAAACACGAATCATCACGTCATGCAGATTGCTTGTTTTAAACCCCGTTGGAACATACGATCCGATGCCTTCTCCCAACTTTGAGTTCCCGGTATTCGAGGCTGAAGAAGAAAATGACAACGAAATTCCAGAGGAGATCTCCCGACTACTCAGACAAGAGGAAAGGTCCATTGAACCCCACAAAGAACCGTTGGAAATGGTAAACTTGGTTTCAGAAAAAGAGAGAAAAGAAATCAGGATTGGGTCACTGCTCAGTCCAACTGCCAGAGAGAGTTTGATAAAGCTTCTCAGAGAATTTCCCGATGTATTCGCTTGGTCCTATCAGGATATGCCAGGGTTGGATACCAGCATTGTGGAACATCACTTACCGTTAAGATCGGAATGTCCGCCAGTAAAGTAGAGGTTGAGACGGACTCACCCGGACATGGCCATCAAAATCAAAGAGGAGGTACAGAAACAGATTGACGCGGGTTTCCTCGCTACGTCTGAATATCCTCAATGGTTAGCCAACATCGTACCCGTTCCCAAAAAGGACGGAAAGGTCAGAATGTGTGTTGATTATAGGGATCTGAACAAGGCTAGTCCAAAGGACGACTTTCCTTTACCACACATTGACATGCTGGTAGACAGTAGAGCGAAGTTCAAAATTTTCTCCTTCATGGATGGATTCTCGGGCTATAACCAGATCAAAATGGCGCCGAAAGACATGGAGAAAACTTCATTCATTACCCCATGGGGTACCTTTTGTTACAAGGTAATGTCGTTCGGTTTGAAGAACGCCGGGGCAACCTATCAAAGGGCCATGACTACTCTGTTTCATGACATGATACATAAGGAAATCGAGGTATATGTCGATGATATGATTGCAAAATCAAAAACAGAGAGTGAGCACGTTGAACATCTGTCAAAATTATTCGAGCGATTGAGAAAATACAAACTCCGCTTGAATCCCAACAAGTGGACCTTCGGTGTCCGTTTAGGGAAACTCTTAGGGTTCATCGTCAGCCAGAAAGGAATTGAGGTTGATCCTGACAAGGTCAAGGCCATTCAAGAAATGCCTTCTCCGAAAACTGAAAAACAAGTCAGAGGATTCTTGGGACGTTTGAACTACATCTCCAGATTCATATTCCTTATGACCGCCACGTGTGCGTCGACTTTCAAATTACTCAAAAAGAATCAAGATTGCGTTTGGACAGAAGATTGTCAAACCGCCTTCGACAGTATCAAGGAATACCTGTTGAATTCGCCGATTCTATCACCTCCAGTGGAAGGAAGACCACTGATCATTTACCTCACAGTCCTAGAGAACTCAATGGGATGTGTACTTGGCAACAAGACGAAACCAAAAGGAAAGAGTCTGCCATTTACTATTTGAGCAAGAAATTCACCGACTGCGAAACTCGATACACGATGCTTGAGAAAACTTGCTGCGCTTTGGCTTGGGCAGCCAAACATCTTCGCCAATACATGATTCGTCATACTACTTGGTTAATCTCCGAAATGGATCCAATCAAGTACGTCTTTGAAAAACCTGCTCTCACGGGAAGGATTGCCCGTTGGCAGATGCTGTTATCAGAATATGACATAGAGTACCACGCTCAGAAAGCCGTTAAGGGAAGTATTTTAGCCGATCATTTGGCTCATCAACCGATTGATGATCAGGAATCAATCGGGTTTGATTTCCCAGACGAAGATGTCATGTATCTAAAAATGAAAGATTGCGATGAACCATTACCCAGTGAAGGGCCATAACCAGGTTCCCAATGGGGACTTATCTTTGACGGAGCAGTTAATCATTACGGAAACGGAATTGGGGCAATCATTGTTACCCCTCAGGGTACCCAAATTCCTTTCACTGCCAGACTTACGTTCAAATGTACGAACAACGAGGCCGAATACGAAGCTTGTATTATGGGTCTCGAAGAAGCAATTGATTTAAGGATCAAAAACTTGGACGTATATGGCGATTCAGCCCTGGTTATCAATCAGATAAAAGGAGATTAGAACACATACCAATCAAGATTGATTCCTTACAAAGACTACGCAAGAAGGTTGCTACCCTTCTTTAACAGAGTTGAGTTTCATCACATCCTTCGTGAGGAGAATCACATGGCTGATGTATTAGCCACTCTCTCTTCCATAATTAGTGTAGGTCAATGGAACGACTTACCTAAGATCGACATAATGCACCTTGAACGGCCCGCTTACATCTTCATGATTGAAGCAGTCATAGACGACAAACCTTGCTATTACGATATCAAATGCTTTCTTCAGAAACGAGAGTACCCACCTGGGGCATCCAAGAAAGATAGGAAGACCCTCAGAAGATTGGCTGGAAACTTCTTCTCGAGCGGTGACACTCTCTATAAGAGAAATTTTGACATGGTCTTGCTCCGATGCGTAGACAGGCCAGAAGCAGACATGCTTATGAAAGAAATTCATGAAGGATCCTTTGGCACTCATGCCAACGGACACACAATGGCGAGAAAAATTCTCAGAGCAGTGTACTATTGGTTGACAATGGAATCCGACTGCTACAAGTACATGAGGAGGTGTCACAAATGTCAGATATACTCCGACAAAATTCATGTACCGCCATCACATCTCAAAGTTCTCTCTTCCCCATGGCCATTTTCCATATGGGGAATCGACATGATTGGCATGATTGAGCCCAAGGCTTCAAACGGACATCGGTTCATCCTGGTAGCCATTGACTATTTCACCAAGTGGGTCGAAGCAGTGTCATTCGCTAATGTAACCCGACAAGTGGTGGTCCGATTTATCAAAAACAATATCATCTGCCGTTATGGTGTTCCGAGCCAGATCATTACGGATAATGGATCTAACTTGAACAATAAGATGATGAAAGAGTTGTGCGCAGAGTTCAAGATCGAACACCATAACTCATCTCCCTACCGACCCAAGATGAACGGAGCGGTAGAAGCGGTTAACAAGAACATCAAGAGGATCGTTCAAAAGATGGTTGTAACCTCTTTCACTAACAATGAATCCCAGCAATTTACCAGACCTCACGCCGAAAGTTCACTTGTTCGAATTTAATCTCAATCTGAACTTCCTCAACCTTTCAAACAACTTCTGGAGGTTTACCAAGTGTTCTTCCTCTGTCTGTGACTTCGCAATCATGTCATCAACATAAACTTCAATCTCCTTGTGAATCATATCATGAAAGAGAGTCACCATTGCCCGTTGATAGGTTGCCCCAGCATTCTTCAATCCAAAGGGCATTACTTTGTAGCAAAATGTTCCCCACGGTGTTATGAACATAGTCTTCTCCATGTCCTCTGGGGCCATTTTGATTTGGTTATACCTAGAGAAGCCATCCATGAAGGAAAACACAGAATATTGAGCGGTATTGTCTACTAACACGTCAATGTGGGGGAGTGGGAAATCATCCTTCAGGCTCGCCCTATTCAAATCTCGGTAATCAACACACATCCTGACCTTCCCATCCTTCTTAGGCACAGGTACAATATTAGCAACCCACGGAGGATAATTTGTCACAGCAAGAAATCCGGCATCCAACTATTTCTGAACCTCTTCCTTGATCTTGACGGCCATATCTGGTTTCGTCCTTCTCAGTTTCTGCTTGACCGGAGTACAACCCTCTTTAAGCGGCAACCGGTGTGAAACAATGTCAGTGTCATGCCCGGGCATGTCTTGGTAAGACCAAGCGAAGATATCCACATACTCGCGAAGCAACTCAACCAATCTTCCCTTAACAGTGTCTTTCAAGGCAGCCCCAACCCTTACTTCTCGTTTAACATCCTCGGTTCCCAGATTAACAGTCTCAACCTCCTCCTGATAAGGTAGAATAACCTTTTCCTCTTGTTTCAGTAGCCTGGATAATTCTTCTGGTAAGTCACAGTCTTCGTCAGTCTCTTCTTCGGCTTGATAGATAGGATTGTCGAAGTCATATCGAGCCATAGCTAAGTCATGATGGGTGGAATCTGAACAAAGGAACCTGCATGATGGATGTTTTATGTTTATTATGAGTGCAACAAACAAGAAAACACATTGCCATTTTGATGTGGGTTAATGCAAAAAAGTAAAAAATAGAAAAACAGGGATTAAAATATTTGAATGAAGAACGTCCTTTATTGATGATAAAGATAGCAAATAAAACATCCAAGCCCTACAAATAAATATCACTACGTCTTGGGCAGAACGTAGGATTCAACATAACAGAAAACAAAAGTAAATTACTCCGGGCACGTCACTTGGATGACTTTCTCGGAAGACCAGTTGCCTAAACTCTGACCAGGGGTGCAGGGATGGATCCACTCATCCATGTCACAGTCACTATCTCCTTCATCCTCAATAGCATTAACCTGATTAAAGAAAACCCCAACACTTGTGAACCGAATTGGACCAACATACTTGGGAGGCTCTTGAGCTTGTCGGGGTGGCTTGTACCCTAGTCCATGGGTATCCTGCTTTCTTTGAACATCAATGACACTGTCCCACTTCTGAGAACCACCAGCTTCAACTATAGCGCGCGCCTCTTTGAAAGAGGACATTGGAATCTCTGGTTGTCTGACAACTTCAGGCTGGGCAACCACCTCAGGCTGACTGACTGCCTTTGGGGGTTCCCCGGGAATTTTCACAGCTTCAAAGGCTTAGCACAAAGTTTCCTGTATTTCACCATCTACCTCTACATATTTGAAGGTTGATAGGTGACTCACCATGATCTCCTCCTCACCACAAACAGTCACAACATGGCCATCCACCATATACTTCAACTTCTGGTGCAGCGTAGATGTTACTGCCCCAGCACCATGGATCCAAGGGCGACCCAACAAACAACTATAGGCAGGCTAAATATCCATTATGTAAAAGGTGGTGTTAAAAACCTCAGGACCCACCTTGATCGGCATAACCAACTCTCCAAAAACTGACCTTTTGGAGCCATCAAAAGCACGTACCACCAAGTCACTTGGTGTACAAATCAACCCACGAGTATCCAATTTCATCAAAGCCTTCTTCGGTAACACATTCAAAGACCACCCAGTATCAACTAACACATGCGACATTAAAGAACCATGGCATTCCACTGAAATATGCAGAGCGTTGTTGTGATTCCTCCCAGCCGGAGTCAGATCTAAATCGGTGAAACCCAAACCATTACCAGCATTCACATGAGCCACAACCCCTTCTAATTGATTGACAGATATTTCCTGTGGTACATAAGCCATATTCAAAACCTTCAGCAATGCATTTCGGTGTGCCTCAGAGCACAACAATAAGGATAGAATGGAAATCTTCGATGGAGTTTGGTGAAGTTGATCAACAATCTTGTAATCACTTTTCCTGATCAACCTCATAAACTCTTCTACATCTTCTGAGAAAGTATCCCCAACTGGATTTGTCATAGAATTATTTTCTTCCTGCCTTTGTACAGACTCATCCATCATCGTTTACCTTTGTCCTATTTTAAACTGCCAACTTGATCCTCGGACGGAACAAAGACTCTACCACTCCTAGTGATAGCCCCTGCTTCAACAAGATTTTCAACCCCTGTATTCACAGCTGATGTCTCTACCAATTCCTGCTTCTTACCATCAACAAACACCTCGGCCCCATAGTTCCATGGGATGGCCTTGGTACTCTCATACGGGACTGGTCCAGGAACAGTGATAATGACCGGCGTTGGTCTCGCCGGCGCTGATATAGTTATTGTCTTGAACGGAATTGTTAATGTGGTAACATCAATCCTTCTGTCAGCAACTTTATTCTGCTTACAACCCCTGTCAAACTGTAATATCCCTTCACTGATCATTCTCTGAATACATGCTTTCAATAAATCACAACCGCCTGGCTGCGACACACATCCTACACACCCTTCATCACAGCCGGGAAATACCCCTCCCTTCAACAGTCTTTCCTTCACCACACCCAAGGGAGTTTGGACTTCGTTCACATCTGAAATCAAACTCAAGTCTTCACAGTCTTTAATAATAGCTTTGACCCTCAGCTCACCGTGATTCGGCATCGGGTTCTGATTCACATTTGGAACATCATTGGAGAAATTGATGGCTTTGGAATCCACCAAATCTTGAACCTGATGCTTAAAAGCTTTACAGTTCTCAATATAATGTCCGGGTGCCCCAGAATGAAACTCACAGTGGGCGTTGGCGTCATAGCCAGGAGGTGGATTACCAGTAGGTGGAGCCAATGTTCTCTTATGAATGAACTGTAGCTTTAACAAGTGCTGAAATAATTGAGAGTAGGGAAGAGGTGGAGTGTCAAAATGCCAATCCCGCCTAGTCAAAGGCTGCGATCGGCGAGGAGCCTGATTTTGTTGTTGAGACACTGCTGGCTGTTGAGGTGCTGATGGGATGGTTACAGAAGCCACCTGCTAATTGAAGTTCTGACGAGGTCCTTCTCTACCACGATATGATGACACAGAGTTTGTATCTCCCTCCCTCTTCTTATAACCACTGGCATAAGGCTTCTTACTTCCTCCAGATGAGGACCCATCACTGCCTGATATTTTTCCCGCCTTAATTCCGCTTTCCACCATCTCTCCTACTAAGATCAAATCAGCAAACTTCCCAGTCATACACGGTACCAGCTTTTCATAGTAATGACCCTGCAAGGTGGCCATAAACATAGTTATCATTTCACGTTCCAACATGGGAGGCTGAACCCTTGCTGCCAGTTCACGCCACCTCTGGGCGTACTCCTTGAAACTCTAATTGTTCTTCTGTGATAAATTCTGCAGCTGTGTTCTGTTTGGAGCCATGTCAGTGTTATATTGATAGTGTCTAATAAATGCCCCTTCCAGATCTCTCCACCTATGCACATCTTTCCTTTCTAGTTGCATATACCATTCTAGGGATGCCCCAGATAGGCTATCCTAAAAATAATGCATCATCAGCTTCTCATTCTTCGCATGCGCAACCATATTACTCGCGTATGCCCTGACGTGAGTCCTTGGGCAAGTTATACCATTATATTTCTCGAAAGTGGGAGTCTGAAACTTGTGCGGAATAACAACGCCTGGAACCAGCCCTAAATCCTCCAGATCCATACCCAAAGCATCCTAATTTACAACACCCCACAGTTGTTCCGCAATCAACCTGAATCTCTGATCATTGTCAATCTGGGGACCAGCATCCCCACCTGGCACAGAAAATGCATCTTCCTGAAGATCATCATACTGACGACCCTGAATAGTGCCAACACTGTTAGCTCCCCCCACTACAGTGGGAACCACAACATCTCCTCCGCCCGGAGGAATCACAACACCAGCAACAGGAATACCTCCGCCCGGAGGGCCATTCTGAACATTATTACCAGTAACACCAGTATGAAGTCCTCCATGAAGGACACCCTCTACATCAATTCTGGAAATCAGTGGCTGAACGAGAGTCTTTAACTGCTCTTGGCCTTGCGCAACCCCTTGCATCAAATCCATGAATTGGTTCATGCGGGTCCGCATCTCAGTCATCTCATTTTGTAGCTGATCCATGAGTCTCTTATGATTTTGTCTGGTAGAATACCGGTGAATATGCTGATCTGCAATCCTGTACTGAGATTAGAACAAGATAAGAACTCCAGAGATAAACACCTGTCATGCAAAATGATTATGAATATGCAAATGCAAATGAACATGTTTAAATATTCGCAGGGCGATCCACCCCTTGATTCCAGTTTAACAACAAGATAGAACGGAACTTCTGCTCATATATTAAGAAAACCAGAGGAAAACCAAATGTTAACAATCACAAATCCAAGATAACAACTCTGAACATAATAATCATAGATCCCAACCAACAAGCCTGGCGGTGGTCCAAATAATGAAAGAAAATAGAAAACTACGACATGTCATCAAAGTCCACAAGTGTCAATCCCCCCATCCATTATGCTTTTTGCTCCAGTCTTGAATTTCTTTGAACAACTTTTTGGTGCCGGGATGCTTCGGTCTCTGAATTAGCTCTTGAATGAGAACGTCTCTCATATGCATGATCCCTTCCAAGTATCGGCAATGTAACTCCCAAGCGTCTTCTCCAGAAACACCATCCGTTCTAGGACCCTAATTTCTAGGTCTCTTCACTTCAGTTTGGATCTTCAGTTCCTCTATGGAGGCTATGGCTTCATTGAGTCGACCTTCGACTGCTTGTCTATGGAATACCCCTGATAGGATCTCAGCGTCTTTCTTCTTGAGTTTCGACTTCAATTGATCAATTTGAGCTAGATAATCGTCTTCCTTTTGCTTATTCTCAGCCATTGCAGTTTCTCGGTGAGCATTGAACCTGTGAATTTTTAACAAAGCCTTGTCCAATTCCTCCTTCTTAGACTCGAGAACCTTACTGATACCATCTAGAGCTTGCTTCATCCTTTGTCTGGATGCGACCTTGTCAGCTAGCTCCTTTTCTGCCTCAGTGAGAAGTTATGTCTTCAACTTGGCGATATGAATAGCTTCACCCCGCTCATGCTTCAACTGGTAAATCTCTCTTTGTAGCTCACTGTTTTCTTCTCGCAGCTTTTCCTTTTCAGCCCACAACTTGTTAAACTTCTCTATTTCAACCGTGGTAGGAGACTCAATCAGCAAGGGGTAAGATGGTGGTTCCTTGGCAAATGGCAAAAGTTCATCCTCTACCCTTTTCTGAATCCAATCTTCATACACAGGAAATGTTTTGTTGTTGCTCTTTCCGAAAGAAGTCTTCCCTTTCTTATGACGATCTCCCCAAGTATTTGCAGCTTCTTTCAACAGTTCTGGATTGATTTCCCCACTCAGATATAAAGATTCTTGGACCTCCTCGTCTCTTGGTGGCTCTTTCAAGGCATACCCGAATTGCCTAATAGCAAGAATAGGGTTGTAGTTAATTCCCCCTTTCCTTCCTATTAGAGGCACATTTGGGAGACCTCTATAACTAATCATGATATCTTGGCCCAACAAGTCACGGTTAACCCAAATTAGATTATTTGCTCTCAAGCCCATCAATCTTTTGGACCACTCCAAAGTTCCTTGAGTATCTACAAATGCCCCAGATTCGGGAAGACGGTCAGCAAACCATTTGTAGAAGATTGGCGCACAAAAATAAAGGGGCCCTCCCCTCCTCTTCTCATTCTTATAATGCACTGAATAATACAGATCTCCAAGCAAAGTAGGTACCAGATTCTTCATGGTAAATATCCGGACAGCATGCATGTCCACAAAATCCTTCATATTCGGAAACAACACCGTTCCATAGACACACAGCCAAGATGGCGTTGAAAACTGTCCAATATCTAGCCTTAGCGTACACAGCAGTCTGTTCTATCAAAAATTTTGCATGAAAGCCTTTACAACCTCCCTTACTGGCAATATTATTTTTCAACAAAGATGGATCCAAATGCAAAGCCTCGGAAACCTTTTCCAAATCAGGAAGTTCTTCAGAAGGATAGAAAGGAGCTTCTTCTTTTATGGCAATATCCAGAATGAGAGAAAATTCCTCCAATGTCGGAGCCAAAAGATAATCAGTGAATAGAAAACAACGCAGGTGAGGGCCATAGAATTGCACCAGAGTGTGCAAAGCCTTATACTCGTATTCAGTGATGTTGCGAGCAAAATTCAGAATTCTTCCGTACTCTTCTCTAAAGTTTGCCAATACCCCAGGTTCTGCCATAGACACAATCTTGTGAACAATATCCAGAAAAAGTAATGGGAACTTGTACACTATGATGTTCTTTCTCTTCCCAGTACTCATCCTTAATAGTCTTCAAAAACCGGAATCAAAGTTAGGATGCAACCCTGCAAATGAACAAAACATGTTAGGATGCAGAACGATGATGCAAATGCACACATGGGATCAAGGATGCTACACAGATTGAACAACTGCTGCACTGAACCACTGTATAATCTCAAAGGTCAGCCCAAATACCCAGAATACCAAAATAACCACAGTGCCACACTGATAAATCTGCTGATCAGAAAACCGGGTATGTTGAAGGTCAAGGTTACCTGCAAACCTGTAAACACCATGCCCTCTCACATGTGGGTACTAGAAAGTCGAGGATCCTCAATATCACGGGCTCTCAGGTCGAGAAATGATGATACGGTCACCATTTCTGGTTTGGCATCATCACCAATCGAGGAGGCCTTAACTAATTCCCCTCAAAAAGAAAACATCCTATGGCAAGTCCTCAGTTTTGGCACTGAGGTCGAGAAGCAATAGTACATTCATCCCTCGGGGTACAGTACTATCGCCAAACGAGGAGTGCTTCCACCGATTATTTTCCAAAGGACACCCTATAGCAATTTCCCAGTATTGGGTCCTCGGATCGACATGTGCAATGGGTTTGCCATTTCTGGTCTGCCATTATCACGTCTCGGGAGGAGTGCTATTACTGAGTTCTCGGGAATGGTCGCCAGAGTCGACAGTTTTCCAAGTTACATTCAATCATCTGCACCAATGCGCAGGATAGAACATTACCAAAGAAGACCTCGTCTGGATGTGGAGTTTTCATGTATACTACGTCTGGCCAAACGCCACACGAGTCACACTACTTGCCACGCTAATCCTACGTGTATACTCAAGCCTGGGTATTGGGCTTACCTCTCAGAACTCCCAACCCGCCAAACAGGAAAACAGTGCAGTAGCTGATAATAATATGCAATGCAGAAATGCGGTAAAAAATAAAATACAACAAATAAAGCAAAACAAAAAACAAAAACACCCAAAGAGAACAAAGACAAGCAAGTGCTAGGATTGACTCGCTTAGGGATGGACCAGCATAGGTCAACCAGAGTCCCCAGCAGAGTCGCCAGCAGTCGCTCCCAGGATTTTCATCCAGGTACAAACGTGAGAGTGGCGCGGAAAACAGAGTCGTCAGCCGTGTAAATTTATCCCAAGAGAGGGAAAGGGAACACTGCATAAACCTGAGGAAGAGGGAAAGGAATGGTCATCGCAACCATAACCTGGGTTCGGGAGTCGGTTACGCGAGGGGAAGGTGCTAGCACCCCACGCGTCCGTCGTACTCGATGGGATCCGCGCTTGTTGTCTAATCTAAGGGTGAGTTATCCTAACATCTAGGGCTGCACTAAAACGAGGAAGGGGAAGACAAAGACAGACTCGGTAGGACGTCGACGTCCTAGGCCTACGTACGCCCTTTGTGCAATGGGGAATTTAGAGTCAACGTAGTTTGGACCAAGTTCTTTTGGTGTTTTTTATGAGCGACGTTAAGTTCGTGTCCGGCAGATAGGGTCGATGCCTGTTTGCGACTCAGACGGAAGGTAACGTGCCCTTTTTGAAAATAGCCTTTAGTTTGACAATCCCGCAGAATAAAAAGGTTTAAAGTTCGTTTGTATTTTTTAGGACAGAAGTGACTTGAGTTAGTTCGTGACTCAACTTGAACCAAAATCTATGACACGGGAACGAATGCGTCGCATGGTCGCCCCCAATGGGACGTATGCTCAACACTCTAGAAGAGGGAAGGGGGACCCCTCAATCTTCATTTCCTATGTTAAAGGCTCGTGTGCAAGGCAAGTTGACCTTATTAAGTATCTTAGAGATGTTATGAGATGAAAAGAGGGACTCAAAAGAAAAGAAAAAAAACTACGGGGAAGAATCTATCCTAATGTTGTCATACATAGGTGGCCCTAAGGGGAGGTTTGACAACAACCTAAGCCTAAAGAAAAGAAAATATGAGAGGAAGAAAGAGTGAGAGTGGACATGGATACTATCCACACCCTCAAATAACTTACCTCAGCCCCTGCATAAAAGGTTAGTACAAAAACAAGTCATAAGTGACAATAATACAAATGAAACTCAAACAAGACAGAAACCAAGGAGAAATGATTATGAACCAAAGGAAAATCAACCAAGACAGAATGAGGATGACCTAAACATGAATTAGGAAGTCAAATAAGCAAACCCCAATGGTGGCACAAGTGCCTTTTCAAACAAGTAATCAGACATAGTCAAGGATGTGCATACAAGAAGACTTCCAGCAAGTAGCAATCAAACAATTAGCAAAATATCTTATAAAATTGCTAAATTAAAACTAAACAAACCCCAACCAGTGGCAAACAACATGTTAAAAATTCATGCAAAAATTCAAAATATAAGTCACTCAAACAATAATACGAAGTTCAGATAAGAAACATGACTCAATATGCAAAAGAGGAGGACTAAAATGCAATATGAAATGATTTTAAAAATGAGAGAAAAATATTTTAATGCAATTCAATGTGTTGGTGAAACAATACAAAAATAATGAGTTCAAAATGCTTTATGGATGATGAGAAATAAAATAAACAAGTCATGGTATGCATGTATGAAATAAATTCAAAAAGAAAATAAACAAATAATTATTTCAGATGCTAAAAATAAAATAAAATAATAAAATAAAATTTGGTAAAATTTTATAAAATTCCAAATGTGATTCATGAATTCTCTGGGAATTTTTTTATGAAATTAACTATTTTTAAAATGATTAAAATGAACATAATACAATTAAATAAAATGAATAAATTGAAATAACATGGGGGGTGTGAAAAGCAGAAGAATCACATTGGTAATTGAAATGGGCTGGAAGGTGGGTGTGTAAATAGCAAGCCCAACATTAAATCCATCAGAAAAAATAAAATAAAAAAACGTTCACGCGTGGTCTTCAGTCAATGGTCAGGCTAAATACTCACCTTAGGATCAATCTAACGTCATAAAATCAGTCAACGCAAAGTCCAAGTAAACATGATAAAGGGATATGATTGGCACGTCCATGTTAATAACGGTGCACATTCACACACTTAATTGCTCAGAACAAAATAAAAAAAGCATATGACAAGCACATGGTATTTTAATGCGCTGTCACTAATCCAACCGTTAGATGCATCAAACGTCTCACATTAAGTCAATATTTCAAATAGTAATTAGGATAGGAGGCTGTGATTAAGGGCACACGATAGCAACCATGAGCTAGCAAACATACAAACATTAAATAAAATCAGAAAAAAAATAAAACGTGGCAGCATGTGGGTCGTGGGATCAAACAAATCAACGGTGGAAACTTCATCTCCTACCTCCAGCCCCTTCACCTCGCCGGAACCCTTACCAGTCACCGGAGCTAGGGTTCCGGCCACCACTTCCGGCCACCTGCAACAAAAAGAAACCCAGAACACACACGCGAATACACTATCTTGACCAGAATTCCACGAGGATCTCAAATATGCAATAAAAAATCACAAATAACCAATGCATATGTCAAAACGAATGAAACAAGGATGGATCCAAAATTTTAAAACTCACGATACAACCATATTGCACGTCCAAATTCAAAACAAAATATACCAGAATGATCAATGAATGTCACACAACATTATGCATGTCAAAAATCTGAGTTTTAAGATCATGAAAAATACCACCAACCTGAGATCACGCCACCTATTCCCTTGCTATTAGCTTCAAGTGATGATTGCTTTGTGCTCTATGGATCCTCAGGACTCAGATGGTGAAAGAAGTTTTGGAAAAGCTCTTCTGTATTGTGAGATTCGAATGATTCAAGTTTTAGGGTTCAAACTTTTTTCTCCTCAAAATCACGTGTGTCCTCCTCTAACCAATGCATGAGTTAACTTAGATACTTAGGGTTAAACCACTGATAATCATTTGGGCCTTGTTAATTCCTCACTTAATGAGTTTTGGGTAATTTTAGAAATTTACACAATGTGAAATACACCCTCCTCCATGCATGTATACCCAAAAATTCTATGATGGATCACTTATTTAACAATAGCTAATCACACCTGAATTTGATTTGGGCCTTGAGATGCCTTGGTTCATGAGTTTTCAATAATTTGGCAATTTTGCATAATGAAAAATAAGTAATGAATAAGTCATGGAATTTCTTGGTTCAAAGGCCCAAAATGATCCCTAGGGAATGTTCTTTGATGTTAAAATGTGGCTTGAAACAAAGGAATCAATTATAGGTCACTATGTCCCAAAGTGCAAAAGTTGTGAAAATGGAACCCTAAAAACCACTTTGCCTTCTTTTGATCATAACTTGAGTTTCACAAATAATATGGAGACCATATAGTACTTGTTGGAAAGGGGAGAAAAAGATCTCCAACTTTCATGTTTGAGGAAAATTCATTTGAAGCTTCTTTGATGATGAAAAGTCAAGTTGAAAGTAGTGTAAGAACTTGCCCAAAAAGGAAACTTTCAAATTATAGGTCATTTCCATATTTAGCAACTTTTGTACCAACCCTTGATTCTTGATAAATGGTATGAAACTTGACTCTTGAAGGCCATATGAGGATGTGAGACCTTGAAAACCTTGAAGAGAACCTCAAGCTTTCACAGTTGACTTCCCCTCTCACTGTTGACTTTTATCCAATTCTCCTGATTCCCAATCCATTGGTCAATTGAACTTCTCTTGAACCAAACCGATGGACAATCTTCCATTCCTAGATACTCAGGGACCCAAGGAATACCATGGAATCAAGTCTTGCCCAAAAAATCAGAAATAAACTGACTTTATAGCAAACCCTAATTTTGGTACCCTCAGTCTAGGAGGAAATAACACAATCTCCAAATCCAAATTTCTCTGAATATGATGTGTATCCTCTCCAACAAAGATAAGATATGCCATTTGGTGATGATAAAAACCCAAGAAGCTTACCCATTGAAGCAATAAACCCAAGAATCTCAAAACCCTAATTTCTGCACTGGTTAGGAGAGAGTGATCCACTTGAGCTCTCTTGGACAATACAAGGACTCTTGCTTGACCCTTTGAAGAACATCTTCTCCTCTTGAACTTGCCTCAGGCACCTTGACCCCATGCTAAGAACCAATGATATGCATACATGATAATGGAAAAATGAAATGAAACATAAGCCAGTTAGTACTAAAGGTAAGGAGAGCAAATTTTGGGGTGCTACACATACCAAACTCAAATCTCTAAACAATTCCAAAAGTTCCCACTCTTTAACCATCAAAGAGGACATATGCAACGATTTCCGGCTTAACGCATCGGCTACCACATTAGCTTTACCAGGATGGTAATTCAAGCCAAAGTCGTAGTCCTTCAAAAATTCCAACCATCTCCGTTGCCTCATATTCAACTCTTTCTGATCAAACAAGTATTTCAAACTTTTATGATCACTAAAGACTTCGAATCTTGCACCATAGAGATAATGCCTCCAAATTTTCAACACAAAAACCACAGCCGCTAATTCCAAATCGTGAGTAGGGTAATTCTTCTCATGAATCCTCAATTGCCTCGAAGCATAAGCCACAACCTTACCTTCTTGCATCAACACTCCACCTAACCCAATCAAAGACGCATCGCAATACACCACAAACGGTTCAGTAGGATTCGACAAAATTAAAATCGAAGCTGTAGTCAACCTCTTCTTCAGCTCACTAAAACTTTCCTCACACTGAATATCCCAAATGAACGCTTTGCCTTTACAAGTCAACTGGGTCAAAGGAAGTGCTAACTTAGAAAAACCTTCAATGAATCTGCGATAATATCCAGCTAAACCCAAAAAGCTTCTAATTTCAGTAACAGATCTAGGAGCCTCCCATTATAGAACTGCATCTACTTTAGATGGATCCACAGCAATACCATTACCTGAAATCACGTGTCCAAGAAAAATCACTTCTGACAACCAGAACTCACACTTGGACAACTTGGCAAAAAGTTTCCTTTCCTTCAAAATTTGCAACACAATGCGCAAATGTTCCGCATGTTCCTCCCGGGACTTAAAATAAATCAAAATGTCATCAATAAACACAACAATAAATTGATCCAAATGCTCATGGAAAATATGATTCATATACTCCATAAACATACCTGGCGCATTAGAAACTCTGAAT
Organism: Lathyrus tuberosus; assembly: GCA_022829125.1. NCBI lineage: Eukaryota > Viridiplantae > Streptophyta > Magnoliopsida > Fabales > Fabaceae > Lathyrus > Lathyrus tuberosus. Next base: position 10,424,252 of record JALAZF010000115.1, read on the forward strand.
GGCATCACAGAATATTCATAATGACTGTAACGTGTCCTAAAAGCCGTCTTCTGAATATCTTCTTCTTTCACCCTAATCTGATGATAACCTGATCTCAAATCAATCTTACTAAACACACAAGCACCTACCAACTGGTCCATCAAATCATCAATTCTCGGAAGAGGATACTTATTCTTAATCATCACCTTATTCAGCTGGCGATAATCAATACACAATCGCATACTTCCATCTTTATTTTTCACCAATAAAACTGGAGCACCCCAAGGCGATACACTTGGCCTCACAAACCTCTTTTCTAACAATTCATTCAACTGCTTCTTTAACTCAACCAACTCAGATGCCGACATACGATACGGTGCCATCGATACAGGTCTAGTACCAGGAACTAGATCTATAGAAAACGCCACCTCCCTCTCTGGTGGCACATCTGGAATTTCCTCAGGAAACACTTCCGGAAAATCACACACAACTGGAAACACATCAATTGAAACTTGACTATCCATAGTCAACGATGCAAATAACCCGAACAACTGAGCTTCCTCCGCCAAAAGTTTCTTCAACTCTTTGGTAGATAAGAAACTTGAGTCCTCGTCTTCCTCAAGAGAAGGAAATCTTACCAGCTTATGATAACAATCAATATGAACCCGATTGAACTGTAACCAATTCATTCCCAAAACCACATCTAAACCCTCCAACGGCAAACACACCAAATCCATCTCAAAGTCTTTACCATAAATGGTCAAAGGCCAACTTAAACAAACCAAAGAAGTAGTTACTGACCCCATTGCTAGAGTATCAATAACCATCTCTCCACCCATCAAGGACAACACAAGATTCAAACGCTTCACGCACTCAGACAAAATAAATGAATGAGTCGCTCCGATATCAACAATAGCAACTAAAGGTGTACTATTAATAAAACAAGTACCTTAGATCAGACGGTCTGCACTTGTAGTCTGAGTCTTTGCTAATGCAAATACTTTCCCACCAGCTGGAGCTTGCTTTGGTTTCGGAAACTTCGTACTAATATGACCAGCTTCGCCACAGTTTAAACACTTCGCCACATTCTTCCTCTTGCACTCAGCTGCGACATGTCCTAAACCTCCACAATTGGAACACTTCCTCATATCCTTTCTACATTCAAACTGACGATGTCCTAAGTCACCACACCTAAAACATCTCAGAGAATTAGACATACCTCCTCCACTGGGCCTTTTCTCAAAATTACCCCTTTGCTTACCCTTGTCAGTTGGTGTCACATAAGGACCACCACGAAATTGTTGTTTCCCTTTCCTTTCGTTCACACTCTTATAATGAGTAGAACGAGCTTTGCTATCTTCTTCATAAATCCTACAACAATCCACCAAGTCTGAAAACCTTCGAAGTCTCTGATAACCAATTGCCTGCTTAATCTCAGGACGCAACCCGCTCTCAAACTTCACACACTTATAAAACTCTACAGTAGCTTCAGTATAATGTGGATAAAACTGCACAAGCTCCACAAACTTAGCAGTATAATCAACAACAGACATATTACCTTGTTTCAACTCCAAGAACTCTATTTCCTTCTTTCCCCTTACGTCTTCAGGAAAATACTTCCTCAGAAACTCAATGCTAAACACAACCCAAGTGACTTCTTCCTCTACAACTTCTAACACAGGACGCGTGCTAACCCACTAATCATCAGCCTCTTCCTGCAACATGTGAGTACCCAGTCTCACCTTATTTTCCTCAGCACAATCCATTACTCGAAAGATTCTTTCAATCTCCTTAAACCAAATCTGTGCACCATCAGGATCATGTCTCCCTTTGAAGACAGGCGGTTTATTCTTCCTGAACTCATCATTCTCACCAGCATTAGGTGCACCCTGCACAGCCCGAGCCATAGCTTGCATAGCAACAGCCAAAGCAGCATCATTCCTACCAACCATATTATGTTTATTTCCAATAACAGCAACTATGGTTAAACAAACAGCTCACCCAAACACAACCACCAACAAGGACTGACACAAACTGACACGGACTGGCTCTGATACCACTTAATGTAACACCCCCAATCTATACCCCTAATTAAATAAAGCGGTAAAAATTTCACCAGAGTATAATTAAACATTCATGGCATAGACGAAGGCGTCACATCAATTGAGACAAAACACAATAAATCTGCTCATAAAGATATGCAACAATCAGGTAGCAAATAACAGAGGAACTTCGTTCCTACTACCCACAAATCAGATACAGAATAAAAGCGGAAAATCTGCAACTGAATCTCATATATATATATCACATAACAAGTTTGTCTGTCATACACAGATTCATACATGTACAATCCAAAAGATATAGATACATATACATAATAAATCACAACGATCTCCCCGGCTACCCGGTGCTACATATCAGAGCCGACTGACAAAAGAATGAAGACCTAAGCTTCACAAAAAGACCTCCAACATCTAATCTGCAATGCCTCATAGAGCATTCAAAATAGCAGAAGGGTGAGAAACACAATCATAATATAATTGCATACAATTATATAATAACACAAAAATACACATGTAAAATATTCTCACCACAACTTACACCAGAATTCAAACACAAAACAACACAATGCATATCTCATATATTCATCACCAAGGCATATATAATCAAGCTTAATGCATTTATCAACAACATATATATATATATATATATATATATATATATATATATATATATATATATATCTTAACTCATCAATTCCATTCACAATCCCACACAAAATCAATCCATTCATGATTTATGCAAATGCAAAGAGACCGACACAATGACTCTATGCAAATGTAATGTGGTACCATCCATCCATCATCTCATCACTAGTTCACTCAGGAACTATTGGAACCATCGCTTGTTACTTAGTGTAACTCCCCGTCGGGCAAACGATGTTCCCCGTCGCTTTAGGTCCTCTTGGTATAAGGCGCACGACATTTATGGATCGCTTTAGGTCCTCTTTGTATAAGGCGCACGATCCGATCGCTTTAGGTCCTTTTTGTATAAGGCGCACGATGTTATAGCGGATTCCCTCTGGAATCGTTTCGTCACTCACACCCACTAGGGCACACGACATCACAAGAATGTATATCATGATGCTTGGCATACAATGACTCATGACATTCAAATGCACGCATATACACATCCATAATCATGCATATATAATCAAATACAACACATGGTATTTTCTTGCCCTTAGGCCATAATTCATCATCGCAACATTTCATCACATGTATCTTCATCACATAACAGCACACAAGTCATACAATATCCATATCAACAACACATTGCATAATACCCCTCAATTACACACAATTACAACGACAAAAGTCGACAAAATGAAACTATTCCAAATTCTCGACATAATTAAATCGGTCACAAATCTCGAAACCATTTTAATAAGAAAGTACATTTTATTAGCTTTCCAATGATACCAAGAATGTTCAAAACGGATAATCAGAACACAAGTTACGGACGTAAACGGAAAAGACATCGCAAAAAAACAACATTTTGTACTCCTGCTGGCCATACGCGTATTGCCCTGAGCCATACGTGTATTGCCCAAAATATTACGCGTACCATTACGCGCTTCAGCATATGGCCGAGAAAAATGAAACTCCATACGCGTATTGCCCTCACCCCTTCATTACCATACGCGTATTGCCTTAACCAATACGCGTATTGCCTTGAGTGATACGCGTATGGGCAGTGGAAACCCAGAATTTTTCTGCAGAATTTTTCTGCAAAATTCAACCAAACCACTCCAAAATTTTCACCTAAACACCAGAAAATTGCCAATAGATAGCACAACAACATATATCTAACATGTATCAACAATAAGGGACCTGAAAACATGATTTCCGACACAATTTAATCGGATTCTAACAGTTTCACATATTATGGGTTTTTGTTCAATATCAAATTTCAATCCAAAAACAACCAAATACAAACATACATAATCATACACAAGTATAACATAATCGAGTTTCGCACCCTTACCCGATTTAATCGTGTTTGAAAAGTCAGTTGATCGATTTTCTTCTTTTCCAAGTTTTTCTCTCTTTTCTCCTTTCTCTTCTCTTTTCTTTCTCTTTTCCTTCTTCTCTTTTTCTTTCTCTCTAATTTTCTCTCTTTCTATTTCTATTTTCTATCTTAAAGAAAAATAAAGTGAAATGACCAAAATACCCTTACTCACTCAAATATCTCGCAAACGCTCTCAAAACGCGATAAAACATATTCACGACGAAAAATAATATATTATCAAATAAAAGTCAAAAATAAAATAATATAATAATCAAATAATCAAATCGACTCGATTAAATAAAACTAACTAAAACTGTGGCATTACATCTATCCCACACTTATGCAACATGTCATGCATGCAAACAACAACACACAACAACAACATACCACGACGAATACAACGTGCATATGACAACCAACACATCAATACATCATAATACAACAATACAACAGTAGTTTATACCTACCACAACAACAATATACTGCGCTACAACAACAATATACAACGATATCAGGCATACACATCGAGGACTCTATCATCTCCCTTTACTACACCACAACAACATACACACAATCCAATCAACATGCCGAAGGGTTGAAATCCTGGTTCAAAATTAGTTTTAACGAAAAGTAGGTGAAACCAGCTTCCTAATGCTTCAGACGGCGACTCAAACGGACTTACAGACTAATAGTTATGCAGTTCCGAAGTTTCTGAACAATTCAGCTCGTGCAGCAGAATTTCGCTACTGCCACTGTTCGCCTTGGATTCGCAGCGAATCCTCGTTCGCCAAAGGTTCGCTTAGCGAACTGGCCAGTGAACACCTCGCCAGAGGTTCGCTTAGCGAGCTTGCCAGTGAAGGCCTCCCTTCCATACAAAAACCAGAGAGTCCATTTTCTGCCCTCCTTCGCTACCCCTTCGCTCCAGCGAATCGGGCTTCGCCAGAAGATTAGCTTAGCGAATCTGGGGCGAACCTTCGCCCAGTAAATCATTCATTCGCTTAGCGAACATCGCGAACTTAAACTTCTGCAGTAGCGACGATCGCACCATTCCAGACCCAATTTCTCTTGAATTTGGTCCCCAAACTACCCAATCATGCACATACAACCACAATTATTCATATACACAATTAGAAACACAAAATCATGACTCAATCTATCAATTTTCATGTTATTCCTCTAATCAGACCCTCTGACCTAACGATCTCAATTCCCAAATTTTCACAACACAGAACAGGGACGATCCTAATATCTTCCTACCCTCATACAAACGATATGCAATCCCTAAGAGATTAGATAGTCCCACCCTTACCTTAGAAATTCTTCTTCAACAATTGCTCCTTCTCTGACCTAGCTTCTTCTGCTATTCTCTTTTCTTTTCCAAATACGTACTGACCAACCTTCCCTTTCTAATCATTTTTCCTATTTATATTTTCCTTATTATCCAAATATTATTATTGCCTAATATTATTATTATTTCACCAAATTAAATAATAAAAACAATATCCTCAATAATTCAAATAATAATATTAACCAACTACCCTTCTTCCGACACCCTATCCTTCATAATTCTAAGGGCACTACCCCACCCTAAGGGTAACCCAAACTTGACCAAAATACACCAACAGACACTACATACAACAATCTTTAATTTAATCACGAAAAATAATTAAATTAAATCGGGGTGTTACAACTCTCCCCCACTTAGAACATTTTCGTCCTCGAAAATTTACCTCATACGAATAACTCTGGATACGACTCTCGCATCATGCTCTCCAACTCCCACGTCATATTTCCACCAGCAGCGCTTCCCCACACAACTTTCACAAGGGCGATCTCTTTTCCCCTTAGCTGCTTTACCTCGCGATCTTCAATCCGTACTGGTAAGGCTTCAACCGTAAGGTTATCTCTTACTTCCATATTATCCATCAGAATCACATGCGACGGATCCGGAACATACTTTCGAAGCTGTGACACATGGAACACATCATGCAAATTTGACAAATTGGGTGGCAACGCCACTCTGTAGGCAACAGGTCCAACTCTTGTAGATATCAGATACAGACCAATAAACCGAGGAGTAAGCTTCCTCGACTTCAACGCACGGCCAACACCGGTCACTGGAGTGACTCTCAAGAACACATGGTCTCCTTCATGAAACTCAAGATCTTTCCATCTCTTATCATGATAAATCTTCTGCCTACTCTATGAAGCTTTCATCTTTTCTCGAATTAGATTCACCTTTTCGGTAGTTTGCTGAACAATCTCAGGTCCAATCACTACACTCTCACCAGATTCGTGCCAACACAAAGGCGTCCGACATCTCCGACCATACAACGCTTCAAAAAGTGCCATTCCAATACTGGAATGATAACTATTATTATAAGTGTACTCAATCAACGGAAAATAACTATCCCAAGCACCTCCTTGTTCAAGCACACAAGCCCTTAACAAATCTTCCAAAGACTGCATAGTTCTTTCCGTCTGACCATCCGTCTGCGGATGATAAGCCGAAATCAACCTCAACTTCGAGCCCAAAGCTTCCTGCAAACTCTCCCTGAATCTAGAAGTGAACCTTGGATCTCGATCCGACACAATACTCAACGGAATTCCATGCAACTTCACAATCACCTGAATATAAATATCTGCCAACTTCTGCAAAGGAAAACTGATATTAATCAGAATGAAATGTGCCGACTTCGTCAGTCTATCCACTACTACCCAAATGGAATCATGTCCTCTCGGCGTATTAGGCAATCCGGTCACAAAGTCCATAGAAATGTTGTCCCACTTCCACTCTGGAATATCTAACGGTTGCATCATACCAGCAGGTTTCTGATGTTCTACTTTCGACTTCTGACAAGTCAAACAAGCATACACAAACTGAGCCACATCGCGTTTCAATCCAGGCCACCAAAATATCTTCTTCAAGTCTTGATACATCTTCGTAGCTCCTGGATGGATACTTAAACTACTCCGATGACCTTCTTCTAAAATCATTCTTTTCAACTCAGGATTATCAGGAATGCAAATCCTGTCACAGAATCTCAACACACCTTGTTCATCCACCCTGTACTCATTACCTTATGCTTGGTTATCTCCGATCATCAAATCTACTAGTTTCACATCTAACTTCTGACTTTCTCTGATATTATTAAGAAATTCATTGTTGATCGTCAGCATACCCAACATAACACTATGCGGTGTCTGTTCACAAACCAAACTCATATCTCTGAACTGTTCAATCAATTCTAACTCTTTAATCATCATAACGGACATGTGCAAGGATTTTCGACTCAGAGCATCAGCCACGGCATTAGCTTTGTCGGGATGATAGTTCAAGCCAAAATCATAATCCGGATTTTTTTACCATTCTGCCACTATTTGAAATAATATATACTAAAATGCCACAACTTGTAAAAAAAATACAAGAATGCCACTATTTTAATATGGGTTCGGTCAATGGTTGGACGACCCTTTGAAAAAAATTTCATCCATGCATGGGTTCGGCCAATGGTTGGCCGAACCATTGATACATAAAAAAAAATAAAAAAAAAGCTCTTCATAGGTTCGGCCAACCATTGGCCGAGCTCAAATAAGTGCTTCAAAGGGTCGTCCATCCATTGGCCGAACCCTATGTTACCTAGTGGCACCTTGGCATTTAATTTTCACACAATGGCATTTTGGTATATTGTTTTTCAAAACGTGGCATATAGGTCAAAAAATCTCATAATCCGTTAAGAATTCTAACCATCTTCTTTGCCTCATATTCAATTCCTTCTGATAAAAAAGATACCTCAAGCTCTTATGATCACTATACACTTTAAATCTGGAACCATATAGATAATGCCTCCAAATATTCAATACAAATACCACTGCAGCTAACTCCAAATCATGAGTCGGATAATTCCTCTCATGTACCCTCAATTGTCGGGAAGCATAAGCCACAACCTTACCACCCTGCATCAGCACACCTCCTAAGCCCATCAAAGAAGCATCACTATACACTACAAACGGTTCATTCGGTTTAGGTAGAACTAACACTAGAGTTGTAGTCAATATCTTCTTCAGCTCAATGAAACTCTTCTCACAATGAACATCCCACACAAATGCTTTACCCTTGCACGTCAACTGAGTCAACGGAAGTGCCAACTATGAAAATCCTTCAATAAACCTTCTGTAATAACCAGCCAAACCCAAGAAACTTCTAATCTCGGTCACCGACTTCGGAGTCTCCTATTGTAGAACGGCATCTACCTTGGACGGGTCTACAGCAATGCCATCACCAGAAATAACATGACCAAGAAAACTTACCTCTCTCAACCAGAATTCACACTTAGACAACTTGGCATAGAGCTTCTTCTCTTTCAACACTTGCAACACAATCCGTAAATGTTCAGTGTGTTCTTCTTCTGACTTAGAATAGATTAGAATATCGTCAATAAAGACAACCACGAATTGATCCAAATACTCATGAAAGATATGATTCATATATTCCATAAATACATCAGGCACATTAGTAACTCCGAACGACATCACCACATACTCATAATGTCCATATCGTGTCCTGAAAGCTGTCTTACGAATGTCTTCGTTTGTTACCCGTATCTGATGATAACCCGACCTCAAGTCAATCTTACTAAACACACGGGCACCCACTAATTGATCCATCAAGTCATCTATTCTCGAAAGTGGATGCTTATTCTTAATCCTCACTTTATTCAACTGTCTGTAATCGATGCACAACCTCATACTACCATCCTTTTTCTTTACCAACAACACTGAAGCTCCCCAAGGTGATACACTTGGTCTCACAAATTTCTTTTCTAACTGTCGCATCTGCGAAAATCAACCGGCAGAAAGGAACAGAAGAGTCACCACCAAACGTTATTTATTCTGACGCAGGGAAAGGAAACGATCGAAGAAAACCTCAACAAAGGGAAAGGAATGGTCATCGCAACCATTGTCTGGATTCAGGAGTCGGTTACGCTAGGGGAAGGTATTAGCACCCCACACGTCCATCGTACTCGAAGGGGTCCAGGTTTGTTGTTATCGATCAAATGGTGTAGGTAATATGAAGCTCAACTGCTAACTGGAAACAGAACGGGGGAAAGGAAAGAAAAAATGACTCAGTAGGACATCGACGTCCTAGGCCTACGTATTCCCCTGGGAACGGGAAAATCAGAGTCAACGTAGTTCGGAGACTACAGGATTGTGGGGAAGGTTGCTCGCTGTAGCGCCTTTGGGGTACTACAGTTCGATTCATTTTTTATCCTATTGAAGCTGATGAAGGAAGGGAAATAGATGTCTCCAATTAACCTTGCTTCTAAACTGAGTTTGAACAGATGACTGTTGGTTTACAGATGCTACAAAGATTGTGGGTCTCTCTTAGGTTATTTTGTTAAAATAGTGCCCGGACGATTGGTGGGAATTTAAGACTGATGCTTTTCGATTGATATGTGAAGGTATGGGATTTGGGTTTTGGATTAGTGTGCTTGCTAAGATTTTTCTTTCAATCTTATGTCTACGTATTCCCGTTTACCGAAACAGAGAAATCAGAGCGATCGTAGTTCCTCCTATTCTATGGGAGGAAAGAGATGTTTTTGGTGTCTTGTTCAAAGCCTAAGACGTGAAGCTGAAAAGGTGGTTGGTATCTTGTTCAAAGCCCAAGATGTAAAGCTGAAGGGTGTTGTCTTTAGAGAGAATTTGTCACCTCTAAAGGGGTCTGTTTGTCACAACTGTTGGGTGACTGATTATAAAGGAGAATTACTTTAACTGGGATATGTAAATCCAGCAATGCCATAATTTCCTTTATAGGGGATTTTTAACCTGAAGGAGAAGACTTTAACTCAGTGTAGAGCAATGCTATCTTTCCTTAGGAATTTCTCATGCTAAAAGAGGGACAGTGGTGTGGATGTAAATAATCCAGAGGCTTGCCACTTACAGCAATTCGATGAAGGGGAAAAGGAGTTGTTTATGTTTGTATACTGTGAACGAGGCACAGTTTTGATGCTAAAAGGTTGATTGACTCAACCGGGGTTTTTCTTATACAAAGCCTAAGAGGAGGCTATTGGCCCAACAAGAGGGAATTTGTATGTATCTCGTACGAAGCCCGAGAGAGAGGCTAAAAGGGTTTGACTCAACAAGAGAGTGCTTTTTGTATGTGTCTTGTACGAAGCCCAAGACGGAGGCTGAAAATGTCTGACTCAACAAGAGAGTCTTTTATACTCAACAAGAGAGTGTTTCGGTATCTCGTACGAAGCCCGAGATGGAGGCTAAAGGTTTGCTGTTTCAGTTGAGTGACAGGTCCAGTAGGTTGGTTAAAAGAGAAAATTAGTTCTTATAAAGAGACTGATTAAAGGTAAGGCTATGCTTTGGGATTTATCAGAGGATCAGGGTTATTTCCTGTTCTTTAAGGAAATGGGAAATCCAGAGGGTATTGGAGAGTGTCCGAGTCTACTGGTGTTTTTCCCTACTTGAAAGGTGCTTGAGAATGTCTTTGGGACTCAAGGGTCTTAGACTGTCCAAGTCTAGAGTTTTATCTTTTGTACTATGCTAGAAGAAATAACGGTAGCACATTCTCGTTAGAAAGATCTAGACTCTTTGAAAGATTATTCTATTAAGATGACTAATTTCTGTTCCTATACTTCTAGGAGGTCGTCGGGACAATTTGTACGAAGCCCAAGAGGAGGCGAGAAACTTTTAAGAAGCTGAGGGTCAATTTGTACGAAGCCCAAGAGGAGGCTATCATTCCCGGAGGAAGAAATCATTTATACGAAGCCTAAGAGGAGGCTGTGAATAATTCTAAGAAGCCAACGGGTCCTTGTACAATGCCCAAGAGGAGGCGGGGATGCTTTTAAGAAGCCCGTGGGTCCCCAAACCCCGAGAAATTCAAGACAGGCTATTCACGAAGAATAGCGCAAGCCAGGAAAGTCCGAGAATTTGGAAGAAACTCAAGAGATGCCATTCACGGAGAAAAGATCATCTCTGGGGAATAGAGTTTCTTTGACGATTTCTAAAGGTGACAGTCTGTGAAAGGGTTCACCGAGAATGCTGCCTTTCACGTCTCCATATTGTTTAACCCCAAGAGGAGGGAAGACTGTATCTGGTAATCCTATGGGGATCTAGTTTTGTCTATTTTAAGAGTAATCAACAGGGCTTAGTGCTAGACGTAGTTGCTGGGGAAACTCTAAATATCTATACTATTATTACACAGTCGATATGAGTTTATTAAAGAAGACTTACAGCGAAACAACCCCACAATACAGTTATATGTATATGAAAGCGGATAAAGAAAGCATATAAACACTTACTCGGTTGTAGAGCTTCCATGTTGTTTGTTAGTTGTTCAATAAAGAAAGCTTTGATTACAATATACAAAATCAAAGGAGAAAGTGCTTTGAAAAAGAAATATAGGGGCTTACAGCTCAAGGAGAGGCCCACGGTTTTGTCAGTGATCGCACTGTTGTTTTTGTACAGAGGGACTTATACAAGTGACTGAGGCCCGAGAAAGGTTCTCTGTACAAAGGGATGGGTCTTACACTCTCTCAAGAGGCCCAAAGAGTTTAAAAAGAATGGGGCTTATAACACGAGGGTAGGCCCAGATGATTTTTGTTTTGAAATGGCGATCGCGTCGAGATTTTCTTTTAACACAGAGGGACTTATACAATATCTGAGGCCCAAATTTGTTTTGGTTAAAAAGGGATTGGGTCTTACACTCTAATAGAGGCCCAAAAGTTTTGAATGGGTCTTATAGCTCTAGGAGAGGCCCCAGGTTTGTTTTTCAACGGACTATGATCGCGTCGAACTTTTTGAAATACAACGGGACTTATACAATAAGTGAGGCCAAAAAAATTTGTGTATTTACAAAAAGGGTTGGGTCTTACACTCTATTAGAGGTCCAAAGAGTTAAAAAAGGGAATGGGTCTTACTACTCGAGGGTAGGCCCAAAGTTTTTTGTGTAGAAAACGACGATCGTGCTGAGGTTTTTGAAAATACCTGGAGGGACTTATACAATAAGTGAGGCCCACAATAGGTTTTTTTTTAAAAAAAGGCTTGGGTCTTACACTCTATTAGAGGCCCAAAGAGTTTGAAAAGTTTGATGAGGGTTGAATTAATCAAAACCCTAATTTGTTTTCAAAATGTATTTTAATTGAATAAAAATTCAATTAAAATGATCAAAATTGTTTAACATGTGGAAAACAAATTGTGATCTTGGATTAATGTTTCAAAAATCATGTTTTGACCTACAAAATGATTAGAAGTCATTAAAATTTATAAAATCAAGAGGGAAAAAATATTTTAAATGTCAAAAACAATTAAAATATTAATTCTTTGCAAAAATATCAATTATATGAAATAAATAATATTTTTGGGATTTTTTGATAAAATAAAATATTTTAACATTTTTGTGAATTATTAAAAAAAGAATCAACTCAAAATCATTAAAACTCAGAGAGAAATTAATTTTTGAATCAATTAAATAAAATCACCAAATTCAAATATTTGAATTTTCACAAAAAGGCGCCAAGAACACCCAAGAACACGCGCGTGTTCTGGGTTTTGCCCAGATTTTCATTTTCTCTCCAATCTCCCTGAATACTTGATTATATCATGCAAACCACCTATCAATCTGCTCATTTCAACCTCACGATCATGTCTTTGGTCTTTAATTTCATTTATTTTTAATATGGAATAAGAAATCAAGACAAAACCTCAAGAACCCTAAAATTTGCATGAAGGATGAGAATTTTGATACACAATTCAAACAAAGCAATTAATTGAGGGGAAACATTCTATGCATGATTATGAACATTTGGCAAAAGTATTGTACGAGGAAATATGCATAGATTAAGAGATGACCAAGTTTAGGCTTACTTGAAGGTCGTGACAGCAAGAGCAATTTGATTTTTGAGTTGGAGGTGTTACAGATGGGTGGTGATGATCTGAACAGCTTCAATGGATGTTGTCGAGTGTGTTGCAAGCTTTGGAACACTTTGGAAGTCTTTGGGTCAAGCTGGAGTACTCCAACTGCGTAATTGAAGCATAATGGCTAGGTTGATAGGTGATTTTGAGCTGGGGGTGTTACAGATGGTGTTTAAGCATTTGGACACCTCAAATACATCATATGTGATGTGTATGGGCAATTGGAATGGATTGCTTATGGCTGCAACTCAAAACCCGATAGTGGTTGCTCAAAAACAAGAAAACTTTGCACTTAAGAGAGAATGAGAGAAAGCAGTGCTATAACTGGCTTTGGTGTAAGTTGAATGATCCATTGAAACCTCTATTTATAGGTGATCAACTCTTGTCTTGGAGGAATAGTGAATGGCTGCTGGATCAGATCACATTCAAAGGTTTTGGCTTTGTGACATTTCTTCTCACACAAGGCAACCTAGCCCCTCCCAAGAGCAAGGCTATACCTTGAGCAAATTCACATTCTTCAGATGTTTTTATTGTTTTTTAATCAGAGAACTTGATTGAGTAGAGTGGCTTTGTTGAAATTGCCCTATTTCACATAAATGCCTTTGAATTCCAAGGCATATATGCCAAAATGCATTAATCTCAAGTTGGAAGATTCCTTGGCCTTTGGACTCAACCCTATCAGTTGGATTTGTTGGCTTATGATCAGATTAGATGCATGTGGCATAGTGATCATTACTTTTGACTCAAAAATCGTGGATGGCAAGAAAACTCACAAACTGATTTTTCATGGCAACCTTGGTATGGTGTGTTGTAGCAGTCATAACTCTTGGCTCAAGTAGAGTGGTTTCATGCCAATGAGTTGCTTGGATTGTAGGCAACATGCACAACAACATTGATGTTTATCTTTGGAACTGATTCAGCTTGCATCTATTTGAAAAAATCCCACAAGTTTTGGTGTTTCAACACAAAATCTACCTTGCCCATAATTTTTCTAAGTGTTGGAAAAGTGGTACTTTCATGTTTTTAGTGATTTTGATCCAACCATAACTCAAAATCCATAATGAATTTGGAGGGGGTCAGTTTTTAGCTTTTGTAGAGGGCCATGAGATCTACAAATCAAGCTTTGGATGGGGAAAATGGCTTTGTGGTTTAGGAGTTATGATCCTTCAAAGTTGGTACCCTTGCCACTTTATTTCATAACTTAGAAAATTTTCTAAGTTTTTATGGTTACCCCTTTTACAAGTTATCCAACTTTTCTTGATTTTTCTTGATGAATGATGACTCAAATCACACATTAACATCATTTTAGGGTTAAAAAACCATAAAAGTGACAAATCTCAAAAAGTCAAAGTTTGACTTTTGTGCACAGTTGACTTTTTGTCAGATGAATTCCAAACTGTGCGATCTTCTATGAAATCAAGTCCTTGACCTAAATCAAACTTGATGGATTGATTTCATAGGTGTTATAGGGTGTATTGAATCATGTCCTAGGGTTTGGAAGCATGTCTTGGTCAAAAGTCAAAGCTACAATTGACTTTTTCCTCAAAACCCTAACTGTGGTTCTGATGAAATTGAAACTTGTTTCTCAAGCTTCTTGGATCAATCCATTGTTGCAAATGGACCAATGTAGTATGTTGGAGACCCTTAAATCATGTCTTGAGGTCTTGGCTCATGATTTGTCCCAAAAGTCAACTTAGGGGTGAATTAGGTCAAGAAACCCTAATTCCTGATTTTTGATGAATACATCCCCTGAGGAAAAATTGACTTGATGATTGGGTTTATGATGTCCCTTGGAGAATAATAGGTTATTCTTTGGAGCAATGGCCCATGCCCAGAGGAAAATTTCCATCTGGAGGCCCTGGTCGACCAAACCCTAATTTGGTGACACTGGCGATCTTGAGGCTTGATCCACATGGAAGGGAGCAACCTTGTGCTTAATCCTTGATGTGGGAGTCATCTTGATCCATTGTGGATGTTTGAGAGGTTTAGACAAGTTGAAGATCATGCCATTCCTTGATTGATCCTTTGTCTAAGAACTCTGAGAGGGCTTGAAACCCTAAGTTTGATTATAGTGGATGCTCAGCCATCTTTGGGGAGACTAATGATTATGAAAGTTCATCCATATTGTGATGATGATTTGCACAATGATGGGAATCTTAGTGGTCAAAATTTGGGGTATGACAGATGCCCCTATTTAATCTTCTTTGACCCGAAGGTGTGAATGGCAAAGGTACTCGGCCATTCAGGGTGCAAGAGGATTAAATATCGGAATGCCCGAAATTTTGATGGTGGTCATGAATGGTAGCTTACACATTCATCTTCTTTTGCTAAGCAATGATACTTAAAAAAGGTAAACTTCCCCTTGATCTTGGTTTCCTACCAAGGAACTGGTCTTAGTTTCTGATGTAAACTTCTCCTCGATCCTGGTCTCCTACCAAGGAACTGGTCTAAGTTTCTGAAATAAAACTTCCCCTCGATCCTGGTCTCCTACCAAGGAACTGGTCTTAGTTTCTAAAATAAACTTCCCCTCAATCCTGGTCTCCTACCAAGGAACTGGTCTTAGTTTCTTTTGTCAATAAACTTTATTGACAAGGAACGCTACGCGTAGCGGTTTTCCTCAAACTTCTCGCCGAATTTTCTTGGGGAGATGCCATTTGATGGAAAAAGAATGATGTCAGACTCGCTGGGGAACCCAATTGTCTGAGTTGTAGAGGTGCACAAACTTCTCTGTTTGGAGACGCCATTTGTCGACTCTACTGGGGAAAACGAGTCTCTTTGAGATACTTCCTTCTGCTTGGGGTCTTACATCATACTTTTCTTGGGATCTTCTCAGAGAAATGCCATATGATGGGATCTAATTTGAGGTGTCGATGACCTTTTCATCAGTGGTTTTTTAGAGAAAAACTGCCGTACCGCCAAATCTCTGATTAAGAGGCTTTCTCTGGGGATTTTCTTTAATCCAGGAAAGCAAGGGTATATTCTTTAATGGCAAAGAGTGATGTTTGTTGAATGCCTCTGGTTTTTCAAAGGTTCAAGTTATCAAAGTGGTCAAGGAGCCAACTTCATTCCAGAAATAAACTGGAGGAGAGAGATTGTTCAGACTCAGCATTTCCTGACGAGGAAAGAACTGACAACTCGATTGAGAGGACTATTATCACTAGGGGATAAGACCGACCAGAGTGATAGTGATGCAATATGAATGAGAATGCAAATAGAATGCATGATGTATGTATGTATATGCTGACAAAACTGACGCGACATACCAACTAAAAGATGAACATTACTGGATACTCGGCCACTACGGGGGATGAAAAGTATCACTTGGTCCAAGATAGCAATTATGCCTTGCTTAGGAGAGACAATCCCTGTTGTAAAAACCGTTGGTCAGGCTTAGGAGAGACAGTCCCTGTTGGGAGCTGTGTTGGTCGGTCTTAGGAGATGAAAACTCGGTCGAGGCGTGTCAGATGAAACAAGGTCTCTGACACAGTTGATCCTTCATTCAGACGCACTGGCTTAGAAGGAGTACTTTGATTCTGCACTTTAAGGTTCGATTACTTCTGGAGAAGCAACGACATTCTTTCGATGTTAAATAGTCAAAAGAAATTGCCATCTTTATTTTAAAAGCAGAAAAAGCTTTAACAAGTAAATTCATTTTTTGTTTTATCTCAAGAATCATTGATCATGTTAAAATGTCGTTCTGTAAAGCTAAAACAAATAAGAATTACAAACAAAAGCACAAGGGCTCAAATTTTATTGATAGGATGGAAATCAGCCAAACGCGTGATTCCATAGAGCATTTAGAAAGTTAGAAAATGGTAATTTACAGGGAAAAGGGCTACGTTGAAACATAACGACCACTATCCTTCTACCAAATTTGAATTCGGGAAATCTTGAGCTTCTGTCGAAGATGACCCTGACTGGATTTTTCCTGAAGGATGATGTAACTACTGCTGAGGGACTTGCCCCTTTGTTGAACATAGTTACTTGCCATTATCCCTAACTTTTTCCTGGATTGTACTGTGATGTTTCCAATCCACCGGGATGACTTTTGATTATGTCTCTAATTTTTTCCTGGACCGCCCTTTCGGGTTTTCAATCCACCGAGACGTTTTTTTTTAGGCGAAGTATTTCTTGACTACATCAATATTTGTGGGGTAGGCAAATTCCTCTCCGTCCATGGTTGCAAGTCTCAAGGCGCCGCCTGAGAAAGCTTTCATGACCACATAGGGGCCGTCATAATTCGGAGTCCACTTGCCCTGAGAGTCAGTGAGAAAAGATTGTATCTTTTTGAGCACAAGGTCTCCTTTCCTGAAGATGCGAGGTCGAACCTTTTTGTCGAATGCCTTCTTCATTCTCTGTTGATACAACTGACCGTGGCATAGAGCCATGATTCGCTTTTCTTTGATCAGATTCAGTTCGTCGTGTCGACTTTGACACCATTCAGCTTCTGTAAGCTTAGCTTCCATCAATACCCTGATTGATGGGATCTCTACTTCTATGGAGAGCACTGCTTCCAGGCCATATACTAGAGAGAAAGGGGTTGCCCCTGTTGAAGTGCGGACAGATGTGCGATAACCGTGAAGAGCAAAGGGTAGCATCTCGTGCCAATCTTTATAGGTTACAACCATCTTCTGAACAATCCTCTTGATGTTCTTGTTAGCCGCTTCTACCGCTCCGTTCATCTTGGGTCGGTAGGGAGATGAGTTATGGTGTTCGATCTTGAATTCTGCGCACAACTCTTTCATCATCTTATTGTTCAAGTTGGATCCATTATCAGTAATGATCTGGCTCGGCACACCATAACGGCAGATGATATTGTTTTTGATAAATCGGACCACCACTTGTCGGGTTACATTGGCATATGACGCTGCTTCGACCCACTTGGTGAAATAGTCAATGGCTACCAGGATGAACCGATGTCCGTTTAAAGCCTTAGGCTCAATCAAGCTAATCATGTCGATCCCCCATATGGAAAAAGGCCACGGGGAAGAGAGAACTTTGAGATACGTTGGCGGTATATGAATTTTGTCGGAGTATATCTGACACTTGTGACACCTCCTCATGTACTTGTAGCAGTCGGATTCCATTGTCAACCAATAATACCCTACTCTTAGAATTTTTCTCGCCATTGTGTATCCGTTGGCATGAGTGCCAAAGGACCCTTCATGAATTTCTTTTATCAGCATGTCTGCTTCTGGTCTGTCTATGCATCGGAGCAAGACCATGTCAAAATTTCTCTTATAGAGTGTATCACCGCTCAGGAAGAAGCTGCCAGCCAGTCTTCTGAGGGTTTTTCTGTCTTTCCTTGATGCCCCAGGTGGGTACTCTTGTTTCTGAAGGAAGCATTTGATATCGTGATACCAAGGTTTGTCGTCTATGACGGCTTCGATCACGAAGATGTAAGCGGTCCGTTCAAGGCGCATTATGTCGATCTTAGGTATGTCATTCCATTGACCTACACTAATCATGGAAGAGAGAGTGGCTAATGCATCAGTCATGTGATTCTCCTTACGAGGGATGTGATGAAACTCAATTCTGTTGAAGAATGGTAACAACCTTCTCGCGTAATCTTTGTAAGGAATCAGTCCTGATTGGTATGTGTTCCAATCTCCTTTGATCTGATTGATAACCAGGGCTGAGTCGCCATATACATCCAAGTTCTTGATCCTTAAATCAATTGCTTCCTCGAGACCCATAATAAAAGCTTTGTATTTGGCCTCATTGTTTGTACACTTGAATGTAAGTCTGGCAGTGAAAGGAATGTGGGTACCCTAAGGGGTAACAATGGTTGCCCCAATTCAGTTTCCATAATGATTGACAGCTCCGTCAAAGATAAGTCCCCATTAGGAACCTGGTTCTGGCCCTTCACTGGGTAGCGGTTCATCGCAATCTTTCATTTTCAAATACATGACATCTTCGTCTGGGAAGTCAAACCCGATAGATTCTTGATCGTCAATCGGTTGATGAGCCAAATGATTGGCTAAAACATTTTCTTTAACGGCTTTTTAAGCATGGTACTATATGTCATATTCTGATAACAACATCTACCAACGGGCGATTCTTCCCGTGAGAGCAGGTTTTTCAAAGACTTACTTGATTGGATCCATCTCGAAGACCAACCAAGTAGTGTGATGAATCATGTACTGGCAAAGACGTTTGGCTGCCCAAGCCAAAGCACAACAAGTTTTCTCAAGCATCGTGTACCGAGTCTCGCAGTCGGTAAATTTCTTGCTTAAATAGTAAATGGCAGACTCCTTTCTTTTGGTTTCGTCTTGTTGGCCAAGGACACATCCCATTGAATCCTCTAGGACTGTGAGGTAGATAATCAGTGGTCTTCCTTCCACTGGAGGTGATAGAATCGGCAGGTTCAACAGGTATTCCTTGATACTATCGAAGGCGGTTTGGCAATCTTCTGTCCAAACGCAGTCCTGATTCTTTTTGAGTAATTTGAAAATTGGCGCGCATGTCGCGGTCATGAGGAATATGAATCTGGAGATGTAGTTCAAACGTCCCAGGAATCCTCTGACTTGTTTTTCAGTTTTCGGAGAAGGCATTTCTTAAATGGCCTTGACCTTGTTAGGATCAACCTCAATTCTTTTCTGGCTGACGATGAACCCTAAAAGTTTCCCTGAACGGACACCGAAGGTGCACTTGTTTGGATTCAAGCGGAGTTTGTACTTTCTTAACCGCTCAAATAACTTTGACAGATGGGTCACATGCTCCTCTTCTGTCTTAGATTTTGCAATCATATCATCAACATATACCTCGATTTCTTTGTGCATCATGTCATGAAATAGAGTAGTCATGGCCCTTTGATAGGTTGCCCCGACATTCTTCAAACCGAACGAAATTACCTTGTAGCAAAAAGTACCCCATGGGGTGATGAACGAAGTTTTCTCCATGTCTTTCGGCGCCATTTTGATCTGATTATAGCCCAAGAATCCATCCATGAAGGAGAAAACTTTGAACTTTGTTGTACTGTCTACCAGCATGTCAATGTGTGGTAAAGGAAAGTCGTCATTCAGACTAGCCTTGTTTAGATCTCTGTAATCGACACACATTCTGACCTTTCCGTCCTTTTTCAGAACAGGTGCGATGTTGGCTAACCATTGAGGATATTCAGACGTATCGAGGAAACCCGCGTTAATCTGTTTCTGTACTTCCTCTTTGATTTTGATGGTCATTTCCGGGTGAGTCCGTCTCAACCTCTATTTTATCGGCGAACATTCCGCTCTCAACGGTAGATGATGCTCCACGATGCTGGTATCCAACCCTGGCATATCCTGATAGGACCAAGCGAATACATCGGGAAACTCTTTGAGAAGCTTTATCAAACCCTCTCTGGCAGTTGGACTGAGCAGTGCCCCAATCCTGATTTCTTTTCTCTCTTCTTCTGAGCCTAAGTTAACTGTTTCCAGCAACTCTTTGCGAGGCTCAATGGACCTTTCCTCTTGTCTGAGTAGTCGGGAGATTTCTTCTGGAATTTCATTGTCATCTTCTTCTTCAGCCCCAAACACCGGGAACTCAAAGTTGGGAGAAGGCATCGGATCGTATGTTTCAACAGGGTTTAAAACAAGCAATCTGCATAACGTGATGATTTGTGTTTAGAAGAGATAGAGAGAATGCAAGTGTGTGCAGTGTATTTCTTTTACTGCTTGTTTTTTATTATTGAGTTTGTTTTTTAGGATTACTATTTTCTGAGAAAGTAAAAAGAGAAAACAGCAATTAATGCGGAAATTACAGAACGACATTATTTTATTAATAAACAAGTCGATTCTTGAAACTACAGCCCTATAAAATAAAACTCTGTCGCTTTGGGCGAAGCGGAGAGGGACATTTACAGAAAGTGAGCCCTATCAAAACATCCGTTTCACCTGGGCAGGGTGAAAGGTTAAAGAAGGCAATTACTTTGACTTATGAACAATCTTCGGAACCTCGACAGCAACCCACTGGCGGCGAACTCCTCGGTGAATCACAAAGTCTGGCACCTTCCTTGATTTGTCTTCAGAAATAACGCTGATTTCTGGTGGAGCGGGATCGTTGGAATCTGTCTCCCAGGCAAAGTTGTAGTAGGAGGATTCCTCTGTTGTATTTTGCAGAGTATTTGTGCTCTCAGGCAAATCTCCCCATCCAGTTGGCTGGATGTCTTTGAGCCTGACATGAGAGCTTTCGGGAGCAGTATACTTGACCATATAGTCATGTTTCCCACTTGGTTGTCCCAGGGTGTCCCATACTTCTTTGGAACTGGAGGAGTCATCTTTCTCAATGACGTTGACCTCGGGAAAAGCATAGTTAATGAATTCTAGTCCTGCAAATGTTGCGAACTCATCGTCATGTTGAGTAGTTTCTGAATGACCTGAGTGTTGATCCCATGACATGGTGGGGATGCAGGTATTATTTTCAATGATGCTCTGCTGATTTTTGTTGTTCGGCTGATTTCCTTGCCCCAAGTCTCATGGGTACGGTTTCCACATTGGCAGACCATCCATCGGGCCATAGTAGTTGTGATCAAAGTTGTCCTTTATCGGAGTGTCCTCCTCTAATGAGTTTGGTGGAGCACGACATCCTTCCGGATCACAATCTCCATATATCATTTCGACATCTGACCTTGGTATAAATCTCGGACTCTGTGCATGATAGCAAAATGGCGTAGGCACCTCTTCCTGAGACATATAACCGTCCTCGTTGAGGTAGGACTTCCATTCCACATCCATGTCGGATGGATCATCTCTATTGATGGTATGCACTTCCTGAGTCACTGGTTGAAGGAAAGCTCCACTGTGGAAGAAATTTTGAATGGGATAAAGATTTTCATCGCTTGCAGCTGTCTGAGTACAGGTTGCAGAAAAAACCAGACCCTTCTTTGCTTTATTGTTAGTAGGAATGACAAGTTATCCCCATCCTGTTGTATTGGTACTCTCGGCCACTTTGATAGCGTCTTTGTATGAGGAAATCGAGGTTCCTCCTTCAGATTGATCGCCTATGTGTAGCAAAAGCGTTTGGAACTGAGTTCCAATTATCCCTTCCGGTTCCACATAGGTGGCTGATGATAAATTGCTTACGAGGAAATCCTGTTCCCCACAGACCATGACGAGTTGACCGTTCTGAACGAACTTTAGCTTTTAGTGGAGGGTCGAGGTGACCGCCCCAGCCTGATGTATCCTAGGTCTTCCTAATAAATAACTGTACGTTGCCCGGATGTCCATGACCTGGAAAATGAATTGGAACGTGTGAGGACCAATAGTTATGGGAAGATCAACTTCGCCGATAACCGTTTTTCTGGACCCATCAAATGCTTTGACGACGACCTCACTGGTTCTCATCGGGGGTCCGTTAAAGGATAATTGCATCAAGGTGGACTTCGACATAACATTCAGGGTTGACCCTGTGTCTACCAATACGCTGGCCAAAGCATCATCTTGGCAGTTGACCGTGATATTGAGCGTCATGTTATGACGGCGACCCTCCTCAGGTAATTCCTCATCACTAAATCCCAATTTTTGCAGGAAATGATGTTAGAGACAATGCTATCGAACTGTCTGATTGTTACATCCTATTCCACAAAGGCTTGCTCCAAGAATTTTTGTAGAGCCTCCTTGTGCGCTTCTGAACTGAGTAAAAGTGACAGCACCGAGATCTTTGAAGGAGTTTGTAATAGCTGATCAACAATGTTGTATTCACTCCTTTGGATGAGCTTCAGCATCTCATCGTTGTTTTTCGAAAGGGCGGGATTACTGGATTGACCGATTGGTGGATTGGGAACTTCTGTCGGAGGTTCCTTTTCTTTGATAGGTTCTCCAACCCCTCGGTTGAAGATTCTACCACTCCGTGTTACTCGACTGATGTCTGCAATATTCACGATGGAGGGTAATGGAATTTCCTTTCCATTCTCGACTGTTGTTGCACCATATTTGTACAGGATATCCTTAGTTAATTCATACGGTAATGGTCCTGGTAGATAGATGACTATGGGAGCCTTCTGATTTTTCTAACCATCGTAAGTAATCTCAATCCGCTCCTGGTTAGGAACTCTCGATTCGTCAAGTAGAGGGATGATGGCGAAAACATCCCTAGTCCTCTGATGATCAGAGATTACATCATCATCCTCAATTTGATTGGCAAAGTAGTTTGGCGTCCAGCTGATTGGTCCGGAACCCGAATATGGACGAATTTCTCTACGATCCACCTGACCCTGAAGAGCTGCTCGCACAAGGTAGCATCCTTGGTTACTTTCTGAAAAGACTCCACAACGTTCATAGTTGTGTGGTGGCACCGGGCCACGCCCGCTTTGAATGCAATGTAACCTCACTAGGTTAGTTTCTACAGGTCAGACATCCTGACTTTGACGCCGAGTAGGGTTCTTGTCATCGATACTAATCTGATGAGTGTCTTCATCCATATAGATGGGAAGCCACTAATAATTTAGCAAGTGATGAAGTGCTTCCTGGACAAGGACACAACCTTGATCGCTTTCGCAACCTGCCGTACAGCTTTGGTAGTCATGAGATATCAGGAACCCGAGTCAGACCTGCTCAGTATGTAACTCTACTAGGTTGGTATTCATTAAGCGAATATCAAAGATTTGGATCATGTTGATCGGATAGGGATTCCTATCATGGTAGTCCTGGATCCATCCAAGATCCATCTGACAAAGGAGGGCCTCTTGTATAAAAGAGCATCCCTGTTTATTTACCGAGCAAGTCAGACAAGAACTGTAATCGTGCCGCGGTAGATTATGATACCGACTTTGCCTTGAGTGCATTGCCACCAAGTTGACATTCATCGCACAGATGTCGTGGTTTTGAATGACGTTGGAATTCGTATAGACCATGTTGACCCCACGATCTCGATGCTCTTGGATCCATCCAAGATCCATTTGTTCCTGTAGAGCTTATTGCACCACAGAACACCCTCAATTGCTTTTAGAGCAAATATCACATTGATGATAATTATGAGGTGGAACTTGGCCATGTTCACTCTGTTTACAATGTATCTTGACCAGACTGGTCTTCAACAAGAGTACATCGTGAATTTGATAGACATTGTGAGACTCTCCTTCTATCAGGTTGACTACAGCTTTCTCATGTTGAGGCAGCGGGTTTATGAGAACATTCAGATTCATATATTTGAAAGATAAGACCCCGCTTCTAACAAACTTTTGAACGTCAGATTTGAAATTGAGACAGTTCTCTATGTTATGCCCTGGTCCTCCTTGATGGTAAGGGCAAGTCTGATCCACCTTAAACCAAAAAGGCAGATTTTCCGGTACTGTAAGAGGAGACTTAGTATGGATGTGCCCCTTGGCTAGTAGTAACGGAAATAGTTCTGCATATGATACGGGGATAGGATCAAATCCTGGTGGCCGCATTGTACGGTTGTTGTTGTATGGAGGACGAGCCTGTTGAAGAGGTTATTGTGTCCTTTGCTGATTATTTTAGCTTTGCGCAACCTGAGGCTGATAGGTAGGCGTGGGATTGATAGCAGGAGTCACAGCTGCTACTGGTTGATAACGTCGCCTTTGCTTTCCGAGAGATATATTCCCAATATCTTGCTCTTTTTTCTTAGGGAGAGAACTACCGTATCGTTTTGTACTACTTGATGATCCAACGTCTTTTACTAAACGTCCTTCCCGGACGGCTTCCTCAAGACGAACTCCCATACCGACCATTTCGGTGAAATCACTGGGCGCACTGGCAACCATTCTGTCGTAATAAATTGAGCTTAAGGTCTTTAAGAAGATCTTTGTCATCTCTTTTTCCTCAAGAGGTGGACAAATTTGAGCGGCAATTTCACGCCATCTCTGAGCGTATTCCTTAAAGGTTTCCCTGTCCTTTTGTGACATTGATCTGAGTTGATCTCTGTCTGGCGCCATGTCCAAATTGTATTTGTATTGTTGGACGAAGGCAGTGCCAAGACCTTTGAAAGTGCTAATCGTTGCACGGTTTAAACCCATGTACCATTTTAATGCGGCACCGGTTAAACTATCTTGGAAGTAGTGAATCGGTAGGTCCTGATTCTCTGTCTGAGCTGACATTCGCCGAGCGTACATCACCAGGTGACTCTGAGGGCAAGAGTTACCCTTGTACTTTTCAAAGTCGGGCACCTGGAACTTGTGCGAAACTTTCACATTGGGGACCAAGCAGAGGTCTGCGGCGTCCTTTCCAAATAAATCCTGACCGCGAATAGCTTGTAGTTCCTTCTGTATTTCCAGGAACTGCTCCTAGAATTCATCCATTCTATCAAACATAGTTTCCTTTCTACCAGAAGGTATATGCGGAATCTGTCCTTCCGGGACAGTGTGCACCACAGGGGGTGGTATCGTGACTACGGCAGCAAATCTTGGTGTTTCCCGAAGTTTGTAACCTTCAGGAGTCCTTATTATGCCTCTGGCATCCTCGCTTTCCCGAAGTTTGTAACCTTCAGGCCCAACGGCTTCTGTTATGATTCTCTGATCTTCAGCGATCGGAGGAACATATCCTTCCGGGATATAGTTAACAGGCATGCCCCAAGGACGATCTTTCGGCATTTGATACCTAGGATCATACTTTTCCACTATGGGCGTTGAGGTGATCTCTGATATCACAGTTCTTTGTTGTTGAGCTTCTGCCATGGCTAGCATGTCGTTGCGAAGCTTTCTCATATCCTCTCTCAGAGCGTCGATCTCTTCTTTCAACTCTCTATTCTCTTCCTCGAGATCATCCATCTTTTTCTGACGATTGGCCCAAGTATTGTACGAATGAGACAATTTGACTCTAGAACCGAGACACAAACGTGAGATTCGTAGGTAAGAAGAATACGTTACGTGATAATGATGAATGCAATGATTATATTAATTGTTTTTTTTTTGTTTAATCAAAATAAACTTCGACAATTAGATTGCAAATATCAAACAGTGGGGAAATCCCATTTTATTGAATTCAAAGGATTACGAAAATAGAAATACAGTAGATTACAAGGTGCGGAAATAGAAACCTAAGCTAAGGGGTCCCGAGTCCTCTCTGAGGAGAATTCGGGTGCTGATTCTGGTACTTTCCTTTTCTTGGACCGAGGCTCGTGGGCCGGTATCGGGTTGTCATTCCTTTTCCAAGTGAAAGGAACGAGCAAATTCCTTTGGTCATCCTGATTATCCACGGCATGTTGCTCTAAAATCTCGATCAGAGCATCCTTATCTTTCAGCAGTTGCTGTATTTTGGTACACTCTACATTGAGGGTGCGGTATTTGTTCTTCCAAGACCTCCTCTCCCGTTGAACTTTGTTGAGAGTAACCTGAATTTTTTCCGTTTCAGTCATGAAGTACATGACAGATTTCTTCGGTGGAAGAACTCTATGACGAGGATAAGGCATTTTTAGCTTGAGAGCTCTAGTTTGTACCCAGTGGAGATAAGGCTCCACCGAGACACAGTCCGGTTTTCCTAGAGACTTCCATCCTTTTCTTGTGAACATGTTTCCAAGCGTGCACTATTTCCATCTTTAGTGCTCTGTCATTTTCTCCTTCTTTGAAGAAAAGACCTTCCAGATGAGCATTACGTGGGACATACCTCATCGGGTATCCGAATTGACGACGAACCAATACCGGATGGTAGTTGAATCCTCCTTTAGTTCCTATGAGGGGTACGTTGGGGAAGTTTCCACAATGGTCAATGATCCTGATCCCGTCATAAATCCTATTACACCAATCTATGTCAGAGTTGGTGAGAGACATGATTTTCTGGGACCAACGTAAGGCACTCTTATGATCCCAAAAAGCAGCAGTCTTGGGCAAGTGGGAGATAAACCATTTGTATAGCAGGGGTACACAACACGTGATCATTCCTCCGCTGCACAAATTCCCTAAGTGTACAGAATGATACGCGTCCGCAAGCAAAGTTGGCACAGGGTTTCTAATGAGAAAAACCTTAATGGCGTTGATATCTACAAAGTTATTAATGTTGGGAAACAAAAATAACCCGTAGGTGAGCAAAACAAAGATGTTTTCAAAAGCAGTCACGTTCCCTATACTAGAAAAGTATAGGGCCTTCTTTATCAAGAATTGGGCTAGCAAACCTTGGATGCCAACCTTAGTGGTCAGGTGAGTCTTGACTTCCGACTCATCCAAATAAATTGCTCTTGCAATGGTCTGATCCTTTGGAATTTCTTTCAGTCTAGAAAATAGAGCTCGATCAATAATGTGTTGATCGGTCAAGTGAGAATACTCCTCCAGCATTGGTGCGAGCTGGTAATCCGGGAATGTGAAACAGTGATAAACTGGATCGTAAAACTGAATGAGTGCTTCCATGATTCCTTCAATCACATGGACTCTTAACAGAGGTAACAGACCTCCGTATTTGGCTCTAAAAGCTTCAGGGTTAGTGATCATCCTCGCTAATCCTCTCAAATCCTCTAGTTTTGGAATCCTGAAGGTATACTTATAAGTTCTCCTTCTACCGAAATCCATTAGCGCAATCCTTTTTCTCTCTAACATTTGCAATCATTGTCTTAGTTTAATTTGAAAAAGAGATACTAGAAGAGAAAATTTTCTTTATTTTAATGTTTTTTAGATGAATGCATGAATGCAGCACACAAAAACATAGAAAAAACATGGGGTCAAAGGGTTGGTGTCACGAAGTCAATGCTCTACCCCCCCCCCCCCCCAAAAAGGTTTTCTACGGGTGATTTTTTGTACTTATCACTCAAAATCATTGATTCCTGAGAACACCAGCGGGCCGGGAACCGTGCTAGGTGATGTCCATCAAATAAATCTCAGAAGAGGGTAGTTTATCGCGTAACAGCTATTCCCAATAGCTTCCGCACTACAAAAAAAAGGTGATTTTCCTATGTGTATACTCAATCTTTCCACATGCGGCATCACACGCATTCCCATTACTAGAAAAATAAACACGTATATCAATTAGGAAAAGCAGTATATATATTTGTCCTAAAGTCCTAGACTTTAAAGAGCTATGAATCCTATGTTCCTGACAAAAATGGCTCCCCGGCGGAGTCACCATTCTGTGGTACCTTCCCAACTTTAAAGGTTTTTGACCTAAGATCCTAGTGAAGTCAACAAATCTTAACCCCAATGAAGTCCCTAGGAAAGAAAGAAAGAAAGGATATCTGGCCCCACGGTGGGCGCCACTTTTCTGTGGCAATTTTTAAGGTTTCTACCTAAAAGATGGGAAGAGAACAAGATCTCTTTCTCCCCAGTGAAGTCGCCATTTTTCTGTGGAAAATGGTGACGAATGATGACTAAGGTGAGATAGATCCTAACGACACTTCCCCAGTGAAGTCGCCATTTTTATCTGTAGCGCAAATTTTTGGACGTGGTTGCAAAGCACTATCGCCTTTAGGGCACTACAGTTCGATTCATTTTTTATCCTATCGAAGCTAATGGAGGAAGGGAAATAGATGTCTCCAATTAACCCTGCTTGCAAACTGAGTTTGAATAGATGACTGTTGGTTTACAGATGCTACAAAGATTGTGGGTCTCTCTTAGGTTATTTTGTTAAAATAGTGCCCGGGCGATTGGTGGGAATTTAAGACTGATGCTTTTCGATTGATATGTGAAGGTATGTGATTTGGGTTTTGGATTAGTGTTCTCGCTAAGATTTTTCTTTCAATCTTATGCCTACGTATTCCCGTTTATCGAAACAGAGAAATCAGAGCGATCGTAGTTCCTCCTATTCTATTGGAGGAAAGAGATGTTTTTGGTGTCTTGTTCAAAGCCTAAGACGTGAAGCTGAAAAGGTGGTTGGTATCTTGTTCAAAGCCCAAGATGTGAAGCTGAAGGGTGTTGTCTTTAGAGAGAATTTGTCACCTCTAAAGGGGTATGTTTGTCACAACTGTTGGGTGACTGATTATAAAGGAGAATTACTTTAACTGGGATATGTGAATCCAGCAATGCCATAATTTCCTTTATAGGGGATTTTTGGGGATTTTTAACCTGAAGGAGAAGACTTTAACTCAGTGTAGAGCAATGCTATCTTTCCTTAGGAATTTCTCATGCTAAAAGAGGGACAGTGGCGTGGATGTAAATAATCCAGAGGCTTGCCGCTTACAGCAATTAGATGAAGGGGAAAAGGAGTTGTTGATGTTTGTATACTGTGAACGAGGCACAGTTTTAATGCTAAAAGGTTGATTGACTCAATCGGGGTTTTTCTTATACAAAGCCTAAGAGGAGGCTATTGGCCCAACAAGAGGTAATTTGTATGTATCTCGTACGAAGCCCGAGAGAGAGGCTAAAATGGTTTGACTCAACAAGAGAGTGCTTTTTGTATGTGTCTTGTACGAAGCCCAAGACGGAGGCTGAAAATGTCTGACTCAACAAGAGAGTCTTTTATGCTCAACAAGAGAGTGTTTCGGTGTCTTGTACGAAGCCCGAGATGGAGGCTAAAGGTTTGCTGTTTCAGTTGAGTGACAGGTCCAGTAGGTTGGTTAAAAGAGAAAATTAGTTCTTATAAAGAGACTGATTAAAGGTAAGGCTATGCTTTGGGATTTATCAGAGGATCAAGGTTATTTCCTGTTCTTTAAGGAAATGGGAAATCCAGAGGGTATTGGAGACTGTCCGAGTCTACTGGTGTTTTTCCCTACTTGAAAGGTGCTTGAGAATGTCTTTGGGACTCAAGGGTCTTAGACTGTCCAAGTCTAGAGTTTTATATTTTGTACTATGCTCGAAGAAATAACGGTAGCACGTTCTCGGTAGAAAGATATAGACTCTTTGAAAGACGGTTCTATTAAGATGACTAATTTCTGTTCCTATACTTCTAGGAGGTCGTCGGGACAATTTGTACGAAGCCCAAGAAGAGGCGAGAAACTTTTAAGAAGCCGAGTGTCAATTTGTACGAAGCCCAAGAGGAGGCTATCATTCCCGGAGGAAGAAATCATTTATACGAAGCCTAAGAGGAGGCTATGAATAATTCTAAGAAGCCGATGGGTCCTTGTACAACGCCCAAGAGGAGGCGGGGTTGCTTTTAAGAAGCCCGTGGGTCCCCAAACCCCGAGAAATTCAAGACAGGCTATTCACGAAGAATAGAGCAAGCCAGGAAAGTTCGAGAATTTGGAAGAAACTCAAGAGATGCCATTCACGGAGAAAAGATCATCTATGGGGAATAGAGTTTCTTTGATGATTTCTAAAGGTGACAGTCTGTGAAAGGGTTCACCGAGAATGTTGCCTTTCACGTCTCCATATTGTTTAACCCCAAGAGGAGGGAAGACTGTATCTGGTAATCCTATGGGGATCTAGTTTTGTCTATTTTAAGAGTAATCAACATGGCTTAGTGCTAGACGTAGTTGCCGGGGAAACTCTAAATATCTATACTATTATTACATAGTTGATATGAGTTTATGAAAGAAGACTTACAGCAAAACTGCCCCACAATACAGTTATATGTATATGAAAGCGGATAAAGAAAGCATATAAACACTTACTCGGTTGTAGAGCTTCCATGCTGTTTGTTAGTTATTCAACAAAGAAAGCTTTGATAACAATATACAAAATCAAAGGAGAAAGTGCTTTGAAAAAGAAATATAGGGGCTTACAGCTCAAGGAGAGACCCACAGTTTTGTCAGTGATCGCACTATTATTTTTGTACAGAGGGACTTATACAAGTGACTGAGGCCCGAGAAAGGTTCTCTGTACAAAGGGATGGGTCTTACACTCTCTCAAGAGGCCCAAAAAGTTTAAAAAGAATGGGGCTTATAACACGAGGGTAGGCCCAGATGATTTTTGTTTTGAAATGGCGATCGCGTCGAGATTTTCTTTTAACACAGAGGGACTTATACAATATCTGAGGCCCAAATTTGTTTTGGTTAAAAGGGGATTGGGTCTTACACTCTAATAGAGGCCCAAAAGTTTTGAATGGGTCTTATAGCTCTAGGAGAGGCCCAAGGTTTGTTTTTCAAAGGACTATGATCGCGTCGAACTTTTTGAAATACAACGGGACTTATACAATAAGTGAGGCCAAAAAAATTTGTGTATTTACAAAAAGGGTTGGGTCTTACACTCTATTAGAGGCCCAAAAAGTTTAAAAAGGGAATAAGTCTTACTAATCGAGGGTAGGCCCAAAGTTTTTTGTGTATAAAACGACGATGGCGCCGAGGTTTTTGAAAATACCCGGAGGGACTTATACAATAAGTGAGGCTCACAATAGGTTATTTTTTTAAAAAAAGACTTGGGTCTTACACTCTATTAGAGGCCCAAAGAGTTTGAAAAGTTTGATGAGGGTTGAATTAATCAAAACCCTAATTTGTTTTCAAAATGTATTTTAATTGAATAAAAATTCAACTAAAATGATCAAAATTGTTTAACATGTAGAAAACAAATTGTGATCTTGGATTAATGTTTCAAAAATCATGTTTTGACCTACAAAATAATTAGAAGTCATTAAAATTTACAAAATCAAGAGGAAAAAAATATTTTAAATGTTAAAAACAATTAAAATATTAATTCATTGCAAAAATATCAATTATATGAAATAAATAATATTTTTGAGATTTTTTGATAAAATAAAATATTTTAACATTTTTGTGAATTATTAAAAAAAGAATCAACTCAAAATCATTAAAACTCAGAGAGAAATTAATTTTTGAATCAATTAAATAAAATCACCAAATTCAAATATTTGAATTTTCACAAAAAGGCGCCAAGAACACCCGCGTGTTCTGGGTTTTGCCCAGATTTGCATTTTCTCTCCAATCTCCATGAATACTTGATTATATCATGCAAACCACCTATCAATCTGCTCGTTTCAACCTCACGATCATGTCTATGGTCTTTAATTTCATTTATTTTTAACATGGAATAAGAAATCAAGACAAAACCTCAAGAACCCTAAAATTTGCATGAAGGCTGAGAATTTTGATACACGATTCAAACAAAGCAATTAATTGAGGGGAAACATTCTATGCATGATTATGAACATTTGGCAAAAGTATTGTGCGAGGAAATATGCATAGATTAAGAGATGACCAAGTTTAGGCTTACTTGAAGGTCGTGACAGCAAGAGCAATTTGGTTTTTGAGTTGGAGGTGTTACAGATGGGTGGTGATGATCTGAACAGCTTCAATGGATGTTGTGGAGTGTGTTGCAAGCTTTGGAACACTTTGGAAGTCTTTGGATCAAGCTAGAGCACTCCAACTGCATAATTGAAGCATAATGGCTAGGTTGATAGGTGATTTTGAGCTGGGGTTGTTACAGATGGTGTTTAAGCATTTGGACACCTCAAATACATCATATGTGATGTGTCTGGGCAATTGGAATGGATTGCTTATGGCTTCAACTCAAAACCCGATAGTGGTTGCTCAAAAACAAGAAAACTTGGCACTTAAGAGAGAATGAGAGAAAGCAGTGCTATAACTAGCTTTGGTGTAAGTTGAATGATCCATTGGAACCTCTATTTATAGGTGATCAACTCTTGTCTTGGAGGAAGAGTGAATGACTGCTGGATCAGATCACATTCAAAGGCTTTGGCTTGGTGGCATTTCTTCTCACACAAGGAAACCTAGCCCCTCCCAAGAGCAGGGATATACCTTGACCAAATTCACATTCTTCAGATGTTTTTATTGTTGTTTAATCAGAGAACTTGACTGAGTAGAGTGGCTTTGTTGAAAGTACCCTATTTCACATAAATGCCTTTGAATTTCAAGGCATATATGCCAAAATGCATTAATCTCAAGTTGGAAGATTCCTTGGCCTTTGGACTCAACCCTATCAGTTGGATCAGTTGGCTTATGATCAGATTGGATGCATGTAGCATAGTGATCATTACTTTTGACACAGAAATCGTGGATGCACAAACTGATTTTTCATGGCAGCCTTGGCATGGTGTGTTGTAGCAGTCATAACTCTTGGCTCAAGTAGAGTGGTTTCATGCCAATGAGTTGCTTGGATTGTAGGCAACATGCACAACAATATTGATGTTTATCTTTGGAACTGATTCAGCTTGCATCTATGTGAAAAAATCCCACAAGTTTTGATGTTTCAACACAAAATCTGCCTTGCCCAGAATTTTTCTAAGTGTTGGAAAAGTGGTACTTTCATGTTTTTAGTGATTTTGATCCAACCATAACTCAAACTCCATAATGAATTTGGAGGGGGGGGGGGGTCAGTTTTTAGCTTTTGTAGAGGGCCATGACATCTACAAATCAAGCTTTGGATGGGGAAAAATGGCTTTGTGGTTTAGGAGTTATGATCCTCCAAAGTTGGTACCATTGCCACTTTATTTCATAACTTAGAAAATTTTCTAAGTTTTTATGGTTACCCCTTTTACAAGTTATCCAACTTTTCTTGATTTTTCTTGATGAATGATGATTCAATTCACACATTAACATCATTTTAGGGTTAAAAAACCATAAAAGTGAAAAATCTCAAAAAGTCAAAGTTTGACTTTTGTGCACCGTTGACTTTTTGTCTGATGAATTCCAAACTGTGCGATCCTCTATGAAATCAAGTCCTTTACCTAAATCAAACTTGATGGATTGATTTCATAGGTGTTATAGGGTGTATTGAATCATTTCCTAGGGTTTGGGAGCATGTCCTGGTCAAAAGTCAAAGCTACAGTTGACTTTTTCCTCAAAACCCTAACTATGGTTCTGATGAAATTGAAACTTGTTGCTCAAGCTTCTTGGATCAATCCATTGTTGCAAATGGACCAATGTAGTATGTTGGAGACCCTCAAATCATGTCTTGAGGTCTTGGCTCATGATTTGTCCCAAAAGTCAACTTAGGGGTGAATTAGGTCAAGAAACCCTAATTCCTGATTTTTGATGTATACATCCCCTGAGGCTAAATTGACTTGATGATTGGGTTTATGATGTCCCTTGGAGCATCATAGGTTATTGTTTGAAGCAATGGCCCATGCCTAGAGGAAAATTTCCATCTGGAGGCCCTGTTCGACCAAACCCTAATTTGGTGACACTGGCGATCTTGAGGCTTGATCCACATGGAATGGAGCAACCTTGTGCTTAATCCCTGATGTGGGAGTCCTCTTGATCCATTGTGGATGTTTGAGAGGTTTAGACAAGTTGAAGATCATGTCATTCCTTGATTGATCCTTTGGCTAAGAACTCTGAGAGGGCTTGAAACCCTAAGTTTGATTATAGTGGATGCTCGACCATCTTTGGGGAGACTAATGAGTATGAAAGTTCATCCATATTGTGATGATGATTTGCACAATGATGGGAATCTTAGTGGTCAAAATTTGGGGTATGAAACTCGCCAAGACATCGCCGTCTTGTACCTACGTATCCTCAATCTAACGTGAAGGAGGAAGTCAGAGCATTCGTAGTTCGACCTAACAAGGTCTTGTTGTTTTGCGTTTTTTAGTGGAAGACGCCAACATTCACGCTCTAGCAGTTTAGGTGCTGCCGCTTGTTGTATGGAGTCTTACGCGTTTACCTGTTTACGGTAAAACAAAAGTGACAAGTCCTTTACGAATGGAGTGAGGGAGATGAAAAGATAAGATAATTGTTTGTTTTTGTCTTTTAGAAGAAGTGTTTTGGTTGTTTTGTTTGCGATATGCAAAGTGTTAAAGTCTATTACATAGTGAACACTTTGCGTAACGAGTCACACGCCTCGTGCGACAAAGCGTACTACGTACTTAAGGCTCATGGCACACAAAGTACATCTTTATTCATTAAGTGTTTTAGCATTTCTTTTGAGATGGGAGAAGAGAGACTCAAAGTGTGAGAGAAAATGGAAGTTAGTTATTAGTGTGCTCGCTAAGATATCGCATCTCGTGCCTACGTATCCTCAATCTGAAAAGAAAGAGGAATCAGAGCATCTG
Source organism: Lathyrus tuberosus (assembly GCA_022829125.1). Classification (NCBI taxonomy): domain Eukaryota; kingdom Viridiplantae; phylum Streptophyta; class Magnoliopsida; order Fabales; family Fabaceae; genus Lathyrus; species Lathyrus tuberosus. Next base: position 10,458,982 of record JALAZF010000115.1, read on the forward strand.
TAGTTCACGCTACTACGGGTGAACGGGAAACAGTCTCGATCGCACGGGTGCGAGAGAAAAGACTCACGGAAGGCTAAAGGGAAACTCGGTCCTACAAGTCAGCACGCAATGGTCCTAAGGTCAGGATCAAGAGGGAAATAGGAGTACTCACCCAATGGTATCGAGAACCACAGAGAGCAGAGTAAGGAAAGGGAAGATGTGAATCAGATCACATAAGCATCAGCATCGATCAATGCGAGCTAAAGACAAGGTGTGGGGGTTTGATTGCTAAACCCTTCTTCCACTTGACAGACTCGATAACAGGAGCAGGTGATATTCAAAGCTTCAATCATGTAATGAGAGCTAAGAACGACTCAACTAGAATAACGGGAGTCAGTTGCGACCCTACCTTCCGTCAATTTCCTTCTTGGAGGTCTTACAAGGGGATATGGGAATGGGATGCCTCTTGGAGGTCTTAGGTACAAAAGTAAACAAACACAAGCATGGCCTCCTTTGAGGACTTTAAAACAGTAAATAGAATTGCCCACTTAAAGTAGGGATTCCCAGTCATGCATCTCTATTCCTACTTCTCATGGCATCGAAAGCGGTAAAGTGCGAGGAATATTAAAAGGGATGCGGGATAATACCCAACGCATATAGGTCTGTAGCAAAGTAACGCATGCAAAAACAACGTAACCACCTTTGGTTAAATCATATCCATGTTAATGGACCAAAAGAAATCAAACAATTACAAACTATAGCAAAAGCTAAAGTCTACTTCAAAGTCAATTGTAAACTTGATGATGATGATGTTAACAGCAACGCTTGGTACTTCTTCTTTCTCTCGACTCTTCTCTCTTCTATATGGAATTCTTTTTCTTCTTTCTTATTCGGAGTTGTTACGCTTGTGATTTTGTGATTGTAGCGATGTGCTGATTGCAGGTTCCGAATTCACAAGCTTTGTGAGAATTGTTGTTCGTTGGTGTTGGCGTCGAATTGCGTTGTGAGGTTTTGTTAATATTGGAGAAAGCTGTAGTGTTTTTTAAGCTTGAAGATTGGATCCGCGAGATTGGGAAGAAAACCAAGATTGATCAAGCTCCAAGAAAATTTGGTGTGGATTTTGTGAAGGTCAATCCAAAGAGAAGGAGATTGAAGCGGAATAAGAATAATGAAGCCTCTCCCTAATTCTGTTACGAGTTATTTTTTTGTTTGAAATTCTGCTTCTGTTAGGAGATTAGAGGAATGCTGTTAGGAGGTTAGTTGGTGATAGTTAGAGTTATTTTCGTTGGATTCTGTTAGAAAGATGGTTAGGAATTGGTTAGAGATTTTTTTCTGTTATATCAGTTTCTACTATGAACCTGCTTTTCCCAATTCACACTGTGGATTCATTGAAAACGTTCTTCTGTTATGAACCTTTTCGTTTTGCTATGTATTTTCTCTTTTAAGGCTATGAACTCCAACTTTCCTTGCAATAAAATTCTGCTGTTATGAATTTTTCATTTGGTATGCTGTTATAATAAGCTCCTCCTTTTTGCTGCCATGCTCTTTGTTGCTGTTACTTTCAATTTTTATGAATTTGAGCGTTGGCAGTCCTTTTGTGGTGATGTAAAGCAAGATTCATGGATGTAATCTGCTACTGTTGTGATCTCTTTATTATTTTTTTCTTCATTGAATTACTATTTCTCATAGGCGGACGTGATAACGATGGATCAAGCATAAATGTGGATAGTGGCATGCCGTAGGCTTCTCCTGGATACTTATTTTCACCCCGACTTGGAGGGCTAAGTGAATCATTAATCCTAAAATGGCCATTTGAAGTGGATCAAAATGGATTTTTATTTTGGATTTTGGATATGGTCTAATGGATATGGACTTGGATTTTTTAGAAAATGGGTATGGTTAATGACTTGAATTTTAAATGTGGTTTATGGACATAGATAATTGGCTTAGATAAGAGAGAATCGTTTAAAATGGATATTGATTGGATTTGGAAATGGATATGGGTTTAAAAAATAAAAATAGATATGGATTTCAAGAATGGTCAAAATGGTTATGGTTTAACTTTGGATATTGAATTGGATATTTGGAATTTGGATTATGATTGGAAAAATGGATGTCTACTTGAATTTGAATTAGAATGGTGGAGAAATAATGAGTTTGGGTGCCAAGACGAAACCCCTTTAAAACATCCAACCGCCTTAAAACCTTTAATCCAATTGAACTTATGAAATCTCTTGAATGAAACTTCTCTCTAATGAATCCGTACCAACTTCAATTCTCAGGCCCAAATATTAACTCGTATTACAAGCAACCAACAATAAGCAACTCAGAGGACAACAATGCCTTGACCATACTGTAAATCCACAACTGGATCTCATGTCACGGTGTCTTTGCCATGAACCCTAACCTCTATCTTCCATTGATGAATATCAACCAATTCACACAGGAGATAAAAAACCATGATCCCACGCCTTAGGAGCCCAATGCAAATGCACGATCGTGAATGTTATGACCTAATGGAGATGCAGATGAGTGTGAAGCATAAGCCAGAAAAAGGTTAGAAACAGGTAGGGAAAATTTTGGGGTGCTACAGCTGCCCTATTCAATCGACTTGGACCTGAATGGTCGATAGCAACGGCTTTCAGACATTCGACTTGGGGACATGTATATTATAAAGTGTTTGTCAGCCAAAGGTGGACTCAAAGATAGCGGATGCCAACCAAAAGTTGAGATAGTGAAAGGTGATAGACGAATCAATGAATGATGCCAACCAAAAGTTGGGATGAAAAGGACCCTGACAAGGGACACCGACCAAGAGTTGATATAAAGGACGTGATATCTACCACGATCCAGAGTAAATGACAAAGTACCAACCAAAAGTTGGGATACAGGACACTAATAAACAACCAGTATAACGAGGCTACCGACCAAAGGCGAACTCACAAATGGTATCAACCAAAAGTTGAGGTAAAAGCGACGATTATCCACCAATAATTGGGGAAGAGAGAATACACCAACCAAGAGTCGGAATAGAGGTAACCAACTAAGATACAAGATACTGACCAAAGATTACCAGCCAAGAGTTGGGATGGAGGGAATTAACTAAGAGACTGGATAACATATATTAACCAAGAGTTTACCAACCAAGAGTTGGAATGGAAGATACTACCCAAAAGGATCGGGTGAAGGATACTGACCAAAAGTTAGAATAAAGGAAAGATACTAACCAAGAGTTAGGATGAGAGACACCATACAACGATTACCAACCAAGAGTTGGGAGAGAAGACACTAACCAAGAGTTAGGATAATGAGGACGCCGACCAAACGCGTACTCCCAATGGATGATACTAACCAAAAGTCAGGATGAAACCGAGAATTACCAACCAAGAGTTGGGATAAGGGATACCAAGACAGAGATTACCAACCAAAAGTCGGGGAAGAAGGACTAATCGAAAGCAAGCTTGCAATGAAAGATACCAACCAATAGTTGGGATTAAGGATACTAACCAATAGTTAGGATAAACGGGAACGCTGACCAAAGTCATACTTACGATAACAGATACCAACCAAAAGTTGGGATAGCAAATACTAACCAAGAGTTAGGATAACCGAGGACGCCGACCAAAGGCGAATTCACCAAAGGCTACCAACCGCTAGTTGGGATAGAAGATAATAACCAAAAGTTAGGATGAACGAGAACGTCGCCCAAAGGCGAACTCATAACAAAGGGTACCTACCAAAAGTTGGGATAGAAGATACTAACCAAAAGTTAGGATGAACGAGAACGCCGACCAAAGGCGAACTCAACAAGGGATACCAACCAAGAGTTGGAATAGAAGATACTAACCAAAAGTTAGGATGAACGAGAACGCCGACCAAAGGCGGACTCAATAAGGGATACAAACCAAGAGTTGGGATAGAAGATACTAACCAAAAGTTAGGATGAACGAGAACGCCGACCAAAGGCAAACTCATAACAAAGGGTACCAACCAAAAGTTGGGATAGAAGATATTAACCAAAAGTTAGGATGAACGAGAAAGCCGACCAAAGGCGAACTCAACAAGGATACCAACCAATAGTTGGGATTGAAGGTACTAACCAAAAGTTAGGATAAACGAGAACGCATACCAAAGGCGGACTCAATAAGGGATACCAACCAAGAGTTGGGATAGAAGATAGTAACCAAAAGTTAGGATGAACGAGAACGCCAACCAAAGGCGGACTCAATAAGGGAACCAACCAAGAGGTGGGATATAAGATACTAACCAAAAGTTAGGATGAACGAGAACGCCGACCAAAGGCGGACTCAATAAGGGATACCAACCAAGAGTTGGGATAGAAGATACTAACCAAAAGTTAGGATGAACGAGAAAGCTGGCCAAGGGCGGACTCAAAAAGGGATGCCAACTGATAGTTGGGATACAGGATACTAACCAAAAGTTAGGATGAACGAGAACGCCGACCAAAGGCGAACTCATAACAAAGGGTACCAACCAAAAGTTGGGATAGAAGATACTAACCAAAAGTTAGGATGAACGAGAACGCCGACCAAAGGCGAACTCAACAAGGATACCAACCAAGAGTTGGAATTGAAGATACTAACCAAAAGTTAGGATGAACGAGAACGCCGACCAAAGGCGGACTCAATAAGGGATACCAACCAAGAGTTGGGATAGAAGATACTAACTAAAAGTTAGGATGAACGAGAACGCCGACCAAAGGCGAACTCATAACAAAGGGTACCAACCAAAAGTTGGGATAGAAGATACTAACCAAAAGTTAGGATGAACGAGAACGCCGACTAAAGGCGAACTCAACAAGGATACCAACCAATAGTTGGGATTGAAGGTACTAACCAAAAGTTAGGATAAACGAGAACGCCGACCAAAGGCGGACTCAATAAGGGATACCAACCAAGAGTTGGGATAGATCATACTAACCAAAAGTTTGGATGAACGAGAACGCCGACTAAAGGCAGACTCAATAAGGGATATCAACCAAGAGTTGGGATAGAAGATACTAACCAAAAGTTAGGATGAATGAGAACGCCGACCAAAGGCGAACTCATAACAAAGGCTACCAACCAAAAGTTGGGATAGAAGATACTAACCAAAAGTTAGGATGAACGAGAACACCGACCAAAGGTAAACTCAACAAGGATACCAACCAATAGTTAGGATTGAAGGTACTAACCAAAAGTTAGGATGAACGAGAACGCCGACCAAAGGAGGACCCAATAAGGGAGACCTACCAAGAGTTGGGATAGAATATACTAACCAAAAGATAGGATGAACGAGAACGCCGACCAAAGGCGGACTCAATAAAGGATACCAACCAAGATTTGGGATAGAATATACTAACCATAAGTTAGGATGAACGAGAACGCCGACCAAAGGCGGACTCAATAAGGGATACCAACCAAGAGTTGGGATATAAGATACTAACCAAAAGTTAGGATGAACGAGAACGCCGACCAAAGGCGGACTCAATAAGGGATACCAACCAAGAGTTGGGATAAAAGATACTAACCAAAAGTTAGGATGAACGAGAACGCCGACCAAAGGCGGACTCAATAAGGGATACTAACCAAGAGTTGGGATAGAAGATACTAACCAAAAGTTAGGATGAACAAAAACGCCGACCAAAGGCGGACTCAATAAGGGATACCAACCAAGAGTTGGAATAGAAGATACTAACCAAAAGTTAGGATAAACGAGAACGCCGACCAAAGGCGTGCTCACGAAGGATACCAACCAAAAGTTAGGATAAACCGAGATATACAGGAAGTAAACTTCACAGATTTAAGACTTGAAGGGAAGATAACTCCGCTAGGGAAAAGAAAAGTTTAAATAAACAACTCTGCAGGGGAGTACAAGTATGATGACTGAGTTCATCAGCAACTTCACCGGGGATAACAGAAGGTTGAATCTCCTGAAATATGCCACTCTCTACTGAGAAATGTCTGGTAAAGATAATATCAAACCTGGCTTATGCTTCGAATGCATATGTTTGAATTTTTCTATGGCGTAATACTCCATATCAAATGGAAATGCTACACGTTTTGTGGATGCAATGTAATGATGATTACTATATGCAAGATGCAAAGAGGCTCCTCAGCAAAATAAATGTTAAGGATGTGAAGGCAACTCCACTGGGGATGACAAACTGGATTGTCCTCAGGGTCACAAACCGTGCTAAGGAGGACAAATTGAACGGCTTTCCCGATCCAAACCTCTGCTGAAGATGAAACCTGAAGAGAGCTTCCACTCCGTTTATGGATTAAGAGTGACAACCGATGACGGAACCCAAAGATCTGATAGGAGCAGGTGCCACTAACCATTGGACTTGGAATCTGTCGGGGACGTCATTCACCGCTGGTTAAACTATTGAGAGGATGAACATCAAACTCTGCTTGGGGTTGAAGTTAACAATACCAATCCTGCCAGGGAATATCATTGGACTTAACATGCTGCTGGGGAATGCCTTTCTTTAACCTGCTGTGGATAAGAGCACACTGCTGCCAGCGAGATTATACTTCCTGACCTGATGAGGAAAGGAGGCACCGAGACTCGGTGGGGAACATAGGTCACTATCAAGGAGAAACATCAAACTGATATCCTGTGGGAGATGCAACATTATCCTGTTTGGGACAATCAACCTCTGTATACTAGCTGGGGAGCAACCAGCCATTTTGACCGGGGAACAATTCTCGGCACTCTTGCTAGGGAGGGAGAAATTCTCAATGCTCTGCTGAGGATGCTAGATCTTTGATGCTAGAAAGAAAATCTCTAATGGGGACGGGATGTCAAATGAGCCTCTTGCTGGGGATGCCAACCTGCTTGGAGAGAAAAAAACAAACCATCTTTACCTCGTATGAGGACTTAACTCTTGCTAGAGAAAAGACAAATCCAACTCTGGCTGGGGAAACCAAACCTTAAGACTCTCGCTGGAGAGGATAATCATACTCTTCATAATGCCCCTCTAGCACCTTTCTGAGGAAGAGAAACCCCATATTGGGAACTACTTTGGCGCTTCACGCTTCTGCTGATCAACTGCATGCCAATCATCATAAGCGAACTTTCCACCTGTCTCAGACCACACGGTCTACTGGGAGAAATCATCTCAAGAGGATTTTACAGAAAACCCGACCTTCAAAATGCCTCAAGGTCTTTAAACTCTCAGAGAGATTCATCGGATCTCGACGTAACTGCCCCAGATTGGTCAAACTATGAAGGAATTTTCTATGAGAGTATTCGCAATGACTTGAAATATTTTGCCCCAGTATGCTGAATCTAGAAGAGGTGCTTTTGATTAACTGTCTTCTGGAGAGGACCACTTCTCGCTCCTGAGGTGGGCTGCCTCAGTACGAGTTTTTTATTACCTCTGCCCTCGTCTCTGAGAGATTTGCTGAATCTTGACATGATTGCCCTAGACCGGCTGAACTTTGGAGATGTTTCTCGATTTGACTGCCCCGGCTTGGCTGAACTGAGCACGACTTGATGAGAAAATCAATACCTGACGGAGTCTTTTGGCTACCTGCTCATCAATATGGTCGTCCAGGAATTTCCTCTTGGCAAAATTAGACTTCTTGAGTGATGCTCATTGTGTAAGCTCCATTGGCGTCAAGTACAGTGTATGCAAGCAGAAAATGTTTATTTTGAGAATGATAATCCTAATGCAACATACATGTTAACCTTGAAGTTTTCACTAAAAAGATATTGCCAAACCCTGTGAACGAATCACTAGTTAAGATGCAACACTGATTTTTGGATAAAAGACATTATGCACATGCAATACCAACAAAAACATTTTAGCCCTACTCATGGGAGTCAGGAACACTGTCTTATCAGAAGTACGCCTTCGGAATAACCTTGCCTCAATTAGGACTTTTTAGGGTTGTAACGTGGCCTGGTTCATGGTTCGAGAAAGAAGGACTTATGGCTCAAAATTTTGTTTGTACCCACCCATTCTCCTGGATGTCCTTCGGTCCTACGTTCAGTTTATTTGACACAAATGCTCACCTTCCAAAAGGTTATTGCACGTCATCCGCGTTGGTTAAGGAGCCCACAATACTTTCGGAGTGGCAGTCGCTCCTTTCGTCTTTGGTGCCTGTTAGTCACACGACTCGTTCTTCCTCGAGGATTTTTCTTTTGTAATCCATTTCGATTTTTCTATTTGCTTCTTTTTTCATTTGTTTCCCTGATTTTGCCTGGACTGATTCTTTTGAATCCTTTTCGATTTTGATGTCTAGCGGGATGCCCTAACTTTTGCCTAAGTCATTTGTTTTAAACTTTCGACTTAGCGGGCTTTCTTCCTTTTCTTTTTTCCTTTTTTTTTGAACAAATCATGTGACACTGGCTGTATTGACTTTGTTGAAAGGATTGTGACTGCTTCACTCCTTGCAACGAGGGATAACCATTGTGGTTTCATGCTCCTTAGCCTCCTGATGAGAAAAAAGGTAATGGATCCTTAGATGCGCAATCCTTTTGAAATTTGAACAATTGGTCAAATCAACTGACAACTACCTTGCCCCTGGGTTAAGTGTTAGGGTTTTTTTCAAAATAATTCCTACTTCGAGGCTCAACGGGGTTAACGAGGGTCTATCTCCCTTATATCTCCGGTGTTTGGGGAGTTGAAACAATGCATGTACATCGACAGCAAGGTTCTGTTCCCAAAAGCATACGGCCAAGAAGTTAGCGTTTTTAAATCGTTATCCTCCCTCAAAGAGTTTAAGCATGTAAATTAGTATTGCAATGCATAGAAACAATTAAATGAATGAACACAAATGAATTACTTCAAGAAAAACATATTTATTGTATTAAAACTACCATTCAGTAAAAACAAGTTTTACATGTATATAAAGTATTAACGACCAATGAAAAATACAAATGAAAGTACAGCAAAGAAGCTAAAGATCGCCATTATTGAGGAGGCTTGGCTCCGTCTGGACTTATTGCTCTTAACAATATATTCGTAGTCTGAGTGCTCACTCGGGAGGCTTAAGTTGATGTGCAAACCATCTATAGTGAATGTAATGACCCCAGCCTCGATCAAATCTTTACACATTATGATGAAAGGCTCGACACCTCTCAATAGTATGCCCAGGGCCACCTGAATGAAATTCACACCGGGCATTAACATCATATCCAGCTGGGAACTTTACTGGAGGGGGACCCATTGCAAGGGGTTCTACCAGATTCAGTTTGAGCAATTGTTGAAACAACATGGCATAAGACATAGGCAGTGGTTCAAAATGCCGGTCAGGCTTCTTCAGCTTCTGTGCGTACTTCTTAGCCTTGGGATTGTCTTTGGAGACAGGAGGTAGCTGCTGACGAGGAAACTCCGGAACCCCAAGTTGCGCAGCAAATCTGCGAGGTAAATCACACTTTGAAAGAGATCATACCTGCAAGGGCGGAATGCCACTTTCTGCTGCAGCCTCAGGCATGGGATTGCAATCCTTTATGAGCATATTTCTCATGACCTCCATAACCCAGCTCATCTGAGTCTTCAGTTGATTAACCTCCTCCTTCAGCATTTTTTGGTCTTGAATCAAAGCTTGCATGTCCCCCATAAACTGCCCCATTTGGCTTTGCATTTCCTTCAACTCTGCTTGAACTTGATCCATGGTCAACTTCCAGCTTCTTTGAAAAGTTAAGTCTGAAATTCTGAAGAGAACCAGATCAGGATGAGAATAACCAGCTTCAAACACCTGTTATGCAAATGAGTATGGAAATGCTATGCAAATGCCATGTTCAAATATTTCCAAGGAATCATTCTACTTTGATTCAAGTTTTTTCACAGGGACACCACGAGGCAAAGATAGACAGCTCAATTACGAGACCCAAAGCTAAGATCCTTGGAAATAAAAGAACATGTATGTCCGAATGATGATATGAATGCATAGGCATGGGATCAAAGCTTCCATAAATTCTGACTAGCGACTGTGCTGCTGATGGACTGAGTTTAAAGGTCTGTTCTGATAAGAAAACTAGACTACCAGAATATCTGAATAATCAGAATACCATAATGCCAAAATATCGGCATATTCCGAATGCCGAAATAATCAGAATACCAGAATGCCAGAATAAATGGAATACCAGAATACCAGAATATCGGCATAATCAGAATCCCAGAATACCAGGCTGATAAGTCCACATTGATAAGAAACCCACAATACCGGGTAGGTTGAAGGTTACGGTTACCTACAAACCTGTAAACACCCGCCCATCCTCACATGTAGGTTCTAAAAATGAAAGATCCTCAGTTTCTGGAACTGAGGTCAAGAAGTAATAATACATTCATCCTTCTGGGTACAGTATTATCGCCAATCGAGGAGTGCCTCCACTGATTCCCCCTCAAAAATGGTCATCCTATGGCAAGTTCTCAGCTTCGGGTCCTCGGCAGGATACATAATGGGTTTGCCATTTCTGGTATGCCATTATCGCTCCCTAAAGGATTGCTACGCTGAGTCCTCGGGAAATGGTCACCAGGTATCGACAATCCTCTTCGGACCGTCTAGCCACCACATAAGCATGTAATGACCAAGCATCCTCGGAAAGATCTCATCCGGTTTGTGAGCTTAGGCCAGCAACACGTGTCACACGCCACACGTACCAACAAAAGCCCACACTAAAGCCTAGGTATACACTCGAGCCTGGGTACTGGGCTCATCACTCGGAACACCTTTCCCGCCAAACAGAAAAATCCAGATCCAACACAGTATATAGTAATGAAATGCGATAAAGCAGTAAATAAACATCCAATAAAGCAGATAATCATGCAATGAAGCAGTGAATAATAAATAAAGCAGTAAATAAAGCATGTAAAGCATAAAGATAAACACCCGATAACCGAAAGCACACAAGCGCTAGGATTGACTCGCTTAGGGATGGGAAAGTCCCCACTAGAGTCGCCAACTGTCGTATATGCGAAAATCAACCGGCAGAAAGGAACAGAAGAGTCACCATCGAAGGTTATTTATCCCGACGCAGTGAAAGGAAACGATTGAAGAAAACCTCAACAAAGAGAAAGGAATGGTCATCGCAACCATAGTCTGGATTCGGGAGTCGGTTATGCGAGGGGAAGGTATTAGCACCCCACACGTCCATCGTACTCGATGGGATCCACGCTTGTTGTTATCGATCAAAGGGTGTAGGTAATCTAAAGCTCAACTGCTAATTGGAAACGGAACGGGGGAAAGGAAAGAAAAAATGACTCAGTAGGACATCTCCGTCCTAAGCCAATGTATTCCCTCGGGAACGGGAAAATCAGAGTCAACGTAGTTCGGAGACTACAGGATTGTGGGGAAGGTTGCTCGCCAAGACATCGCCGTCTTGAGCCTACGTATACTCTCTCTAATGCGAAGGAGGAAGTCAGAGCAGTCGTAGTTCGACCTAACTAGGTCTTGTTGTTTTGCGTTTTTTAGTGGAAGACGCCTACGTTCGCGCTCTAGCAGTTTAGGTGTTGCCGCTCGTTGTATGGAGTCTTACGCATTTACCTGTTTGCGGTAGAATGGAAGTGACGAGTCCTTTATGAATGGAGTGAGGGAGATGAAAAGAGAAGATAATTTTTTATTTTTGTCTTTTAGAAGAAGTGTTTTGGTTGTTTTGTTTGCGATATGCAAAGTGTTAAAGTCTATGACATAGTGAACACTTTGCGTAACGAGTCACACGCCTCGCGCGACAAAGCGTACTACGTACTTAAGGCTCATGGCACACAAAGCACATCTTTATTCATTAAGTGTTTTAGCATTTCTTTTGAGATAGGAGAAGAGAGACTCAAAGTGTGAGAGAAAATGGAAGTTAGTTATTAGTGTGCTCGCCGAGATATCGCATTTCGTGCCTACGTATCCTCAATCTGAAAAGAAAGAGGAACCAGAGCATCTGTAGTTCACGCTACTACGGGTGAACGAGAAACAGTCTCAATCGCACAAGTGCGAGAGAAAAGACTCACGGAAGGCTAAAGGGAAACTCGGTCCTACAAGTCAGCATGCAATGGTCCTAAGGTCAGGATCAAGAGGGAAGTCTACCTAATGTTTTTATGCATGGATTGCTATCCTAATGTCTCTCCTACCTCCGACTTAATCAAAAATTAAGTGAAACGAGGAATCCTACGAGATCATGCCATCAGACAAGTAAATATAGGATAAATCAATCACAAAATGAACTGAAAGCAAACGAAAGACTAAACAGTGTTAGTCAACAATAATGTCACCTAATCAAAATAAGAAAGGGGGAGCTTTAGCCAAGGGGTCATATCAACCGAGGCAAACAAGCTAGCTGTGGGAAATAGGGGTACTCACCCAATGGTATCGAGAACCACAGAGAGCAGAGTAAGGAAGGGGAAGATGTGAATCAGATCATATAAGCATCAACATCGGTCAATGCGAGCTAAAGTCAAGGTGTGGGGGTTTGATTGCTAAACCCTTCTTCCACTTGACGGACTCGATAACAAGAGTAGGTGATGTTCAAAGTTTCAATCATATAATGAGAGCTATGAACGACTCAACTATAACAACGGGGGTCGGTTGCGACCCTACCTTCCGTCAATTGCCTTCTTGAAGGTCTTACAAGGGGATATGGGAATGGGATGCCTCTTGGAGGTCTTAGGTACAAAAGTAAACAAACACAAGCATGGCCTCCTTTGAGGACTTTAAAACAGTAAACAGAATTGCCCACTTAAAGTAGGGATTCCCAGTCATGCATCTCTATTTCTACTTCTCATGGCATCGAAAGCGGTAAAGTGCGAGGAATATTAAAAGGGATGCGGGATAATACCAAATGCATATAGGTCCGTAGAAAAGCAACGCAAGCAAAAACAACGTAAGCACCTTTGGTTAAATCCTATCCATGTTAATGGACCAAAATAAATCAAACAATTACAAACTATAGCAAAAGCTAAAGTCTACTTCAAAGTCAATTGTAAACTTGATGATGATGATGTTAACAACAATGCTTGGTACTTCTTCTTTCTCTCGACTCTTCTCTCTTCTATATGGAATTATTTTTCTTCTTTTTGATTCAAAGTTGTTACGCGTGTGATTTTGTGATTGTAGCGATGTGCTGATTGCAGGTTCCGAATTCACAAGCTTTGCGCGAATTGTTGTTCGTTGGTGTTGGTGTCGAATTGCGTTGTGAGGTTTTGTCAAGATTGGAGAAAGTTGTAGTGTTTTTGAAGCTTGAAGATTGGATCCGCGAGATTAGGAAGAAAACCAAGATTGATCAAGCTCCAAGAAAATTTGGTGTGGATTTTATGAAGGTCAATCCAGAGAGAAGGAGATTGAAGCGGAAGAAGAATAATGACGCCTCTCCCTAATTCTATTACGAGTTGTTTTTTTGTTCGAAATTATGCTTCTGTTAGGAGATTAGAGGAATGCTGTTAGGAGGTTAGTTGGTGATAATTAGAGTTTTTTGTTGTTGGATTCTGTTAGAAAGATGGTTAGGAATTGGTTAGAGATGTTTTTCTGTTATATCAGTTTCTACTATGAACCTGCTTTTCCCAATTCACGCTGTGGATTCATTGGAAATGTTCTTCTGTTATGAACCTTTTCATTTTGCTATGTATTTTCTCTTTTAATGCTATGAACTCCAACTTTCCTTGCAATAAAATTCTGCTGTTATGAATTTCTCATTTGGTATGTTGTTATAATAAGCTCCTCCTTTTTGCTGCCATGCTCTTTGTTGCTGTTACTTTCGATTTTTATGAATTTGAGCACTGGCAGTCCTTTTGTGGTGATGTAAAGCAAGATTCATGGATGTAACCTGCTACTGTTGTGATCTCTTTATTATTTTTTCTTCATTGAATTGCTATTTCTCATAGGCGGACGCGATAACAATGGATCAAGCATAAATGTGGATAGTGGCATGCCGTAGGCTTCTCCTAGAAACTTATTTTCACCCCGACATGGAGGGCTAAGTGAATCATTAAACCTAAAATGGCCATTTGAAGTGGATCAAAATGGATTTTTATTTTGGATTTTGGATATGGTCTAATGGATATGAACTTGGCTTTTTTAGAAAATGGGTATGGATAATGACTTGAATTTTAAATGTGGTTTATGGACATAGACAATTGGCTTAGATAAGAGAGAATCGTTTAAAATGGATATTGATTGGATTTGGAAATGGATATGGGTTTAAAAAATAAAAATAGATATGGATTTCAAGAATGGTCAAAATGGTTATGGTTTAACTTTGGATATTGAATTGGATATTTGGAATTTGGATTATGATTGGAAAAATGGATGTCTACTTGAATTTGAATTAGAATGGTGGAGAAATGATGAGTCTGGGTGCCAAGACGAAACCCCTTTAAAACATCCAACCGCCTTAAAACCTTTAATCCAATTGAACTTATGAAGTCTCTTGAATGAAACTTCTCTCTAATGAATCCGTACCAACTTTAAGTCTCAGGCCCAAATATTAACTCGTATTACAAGCAACCAACAATAAGCAACTCAGAGGACAACAATGCCTTGACCATATTGTAAATCCACAATTGGATCTCATGTCACGGTGTCTTTGCCATGAACCCTAACCTCCATCTTCCATTGATGAATATCAACCAGTTCGCATAGGAGATAAGAAACCATGATCCCACGCCTTAGGAGCCCAATACAAATGCATGATCGTGAATGTTATGATCTAATGGAGATGCAGATGAATGTGAAGCATAAGCCAGAAAAAGGTTAGAAACAGGTAGGGCAAATTTTGGGGTGCTACACTAACAAGTTTTCCAGTTGCTTCTTCAGCTCTGACAACTCTGATGCCGATATCCTGTATCGTGCCATAGAAATAGGTCTGGTACCAGGGACAAGCTCAATAGCAAATTCTACTTCTCTCTCTGGTGGCACATCAGCAATGTCATCTAGAAATACTTCAGGGAATTCACGCACCACTTGTAATTCATTAATCACTGAATTACTCTCCACTGACAAAGATGCAAACAATGCAAGCACCTGAACTTCTTCTTCCAAGAGCTCCTTCAACTCTCTAGCAGACAGAAAACCATCTTCTCCCTCTTCCTCAGGAGTAAGAAATCGAACTGACTTGTTAAAACAGTTAATATGAACATGATTGAATTCCAACCATTTCATACCTAAAATCAAATCGAGACCTCCCAACGGCAAACAAATCAGATCCACACCAAAGTCCTTACCAAAGATTGATAATGGATAATTCGAACAAACTAAAGAAGTAGTCACCGATCCCTTAACAGGAGTTTCAATAACCATCTCTCCCTTCATAGGAGAAATAACAAGGCCTAGCCTTCTTACACAATCAACAGCAATGAAAGAGTGAGTAGCACCAGTATCAATAATAGCAATCAAAGGCGTATTATTAATATAACATGTACCTCTGATCAATCTGTCCTCACTGGGAGTCTGAGTCCCTGCCAAAGCGAACACTTTCCCTCCAGTCAAAGCTTGCTTGGGTTTCTGACAACGAGTACTAATATGGCCCTGTTCCCCACAATTATAACAAGTAACCACATTAGCTTTGCAGTCAGCAATCAGATGTCCTGCCTGTCCACACTTGAAGCACTTCTTCACATCACTCGTGCACTCACTAACACGATGTCCCAACTCACCACACCTATAGCACTTAAGAGGAGTAGGAGCACCTCCCTCACTTGGCTTCTTACCATCAGCATGTTTCTGTTTACCTTTATCAGCTGGTGTTGCATAAGGCTTTCCACGATTCATCGGTTGTTTTCCTCTTCTCTCGGCCAACCCCTTATAGTGAGTCGATCGAGCCTTGCTATCCTCTTCAAATATCCTACAACAATCCACTAGATCAGGAAATCTTCTGATCCACTGATACCCAATTGCCTGTTTGATCTCATGCCTCAAACCATTCTCAAACTTAACACACTTCGAGAACTCAGCAGTTGCCACACTGTAGTGAGGATAAAACTTAGCCAAATCTGAGAATTTAGCAGCATACTCTGTAACCGTCATATTACCCTGCTTCAGCTCCAAAAATTTAATCTCCTTCTTTCCTCGGACATTCTTAGGAAAATACTTCCTTAAGAACTCTCTACTAAACACAGCGCAAGTAATAGCCTCACCGGCTGCTCCCAACACTTGACGAGTACCAACCCACCAATCATCAGCCTCCTCAGCAAACATATGAGTACCTAACCGCACCTTCTGTGCTTCAGGAAATTCCATAACATGAAAGATTCTCTTAATCTCCTTGAGCCAAGCCTGTGCTCCATTCGGATCATACCTTCCTTTGAAAGTAGGCAGTTTGTTCTTCCGAAGCTCGTCATTCTCGTTAGCATGCAGCGGGTTCTGTATCGCTTGAGCCATAGCTTGCAAAGCAGCAGCAAGAGTAGCATCGTTCCTTCCAGCCATTCTAAATCTGTCACACACCAACAACAAAACACAATGGTTAAGGTACCGACACCGACACTAAACAACTAACACACACAACGACTCAACAACTTGGTCGGATGGACCGACCTGCTCTGATACCACTTTGTAACACCCCAAACCACCCCGATAATTTAAACATAATTTATCAGAGTAAATATAGAATACATGGATTTAGGATGCCACTTCTACTACTCAACTTAGCATGCACACAATAATAATACTGTGATATTATAATTAAACATAGCATTTCAACATTCATGCACATCAAAAAAGTAAACGCAAGTGGAAACATGTTTAGTCACACATAATCTCCTTAATTGTAACAGTAATAACATATAACAGAATTTAAAAGACTCTAGCGTTCCCCAGATGATCAACACTCATGGTCACAACTGCATTTATCCACACAACTACATTTATCACACCCCAGATGATCAACACACAATAATGTAATGCAATGAGACCACGACAAGAGTCGATGCATGTGGTACCAATCGACCCCTGTTTCATGGTCACAATCCCCATCGGGACGTTATATTAGTCGCTCACACCCCACATGGGTACACGACATCCGTAATCGCTCACACCCCACATGGGTACACGATTACCACAACAACGATTCTATTTAAGAATCCGGATAAGACGCTCACACCCCACATGGGCACACGTCTATCCCACACTTATGCAACATGTCATGCATGCAAACAACAACACACAACAACAACATACACAACGAATGCAACATGCATATGACAACCAACACATCAATACATCATAATACAATGATATAACAGCAGTTTATACCTGCCACAACAACAATATACTACGCTACAACAGCAATATACAATGATATCGGGCATACACATCGACGACTCTATCATCTCCCCTTACTACACAACAACAACATACACACAATCCAATCAACACGTCGAAGAGTTGGAATCCTGGTTTGAAATTAGTTTTAACGAAAAGAAGGTGAAACCAGCTTCCCAACGCTTCAGACGACGACTCAAACAGACTTACGGACTAAGAGTTGTGCAGTTCTGAAGTTTCTGAATAATTTAGCCCGTGCAGCAGAATTTCGCTACTGCCACTGTTCGCCTCAGCGAATCCTCGTTCGCCAAAGGTTTGCTTAGTGAACTGGCCAGTAAACACCTCGCTAGAGGTTCTCTTAGCGAGCTTGCCAGCGAAGGCCTCCCTTCCTTACAAAAACCAGAGAGTCCTCTTTCTCCCCTCCTTCGCTACCCCTTCGCTCCAGGGAATCGAGCTTCGCCAGAAGATTCGCTTAGCGAATATGGGGAAAACCTTCGCCCAACGAATCTGGGGCGAACCTTCGCCCAGCGAATCATTCATTCTCTTAGCGAACATCACGAACCTGCACTTCTGCAGTAGCGACGATCGCACCATTCCAAACCCAATTTCTCTCGAATTTGGTCCCCAAACAACCCAATCATGCACATACAACCACAATTATTCATATACACAATTAGAAACACAAAATCATGACTCAATCTATCAATTTTCATGTTATTCCTCTAATCAGACCCTCTGACCTAACGATCTCAATTCCCAAATTTTCACAACACAGAACAAGGACGATCCTAATATCTTCCTACCCTCATATAAACGATATACAATCCCTAAGAGATTAGATAGTCCCACCCTTACCTTAAAAATTCTTCTTCAACAATTTCTCCTTCTCTGACCTAGCTTCTTCTGCTCTTCTCTTTTCTTTTCCAAATACGTACTGACCAACCTTCCCTTTCTAATCCTTTTTCCTATTTATATTTTCCTTATTATCTAAATATTATTATTGCCTAATATTATTATTATTATTATTTAGACATTATTATTATTATTTCACCAAATTAAATAATAAAAACAATATCCTTAATAATTCAAATAATAATATTAACCAACTACCCTTCTTCCGACACCCTATCTTTCATAATTCTAAGGGCACTACCCCACCCTAAGGGTAACCCAAACTTGACAAAAATACACCAACACACACTACATACAACAATCTTCAATTTAATCACGAAAAATAATTAAATTAAATCAGGGTGTTACACCAGTCACTAGTCTTCCACCACCAAGAAAATCATTTATGGTACCACAAGAGAACGCAAAGTAATAAACTCAAACATGAACCTTTGGATAATATATATTGTCAAAATTGTTAAAGTCACTCGGGAGATTAACAATGAATTCCTTCACAAGCTTGGGATGGTATGGACCCATATCAATCATAGTCTTCAATAGTTGAGCATCAATAAGGAGTTCTATGATCTCTCCTCACTTCAGAGCATCAGTAGAGAGTTCTCTTTAAAGAGACAATCTTCTATGATAAAAAAATTCATTTGGAAACACTCTCTTCATAGTAGAAAGACACGCTATCAAGAGAAACATAGAGAATGTTCTTAGGGAGCTTCTTCCTAACAATAAATTTTTTCACAACTTTAGCACACTTTGCAACACTTTCATTAACATATTTTTCTTTAATGTTACTTAAGATGCCAATAACATGTTCTTCAACATATTTCTCTGTGAGACTAGGATCAAACATATTCCTTTTCATAGATTTCACAATCTTACTCTTTTCTGGCTTCTTCTTATTTTCAACACTATTTTTCTCATTTTCCACACTTTTCTCCTTCTTGATAATAACATATGTCTTCCTTTTCTTCTTCGGACCAACTAAGGAACACAAATGGACATCTTCCTCAAAGACATCATTCCCCTTTCTAGATACTTTTTTTACAATAAGAGATACATGAACAATGGCTTCATTAACATCCTCATTGACATTTTCATTTACATTCTTATTGTCATCCTTAGGATCAAAAGAAGTGGTAACATCCTTATATGACACATGATTATTAGGACCAGATTCATTAATGAGAGCATCAACATCCGAAGTGGATAGGTTAAGAATGTCATCAATCACATTCTCACTAGGGGATTATCACACTCAGTAAAGGCCTTTACCTCCTGGTCCAAACTATCATAATGAGATTCTTAACCAGCTTATTTGTACTCTCAATTTGATATATGGTATTTTGAGTCATACTAGTAACAACAACCTCACTAGACATAACAATAGTCTCACTAATAATAACAGTTTTAGTGGGATTACCTTGAATCATCTCGCGAGGGCCTTCGATTAGACAAATATAAGCATGGATGTTATTGAAGGTGCGAGAAAGACACAAGAAAAGGGGGGGGGTTTGAATTGTGTATTTACTCTTTAACAACTTTTTGCTTCTACTCGTTAAGACGCTGAGATAACATCAGAGTTCGTTGAGAGACTCTGACTTACGAAGTAACATTCAGACTTGCCATGCGTGAAGCATAAGAACCAACAAGAGTCTGAACGCAATATGCATTGTTCAGAACTTGCAGTGCGGAAGCTTATCAGAGTTAAGCTGCAAGGTTCTGACTTGCTTATGTAATGTTTTAATACTTAATACAGAAACATAAACAATAACATAAAGCATAACAAGAGTAAGGAACACACGATATATCCTAGTTCACCACAAGGCTAATCCAGTCCACCCTCCTCAGGTGATTTCGCCTTAAACACAAGGACTTAATCCACTATAATCAATCTCGATTACAGATGCACGGGCAACAACCGGTGACTAACATGCAATGAACCATTCAGGGATTCAACTTAATGAATATAACGAACATTGACCTGCAGGTTCCAATCTCACAAGATCTACTACTAGGCTTTCACAGCTAGACGTTCAGGGATTCATCGCAATGAATATAACGCCTGCGGACCCTATTTCAGGATTTACCACAATGATATCTCGCCATTGTCTTCTCGAGTCTCTGATTACACTGACCACTCAAGGAATCCTAATTCACCAAGAATTAGTTATACAGGAGATTACAAAGATGCTTCTTAACAAGAAGATTACTCCTAAGTTTAAGTACAAAAGAACACACAAGTGTTCAAGCAAGATGTGAGCAACAGCTCCTTGCTATCTTAAGAAACTATAAAGATGTATGTTGATTTGACAGTTGTTGACATCTTGTAGATCTTCTTCTTCTTCGTCTTCTTGGGTGAGCAAGCTTTGAGCAACAACTCCTTGCTTCAGATCTTCAATGTAGCACTGATGAGAAGGTGATTGATGACTTGAATGATTTGCAATGTTGTCCTCTTCATCAACAACTTTTGTACCAATTGATTATTGTTGTGTTGATTTATGATCTTTGAGTTTCAACAACAATGGCCATGTGTAAATGGTGATAACTTTGAATGTTTAAGTGTTACAACGAGAACTCATCATTGTTGCTATCTTCACACAATGACTTGATCAATTCAACTTTTTATGGAGAGTGAATTGATGCCTTCAGAAGTGAACACTCCTTTCTTTAAATAGCCCAGTAAAATATAGTCGTTTAAATTACTGTTGGCTATTAGAAAAGAGACGTTGTGTAATGATACAGCTGTACTGACACATCTCCTTTTTACTGTGGAGGAAGTGACATGATATATCATCTTGGGCACTGTGTACAGTCATTCACAACGGTAACATTTGTCTTCGAAATGTCAGAGGCTTCTGATGGTAATTAATTGAAGCATGAGTAGAGACTTCTTAACAGGATATCTGAAACTCCAAGTCTTCAGTCTTTTGAAGTCGTCCATTAGGAATCAGCCTTCAGAACTTCAACACTTGTCTTTAAATCCGTTATCCTTTACTACTTCAAGTCTTCTGAAACTTCAGAGCTTGTCCATTAGGAATCCGTCTTCAGAGACTTCAGCACTTGACCTTTGGAACCATAATCCTTAGAACGCATAAGTCTTCAGAGTCTTTCTGCACTTGGTCTTCAGAGCCTTCAACCTTCAGAACTTTAAGTCATTGAAATCTTCAGCACTTCGGTTCTTTATAACATTGTCTTCTTCAGAAGCTTCGTAATCTTCAGAATCACAACCATTCTCAGAGAGCATCCATAAGAGCATTGCAACAGCAATATCGGCATCCTTGGATCTAACTAATCATGATCAGATACAGAAGCATTCTTGCTTCTTGCAACTTGTGTCACACATAGTAACTTCGCATATAATCATTCACGCACATTTGGCTGGTGCTTGTTGGATCTGATATCTTCTATGATTATGATTTGCACACAACACACATTAGAACATAAAATGGTTCTTTCACAAATACCATTGTTATCATCAAAACATAGAGACGACTTGTAGAAACAACTCTTGCTCTAACAGCCGTTTGTAGTTGATGGAGGATCTCAAGTCACTTTAGAAGAATTCTCAGCTTCATCATCTTCGAGGGATTCAAATGAGGAGACATTACCAGTAAGGTCAAAGGTATTCTTCATGGACATCCATTTGAATTCTTTGAGCATCCTGGGAGAAGAAACACCTTCGGACTTACCATCAAAATTTTCTCAAATCACAATACCCATTATTCGGATGCCATGCAAATTAGTAACAACCTTAGCAATGTTCTTCTCGACATTTTTATTCTTCATAGGTTTATTATAAGGGACATACATACTTATTCATCTTCTAGTTCACATAATTTTCATATAAGGGTTAAGCAAAGTTTCATAGGTATGCAAAAATTCATAGAGGCAATTAGGGCGCATAAGCGAAAAAAATGAAAGTGAGTAAATTTTGGATATTCAAAATAAATGAAATATCCTTGTTGGTATAGAAAAGAAAAACAGAGTTATCACTGGGTTGTGTGGGCTAATGAGAATCCAAGTGGGCGCACGGAATACCACTAAGCCAAAAATCTAGTAATTGCTACAAAGTGATGATGTAAAGGCTCAAAGCGGATAAGAGATTCTTAAATGGAAAAACATCAAGAATATTGGTGGAGAATATGGGGATTGAATGTTCTAAAGCGGATAAGAGATTTGTGAGATATTGGATCAAACTCTAGTTTTAGCATGCCGTCGAAGTCCGCTCACATGCTATTGTCGAAGACCTATATGTTGTAGTCGAATTGTGTTCTAGTATGTAGGAGATCGAATTGGGACTTGTGTTATGGATCCAATTATTTAAGTTAGCTTGTACCCTAAGTTAGCTTGTAATGGGTAATTGTTAAAAATCCCATTAGTTTAGTATGTTAGGTTTATTATAAATAGCATACTAGTCTCTCTTCCTAAGTGTGACAAAACCTTATTAGGTTGAGAGAGGTTAATTATTGGTATTCACTTGTAATCTTTGAACCCTATTGAGAAAGTGAATAGTAAAATAGATTTAACCAATTCTCTATTCTTCTTCCTCTTTTCTCTTCCTTTGTGAACCCTAATAGGGTTTCATTTGTTTGTTCAAGTTTTTTCCTTCTTTTCTACCCTTGTGAATTTCTTGGTGTTCAAGAAACCAAATATACTTTGTTATTCCGGTATCGTTTTTCACAACAAATTGGTGCGGTGAGCGTGGAGAAGATGCTTTCAACAAAGTATGAGATTGAAAAGTTCACCGGAGTAAACGATTTCGGTCTGTGGCGCTTGAAGATGAAATCCCTACTGGTTCAGCAGGGTTGTTTAGAAGCGTTGAAGGGAGAGACAGCCATGGATGTTGCGTTAATGGTAAAAGAAATGATGACCATGATAGAGAAAGCCCACAATGCAATATTGTTGAGCCTTGGTGATAAGGTTCTTCAACAGGTATCAAAAGAGACTACGACATCAGGGTTATGGTTGAAACTGGAAAGTTTGTACATGACCAAATCTTTGGTGAATCGACTCTACCTGAAGCAAACTTTGTATTCATTCAAGATGAGTGAAGACAAAGTTTTGGCTGAGTAGTTAGATATGTTCAACAAGCTGATTCTTGATCTTGAAAATATTGATGTGAAGATCGATGACGAAGATCAAGCACTGTTGCTATTGTGTGTTTTTCCCAGAACACACGCTCACTTCAAAGAAACTCTCTTGTATGGAAGGGTGTCCCTGAGCTTTGAAGAAGTTCAATCAGCCTTGTATTCTAAGGACCTGAACGAATGAAAGGAGCATAAAACTTCGACAGTTGGTAAAGGTTTGGCCGTTAAGGGAAAATTCTTGCGAAATGATGGTAAGTTCAACAAGAAGAAAGGTAAAAGTCAGCAGAAGTCTTATAGTGGCGAAACATTTGGTATTCTATGTTATCACTGTAAGAAGGAGGGTCACACAAGAAAGGTGTGCCCTGAATGCCTAAAAGATCATGGAGGTAAGGATAATGGCAACACAACTATTGTTCAAGATGACTTTGACTCATATGATGTCCTTGTAGTTTCAAGTGGCGACTCATGAAAAGAGTGGATTATGGATTCAGGTTGCACTTAGCACATGACTCCAAACAGAGAATTATTTGAGGAGCTATGTGATCAAGATGGTGGATCGGTGCTGCTGGAAAACAAAAAATCCTACAAAATTATAGGTATTGGATCTGTGAGATTCAAACTCCATGATGAGTCAATAAGGTTATTGACTGAAGTCAGGTATGTACCTGATTTGAAGAGAAATCTGATTTCTCTTGGTGAATTCGATAGGAAGGGATATGTTTTCCAAGGAGAGAAAAGTACCCTAAGAGTCATGAAGGGGTCGAAGGAAGTCTTTAGAGGCGTAAAGAAACAAGGCTTGTATACCCTTGAGGCTGAGGTTGTAAGTGGTTTGACAAATATTGCATCCACGAAATCTGTGTCGAAGACAGAATTATGGCACATGAGATTGGGCCATGTCAGCGAAAGAGGCCTGGTCGAATTAGGGAAGCAGAACCTTCTTGGTGGTGACAAATTTGAAAAGTTGGAGTTTTGTGAATCTTGCATATTTGGTAAATCCTGTAGGGCAAAGTTTAACAAAGGCAAGCAAAGAACACATGGATCCCTGGATTACATTCATGCTGATCTTTGGGGGCCTGCAAGGAATCCTTCACACTCAGGTGCAAGGTATTTTCTATCCATCGTTGATGACTATTCCAGAAAGTTATGGGTATTCATTCAGAAGACGAAGGATGAAACTTTTGAGAATTTCAAAAGTTGGAAGGTTCTGGTCGAAACTCAAACTGGCAGAAAGGTTAAGAGGTTGAGAACCGACAATGGCCTTGAGTTCCGTAATGAAGCGTTTGACATTTGCTGTGTTGAGTCTGGGATTGCAAGGCATAAGACTGTAGAAGGTACTCCTCAACAAAATGGCTTAGCTAAGAGATTCAATCGAACAATCCTTGAACGGGTTATATGCATGTTGGTTAGTGCTAGATTGAAGAAGGTGTTTTGGGCGGAGGCTGTTTCGACAGCAACTTATCTGATAAATAGATGTCCCTTGACTGCCTTGGGAATGAAGACACTTGAAGAAGTTTGGTCGGGACATCCACATAGTCTTGACAGACTGAGAGTATTTGGCTGTGTGGCCTATGCTCATATTAGGCAAGACAAGGTCGAACCTAGAGCTTTGAAATGCATGTTCATGGGAAGGAGTCAAAGCTTATAGGCTATGGTGCCTAGAGCCAGGTCACAGGAGGTGTATCACCAATCGAGATGTAGTTTTCAATGAAGCTGAGATGGCTTTCAAGAAAACTGATGATGCTGACGAAGAGCTGGAATAGGGAGAGATTCCTATTGAGGTGGAGCATGTTGATGCTGAATTACGTACCCCAGATGAAGTCGAAGAAGAAGTAGAAGATGTTGTCGAAGATGAGGAGATTGATAATGACTACCTGCTAGCAAGAGACAGGTCGAGGAGATTCATTAAGCCACCTCAGAGACTTGGGTATGCAAATCTTATAGATTATGCCTTAATCTCTGCAAGTGAGGTTCTCGACGAAGAACCTAGAGACTATAAGGAAGTTATGAGGAGTCGAAAGAAGACTGAATGGCTGAAGGCCATGGATAATGAGATGAAATCTCTTCATGACAACAACACATGGGAACTGATCAAGAAACCCGTTGGAGCCAGGTTAGTTAGCTGCAAATGGATTTTCAAAGTTAAGGAAGGAATCGAAGGAGTGGTGTCGAAGAGATACAAGGCAAGATTGGTCGCTAGGGGGTTCACTCAGAAAGAAGGTTTCGACTTCAATGATGTGTTCTCTCCTGCTGTGAAGCACAGGTCCATTAGAATGTTGCTTGCCATGGTGGCACAGTTCGACCTTGAACTAGAACAGATGGATGTGAAGACTGTGTTCTTGTATGGTGATCTGGATGAAACAATCCTGATGAGGCAACCTGAAGGGTATGTCGAAAAGGGGAAGGAAGATTCTGTGTGCAAACTGAAGACATCGTTATATGGACTGAAACAATCTCCTCGACAGTGGAATAGGAGATTCAACAAGTTTATGGCACGCATAAGTTTCATTAGAAGTCAGTTCGACCACTGTGTTTACTTCAGATTTCGACCTGGTAATTCGTTTGTTATTTTGTTACTTTATGTGGATGATATTCTAATAGCAAGCAACAATGTCGAAGATGTAATGAGGGTGAAGGTTAAACTCAATAAGGAGTTTGACATGAAGGATCTGGGAGCTGCGTCCATGATTCTTAGGATTGACATCCAAAGAGATAGAAAGCAGTCAAAATTATGCTTATCTCAAGAGGCATACCTACGGAAGATTCTCGAAAAGTATGGTATGTCGAATTCAAAGCCTATTGTGGCTCCGACAAACCCTTAATTCAAGATGAGTATAGATCAGTGTCCTAGTACTGATGTGGAAAGAGCTTATATGAATAGCATTCCATATGTTAATATAGTGGGTTCTTTGATGTATGTTATGGTCTGTACTAGACCTGACATAGCATATGCAGTAAGTCTTGTAAGCAGGTACATGGCGAATCCTGGAAAGGCTCACAGGCAAGCATTGAAGTGGATTTTAAGGTACATAAATGGGTCTCTGAATAGAGTCCTAATTTATGGTGAAGCCTTGGGTGAAGATAGTAAAGCAGCAATCGAAGGATATGTCGACTCTGATTATGCAGGTTGTATGGATTCCAGAAAATCTATTTCTGGATATGTGTTCACTATGTTTGGGACAAAATCAGTTGGAAAGCAACACTTTAGAAGGTTGCTGCCTTATCAACCACTGAAGAGGAATATATTCCCCTACTTGAAGCTATAAAGGAAGCATTGTGGCTTGAAGGTTTTGCAAAGGAGCTAAAACTTCAAGGTCCAGTTATCACTGTTAAATGTGATAGTCAAAGTGCAATACACCTGTCGAAGAATTCAACCTATCATGAGCGAACCAAGCACATTGATGTGAGGTTGCATTTCGTCACAAGGCTAATCGAGCGTGGAGAAGTCCAAGTGCTGAAGGTTTTGACAGATCCTAATGCTGCTGATATGATCACCAAGACATTGCCCAGTTGCAAGTTTTTCCACTGTATGCAGTTGATAAAGCTGCATGAAGAAAGCTAGTTTATTTCTTGAGGATATAGAGTTAGATCCAAGGTGGAGATTTGTGAGATATTGGATCAAACTCTAGCTTTAGCATGCCGTGAAAGTCCGCTCACATGCTGTTGTCGAAGACCTACATGTTGTAGTCGAATTGTGTTCTAGTATGTAGGAGATCGAATTGGGCCTTGTGTTATGGATCCAATTGTTTAAGTTAGCTTGTAATGGGTAATTGTTAAAAAGCCCATTAGTTTAGTATGTTAGGTTTATTATAAATAGCATACTAGTCTCTCTTCCTAAGTGTGACAAAACCTTATTAGGTTGAGAGAGGTTAATTGTTGGTATTCACTTGTAACCTTTGAACCCTATTGAGAAAGTGAATAGTAAAACAAATTTAACCAATTCTCTATTCTTCTTCCTCTTTTCTCTTCCTTTGTGAACCCTAATAGGGTTTCATTTGTTTGTTCAAGTTTTTTCCTTATTTTCTACCCTTGTGGATTTCTTGGTGTTCAAGAAACCAAATATACTTTGTTATTCCGATATCGTTTTTCACAACAATATTCTTTTATAAAGTCAGAGTTTAATAAAATGATTCGCAGAAGGAAGACAAAAGCAAAATATAGTAGATGGTTTCAAAAACAATATGTTTCAATGTCTATAAAACACTACATGAGACAATCTAAATCAACACAACTGAGATAAATGAAGTTACTTTGACAAGAAACACAACAATGATCATAAGTCAGTTTCACACTAAGTTCAAAAGTGATTTGGATCAAATGGTTGTTCAATCTAAAAATAAAAGTTTTTACAATTCTAATCAAGAGATTAAATAATCAATAAACTAGATACATCACATACATACACTCATACAATAAATCACTATAAGTAAGGTAAGGATCCAAATAGTGTGATATTTAAAAGATATACAATTTAAAAAATACAATTGTTAGTTCTGAATTGGCAGCAATTTTGCTAAAACATCCTGTTACATCAAGATGTCTTACTTGATGTCTTGACATGTTTGTTTCTAACAGTGTGCAGATGGTGCTTCTTAGTGTTGCAGGATTTTATGCTGATGTCAAGCATGATGTCTTAACATCTGCTGACAGAATATTCTGTTGAGATTGTTTTGGTTTTATTTGCTCCGTATTTTTTGAAGTCTGACGTGTGTTTACATTCTGTTATTGGCGAGAGAAAATCATGGTCTGTCGTTTTTGTAGCAGCAATATGTTTAATAGGACGTGATTACTTGCTAAGAAGAACAGGTTAAGCAAGAAGTCTTATTGTATGCTGAGACATGTTGAGATGAGAAGTTCTCATCATCTGGTGCAACATGTCAGATAAGATGTCCTATGCTGTATCATTCGACATCGCGCCTGTCCTGAGCTGGACAATTGAATTCTGTTATGATTTAACAGATACAGAATATTCTGGGAATATTATGTTATCCTATGTGGCGCTGTTTTATAGGTCTGGAAGATTCAAGTCAGAATCAAGAAGAATATTGAAGAATAATGATTTTCTAATTATGGAGATAAATTAGGAAGGAATTGATTGAAGACCTATTATGTAGCAGAAGTTTCTGCTGATTTGTAGCAGCTGATATGCTGTGATTTGAAGCCCAAATCCAGTTGGGATGTAGGTTATAAATAGGAGTGTTTGTAACCTGATTTGGGGACGGCTCAAGATGTAGAAGTCTAGGGTTCTGTCAAGGTAAACCTCCCAGCTTGTGGGAAGGTTACCCGTACCCCTCAAAACCTGTAGGTAAGAGGCAGTACGTATTGTTCTTGGAGGAAGCTTTGAAGCAACTCCAGGTTGTGTTCTGAGTTAGGGAAGAAGCTAACAAACGGTGGAGTTTGGCATCATACTTAGCTAGGTATTGTTCTCATCAGATGTTGATGCGTCATGGAAGTGTGTCTTCCTGTCTATCTGTGTGATTAGAATGTAGGTGAAGGGTTGTCAATGCAGTGGCTGAGATGTTGACTGCTAGACATCATTGCGATGATTGGGAGTGAGAAGGGTTTCTCATATCTAGAGAGGATCTAGGTAGAAGGGTCATTGGGTAGTGATTAAGTGATAAGCTGTAAACGGGGAGTTTAGCTTTGAATTGATACTGCTGATAATGGACTTCATCCCTGGCTTGGTAGCCTCCAGAGAAGGTGTGTTCGACCGAACTGGGTTAACAATTCTGTGTGCTTTGTTTTTATCTTTTCAGTACTGTGCTTATTGTTATATACCTTGCCATGTGTGTTCATGTCAGACCAGATGTCGAATGACATGTTATAGGACATCTGAATTCTGCACATGTACCAGAATTTCAATTGGTATTAGAGCAGGCATCCTGTCTGGTTCTGGATGAGATCTAGGGAAGGTACTTTCTGGTCATGGGCAAGGAAGAAAGTAGTTACTGAAAAGAGGTATAAACTTGGACAATTCATATTACTGTACGGATGATCTCTTGGCAATGATCATTGGTTAGCTGGAGCAGAAGTCGTTCCTATTTGTTGCCTTCAGGCCTGTAGCTTGGTGGAAAACTGCTGTATGTAGGATTGATTTATTTTCAATCCTATGTTGTCATGCTTGTATTTGGATAGTGGTGTAAGCATTGTGCCTGAATATTGTTGAGGAGGTTGTTGTATTCCGCTGCATGGTATCTGATATAACCCTGAAAGTATAGGAAGGATACTAGGGTTATTACCCTCAACAAAATATATGCCAGATGTTTCAACAGGATTTTTGAAAGTGTCAAAGATACTTGAGTTTCCTCAAGTCCACTCATAAAGACATTTATCAAGAAAGTTGATGAGAATCAATTGATCAATGATGCTCATATACATCCACATATCGTTTTAAGGCCTTGAAGATTGTCAAGGATGATGTGTTCCAAGAAGAAGGAACTGATGTTCTATGGGATGTTAGAACATCACTTCAACAGGCATGCAGCTACCAGTTGGAGAGCAGATGCTTTGGGTGCTGAACAAAATGTTATGAATACCTTTGTTTGGAACCTACTCCTGATCTGGAAGAGGAGGCATCTGGCTTGTACAGGTTGATCAGGACAGTTCATCTACTTCATAGGTCAGTTTATTTCTGACCAAGGTTGATGGGAGTATAGATGGTGAGCTCTAAATTATTGAGAAGAATTCATAAAGGCATCTCCACCAGACCCTTTATGAATGTGAGATGAGCTCATATCTGGAAGAGCCTTCTGATCAAAGGAACCAGATTCATGGAATCTTGTTTGTGGCCTTAGAACATATTCTATTTGAGAGGAGTACTGTGATCTAACCAGTGTTTGATGCTCCTGATTATTTTCCCGTGAGGAGGAGAATATATGATTCTCTAAGAGTTCCCTCAGAAGTTGTTGAAGAAGATCCCCTAGTCTAGGGTTGAAGTATTGTCAGACATGATGTCGTGACATGTTTGAAGATGTTAAAATTTGAAGGGCATTGTTTTTGAAGAATCAGGGGAAACAGACTTCTTTGAACTGTCTGTACATTTTTTTTTGTGTCATGCCTATTGAAGTCTGTTCTAGAGAGCTAATAGAGGGAATCTCCTCTGTAGGTGCAGACAATGGCATTCATCATCGCAACATCAGATAGGAGGTCTGATTTGAAGCTTATTGAGATGTGGCTCGTGCAATCCCCTGCATATGTGTGTGATCTGTTCCTAAAGATGATCAGTAGTTGGTTTGATTCCTTGTGTTACCCCCACAAGAGGTATATATAAGTTACTATGGATGTTGCCCCCAGAATCATAGTAAGAATGGATGATGTCGTTGGAACATCATCTCAGTTTTTTTTCAGCCAATAAGTTTGTTTGTGAGCAGAGTTTGAGGTCAAGTCACTGACCTAAACTGGGATGTTCTGGCTGCCATGACTGGATGTTATGTAGAAGATTCGACAAGTACCACAAGTGTGAAGAAGAAGAATGTCAGGTTAAAGTCTTACCTTGCGTGAGAAGGTAATCCTATCTGACTAACCGATAAGTACTTTGACGGGAGACTGAGTATTTATTAGGATTGTGCATGATAGTTGACTACAAATACTTTGACGGGAGACTAAGTGTTTGTCTGATGGCTGAGTGCAAATCTGATTTCTGAACATGTCTTTCAGAAAATGGTGGAGTTTATTTCTCCCTATGATATTCTGTTGTGTGGTTCTACTGAAGATGAGATCTATTGGGACCCTGTTATATAGATTGGGTGCTTAGTAAAGGGCATGGATGGAATTAAGTCCCTTGAATAATGTTTTCAGAACCAAAAGCTGATAGGTTCTGTGGTAATGTTGCTGATGTTCCAAATGATGTCAAAACTTCATTATTGTTGATAGTCTGTGGCAGAGACTTGGAACCATGAATCTTAATATTCAAACACCACATTCAGAAGTGGCAGTTCTATCTCTGGTATAGAATAAGAAGATTCTAAGTCTGTTTGGAGTAGTATGCTCAGCGATGCATAACTACTATTTTGGTTTGAAGACTTAATGTGCAGAAGGATGATTTGATCAGCATATTGTTTAAGGGGTATTCCTTCTGTTGTTGTTAGAGAGTCTGAATCTTAATAAAGCTTTTAAGCACACTAAGAAAAGATTGGAGATTGGTTTCAGACTATGGTTGCATGACTTCTCAGCCATCCAGAGAGTCATGACAGTATGTGTGGAGGTGCAAAGGCATGATTCAGAGACTAGTTCAGGATACTTTGAGTCATTCCCTGTGAGCTGGTGATT
Organism: Lathyrus tuberosus; assembly: GCA_022829125.1. Lineage (NCBI taxonomy): Eukaryota > Viridiplantae > Streptophyta > Magnoliopsida > Fabales > Fabaceae > Lathyrus > Lathyrus tuberosus. The sequence goes on from JALAZF010000115.1 coordinate 10,490,411, forward strand.
GTTCAATTTTGAGTATTCTCCACAATGAAGTTTTGTGCTTAGCTGGAGTTGTGATTGTCCATGATAGGGGGAGTCAGTGGAATATTGGGTTTGTTCTGGAGCTTGAGCTTGTGGAGTTTGGTTGCCTCTTATGAGGATATAATGTCTGATAACATGCTATGACATTAGGCTGCTGGATGGTGTTTTGGTGTGTGAAGTAAATTGTTTGGATCATGTGCACACATGCTTCTGAGGATGAGTCTAAAGGACAGTTTTATTTGTATTGGGTAGAATTTATTTTTCTCTGCAGATTTTGGAAGAGCTCTGTGAGGGTCTTTGTTGATGGGAGATGTCACACTTGTCTTGGTGTGTGTTATTAATTCAAAGTAAGAGGACTTTACTTAGGGTGTAGTACAAGGATGTGATCCTGGTACTTTCTTACTACATGATCATAAAGGTGTCATGGGATATCATTGGTGATTTTGTGGTGGTTCTTTTTTAATGAGCAACTTCTATCAGTTAAATGTATTAGTGTTGTTTGAGGATCAAGCATTAAGTGAATGCGTTCAGCAGGTGTATTGAACAGAGGGTGCGCTCTTGAAGACATGAAGATGAGTCTTATGTTTTCCATTCATTTAAGATGTTCATCTTGCAAAGGAGCACTGGTTATCTTAGATAGGGGGAGTTGAACTTCTGTTGTTGAAGTAGTGCGGTTGTTTATCAAGATTGTTTGTGGCTCTGGTGATGGTGCTCTTTGGTTTTCTTTTTGTTCTTTTGGTAGGATGATTCAGAGTTTTCTTTTGAAACTTTTGGTGTTTGGTCTGCATTAATGTACTCTTTACTTTATGGATTTGTTATGAACAGTTCTTAGTGAAATTTGGCCAATTATGGCTAAAAAGGGGCAGAGTACTTTGGCATACTTTGTTGTAGTTCTGATGTTGGTTTTTGGTTGAAGTTATTGGGTTTCTGGTTGTTGCTGGTCCCTTGTCTTGAGGGGGAGCTTCAGTTTGTTTGGAGTGAATGTTAGTGTGGTCTTTAGATATGCTGTGTTTCTGCTGCAGGTTCTCTGTTGTGTGTTGATATTGTTTTAGCCAAAATTTGCCAAAGGGGCAGATTGTTATTTCTGAATTGGCAGCAATTTTGCTAAAACATCCTGTTACATCAAGATGTCTTACTTGATGTCTTGACATGTTTGTTTCTAACAGTGTGCAGATGGTGTTTCTTAGTGTTGCAGGATTTTATGCTGATGTCAAGCACGATGTCTTAACATCTGCTGACAGAACATTCTGTTGAGATTGTTTTGGTTTTATTTGCTGCGTATTTTTTGAAGTCTGACGTGTGTTTACATTCTGTTATTGGCGAGAGAAAATCATGGTCTGTCGTTTTTGTAGCAGCAATATGTTTAATAGGACGTGATTACTTGCTAAGAAGAACAGGTTAAGCAAGAAGTCTTATTGTATGCTGAGACATGTTGAGATGAGAAGTTCTCATCATCTGGTGCAACATGTCAGATAAGATGTCCTATGCTGTATCATTCGACATCGCGCCTGTCCTGAGCTGGACAATTGAATTCTGTTATGATTTAACAGATACAGAATATTCTGGGAATATTATGTTATCCTATGTGGCGCTGTTTTATAGGTCTGGAAGATTCAAGTCAGAATCAAGAAGAATATTGAAGAATAATAATTTTCTAATTATGGAGATAAATTAGGAAGGAATTGATTGAAGACCTATTATGTAGCAGAAGTTTCTGCTGATTTGTAGCAGCTGATATGCTGTGATTTGAAGCCCAAATCCAGTTAGGATGTAGGTTATAAATAGGAGTGTTTGTAACCTGATTTGGGGACGACTCAAGATGTAGAAGTCTAGGGTTCTGTCAAGGTAAACCTCCCGACTTGTGGGAAGGTTACCCGTACCCCTCAAAACCTGTAGGTAAGAGGCAGTACGTATTGTTCTTGGAGGAAGCTTTGAAGCAACTCCAGGTTGTGTTCTGAGTTAGGGAAGAAGCTAACAAACGGTGGAGTTTGGCATCATACTTAGCTAGGTATTGTTCTCATCAGATGATGATGCGTCATGGAAGTGTGTCTTCCTGTCTATCTGTGTGATCAGAATGTAGGTGAAGGGTTGTCAATGCAGTGGCTGAGATCTTGACTGCTAGACATCATTGCGATGATTGGGAGTGAGAAGGGTTTCTCATATCTAGAGAGGATCTAGGTAGAAGGGTCATTGGGTAGTGATTAAGTGATAAGCTGTAAACGGGGAGTTTAGCTTTGAATTGATACTGCTGATAGTGGACTTCATCCCTGGCTTGGTAGCCCCCAGAGTAGGTGTGTTCGACCGAACTGGGTTAACAATTCTGTGTGCTTTGTTTTTATCTTTTCAGTACTGTGCTTATTGTTATATACCTTGCCATGTGTGTTCATGTCAGACCAGATGTCGAATGACATGTTATAGGACATCTGAATTCTGCACATGTACCAGAATTTCAATAATATTATGAGAAAATGCAAAAGATACAGGGAGAAGAAAAATGTACACCAAATTTTAGTGGTTTAACTCATTCGTTCTCTCTAGAGCTTAATCCACTCTTAAATGGTTTCACCATTGAAAATTGTAGGATCTTCCACTATCTTCAAAGTTAATATACAAGTATTTTTGATACAACAAATAATCAACAATCTAAATACTACAAGCTAACTACTTTAGCCAACATAGATCCAAATTTACTTTCCCTTCTATTGATGCAGAAAACTCAAGCCGCTAACATTCATGATCTTCAATGATCTTGATCCAACAATCATGCTAGACACAAAAATAATGTTTCAAGCTTATATTATGCATCAACCTATACTCATCCCCACGGGTTCCTTGTCCAATCAATTGTTCTATGCAAGAATGATCGCACAACTCCTAACATTGTTCTGCAGTGACCTTTACTCAGTCCCACCAAAATCTTCCATGGAGTACAAAGAAAATATTCTCTTATTGAATTTCAAAACTAGATAGCATAGATGATAAGTGCAACTTGTAGCTATTCTTGTATATAAGTTTTGTTGCACTTATTGATACATTTTGTTAATATCGTTCGAATAAACCCCGCTTTGTTTGTAAATACGTTTATTTTATGTTATAGTGTATATATTGCGTATCGTGTAAATATCATTGAGTTTAATTGATCTTCTCTCATTTTTGTAGGTATTCAAGCAAAGATATTTTGCCATTGTTGTATAGAGCATTGAATAAGCTTTCCAGCGCTTCCGACCGTACGTCAATGCGCTTTGCGAACTTTCCAGCGAATGTTCGCATTGCGAACTTCCTAGCGAATACTCCCAGAATTTTGGCCGTAGAAAAAGGGACCAAAGTTAGCATTCTGAACTTTCTAGCGAATATTCGCTTTGCGAATAAAAGTTTGCATTGCGAACTTCTGCAGAAAAGCAGAGTAGGTTTAACTATTCTGAGGCACTTAAGTACCAATTTTTGGAGTTCGCTTTGCGAATAAAAGTTCGCACTGTGAACTTGACTGATTTTGAAATACTATTTAAGTCATTTCAGTCAATTTTTTGGTTATGGTTTTGGGGATTTTTGCTCCCAACTCCATCAAACTCATTTTTCAGTAGGATTAGCTTAGAAAACAACATTGAAGCTTGCACACGGATGATCCGGGGTCGATTTCTCATCAATCGGCTCTGACAATCTGCGAGATGTTTGGTTTATTTCTCTTCTTCTTTGTGTATTTATTCTTTGCTGGGTTTTGTATATGTATTTACTTTGAACTCATGTATATTTGTTGCCCATGGCGTTGTATACAATTTGCTTTACAAATCTTTATCGGTGATTGTCCTTGATTTTTCGCTTTATGCTCGGGGTTTGGGTTGTGTTAGAGATAAACATCGCAAACTTTGATTAGGGATGATTATCTATTAGTTTCTGGATGCTAGAGATAGATTTAGAGCTAACAATCCTTATGGGTGTCGAAGCTTAATGCCTCTGTATCTTGAGTCGGGTGCGAGAGTGTTGACGAGGGTAACACGGTTGTTCTCTCAGCTCAGTGTGTCAGAGATGGACACTGTTGTGAGCGATGCTGGATGATATTGAGGAGTATTGTAGGTTGAGTATAACTGGTCGATAAGTTTAAGTTTGTGAGGAGTGGATTATATGCATACCGGATAAGTTTCTTCTCTCTGAAGAATGAATTCTTTTTGTATTAATATTTACTTTTCTATTTCTATGTTTGGAACATTTTAAACCAAACTCTTTAACATTTAAATTGTCGAACGACAGTTCAATAGCACCGATCTCTGTGGACACGATAATTTCCCGGAAAAATACTTCCAAAAGCTTTTGTTGCTTGCCGCTTTACCGCACCAACAAAATGGCGCCGTTGCTAGGGATTGGTGTTTTTATTGAATCACATTGCGATAGTTTCTTTGTTTTTGAGTTTTGTAGATATTGTACATATTGTATATTTTCACTTGTTTATACTGATACTTGTATATTTTGTTCCCATAATGTTTGTTCAAGTGTTTGGTTAGGACACTTGCTTTTGGTTTGCGCGATGAGGCATCACCATGGCATGAATGAAGGAAGTTACTAGCTAAGCACAGTAAAGGAGACGAGCTTATGACGTAAAACAAGCATGTTTTATCGTTTTTTGTTTTGGTATTACTTTTTCATTCTAACTTAGGTAGTGTGGTGAGCATTCATTAAACAAGTTGTACTCGGATTTTTCATAAAATTCTCAAATCTTCACTTTACAACTTGTTTAATCCAATTTCTGCCGGTCTTTTAGTTTGTTTATATTAATAGTTTTTCTATTTGTATAAAAGCTTATTTTGAGTAGCTTGAGGAATTTAAGGTGATGTTCCAAGTTTGATCGTTTCAACTTGCAGATGTATGGTAATGATATTGTTAAGTTTTGTACACGTCCAAGGTATGTGTTTATCACTTTCTAGACTTTAGCATATTCATGATACTTAGGCATTTTTACAAAATTCCATGCCATTCATTCGTTTGTATACTTGTTCTTGTTGTGAATCACTTTAGTTCCTACCTTTTTGTGAGGTAGCTTTCCATTTTTCATATATGCACGGAGTATTAACATTCTTGTTCTAATTGGACTTTATTATGCTTAATCTTTTGTTTGTGTTGATTATATGAAAGCATGAAAAGGATCAAGGCATTTTGTTTCATTTTGAGCACAACTACCTAGCCAAATAGTCAATTCACCCTGTGAGTGTGTAAGCATTTGTTAAACCCTTTGTGCCTTTCTATCATTATCCATGTTGTTTGAACTTAATGCTTGTCTATGAGTATTGAATTCACTTTTTGTATGGATTTTGATTGATTGTTTTTTCTTGAAACTTCAACTTTGTGTTGTTGTATGAATTTTTACCTTGCCTTAGAAAGTAGGGAGTATTCACATGATGTGGTTGAATTCAAGTTGGGGAGAGAATGAGTTTTTACTCATTGGTTGGTTTCTATGAGGTTGAAAAAGAAAAGAAAAAAGAGAAAAATATGAAAAAGAAAAGAAAAGAAAAGAAAAATGTGAAAAGAAAGAAAAAGAAAATCCTTGAGAAAGGAAACAAAAAGAGTTCAAATAACTGTGCTAAATAAGTATTGTGTTTTGTGTAACACTTGGGATTTTGGAAGAAGTTGATTGGAATTTTATGTTTGAGTCTTTGTGAGTTGATCACTCCCTTAGGTTTAGGCAAGTTTTTGTTTCAATTACCTTTAGAAATTCCCCCTTATATGTTTACCCGACCACACTACAACCTTGAAAGCCCTTGTGATTCTTGCTTTTATGTTTTCAATTTGATTTTTGGATGATTGCATAATTTATTCTTTTGTTTGCAAGATTGCTGTGTGAGTGAAAAGTACCTCATTTTGTGTTTTTCATCTACCGATGATTGTTTTTGCTAGGTGTGATTCACGTTTGAACTTGTGTTGTTTTAGGATGTTTGGCATGATTTTTGTATTTTGCATTTGTTTCATGACTATGTTATCGTCGTAGATTAGTGGTAAGTATTTACTTTGTGTGTATCGTTTTTCATTTGAACCATTTATTTGTCTATTTTTCAAAACCTGTTGATTCGTGATTCTTTGGTTGTTACTTTGTTTCTTTAAGTTGTTTGATTCTTGTTTGAGGATAAACAAGTTTAAGTTGGGGAGAGTTTGATAAGTGCAAATTATAGCTATTTTTGTATATAAGTTTTGTTGCACTTATCGATACTTTTTTGTTAATATCGTTCGAATAAACCCCGCTTTGTTTGTAAATACGTTTACTTTACGTTATAGTGTATATATTGTGTATCGTGTAAATATCCTTGAGTTTAATTAATTTTCTCTTATTTTTTTAGGTATTTAAGTAAATATATTTTGCCATTATTGTATAGAGCATTGAATAAGCTTTCCAGAGCTTCCGACCGTACATCAATCTGAGTTACGGTTCAGAAGTTGTGGTCAAAATAAGGGCTGGTTTGCTATCAAGTTCGCTTTGCGAACTTTCCAGCGAATGTTCGCATTGCGAACTTCCTAGCGAATGCTCCAAGAATTTTGGCAGTAGAAAAAGGGACCAAAGTTAGCATTGCGAACTTTCTACCGAATATTCGCTTTGCGAATAAAAGTTCACATTGCGAACTTCTGCAGAAAAGCAGAGTCGGTTTAACTATTCCGAGGCACTTAAGTGCCAATTTTTGGAGTTCGCTTTGCGAATAAAAGTTCGCACTGCGAACTTGACTGATTTTGAAATACTATTTTAATCATTTCAGTCAATTTTTAGGTTATGGTTTTGGGGATTTTTGCTCCCAACTCCATCAAACTCATTTTTCAGTAGGATTAGCTTAGAAAACAACATTGAAGCTTGCACACGGATGATCCGGGTGGATTTCGCATCAATCGACTCTGACAATCTGCGAGATGTTTGGTTTATTTCTCTTCTTCTTTGTGTATTTCTTCATTGTTGGGTTTTATATATGTATTTACTTTGAACTCGTGTATATTTGTCTCCCATGGCGTTGTATAAAATTTGCTTTACAAATCTTTTTCGATGATTGTCCTTGATTTTTCGCTTTATGCTCGGGGTTTGGGTTGTGTTAGAGATAAACATCGTAAACTTTGATTAGAGATGATTATATGTTAGTTTCTGGATGCTAGAGATATATTTAGAGCTAACAATCCTTATGGGTGTCGAAGCTTAATGCCTTCGTATCTCGAGTCGGGTACGAGAGTGTCGACGAGGGTAAAACGGTTGTTCTCCCAGCTCGGTGTGTCAGAGATGGACACTGTTGTGAGCGATGTTGGATGATATTGAGGAGTATTGTAGGTTGAGTATAACTGGTCGATAAGTTTAAGTTTGTGAGGAGTGGATTATATGCATTCCGGATAAGTTTCTTCTCTCTGAAGAATGAATTCTTTTTGTATTAATATTTACTTTTCTGTTTCTATGTTTGAAATATTTTAAACCAAACTCTTTAACATTTAAATTGTCGAACGGCAGTTCAATAGCACCGATCTCTATGGACACGATAAATTCCCGAAAAAATATTTCCAAAAACTTTTGTTGCTTGCTGCTTTACCGTACCAACAATAGACCTAAAATGATTCTTTTTCCTGTTAAACACATCAAAACTTCACAAAAACATTAGTTTCCCTAATGTACCTTGGATCTATCACTCAAACTCAATATTTAGAGTTGAGCACCACAACAATGGTTTCTTGGTTCAAGGTTGAAGATGATGAATGTTATATAAAATATCTCATACAACATAGCTAAGATCTCACAATATCAACATTTTAGGAAGTTTTTCACAAGATTAAATCAAGGAGGAATAGTGTTTTGTGAAAGGAAAAACTCTCATGGATTTTTCTCAAGCTTTATGAAAATATGGGGTTGATCTCCCTGGGTCTCTCTTTGGAAGAATCTCATTACGAGACTTCTTTTTTATCTTGACATCCCTCATGTCAATTAACATCATGATTTGAGTCAAATCATGAGATTAAGCACAAAAGGTGATGAAAAGAACTAATGATTTGATTCAAATCATGAGGTTATGATTTGAATCACCATAAAGAATGAATTGAATAAAGGTATTAAAATGAGGAAGTTTCCATTTTGATTTGAATCATGATTTGTATTCATGATTCGAATAAAGCAAAATCATGATTCGAATCATAGTTATTTTTGAAAGATATTTTAATTATCATGATTTGAATCAAAAGTCCTTGTGATTCGACTCAAGGAATGTTGTTATTTGAATCACACATATCCTTGACTGAAATCAACTTGACAAGTGCAAATTCCAAATTTCAAGTAGATGTTTGATTCGAGTCAGCAGTATGCTTGATTCGAATAAATCCTAAAAAACCTTGTTATAAGCTTTCTAACTTGTGATTTAAGATACACTCAACATATTAACTTTGACCAACTTGCTTAGAATAAAAAACACATTTTCATGCGTTCAAACACTAATTTATTGAATTTAAGGGTAACTCTTGGTACACTTTTAATCAATTAAGTGAATAATACAAAATTACACAAAAATTACAAATAGCAATAAATCAAGTAATAAATAACATAAAATATGATACCGACTGCTCCTTTTTTATGTTTGGTGAATTTGAGATATTATTTTATTTCAACGGTTTGTTTGATTGAATAATTTGATTCCTAATTATTGATCAAAATAGAATAAATGATACATATCTATTGAGATCATTGAAACTTATCTCTTGAGCTCTCAAGCTCCCCCACATTAAACACTTAATATGCGTAAATACAATGATAATATCTCTCAAAATTCTCCCACTTTGAAAAATTTTAAAAAGAGAAAAGAAAAAACAGATAATACACACAAATAAGACCATGACAACATGTGAACGTACTCAAAATTCCATACATTAGCAAACTACTTTAAACCAAAAAATTGCATATGAGCAAAAACACACATACAAAGCAATTTCAAAATAAACACAAGATGAAAAGATTGTAGATCAATATCACTATATACATAGAATGCAATAAACAAAATAAAGATAAACTGGCAAAAAACATGACATACAATTCCACCAAAAAGACTTAAAAACCAATAATCCTCAAAACAACAAGAATACCAATATCCAATAATAAATTTAAAATGCCATGATATGATATGAAAATAAAAATGCAATGCATGATAAGATCTACGGTAGGGTTCAAGGACATGGGTAAGGAGGTGCAGAAAAATTGCCAAAATCAAAATCATAATCTGAACCCTTCTAAGTGGCATTTACATTCTTGATTGTAACCAATTGAGCCATCAACCTTTCTTCCATTATCTTAGAAGCCTCTTCTTGTATAAATACTCTTTCCCTTGATTCATCAGCATCACCCTCAAGTTAAGAACACAGACAACCATATATCGCTTGAGAGGCATCCAATATCCGGTCCACACAAATGTCCAAATAAGCTTTCACTGTTAGAGGCAAGCTCTTTAAATCAGTGTCAATAAGAGAATAAGGAGGAGAACGAGGAGGAGTGAGAGATGCAAGAGTGTACTTCCATGGAACATATCCTTCTATATCCTCATCATAGGTTACAAACTTGTCTTCGTAAATCCTATAAAAATCATCCAGATAATAACAAACATCGTTGGCATCTCAGTGATACTTCACCAGCTTAACAACAGTGCCATAAAAAAATCTTCATAGATTATTCAAGGCCACCTTCAGTGTATCAAATGCCATTATTCTCAAGAATAAATTGGATGCAAGATGTATAAAAAAGAGGACACCTTTAATTTTCTTTGCAGATCATAATCTGGTTCAGGATGAACTTGACCCAATTGACTTTTTTTTTAGTCAACATCAACCACATTGTCATACTCTAATTTTTACCCCTAAGATTCCGTCTATTATATCATTTGCATCTCATTAAATCACAAGCATGGTGTCCTCCTAACCCCCTCTCTTTGGGTTTGCTTTTGTGGAAGATAACCAAATACCCTTTGTGTTTCTTTGTTATTTTATTGCTTGGTTACATTCTAACATCACTAACCTTATTCAAAATACAAATATATATGTTGTTTCCTTTTCTTATTGTACAAGGCGGGGGCTTGTAATCAAAGGATCAAGAATGGTTTCTAAATTAGGGTTTTGGTTCCCTATGTCAAAGTTAGGTCAAAAAATGGTCCACGAGAGCTTGTATTTCAAGGCATGAATTCTAAGATTAGGCCACATTCATGTCAAGATTCATTTAACATCATTTGATTAAGATACGTTCAAGTTTGGTACATGTTTCCAAAGATGATTCAAGTATGGTTCATGTGTTTATTTCCATGCCATCTTCATCCACTTCTCAAGAAATTATCAAGATTATTCAAGGGACAATCAATCTTCCTTCATTTGGTAATCAAGTGTTCATCATTGGGCCTTTGGATGCAAGAAAATAGCAAGAAATCTCAAGTTGGCACATGGTTGGTTGGCCTAAAATCGAGTATGGCATGTCACTTGGTCCAAACACCATAACTTTCTCGTTTCTCAACCTTTTTGGGATTTTCTTTGAGCCAAATGTCACATTTTATGTCCTCTACAGCTTTGATTCAAGGGCCAAGATTCAATTCAGCTTCTAAGTCCATCAATTTTTTTTGAAGTTACTCAAAGGCCAGATGTGCACAAAACTAGGTCCATGACATGTTTGACCTAAAGCAAACCTGTTTTTCAGTTTTCATCAAAAGTATCCTTTTGATTTGGTTCTTTTTTCATTGTTTTCTTCTCTATGAAAGGATCATTTGGATCAAGAAAAATCACAAGTAGATTTAATTTGGCCTATGCATGAACATGGTGACCTGAACTCTGTTTTGAATCGTGACCTATAATTAGTAATCATGCGAAAATCAAATTGGGACCACCCAAACCATGTGCAAACTTGCTCCTTACCACAAAACGTGTTTCACAACAATACAAAATGACATGAAGAGTGCTAAAACTCACACATTTTGTGCCATTTTTCACACGGTTCGGATCTAGAAATTTCTCAGCTTGGTTCACACGTTTGGGATCACATTTGGCACGTACCTTGACCTCATTCTCTTCCCTATATATAGAGCATCAGTTTTCCTTCATTCACAAGCTTTAAGATCGAATAGAACCTCTACCATTTTTACTCTAAACAGGCTAAAAAACCAGAAACCCTAACTTCTATTTAAGCTTGTTTTAACTTCAAATCTTTTCCCAGAATCCTTCATCGGCATCATCTAAAGCTACTTGAAGCATTACCGAAGTTCAACACCTTCTGCAACCTTCAACCCGATTTCACCATCTTCAACCTTGAGCTTCGATTTAGACAAGATAGATACGAGTAAAATTATACTTCAAACAAGTTACCACTCTCTTCGTCTTGATCTTCTGATGCTAAGCGTTCACTTACCTTTGATTTATCTTGTGTATTAGTCATTTAATTTAAATTTGAAACCTTAGGGTTCTCTGGGTATTTTGGCAAATTCTCTCTCCTTGGAGCCAATCAATGGCTCCAATGCAGAGAGACATGAACGATGAATGAAGTAGAAGCTTGCACGTTTGGTGTTTGAGTTTGAAACTTCAAGTTGATGAACCTTCAAAATCAGAAATCTGGAGGTTGAAGACGAAGAAGCTCTTTGTGCGTGTTGGAGCGAAATTCAAATCCTCCATCCAATCAATGAGCAGCGCGTGTCCTAGCCGTTGCATTTGAATTTTTTTTCTTTTTATTTTCTTTTTAATTTTAGTTTCTTTCAAAAATCATTAAAAATAGATCCAAAATTATTTTTCATTCCAATTTTTTTTCATAATTTTCTAAAAATATTTTCTATCACATATGTTTTTTTTCCAGATTTCTAAAATAATTTTTAGCATATATTATTATTTTCTCTTTATTTTTATTTTAATTTCCTTTCAAAAATTTATTTTCAATTATTTTGAAACAATTTTAACCCCAACTTTTGAGATCTCATTACTTATAGTATTTTTTATTTACTCAAATTTTTTGGGACATTAATTTGTTGTTTTGATGCCTCTTTGGTATTTTTTCTTTATTTTCCATTTTAAAATAATTTAAAATTGTTTTTTAATTGTTTCCTTTATTATTTTGGTCCATTTTGTGCTTTGACTCTTGTTGACTTTGATCATTTGTGGTTTATTGATGCTTCATCTTGTTTAATTGGACTTTGGATTGAAGTCTTGATGGATTGAACTTTCTTCATTTCAAACTTATCATTTAATGCTCATTTGATCATTTTGGTACTTTGGATTGATGATAAGTTTATCTCAAGGTATCATGAAGAGGATTGATTGAAGTTGATGATAGATAATCCCATGTGCCTTTATGGTTGATCATTTCTCTCCATCTCTTTCTTATTCTTGTTTTGTTTTGACCTGTGTTACATGTTTTAGGAGAATGGCTTTGTGTCATTTCTCTAACATGTATGACACATAAATTGTTATTGACCGGCCTCGGATAGTTGTGACTTCTACATAAGTCCAATTGAAATTTCTTAAAATAGAGCTAAATTTGTCCCGAATCGGTTTAATTCTCATTAACACTTACATTAACTCCTCATAATTGTACTAACTCCTAACTTTAGTTTCAAGCTTTTACTTTGTTGCTCTTTACTTTTATGCAATTTATTTTTATGTCCTTTACATTTGAGTATTTACATTCAAGCATCTTTATGTTTTCTTTTATTTTATGCTTTGTCTCTTGCTTTTTTGCTTTCCTTATCATTCAAAAGACCAAGCACATTAATAAATAATCAAAACCTTAAAAAAAACTTAATGTGGTCCTCATTTGGACTTTGTGTCACTATCCTATGCTTGGAGATTTGGACTATTTGACTTAAATCCAGTGTTTCTTTCCATTTGCTTGGAGTACTACCCGAGACTTTGGAGTTTATCTGAGGCAGTGAGATCCATCTGAGACCTTGAGAATCATCTGATACATTTATCCCTCAATTCAAGACTTGGATGTTTTTTTGTAACTTTGTTCATCTGGATTTTTTTATGCATCTATGTCTGTGCATGTTCGTTTTGTGGCTCAATCCAAAGGGAAATGAATGTTGGTTTTGACTAATGTCAAATGCTCGCTCTTCTTGGTTAGTTCACTTGCACACACAAAGGCTTTCTTTTGGGCTACCTGACAATGAGACCATTTACTTTAAGCTTTACGATAGTATCTTCTTCTCCTCCCCCTTCTCCAATTTTCAAAACTTCTCCCTATTTCAAAAAAAAAATCTTGCTTTCAAACCTCACACTTCTTTCTTAATAAACGTTTACTTTGTCAAGTGATCCAAAAAATATTTTCTCAATAAATTCTAAAACACTTAATCATATTCAAACATCTTTTCAAAATCTCTAAAAACACAAACCTCATCAAATTTATTTTTGTGCCTTTGTGCACTTTTCTTTTAAGAGCCTTTTTCAAAATATTAGATATTAGTGTATTCTTGCAGTGATGCAAACCACTATACTTCTACAAGATGTTGAGAAATGATTGACATTTTTCACTTGAATGTTGAGATGTACTTGTGAGAAAGTTCAAGTCCCTATCAAGATGATGCAAATGTTCATTTCCTCATACTTGTGGATAGTAAGTTGAGTTTTCCACTCAAATAAGACAAAATATTTTCTCACTTAAAATCAAACAACAAACAACATAGCCTCTTTTAACACAGATAAACAAATGGTTCATGTGGTGTACCACAGATGTGAGGAGTGCTAATACATTCCCCTTGCATAACCAACCCCCGTATCCATATCTTTTTTTTAGCTTTTAGCTTTTTGTGAGTTTTGTTTGACCTTTTCCCATTTCTCTTTGGAAACAATAAAGTTCGCTGGCGACTCTTGTTTTTTCAAGTTAAGTTAATCAATAGTTTAATCTCAAATAATTTTTCCCGTCACGACACACATAAAGTACAAAAATCCTGATCATCAGCCCTAGTCCAATTTTTAGATTTCCTGTACAAAATCTTCACAGACACCCAATGAAGCATGCACATTTCACATTTCATTTGGCTAATGTGAAGATTTGTATATTCAAGATGATTTTTAATAGAGATTTTGAAATAAACTCAACAAACTCGACATGCCTAAAAAATTGCGCTTTCGAATGATCAACTTCCATGCCTTTGTATTCAAGGCGAAAATGATTTCAAAAATCTTCATGAGAAAATGAAACAAGACTACCACAAAACTGATACTCAAGACCACTTGTAGTAAGCTTGGCATTGTACTAAAAAGCTTTTACATGGTTGAGGTTGAATCTCTTATTGAGCTTTAGAAACTTAAACATGTTGTGGTTCTCAAATGGTTTCAAAAAGTCCCTTCTCATAGCAACTTATGCGTCCTTAATAACAAAATTAGGCTTCATATGACTTATTCATGAACAGTTCATAATTCTTTTTATGCTCGCTTTCAAAGATGGGATGACTGACTTTTTGTGTTCTTCTAACGCTTTGGCTTGAGTAATGTAATCAATTTTTTTAAGTTTATTTCTTGTTTCTTAATTTGAATTATGTTAAAATTTATTTAATTTCCTTTATTTTTTATTATGTCTTAGTAGTCCTCTATCTTAGGATTGTGGGGACTCGGAAAATAAGCTTTTATAGAACTATTTTATTTCTTATTGTTGTTGGATAAAAGTATTTAATCTTCTCTTATCGAAATCAACTCTTGTAAATGTGCAACTACATAATATATGGATAATATAGTGAAGGGTTGGAAGAAGAAGTCTTTTTTTTTATAAGCAAAGATTGGAATTAAGGAGTACTAGGGGTACTCAAAACCCAATTACAACAGTACCAGTACACAAGAAGCAAACCAGAAAATCCACACAACTAACAAAAATATCCTAACCATCTATCAGATTCTGACAGAAAGCAAGAAAATCACAGTTGGAATGAGAATTTTCACGCGCTTTACACCACTTCCAAGCCAAAGCTTTGATGTCCCAAACCAAGTCCAACAAACAAAAATTAGTACCGTTGAAAATAATTTGGTTCTGGCAAATCCAAATACTCCAAACAACTGCAAGCCATATAGAGATGCTCCTACCAGAACCGGCGTTAGAACCAGGGAGGTTTTTTATCCATTCCAAATAGTTCTCACAGAAATTATCTTTAACCATACCCATAAAGCCCAGCCAGTCCTTGATCTTTTTCCACACTAAGTTTGACCAGAAACACCCGAAGAACAAGTGAAATGAATCTTCGACAACATTCGCGCAGAAGGAGCAGTAAGTGTTAGACATGCTAGTTGAAATACCTCTCTTAAGAAGCTGATCCACCGTCGGTAAGCCATTAAAGCAAGCTCTCCAAGAAAAAGCCCTTATTTTCAAAGGGATCTACGCTTTCCAAAGCAGAGTACAAGCCTTAGCCTTGCGACCCTCGACGAATACAATGTTGCGGCTGTCCCTCAGACTCGTATATCCTTCACTAGCAGAGTACCCTGATAACGAATTATGCTCGCAGCTAAATCTATCTTCTGTTCCTACATTGAAGAAGAAGAAGTCTGATTAAATGACCTATAAGACTAAACAAGATGAAATAGTTTTAACCATCTTGAGACCAATTTTAGGACATTTTTGCTTAATAAACTTTGTTATATGCCAAACATAAAAATAGGAAATCATTATTAAAAATTGTACTTGTTTACTTTAAAATTAGACTTAAGTTACAAGTAGTGATCTTTGATATTTAACAATTTGTACTCATAAAAATATAAAAAGAAAGAAAATATAGGTCTATCAATAATTATTCCAAAACTTATTTATTATTGATATTTTTAATCAGAATTAAGTGAAATATATTTCAACTTATTTAGAGAGAGATTCATTTCAAAATTTTAGATCAAAACAATCATAATTTACATTTTCAATCACACATCCAAGTTCAACACACTAGTGGAAAAAGGAAACCATTGCTACTACTTAAAGCTTCTTTCTTGTAAGCTCCAAAAATAATTTTTTTGGGGAAATAATGTTATCCTGTCCACTAATTATCGAATCTAATCCTCTTTTTATTCTTATGATTTCATTGATATTATCACACAGTAGAGAAAGACAACAACACAACCAGAGTGAAATACTTTTTCACTGCTACCTACAACATGTTTGTTAAAATTCCTCTATTAGACATATTTTGTATTGAGTAGAAGAAAGGCTTAATTTTGCATTACTTAATGGTTTCTATTTAGATAAGAGGGTTCCATTGTTTCCCTTATAGAAAGGATGGGAGCAAGGTTATTTCTCATACGCCATCTCATCTCAAGACACTACACCTATATAGCGACGAAAAAAAGGGGGAATACGGAATGCCATTAAGAATGATTGGGATTTTTTTATGGAATTGGAGGAGTTTTTAAAGGTGGTTAAGCAATGGTTATTTGGAAGTGTATTAGTATTCATGCCATGAGTCGGGAATTTCATTATCTTGATGGTTTGATATATGTTACTCATGAGATACGGGATGCCAAAAGTTACATTCTGGATATTATAAAACCATCTACAAAAGACTCTGATAACCTCAACCCAAACGAAGGGCTTGTTTTGGATTTAAGGTTCTTAGAGAGAGTCTTCACAGCACCTATATTCAACGCGAAGAGTATACCTCTTTGGTGTTGTCTTACTTTCTCTCAAGCATTGATAGATGCTTTTTATAAGGTGTTTGCTACGTCGAGAGTTTTAGGTGTTTTGGTTCGGTTGTTATTTCTTCCTTGTTGTACTTTATAGGTGACCAAGCCCCATAATAGGTTGGACTACAAGTTTGGAAATCGGAAGTCCTCACAACACCATCGCATTTTGGAGTGCTTATCTACTTGGAATGATGTTGATGGTCTTGCCAAGTTAGTTGATAATGAGCCGGGAAGCTTTGAGATGGATAATTTTGTGGAACTATGTGCTTGTAGATTTAATCGGTTATGATCAAAACTAAGCAAGACATGAATATACCTATCACAGTTTTGATGATGACAACTCATGAAGATGGTTAGAACTTGATGAAAGCTCATGAAAATGAAACATGATCTTGATGACAAATCTTGACAACTCATAAATATATAACATGACTTTGATGACAACAACACATAAAGATAAATAAGTACCAAAGTTGTTTCAAGCGGTCAAAGATGTAAAAGATAGTTGATGAAGATATCTAAAGAGTTAGGGTTTAATGATCACTGTGATATCCTCTGATGATAACATTTGAATTGAAGATATCTCAAACATAATCTCTAAGAAGATTTAAGTGAAGTGCTTATGTGATTGGTTTATCCAACAAGAACCTTAAAGCTTCAGATCATGGAAGTGTGAAGCCCGTTTGTTCCTGTCTGAGTGATTAGTGTTTTGTAAAAACACAATGGCGCTTTCATAAAGTAATACGGCTAAATCATACACTCACTAAAAATGTTTTTGAATCCTTTATTTTTCAAATAAAATCACCTAAAATTATGTTAGAGCATAACCAGATGAATTGAGAACTGTTAGATTGATTAGGGTAAGTTTACGAATTGTCTAATCAATTGGATCAAGTACCCAGTCGATTAGATAAGGAGAAAATGAGCCTATAATTGATTATCACAATGTCTTAATGAATTATAATAGACATCTATAAAATCATTCAAAAATAGGCTAAAATAATCAATTATTTAGGTCATCTAATTGATTAGATTAAAGACCCAATCGATTGGATAATTAATTTTGTCCATGGATCATTTCCTTTTTTGAACCATCCTATGGCCTATAAATAGAGGCCTTCCCTTTCAGTTTTTCAAATCCAAAAACGTGAGATTTCTTACCTTCTTCACTCTCTCTCAAATATTTTCACTTTCTCTCACATAAATTTATTCATAGCACTTTGAGATAGGTTCTTGTGTCTAAGTGAGAACATTGTTCTGAAAAGGGTAATATTGTAAATTTACCAAGATTTATTTTCCTCTTGAGTGAATTTTTCACACTTAGGAAGTGTTTGTTTTAGTTTGGAGCTAAATTTGTTAAAAGCTATTTTGGGGTATATAGTGTTAAGTTTCCATTTGGTTCGTGAGTTCATCCACTTAAGGAAATTCTCTCTTTCAAGATAACCAATGAATAATTTTCTTATCGGTTCTTGAGGTCATCCCGATGTAAAAGCTCAAAATGGTTTGATATCATCCTAGTGTAAAATCTCAGTTTGATTCATGTCCAGCCCGTGTAAAACCTCGGTTTGGTTCGGAGGATAACTAGTTCAAAATTCCACCTCAGTACAAAATACTGGTTTAGCTTGGAGAGTAATACCTCGAAGATTTATTCATTTTTTGGCATGAAGACTAACTTCTTCATCCATTGTTTGTTGTTGGGTTAGAAGTAAACCTGAAACTTCATGTTTACTTGTACAGGACGAGCTTAACCTTGTAAAAGCCAATAAGCATTATTGGAAACTCTCAAGATCAATTCTTGGAGAGATGAGTGTTCACTTTTTAGACAAAACCTATATAAATTCTTGGTGTTGCTCTCTCTTCCCTTATTTATTTATTTTCCACATATTTTCTTTACTTTGATTTTTTGCTTCATATCTAAACATTTTCTTGAAAATGCTTTTAAACTCTGATTTAGAAAACATTTTTGTTTTAAACTAATATTTTTTAAACCCCCACAATTCACCCCCTGTTGTGTGTGGAGTCACATGTTCAAAAAAATTGGGTCTTGGGGGAGCTCTAATGTCAAGCAGTGCCTCTACAAGGTTGCAAATGACCACTTCACAATGTCAGTGAAAGTGTTGGGATCATCCAGAGTGTCTCCATATAATTGACATATAATGAAGGTTTTGGAGGCTAAACACCCGTACAGACCACCTTTATTCATGTCGACCAATTTGTTATCCAAAGCTCCTCAAGTGGCTAAAGTTGATACTATCTTTAAGTGCATTAAATAATGTCCCAAAAGGACATCATGTGTGAAATTCTGGTATCAGATGTGTGATGTTAAGGTGTGATGTCACAACAACACACTCTGCACAATGGACAGCAATAACAGTAACAAAGCAACACAAGGAATTGTTGACCCAGTTCGGTTACAACCAACCTACTCTGGGGGCTACCAAGCCAGGGATAGAATTCACTACTTGTAGATATAATTTACAGACTCAACAACCCGTTGACAATCTCCTAAACTTATACTCTACTAATGACTTCCTACCTAAGAAACCACCTAGGTATGAGAACACCACTCAATCCCTTACAAACACTCAAAGAAACCACTTTGAGTAACCTTGATCTTACTTCACAGCTTCGATCAAGCAACCGCTCTCTATTGCTTCACAGCTTCTAGAGAGGACAGAATACGACACATCAATTCACCCTAGAATTCTGGTTATACACCTCGTACAAAATACTCAAGACCCTCAGCCTATGCTCTTGATCTTCTCTCTGTATTTCTGTCACTTTTTCCTTTGGTCTTGTGCGCTTTATATAGCTCCTTGAATTGGTCTTGGACTTGCTACAATATCTCCCAGATTTGTTATTTAAAACTGAATATTTAAAACAGATTTTCTCCTAAAATCTTTTTAAATCTTCAACCTTTTAAATCTCCTACAAATCTGCACCAGATCTCCTATGCAGCAGAAAATATCTATCCCAAGATATTCGCATCCAATGAGACAGATTGCTCTCCACAATTCCAGCTAATACGCAACCCTAACAACATCACAACCTGCTGTTATTAATTCTGCAGATCTGATGTCACAACATCACCTATGTGACATCAAACATCCAACTTTAGTAATTACTTACTTAACACAGCCCAGTGTTAAATCTCAATGTTGCAACATCAGCACCTTGACATCAACATTGAATATACTTTGTTTTACCAAAATTCCAGCCAATCCAGGAACTAACAATGTGGTAGAGATGGTTGTGAGTACAACGTATATTATACGCACTATATGGATAAGGTTCTATTGTGGCAATAGATCTTTCATGTGAAATCACTCTAGTTGTTAACTTATGACTGCGAGGAAGATGCTCGATGAGTTTGGTAGAGCTTGATACCTCTGCACCTTTGACATCTTTGTTAAAGCCTGATGGTGGGATACAACCAATTGTTGTGGGGTTCTATTTGGTGAAGGTTTGTATCCAAGGATTCTATGAAAAGGATCAGTGAAGATGTGGCAAGATTACTCAGTGAATTCCAGTTTGGAGTCAGGGCATTGAGTGGTGCTGAGGCCATTTTACACACACTACTATGAATAACCTATTTTACCTCAGTTGGGAAAGGGTTATTATGCCAGTTTTCTAGGCAACGTAACTAAGGATTTCGTGGAAAATCATCATTTTCCCCCTCAGTCTATCAGCAACCGAGGGAAAGGTGGAACTGGTAGTAGGTTCGATCCCTAACTACTGCATATTCTTATTTTTTTTAAACAAGATACTTTACCTCTACTGGTAGTGGGTTTGGTAACATAGACCCATTTGTTTTTATGAAGGTCTATTTTAGCAACATGCACCTTAGGGTGCATCTAACCATTTTTTAGTTAATGTTTGCTAAAATAGACCTTAATAAAAACAAGTGGGTGTATTTAACAAACCCATGCCCACTTATTTTTATGAAGGTCTATTTTAGCAACATGCACCTTAAGGTGCATCTAATCATTTTTTAGTTAAACTTTGCTAAAATAGACCTTCATAAAAACAAGTGGGTCTACGTTAGCAAACACACACACACACACACATATATTGTCATACCCTAATTTTTAACACTAAGATCCTAAATTTTGCATCATCTGCATAGCATATCACGCATAATATCCAATTTATCAGCCTAAATAAACTTCATGGAATTTACAGCCGAATCGGTCAAATTAAAAGTCAACTGTGCGAAAAATCAGTAGACGGAGAATTTTAGAATCGAGCCTGCAGACATCAGTCATATTAATCTACGTTTCGTGTAGTTTAACCTGGCGTGCTCATTTAAATTTTTCGACCACTTTTCGGTCGCATTTTGGACAGTTTAAGTTGTTTTAACGAGTAAAATTTATTTCAAAATCTGACCAAACGGTGTATTTTTCCAATATGTTTATTTTGCACTGATTATTTTGGTGTGTTCATTTTATTTTTTTGAGCACTTTTCTGCTTGACTTTTTATTTCGTTTTTTAATCATTTTTATTTATTTATAGTTAAATAATCATTTAATTTATTTAGATTTAATTAGATATTTAATTTAAAATTTTATTTTTATTAATTAATTTTATTTTTAATTTGCTTATTAATATTTTCTTTTTTTTATAAAAAACACAAAAATAATTTATTTAATCAATACTTAATTATGTTTCTCCTTCTAAAAACACAAAAACATAATATTTAATTCTTTTTATTTTTGTCTCATTATAAAAAACAAAAAAACATTGTGTTAATTGTTATTATCATTCTTGTCTATTTTCTAGTCCTATATATATGCATTAGAAAAAATAAAGAGGACACAAAAAAAAACAATCATAGCACCAACTGTTCAATCTCCACCTACGTTCACCTCCAAGCTCAGCCCCAACAACAACACCGCCGCACTTCGACGTCTCAGCCGCCCCCATTCGGTCCACGTCCTCTCTCCTCTTTATCTCTAAATTATTTTTTGTTCTTGTTTGTTCTCTTTGTCATCTTACTGTTATTGAGTTTGAACATAAAAATCATTAATAAATCATTATTTTTGTTTGTGTGTGGTTCAAAACAAGGTTTTTTTTAAATGGTAGAAGGGAGGCATTTTTGTTGTTTCAAGTAGAGAATGATGATGAGTATTGTTTTCTAGTTAATGTCTTATCTTTTGTATTTATTTCACTTGATTGAAATTTGGATTGATAAATCTGACAGATATGTTTATTTATTTTATTTTTGTTTACATTTTATATTATTTAGAATTATTTGTGTTTAGATTGGATTAAGCACAAATCCCTTTTCTATGTTAACACCCCTCATTTTATCATGCACTCTTCACTTGTATTTGATTATTATTATTATTATTTTATTTTTGTTTAAATCTAGATTAGTAATTTAATTATTAGTTATAGTTAAATTAGTTATTTAAACTATTAGCTATTTGATTTTTTAGTATTAGTTTTTAGAATATAATTAATTAGTTTTTAACTAGAATTTAATTAGTTAATTAGTTTTTTTAGATTTTAGTTTAATTAGTCAATTAATTCTTTAATTAGATTTTGGTTTAATTAGAATTTGGTTTAATTAGATTTTATTTTTAGTTAGTTCTTAAATTAATCTTGACAATCCTCGATTTCTTTTTATTTAATTCTTTATGTTCATTTTTGAATTTAATTCTTGATGCCTGGACTCTGATTAAGTCCCGTTTTTTATGCCTATTTTGTTCGACGATTTCTCAATAGGTTCCCAAGGAAAGGATCACTCCCGTTGACTGCCACGTCATGTTTAGGATAGCCTTGTCCACCGTTTCCTTGAGACTTTGTTAGAGTCTTACCCTTTCATCCTAGCCTTAAGATTAGAGTCGTTGTACTCTATGTGAGTGTCTTGCCATGGACACTTCTTTTCCCTTTTATCCTATCCTTAGGATTAGAGTCGTCGTGCTCTATGTAAGTGTCTTGCCATGGATACTCACCTTCCCTTGGAACCTTGACCACAGTCAAGAGTTCCTCACCCTTATTGAGGGAAACTACGAATGCTCTGGTTCCATTTCCGTCAGGATACGTAGGCACGAGATGCGATGTCATGGCGAGCATACTTAGAAATTACACCTTAGGTCTTCCTTTACCTTTTCACCCTTTAGCAGACAAAATAACAAAAAACACGATAAAACAAGAGGTTTATGTAGAGTACTACAGATACTTAGGATGCTAGCACATTCCCTAGGTATAACCAACCCCCAAATCTTAGATTCTCTTTTGCTTTACATTGCACGCTTACAGGTTTATTCGTTCTTTTTCCCTTCCCTTGGATAAATTAAAGATCGGTGGTGAATTAAGATTTGTGAACCTAGTTAATATAATAGCTATGGTATCCAATTCTCACCGCGACATATATATCACTTGTTTTATTAAAATATAAAGTTTTTATTTTACATAATTTTCATTTCAATCTACAAGTACCAATTTTTGATGAAATCTTAATTGATTAATTATCATCACTGTCAATTTTAGAGCAGAACAAATGTTGACTTTGTTGCATACCCAATGCTTTTCAAGTTCAATGATTTTTGCTTGCAATATATTTTCAATTTCTTTTTCTTGCACTTGTTTCTAATATAAAAAAAGTTAGATAAATAAAATAAAGTTTCTTTTAAAAGATAAGAGAATATGTATGAGCACCAATTTTGCACCAAAATTTTTTCTGCTCTTACAATCCATCTCAGAAATTGTTTCCAAACTTCTTTAAGTTTTACTGTTTTCAAAACAAATGCTTTTATTATAAATGTTTGTGTTTTACAACGTAACATCTAAAATATATAGTCTGGATATTTACGATCTGATTGGATGTAGATGGTTTCTTGTAGATTGATGTGTTGGCAATATCTTGAGCGTTGTTACTTTATGAATTGACGACAAATATTCATTATAGACAAAAATAGGTTACAGCTCATGTCGGTTCTTAAGTAAAACTGAGGTAAAAGGTTATTTATTTTTTAAATAAAAATAAAAAATAAAATAGGGACGTTTCCTCTCACTGTCAAAATCCACCAAGGTACTAGATTACTTCTATTACAAAAAAAATGGTGAATGAAAAAACATTGAAAATAACATGTATTGTATCCTTTTTCAATTTTTTTTATCATTAATCAATTTCTTCGTGTGTTGCAATATTTAAAAAAGGACTATATTCAAAACAAAATTTTCAATATCTTGTTTTATGAAATAAATTCTTCGTGTATTACCAGTATCATTAGAAATAAATTTTTCAATGTTGTTATTTAAGGAAAGTAACAAGTTATAAAATGTTTTCTTTGCCTGAAAATATTGGAAAGTTATTCTAAAATATAACAATAGCCTTGCAAGAGGTAGAAACAACAACAACAACACCATAATGTGAGATAGATTGTAAGAACAGAAAAGTGTTTTGTTTAAGGTTGGTAAAATTAGTTTCTCTGATGCGTGTATGGAAGAATAACAACACACAACGTTGAAAGATTTCTTAAATAATTAAGCAAACTTGAAGATTTTTCTATCTTGCAATCCATTCAAAGAATGATGTTTATGAGTTTGGAGCGGATGTAGATGAGTTAGGTTTAGGGCTAAACTTAATGAAAAAATTCTTTTATAGTTAAATCCGTGTATCAAACCCCTCGGTTAGTAGTGTAACTGAGGGAATAGAACATTTAATTTTTATATATGTAATAAAATAAAATTAAAGACTCCACTTTTAAAGAAATAAAAACATAAACTACAATTACTGAAATTCGAAGCATGTCTCATGAATTAGTTTTCCTCTCTATCATCTATGCCAACCAAGGGAATAAATGGTATTTTTTAAAATAGAATAAAACATGGCACGTCCAGGAATTATACCTCGTTATTTTTTGGTTGAGGTGAAAATTTTATCATAAAATGTATTATTTGTAGTAATGACAATGCCAATATGGTGTTAGGAAAGCAACATGGGGATGGTAATTTGGATATGCTCACAATATATTTCTCAAATTCTTTCAGCATGGTAGATCGATAATCCTTACTGTGCGAGATGAAGGTGAGATGCCCGTCTATTTCTTTGTGGGTTGCGTATATTTATGGTCAGGCAACGAGGTTGTACCTTGTGGATGAACATATAATGTCAGCCACTGGAATGAAACAAGGCGACTCATTAGAGCTGCTATTTTTTTGTCTTGTGTTACACCCCATTCATTCATAAAATTAGAGAAAAATGTAAGCTTCTTCTTCATGTCTGGTATCTTGACAAGGATACCATCATAGAAGATTTATAGGAGGTGGCTAAATCCATTAACATTATTCAAGAGACAGGTCCAGGATTAGGTCTTGAGTTAAATATTTGTGAAAGTGAGATCTTTTGGTCGTGTGATGGTAGTAAACTTTTTGGGGGAGTTATTCTCTTCAAACATTGGGATGCCGATGTCAAGGATGAAGTTTCTTGAAAGGGATGTTAGTCGAGATGAATGATTTATCAAGGGCTTGTCCATGAAGAAAGTTGTCAGGGCTATTGAGTTAATGCATATTCTTCCACAACTAAGGGATCCTCAGAATGAGCTTCTTACACTTCGATCATGCATGGGTATCGATAAATTGATTTTTTGCCTAAGAACGTGTAAAACTAAACATATGAAGGAAGAAACTATTTAGTTTGATAAAGAGTTACGAATGGCAGTTTAAAACATTATGGTTGGTAGAGGTCCTTTCTTTGGGGACCTTCAATGTAGGGTGGTTTTTTTACCCATTAGAGTTTTGACCAGGTTTGTACTCAACAATATAGGATATCTCATATGATTTTGTGGCTTCTAGGTCCAAATCTTACAAGTTACATGATCATATATTGAAATATAGTGAGATATATGATATATTTTCTGATTTCGACAAATATTTGAATGGTCTTAGTGGTGAGATTCCAGATTTCGATCTTAGTAGTTTTACTAACAAGGACATCATCTCTCCTAAAGAAAAACATGTTTTGACAAGTTCCCTTTTTATTAAAAGTATTTAGGACTAGAACATAAAATTTGATATGGCTACAAGACGAAAAACACTTTTTGGTTGTTTGCAAGTAATACATGCTCAAGTCAACACAATTGGGAAAACAATTTTCTCCTTGCTATTCCTATTGATGTGCTAGGCCAGCACGTGTCACTGATAGATTATTGTACTATCCTTAGATATCGCCTAATGATTATCTTATTTCCTATTGATGAGGTTTGTCCTGTTTGTCGCAAGATCTGCTTGGATACATTTGGGGAACACAAGATTCATTGTAGGAAGCTTTCTGACTTCAAATACTGACATGACTTTGTTAAGGATGTCATATTTGATCTCTTTTGGTGCGTCAGGATATCTGTGAAGAAAGAAGCGCTTATGAGTTTGTTAACTGATCCACTTAAAGAGAGATCGATACTTAAGCAAGCAAATGTTTTGGTGTACGGTTGGATAGGAGATAAACATACATGTGTGGATTTGAATGAGGTTTCCCCACTGGTGGGACTGGGAACTGGAGGTTTTACTATGGGGCAAACAAACCTCAAAGTTGATTTGAGTAAAGTGGTCAAATATAAGAAAACTTGTTTCGACAATCAACATGCTTTCACACAATTTCTCTTTGACGCTTTTGGTTTCCTACACCAGAGACAATAGATTTCTTAAACAGAAAATCCAAAAGTCCATATATAAGAATATTGTGAAAATTTTACCTCATACCCCTACCATTATCCTTCTACCCCTACATTTTTTTAAAATATTTCAATTATACCCTTTTCACTTATCAAATAATTTTATTATTTAATATTTATTATTTTTTCGATATGTATTTTGTCTTTACCAAATAACTTACAATCAAATTTTCCGGTATGTATTTTTTTCACCAAATAACTTGCAATCAAGTTTTCCAGTATGTAATTTTTCTTCACCAAATAATTTGCAATCAAGTTTTCCGGTATGTATTTTTTTCCACAAAATAACTTGCAATCAAGTTTTTCAATATGTAATTTTCTTCACCAAATAAGTTGCAGTCAAGTTTTCCGGTATGTATTTTTCTTCGCTAAATAATTTGCAATCAAGTTTACCGATATGCAATTTTTCTTCACCAGTTAAATTACATATTGGAAAACTTGATTTCAAGTTATTTGGTGAAGTAAAAATACACACCGAAAAACTTGATTGCAAGTTATTTGATAAAGAAAAAATACACACCGGAAAACTTGATATCAAATTATTTGGTGAAGAAAAAATACTTACCGGAAAACTTGATTGCAAGTTATTTGGTGAAGAAAAAATAAACACCGAAAAACTTGATTGCAAGTTATTTGGTGAAGAAATAATACACACCGAAAAACTTGATTGAAAGTTATTTGATGAAGAAAAAATACATACCAGAAAACATGAATTCATGTTATTTGGTGAAAAAAATACAAAAAATATTAAATATTAAATAATAAAAATATTTGATAAATAAAAAGGATAAAATTAGAATATTTTAAAAATGTAGGGATAAAGAGATAATAGTAGGGGTATGAGGTAAACAAATTTCCAATATTGTGTCTCTTAAGTCAATAAATATAATTTTTAAAATGATTGATTTTATCATTTGAAAAAAATAATTATCTAGTTACCTTCGATATAATTTTATTTATATTTATAAAACAACACCATTGCATGTCGCAAACTAAAATTAGTATAAAACTATAAGTTCTCTCTAGTTTTGATTTATTTATATATATATAAAAAATCAAACAGCAGTTTAGTTTATTTTTATTTTTATTTTTATTTTTGGGATTGGTAGTATAATCGACTATCTTGTATTCAAAGTGTCTGATTTGATATCATTTTGTCTTGGATTTTGAGTACACATTCTATTTTTTAAAGGCATTTGTTGTTTAAAAAAAATCCATTTTAAAAATCATTTTTTCTATACTAAAAAAAAAAGATAAAAAAAAAAAAAAACTCAACTCAAGTTTTCAGTGAATCATAAAATTGAAGGGTTGGTGTATTTGTGGTCACATATCTTTCTTTAGAATAGTCTTATTTCATTTCCATCCACTACAACCTTGTAATCCACTTAAAAAATGTTACATCATAAATAAAAATCTCTTCAACGTCATCAAAAATATCTTAAAATTTTGAATTTGGATAATAAAAACAGAGAATGTGTGCTTTTTTAGAATAAGTCACGTCGAAAAAATATCTACAATTATGAAACTTAACACATCAACGATATTATAACAAGAGACAAATACATGTGCATTATCATATTAAATACTAATAGTACTGATAATTAATGATGAAATGAGTGGATATTAAGGACGACATCATTGTTAAATTAGATATAGAACTTTTTTATCTTGATTTTAAGAATATAAAGGATATTGTGTGGAAAATGAGTGGTGGTGAACATATTTATATTAAATTTTGGTATGTATAAGTACATTTTTTATAATGATGTCAATTTATATTTGTGTGGAAAATGAGTGGTGGTGACTACAGGGACGGACTCAAAAATATTTTGTTGTGGAGCAACTTAATAAAATATAACATTAAAATTATAATTAAAAATAAATTTACATTATTTATAAAACAAAAATTTAAGATATTGAATATGTATATCCTAAAAAAAATTGTTCAAAACTGTAAGTACACTTAATTAAGATATATTCTATATATTGTAATATTTTTAAGACATAGAACATATATACTTCACATACAATGAATATAGTTTGTGTATAAAATTAATATAAAAACATATTTATATATACACTAATTAACAAATAAATAATGGAAGAGGGTTGCTAAATGGTCCATTATGAATATTGTATCTCTGAATGTGAGAGGGTGTGGTTCCTTAGTGAAAAGGAAAAGGGTTGCTAAATTAATTCAACTCAAAAGGGCTGATGTTTGCTTTCTTCAGGAGACTAAGAAAGAGAAGATTGATGTTTCTTTGGCTGTTTCGTTGTGGGGAAATCAAGAAGTGGATCGGTCCTACCTCGGTTCGGTTGGTAGCGCGGGCGGAATGGTTATTTTGTGGAGGACATGTCTGATGGAGCCTGTTTGCAGCTTCAAAGGAGAAGGTTTCGTGGGAGTCAAAACGTTATGGAAAGGTAAAGTTTTGTTTTTTGTCAATGTGTACTCGTCTTGTCATTTTTCGAAGAAAAGGAAGCTGTGGCAGGACCTGTTAAGGGTGAAAAGGGGGTTCAGTAGAGGGGAGTGGGTTGTCGGAGGTGATTTTAACGCCGTGGCTTACAAAGAGGAAAGGAAAGGATCGGGGAGACCATATGGCGGGAAGGAAATGGAGGAGTTCAGAAGATTTTTGTTTGAAATAGACTGCGTTGATGTGCCTTGTGAAGGTGGAAAGTACACTTGGTTCAACAGGTCCGGTAATTCTATGAGCAGATTGGACAGATTCTTATTATCCGACAATCTGGTGGAGAAGTGGAGGATTAGAGGTCAAGCTATTGGGAGGAGAGAGTTGTCCGACCATTGTCTGGTGTGGCTATTGGCTAATGTTCAGAATTGGGGGCCGAAGCCGTTTCGCTTCAATAATGCTTGGCTGAGTCATCCGGAATTCAAGCTTTTTGTCAAGGACGGATGGAACTCATATGAGGTGAAAGGTAGGGGAGATTATATTCTGAAATCTAAGCTCGGGAAATTGAAGTTCGACCTTAAAAAGTGGAGTCGTGAGGTGTATGGTTGGCTTGACGTCAAAGTCGAGGAAGCCGTAGATAATTTGAATAATCTTGACGAGGAAGTTAGTAGGGCTGGTTTCACTTCCTTTGAGGAAATGGTTAGGAAGAGAACTAATTGTTTTGAAGAAGTGTGGAGTAACTTACTAAAAAAAGAGGAGTTGATGAGGTTGAAAGTGCGAGAACTTTGGTTGAAGGAAGGAGATTGTAATACTAAATTCTTTCACCAAGCTGTTAAGAGGAGAAGAAGGAGGAACAACGTGTGGTCAGTTAACACAGAGGGAGGTTTAGTTGAAGATGTTGAAGGAGTTAAGCAAGAGGTTAGTAGATTCTTTGAGGAGAGTTTCAAAGATGACGGTATCTCTCGTCCTTCTATAGAAGGCCTGGAGCTGAAGTGCCTTTCCGAGGATGATAAAAGAGGGCTGGAAGGAGAGTTCACAGCAGATGAAATCAAGGATGCCGTTTGGGGGTGCAACGGAGGCAAAAGTCTGGGACCTGACGGGTTCACTTTTACTTTCTTCCAGTCGTGCTGGGAGATAGTTCAAGAGGATGTGATTGCTTTCGTTCGTGACTTCTCAGTTAAACTGGTCCTGTCTAAAGCAGCCTCGGCGTCTTTTATTGTTATGATAGCTAAGATCAAGAACCCTCAAGAGCTTTGTAATTACAGGCCCATTTGCCTTGTAAACTATTTTCAAAAAATCATTTCCAAATTGCTAGCGAGCAGGCTTAAAAAGGTTATCAATGCGCTTGTGTCTACAGATCAGACGGCGTTTGTGCCGGGAAGATACATTTTTTACGGTGTTTTGTTGTCTAATGAAGTGTTGGATCTGGCTAAGCGGAGAAAAAGGAAATGCCTTATGATGAAGATAGACTTTGAGAAGGCATATGACTGTGTGTCGTGGGCCTTCCTCAAGAGTCTTTTGGAAAAGATGAATTTCGGCGATAAATGGATTTCTTGGATTAATGCTCTGGTTTGCAACGGTTCTATGTCGGTTATGGTTAATGGTAGTGCTGGTAAGGATTTTGCAGTAGGGAAGGGATTGCGCCAAGGGGACCCTTTGTCGCCTTTTCTTTTCATTCTCGTTATGGAAATTCTCAATTCGATGGTGAAGAAGGCAGAGGCTTCAGGGCTGTACGAAGGATTTAAAGTGGGTCAGGATTTAAAGTGGGTCAGGATTTAACGGCTAGTATAACTCAATTCGCAGACGATACTCTCTTCTTGGGGGAAGCAAACTGGTCCAACATTTGGTGTATTAAGGCAGTTTTACGAGGTTTCGAGATGATTTCAGGACTCAGAATTAATTTTCTCAAAAGCAAAGTTGGTGGTGTCAACCTGAGCCCGGATTTCATTACGGCTGCCTCGAACTTCCTCCATTGCGATGTCTTGAAGCTTCCGTGTCTGTTCCTTGGAGTGACCATCGGGGATAGCCACAGAAGGATTCATCATTGGAACAAGTTGGTGGATAAGGTTAGATACAAATTAGCAGATTGGAAAGGTAAGCATTTATCTTTCGGCGGTAGATTGGTTCTCATCAATTCGGTAATTAACGCTCTGCCCCTGTACGTGTTCTCCTTTTTCAAAGTTCCGGCTGGGGTTATTAAATCATTGCAGAAAATACATAGCCAGTTCTTGTGGGGTGGTTGCGAAGAGAAGAGGAAAATACAATGGGTGGATTGGAGGACCGTGTGCCTTCCCAAAGATAAGGGCGGGCTGGGCATCAAGGATCTCGATAGTTTCAACAGGGCTCTCCTTATGAAATGGAAGTGGAGATTGATTAATGAGGTAGATTGTGCTTGGAGGGGTATATTGGAAAGTAAGTACGGGAACAATTTGCCGTTGGCGGTTAATAGCTTTTCCGGGGATAAAGGGGAAAAATATCACTCTTTATGGTGGAGGGACATATTGAGTATTGGATTCGACCCTTTGTCTAAGAGAAACTTGTTTACGGAGCAAGTGAAGTGCAAGTTAGGGAGGGGAGACAAGATTGCGTTTTGGCACAATTGTTGGATTGGTGACATTCCGTTGAAAGACGCATTCCCCAACATTTTTCTTTTCTTCCGCGACCCTGGAGGATCAGTGGCTGATCATGGAACATGGATTGGAGAGAAGTGGAATTGGCACCTGAGATTAAGTGGTTATCCTGCAGGGTCTGTCATGGAGATGGAATTTTTAGAACTCGTTGACCTCATCGACGGATTAGCACCTAGCAGGGAAAACGAAGACGCTTTCTTCTGGTTGGCTGGAGTGAACTTTTCCTCAGCAACTCAATCTGATTTTTCTGTTAAATCGTGTTACATTTGTTGCAGGAAGGAACTCGATCTTAGTAGAGCTGATGAAGCCAACCTGAGAGTTTCGACTAAAATTTGGAAGGTGCCTGTTCCGTCTAAGGTGCAGTTTTTTGTGTGGAGGTTATTACGGAATAGGGTCGCTACAAAAGACGAGTTGGTCAAGAGGAACATTAGTGTAGCAGGAGGTGATATAGGGTGTGCCTATTGGGAGACGCGGTCGAAACTTCTTCTCACCTGTTCTTGTTGTGCCCTGTTGCTGCGCAAGTATGGGGAAGGGTTGAGCATTGGTTGGGCATCACTAACACACGTAACCAGGACTGCCTCTCGTCTCTCTTGAAATTCGAGGAAGTCATTGTTGGTACAATCGGAAAATCGAGGGGTGTCGTGATTTGGGCAACTGTGGTTTGGTTTTTATGGTACGAAAGGAACTGCTGTATCTTTGACGACAATCGGAGATCCGTTATGGAGTTGCTGAACTCTATCATATTCTATAGTTAGAAATGGCTTTCGGTGTTTTCTCATAAGTTTAGAGCGTCGTTTTACGATTGGTATACGGTACCGATCATTTGTCTTAAAAACTCAGTGTAATTGGTTTTGTATGGGATTTCTGCACCCCTTGTGCAGTGAGTGAAATATATTCCATTGCCTTCTAAAAAAAATAAAATAATAAATAAATAAATAATTTGCAGTGGGGGCTAGGACACCCACAGACTTGGCTTTGGGTTGGTCCCTAGTGGTGAACATATTTATATTAAATTTTGGTATGTATAAGTACTTTTTTTACAATGATTTCAATTTATAAGTAGCATATCTTTTACAATGCCGTCAATTTTACAATGACGTCAATTTAGAAAATTATATAAATTTCTAGCACCATATATATATATATATATGGGTCTTACTAATACACACTCATGTAGGTGTGCATTAGCAACATACACCTTAGTGTATTTTTGTGAGGCGCCCACTAATTTTAGGTGGGACCCACATTAAAAAGATGAATAAAAAATTAGAAAGAAATTAGGTGTAGTTTATTTTTATATGGGACCCACCAATTTTGGGTGTATATTAGCATTTCCATATATATATATATATATATATATATATATATATATATATTCACACTATTATAAATAGTATATTTCATGATAAAACTTTTACCTTATTCTACCAAAAACTGAGGTAAAAATTCAAGGTGTAGCATGTTTTATCTATTTTTTTAATAAAACCACATATTCCCTCAGTTACAAAATAAAATCGAGGGAAAAAGTATTTCAGGATACACTTCGAATCCTAGTATCAGCAATTATGTTTTTATTTCTTTAAACGGGTGTCCTTCTTTTTATTTTAATTTTAATTTTTAAATTAATGATTTGTTTCTTTGGTTATATTTAATAATTGAGGGATTAAATTATCATATTTTATTATAAAAACACTCGTTAATCAGATTTGAGCCTAAACCTAACTTATATGTAGCCGCTCCAAAGTCTTACGCATCATTATTTGAGATGGATTGCAAGACAGAAAAAATCTCCATTGTTCTTCAATCTTGAACAAAATGTTTTTTCTTCCCTAGCAATCTATCTCACATACTGATGTTGATGTTGTTGTTGTATTTATATAATAACCTTTCTATGTTGTTAATCAAAGAAAACATCTTTCCTCGGTTGACAACATTGAGAAATTTATTACTGAACACAACCATTCATTTCTCTTTCATGTCCTCTTTCATGTAAAAGCATTTGTCACGAAAACATTTGCTCAAGATAATGAAATCTCTCTGGGATGGATTGCAAGTACACAAAAAAAAATTTCTTGGTTAGAACAGATAACTTCTCTGAAATCTGAAAAGATAGGTTGTTCTCCAAAAATCAATTGTCAAACTCTTGATTTATCTAACTAATTTATTTTAATATTTTCTGTAAACAATGTAAATATAAAAATAAAACATTTCCCCTCAATTTTTATCTGCAACCGAGAGGTATGTGGCTTGGGTTGGAACATATTTTATTGTTTTTGTTAATTTAAAAAGAAACACATTTTGTCTCAGTTTTGAGTAATAACCGATATAAAATATAAGCGTGTTTATTCAGTTTCTTCACCATCTTTAAATAAATCTTTATCGTCTATTTAATGAGTATCAACAGTCAAGACACTACCATTAGTGATCCCCGTGAAACTCTCATTATAAAAGCATTTTGAATATAACATATTTGATAGTAGTGAATCCACAAGAAACCCAAACGTTGTTGTGAAATCCTCTATGTTTAATTAGAGCGCCATGAGATTTTACAAAGTAAAAGTAGCAATGGTATAAATTGCAAGAGCACAAAATTATTATGGGTTCAAGGTTTGTGTTTTTAAATAATCATATAACTGAATATTTATTTTATTTATCTAGCTTTATTTTTGTTTTATATCAGAAACAAATGAATTCAAAAGCCATATAAAATATATTGGATTCAACATTTGATCTTCCTTAAGATATCCAACATTTATTTTTCACCGACAACAATGACGATGAAGAACAATATTTTTACTTTAATATTCTATGTAAACAATGTAGTTTATAATCAAATTAATTTATTAATATTCTATGTAAACAATATATATATATATATATATATATATATATATATATATATATATATATATATATATATATATATATATATATATATATATTATATCCTCTCGGTTTTGTTGTTAAACCTTGGAAAATATAAAAAAGTTATTGCTTGGGTTCGAACCAATTACCATTTAAACTAACTCCTTGGTTATTTATAATCTAAGGGATAAAGTTCCCACTTTTCATGTCATCCTTTGTTATCTCGGCATTATAACCGAGATGATATCCATTTCGCGTCCGATATGACATGTGTTATTTATAGTAGTATCGTAAATATTTATGAAATTGTATTTTCTCTTATTTAGTATTCATTTTTTTACCCATAACAAATTATTCTCATGTTCATGTATTGGCCATTGACAAATGATTATTATCTTCCATGAGCAGAGTAACATAATAGTATTATGTTTCTTAGAAAAACAAATTTGATTCAAGGATGAAACATATTATTGGAATGTAAGTTTATATTTTATGTGACTTAGTAATATATATTATTTGACTTTGTAATTAGCATGTAATATTTAAATTGTTTTTTAGGTATAGAGTATAGAATCTTAGATGCTTTAGGCGAAATTGTAGGAAACATTTTCTTAACATCTAAACGAATGATCTATTGTATAAATCATTTGGATTAGGAATTAAAAAGAAAATGATTACCTCTTGATGCGTGTTCAAAACTATTTTTTTTTCTCGAAGAAATTTGTTGGAACTATGTTCCAAGAAAGATGAATGTTTAAGAAAAAGAAGAAGAAGAAGGAGAGAGGGAAGAGAAGGGATTAGGGTTTGCAAAACTTTCTAAACTTTATTGTGTTAAATGTTGTATGTAATTACAAATTACAAAACCCTTTATATAGACTATCAAAGCCCAGGCCCAAACAAACTCCTTAACAGCTATATTCGACTCTGTCGAATATAGCTGACTACACAACACTCAACTAATTCGACATCGACAAAACCTATAAAGACTCTGACTTCGACTTCGACAGAGAACTTGAATTACTTCTAACATACCACCCAATTCATGTTCTCGAGACTTCTCATCTCAATGCTCTTCTTTAACTCGTCGAATTTGACTTTCTTCAAAGGTTTGGTAAGTATGTCGGCTAGTTGAAATTCAGTCTTGCAATATTCAAGATCAAGCTTCCCTCTGTTCACTTGATCCATAGAAAATGATACCTTCTTTCTATATGTTTACTTCGACCATGACACATAGGATGATTGGCAAGATCAATATATGACTTGTTGTCTACAAACAACTTCATCTTCCCAGGTTCCTTGATCTTGAGTTCTTCGAGCAACATATTTATCCATGCTGCATACGATGCAGCTACGTACTCCGCTTCACATGATGACAAAGCCACAATGCTTTATTTTCTCGAACTCCAAGAGATTGGAGCTCCTTCTATCATGAAAATGTAGCCTACAGTACTCTTCTTCTCATCTTGGTCTCCACTGAAATCTGAATCAGTGTAACCATATACCTCCGCATCTTTCGACTTGGACCTATTTCGACATGGCATCAGCACACCATGATCAATCGTACCCTTAATGTATCTCAGTACTCTCTTTACTGCAATGAGATGACATTCTTGGGGTTTCTCCATGAATCGACTTAACAATCCGACACTCTGACAAATGTCCGGCCTTGTATTACACAGATACCTCAAGGATCCAATAATTTGTTTGTACAGTGTCGAACTTACAAACTCATCATCAGTTACCTTCTTCAACTTTGCTCCTGTTTCCAATGGAGTTGTTGCAGCTTTACAGTCAGTCATCTTGAACCTCTTCAAGATGTCTTGAGCATACTTCTTCTGGTGCAGGAAAACACCTTCAGCTGTGTCTTTGAATTCCATCCCTAAGAAATATGACAAATTCCCTAGGTCTGACATTTCGAACTCTTGCATTAGCTTCGACTTAACTTTTCTTATCTCAGCTTCATTTGCACCTGTAATTAGCAAATCATCAACGTACAGGCATAAAATGATTCGACTATCATTGTCGACATCATTTACATAAACTCCATGCTCAGACACACACTTTGTGAAACCTGCTTCGATTATGAAACTATCTATTCTTTTGTTCCAAGCCCTCAGGGCTTACTTCAATCCATAGAGAGCCTTCCTCAATCTATACACCTTCGACTCATGCCCTTTGATCTCAAATCCTGGTGGTTGACTAACATAAACTTCTTCCTCCAAAGGTCCATTCAAAAATGCTGATTTTACATCCAACTGATGTATCTTCCATCCTCTATATGCTGCTGTCGAAACAACAATCCTAATTGTTTCCAACCTAGCCACTGGCGCATAGACTTCGTCGAAATCAATACCAGGTTTCTGCAGAAAACCTCTTGCCACGAGTCTTGCCTTATGCTTGGCAATTTCACCATTTGGCCTTCGTTTCAGCTTGTAAACCCATTTCACATCAATAGGCTTCTTGCTGGCTTTTTCGACAAGTTCCCAGGTATTGTTCTTCTCGATTGGCCTAAGTTCTTCCTTCATGGCTTCACACCAATTCGAATCATTCATGGCTTCATCCAAGTTAATTGGTTCTGCTTCAACCATCATCCTTACTTCTTCTATTAAGTCACCATCTGCATCGATTGCATTATCTGGAAATCTCTCATATCCAGCTAACCTTGTCGACTCAGCTCTTGTTCTAGTTGAGCTTCTAACATTCTGCTCAGGAGGTTCTTCATTTCGAATTGTCGTGGCCTCAGTTTGTCGGTCTTCTTCAAATACCGTCGGAACTGTCTCTTCCATTTGTCAACCAGTTTCCTGTCGAACTGACCCATGACTCCACTCCCAATTTTGATTTTCATCTACCAGAACATCTCGACTAATCACAACTTTATCATCTTCTGGTGAATATAGTCGATATGCACCAGTTGAATGATAACCTATGAGCACCATGGTTTGACTTCGATCATCTAGTTTTGTTCTCAATTACTCAGGAACATGCCTAAAACATATTGATCCAAAAACTCTAAGATGACTTACATTTGGCTTCTCACCTGTCCATGCTTCATAAGGAGTCTTCTCGACTAGCTTCTTCGTTGGACATCTATTCAGAATGTATACTGTTGTCGAAGCTGCTTCAGCCCAAAATCTCTTTGGCACCTCTTTAGCTTTCAACATACTTCTCGTCATATTCAGTATACTTCTATTTTTCCTCTCAGCTATCCCATTATGTTGAGGTGTATAGGGTGCAATAACCTCATGCTCTATACCTTCCTCTTCACAAAATCTAGTAAACTCTCGAGATATGTATTCACCACCACCATCAGTTCTCAGTTTCTTTAGCTTGCAGCCACTTAGCTTTTCGACAAGCAACTTAAACTTCTTGAACTTTGTGAATACTTCACTCTTACTTTCGATCATATAAATCCACATATATCTGGTGAATTCATCGATGAAAGTTAGGAAGTAACACTTGCCACCATTCGACCTAACTTCAAAAGGTCCACATACGTCAGAATGAACAAGCTCCAACTTTTCTTTTGACTTAATTGGCAGATCATGCTTGAATGCTTTTCTAGCCTGCTTTGCTTTGCAGCATTTTTCACACACATGATTTGGTTCCTTCACCTGAGGTAAACCATAAACCATCTTCTTCTAATTGAGCATACCCCAACTCCTGAAGTTTAGATGCCCATATCTATGATGCCATAGCCAATTCTTTTCCTCTTCTGTAGTAGACGCAAGACATTGATGATCAATCATGTTAATCTGAACTTTAAAAGTCTTGTTATCAGCCAATGGTGCTTTCAGTACTAACCTACCATCAACATGATACACCTTCATTTGGTTCTTCTCCAGCTTCATATTATGTCCTTTGGCAAGTAATTGACCTATACTTATCAAGTTACTTGTCATAGAAGGCACATACAACACATCAGTAATGCTGGCTTTTCTACCATCTCTTCTCATTACAAATATGTTTCCTCTTCCACCTGATGTGATATGTCTACCATCTGCAAACTTTATCACCTTCTTAACTAATTCATCAAGCTTGGTGAACCAGTTCTTGTTACCGGTCATGTGGTTGCTGCAACCTGAATCAAGATACCACAAATCTGTTTCATCAGCGTTTGACTGAGTATCTGCCATTAGTAGCACACCATCAGAATCACTATTTTCTGCCTGTGCATACTGCGCTTTGTCACTTTCTTTTGCTCGTGCTTCCTTCTTCTTTCGACAATCTCAAGCATAGTGACCAAAACCTTGACAATTGTAACACTGCACATCTTTCATGTCAACTTTCTTCCCAGAATACTTGTTGCCCATGCCTTTCTTTATTGAATCATCATGACTCTTTGAACTCTTGCTTGACTTCTCATCACTAGCAAGATTCCTTCCCTGCTTCACCTTTCCAGACTTCTTGGTGAATTTCGCTTGTAGTACTTGGTCCGATACCTTTTCTCTTTCTGAATCTCTTTGCTTCAATCTCATCTCATGAGCTTCCAAAGAAGCCTGTAGCTCTTCAACCTTCATCTCAGCAAGATTCTTAGACTCTTCAATGGACACTACAATGTAATCAAAATTTGCAGTCAGAGATCTTAGTACCTTCTCAATTTTCTGTAAATCTGTGATTGTTTCTCCACAAGACTTTATCTGGTTCAACAACATCACTAATCTTGAAAAGAACTCCGAAACTGATTCATCTTCCTTCATTTGAATCATTTTGTATTGCTTTCTCAAGGTTTATAGCTTCACCCTTTTCAGTTTCTCATCACCTCCATACAAGTTCTTTAACTTGTCCCATGCTCCTTTTGCAGATTCTTCTTCAATAATTTTCTCAAACACATTCGGATCCACACACTGGTGAATCAAGAACAACGCTCTGCCATCTTTCTTCTGTTGATCCTTGTACACAGCTTTCTGTTCATCAGTCGCATTCGCCCCCAATTCAGTTACACCATCATTCACGATTTCAACCACATCTTGAAATCTGAAAATAACCCTCATCTGCGCAACCCACCGTTGGTAGTTTTCCCCTTTGAAAACCGGTAGATTTGCTGGGAATTGTGTGAAAGTTATTGTTCCGTTTGCCATTAGATTCTCTCTGAATCGCAACCGTGCTCTGTTATACCAATTGTTGGAACTATGTTCCAAGAAAGATGAATGTTTAAGAAAAAGAAGAAGAAGAAGGAGAGAGAGAAGAGAAGGGATTAGGGTTTGCAAAACTTTCTAAACTTTATTGTGTTAAATGCTGTATGTAATTACAAATTACAAAGCCCTTTATATAGACTATCAAAGCCCAGGCCCAAACAAACTCTTTAACAGCTATATTCGACTCTGTCGAATACAGCTGACTACACAACACTACAACTAATTCGACATCGAAAAAACCTATAAAGACTCTGACTTCGACTTCGACTTCGACAGAGAACTTGAATTACTTCTAACAAAATTGAGAACCTCACTTGAAACTCCTCTAATTTATCCACGCATGTAAAGATCTGGATCCTTGTACATCTATGGTTAAGTTGAAGATGAAAGGTTTTGGGAGAGGAATTAGTAACACTTTATTTTTTTAGAGAAAGTGGAATAGAATTTTGTTTTCTAAAAGAAAAACAACTCTTATTTATAATCTAATAATTAAAATTATATTTAATTCTAATAAATTTATCCATTAAAATTATATTTTAATTCTAATAAATTTACAAATATATTTATCTTTTAATAAATAATAACTCCTTATTTTTAAGTAACACTATTTTCAAACTATATATTATATAATTTAATATTATATACTTCATATATAATAATTCTCCCAATATATTCGGTCTATAAACTCTTAGGGTGCGACCTCGTAGGACCCAACTATAATAGCAATGAACTTTACAACATAAAGTCCATAAGTCATAGTTGCCTCTAGCAAAACACTATGACAACCTAAAATAACCAGACTGTAAAACTTCATCAAATGTCCCATTTCATAATTAGTAATTGCACATTCGATTTAAAGGACACAATTATTTCAATCTCCCACTTTTTCCTGAAACAAGTGTAAAATATTAAAATTTCTTTGTCACTTAGCATCTTATTTGACTATATGATGAAACTCATTTTTATCGCTAAATATATTTCTTGAACTCTTGAGACAACACTGTTAGTACAAATGATTATTAATAATCCATTTAAGCATGGTCATGCGTTTTTCATAGGTCTCACTCTTTAAGTTGTCGAGACACTATTCCTTTCCAAATTTATCATGATGTACAAGGAATAAGAGGACATATTCAATCAATTAAGACTATATATCTCACTCAAATTTTGGAAATCCCAATCACTACGTTTATAATTGCCTGTTACAGTCAGCATTTGGAAGCGTCAAAGACATACCAACAGTCAAATTATGACTATATCATACTCATGTCTAAAGAACTCACTTATCATGAATAATCCTAGAGCTCTGCAGAAAGAACCTGAAGAATTTTATGATAGGTCAGTATGATATGTATCACCATGCATACGTATGTAATTGATTAGATATCTCCATGTCCATATAATACACGAAACCTGATGTTATCAATCACTCTCACATTATGGTCTTGAAGTAAGTTATTTGTATCTAAGTTAATGACTCAGGCCATGAACCGGTAATAATTTATAATATTAATTCACTTAATGGGGTTTCATTTACCAAAATAATTTTAATGAGTCCATTTGACAATTATTAACTTATTTGGATACTTGATCTAATCCCAAGCAATGATTAAATAATAATATGATACTCACACACACACACACACACACACACACACACACACACACACACACACACATATATATATATATATATATATGTGTGTGTGTGTGTGTGTGTGTGTAAGTATATATATATATATATATATATGTGTGTGTGTGTGTGTGTGTGTGTGTGTATAAAGCATAAATTTCTATAATAACAATAATCAAGTTTTATAAAAAAAAAAAAAAAAAACATATTTCAAAACAATTATCCTATGTTCTTAAGCACTTTGGCCCGAGTGTGACTATCATGATTGTGCCTAGGCATGAGATTGGTCAAAGGATTTGCAATGTTGTCATTAGTGTGCACTTTGCATATCCTCATGTATCCTCTAT
The DNA here is from genome assembly GCA_022829125.1 of Lathyrus tuberosus. Taxonomy (NCBI): domain Eukaryota; kingdom Viridiplantae; phylum Streptophyta; class Magnoliopsida; order Fabales; family Fabaceae; genus Lathyrus; species Lathyrus tuberosus. The sequence continues at coordinate 10,531,717 of JALAZF010000115.1, forward strand.
CAATATAGTGTCTGACCATGTGGTACATCCGTTCGACGTGTCTGGATCTGGAGCTAGATCTAGGTTCCTTAGCTGACCAATGGCGCCTTTGTTTTCACAATAGACATCGATTACTCTATAAGTGCTATGAACAACATCGAGCTCAACTATGTATTCTCTAATTCAGACCGCATCCTTAACTGCTTCACTAGCAATAGTGTGTTATGCTTCTGTTGTAGAATGTTCCAGTGTCCCTTGCTTTGAGCTCTTCTAACTGAAGGCTCGTCCATTTAGAATGATGATGTATCCAGAATGACATTCAAAATCATCTCTATATATCTAGAAACTCGCATCAGTGTAGCCCTTGAGGATCATCTCGTCATCACCTCCATACACTAAGGCATCATCCTTAGTCCTTCTTAAGTACTTTAGAATGTTCTTGGTTGCACACCAATGTGCCTTTCCAGGGCTTGATTGGTATCTGATGTACATACTTAAAGCATACACAACATTTGAGCGAGTACAAGTCATAATGTACATGATGGATCCTATTGTTGATGCATAGGGATTCCTACTCATTTTATCAATTTCAGCTAGTGTCTTAGGATTTTGGCTTTTATTGCATATGAATAAATCCTTTCTTAGTATTCACGATATTAAATCTAGAAAGGACCTTATCTATATAAGTTCCTTTACTTAGAGCAATAACCCTTATAGACCTATTTTTATTGATCTTAATGCCTAATATGTAATCTGCCTCTCCTAGATACTTCATTGAGAAATTTCTTTTAAGCCATTCCTTGACTATCTCCATTATAGGAATATCATTTCCAATGGGTAATATGTCAACCACATATAGAACCAGGAAGGACACTTTGCTCCCACTAAACTTATTGTAAACACATGGCTCTTCTTTGCATCTAATGAAATCAAACTTTTTTATCACTTCATCAAAACGAAGATTCCAACTCCTAGATGCTTTCTTAAGTCCATAAATGGACTTCTTAAGCTTGAATACTTTCCCAGGATTCTATGGATCCTCAAAACCTTCTGGTTATATCATGTACACATTTTCTTATAAATATTCATTTAGAAAAGCAGTTTTGACAACCATTTGCGATATCTCATAATCATAATAAGCAGAAATTGCTAGGATTATCATAATGGACCTGATCATAACGACCAAATAGAATGTTTTATCATAGTCAATACCATGAACTTGTCTAAATCCTTTAGCAACCAACCTTGCCTTATAGACAAAAAATTCCATCCTAGTTTGTCTTGATCTTGAAGACCCATTTGTTTCCAATGGGTTTTTCCCCATCAAGAAAATCTATCAAGTCTCATTCTTGATTCTCAGACATGGAGTCCATTTTTCGGAGTCGGAGTCCGCCATTTCTTGTTTATAGGTAGTAGACTCGTTATTATCTAAAAGTAGAACGTCAATCCTAGAATTTATCAAGAAATCCCCATATTGTCTAAGTTGCCTCCTTAACTTGTTTGATCTCCATAGTGGCCCAACAGTTGGAGAGACTTCAACAGGAGGATTGACCACATTAGTATGTGGGACCTAGGGTGCTTCATCTACTTGAGGAATTGCATATTGCATATGGTTGGTTTCCTTTTGGGAAGGTGTGCTTACAAATTCAAGTTCCCCTTTGACATCTTCTATGTCCTCATGCTGTAGGGTTTGTTGCTTGTGTTGAATCTCATCAAGCTGAACATTTCTCCCACTTGAATTCTTGGAAAATAGGTATTTTTCTAAAAAAGAAGTTGCCCAGAGAAAAGAAACACTTTGTTTTAAATGGGATTGTAGAAATGATAACCCCTTGTTTCCTTAGGGTAACCTATAAAGAAGCATTTGTCTGATTTGAATGAGAGCTTATCAGATAGAAAACACTTTACATAAGCCTCATAAACCCAGACCTTCGAAAATGACAAAAGATGATGTTTCCCAAACCATATCTCATGTGGTGTCTTGTCAATTGATCAGGACGAAGTCATGTTTAGTATGAATGTAGCTGTAGTGAGAGCATAACCCGAAAACGACACTACTACAAAATATACCTTTGGTAACACCATATTACTACAACCATTTTGTCAACCGTAGTAATATCTCATTATTAACGCACATGATTTTTTTATTTTATTAAAATATTTTTCATCACGATTCAAAATAACAATCGTGGTGATAGATTTTAGGTTACAAGCTTCGAATCTCAAAATCAACATTTTTACATTTTTTCAATAAAAAAAAATGTGTGACCCTTAACATGTATTGTTAAATAAAAACTAAAAAACTATTAACTACAGTTATTTGTATCAACCGTGGTTATATGTGTCGTATTTCACTATGGTTGGTATTTGCAACCGCTGTGAAATTCTTTCCTACAATATTAAAACATAACATGTTCCTTATTTCCTTCATAACTCATGGTCTAGCGAACTAGACGACAACGATAGAAAAATCTTCATATTCACCATTTTCATTCATTTCTTGGAACGTCCAATCTTCACCATCTTCATTCATTTCTTCGAACTAAAATTATTTCTTGGTCTTTTCCTCCTCTTTGAAGTACACTACATTACATTTATGTGTTCCTTGTTCATTGTTCATTGTTCATTTCTTAGTCTCTCTCTCGTGCATTATGTTGAGTTTTTCCTTTATGCGGTGTGGATTTTTGTTTTGTTGCCATTGGATTACTTTGTGTATGGTTTTTATGGTAATAAGGCTATGTGATGTTGTCTTGCGTCTTATTCTCGCGTTGTGATGTTTTTTTGTTTTGTTTTCATTTTGTTGTTATAACTCTATTACAAATGAAGAAAGACATGTGGTTATGAATATGCTTTAGGTTTTTATTTTCCAAATGAAATTGTTGGGTTTTTGATTGATGTCATGAATATGTTATGGTGTTTATAAGAAAATGAATGGATCTGGAAAGGTCTATTTTGCCCCTCTGGTTCCACAGCCCTCCACATGGCTGGCTTATTGTTGCTACACGTGGTTGTGTTTTGGAAAATCTTCCTTTTGCCTTGCCTCTCGTCTTTCCACAACACAACTTATCTGCATAAAAAATATCTGCATACAACTCCTTATCTCTTGTCCATTCTCTGTATCTTTCTCTCTCTCTCTCTCTCTCTCTCTCTCTCTCTCTCTCTATCTTCTTCTTCCGTCTTCCTTTTCTTCTTATTTCTCCGTCTTTTTCTTCCTCCTTCGTCTTCTTTACGATGTCGTCAAAGTTCTTCGAATAACAAATTTAGATCCTTACTAGTAACATCTCGCTAACGAAACCCTAACCGAAATCGATAAAGCTATCGATCTCAATTCTGCAGATGCGATTCTGTATCTTCCCAAAGCTACAAATGCCTTTGTCTTGCCATTTCGTACCTGACTTTTTGTTGTACTTCTTTCAAGAAGTATTAAATCGGGTTTCGACGGGTAAGTCAATGTTTTTGATACGAAATCTATTTTGGTACTGAAACCCAATCTTGTTAATCTATTGTTGTATGATTTTAGGGGGAAAAATACCCATATCTAATATTGATTGTTAAGGTTTTGACTGGTTTTGTTATTGTTGTAGGTTTTTGTGGGTTCGGGTTAGGCTTTTTTATTTTATGGGTTCACCGGAGAATGTCGGAAGCTGAAAGAGGAATTACAGCTGGAAGAGGAAGCTAATAGAAGAGATTCTCTAAAGTTGAACATTATTGAGGTAGAATTTTGTATTTTTTCCTGAGTAACCTATCGCTAATAGTCGTTTTTATGTTTGTTGGGATGTTTGTTACAAAAAATAGGGATATATTTGAGGAAAATAACAAAATATATTTGTAAATGCACTTTTGAATTTAAGGTGTTTTTTATATTGGTTAACATTAGTCTATTTTTTATTTATTAAAGCTTAGTGATTAAACTTTAGCTTCATCAGTGTGTATGAACTTATGCTCACTTTTCCTTGCAGACGGAGATGAGGCTCGTGGGAGTTGATGCTGAAACACTCGGGCATCACTTTGGAAAGAAAACGATGAAACTCGAGGAAGAGAAAATAAAAGTGCAGGTAAAACTGGAAATATTTTAATTTTAAATAGCTATCAAGCGTTACATAAAATGTATCGATTTTTACGTATTGACATATTTGGGACTGATAACGACAACAAGAACGGGATCGATTATTGCATTAAATAGAGAATCTTGCAGTTAATTCAAATGGACTGACACATCAAATGATGTTTTTAGGTAGCATTTAACATCTGAACAGAGCAGAATAGATTGAGCAGGTCCTTAGTATCATATTTGATTCCACTGGTGCAATATATCATGTAAGCAGGGTCTTTAGTATCATATTCAAATTTAGCTCTTTGCAGTCTCTGAAGTTACTATCTGTTATGGCTACACGTCGTTTAGATGATGGTGTTAAATATAATATTGAGAAAACATTAGCTGTTTCATTGCTGGATTCATCAAGTGGTGCTGTTAATAATAGGAGTATTACAGCGGCTGATCCGCAGGCTACTAGCAGTTGGGAAAAGGGAGAAGTGAAGAAAAATATGGCAGCAACACAAGCTTAGTTAGTGGACACATTAATTAATTTCCAATTTGCGTAAAAACTGGAACATCTCATTCCTTGAATTCATGGTGTGGCAGGTTAACAACAATGAGGAAAAAGATGAGATAGAAGCATTTTTCGGCAGCCGTATAAATATAAGTTCCAAGGCAATATACATAATTTGTTACGTTGTAAGTAGAATATAAGTTTTGTTCGTGGTTTGGCTTCAAGGTTTGGCCTGCGGTTCAGAATCGGGACTGTTGCGATAAAGGAAAGCACTGATATATTCGAACATGTTTCGGATACTGCGCGTATTTTGTGTGAGATCAAGCTTTTTAGATTATATACACACAGCTTGTGATCTGATCTGATCTTTATATTTAGATAATTTTATGTTTCGAATTTGGTAATGTAGTGTTTTTGGAGTTATGGTTTTAGTATTTTCAGTTGAGAACTAATTGAGTTATTTGACAATTGCGGCTGATTTGATTTCAAATTTTCTTGTGGTTTGTAGCAAATGTTTTTCATCGTAATCTAAAACCGAAAAAGGTTTTAGCAAATGTTGTTTGCAAACTGAAGATTTGCGATTTTGGTCTTGCTAAAGTAGCTTTCAATGATACACCCACTGCTATATTCTGGACAGTAAGTATTTTTCCCTTGAAATACTCGCCTTTGATGTAGCTGTCCTACTCAGGTCATCATACTTATGCCCTTTTGTTACTCGTAGGAATATATTGCGACAAGGTGGTATAGAGCTCCTGAGTTGCGTGGATCCTTTTTCTCCACAGTTTGATATATGTTATCACTTGTATCTTCATTATTATTATTATTATTGCCATCAGTGAGGTTTAATTTCGGTTGGTCATGTGTGTGAAATGAAGATGAATGATAATGCTTCTAACTTTATGATTCTTTGGATGCTACTTCCTTTACTCAATGTTGCAAACTTTTTTCTTTCAGTATACGCTAGCTATAGAGATATGGAGCATCATATTTGGTTTTAACATCAGTTATTATGTATTTTTGTTAGGCTCTAGCGGATCCATATTTTAAGGGCTTAACCAAGTTTGAGAGAGAGCCTTGTGCACAGCCGGTTAGCAAAATGGAATTTGAATTTGAGAGACGCAAGGTTACTTATATACAGGGCTTTAACGAAGCTAACGTGGAAGGTGCTGTTTTTGGAGGATATACTCTTTGATACAACCCGTTCTATCCGACAAAACTGTGAATGGCAGTAGCTTCTATACAAATAACTTTTTCAGTTCTGTTATATTCGGTTCTAACATTTGTTATTACTTTTAAAACGTAATATCGAAAATAGCACTACTACAAAACGCATAAACAACGACGCCATTCTCACAACGCTTCATCCCTACACCGTTGTGACATATCTAAACTAAAGCGCGGTTGTATTTTATTTGTTTATTAAATAAAAATTATCTGTATATAACAACGGTTGATAAACCAACCGTGGTGATTATCTGTATATAACAACGGTTGATAAATCAACCGTGGTGATACCATCAAGCTTTCATGTGTTCGAACCTCAACGCCATCATATATATTATTCCTTTTATGTTAAAGCGCGCCTTTTCTTTTTTATTTACTTTTAATTAAAAAAATTAAAAGTTATGACTACGATTATTTATTTACACAGTTGTGATATATTTTGTACGTTTTTTTAATTTTTAATTCTAAATATAACTCTCTGGCGCTTTAATATGAAATTTCATTATGAAAATAATATATCATAACGGTTTAGAATGTTGACCGTCGCAGTAACTTTTCAATATTCTCCAAGCTAGCTAGTTTCATTGTCTCTTCAGTATCCTTTTTTCCATTGAAAATAGAAACCATACGAAACGTTACACGATTTCAACCCTAAACCCTAACGTTCAATACTGTGAAACAATACACGATTTCAACCAAAGCTTGCATCATCAGTATCCATTCTTCATCGTGTTGTTATCATTTTCTTCATCATTGTCAAGATCGTGAAGAAAATAAAAGATTACGCACCTACCAACACTGTCGTCATCATTGTTACATTCGAGAAGGAAGATAACAACAACACCGTCGTTGTCGTAAGGAAGGAAGACAACAACAACACCAACACCAACATTGTTTACTTAGTCGTCACGTTTAGGGTACGTAAAATATTTTCCCCATGCATCTACAGTAAACTCATTTGGCATTGTTGTTCATTTTGTTGTTGTTGTTTTTGAACATAGATGTCGACCTTGTCAAGTTCTACATCAGGAAGCAGCGAAGATGCCCAAACGATTGAGTGTTTAGCGAATACAACTCAAACGATTGATACTCAATCGAAAAGAGCACAAAGAGGTGTCACAATGATGCCCCAATTTAAATCAGTCTGCAACTCATCTGGTGTAAAAATTCCGATCGAGTTTAATTCGCACTACAGATTAGTGGATTGTCCACATTACGCTACTTTTAGGAGTTATGTTGCATTCCTTGCACGTAGCAAAGTCAGTATATTGATTGATGATTGGAGAGAAGTGGATGTTAATTCCAAAGACAACATATGGACATACGTTAAGGTATTTCATACTATAATTTTCATATATTTGATATCACTACCTATAGTTTCTAATTCATACTTATATATTGATTTAATGTAGTTGAATTTTGAGTATACCGATGACTCAAAATTGAAAAGAAAGTGGATAACTTATGCCGGTGTTCGTTGGAGGGGATTTAAGTCACGGCTCATGGCTGACTACATTATGAAGCCTAAGAGCGGTCTTCAACCTCAATGGATTTGGTATAGTTTTTTATCGAAGAAGGTGTGGCACAAGTTTGCGAAGAAACGCCGTTTTGAGGAATTCAATGTTAGTACTAGTCTTGTGTAACCTATAATGTTATGCTAATGAGCTATAGATACTAATCATACACATTTTTCACTATGTTAATAACAGGCTAAAAGCGAAGTAGGAATTCAGAATAAGGCGAAAAATATGTACCCCCATAGATTGTCTCGTGGGGGTTACAGGAAACTTGAGAAGAGGATAATGCAGGAAAAACAACAAGAAGGAGGAGATGGTGACATTCCATCTCCACCTTCAAGACATGAGAAATGGAAAATGGCTTGATTAAGACCTAATGGAGAGTACACCTCTGAGGCTTCAAGAGTAGTTGCTGAGAAAATTGTAAGTATATGTTTTGTTTAAATGCGTTTGCTTATGTAAGTTGCTCATGAGTTGTTATTTAAATGTGTTTGCTTATGTAAGTTGCTCATGAGTTGTTATTTAAATGCGTTTGCTTATGTAAGTTTGCTCATGTTGTGTAGGATAATTTGGTTGTGGTGGCCCGTGAAGGCATATTTGTTCTGGAAGCACGACATGACATATTAGTCGAAGCTATCGGAACAGCTGAGCATGGAGGTCGTGTCCGGGGTGTTGGAGATGGTGTCGGCTTGAGGTCATACTTTGGACCTCAAAGAAGAAGCACTGAAACGGATGAATTTCTTGCTCAACAACAAAAGATTGAAAATGTTGAGAAGCAATTGGCAGAGCAAAGGAGACTGTTTGAAGAGGAGAGGGAAAAAAGGGAGAAAGAAGTGGAAAAGTTACAAGAGTTGTATTCAGTATGTGTTGTAAATCGCGCTTATTTTTGTATGATATATATTGTATGTTCTAATTGAATATATTGTGCTTATTTTTGTTTTATGTTCTAATTGAATGTTATGATGTAGAGATTAAGTGAAAGCCTTGAACAACGAACTAATAATGAAGATCATCGTTGCGTTGGTGATGATCAAACTCTAAGTAGAAGTGTCGTAAATCACGCTTCTACAAAAGGAAGTAATTGTACAGCCCCTCCCCCCTGTAGATAACCGCAATGGGATATTGGACCCTAGTCCAAATGAAATAACAAGCTTATACTTGCCCATTTCATAAACAGGCCTTGTGCAAGCTCTCCCGCTAGAACTTTGCCCGAAATTGGATTTAGTGTATTACACTCCTGAAGATGTGAGTGATTTTCTCGCAGGATTTAAGTGGCTTGACATAGATATTTTGCAAGTTTGGTGCACGTAAGTATATAGTCGAATATACATGTCATTATAGAACATTATAATTTTTTGTATTTTCTCCCTTAATTTATTCATTTTCTTTGACCATTTAGGTATATTCACTGTGTTTGTATAGAATTGAATAAATCAAGTACATATGGAATCTTGGATCCAAGTTTTATTTCTTGGGCGTATAATGATAAAAATATCAGAGAAAAGTACTTAAAAAGCCGGCTAAATGACGGAGGAAAAGAATGTTACCTTGCACCATTCCTCTGTGGGTTAGTATTATTGTAATTTATTTCTATATTCTATATTTAGTTTTGTTTTAGTAACAACTAATAATATATATATATATATATATATATATATATATATATATTCTCGTGTTCATTTAGTGGTCATTGGCAATTGATCATAATATCGTTTAGGACAAATACGGTGACATTACTGTGTTCCTTGCACGATCCACTCCACAAACCAATGAAAGATCTTGTATTAACATAAGTTTCTTTGTTTAATAATATTATTTTCTTTTGCATTAATTGTAATTAGTTTATCATGTAATATGTTTAATTCAATTTTCAATGTGCAGTATTGTGAAGCAAGTTAATATAATGAATAATGTTAGGAAAAAACCCACATACCTTGCTCCTAAAGTAAGTGGCCCGATTATCTGTTTATTTCATTTACATTCATGCATGTGTGGTTGTATTCATGTTTTTATATTCATGTAATTTGTAGACGAGGAAACAACAAGGGAGTTACGAGTGTGGGTATTTTATCATGAAACACATGTTAAACATTGTCCTTGCCGGCACTGTTGATTCATAGGATACGGTATATATGCCATAAAATGTTTACATATATTAATATATAAGTGGACTATTGAATTATTATCATGCATGATCTTCAATTTTTTGCTCTTATGTAGATGTTTAACGACGAAACCCCATTCCCTGTTGAGGACCTTGTGGATCTTCGTAAACGTTGGGCGTATATCCACAATGCGCTTAAGGGTGCTCCTGCTGTTTGATATATCAGCAACATTTTTTGATGCACATATTTTTGGCTTTTGATGCACATAATGTGAACAATAGTTTTGGCTTTTGATGCACATAATGAAATCAATAATATTGGCTTTTGGTTTAAACAATGTTAGCAGTTTAAATGTCTGATTCATTTAGTTTTGATGTAAATTTCTTTTGATGTAAATTCTCTTATTCATTTATAAGGATAAAATATATGAAGAATTGTGTTTGATGCACATATTGTGTTTGCATGTAAACAAAAGCTGTTTTGACAGGATAAAATATAGGAAGAATTTGATAAGCAGATAATTTTTATATTTAAAACAGACTATTTTTGGCAGTGCTTATAAACCTATCCGTAGTTGTATGTCAAACGCTGACCAGAATAAAATAAATAAAAAATGTTGTAGCTGAGAATCAAACCAGATCACCTTTAGTTATCACAATGGTTGAGTAAACTAACTGTTGTGAAATGGTGCGCGCATACTGGAATACAACAACGGTCCCATGACTGTCATTGTACGTACCTCATATATAACAACACTCTACATAACAACGCCTTCGCCCCCGTCATTATATGTCATTTCCAACCGTTGTTAAATGGGTTTTTCGTAGTAGTGTAGGTTCTGAGATTGATCTCATTGGATCGACTTTGTCCTAAACATAGTTGACTCAATTTCATATTAAACGGAAGAGTTGTTTGATGCCCTGTGTATCACAGGAATATGATATTCATCTACGAAGGATATTGAGTATGTGGATACATGCATGTAAAACTGATTTCCAAATTCACGGGCGAATGCAATAGATGTCGAATTCACAAAGGCGATGCAATTGCAACTGATATGTAAATGAAAATCAATGTTGTAGATCTTGTGATCATTTTAGCAGGATCTGCTATGGTATTAATAATTGATAGCTTTGCACCAAATATTTCATGGACATAATTATTTATGCAATCTCTAACCTTGACCTCTTTCAGGTTAACATGAAATGACTTGATGGAATTCAAGGTGATACTGGTGATGCAATCGTAGGGCAATTTCAAGGAAATCCATAAGACCATGTCCGCTTGCACTTGAACTCGTGGCGAACTGGACTCCAGGTGAAATTGTAGAAGTTTATCATAATTTTTCTTGGAAGATGGCTACTGTTTTGAAGGTTTTAGGGAAAAAGTGAATTTTTGATAAGTTAGTTGGATCTTCTTTGGAATTCCAAGTTAGAAAATTTGACATTAGGGTGAGACAGTCCTGGCAAAATGACAAGTGGTTTGTGGTTGGAAAGGGCTCTACTAGCTATGATAATGGAAAGCGTTTTGGTGCGTAACTTCTGAAGATAGATACGAAGAGAAAACTGTCAGCTTCTGATTACTATCATCCTGAAAAGAAAGAACTGAATAATCTGGAATCCCACCCTATTTTTTTTAAAGCATAGAAATAAGGACACCATTCACAAGTTGAGGCATATGATAAACCCCTGCCTAAATTAAGAGCAATTGAGAATGAAGGCAGGTGTTACAGAGTAAGAGTTAGAAACCCATCCACCCCACTTAATCATGTACAAAGTGTCAGTTTTACAAGAGACGTGCCATCTGAAGAATGTATACAGGCTGTAAACAACAAGAAAACTGGGATTGTTGATATGTACATAGATAGGAGGAAACAAAATGCTGTTGTGGGTTGTTCATTTGGACAGAACTTTGAATTAAACTGTGCTGATAGTGGTATATGCTCTGTTGGTAGCTGTAGTATCACCAGTGGGGAATTCCTATAAATTGCAATTTCCTGTATCTGCAGTTCCATTTGAAGATGTAGCAGTCCATACAACGATGCTGAATCTACCTGCAAGAGGGGATATCTTGAAAGGAATTATTCCCCTCCCATATAAATACAACGAGGAATAGAACTGTAGAAAAATTTGAGTCCAGACAAATCAATCAAATGCATCACAAGAATCAAGTGGTGGATGCTGGTCTTTCAACTACTTTTGGTGGGAATACAAAGCCAAAAGAAGCGCCAAAGGATATGTGGCTTTGAGATACCCAACTCTTAACTTGGTAGAAAAAAGTGTAGATACTGATGATGGCTCCAATACTATCGGTTTCAAAAATAAGTTGCAGTTACAAGAAGAAAAATGTGTTGAAGACATAAAAGTAACAATTCTTATTGGCCTCTTAATTAAATTCTTATCTCATAAAACTTATTAATTAATGAATCATCTAATTAAACTATAATGTACTATTGTAGGCAGAGCAAATGTCAATATATGAAGCCAATGAAGGAGGGAATATCCCATTGAGTTATTCTTATGAGTTATTCTTTAATTTAAAATAGAAAAATACTAAATTCCTTATAGTTTCACTTGTCCAAACATAGTAATTTTCCCATCTATGTTTAGACTACCAATATTGGCTGGTGTCTGTCATACCCCAAATTTTGACCACTAAGATTTCCCATCATTGTGCAAATCATCATCACAATATGGATGAACCATTAGTCTCCCCAAAGATGGGTGAGCATCCACTACAATCAGACTTAGGGTTTCAAGCCCTCTCAGAGCTCTTAGACAAAGGATCAATCAAGGAATGACATGATATTCAACTTGTCTAGCCTCTCAAACATCCACAATGGATCAAGAGGACTCCCACATCAAGGATCAAGCACAAGGTTGCAGCATTCCAAGTGGATTAAGCCTCAAGATCATCAGTGTCACCAAATTAGGGTTTGGTCAACCAGGGCCTCCAGATGGAAATTTTCCTCCGGGCATGAGCCAATGCTTCAAAGCATAACCTATGATGCTCCAAGGGACATCATGGACCCAATCATCAAGTCAATTTAACCTCAGGGGATGCATTCACAAAAAATCAGGAATTAGGGTTTCTTGACCTAATTCACCCCTAAGTTGACTTTTGGGGCAAAGCATGAGCCAAGACCTCAAGAAATAATTTGAGGGTCTCTAATACACCACATTGATCCATTTTCAACAATGGATTGATCCAAGAAGCTTGAGCAACAAGTTTCAATTTCATCTGAACCACAATTAGGGTTTCGCGAGAAAAGTCAACTGTATCTTTGACTTTTGACCAGGACATGATCCCAAACCCTAGGACATGATCCAATACACCCTATAACACCTATGAAACCAATCCATCAAGTTTGATTTTGGTCAAGGGCTTGATTTCATAGAGGATCGCACAGTTTGGAATTCATCTGATAAAAAGTCAACTGTGCACAAAAGTCAAACTTTGACTTTTTGAGATTTTTCACAGTTATGGTTTTTTAACCCTAAAATGATGTTAATGTGTGATTGGAATCATCATTCATCAAGAAAAATCAAGAAAAGTGGGATAACTTGTAAAAGGTGTAACCATAAAAACTTAGAAATTTTTCTAAATTATGGAACAAAGTGGCTAGGGTACCAACTTTGGAGGATCATAACTCCTAAACCACAAGGCCATTTTTCCCCATCCAAAGCTGGATTTGTAGCTCTCATGGCACTCTACAAAAGCTTCAAACATAACTCATTCCAATTCCTCATGGATTTTAATTTATGGAACGATCAAAATCACAAAAAGTGAAAATGTCACTTTTTTCCAACACTTAGTGAAATTTTCACCAAGGTAGAATCTGCCTTACTTTTTTCCAAATGTAGGGGCATTTTTCACTTGGATCCAAAAAGTATCAAAACCAATTATGATCAAACATTTGTTGTATCATATGAAGGCTTTCCAAAATGGCCAAGAACTCCATCAAAGTCCACTTGAGCCATGAGATATGACAATGCCAATATGCCTTGTTGCAAACTGTCATGGCAAGGCAGATTTTGGAGTTTTCCTCGATTTGCTCAAATTTTCCAAAGGGCAAGCAACTCTATCCATCTGAACACCTCAAGGGGGGGCCAAGGAGGAACCAACTCTGATCCCAAGCCTCCCAAGTCTTTGGAACCAAAAATAGCATGCCAAACATAGAAATGCCTAAAAGAGGGACAAGACTCCAATTTTGGATTGGAGCATTTAATGGATGCAACAAGGTGGCATGGACTTAGCCATTTCCAACTGAATTCAGTCAAGACTTATCCAAGACCAAGGGGACCAGCAGCCTGTTCCCTAACCTCTAGTCAATGGCTAGAGGAGACTTGGATTCTCATTGCTCAACATTAGCCAAACCTCTGCTGCAGTTGCCATTCACTATTACAGCCAAAACAAATTGTTCTACTATAAATAGAGCTCAATTATGTTCAGTTTGAGTACACCAAAGCACTACAACACTTGCTTTCCTCAAAATCTCTTTCTCTTGGCAAAAATGCCTTCTTTAGCAAGGTAACTCTGAGTTTTTGAGTTAGACAGCAATTCCACCACAGCTCATGATCCAAACACATCCAATATATCATATCTAAGCTGTCTAAACTCTCACAAGTGACCTATAACACCAAAATCATAAAGTCACCTCTCAAAACCTCAAAATAGGACTTTTGTGCATTTTTCAAGCCATGTCTTGATTCAGTCACTTTCCAAACCAGATAAAACCTCAAACACACTCCAAATATCATCCTTGAACTGTCCCAAATGGTTCCCCCATCTGGAACACCATTTGAGAGAGTTGCTATTTTGGCCACTTTTGCCCCTTTTGCAAGAAAGAGCTCAAACTTGTTCCTGAGGTTTCCAGCTGATTCCAACCATCCTAAAAACTTCTAAGAGATCATTTGAGGTTGTTCAAAGCATCAAATCATTTCTGGAACAAGTGGCTTGGCAGATTGCACAAAAGCTCCAAAAAGAGGTAAGCATCACAACTTGGATTCTATGAACCATGCTTTCTTTTGATGTCCACTGATCATGCATCTCTTATACATGTTATGTGTGTTGTGTTTGCACTAATTTATCATGTAATTCATGCTTGTACCAAGAGATGGCATCAAAAATGCAAATCATGGCCTATTTCAAAACCACTATCGGGTTTTTCAATAGGAGCATGATCTAAAAAAATACCACCACCATTGGATTCCTTGTAAAATTCTAGGCAGGATAGACCTAAATTTTGCCCCAATCCATGGAGAAATGAGAAAGTTATTGCCTTCACGTTTTCAACCAAAATCTTGCCTTGGGCCAGGCCAAAAACAAGGCAAGCCTTGTATATTTGTGGTTGTGTTTCAATCAACAGATGTATCACCACCCCAGTGGTAAGACGCGCGCCCTATACACAAGAGGTCCGGGGTTCGAATCCCCCTCGCCCCAGATCCTCTTTTTTCTATTTTCTCCACTTTTTTATTGTTTTTCTTATTATTTTTAATGATTTGAAAAATTAATAACTCCCTCAATTTTAATTATTTTTTATTGGTTCTTTTTGAAAAAAATCACAAAAATGTTGAAATATTTTATTCCACAAAAATTAAATTTATATTAGTTATTTAATATAATTAGTATTTTTGTGAATAAATTCCTTTTTAATTGTTTTTAAACATTTAAAAGTGAATATTTACTATGAAAATCAAAACTAAATGAGTTTTAATTTATCTTGTGATAAAAACCTCATTTTTCAAACCTTCAACAAAAATCACAAGTGGTTTATTCAAACTTATTTGGTATTTTTATCATTTTATTTGATTTTCTTTAAATATTTCCTTTTAAAAGAAAACAAATTTAGGGTTTCCTTGATTTTCACTCAAACAAAACTTTTAAACACTTTGGGCCTCTAATAGAGTGTAAGACCCAATCCCCTTTTAACCAAAACAATTTTGGGCCTCAGATATTGTATAAGTCCCTCTGTGTTAAAAGAAAATCTCGGCGCGATCGCCAGTTCAAAAATCAAACCCTTGGGCCTCTCCTCGAGTTATAAGACCCATTCAAAATTATTTGGGCCTCTAATAGAGTGTAAGACACAATCCTTCTTAGAAACCAAAACAATTTGGGCCTCAGTGTATTGTATAAGTCCCGATACCACCAAAAAGTTCGACGCGATCATCGCCTTTTAAAACAAACCCTTGGGCCTCTCCTTGATCTGTAAGCCCCACTACTTGTACAAAAATAAACCTTTGGGCCTCTTGAGAGAGTGTAAGACCCATCCCTTTGTACAGAAAACCTTTTTTGGGCCTCAGTCACTTGTATAAGTCCCTGTACAATGTACAAAACAATAGTGCGATCATTGATAAAACCTTGGGCCTCTCCTTGAGCTGTAAGCCCCAACAATCTTTTCAAAGCACTTTCTCCTTTGATTTTGAATATAATATTGTTATCAAAGCTTTCTTTGTTGAACAAACTAACAAAACAACATGAAAGCTCTACAACCGAGTAAGTGTTTACCCGCTTTCTTTATCCGCTTTCATATATATAACTGTATTGTGGGGCTGCTCACTGTAAGTCTTCTTTCACAAACTTTTATATACTTGTCAAATATCAACTGTGTAATACTAGTATAGTTATTTAGAGTTTTCCCCGGAAACTACGTCTAGCACTAGGTAAAGCCCTGTTGGTCACTCTTAAATACAAACAAAACTAGATCCACATAGGATTACCAGACACAGTCTTCCCTCCTCTTGGGGTTAAACAATATGGAGACGTGAAAGGCAGCATTCTCGGTGAACCCTTTCTCAGACTGTCACCCTTAGAAATCGTCAAAGAGACTCTACTCCCCAGAGATGATCTTTTCTCCGTGAATGGAATCTCTTGAGTTTCTTCCAAATTCTCGGACTTTCCTGGCTTGATCTATTCTCGGTGAATGGCTTGTCTTGAACTTCTCGGGGTTTGGAGACCCACAGGCTTCTTAAAAGCATCCCCGCCTCCTCTTAGGCGTTGTACAAGGACCCTTCGGCTTCTTAAAAGCTCTCATGCCTTCTCTTGGGCTTAGTACAAGGACCCAGAGGCCTCTACAGGTATAGGAACAGAACCTAGTCATCAATTTGCTAGAGTTGTCTTTCTGAGTCAAGTGTCAGACCATTTAATGGGTTGACCTTCATCCCTTAACATACCAACTTTCTCTTGGGCACCATACAAAGATCATTTACTACCTGAGAATCGATTTCTCAAACCACCAGTGGACTTGGACAGTCTCAATACCCTTTGGATTTTCCATTTCCTTAAAGAACAGGAAATCTCCCTGATCCTCTGATCAATCTCAAAGTACAACATTACCCATATAAGAACTGATTTTCTCTTTTAACCAACATACTGGACCTGTCACTAAATTGAAACAGTCACCAGCACCCTAGCCTCCTCTTGGGCTTTGTACAATGATTCTCCCCAGCGGAGCTAACCCCTTTTCAGCCTCCATCTCGGGCTTCGTCCGAGATACAAAAACACTCTCTTGTTGAGTATAAAAGACTCTCTTGTTGAGTCAAAACCTTTTAGCCTTCATCTCGAGCTTCGTACGAGATACAAAAACACTCTCTTGTTGAGTAATAAAGACTCTCTTGTTGGGTCAAACCCTTTTAGCCTCTCTCTCAGGCTTCGTACGAGACACATAAAAGACTCTCTTGTTGGGTAAAACACCTTTAGCCTCCGTCTTGGGCTTCGTACAAGACACATACAAAAGCACTCTCTTGTTGAGTCAACCCTTTTAGCCTCTCTCTCGGGCTTCGTACGAGACACATAAAAACACCCTCTTGTTGGGTCAATAGCCTCCTCTTAGGATTTATATAAGGAAACCCCGGTTGAGTCAATCAATCTTTTAGCATCAAAATCTGTGCCTCGTTCACAATATACAAACATCAACAACTCCTTTTCCCCCCATCTAATTGTTGTAAACGGCAAGTCTCTGGATTATTTACATCCACGCCATTGTCCCTCTTTTAGCATGAGAAATTCCTAAAGAAAGATGACATTGCTCTAAACTGAGTTAAAGTCTTCTCCTTCAGGTTAAAAATCCCCCATAAAGGAAATTATGGCATTGCTAGATTCACATATCCCAGTTAAAGTAATTCTCCTTTATAATCAGTCACCCAGCAGTTGTGACAAACAGACCCCCTTTAGAGATGACAAATTCTCTCTAAAGTCAAAACCATCATCTTGGGCTTTGAACAAGATACAAACCACCTTTAGCTTCACGTCTTGGGCTTTGAACAAGACATCAAAACGACATTTTTCCTCTCATAGAATAGGAGAAACTACGATCGCTCTGATTTCCCTGTTTCTTTAAACGGGAATACGTAGGCTTAAGATTGCAAAAGAATCTTAGCGAGCATACTAATCAAAAACCCAAAATCCCGTATCTTCATACATCAATCGAAAAGCATCAGACCTAACATCTTAAAACCTCACAAATGGCCCAAACATTCTATTCTTAGCAAAATAAGCAGAGAGAGGTCCACAATCTAAACCGCATCTGTAAACCAACAGTCATCTGTTTAAACTCAGTATGCAAGCAGGGTTAATTGGAGACATCTATTTCCCTTCCTTAGTCAGCTTAATAGGATAAAAAATGAATCGACCTGTAGTATCCCAGAGCGACAGTGCTTAAGAACCACGTCCAAAATCGCTCGCTACAGTGTCGCATGAGCCTTAAGGGCTCAATACTGATATATATGTAGTTGAATAATTTTAATGAATGGTATAGAACCTTCTTTTGAATAAACAATGTGAAGAGGGGTCATATGATATGGATGATATAATTTTCATGTGGGTCAAATCATGTGGTTTGACTTGTAGAATTTATGTTGTAGGGTTAGCTAGACTTTTTCTACTGTTACAATTTAGGAATTAAATATAAATACAAATTACAAATAATAAAATATACTTAGAAAGGTTGAACTATTGTCAAAAAAAATAAGAAAAACATTAAAAGCTACTCCTATTTTTTTTCTATGAACCAAAAATGTTTTAAACCTCTTTGAGATTGTAGTCTCTAGAAAAAAGTTATATGTATATTTTAAAATATTTTTCTGAACAAGCAAAAGAATTATTTTAGATATATAGAAAACAATCTCTTGAGATGTAATAATATAAATATATACACGGGTACTGATATATGTATCACACGAAATAAATATTTTTAATTATATTTATATAAAATATATTTATTTTTGTTAATAATATTTATTTATAAAATTAAAATAATATTTGCAAATACTATAATATTATTGCATAAATATTTTTATAAAAAATACCAACCGATGTCTGCGGGTATTGATTCTATTTTTTAAAATATAAATTAAATTTTTTATATTTACTATTAATATTAATTCTATTTTTTTTTAATTTTATAATGAAAACAAATGCGCGTCACCGACGGGTATCCGTGCAAAGACACGAATTAAATATAAAAGCGTACGTACCACACCAGTACTTGGGCAAACACACGGGCACTGCTATGAGTATCCCATGAAAGAGATATTTGTAATAATATTTATATAAGATGTATTTATGTTGATAATTATTTATAAAATCAAAATAATATTTACAAATACAATGATACTATTTGATATTTATAAAACTAAATCATAGTGTTAGTTCTGAAATTGGCAGCAATTTTGGTAAAACAAAGTGTTGCATCAAGTTGTCTTACTTGATGTCTTGACATGTTGTTTTTAACATTCTGAGTTGGTGTGTTTTAGTATTGCAAGGATTTTGGGCATGATGTCGAACACGATGTTCTGACATCAGTTGACAGAACTTCCAGTTCAGTGTTTTTATGTGCTGCATTTTTTTTTATATATCTTGGGAGATTTTGTTTGAGAGATTGCAAGCGAATTTATTGGAGAAGATATGTTTTGATACGATCAATTCCTGTTACTTTGTGGAGTATATTTTGTCACTATTTTTAGGGCAAAAAGATTTGGAGTTTTATCAGTTTTAATTGAGAATTAATTCTGAGAATTATTATTGCCCAGGCCCAAGAATCTGTTTCTATTTAAAGGAGTCTCAACCCTACTTGGAAACGACGAAGACTAGAGATTAAAGACTGAATGTCAAGTGTTAGGGTTTATGTTTTCGTCTGTTATTTGTGAGCCATTCATTCATCTTTCAGATGCATGAATTGGACTGATTGTTTGAGTTGTATGTTGTCCACTCTAAGCTTTTAAGCACGAGTGTTTGTTCTTGATTGAAGCTTTTAAGCAAGATCAAGTATTGTCATTGAAGTGTGATCTTCTAATATTTGTAATTTTTCTATTGTCATCACTGCTGTGATTGAGGGGGAGTGAGAGGTGTCTAATATCTAAGTGAGATTGGGTAGTGATTAAGTGAGTATATTGTCAACTTGTGTGTTGATTGTAGAGTCTATGAATTGATACTACTAATAGTGAGTTTCGTCCCTGGCTTGGTAGCCCCCAGACGTAGGTTGTTAGACCGAACTGGGTGAATAATTCTCTGTGTTTATTTATTGCTTTTAAGTGCTGTTACTTTTACTGTCTTGTTCATATAGCAGATATTGATGTCGTGACATCTCACTCGATATCACATATCTGATACCAGAATTTCAATTGGTATCAGAGTAGGCATCCTGCTCTGTATCTGGGTGAGATCTAGGGCTGTTACTTTCTGGTGCAATGGTTAAGGAGAGTGGTGGATTTGTGAATAGACCCCCTATTCTAGATGGATCAAATTATGACTATTGGAAACCTCGCATGGTAACTTTTTTGAAGTCTTTAGACAGCAGGGCTTGGAATATTGTTTTGAAAGAATGGAAACATCCTGTCATTGTGGGAGAAGATGGTCAGTCAAAGCTGAAACCTGAAGAAGATTGGACCAAGGAAGAAGATGAACTTGCTCTTGGAAATTCTAAGGCTTTGAATGCCTTGTTTAATGGTATTGACAAGAACATTTTCAGGCTGGTCAACACATGTGAGGTGGCTAAGGAGGCTTGGGATATCCTGAAAACAACTCATGAAGGAACTTCCAAGGTCAAGATGTCAAGACTTCAGCTGCTAACAACAAAGTTTGAAAGTTTGAGGATGAAAGATGAAGAGACCATTCATGACTTTCACATGAATATACTTGAACTATCAAATGCTTCTAGTGCCCTAGGAGAGAGGATGTCTGATGAGAAGCTGGTGAGAAAAATTCTCAGATCTCTCCCCAAGAGATTTGAAATGAAGGTGACTGCTATAGAGAAAGCTCAAGACATCAGCCAGATGAGGGTAGATGAATTGATTGGTTCCCTTCAGACATTTGAATTAGGGTTGAATGACAGATCAGAAAAGAAGGCCAAAAGCATAACATTGGTGTCTAGTGCTGAAGATGAAAAGAAAGAGTGTGATATTGAAACCCAGGAGGAGCTATCCAATGCAATCGTGATGCTGGGAAGGCAGTTTAATAAGGTGTTGAAAAGAATGGACAGGAACTATAAACCTTATGTCAAGAACATCACATCTGACATCAACAGGTCAGGTGATCAGATGAAGAAAACCAAAGCAGAGGAGAAGCCTAATAATGACAAAGGAATCCAATGCCATGGTTGTGAAGGTTATGGTCACATCAGAGCTGAATGCCCTACATACCTTAAACAGAAAAAGGGTTTGTCTGTCACTTGGTCTGATGAGGACACTGAAAGTGAAGATGAATCTGCCAAGCATGTCAGAGCAATGACTGGAATGTGTGAGTCTGATGATGATTCAAGTGATGGAGAGATTACCTATGAGGAGCTAGTTGCATCATATAGAGAGTTGTGCATTAGAAGTGAAGAATTTTGTCAAGAAGGGGAGAAGTAGAAGAAAATTATAATTCAACTAAAGGCTGAAAAGGCTGAACTGCAGAATGAAGTCAGTCTGCTGAACTCCAAGCTTGATTAAATGGTCAAATCTATCAGAATGCTGAACAAGGGGACTAATACCTTGGATGATATTCTTCAGACTGGGAAACTGGCTGGAGATATGACCGGGATGGGATTTGATGGTGAGAAGAAACCTTCTTCAGATACTAGTTCTTCTGTTCCCAAACATAACTTATCCCATCAGATGTCTCAACATCATGGGAAAGTTCATGCTTCTGGACCTAAGCAGTTTGTGCCTCATCAGATATCTCAACATCATGGGAAAGGCCATGTTTCTGGACCTAATCATTTTGTGCCCCAAAATCATGGCAGAAGGTAGCCTCAACATCATGGGAGAAGACATCCTCAAGTGAGAAGACATCCCAACCACTTCAGAGGAGGATTTCAAAGATGGAGAT
The DNA here is from genome assembly GCA_022829125.1 of Lathyrus tuberosus. Taxonomy (NCBI): domain Eukaryota; kingdom Viridiplantae; phylum Streptophyta; class Magnoliopsida; order Fabales; family Fabaceae; genus Lathyrus; species Lathyrus tuberosus. The sequence continues at coordinate 10,553,395 of JALAZF010000115.1, forward strand.
GTCATTACTGTGGAAGATTTGGTCACACAAAACCTTTTTGCTTCAGACTGCATGGATATCCTAACCTGATCCTCAACCTAGACCAAATCAAAGCATTCATACAAGTGGAAAACAATGGGTTCCCAAGATTGTTGCTAACAGCTTGATAGCTCATACTTCTCTTAGAGTCTCCACTAAAGAAGACTGGAACTTTGACAGTGGCTGTTCAAGACACATGACAGGAGTGAAGAATTTGCTGGTGGATGTTAAACTTCATTCTTCTGGCCATGTGACTTTTGGTGATGGTGTCAAAGGAGAAATCAAGGGTGTGGGAAAGCTGAATTGTGAAGGTGCACCTAGACTTAATGATGTACTGCTAGTCAAGGGGTTGACAGCAAATTTGATCAGTATTAGTCAACTATGTGATCAAGGACTCATAGTTAATTTTACAAAAACTGAGTGCATTGTCACAAATGAGAAAGGTGAAGTTATCATGAAGGGTGCTAGGTCTGAGGACAACTGTTACCTATGGGTGTCACAAGACTCAAGTTCCTCCACATGTGTTCTTGCAAAAGAAGATGAAGTCAAAGTATTGCATCAAAAGTTGGGACATCTACATCTGAAGGGAATGAAGAGAATCATATCTACAGAAGTAGTAAGAGGAATCCCAGAGCTCAAAATTGAAGAAGGGAGAGTTTATGGAGACTATCGGATAGGGAAGTAGACCAAGATGTCACATCAAAAGCTTCAACATCCCACTACTTCTAAAGTGTTGGAACTTCTTCATATGGACTTAATGGGGCCTATGCAGGTGGAAAGTCTAGGTGGGAAGAAATATGCTTATGTAGTTGTGGATGATTATTCCAGGTACACTTGGGTGAATTTTATCAAAGACAAAACAGAAGTGTTTGATGTGTTTAAGGATCTCTGTCAAAGACTCCAAAGAGAAAACAAGAGCAATGTCATCAGAATAAGAAGTGATCATGGGTGAGAGTTTGAAAATAGCAATTTTGCTGAATATTGTTCTACTGAAGGCATCAGTCATGAGTTTTCTTCACCTATTACCCCTCAGCAAAATGGAGTTGTTGAAAAGAATAACAGAACCATTCAAGAATATGCTAGAGAAATGATTCATGCCAAAAAGCTTCGTTACCATTTCTGGGCTGAAGCTATGAATACTGCCTGCTACATTCACAATAGAGTTACTTTGAGAAGAGGTACTTCAGCTACATTGTATGAGCTGTGGAAGGGAAGAAAACCTAGTGTGAAGTACTTTCATGTCTTTGGAAGTAAATGTTATATTCTGTCAGATCGTGAACAGAGGAGGAAAATGGATCCTAAAAGTGATGAGGGAATCTTTTTGGGATACTCTACAAACAGCAGATCTTATAGGGTATTCAACTCCAGAACCAGAGTCATGATGGAATCTGTAAATGTGGTTGTTGATGACTATGAAATGAAGGAAGATGTTGATGTCCTGGATGATGTTGGAACATTTATTGATGATGTATCAACAGAAGCTGAAGACAGAAGTGTAAATCCCAGTCCTACTGCTGCTGAACCTGAACCAGAGCAGCCTAACAAGGGACCATCCATCAGAGTGCAAAAGGACCACCCAAAAGAGCTTATCATAGGTGATCCAAACTCAGGAGTTACTACTAGGTCAAGAGAAGTTGTGTCAAATTCTTGCTTTGTATCCAAAATTGAGCCCAAAAATGTTAAAGAAGCCTTGAAAGATGAATTTTGGATTAATGTCATGCAAGAAGAGCTGGGACAATTCAAAAGGAATGAAGTGTGGGATCTTGTACCAAGGCCTGATGGAATAAATATGATTGACACCAAGTGGGTTTACAAGAATAAATCTGATGAACAAGGAGTGGTCACCAGAAATAAGGCTAGACTGGTTGACCAAGGTTACACTCAAGTAGAAGAAATTGATTTTGATGAGACTTTTGCTCCTGTGGCCAGACTGGAATCTATCAGGTTACTCTTCGGTGTGGCTTGTAATCTCAAATTCAAGTTATTCTAGATGGATGTAAAGAGTGCTTTCTTGAATGGGTACTTAAATGAAGAAGTTTATGTAGATCAACCCAAGGGGTTTATTGATCCAACATTTCCTAACCATGTCTACAAACTAAGCAAAGCTCTTTATGGATTAAAGCAAGCACCTAGAGCTTGGTATGACAGGCTTACTGAATTCTTGGCTTTGAATGGTTATAGAAAAGGAGGAATTTACAAGACATTATTTGTCAAAGAGGAAGGAGGAAAACTGTTGATAGATCAAATATATGTTGATGACATAGTGTTTGGTGGGATGTTAGAAGCAATGGTTCAACATTTTGTGAAGCTTATGCAGTCTGAGTTTGAGATGAGTCTTGTTGGTGAGCTCAGCTATTTTCTGGGTCTGCAAGTTAGACAAATGGAAGACTCCATATTTATCTCTCAGAGCAAGTATGCAAAGAACATAATCAAGAAGTTTGGTCTAGAGAATGCTAATCACAAGAGGACACCTTCTCCTACTCACCTGAAGCTGTCCAAGGATGAACATGGAGTGAGTGTGGATCAAAGCCTATACAGAAGCATGATTGGAAGCCTACTGTATCTCACAGCTAGCAGACCTGATATCTCCTTTGTTGTAGGAGTTTATGCCAGATATCAATCTGAACCTAAAGTTAGCCATATGAATCAAGTGAAGAGAATTCTGAAATATGTGAATGGTACTAGTGACTATGGCATACTATACAGTCATGGATCAGGCACTGAACTGAGTGGATATTGTGATGGTGACTGGGCAGGGAGTGCTGATGATAGAAAAAGTACTTCAGGAGGATGCTTCTTCTTAGGGAACAATCTTATCTCGTGGTTTAGCAAAAAGCAGAACTGTGTGTCTCTCTCTACTGCTGAGGCTGAGTACATAGTAGCAGGAAGTAGTTGTTCACAACTGGTTTGGATGAAGCAAATGTTAAATGAATACAATGTCAAGGAAGACGTCATGACATTGTACTGTGATAACCTAAGTGCTATCAATATCTCCAAGAACCTAATTCAACATAGTAGGACTAAACATATTGACATACGTCATCACTTTATAAGAGATCTGGTTGAAGATAAAGTGGTTGCTTTGGAACATGTTGCTACTGAAATGCAATTAGCTGATATTTTTACTAAGGCCTTAGATGCAAATCAATTTGAAAATTTAAGAAGCAAATTAGGGATTTGCATATATGAGGATTAGTAGAATTTTTTTTGAAGTGCAGGAAGGTGATTGTTGGTGCAGTTGTCTTATGTGTGTGAGCTTATCTCTTTGGTGAAATTGACAAAAGAAGCAGTTTGGAGGACTGACTCATGTTTCCTTCTAAGTTTGGCTGTAGTTTTTATAATTCAAATGGAAACCCTTGTTTATATCGCCTGGTCAGTCAAAGTTGTTTGGTGTCTGTGCACCTCTCTCTGTTGAGTAATGTGTCACTCTTTCCAAGCTGAGTTACAATAGTTTTTCTTGGTATTTGACCATGTTTGACTAAGTGTCATAACATTGGGCTTGCTGCTCATAGTGTTCTTTTGGCCAATTATGGTTAAAAAGGGGGAAAGAGTATAGCGACTTTGGCTTTGCTGTAGTTCTGTGTTCTAGAGTGGAAGTTCTTAGTGATGTTCTGATGATTTTTGGCTGGTTTTTAGATATGTTGTGGTTCTACTGCAGGTTCTCTGATATGTGTTTCTACTGTTGTTTCTCTGTTGTGTGTTAATATTATTTTAGCCAAAATTTGCCAAATGGGGAGATTGTTAGTTCTGAAATTGGCAGTAATTTTGGTAAAACAAAGTGTTGCATCAAGTTGTCTTACTTGATGTCTTGACATGTTGTTTCTAACATTCTGAGTTGGTGTGTTTTAGTATTGCAAGGATTTTTGGCATGATGTCGAACACGATGTTCTGACATCAGTTGACAGAACTTCCAGTTCAGTGTTTTTATGTGCTGCATTTTTTTTTATATATCTTGGGAGATTTTGTTTGAGAGATTGCAAGCGAATTTATCGGAGAAGATTTGTTTTGATACGATCAATTCCTATTACTTTGTGGAGTATATTTTGTCACTATTTTTAGGGCAAAAAGATTTGGAGTTTTATCAGTTTTAATTGAGAATTAATTCTGAGAATTATTATTGCCCAGGCCCAAGAATCTGTTTCTATTTAAAGGAGTCTCAACCCTACTTGGAAACGACGAAGACTAGAGATTAAAGACTGAGTGTCAAGTGTTAGGGTTTATGTTTTCGTCTGTTATTTGTGAGCCATTCATTCATCTTTCAGATGCTTGAATTGGACTGATTGTTTGAGTTGTATGTTGTCCACTCTAAGCTTTTAAGCACGAGTGTTTATTCTTGATTGAAGTTTTTAAGCAAGATCAAGTATTGTCATTGAAGTGTGATCTTCTAATATTTTTAATTTTTCTATTGTCATCACTGCTGTGATTGAGGGGGAGTGAGAGGTGTCTCATATCTAAGAGTGTCTTAGGTAGAAGTGTCATTGGGTAGTGATTAAGTGAGTAGATTGTCAACATGTGTGTTGATTGTATAGTCTATGAATTGATACTACTAATAGTGAATTTCCTCCCTGGCTTGGTAGCCCCCAAACGTAGGTTGTTAGACCAAACTGGGTGAACAATTCTCTGTGTTTATTTATTGCTTTTAAGTGCTGTTACTTTTACTGTCTTGTTCATATAGCAGATATTGATGTTGTGACATCTAACTCGACATCACATATCTAATACCAGAATTTCACATAGCATAATTTTTTTTATAAAAAATACCAACCGATGTGCGTAGGTATGTATTCTATCTTTTTTTTAACTATATATATTATATTTTTAATATTTACTAACTTTTATTAATCATATTTAAAAAAAAAAACAAATACGCGTAACACACCAGTACTCGGGCAAACACACAGATATAGATATGGGTATCGCACGAAATAGATATTTGTAATAATACTTACATAAAATATATTTATTTATGTTAATAATATTTATTTATACAATTAAAATAATATTTACAAATACTATAATATTATTTGATATTTATAAAACTAAATCATTGTATAAATATTTTAAAAAAATACCAACCGATGCCTGCGGGTATTAATTCTATCTTTTTTTATTAAATATAAATTATATTTTTATATGTACGGATTTTTATTAATTCAATTTTTTATTTTTAAATTTTAAATGAAAACAAATGCGCGTCACCCGCACGGGTATCTCGCTAGTTGTTAAATAAAAATTGAAAAACTATTAACTACAGTTATTTGTATCAACCGTGGTTATAAGTGTCGTATTTCACTATGGTTGGTATTTGCAACCGCTGTGAAATTTTTTCCTACAATTATTAAAACATAACATGTTCCTTATTTCCTTCATAACTCATGCTTTAGCGAACTAGACGACAACGATAGAAAAATCTTCATATTCACCATTTTCATTCATTTCTTGGAACGTCCAATCTTCACCATCTTCATTCATTTCTTCGAACTAAAATTATTTCTTGGTCTTTTCCTCGTCTTTGAAGTTCACTACATTACATTTGTGTGTTCCTTGTTCCTTGTTCATTATTCATTTCTTAGTCTCTCTCTCGCGCATTATGCTGAGTTTTTCCTTTATGCGGTGTGGATTTTTGTTTTGTTGCAATTGGATTACTTTATGATATGGTTTTTGTAGTAATAAGGCTATGTGATGTTGTCTTGTGTCTTATTCTCGCGTTGTGATGTTTTTTTGTTTTGTTTTCGTTTTGTTGTTATAACTCTATTGCAAATGAAGAAAGATATGTGGTTATGAATATGCTTTAGGTTTTTAGTTTCCAAATGAAATTGTTGGGTTGTTGATTGATGTCATGAATTATAGAGGTTGGTTATCAAAATGCTTTAGGTTTTGATTTTATATTTTTTTATGGATATATTAGTATGCGTATAACCTTATTAGTATGGTGTGTGTGTAGCATTAGTGTGCCATTCACATTAGTCTTTTGATATAAATTTCAGAATTTGTCATGTAGAGTAGTTGGATGGAAGTTGATAGATTAGGTCCGGTGTGTGAGAAAGGAGTTCTTGAATTCCTTGATTTCACTAAACACAATTTTCCCATGAATAATGATCTCTTTTATTGTCCTTGTATTAATTGCAGAAATATAAAAAATGGTCAAAGCAAGAAATATTACATCACATATGTTGTGATGGAATATGTCAAAATTATACAACATGTACGTGTCATGGAGAAGTGGATAAAAATCAAAATGCAACGTCACAAATTCATGAAGTTGATGAAGACATGGATGATCAACTAGAAGATATGATCCATGATATTAGAGAATTGTATTTTATGAAAGCCCATATTTATGATACTTTATGTAGTGATAAGGATACACCTTTATATAAGGAGTGCATAAGTTTTACACGATTGTATGTGTTGTTAAAATTCTTTAATCTAAAGGCAAATAGTGTGTGGTTGGATAAAATTTTCACGGAATTCCTTGATTTGTTGAACACAAATGCTACCGAAAGATAACAATTTGCCGTATCATTGTTATGAGGCCAAGAAGATATTGTGTCTAATGGGTTTGGAGTATATCAAAATACATGCATGCCCTAAGGATTGCATATTATACAGGAAAAATCATGAAAATTTGGATCAATGTCCGGAATGTGGTAAGTTGCACTACAAGTTGAAGGGCAGCAATGGTGATGACAATGACAATGTTAGCAAGAAGCGACTTCCTTTTAAAGTGTTATGGTATTGTCAATAATTTCAAGGTTCAATAGACTTTTTTTCTAATGTGAATGATATAAAGAATATTAGATGGCATGCAGATGAAACAAAATGTGATAGAAACATTTACCATGTAGCTGATTCTTTGCAATAGAAGAAAATTTATTTGTTGTTTCTAGATTTTGGGCTTGAGCCAAGAAACATTAGGCTTGGGCTTGCAATGGATGGAATGAACCCCTTTGGTAATCTGAGTACTAACCATTCTTCGTGGTCTGTTCTTCCCACAATTTACAACCTATCTCATTGGTTATTCATGAAGCGCAAGTATATGTTGTTAAGTATGATGATTTCTAGACCAAAACAACATGGAATGACATAGATGTTTATCTAAGTCCATTAATTGAATATTTAAGACTTTTATGGGAGGAAGATGTTGACGTTGATGAAACATATTCTAGTAAACATAAAGTCTATAATAACATTGAACTTTATAACATAAAGTTCATAAATCATAGTTGGCCTCCAGCAAATCATTATGACGACCTAAAATATCCAGAATCTAAATCTCCATCAAATGTTTCATTTCATAATTAGTAATTGCATATTTGATTTAAAGGACACAATTCCTTCATAAACTTTTGGAGGGATCCAACATGTTGAAAGGACTTAGAAAAAATTCCAAATTTTATACCCCTAAAATAAGTGTATTATTTGTTACATTCGTTTATCTATAATTGCGTGTGCTTTTTTGTGCATTATTTCTCACAAAATAAATTTTATTTGTAGACGAGGAGACAACTAGGAGGATATGAGTGTGAATTTTATTTCAAGAAACACATGATAAACATTGTCTCTCCCGACATTGTTGATTCTTGGGAGGAGATAATATATATTTACAAGTATATATTAATGATTTTTACCGTATATTAGTTTGTTATTATTTCTAATTAAGTGTGTTTACATTTCATTCAACTTATAGATGTTTAATGACGAGACACCATTCATAAAAGAAGACTTAAAAGACTTTCGTTCACATTTGGCATCTTGCTTTGATGAGATTTATTTGCCAATTCAACACTGATTTTGTAATATGTGTGCAATATTGATTTTGATGTAAATAATGTATAGTTTTGTTTCACATTTTGGTACAAAATGCATGCCATTTTGGTGCATACATAATGTATAATTTTGTTTCACATTTTGGTGCATATTTTGGTGTCACTCTGTTCTGGTAAAAATGTGGTATACAAAATACAGGTTATAATAAAATTATATGTATAATTAAAAACAAAATTATATTTTAAAAAAACAATGGAATTTCCCACGGTTGAATCTCCAAACCAAGATGAAATGTTATCCCTCTAACACTTATCCCCTTGGTCAAACATAATAACTGTGGGGAAAATTCCACGCGCCAAAATGGAAAAAATATTTTGCTGGGAATCGAACCCATGGCCAAGCCAATTTTCACCTCAATTGGCATACCCAGCTGTGGGGAAAGTGACGCAGTATCCAGTTTTTCACCTCGATAGGCATGGCAACATAACTCATACCTGTGGGTACCCACTCAAACCTGCCCCGAATTTGACGGGGAAAACATGCTTTGACTGAGTTTGGGTTCGAGTTTGGATTTTCCCCGATTATAAAATATGAAGACGGTTCGGGTAATGGGACACTAGTACCCACCCAGTTTATTTTATTGTATACTTTATTATTTTAGTTTTGATAAATTAGAATAATAAAATATGTGATTAATATTTTGATATTTTGATTTGTATTTATTATTTAAAATATTTGAAATGTATGCATGAAATTTTTTGAGATTTATTTTATTTTATTATTTGTAATGTAATTATATTTTGAAAAAATAAATATTTTTATTAAAAAAATTGATTTCACTAAATAGATGGTGGCAGGGTGGGTATACCCGAACCCAACCCAAACTCGTTTGGGACTGGTTTAAGTTTTAATTCTCCATACCCGGTGAGAATTGGTGCGGGGAACGGGGATTGTTTTGAGATTCAAGTTTGGGTTTGGGAGATGTAAAAGGCTTTCCTGGCTTGCCCCGTTGCCATGTATACACCTCGGTCATTAGCCCGAGGAAAAGAGTAACGCACTTTCTATGACACCATTCGTTATCATAGACAACCAATCATGATGAAACCCTTTTTCCAACCAAGGTTATATATACTTTTTGTTGTAATGTATGAAGTTGTGTTGGAGGGATTGTTATTCGAGATGAAGGTTTTATCATGAGTTTGTCCATGAAAAGAGCTGTCAGGGATGTTAAGTTAATGCATATTCAGCCAAAACTAAGGGACCCTCCGAGTGAGCTTCTTCTACTTCAATTCTGCATGTGTATAAAAAACTTTTTTATCCTTCGAATGTTTCAACCTAATCACATAGAGGAAGCAACTATTTGGTTTGATAAAGATAGCTTTTATACCCATTAGAGTTAAGGGATCGGGTTTGTACTCGACATTATAGGATGCCTTATACGCTTTTGTGGCTTCTAGAGCCTAATCTCGGGTGTTACAAGATTATATATTGAGAGATAGTGATATATATGGTTTGGATTATGATTTCGACATATATTTGGATGATCTTAGTATTGTGATTCTAGATTTTGACCCTAGCCATTTTATTAACGAATGCACCATCCCCCCTAAAGCACGACATGTTTTAACTAGTGCCTCTTTTTATTAAGAGCGCTAAGGACATGGACGTAACGTTTGATATGACCACATGACAGAAAACTGTTTTTAGTTGTTTGCAAATAACACATGCTTAGGATTTTCTCCTTACTATTGCTATTGATGAGCTAGGAAAAAACATGTCTTTGGTAGAGTATCATACTATCCTTAGATATTTTCTTATGATTCTCTTGTTTCTTATTGATGGGGTTTTTCCTGTTTGATCCAAGGCAGTTGTTAAGTGCAATTTTTGAATTATATTGAACCATATTTCTTGGCATTTTTCAACTCATTTCTCATGTTTTAATGGATTTACTTCTTTTTCTTTTGTGATTCTTCAATTATATTGAAAATACCTTTGGATTCTTTATGTGTGTGTTATTATGCAGAATATAGGCACAAAACATTAATGATTAAGACACAAAGGATTGGACAAGGAAGCCAAAGAAATGAAGAAGAATCAGCATGTTCGTTATGCGAACACCAGCGAGCAGCCAGTGAATGTTCGCTGTGCGAAATTATAGCGAGGTCCCAACGAAGTTCACTGTACGAAGCTGGAGCGAAGAAGCTCATTGTGCGAAGAAGTGTTCGCACTGCGAACTTAGATATTTTTGAAGGGCAGTTTAACTATTCCTAAGGCACTTCAAGTGCCTAAAAATGGTATTCGTTGTGCGAAGAAGGTGTTCTCTAGGCGAACATGATATATTTTTGTTTAACTATATAAGTATTTTCTCTTGCTTTTTAGAACATAACAGATATAACATATATTTTGAGGATCAGAACTATATCTATCTTCATTCCAAGCATATTCTTGAGAGAGAAACACAAACCCTAAGAGGGAGAATCACAAATCGAAGCAAATCGGAGATTGATCTTCGAGTAAGTGCTTCGATTTCTTGTTTGGTTTGGATGTACTCTATTGATACCTTATGTATTTCATCTAATTTATGTATTGTGAACTAGTTTTGATTCAGTATTGATGTTGTCTTTGATTTCTTATTTGTGGGTCTTGACAAAACTCTTTTCAAATCTTAGATCTTAGATATTCATCTATCAATGAGCAAACTTTTACATAGTCTTGTAAGTTGATATTCACTTTGATCTTCTATTTTATTGTGTTGATTAGTAGCATGAGTATGATCAATACGGTATTGTGAGGATGAGTGATAATAGAGATGAGAAACTATGATCACATACATTTGGAAAATTAGTTGAATGCATTTAAAAAGAGTTAAGCGTATGTAAGTATTCTGATCATGGCATTTTATATGAATCAATCATGAAACTAATATGTGTGTCATCTTTGTTTACCTATTTATCTTTGATTTGAATCGTTATAGAAATATACTCTTCAGATATGGATCTAGGATGATTATCTGTTAGATTCTAGACTTTAGACATAGATTTAGGCTTAATGTTTGCTTGAGTGTCAGTTCTTTATGCTCTATGTTGTTGAGTTGCGTAAGACACCACCAATGAGACAATACGGTTGTTCTCTCGACTTTGTGTTAGACATAACCTCGGTTGTGGGTGATACGTGAGGATATTAGACGAATGATTGATTTATTTTTAACTGATTAGAAGAATGGATGTGTTATCAATTGATGAGATCCAATCCCAACAAGGCTCCGTTTATTTTAAAGTCTTTACTTTATATTTTCCGTCTTTATATTTTCTACCTTTATTTATGGTACCTTTGATCTATCAACAAATTTAATCACCACAAGCTTAGAAACGTAGAGACCGTTGAACGACATTTTTTCCCTCGCACAGATCCCTGTGGAGACGATACATATCCCAGAGGGAATCCTTCCAAAACTAAATTTTTGCTTCTTGCTGCTTTATTGCAGTTCGAACAGTAGTCTTGCATACATTTGGGGAACACACAATTTATTGCAGAGAGCTTATTGCCTTTAAATACTAACATGACTTTGTTAGAGATGTCCTATTTGATATATTTTGGCGGGTCAGAGTATCTTTGAAGATATAAGTATTTGTGATTTTGTTGACTGACCCACAAGAGGAGAGATCAACACTTAGGTCAGCAGGTGTTTTGGTGTACGATTGGATAGGAGATAAACATGTACGTTGGACATGATTAGGATTTCCCCAATGGTGGTACCGAGCATTAGAGGTGGAAATAGGCCAGGCCGATAATAAGGGCCTAGCCTATACAGGCTTAGGCCATACCAAACTTTTTTTTTTAAATAGAAAAAGCCTAGACTTTTTTATAAGCCTATTTAGTTAAAAAGGATAGGCCTCAGGCCATGAAAAAGCCTTTTAAGCCTAACAGGCCGGCCTATTCAAATAAATATGAATACTTTTTTTGTCATCATTATATTATGTTTTGTACTTTGAATTAAAATACATAAATAAAAATTGGTTATCTTGGAGAACTTATAAAAATAAGACGAAAACACCTTATGAACAATGTTATAAGTTATTTTCATAAGTTATCTTAAAAAAAATTATCTCACAAAAGTTATGCTAATAAGTAAGTTAAAATAAGTCAATGTAAACAGACTTTTAGTCTCATTGGTTTTTTAGTTTGTTAGTCTATTTAAAATAACAGGTTTTTATGTAGGCTAACAGGCTAACAAGGCCTTAGAAAAGGCCAGACTCAGGCCTAAAAATATGCCTATGATAGGTTACAAGCCAGACTTAGGCTTCAGTTTTTTTGGTAGGGCGGACTTAGGCTTGGTAAAGCCTAGCTCGGCCCAGTTATTTCCACCCCTACCAAACATTAGAGATTTTACTATGAGACAAACAACCCCGAAAGTTGGTTTGAGTGGTTAACATAAAAAATGTATTCTGACAATCAACATGCTTTTATACCATTTACTTTAGGCATTTTTTATTTTCTAACAGAAAAAACAGTAAATCTTTTGCAGAAAGTCCAAAAACTAATACATAACAATATTGTATCTCCTAGGTCAAATATAATTTCTATAGAATCTTTATTATATTTATAAATTCATGTTATACTATCTGATGAAGGGAGAACAGATGCACCTTCACTCTATTCTCTTCAAATATTTCAGAGATTCTGTCAAAGAGACTAAAAATCATGGAAAGCCTAGAAACTATATTCCTCTAGGAAGACTTATCTCAGATATTCTAATTGAGAATGGTCTTGTGGATCATCTAATTAGTCTAAATCTGATGGATGTTGTTGTTGTGGATATTGGAAAACCTCTGAACGGAAAGAACTTCAAAAGCATTATTCATCTACTAAACATTATTCATCTTCTGCCTCCAAACTTCTTCCATTTACGAAACATTGTTCATCCACTAAACCAAACTTGAAAACATAATTTCTTCCACAAACGAAACTCAGAAACATTGCTTCTATTAACGTGTTACAGTTTGTTCCTGTTTAGCGATTCTACAGGTAAAATGTTATTTTTTAACGATTCTATTTATTTATTTTTTATTCTTGTTCGTGTTGTTGTTCTTGTTATTGCTCTTGTTGTTCTTGTTGTTATTCTTATTTTTGTTCTTGTTGTGGTTATTGTTGTTGTTATTGTTCTTTTTATTGTTCTTGTTGTTTCTCTTGTTGTTCTTGTTGTTATTTTTATTTTTGTTCTTGTTGTTGTTATTGTTGTTGTTATTGTTCTTGTTGTTCTTGTTATTGTTCTTGTTGTTCTTGTAGTTCTTGTTGTTGTTGTTGCTGTTGTTGTTTCTCTTGTTGTTCTTGTTTTTATTCTTATTTTTTTCTTATTGTTGTTATTGTTCTTGTTGTTCTTGTTATTGTTCTCGTTGTTCTTGTCGTTCTTGTTGTTGTTTTTATTGTTCTTGGTGTTCTTGTTGTTATTGTTATTGTTGTTGTTCTTGCTCTTCTTGTTATTGTTCTTGTTAATCTTGTTGTTCTTGGTGTTGTTGTGTTAAAATATTTAATATTGTATATTGTGATGAAAGTTATAAATGTAGTCAGGCAAAACATATGGCAAAAAAATGCTGACAGACCTTTCACAACGGATATTTAAAACAACCGTGATTATAGGTAGCGCGCTTTTCAGTTTTCTATAATGGTCAGACGACCGTGATTGTAAGTAACACACATACAACCACATGCTACGTAACAACGGCCGATCTTGCGTGATAATATATCTTTTTTAACCGTTGTTTTATGTGTTTTTTGTAGTAGTGTAGAAGTATTTGTGATTTTGTTGACTGCCCTACAGGAGGAGAGATCAACATTTAGGTCAGTAGATATTTTGGTGTATGATTGGATAAGAGAGAAACATGCATGTGTAAACATCACTAGAGAAAGAGAATGGATCTTTTACAAAAAAATCCAAATACTCATACATAATAATAATAATATTGTGTCTCTTAGATCAATAAATATAATTTTTAAAATATCTGATTATATCATCTAAAAAATAATAACGACACAACTTGTTATTTATTTTACCTTTTATTTCTATAGAATCTTTATTATATTTATAAAACAAGACAATTGCATGTCACAAAACTAAAATTGAAGGGTGGATGTATTTATCGTCGACATATCTTTTTTAGAATAGTTTATTTCATTTTCAACAGCTGCAACCTTGTAATTCAGTCAAAAAAAAGTTGCATCACAAAGTTTTAAAAACCCTCCAACATCCACAAAAATAGCTTAAAATTTTGAATTTAGATAATAAAAGAGAGAATGTGTGCATTTTTGGATACGTCACGTAGAAAAAAAAACACCAATTATGAAACTTAAAACATCAAAGATATTAAAACAAAAGACAAATACATGTGCTCAAGTCAGTAGACTAACCAGTATGTTAGTAGTAGTGATAATTAATGATAAAATGTTTGTGTCTTCAAGCACATGCTTATTACTTGTTGACTATGTTTTATATGTGTGACTTTTCACCATGCATGAGGTAACGTTGTGTTTGATTTTCCATTTTCTATCACATACTGGAGATAAACTTGGGATTTTTGAAAGATACTACTGATGCATGTGTTATGTTTATATTATTGTCTGTTGAAAAATCAATTCTAATACGTATTAGTTTGACTGGGTGCTGCCAGATTTAGTAGATACTGGCTTAGTCCATTTTGGCTGTTTTTGAATGCTCATTTTTCCTTAAAAGTTAAATTTTGTTTTATAATGCAACAAAAGAGATGACTGATTAGTTGAATTTTAGGTATAGTGGTGCTAGTGTATAAGCTTTTATTTTTTATGGGATTCAAGTCTGAAAGATTAAATTTTACATCAATTAGAAATTGAAGAAATATTGAATATATAAAAGACATAGGGTGTTCGCGGGCCGGTTTGGTTCGGTTTTGAGAGAATCCGATACCCACACCAATGAAAAATAAATTGATTGGCTTGGATTGGATTTCTATATTTTTGCAATAAAACCCAAACCAAACCGATCCGAAAAACAATGGATTGGTTTGGATTAGATTGATCGGATAAATTAAATATAAATATACAAAAATATTTTTTTTAAAATTACTTACTTACACACTAAAATATGAAAAATAAATATTGAACACATTAATTACACACATATTTTTAAACAAGTTATGATCACCTTAGTTATTCCGTTGTTGTATTTCACTTAAATATTCAATAACTTGAAACAATTGTATTGCATACTCATACTCCATTCTATAGTATAAAATCAAAGGTTTACAGTTTGCAGATACTCGTGATTTGAGGCTTTGCGATTTGGGAAGAAGGTTGTGGTTTGCGGATACTTGTAGTTTTCAATTTGTGAGTTTGATTTATAATGGTTGTGATATTTGATTTCTCTATATTTCATCGTTGATTGATATGCTTGTAATGATTTGAAAGATGTCGTTCCGTTTTTCATTGGAAATGTCCAGAAACTATACATTTTTATTTCATTCATTATGGTTTGTACTTGGTAACTGCTATAATAATTTTTCTCTTCATTCAATAAATAAGTAATAACTTAATTAAAATTAACAATTTATTATATGAATTAATTATGTTGATTGTTATTGATTGGTTCAGGTTTACGGGTTGCAAATTAGAAATCCGTTGCCCGAACTAATTAACATCGATTTTAATTGGTTTGGTTCGGTTTTTGCCCGAATTGAAAAAATGCCCAACCCAAACATATTGGTTTGGTTTAGATTCCGGTTTGGTTCGGATTTGCCCAAACCAATGAACACCCCTAAAAAGACATGATTCATATTTCCAATATTTTAAGATTTTCGAATAATATGTAATATCAAAGTCTTTTGAATTTTGAACACTTAACCTATATTACCACTCCCGAGTTCGGACGCTTCTCAAACTTCAGAATGAGATGAATATGTCATAGTTTTTCGCAATGATTCATTCTTTATATTTGCTCCAAACATCTTTGATTAACAATTTATAATAATTTTAGATTAGACTTTTTTAAAACAATTTTTATATAATATTACAAAAATTTAGTGCCATTTTCGTACTTTAGATAATAAAATATTATCAATGTTAGAATATTGAAGAATGGATGAAAAAATTGAAATGAGAACTGAAATTTGAGAGAAGCTGTAATTGCATTGATTTAGCTCAAAAGGATCAAAGAGATTACAACCAACTTTATACAAGTTCTCTAACCAAGTTGTTGTGGAAAAACGATGACTTTAATCAAAATATAAAACTGGTTTTTTGAATTATCAAGAACCAAAACCAAGGGTTGATGGAAAAACCAAGAAAGAGAACACACGAAGAAGAAGAAGAGAACAACAAGAATTGGGCAAATATAATTCTGTTTACTATTCACTTTCACATTAATGTTTACAAATGCTTACAAGTGAATATCACAATTTGCCACACCCAACAAACTGAGTGTACTAGCCTATTTATAGACTAACTAGGTAACTTGCAGCCCAAGAAACCTAAACAATTGGATCCTTAACACAATGCCCAATTTGACAGAATATAAACATTTCGACAGAATACATATAAGAATAGACTTCGACTACTATATGTAACTAACAGGCATCAGCATGTGAACAAGCTTCGACTGCATGCTTGCCTCTTGTCGAAATACATGAAAGCTCTCCTTCGACACAGATGAGTTCGACCCAGATCTCACAAATCTCCACCTTGGATCTAACTCAGCAACAAAGGGAAACAACTAGCTTTCATCATGCAGCTTTATCAACTGCATACAGTGAAAGAACTTGCAACTTGGCAACGTCTTGGTGATCATATCAGCAGCATTGTCTTCAGTCGAAACCTTCAGCACCTGGACTTCACCACGCTCGATTATCTCTCTGACGAAATGCAGCCTCACATCGATGTGCTTAGTTCGCTCATGACAGGCTGAATTCTTCGACAGGTGTATAGCACTTTGACTATCACATTTAACAGTGATACTTCGACCTTGAAGCTTTTGCTCCTTTGCAAAACCTTCAAGCCACAATGCTTCCTTCACAACTTCAGTGAGGGCAATATATTCAGCTTCATTGGTTGATAAGGCAACAACCTTCTGAAGCGTCGTTTTCCAACTGATTGTTGTGCCAAACATTGTGAAAACATATCCAGAAATAGACTTTCTGGAATCCATACAACCTGCATAATTAGAGTCAACAAATCCTCCAATTTCGACTATGCTATCACCATCACAGGCTTCACCATAAATCAAGACTCTTTTTAGAGACCCATTTATGTACCTGAGAATCCACTTTACAGCTTGCCAGTGTGCCTTTCCAGGATTGGCCATATACCTGCTCACAAGGCTCACTCCATATGCTATGTCTGGCCTTGTACAGACCATAGCATACATCAAAGAACCCACTACACTAGCATATGGAATGCTATTCATATAGATTCTTTCAGCTTCAGTACTCGGACTTTGAGTAGTACTAAGCTTAAACTGAGGATTTGTAGGTGTCACAACAGGCTTCAAATTCGACATACCAAACTTGTCGAGAAGCTTCCGTAGGTGTGTCTCCTGAGATAAGCACAACTTCGACTGCTTTCTATCTCTCCGGATGTCAATCCCAAGAATACTGGCTGCAGCTCCCAAATCCTTCATTTCGAACTCCTTACTGAGTTCAGCCTTCACCTTCGTTACATCCTCAACACTGTTGCTAGCATGAGGATATCATCCACATATAACAACAACATAACAAGTGAGTTTCCAGGTCGAAATATAAAGTAAACACAGTGACCGAACTGACTTCTAGTGAAACCAATGTGTGCCATGAACTTGTCGAATCTCTTATTCCACTGTCCAGGAGATTGTTTCAGGCCATACAAAGACCTATTTAGCTTGCACACATAATCTTCTTTACCCTTTTCTGCATACCCTTCAGGTTGACGCATCAGGATCGTTTCATCTAGATCACCATACAGAAATGCTGTCTTCACATCCATTTGCTCAAGTTCCAAATCAAACTTTGCCACCATGGCCAACAGCATTCAAATGGATCTATGTTTTACAACAGGTGAGAACACATCATTAAAGTCGACTCCTTCTTTCTGAGTGAACCCCCTAGCAACCAGCCTCGCCTTAAAGCGCTTCGACATCACTCCTTCGATTCCTTCCTTGACCTTGAAAATCCACTTATAACTGACTAACCTTGCTCCCACAGGTTTCTCAATCAGCTCCCAAGTGTTATTATCATGAAGAGATTTCATCTCGTCATTCATGGCTTTTCGCCATTCAGTCTTGTCTCGACTCCTTATAGCTTCCTTGTAATCTCTAGGTTCTTCGTCAAGTACCTCACTTGCAGAGATTAAGGCAAAAGCTATAAGATCTGCATAACCAAGTCTCTGAGGTGGCTTGATGACTCTTCTCGACCTATCTCTTGCCAGTAGGTAGTCATCGACAGTTTCCTCAGCCTCTTCAGTATCTTGTTCTTCGACTTCATCAGGGCTATGCACTTCAGCATCACTATCCTCCACCTCAACAGGCATCTCTACCTGTTCCAGCTCCTCTTCAGAGATTTCTGCACTTCGACCAACATCACCAGTTTTCTTGAAAGCCATTTCGACTTCATTGAAAACTACATCACGACTTGTGATACATCTTCTGTGACCTGGTTCTAGGCACCACAACCTATAACCCTTGACTCCCTCAGGATATCCAAGGAACATGCATCTCAGAGCTCTAGGTTCGACCTTGTCTTTCCTAATGTGAGCATAGGCTAAACAGCCAAATACCCTCAGTTTGTCGAGATCTGGTGGATAACCCGACCAAACTTCTTCAGGTGTCTTCATTCCCAACACAGTCGAGGGACATCTATTTATCAGATAAGATGCTGTCGAAACAGCCTCCGCCCAAAACACCTTCTTCAATCCAGCACTAACCAACATGCATCTAACCCTTTCAAGGATTGTTTGATTGAATCTCTCAGCTAAGCCATTTTGTTGAGGAGTACCTGCTACAGTCTTATGCCTTGCAATCCCAGACTCAACACAGTAACTGTCGAACGCTTCGTTGCAGAATTCAAGGCCATTGTCGGTTCTCAACCTCTTAACTTTTCTGCCAGTTTGAGTTTCGACCAGAACCTTCCAACTTTTGAAATTCTCAAAAGTTTCATCCTTCGTCTTCTGAATGAATACCCATAGCTTTCTGGAATAGTCATCAACGATGGATAGAAAATACCTTGCACCTGAGTGTGAAGGATTCCTTGCAGGCCCCAAAAGATCAGCATGAATGTAATCAAGGGATCCATGTGTTCTTTGCTTGCCTTTGTTAAACTTCGCCCTACAGGATTTACCAAATACACAAGATTCACAAAAACTCCAACTTTTCGACTTTGTCACCTCCTAGCAGGTTCTGCTTCCCTAATTCGACCAGGCCTCTTTCGCTGACATGGCCCAATCTCATGTGCCATAATTCTGTCTTCGACACAAGTTTCATGGATACAACATTTGTCAAACCACTTACAACCTCAGCCTCAAGGGTATACAAGCCTTGGTTTTTCACGCCTCTCAAGACTTCCTTCGACCCTTTCATGACTTTCAGGATACCTTGCTCTCCTTTGAAAACATATCCTTTTCTGTCGAATTCACCAAGAGAAATTAAATTCCTCTTAAGATCAGGTACATACCTAACCCCAGTCAATAGCTTTATTGACTCATCATGGAGCTTGAATCTAACAGATCTAATACCTGCAATCTTGCAAGCTTTATTGTTCCCCAGCAGCACTGATCCTCCATCTTGATCACATAATTCTTCAAACACATTCTTGTTTGGAGTCATATGCCAAGTACATCCAGAATCCATAATCCACTCTTCGCAAGAGTTGCTGCTCGACACCACAAGGACATCAGATGATTCATAACCATCTTGCACAATAGCTGCATTCCCATTGTCCTTACCTCCATGATTATTCAGGCACTCAGGGCACACCTTTCTTGTATGACCCTCCTTGTTACAGTGATAACATTTGATACCAGACATATCACCACCATAAGACTTCTGCTGAACCTTTCCTTTCTTCTTGTCAAACCTACCATCTTTCTTCGACGATCTTCCTTTCACAGACAACCCTTCGCCAACTGATGAAGGTTTCTGCTCCTTTCTTTCGTTCAAGTCCTTTGAATACAAGGCTGCTTGAACTTCTTCAAAGGTCAGGGACTCTCTTCCATACAAGAGAGTTTCTTTGAAGTGAGCATGCGATCTTGGCAAAGCACACAACAACAACAATGCTTGATCTTCGTCATCAATCTTCACATCAATGTTTTCAAGATCAAGAATCAGCTTGTTGAAAGAATCCAACTGCTCAGTCAAAGCTTTATCTTCATTCATCTTGAACGAATACAAGGCTTGTTTCAGGTAAAGACGATTCACCAACGACTTGGTTATGTACAAGCTTTCAAGCTTCAACCATAATCTCGATGACGTCGTCTCCTTTGACACCTGTCGGAGAACCTTATCACCAAGGCTCAACAATATTGCGCTGTGTGCTTTCTCGATCATTGTCATCTTTTCTCTTTCCGTCAACGCAACATCCATGGCTGCCATTCCCTTCAACGCTTCCAAACATCCCTGCTGCACCAGTAGGGCTTTCATCTTCAAGCGCCACAGACCGAAATCGTTCACTCCGGTGAACTTTTCAATCTCATACTTTGTTGAAGCCATCTTCTCCACGCTCACCGCACCAATTTGTTGTGGAAAAACGATGACTTTAATCAAAATATAAAACTGGTTTCTTGAATTATCAAGAACCAAAACCAATGGTTGATGGAAAAACCAAGAAAGAGAACACACAAAGAAGAAGAAGAGAACAACAAGAATTGGGCAAATATAATTCTGTTTACTATTCACTTTTACATTAATGTTTACAAATGCTTACAAGTGAATATAACAATTTGCCACACCCAACAAACTGAGTGTACTAGCCTATTTATAGACTAACTAGGTAACTTACAGCCCAAGAAACCTAAATAATTGGATCCTTAACACAAGGCCCAATTCGACAGAATACATATAAGAACAGACTTCGACTATTATATGTAACTAACAGACATCAGCATGTGAACAAGCTTCGACTGTATGCTTGCCTCCTGTCGAAATACATGAAAGCTCTCCTTCGACACAGATGAGTTAGACCCAAATCTCAAACAAGTAACAAACTAATTACCAAAAACAGAAAACATTAACTAACTGAAACTAAATTTTAAACTATAGTTATTCAAAATGGCAAGTGCGTTGATTGCTAGATTAACAAGTAAAGAGGTTCATGCTTTCTAACACCTTCCCAAAGCTCAAGCATAAATATCAATCATGCCAAGCTCGGATACGAATGACTTGAACTTTGTTGGTTGTAATGGTTTTGTAAGAAAATTCTCCAGCTGCTCTTGTAAGGAAATTGGCAATAACCTCAACACTCCTTGTTGAACCTGGTCTCTTATCAAATGTCAATCTATTTCGAGATATTTTTTCTTTCCTGAAAAATAGGATTTAATGCTATATGAAGTGCAATTTGGTTATCACAACACAAAACCAAAGGCTTGGAGCATGAGACATGCAAGTCTCTCAACACATACAAGAGCCATACTAATTCACAAGTAGATGAGCCTAGAGATCTATACTCGGCTTCAGATGAGTTTCTTGACACAGTTTGTTGTTTCATAGCTTTCTAGGATATGAGAGATGAACCTAAGAAAAAATTATAACCCGATGTTGATTTCCTTGTATCAATACATTCAGCCCAATTTGGATTTGAGTATCCTAGGATTTGAAATTTGGATGATCTAGAGAACAACAAACCTCATCTAGGATTCTTCTTTAAGTATATGATAATTCTGCAGGCTGCTTGGTAATATAGTTGTATAGGTTTTTGCAGATATTGACTCAATTTCTACGTGGAAAATGTTATATCTGGCCTGGTGTTGTTCAAATATATTAGCTTTTCAATCAACCGTCTATATGTAGTGGTGTCCTTGAATGGTTCACTATCATCTTGGTGCAACTTCAATGGCGAATCTATGGGTGGTTTAGTTGGTTTTGATGCCAGGAGACATGTATCATTTAGCATATCCAAGCAATATTTTCTTTGTGAAATGGTGATGCCTTTCTTAGAATCAACTACCTCAAGGTCAAGGATATACACTAAAATTCTCAAGTCCTTGATTTTAAAATTCTCAACTAAAATGAGTTTGATACTGTCAAACTTCACCAATGATGTTCCTGCTAGTATTATATCATCCACATATACTAGTAAGATTGTAATATGATCACCCTTTTTGAAAGTGAACATAGAATAATTAGTAGTAGATTGAACATATTCAACTAAAATGAGTTTTTCATACCACTTTCAACTAGCCTGCTTCAAACCATACAAGCTCTTCACTAATTTGCACACTTGGTTTGGTTTGGCACCTAAGACTCCTTGTGGTACTAGCATATAAACATCCTATTCTAAGTCTCCATGTAAAAAAGCATTGTTTACATTAAGTTGATGTAAATGCCATTTGTTGATGGAGGCAATAGCAACCAATATTCTGACAGTAGATAACTTTGATACTAATGATAATGTATAAAAAAGGTCTAGACCCTCAACTTGGCTATAGCCTTTTGCAACCACTCTAGCTTTATACCTTTCTATAAATCCATCAGCCTTATGCTTGATTTTGTAAATCCATCTGCTCCCTATAGGTTTGACATGAGGTGGAAAATCCACCAATACCAAAGTACCAGTGTTACTCAATGCCTCAAATTCAGATTTCATAGTTATCTTCCAATTTTCATCTTTGCAGGCTTCCTCATAAGTTTTGGGCTCAAAATCATGTGTGCAGATGTATTGAATGACTTATGATTAGAAGATAAAGACTTAAATGAATGGAAATATATGTTAGGTTGAGTTTGGGAATAATCATGGCTACCATGAATGCGCATTCGCTTTAAGTGTTTAGTTATTGATGAACTTCCATGTTGTTCTTATTGAATGCTCAATTGTGAAATTTTGTTGAAACTTTCTCATGCTTAATTGTTGATGAACATTCATGTTGTTCTTGATGTGTACGATTCATAATTGTTGCTCATGTTGGATTCTTTATATGATTCTATTCATCAATTGATCTCACTTGATACATGTTCATAATTGAGCCTTGCAATTCATGTGCATTTGTTTAAATGTGGAGGCATGTTTGTGTTCAATTCTTTTGACGTATGTTTATGCTTAGTTGTTGGTCATGCCCATTGTTGATTCTTTAATCTTTGATGCGTGATTTACTTGATGTTGTGGTATTACATGTTCATCTATGCTTGATGTTAATTTGATGCATTGCCTGTATACACTGCTAATGTGTTAAATATGTGCTGTAAAATGTAATCATTTTGTTCTGCTGTATTTTACACCTGTTCTGTTTTGGAAATATGAGTTGTTAAATGTTGTCTTGCTGTTGCTGGATCTTATCGTTGTTCTGAGCTGAAGCGTTGTTGTTGCTGCAGTTTTTGATTTATTTTCTTTGTTTTTGCTTGCTTTTGCATGTTCCCTTAAGGCCTCCTAGTCCAACTTAATTTTTAATTAAGCTTGGAGTAGGATAGACATTAGGTGCTAATCCATGCATGATAACATTAAGATAGTTTCCCTAATCTCAACCTTAGGTCCATCCTTGCATGCTAACATTAGGATAGAGATTCCTTTCGCATCCTAACCTTAGGGTCATCGTTGCATGATAACATGTAGGACCGAATTCCCCTTAGACCTTACGTGCGTCTTTCTCTTCTCTCCAATAAATTAATTCAAAAGACGTGATAAATATGATGAGTATTGTGCGTCATAAGCGTTAAGTACATAGGAAATGATGAGTGAGAGTTTCTCCTTACTTCTTCTAGAGTGCTTAGCATACGTCCCGTTTGGGGGCGATCTTGCAATGCATTTGGTCCTATGTCATAGACTTTAGTTCAATAGGCATCTCAAACAAAGTCAATTCACCTCTCTAAAAAAATTTTAATCAAATGCAAATTATTTTGTCCTTCGGGATCTTCCTTCGACCTTTTCAGAAGGGCATGTTACTTTCGTTCTACCGCAAACAGGCCTCGTCCCTAACTGATGGAACGTGAACTTAGCATTGCTCATAAAGGACACTTAATCACCCGTAGTCCCACGAACTACGAACACTCTGATTTTTTCATTCTCGTCCAAATGAAAATACGTAGGAACAAGACGGCAAAGTCTTGGAGAGCACCATCCCCCTTCCACCTGTAGTCCTCCAAACTACGTTGACTCTGACTTTCCCATTGCACAAGGGAATACGTAGGCATAGGACGGCGAAGTCCTATCGAGTCTCCTTTTGTTTTTCTACTTTCCGTTTCCGTTAGCAAGTAGGCTTTAGATAAACAGACCATTTGATTAGAATAACAAGAGTGGATCCCGTTGAGTACAACGAACGCAAGGGGTGCTAACACCTTCCTCTCGCGTAATCGACTTCTGAACTCAGAATTTGGTTGCAAGACCATGTTTTTTCCCTTTTTGACGTTTCTTCGATCGTTTCCTTTCCCCTGTCAGAATAAATAACGTTTGGTGGCGACTCTGTTTTTTCGCCGGTTGTTTTTCGTGTTACGACACCTCCCAACAATAAACAAAACATGCATTGGTATAACTATAAAAGTTTCCCTCATGAACTATCATCCAACAACAACATACTTACAATTCAGCAACATAAACCATGCGCATACAATATCATATCAGCATCATCAATTGTGCAGATATCCATCATTCATCATATACTTCATAAAATCAATTAAAATCATGTTTAATCGTTAAGTCATATTAAGTATCATTTAAACTGTAGCTAACAGTGGACAACAGTACGTAAAATCTCCACAAAATTTGAAATAATCGAAATATACAATATAACATCATCAAAATAAGTATATGCGCCCACTGCAGACTTATGATGCGTTACCCGTCACAGTAGTAACGCCTGTCACCGACCCCAAAATCCAGAACGTCACGTAAGTGACAACCGGCTTGAAAGACAAGCCTGGGCAGTATGACGGGTTACCCATCATGGTGGTAACGCCCGTCACCTCCTTGAGAATTGCATAATTTTTTCTTCTACATTAGAGTTCAAATCACAACTCATAATTCTCATTCCAACATCTACAATCGATCCAAAACATTACCCATATATTATATGTTCATCAACAAAACCTAATTTCATCAAATCAACACTTATAGTTCATGTTTTTCATAAAATTGTGTCATTCCCAAAACCTTCAAACACAACAATGGTGATTATATGATAACACATCAAAACAGAATTCATCATACATCAAGTACACGAATTTCAGCATTAAACATCATCACAAACATCACTTCAACCACACATAACAGAATTATGTAAATTCCCAAAGTTCTATTTGAGATTAAAGACTCATCAATTCTACACCTCATGCATATATCGATTAATGAGATAAATCTCCCCTAACCTGATTATCCTAACAGTAGTGTAAAAATTCTGACTTTGATTTTCTAAATTTCTCCAAGTTCCTAGCTTTGCTCTTACACCTTCTCTAGCCTCCTCTCTATTCCCAAATTCTGATTTTACATATGATAGAAAAACTCCCTAAAACTAGGTTATCTATTAGTTTATATAATTAGGGTAAACTAATTAAAATTATAAACTCACCTCTCACTTACTAGCATTCTCACTCCTTCCTCCCTTCTATTTTTCATAATTCTCAATTCAGCCCCAAACTCTCTATTTTCTATTTAATTCATTAAATAAAAATAAAATATTTTTATTTTAATTACTAAAATAATTCCTAATAATTCTAGCCCACTTCTACCAATCTCTAATTACTTATACACTTCCATCTCGAGGTCACACACTCCAACACCTAAATTAATTCAATTATATCACATAATAATCAAATTAAAATACAAATAAATCAATTAAAATAATAACTCAAAAACAGGGGTGTTACAACTCTCCTCTACTTAAAGAATTTTTGCCCTAAAAAATTACCTTAAGGAAATAGATTCGGATTCTCAAGCTCCCAGGTCACGTTTCCACCAGCTAGCCCTCTTCAAGCTACCGTCACCATGGTAATATATTTACCATACAACTGCTTCACTTTTTGATCCCTATCCATATGGGTGATGCCTCAATAGTCAGGTTATCCCTCACCTGCATATCATCCACTTGGATCACATGAGATGAATCCGAAAGGTATCTTCTTAGCCGAGATACATGAAACACATCATGAAGATTAGCAAGCGACATCGGTAAAGCAATCTGAAAGACCATTTTTCTCCCATCCTCTACAAAATCTGGTACGGATCGATGAAATTTGGAGTGAGTTTTCTAGACTTCAACGATCGACCAACACCAATTACCAGAGTAACTCTCAGAAACACGTGACCCCCTCTTGGAACTCAAGTGTTTTCCTTCGCTTATCATGATAGCTCTTTTGGCGACTCTACAAAGCTATCATCTTCTCATGGATCACTTTGATCTTCTTTGTAGTTTGTTGGACAATCTTCGGTCCAATCACAACACCATTTCCCAACTCATACCAACTTAAAGGTATCATACACCTTCTACCATACAACGCCTCAAACGGTGTCATTCCAATGCTCGAATGGAAACTTTTGTTGTATGTAAACTCTGTCAACGGTAAGAAGATATCCCAAACACCTTATTGGTTTAGCACACATGCCCTCAACAAGTCTCCTAAGGATTGGATAGTTCTCTCTGTCAGACCATCTGTCCGCGAGTGATAAGTAGAACTCGACTTCAGCTTCATACCCAAAGCTTTTTTCAAACTCTCCCAGAACCACGACGTAAACCACAAATCCTTGTCAAATACAATATTGGATAGAATCCCATGCAAACTGTCAATCTTCTCAATATACAGCTCTGCTAGCCTCTCTAATGGATAATTATATCAAATAGGAATGAAGTGAGCCGATTTAGTCAACCTATCCACAATAACCCAAATAGTATCATAATTTGTTGATGTCCTCGATAAACTAGACACAAAGTCCATAAGAATATTGCCCTACTTCCACTTAGGGATAGAGAACGACTGCATCAGACCTAATGACTTTTTGATGTTCAATCTTTGACTTCTGGCAAGTCAAACATGCATACACGAACTCGGTAATTTCCTTCTTCATTCCTGTCCACCAAAACAACTTCTTCAAGTCTTGATACATCTTAGTAACACCTGGATAAGCCACTCCTGTGACCTTCCTCAAGAATACTCTTCTTAAGTTCAAAAACATATGGTACACAAACTTTATCTCTGAATCTGATCACATCATTTCTGTCAATTCTAAAATCACCACCTTGACCTTGATTAATTGACAACAACCGGTCAACCAATCCTAAGTCGATCTTCTAACTTCTCTGATCTCTTCAAGAATACCATCGGTCAGTTTCAACATACCCAAAATCACATTATTACGATTCCTTTCACATACTAAACTCAGATCTCCGAATTGTTCAATCAACTCCAACTCTCGAACCATAAACATCAACATATGCAACGATTTCCTACTTAAAGCATCAACCACGACATTAGCTTTACCATGATGGTAATTCAAACCAAAATCATAGTCCTTCAGAAATTCCAGCCACCTCCTCTGCCTCATATTCAACTCTTTCTAATTGAATAAGTACTTTAAACTCTTGTGATCACTGAACACTTCAAATCTGGAGCCAAACATGTAATGCCTCTAAATATTAAGTACGAACACAATGACAGATAACTCCATATCATGCGTGGGATAATTCCTCTCATGAACCTTCAACTGTCTAGAAGTATAAGCCATAACATGTCTATTCTGCATCACCATACCACCCAAACCCGTCATCAAAGCATCGCAATACTTAATAAAAGACTCACTCTGATTCAGAAAAACTAATATTGAAGCAGACATCAACTTCTTCTTGAGTTCTATAAAACTCTCTTCACATAAAGCATCCCACACATACGTTTAACCCTTTAGAGTCAATTCACTTAAAGGCACTACCAACTTCGAAAAGCCTTCAACGAAACTTTTGTAGTAATGAACCAAACCTAGAAAACATTTTATTTTGGTAACAGACTTCAGAGTTTCCCATTGTGTCACAGCATCAACCTTCGACAGATCAACAATAATACCTATGCTAGAAATTACATGACATAAGAAACTAACTTCTTTCATCCATAACTCACATTTAGATAACTTCACATACAATTTCTTTTCTTTCATGGTTTGCAACACAATTCTCAGATGCTCTCCACGATCTTTATCTGACTTCGAATATATCAGAATATCATCAATGAACACAGTCACAAATTGATCTAGATACACATGGAATATTCAACTCACGTACTCCATGAACACTCCAAGCGCATTATACACTCAAAACAACATCACTGAATACCCATAATAACCATACTTGTTCTGAAATCAGTATCCAGAATATCTTCTGGTTTCACTCGACTCTGATGATAACTCGACCGTAAATAAATCTTGCTGAAAACACAAGTGCCAACTAACTGATCCATCAGATCATCGATTATCAGAAGTGGATACTTGATCTTGATAGTAACTTTATTCACCTGTCGATAATCAACACATAACCTCATGCTACCATCCTTCTTCTTAACTAACAATATTGGTGCTCCCCACGGTGAAAGAGTCGACCCGATAAACTTATTCCCAAGTAACTCTTCCAATTGTTTCTTTAGCTCACTCAACTCTGAAATAGACAATCTATAAGTAGCCATCACCACATGACTAGTACTGGGTACTAAGTTTATAGAAAACTCCACCTTGCACTCTGGCGGTAAATCAGTGATATCGTTGGGAAACACTTCGGGAAAATTACACATAACTGGAAGCTCTCCTAGTGTAGCTTTACTATCGATTCCCAAAGCAACAAACATAACAAACACATGTGTATCTTCTTTCAAGAATTCTTGTACTTTCTTAGTAGATATAAATAACAAATCTTCATCTCGTCCCACCTCTGGAAACATTACAGTCTTGGCAAAATAATTGATATGAACCCGATTGAACTCCAACCAACTCATTCTAAGGATAACAACAAGTTGACTCAATTGTAGACAAACCAAGTCCATCACAAAACTCTTGCCATAAATAGTCGTGGACACTTCAAACACACCAATGAAGCAGTTACTGAACCATTGCTTGGGGTGTCAATGGTCATACTTCTAACTATAGAAGATAACTTTAGATCTAATCTCTTAGCACAATCAAGTGAAACAAAAGAATGCATTGCACTCGTTCTAATAATAGCAATCAGAGGAGTATTATTGATAAAAACATGTACCTCGAATCAACCTGTCAGCACTAGTAGTCTCTGTCCCAAACAAGGAAAAAACCTTTCCTCCCGACTGAGCCTTCTTTGGTTTCTGGAAATAAGTACTGATATGGCCTTGCTCTCCACAATTGTAGCAAGTCGGAATATTACCCTTACAATCAACGATGAGGTGCAATGTCTTCTCGCACTTGTAACATTTCTTCTCAGCACTAGAGCACTCATTGGCACGATAACCTATCATACCACACCTATAACACTGGACCTAAGCAAGATATCCTCCCCCACTTAGCTTTTTCTTAGTTGTAGCTTTTTGTTTCCCTTTGTCAGCAAGAGTTATATACGACTTCCCTCAAAACTGTTCATTCCATTTCTTCTCATTAATATTCTTATAGTGAGCAGACCAGGCTCTGCTATCTTCATCATAGATTATGCACTTATTCACTAGTACAGAAAAGCGACAGATCTCCTGGTAACCAAGAACTTGTTTGATCTCGGGACGTAACCCGCTCTCAAACTTGATGCACTTCTACAGTTAGCAACATTATTATTATAATGCAGACATAATTTCACTAGCTCCTTAAACTTTAGAGCATACTCTACAACCATCGAATTCCTTTGCTTCAACTCAATGAATTCAATCTTCTTCTTGCTACACACATCCTCAGAGAAGTACTTCTCCAGAAACTGCGCTCTAAACACAATCTTGGTAACCTCAGTACCAGTAACCTCTAGTCTCTGGCATGCGTTATGTAACACCCCATTTTCTACCCAACGTTTATTAAAAATCAGAGTGCAAAATTTTCAACATAAAACAAATGAGATGTCACATTTTCAACTTGAACAACAAAACCAATAACATAAACCTGTATTTCTTTTTAAAATAGATACATAGCATTCGGCCTTCACAACTTATAAATCATATTCACTTTATTCAACTAGATCAAAACTTCAATTTATAATTATTCAAGAATTATTGTAATAACAACAATTAGGAACAACAACATAAACAAAGCATTTCCCCCCGAGTGCTACGTATCAGAGCATGACACCAACTTGAACTAACAGCGACTAAGACTTCAAACCTTCACAGCTATTCTTGCGTACCTGCTCAGTTACCCATAATAGGTAACATCATTACAGAAGGGGTGAGATATTGAAAAATATAATCAAAGGCATGATAATTAATATATTAGATTAGAATCACACCAATTTCACCGCTTCATACAACAGTCATACAACAACTATTAGTAAACAACTTAAGAGCAACTACAACTTATAACAAACAACAACTTATAACAACAACCTGTATCAAGCGACAACTTACAGCAATAACAATTTATAACAACAATAACTCACAACCATAACAACTTATATCAACAACACCAACAATCAACAACAACGTAATAATATTAACAACTTCAACATGCAACTCAATGCGACTCAACTATGCAAATGCATGTGGTACCATTTGGAGTAAACTCCCAACTTAAACATATGCCAGGTTATCGAGGCATTTTCAACTTAATCGGATGCCATCAAGGCCAACTTAAACAGGTGTCATCAAGGCCAACTTAAACAGGTGCCATCAAGGCCAACTTAAACAGGTGCCATCAAGGCCAACTTAATCAATGCAAATGTATGCATGCAACAATAACCACAACGTCACAACAACAACAACGCAATAACAACAACGAGAACAACAACTTAAACATGCACCACTTGCATCAACTTAATCCAACATTGGTCGTTCGACCTACAACTTAATCAACAACATATTCAACATCACATCACCGACATCACCACATCAACAACGTATTCAACATCAACATAAAACATTGGTCATAAGACCTACAACTTAACAGTGCCCATAAACCGGGACAATTCAACCTATTCAACTGTACCTGTAAATCAACTTAATCGACATAATTACCACAAAACAAACCAACCAAGAATACCTACTAATTTATATTAGTTATCCCGCCAATTTTCATTAAATTCCGGACAACTAATTTTCCGCTTAATTCTACTTATTCGACTAACTCCATACATCAACCAACCATAAATAACTACAACCACTTACGAATTACTTCTGCAAAATTTCAACTAATTTCGGTTAAACAATTATATCGGTTAAAACTACTAATATCACTATTCGGTACTATTTTCATCAACCTCCATTATTGCTACTAATTTCCACTGTTTCTATTTATTTGATTCCCTGATATCAAATCTCGAATGCTACTAAATCATGTTACTGTCATTAAATTCAACTCTGATACAAAACCTGCTACTGTTATTTCTAAGTCCCCACATTATTGTTATTCCTCTACATTATTAATCGGTTAACATTGTTGAGGCATATTGCACGATAACACCTAAATCGCACACATTCACGGCGGTAAAAATCAACACAACGATACGGTTTCAATTTTCTGCTATAATTGAACTAGATACAGACCTCAAAACCATTTTTCCTAGAAAGAACATCTCGTTAGCTTTCCAACGCTTCGAACGGGGGTCAAAACCGACTTACGGATCAAAAGATTTGAATTTTCCAAACTTTCCGAAACCAGAATTTTTCTGCATAACAGCCCTACGGGATTTTGTATTTTCGTCCGAAAATCTGACCGATTCAATTATTTTCTTCGAAACAAACACCTACTCATTCATACCAAACATATAGTAGTGATTTGGAACCATCAAACGTGAATTCTACGACTTTCGATCTCAATCCGAATCTTAAACCCCCAAATCTCCAAAAATGCAAAAACTTACAAAATCAACCAAATTCGATAAAACAAGCATACTCGATCACGACCTAACATTTCTCGACACAACTACGCAATCTATTCCGACTTTTGTGCGCGAAAACATCGGTTTCTATCGATTTAACTAAATTCCAACCTAAGTTTAACACTATAGGACAACAACCAAACAATCTAGCAAACATCAAATTCCACAAAAACAAAATCAATTCATCAATACACTTCAACACATTCAGTAGAAAATTATATAAATCTCAATCCCACGTATCAATTATCATATACCCAGTTATAAAATTCGAACCCCACCCTTACCTTAAAATCGGTGGCCGCTCGAATCTCCGATCGGCTTTCCGACGGCAACTTCTCGTAACCGTTTCCTCCAATTTCCTCGTTCTCCCATTCTCCCACGTTCAGTTCCTCTTTCTCTTCTTGACTAATACTTCTTCCCTTGACTAAATTCTTCTTCCATTTTTCTTATTATTAAAATAATACTAATAATAATAATCCAATACAACAACTAATGGGCCTAAGTCATACACCCCCTGAATTGCTAATCCCGACGAAAACCAAGCCCATTACCCAACATGCTCCAATAATCCATAATATCACTTATAATATTATTTCTTTGACTTTCCGACTAATATTCCGACTTAACGACTTAATTCTTCGAAACACAAAATTAACCGAAATAATAATTCGCGACCAATTACTTACTCCCGGCTTAATAGATTAATTCCGATTATCAACCAAATGGTCCAACAATTCAACTTAGTTAATTAAATAAGATAGTCTAATAAATAAATAATATTATTCTTAATATTATTCCTCCGATTTAACTGACTAAAATCCGACTTTAACTTAATAATCCCAATACACCTCTTAAAATAGTACCGACAAATCCAACTACTCTGATTAATTATCAACTTCGTCTAAATCCAATAATTAAATCCTTCAATAATTTAATTAACTAATTAATTAAATTCAGGCGTTACAACTCTCCCCCATTTAGAATATTTTCGTCCTCGAAAATTTATCCGACACGACTATTCCTACAACTTAATTCTTCCGAGTAATCAAATCTCGTCCTCGCAAGGCAACTCCACATATAACACAAACAACGGTTCTTAACCTCAACGGCGACAACAACGCGAATACTACCCAAGTGATGCAATTGACAACTAACATCGCAACACAAGAAGTAACCAACTTAAGAATTTACCGGTTTAAGAACCAGAACACAACAACATAAGAATACCAACTTAAACACAACATCAACGTAACCAAATATCAACATCAGTACAATTCACGTCTGAACAACCGCAATACACTACGCGTTCGCTGCGCACTCTGATTACTTTCAAGGTACTAACTCCACTCAGTTGACCTCCAACTTCCAATCATCAAAATCGACATAATACCAAGGCTTTCGACTTAACTCTTCGGGATCTCCTCGTTAACACCACACATAAACTACAACTTTACTATCTTTTATCAACATAGTTCCCAAAATCACCTCAGGCGCATAACAACATTACAACAACATTTGACACCCGAGTCCACTTAAATTCAACAAGATAAATCATCTTTACCAACCAAAACTCCACTTTTACAAATCAACTTATAATTTAATTTCTTGTTCTACCTGTAACTCAACTCTCACATCATCCAGCCTCAACTGAAATTTTCCATACTACTCATCAATCAAACACAGCTTCGTGCTGTCATCCTTAAATTCAACTAATATTCTAACATATGAACTTGTGTCAGCAAAAACAAACAACCTTCAAGCACTTGGCTTGACTTCGACCAATTCAACGTACATACTATACTAGTTGGCACGACATATCTATCCATCAATTATGACTCCGTCTACTATCAACAATGGATTAAGAGTGATCAGTTCCTCAATTTGTCAATAGACAGCCGACAACCATAACGGTGAAATAAATCATCAGTACCCAACACAATAGCGTACTTCAACTTGTGTCCAAAGTTCGTAAGCATAATGCTCCGCCAACTTTCTAAGGCTTACCAATGCCACTCTTAGTTTCTTTAGTTTCAACTCCGTCAACGATACAAAAATGTTCAAAATTCATTACGCATCCTCTTATGCACGTTCATAGTACTACACGACTTTAAATATTTTTCCAACACCAAATCGCTACAACATTGAGAACGATCCAATTCAGTTTGCTCCAATTACAACTTTCAACCACGGTGAAAATTCTTAGCAACACAAATCAACATTCACATTTCTCTCAACATTACCTTTACTTAACATCATCGTCTTAATCATCCTCATTCAACATAAATTGCATCTCCAAGCATTCTCCGATACAGTCACATCTTACAAATACCAACATTTTATTCTTAATAATATTCCATACTTGTTTTCATCCTTCCAAATTTTTCAGCAAATGTCGCTCAACTTCAACCACATATATCTCCTTCAATACAGATCTCTCAATCACAAAATCATATTCCAAAATGAAGAGAATTTTGTGTAGATTTCAGAACTTCAAGAATCGCGTAAATCCGACTTACGAGTAAAAAGTTATCAGCCACACAACGGGACTGGTTCAGAATTTCCGTATGCAGAATTTTCCAAAAATCAGCATCAGACCCAAACAATAAAATGCACTTTTCTCCCTCTTCACAAACCTCCTGAAGGCAAACCTTGTAAGCAAACTGTAGGGAATTTCGTAAGCTTTCCAAAAAAATCCAGAACCGCTTCCATCCGAATCACGAGTCAAAAGTTATACCTCGTTTACTGACAGCTGCTCTAAAATCACAAAAACCAGAATTTGAGGTTGATGAACATAAGTTCCATTTCCCTCTCTTGCTTCCAAGATCTACCAACATCCTCCTTTTCGTCCAACTACGAAAATCACTCAACTTTAATCCAACTATACTCAAGATATACAACTTACCGAATTAATCCACCAACTTATCATTCCATTCGGAATAATTCCTTAATTTCAATCATCTTTGATTCACCGTCCAGACTCTACACACATCTCCAACTTGACTGATACGGATTCGCGAGTCCAAACTCTCGCCGGTCCGCAATAACATCGCTCCAACATATGCACTCTTGCAAGCAACATCACCTTGAAACAACTTCTACATACCAACAACACGTACGGGAGCAAACTTCTCCCCCACTTAACTCAAACCAACCTGTAGATAACTACTAGAAACTACTAACAAACAAGCACCGACAGTGTTCCACACACATATCGAGTACTAAGGAAGAAACAACATTAGACAACGTTGGCCAGACGGACCGACCGACCTGCTCTGATACCACTAATGTAACACCCCATTTTCTACCCAACGTTTATTAAAAATCAGAGTGCAAAATTTTCAACATAAAACAAATGAGATGTCACATTTTCAACTTGAACAACAAAACCAATAACATAAACCTGTATTTCTTTTTAAAATAGATACATAGCATTCGGCCTTCACAACTTATAAATCATATTCACTTTATTCAACTAGATCAAAACTTCAATTTATAATTATTCAAGAATTATTGTAATAACAACAATTAGGAACAACAACATAAACAAAACATTCCCCCCCGAGTGCTACGTATCAGAGCATGACACCAACTTGAACTAACATCGACTAAGACTTCAAACCTTCACAGCTATTCTTGCGTACCTGCTCAGTTACCCATAATAGGTAACATCATTACAGAAGGGGTGAGATATCGAAAAATATAATCAAAGGCATGATAATTAATATATTAGATTAGAATCACACCAATTTCACTGTTTCATACAACAGTCATTCAACAACTATTAGTAAACAACTTAAGAGCAACTACAACTTATAACAAACAACAACTTATAACAACAACCTGTATCAAGCGACAACTTACAGCAATAACAATTTATAACAACAATAACTCACAACCATAACAACTTATATCAACAACACCAACAATCAACAACAACGTAATAATATTAACAACTTCAACATGCAACTTAATGCGACTCAACTATGCAAATGCATGTGGTACCATTTGGAGTAAACTCCCAACTTAAACATATGCCAGGTTATCGAGGCATTTTCAACTTAATCGGATGCCATCAAGGCCAACTTAAACAGGTGTCATCAAGGCCAACTTAAACAGGTGCCATCAAGGCCAACTTAAACAGGTGCCATCAAGGCCAACTTAATCAATGCAAATGTATGCATGCAACAATAACCACAACGTCACAACAACAACAACGCAATAACAACAACGAGAACAACAACTTAAACATGCACCACTTGCATCAACTTAATCCAACATTGGTCGTTCGACCTACAACTTAATCAACAACATATTCAACATCACATCACCGACATCACCACATCAACAACGTATTCAACATCAACATAAAACATTGGTCATAAGACCTACAACTTAACAGTGCCCATAAACCGGGACAATTCAACCTATTCAACTGTACCTGTAAATCAACTTAATCGACATAATTACCACAAAACAAACCAACCAAGAATACCTACTAATTTATATTAGTTATCCCGCCAATTTTCATTAAATTCCGGACAACTAATTTTCCGCTTAATTCTACTTATTCGACTAACTCCATACATCAACCAACCATAAATAACTACAACCACTTACGAATTACTTCTGCAAAATTTCAACTAATTTCGGTTAAACAATTATATCGGTTAAAACTACTAATATCACTATTCGGTACTATTTTCATCAACCTCCATTATTGCTACTAATTTCCACTGTTTCTATTTATTTGATTCCCTGATATCAAATCTCGAATGCTACTAAATCATGTTACTGTCATTAAATTCAACTCTGATACAAAACCTGCTACTGTTATTTCTAAGTCCCCACATTATTGTTATTCCTCTGCATTATTAATCGGTTAACATTGTTGAGGCATATTGCACGATAACACCTCAATCGCACACATTCACGACGGTAAAAATCAACACAACGATACGATTTCAATTTTCTGCTATAATTGAACTAGATACAGACCTCAAAACCATTTTTCCTAGAAAGAACATCTCGTTAGCTTTCCAACGCTTCGAACAGGGGTCAAAACCGACTTACGGATCAAAAGATATGAATTTTCCAAACTTTCCGAAACCAGAATTTTTCTGCATAACAGCCCTACGGGATTTTGTATTTTCGTTCGAAAATCTGACCGATTCAATTATTTTCTTCGAAACAAACACCTACTCATTCATACCAAACATATAGTAGTGATTTGGAACCATCAAACGTGAATTCTACGACTTTCGATCTCAATCCGAATCTTAAACCCCCAAATCTCCAAAAATGCAAAAACTTACAAAATCAACCAAATTCGATAAAACAAGCATACTCGATCACGGCCTAACATTTCTCGACACAACTACGCAATCTATTCCGACTTTCGTCCGCGAAAACATCGGTTTCTATCGATTTAACTAAATTCCAACCTAAGTTTGACACTATAGGACAACAACCAAACAATCTAGCAAACATCAAATTCCACAAAAACAAAATCAATTCATCAATACACTTCAACACATTCAGTAGAAAATTATATAAATCCCAATCCCACGTATCAATTATCATATACCCAGTTATAAAATTCGAACCCCACCCTTACCTTAAAATCGGTGGCCGCTCGAATCTCCGATCGGCTTTCCGACGGCAACTTCTCGTAACCGTTTCCTCCAATTTCCTCGTTCTCCCATTCTCCCATTCTCCCACGTTCAGTTCCTCTTTCTCTTCTTGACTAATACTTCTCCCCTTGACTAATTCTTCTTCCCTTTTTCTTATTATTAAAATAATACTAATAATAATAATCCAATACAACAACTAATGGGCCTAAGTCATACACCCCCTGAATTGCTAATCCCGACGAAAACCAAGCCCATTACCCAACATGCTCCAATAATCCATAATATCACTTATAGTATTATTTCTTTGACTTTCCGACTAATATTCCGACTTAACGACTTAATTCTTCGAAACACAAAATTAACCGAAATAATAATTCGCGACCAACTACTTACTCCCGGCTTAATAGATTAATTCCGATTATCAACCAAATGGTCCAACAATTCAACTTAGTTAATTAAATAAGATAGTCTAATAAATAAATAATATTATTCTTAATATTATTCCTCCGATTTAACTGACTAAAATCCGACTTTAACTTAATAATCCCAATACACCTCTTAAAATAGTACCGACAAATCCAACTACTCTGATTAATTATCAACTTCGTCTAAATCCAATAATTAAATCCTTCAATAATTTAATTAACTAATTAATTAAATTCAGGCGTTACAACTCTCCCCCATTTAGAATATTTTCGTCCTCGAAAATTTATCCGACACGACTATTCCTACAACTTAATTCTTCCGAGTAATCAAATCTCGTCCTCGCAAGGCAACTCCACATATAACACAAACAACGGTTCTTAACCTCAACGGCGACAACAACGCGAATACTACCCAAGTGATGCAATTGACAACTAACATCGCAACACAAGAAGTAACCAACTTAAGAATTTACCGGTTTAAGAACCAGAACACAACAACATAAGAATACCAACTTAAACACAACATCAACGTAACCAAATATCAACATCAGTACAATTCACGTCTGAACAACCGCAATACACTACGCGTTCGCTGCGCACTCGGATTACTTTCAAGGTACTAACTCCACTCAGTTGACCTCCAACTTCCAATCATCAAAATCGACATAATACCAAGGCTTTCGACTTAACTCTTCGGGATCTCCTCGTTAACACCACACATAAACTACAACTTTACTATCTTTTATCAACATAGTTCCCAAAATCACCTCAGGCGCATAACAACATTACAACAACATTTGACACCTGAGTCCACTTAAATTCAACAAGATAAATCATCTTTACCAACCAAAACTCCACTTTTACAAATCAACTTATAATTTAATTTCTTGTTCTACCTGTAACTCAACTCTCACATCATCCAGCCTCAACTGAAATTTTCCATACTACTCATCAATCAAACACAGCTTCGTGCTGTCATCCTTAAATTCAACTAATATTCTAACATATGAACTTGTGTCAGCAAAAACAAACAACCTTCAAGCACTTGGCTTGACTTCGACCAATTCAACGTACATACTATACTAGTTGGCACGACATATCTATCCATCAATTATGACTCCGTCTACTATCAACAATGGATTAAGAGTGATCAGTTCCTCAATTTGTCAATAGACAGCCGACAACCATAACGGTGAAATAAATCATCAGTACCCAACACAATAGCGTACTTCAACTTGTGTCCAAAGTTCGTAAGCATAATGCTCCGCCAACTTTCTAAGGCTTACCAATGCCACTCTTAGTTTCTTTAGTTTCAACTCCGTCAACGATACAAAAATGTTCAAAATTCATTACGCATCCTCTTATGCACGTTCATAGTACTACACGACTTTAAATATTTTTCCAACACCAAATCGCTACAACATTGAGAACGATCCAATTCAGTTTGCTCCAATTACAACTTTCAACCACGGTGAAAATTCTTAGCAACACAAATCAACATTCACATTTCTCTCAACATTACCTTTACTTAACATCATCGTCTTAATCATCCTCATTCAACATAAATTGCATCTCCAAGCATTCTCCGATACAGTCACATCTTACAAATACCAACATTTTATTCTTAATAATATTCCATACTTGTTTTCATCCTTCCAAATTTTTCAGCAAATGTCGCTCAACTTCAACCACATATATCTCCTTCAATACAGATCTCTCAATCACAAAATCATATTCCAAAATGAAGAGAATTTTGTGTAGATTTCAGAACTTCAAGAATCACGTAAATCCGACTTACGAGTAAAAAGTTATCAGCCACACAACGGGACTGGTTCAGAATTTCCGTATGCAGAAATTTTCCAAAAATCAGCATCAGACCCAAACAATAAAATGCACTTTTCTCCCTCTTCACAAACCTCCTGAAGGCAAACCTTGTAAGCAAACTGTAGGGAATTTCGTAAGCTTTCCAAAAAATCCAGAACCGCTTCCATCCGAATCACGAGTCAAAAGTTATACCTCGTTTACTGACAGCTGCTCTAAAATCACAAAAACCAGAATTTGAGGTTGATGAACATAAGTTCCATTTCCCTCTCTTGCTTCCAAGATCTACCAACATCCTCCTTTTCGTCCAACTACGAAAATCACTCAACTTTAATCCAACTATACTCAAGATATACAACTTACCGAATTAATCCACCAACTTATCATTCCATTCGGAATAATTCCTTAATTTCAATCATCTTTGATTCACCGTCCAGACTCTACACACATCTCCAACTTGACTGATACAGATTCGCGAGTCCAAACTCTCGCCGGTCCGCAATAACATCGCTCCAACATATGCACTCTTGCAAGCAACATCACCTTGAAACAACTTCTACATACCAACAACACGTACGGGAGCAAACTTCTCCCCCACTTAACTCAAACCAACCTGTAGATAACTACTAGAAACTACTAACAAACAAGCACCGACAGTGTTCCACACACATGTCGAGTACTAAGGAAGAAACAACATTAGACAACGTTGGCCCGACGGACCGACCGACCTGCTCTGATACCACTAATGTAACACCCCATTTTCTACCCAACGTTTATTAAAAATCAGAGTGCAAAATTTTCAACATAAAACAAATGAGATGTCACATTTTCAACTTGAACAACAAAACCAATAACATAAACCTGTATTTCTTTTTAAAATAGATACATAGCATTCGGCCTTCACAACTTATAAATCATATTCACTTTATTCAACTAGATCAAAACTTCAATTTATAATTATTCAAGAATTATTGTAATAACAACAATTAGGAACAACAACATAAACAAAACATTCCCCCCCGAGTGCTACGTATCAGAGCATGACACCAACTTGAACTAACATCGACTAAGACTTCAAACCTTCACAGCTATTCTTGCGTACCTGCTCAGTTACCCATAATAGGTAACATCATTACAGAAGGGGTGAGATATCGAAAAATATAATCAAAGGCATGATAATTAATATATTAGATTAGAATCACACCAATTTCACTGTTTCATACAACAGTCATACAACAACTATTAGTAA
The DNA here is from genome assembly GCA_022829125.1 of Lathyrus tuberosus. NCBI lineage: Eukaryota > Viridiplantae > Streptophyta > Magnoliopsida > Fabales > Fabaceae > Lathyrus > Lathyrus tuberosus. The sequence goes on from JALAZF010000115.1 coordinate 10,594,449, forward strand.
ACAACTTAAGAGCAACTACAACTTATAACAAACAACAACTTATAACAACAACCTGTATCAAGCGACAACTTACAGCAATAACAATTTATAACAACAATAACTCACAACCATAACAACTTATATCAACAACACCAACAATCAACAACAACGTAATAATATTAACAACTTCAACATGCAACTTAATGCGACTCAACTATGCAAATGCATGTGGTACCATTTGGAGTAAACTCCCAACTTAAACATATGCCAGGTTATCGAGGCATTTTCAACTTAATCGGATGCCATCAAGGCCAACTTAAACAGGTGTCATCAAGGCCAACTTAAACAGGTGCCATCAAGGCCAACTTAAACAGGTGCCATCAAGGCCAACTTAATCAATGCAAATGTATGCATGCAACAATAACCACAACGTCACAACAACAACAACGCAATAACAACAACGAGAACAACAACTTAAACATGCACCACTTGCATCAACTTAATCCAACATTGGTCGTTCGACCTACAACTTAATCAACAACATATTCAACATCACATCACCGACATCACCACATCAACAACGTATTCAACATCAACATAAAACATTGGTCATAAGACCTACAACTTAACAGTGCCCATAAACCGGGACAATTCAACCTATTCAACTGTACCTGTAAATCAACTTAATCGACATAATTACCACAAAACAAACCAACCAAGAATACCTACTAATTTATATTAGTTATCCCGCCAATTTTCATTAAATTCCGGACAACTAATTTTCCGCTTAATTCTACTTATTCGACTAACTCCATACATCAACCAACCATAAATAACTACAACCGCTTACGAATTACTTCTGCAAAATTTCAACTAATTTCGGTTAAACAATTATATCGGTTAAAACTACTAATATCACTATTCGGTACTATTTTCATCAACCTCCATTATTGCTACTAATTTCCACTGTTTCTATTTATTTGATTCCCTGATATCAAATCTCGAATGCTACTAAATCATGTTACTGTCATTAAATTCAACTCTGATACAAAACCTGCTACTGTTATTTCTAAGTCCCCACATTATTGTTATTCCTCTGCATTATTAATCGGTTAACATTGTTGAGGCATATTGCACGATAACACCTCAATCGCACACATTCACGACGTTAAAAATCAACACAACGATACGGTTTCAATTTTCTGCTATAATTGAACTAGATACAGACCTCAAAACCATTTTTCCTAGAAAGAATATCTCGTTAGCTTTCCAACGCTTCGAACGGGGGTCAAAACCGACTTACGGATCAAAAGATATGAATTTTCCAAACTTTCCGAAACCAGAATTTTTCTGCATAACAGCCCTACGGGATTTTGTATTTTCGTTCGAAAATCTGACCGATTCAATTATTTTCTTCGAAACAAACACCTACTCATTCATACCAAACATATAGTAGTGATTTGGAACCATCAAACGTGAATTCTACGACTTTCGATCTCAATCCGAATCTTAAACCCCCAAATCTCCAAAAATGCAAAAACTTACAAAATCAACCAAATTCGATAAAACAAGCATACTCGATCACGGCCTAACATTTCTCGACACAACTACGCAATCTATTCCGACTTTCGTCCGCGAAAACATCGGTTTCTATCGATTTAACTAAATTCCAACCTAAGTTTGACACTATAGGACAACAACCAAACAATCTAGCAAACATCAAATTCCACAAAAACAAAATCAATTCATCAATACACTTCAACACATTCAGTAGAAAATTATATAAATCCCAATCCCACGTATCAATTATCATATACCCAGTTATAAAATTCGAACCCCACCCTTACCTTAAAATCGGTGGCCGCTCGAATCTCCGATCGGCTTTCCGACGGCAACTTCTCGTAACCGTTTCCTCCAATTTCCTCGTTCTCCCATTCTCCCATTCTCCCACGTTCAGTTCCTCTTTCTCTTCTTGACTAATACTTCTCCCCTTGACTAATTCTTCTTCCCTTTTTCTTATTATTAAAATAATACTAATAATAATAATCCAATACAACAACTAATGGGCCTAAGTCATACACCCCCTGAATTGCTAATCCCGACGAAAACCAAGCCCATTACCCAACATGCTCCAATAATCCATAATATCACTTATAGTATTATTTCTTTGACTTTCCGACTAATATTCCGACTTAACGACTTAATTCTTCGAAACACAAAATTAACCGAAATAATAATTCGCGACCAACTACTTACTCCCGGCTTAATAGATTAATTCCGATTATCAACCAAATGGTCCAACAATTCAACTTAGTTAATTAAATAAGATAGTCCAATAAATAAATAATATTATTCTTAATATTATTCCTCCGATTTAACTGACTAAAATCCGACTTTAACTTAATAATCCCAATACACCTCTTAAAATAGTACCGACAAATCCAACTACTCTGATTAATTATCAACTTCGTCTAAATCCAATAATTAAATCCTTCAATAATTTAATTAACTAATTAATTAAATTCAGGCGTTACAACTCTCCCCCATTTAGAATATTTTCGTCCTCGAAAATTTATCCGACACGACTATTCCAACAACTTAATTCTTCCGAGTAATCAAATCTCGTCCTCGCAAGGCAACTCCACATATAACACAAACAACGGTTCTTAACCTCAACGGCGACAACAACGCGAATACTACCCAAGTGATGCAATTGACAACTAACATCGCAACACAAGAAGTAACCAACTTAAGAATTTACCGGTTTAAGAACCAGAACACAACAACATAAGAATACCAACTTAAACACAACATCAACGTAACCAAATATCAACATCAGTACAATTCACGTCTGAACAACCGCAATACACTACGCGTTCGCTGCGCACTCTGATTACTTTCAAGGTACTAACTCCACTCAGTTGACCTCCAACTTCCAATCATCAAAATCGACATAATACCAAGGCTTTCGACTTAACTCTTCGGGATCTCCTCGTTAACACCACACATAAACTACAACTTTACTATCTTTTATCAACATAGTTCCCAAAATCACCTCAGGCGCATAACAACATTACAACAACATTTGACACCTGAGTCCACTTGAATTCAACAAGATAAATCATCTTTACCAACCAAAACTCCACTTTTACAAATCAACTTATAATTTAATTTCTTGTTCTACCTGTAACTCAACTCTCACATCATCCAGCCTCAACTGAAATTTTCCATACTACTCATCAATCAAACACAGCTTCGTGCTGTCATCCTTAAATTCAACTAATATTCTAACATATGAACTTGTGTCAGCAAAAACAAACAACCTTCAAGCACTTGGCTTGACTTCGACCAATTCAACGTACATACTATACTAGTTGGCACGACATATCTATCCATCAATTATGACTCCGTCTACTATCAACAATGGATTAAGAGTGATCAGTTCCTCAATTTGTCAATAGACAGCCGACAACCATAACGGTGAAATAAATCATCAGTACCCAACACAATAGCGTACTTCAACTTGTGTCCAAAGTTCGTAAGCATAATGCTCCGCCAACTTTCTAAGGCTTACCAATGCCACTCTTAGTTTCTTTAGTTTCAACTCCGTCAACGATACAAAAATGTTCAAAATTCATTACGCATCCTCTTATGCACGTTCATAGTACTACACGACTTTAAATATTTTTCCAACACCAAATCGCTACAACATTGAGAACGATCCAATTCAGTTTGCTCCAATTACAACTTTCAACCACGGTGAAAATTCTTAGCAACACAAATCAACATTCACATTTCTCTCAACATTACCTTTACTTAACATCATCGTCTTAATCATCCTCATTCAACATAAATTGCATCTCCAAGCATTCTCCGATACAGTCACATCTTACAAATACCAACATTTTATTCTTAATAATATTCCATACTTGTTTTCATCCTTCCAAATTTTTCAGCAAGTGTCGCTCAACTTCAACCACATATATCTCCTTCAATACAGATCTCTCAATCACAAAATCATATTCCAAAATGAAGAGAATTTTGTGTAGATTTCAGAACTTCAAGAATCGCGTAAATCCGACTTACGAGTAAAAAGTTATCAGCCACACAACGGGACTGGTTCAGAATTTCCGTATGCAGAATTTTCCAAAAATCAGCATCAGACCCAAACAATAAAATGCACTTTTCTCCCTCTTCACAAACCTCCTGAAGGCAAACCTTGTAAGCAAACTGTAGGGAATTTCGTAAGCTTTCCAAAAAATCCAGAACCGCTTCCATCCGAATCACGAGTCAAAAGTTATACCTCGTTTACTGGCAGCTGCTCTAAAATCACAAAAACCAGAATTTGAGGTTGATGAACATAAGTTCCATTTCCCTCTCTTGCTTCCAAGATCTACCAACATCCTCCTTTTCGTCCAACTACGAAAATCACTCAACTTTAATCCAACTATACTCAAGATATACAACTTACCGAATTAATCCACCAACTTATCATTCCATTCGGAATAATTCCTTAATTTCAATCATCTTTGATTCACCGTCCAGACTCTACACACATCTCCAACTTGACTGATACGGATTCGCGAGTCCAAACTCTCGCCGGTCCGCAATAACATCGCTCCAACATATGCACTCTTGCAAGCAACATCACCTTGAAACAACTTCTACATACCAACAACACGTACGGGAGCAAACTTCTCCCCCACTTAACTCAAACCAACCTGTAGATAACTACTAGAAACTACTAACAAACAAGCACCGACAGTGTTCCACACACATATCGAGTACTAAGGAAGAAACAACATTAGACAACGTTGGCCAGACGGACCGACCGACCTGCTCTGATACCACTAATGTAACACCCCATTTTCTACCCAACGTTTATTAAAAATCAGAGTGCAAAATTTTCAACATAAAACAAATGAGATGTCACATTTTCAACTTGAACAACAAAACCAATAACATAAACCTGTATTTCTTTTTAAAATAGATACATAGCATTCGGCCTTCACAACTTATAAATCATATTCACTTTATTCAACTAGATCAAAACTTCAATTTATAATTATTCAAGAATTATTGTAATAACAACAATTAGGAACAACAACATAAACAAAACATTCCCCCCCGAGTGCTACGTATCAGAGCATGACACCAACTTGAACTAACATCGACTAAGACTTCAAACCTTCACAGCTATTCTTGCGTACCTGCTCAGTTACCCATAATAGGTAACATCATTACAGAAGGGGTGAGATATCGAAAAATATAATCAAAGGCATGATAATTAATATATTAGATTAGAATCACACCAATTTCACTGTTTCATACAACAGTCATACAACAACTATTAGTAAACAACTTAAGAGCAACTACAACTTATAACAAACAACAACTTATAACAACAACCTGTATCAAGCGACAACTTACAGCAATAACAATTTATAACAACAATAACTCACAACCATAACAACTTATATCAACAACACCAACAATCAACAACAACGTAATAATATTAACAACTTCAACATGCAACTTAATGCGACTCAACTATGCAAATGCATGTGGTACCATTTGGAGTAAACTCCCAACTTAAACATATGCCAGGTTATCGAGGCATTTTCAACTTAATCGGATGCCATCAAGGCCAACTTAAACAGGTGTCATCAAGGCCAACTTAAACAGGTGCCATCAAGGCCAACTTAAACAGGTGCCATCAAGGCCAACTTAATCAATGCAAATGTATGCATGCAACAATAACCACAACGTCACAACAACAACAACGCAATAACAACAACGAGAACAACAACTTAAACATGCATCACTTGCATCAACTTAATCCAACATTGGTCGTTCGACCTACAACTTAATCAACAACATATTCAACATCACATCACCGACATCACCACATCAACAACGTATTCAACATCAACATAAAACATTGGTCATAAGACCTACAACTTAACAGTGCCCATAAACCGGGACAATTCAACCTATTCAACTGTACCTGTAAATCAACTTAATCGACATAATTACCACAAAACAAACCAACCAAGAATACCTACTAATTTATATTAGTTATCCCGCCAATTTTCATTAAATTCCGGACAACTAATTTTCCGCTTAATTCTACTTATTCGACTAACTCCATACATCAACCAACCATAAATAACTACAACCACTTACGAATTACTTCTGCAAAATTTCAACTAATTTCGGTTAAACAATTATATCGGTTAAAACTACTAATATCACTATTCGGTACTATTTTCATCAACCTCCATTATTGCTACTAATTTCCACTGTTTCTATTTATTTGATTCCCTGATATCAAATCTCGAATGCTACTAAATCATGTTACTGTCATTAAATTCAACTCTGATACAAAACCTGCTACTGTTATTTCTAAGTCCCCACATTATTGTTATTCCTCTGCATTATTAATCGGTTAACATTGTTGAGGCATATTGCACGATAACACCTCAATCGCACACATTCACGACGGTAAAAATCAACACAACGATACGGTTTCAATTTTCTGCTATAATTGAACTAGATACAGACCTCAAAACCATTTTTCCTAGAAAGAACATCTCGTTAGCTTTCCAACGCTTCGAACGGGGGTCAAAACCGACTTACGGATCAAAAGATATGAATTTTCCAAACTTTCCGAAACCAGAATTTTTCTGCATAACAGCCCTACGGGATTTTGTATTTTCGTTCGAAAATCTGACCGATTCAATTATTTTCTTCGAAACAAACACCTACTCATTCATACCAAACATATAGTAGTGATTTGGAACCATCAAACGTGAATTCTACGACTTTCGATCTCAATCCGAATCTTAAACCCCCAAATCTCCAAAAATGCAAAAACTTACAAAATCAACCAAATTCGATAAAACAAGCATACTCGATCACGGCCTAACATTTCTCGACACAACTACGCAATCTATTCCGACTTTCGTCCGCGAAAACATCGGTTTCTATCGATTTAACTAAATTCCAACCTAAGTTTGACACTATAGGACAACAACCAAACAATCTAGCAAACATCAAATTCCACAAAAACAAAATCAATTCATCAATACACTTCAACACATTCAGTAGAAAATTATATAAATCCCAATCCCACGTATCAATTATCATATACCCAGTTATAAAATTCGAACCCCACCCTTACCTTAAAATCGGTGGCCGCTCGAATCTCCGATCGGCTTTCCGACGGCAACTTCTCGTAACCGTTTCCTCCAATTTCCTCGTTCTCCCATTCTCCCATTCTCCCACGTTCAGTTCCTCTTTCTCTTCTTGACTAATACTTCTCCCCTTGACTAATTCTTCTTCCCTTTTTCTTATTATTAAAATAATACTAATAATAATAATCCAATACAACAACTAATGGGCCTAAGTCATACACCCCCTGAATTGCTAATCCCGACGAAAACCAAGCCCATTACCCAACATGCTCCAATAATCCATAATATCACTTATAGTATTATTTCTTTGACTTTCCGACTAATATTCCGACTTAACGACTTAATTCTTCGAAACACAAAATTAACCGAAATAATAATTCGCGACCAACTACTTACTCCCGGCTTAATAGATTAATTCCGATTATCAACCAAATGGTCCAACAATTCAACTTAGTTAATTAAATAAGATAGTCCAATAAATAAATAATATTATTCTTAATATTATTCCTCCGATTTAACTGACTAAAATCCGACTTTAACTTAATAATCCCAATACACCTCTTAAAATAGTACCGACAAATCCAACTACTCTGATTAATTATCAACTTCGTCTAAATCCAATAATTAAATCCTTCAATAATTTAATTAACTAATTAATTAAATTCAGGCGTTACAACTCTCCCCCATTTAGAATATTTTCGTCCTCGAAAATTTATCCGACACGACTATTCCAACAACTTAATTCTTCCGAGTAATCAAATATCGTCCTCGCAAGGCAACTCCACATATAACACAAACAACGGTTCTTAACCTCAACGGCGACAACAACGCGAATACTACCCAAGTGATGCAATTGACAACTAACATCGCAACACAAGAAGTAACCAACTTAAGAATTTACCGGTTTAAGAACCAGAACACAACAACATAAGAATACCAACTTAAACACAACATCAACGTAACCAAATATCAACATCAGTACAATTCACGTCTGAACAACCGCAATACACTACGCGTTCGCTGCGCACTCTGATTACTTTCAAGGTACTAACTCCACTCAGTTGACCTCCAACTTCCAATCATCAAAATCGACATAATACCAAGGCTTTCGACTTAACTCATCGGGATCTCCTCGTTAACACCACACATAAACTACAACTTTACTATCTTTTATCAACATAGTTCCCAAAATCACCTCAGGCGCATAACAACATTACAACAACATTTGACACCTGAGTCCACTTAAATTCAACAAGATAAATCATCTTTACCAACCAAAACTCCACTTTTACAAATCAACTTATAATTTAATTTCTTGTTCTACCTGTAACTCAACTCTCACATCATCCAGCCTCAACTGAAATTTTCCATACTACTCATCAATCAAACACAGCTTCGTGCTGTCATCCTTAAATTCAACTAATATTCTAACATATGAACTTGTGTCAGCAAAAACAAACAACCTTCAAGCACTTGGCTTGACTTCGACCAATTCAACGTACATACTATACTAGTTGGCACGACATATCTATCCATCAATTATGACTCCGTCTACTATCAACAATGGATTAAGAGTGATCAGTTCCTCAATTTGTCAATAGACAGCCGACAACCATAACGGTGAAATAAATCATCAGTACCCAACACAATAGCGTACTTCAACTTGTGTCCAAAGTTCGTAAGCATAATGCTCCGCCAACTTTCTAAGGCTTACCAATGCCACTCTTAGTTTCTTTAGTTTCAACTCCGTCAACGATACAAAAATGTTCAAAATTCATTACGCATCCTCTTATGCACGTTCATAGTACTACACGACTTTAAATATTTTTCCAACACAAAATCGCTACAACATTGAGAACGATCCAATTCAGTTTGCTCCAATTACAACTTTCAACCACGGTGAAAATTCTTAGCAACACAAATCAACATTCACATTTCTCTCAACATTACCTTTACTTAACATCATCGTCTTAATCATCCTCATTCAACATAAATTGCATCTCCAAGCATTCTCCGATACAGTCACATCTTACAAATACCAACATTTTATTCTTAATAATATTCCATACTTGTTTTCATCCTTCCAAATTTTTCAGCAAATGTCGCTCAACTTCAACCATATATATCTCCTTCAATACAGATCTCTCAATCACAAAATCATATTCCAAAATGAAGAGAATTTTGTGTAGATTTCAGAACTTCAAGAATCGCGTAAATCCGACTTACGAGTAAAAAGTTATCAGCCACACAACGGGACTGGTTCAGAATTTCCGTATGCAGAATTTTCCAAAAATCAGCATCAGACCCAAACAATAAAATGCACTTTTCTCCCCCTTCACAAACCTCCTGAAGGCAAACCTTGTAAGCAAACTGTAGGGAATTTCGTAAGCTTTCCAAAAAATCCAGAACCGCTTCCATCCGAATCACGAGTCAAAAGTTATACCTCGTTTACTGACAGCTGCTCTAAAATCACAAAAACCAGAATTTGAGGTTGATGAACATAAGTTCCATTTCCCTCTCTTGCTTCCAAGATCTACCAACAGCTTCCTTTTCGTCCAACTACGAAAATCACTCAACTTTAATCCAACTATACTCAAGATATACAACTTACCGAATTAATCCACCAACTTATCATTCCATTCGGAATAATTCCTTAATTTCAATCATCTTTGATTCACCGTCCAGACTCTACACACATCTCCAACTTGACTGATACGGATTCGCGAGTCCAAACTCTCGCCGGTCCGCAATAACATCGCTCCAACATATGCACTCTTGCAAGCAACATCGCCTTGAAACAACTTCTACATACCAACAACACGTACGGGAGCAAACTTCTCCCCCACTTAATTCAAACCAACCTGTAGACAACTACTAGAAACTACTAACAAACAAGCACCGACAGTGTTCCACACACATGTCGAGTACTAAGGAAGAAACAACATTAGACAACGTTGGCCAGACGGACCGACCGACCTGCTCTGATACCACTAATGTAACACCCTATTTTCTACCCAACGTTTATTAAAAATCAGAGTGCAAAATTTTCAACATAAAACAAATGAGATGTCACATTTTCAACTTGAACAACAAAACCAATAACATAAACCTGTATTTCTTTTTAAAATAGATACATAGCATTCGGCCTTCACAACTTATAAATCATATTCACTTTATTCAACTAGATCAAAACTTCAATTTATAATTATTCAAGAATTATTGTAATAACAACAATTAGGAACAACAACATAAACAAAACATTCCCCCCCGAGTGCTACGTATCAGAGCATGACACCAACTTGAACTAACAGCGACTAAGACTTCAAACCTTCACAGCTATTCTTGCGTACCTGCTCAGTTACCCATAATAGGTAACATCATTACAGAAGGGGTGAGATATCGAAAAATATAATCAAAGGCATGATAATTAATATATTAGATTAGAATCACACCAATTTCACCGCTTCATACAACAGTCATACAACAACTATTAGTAAACAACTTAAGAGCAACTACAACTTATAACAAACAACAACTTATAACAACAACCTGTATCAAGCGACAACTTACAGCAATAACAATTTATAACAACAATAACTCACAACCATAACAACTTATATCAACAACACCAACAATCAACAACAACGTAATAATATTAACAACTTCAACATGCAACTCAATGCGACTCAACTATGCAAATGCATGTGGTACCATTTGGAGTAAACTCCCAACTTAAACATATGCCAGGTTATCGAGGCATTTTCAACTTAATCGGATGCCATCAAGGCCAACTTAAACAGGTGTCATCAAGGCCAACTTAAACAGGTGCCATCAAGGCCAACTTAAACAGGTGCCATCAAGGCCAACTTAATCAATGCAAATGTATGCATGCAACAATAACCACAACGTCACAACAACAACAACGCAATAACAACAACGAGAACAACAACTTAAACATGCACCACTTGCATCAACTTAATCCAACATTGGTCGTTCGACCTACAACTTAATCAACAACATATTCAACATCACATCACCGACATCACCACATCAACAACGTATTCAACATCAACATAAAACATTGGTCATAAGACCTACAACTTAACAGTGCCCATAAACCGGGACAATTCAACCTATTCAACTGTACCTGTAAATCAACTTAATCGACATAATTACCACAAAACAAACCAACCAAGAATACCTACTAATTTATATTAGTTATCCCGCCAATTTTCATTAAATTCCGGACAACTAATTTTCCGCTTAATTCTACTTATTCGACTAACTCCATACATCAACCAACCATAAATAACTACAACCACTTACGAATTACTTCTGCAAAATTTCAACTAATTTCGGTTAAACAATTATATCGGTTAAAACTACTAATATCACTATTCGGTACTATTTTCATCAACCTCCATTATTGCTACTAATTTCCACTGTTTCTATTTATTTGATTCCCTGATATCAAATCTCGAATGCTACTTAATCATGTTACTGTCATTAAATTCAACTCTGATACAAAACCTGCTACTGTTATTTCTAAGACCCCACATTATTGTTATTCCTCTGCATTATTAATCGGTTAACATTGTTGAGGCATATTGCACGATAACACCTCAATCGCACACATTCACGGCGGTAAAAATCAACACAACGATACGGTTTCAATTTTATGCTATAATTGAACTAGATACATACCTCAAAACCATTTTTCCTAGAAAGAACATCTCGTTAGCTTTCCAACGCTTCGAACGGGGGTCAAAACCGACTTACGGATCAAAAGATATGAATTTTCCAAACTTTCCGAAACCAAAATTTTTCTGCATAACAGCCCTACGGGATTTTGTATTTTCGTCCGAAAATCTGACCGATTCAATTATTTTCTTCGAAACAAACACCTACTCATTCATACCAAACATATAGTAGTGATTTGGAACCATCAAACGTGAATTCTACGACTTTCGATCTCAATCCGAATCTTAAACCCCCAAATCTCCAAAAATGCAAAAACTTACAAAATCAACCAAATTCGATAAAACAAGCATACTCGATCACGGCCTAACATTTCTCGACACAACTACGCAATCTATTCCGACTTTCGTCCGCGAAAACATCGGTTTCTATCGATTTAACTAAATTCCAACCTAAGTTTAACACTATAGGACAACAACCAAACAATCTAGCAAACATCAAATTCCACAAAAACAAAATCAATTCATCAATACACTTCAACACATTCAGTAGAAAATTATATACATCCCAATCCCACGTATCAATTATCATATACCCAGTTATAAAATTCGAACCCCACCCTTACCTTAAAATCGGTGGCCGCTCGAATCTCCGATCGGCTTTCCGACGGCAACTTCTCGTAACCGTTTCCTCCAATTTCCTCGTTCTCCCATTCTCCCATTCTCCCACGTTCAGTTCCTCTTTCTCTTCTTGACTAATACTTCTCCCCTTGACTAATTCTTCTTCCCTTTTTCTTATTATTAAAATAATACTAATAATAATAATCCAATACAACAACTAATGGGCTTAAGTCATACACCCCCTGAATTGCTAATCCCGACGAAAACCAAGCGCATTACCCAACATGCTCCAATAATCCATAATATCACTTATAATATTATTTCTTTGACTTTCCGACTAATATTCCGACTTAACGACTTAATTCTTCGAAACACAAAATTAACCGAAATAATAATTCGCGACCAACTACTTACTCCCGGCTTAATAGATTAATTCTGATTATCAACCAAATGGTCCAACAATTCAACTTAGTTAATTAAATAAGATAGTCCAATAAATAAATAATATTATTCTTAATATTATTCCTCCGATTTAACTGACTAAAATCCGACTTTAACTTAATAATCCCAATACACCTCTTAAAATAGTACCGACAAATCCAACTACTCTGATTAATTATCAACTTCGTCTAAATCCAATAATTAAATCCTTCAATAATTTAATTAACTAATTAATTAAATTCAGGCGTTACAACTCTCCCCCATTTAGAATATTTTCGTCCTCGAAAATTTATCCGACACGACTATTCCAACAACTTAATTCTTCCGAGTAATCAAATCTCGTCCTCGCAAGGCAAATCCACATATAACACAAACAACGGTTCTTAACCTCAACGGCGACAACAACGCGAATACTACCCAAGTGATGCAATTGACAACTAACATCGCAACACAAGAAGTAACCAACTTAAGAATTTACCGGTTTAAGAACCAGAACACAACAACATAAGAATACCAACTTAAACACAACATCAACGTAACCAAATATCAACATCAGTACAATTCACGTCTGAACAACCGCAATACACTACGCGTTCGCTGCGCACTCGGATTACTTTCAAGGTACTAACTCCACTCAGTTGACCTCCAACTTCCAATCATCAAAATCGACATAATACCAAGGCTTTCGACTTAACTCTTCGGGATCTCCTCGTTAACACCACACATAAACTACAACTTTACTATCTTTTATCAACATAGTTCCCAAAATCACCTCAGGCGCATAACAACATTACAACAACATTTGACACCTGAGTCCACTTAAATTCAACAAGATAAATCATCTTTACCAACCAAAACTCCACTTTTACAAATCAACTTATAATTTAATTTCTTGTTCTACCTGTAACTCAACTCTCACATCATCCAGCCTCAACTGAAATTTTCCATACTACACATCAATCAAACACAGCTTCGTGCTGTTATCCTTAAATTCAACTAATATTCTAACATATGAACTTGTGTCAGCAAAAACAAACAACCTTCAAGCACTTGGCTTGACTTCGACCAATTCAACGTACATACTATACTAGTTGGCACGACATATCTATCCATCAATTATGACTCCGTCTACTATCAACAATGGATTAAGAGTGATCAGTTCCTCAATTTGTCAATAGACAGCCGACAACCATAACGGTGAAATAAATCATCAGTACCCAACACAATAGCGTACTTCAACTTGTGTCCAAAGTTCGTAAGCATAATGCTCCGCCAACTTTCTAAGGCTTACCAATGCCACTCTTAGTTTCTTTAGTTTCAACTCCGTCAACGATACAAAAATGTTCAAAATTCATTACGCATCCTCTTATGCACGTTCATAGTACTACACGACTTTAAATATTTTTCCAACACAAAATCGCTACAACATTGAGAACGATCCAATTCAGTTTGCTCCAATTACAACTTTCAACCACGGTGAAAATTCTTAGCAACACAAATCAACATTCACATTTCTCTCAACATTACCTTTACTTAACATCATCGTCTTAATCATCCTCATTCAACATAAATTGCATCTCCAAGCATTCTCCGATACAGTCACATCTTACAAATACCAACATTTTATTCTTAATAATATTCCATACTTGTTTTCATCCTTCCAAATTTTTCAGCAAATGTCGCTCAACTTCAACCATATATATCTCCTTCAATACAGATCTCTCAATCACAAAATCATATTCCAAAATGAAGAGAATTTTGTGTAGATTTCAGAACTTCAAGAATCGCGTAAATCCGACTTACGAGTAAAAAGTTATCAGCCACACAACGGGACTGGTTCAGAATTTCCGTATGCAGAATTTTCCAAAAATCAGCATCAGACCCAAACAATAAAATGCACTTTTCTCCCCCTTCACAAACCTCCTGAAGGCAAACCTTGTAAGCAAACTGTAGGGAATTTCGTAAGCTTTCCAAAAAATCCAGAACCGCTTCCATCCGAATCACGAGTCAAAAGTTATACCTCGTTTACTGACAGCTGCTCTAAAATCACAAAAACCAGAATTTGAGGTTGATGAACATAAGTTCCATTTCCCTCTCTTGCTTCCAAGATCTACCAACAGCTTCCTTTTCGTCCAACTACGAAAATCACTCAACTTTAATCCAACTATACTCAAGATATACAACTTACCGAATTAATCCACCAACTTATCATTCCATTCGGAATAATTCCTTAATTTCAATCATCTTTGATTCACCGTCCAGACTCTACACACATCTCCAACTTGACTGATACGGATTCGCGAGTCCAAACTCTCGCCGGTCCGCAATAACATCGCTCCAACATATGCACTCTTGCAAGCAACATCGCCTTGAAACAACTTCTACATACCAACAACACGTACGGGAGCAAACTTCTCCCCCACTTAATTCAAACCAACCTGTAGACAACTACTAGAAACTACTAACAAACAAGCACCGACAGTGTTCCACACACATGTCGAGTACTAAGGAAGAAACAACATTAGACAACGTTGGCCAGACGGACCGACCGACCTGCTCTGATACCACTAATGTAACACCCTATTTTCTACCCAACGTTTATTAAAAATCAGAGTGCAAAATTTTCAACATAAAACAAATGAGATGTCACATTTTCAACTTGAACAACAAAACCAATAACATAAACCTGTATTTCTTTTTAAAATAGATACATAGCATTCGGCCTTCACAACTTATAAATCATATTCACTTTATTCAACTAGATCAAAACTTCAATTTATAATTATTCAAGAATTATTGTAATAACAACAATTAGGAACAACAACATAAACAAAACATTCCCCCCCGAGTGCTACGTATCAGAGCATGACACCAACTTGAACTAACAGCGACTAAGACTTCAAACCTTCACAGCTATTCTTGCGTACCTGCTCAGTTACCCATAATAGGTAACATCATTACAGAAGGGGTGAGATATCGAAAAATATAATCAAAGGCATGATAATTAATATATTAGATTAGAATCACACCAATTTCACCGCTTCATACAACAGTCATACAACAACTATTAGTAAACAACTTAAGAGCAACTACAACTTATAACAAACAACAACTTATAACAACAACCTGTATCAAGCGACAACTTACAGCAATAACAATTTATAACAACAATAACTCACAACCATAACAACTTATATCAACAACACCAACAATCAACAACAACGTAATAATATTAACAACTTCAACATGCAACTCAATGCGACTCAACTATGCAAATGCATGTGGTACCATTTGGAGTAAACTCCCAACTTAAACATATGCCAGGTTATCGAGGCATTTTCAACTTAATCGGATGCCATCAAGGCCAACTTAAACAGGTGTCATCAAGGCCAACTTAAACAGGTGCCATCAAGGCCAACTTAAACAGGTGCCATCAAGGCCAACTTAATCAATGCAAATGTATGCATGCAACAATAACCACAACGTCACAACAACAACAACGCAATAACAACAACGAGAACAACAACTTAAACATGCACCACTTGCATCAACTTAATCCAACATTGGTCGTTCGACCTACAACTTAATCAACAACATATTCAACATCACATCACCGACATCACCACATCAACAACGTATTCAACATCAACATAAAACATTGGTCATAAGACCTACAACTTAACAGTGCCCATAAACCGGGACAATTCAACCTATTCAACTGTACCTGTAAATCAACTTAATCGACATAATTACCACAAAACAAACCAACCAAGAATACCTACTAATTTATATTAGTTATCCCGCCAATTTTCATTAAATTCCGGACAACTAATTTTCCGCTTAATTCTACTTATTCGACTAACTCCATACATCAACCAACCATAAATAACTACAACCACTTACGAATTACTTCTGCAAAATTTCAACTAATTTCGGTTAAACAATTATATCGGTTAAAACTACTAATATCACTATTCGGTACTATTTTCATCAACCTCCATTATTGCTACTAATTTCCACTGTTTCTATTTATTTGATTCCCTGATATCAAATCTCGAATGCTACTTAATCATGTTACTGTCATTAAATTCAACTCTGATACAAAACCTGCTACTGTTATTTCTAAGACCCCACATTATTGTTATTCCTCTGCATTATTAATCGGTTAACATTGTTGAGGCATATTGCACGATAACACCTCAATCGCACACATTCACGGCGGTAAAAATCAACACAACGATACGGTTTCAATTTTATGCTATAATTGAACTAGATACATACCTCAAAACCATTTTTCCTAGAAAGAACATCTCGTTAGCTTTCCAACGCTTCGAACGGGGGTCAAAACCGACTTACGGATCAAAAGATATGAATTTTCCAAACTTTCCGAAACCAAAATTTTTCTGCATAACAGCCCTACGGGATTTTGTATTTTCGTCCGAAAATCTGACCGATTCAATTATTTTCTTCGAAACAAACACCTACTCATTCATACCAAACATATAGTAGTGATTTGGAACCATCAAACGTGAATTCTACGACTTTCGATCTCAATCCGAATCTTAAACCCCCAAATCTCCAAAAATGCAAAAACTTACAAAATCAACCAAATTCGATAAAACAAGCATACTCGATCACGGCCTAACATTTCTCGACACAACTACGCAATCTATTCCGACTTTCGTCCGCGAAAACATCGGTTTCTATCGATTTAACTAAATTCCAACCTAAGTTTAACACTATAGGACAACAACCAAACAATCTAGCAAACATCAAATTCCACAAAAACAAAATCAATTCATCAATACACTTCAACACATTCAGTAGAAAATTATATAAATCCCAATCCCACGTATCAATTATCATATACCCAGTTATAAAATTCGAACCCCACCCTTACCTTAAAATCGGTGGCCGCTCGAATCTCCGATCGGCTTTCCGACGGCAACTTCTCGTAACCGTTTCCTCCAATTTCCTCGTTCTCCCATTCTCCCATTCTCCCACGTTCAGTTCCTCTTTCTCTTCTTGACTAATACTTCTCCCCTTGACTAATTCTTCTTCCCTTTTTCTTATTATTAAAATAATACTAATAATAATAATCCAATACAACAACTAATGGGCTTAAGTCATACACCCCCTGAATTGCTAATCCCGACGAAAACCAAGCGCATTACCCAACATGCTCCAATAATCCATAATATCACTTATAATATTATTTCTTTGACTTTCCGACTAATATTCCGACTTAACGACTTAATTCTTCGAAACACAAAATTAACCGAAATAATAATTCGCGACCAACTACTTACTCCCGGCTTAATAGATTAATTCTGATTATCAACCAAATGGTCCAACAATTCAACTTAGTTAATTAAATAAGATAGTCCAATAAATAAATAATATTATTCTTAATATTATTCCTCCGATTTAACTGACTAAAATCCGACTTTAACTTAATAATCCCAATACACCTCTTAAAATAGTACCGACAAATCCAACTACTCTGATTAATTATCAACTTCGTCTAAATCCAATAATTAAATCCTTCAATAATTTAATTAACTAATTAATTAAATTCAGGCGTTACAACTCTCCCCCATTTAGAATATTTTCGTCCTCGAAAATTTATCCGACACGACTATTCCAACAACTTAATTCTTCCGAGTAATCAAATCTCGTCCTCGCAAGGCAAATCCACATATAACACAAACAACGGTTCTTAACCTCAACGGCGACAACAACGCGAATACTACCCAAGTGATGCAATTGACAACTAACATCGCAACACAAGAAGTAACCAACTTAAGAATTTACCGGTTTAAGAACCAGAACACAACAACATAAGAATACCAACTTAAACACAACATCAACGTAACCAAATATCAACATCAGTACAATTCACGTCTGAACAACCGCAATACACTACGCGTTCGCTGCGCACTCGGATTACTTTCAAGGTACTAACTCCACTCAGTTGACCTCCAACTTCCAATCATCAAAATCGACATAATACCAAGGCTTTCGACTTAACTCTTCGGGATCTCCTCGTTAACACCACACATAAACTACAACTTTACTATCTTTTATCAACATAGTTCCCAAAATCACCTCAGGCGCATAACAACATTACAACAACATTTGACACCTGAGTCCACTTAAATTCAACAAGATAAATCATCTTTACCAACCAAAACTCCACTTTTACAAATCAACTTATAATTTAATTTCTTGTTCTACCTGTAACTCAACTCTCACATCATCCAGCCTCAACTGAAATTTTCCATACTACTCATCAATCAAACACAGCTTCGTGCTGTCATCCTTAAATTCAACTAATATTCTAACATATGAACTTGTGTCAGCAAAAACAAACAACCTTCAAGCACTTGGCTTGACTTCGACCAATTCAACGTACATACTATACTAGTTGGCACGACATATCTATCCATCAATTATGACTCCGTCTACTATCAACAATGGATTAAGAGTGATCAGTTCCTCAATTTGTCAATAGACAGCCGACAACCATAACGGTGAAATAAATCATCAGTACCCAACACAATAGCGTACTTCAACTTGTGTCCAAAGTTCGTAAGCATAATGCTCCGCCAACTTTCTAAGGCTTACCAATGCCACTCTTAGTTTCTTTAGTTTCAACTCCGTCAACGATACAAAAATGTTCAAAATTCATTACGCATCCTCTTATGCACGTTCATAGTACTACACGACTTTAAATATTTTTCCAACACCAAATCGCTACAACATTGAGAACGATCCAATTCAGTTTGCTCCAATTACAACTTTCAACCACGGTGAAAATTCTTAGCAACACAAAGCAACATTCACATTTCTCTCAACATTACCTTTACTTAACATCATCGTCTTAATCATCCTCATTTAACATAAATTGCATCTCCAAGCATTCTCCGATACAGTCACATCTTACAAATACCAACATTTTATTCTTAATAATATTCCATACTTGTTTTCATCCTTCCAAATTTTTCAGCAAATGTCGCTCAACTTCAACCATATATATCTCCTTCAATACAGATCTCTCAATCACAAAATCATATTCCAAAATGAAGAGAATTTTGTGTAGATTTCAGAACTTCAAGAATCGCGTAAATCCGACTTACGAGTAAAAAGTTATCAGCCACACAACGGGACTGGTTCAGAATTTCCGTATGCAGAATTTTCCAAAAATCAGCATCAGACCCAAACAATAAAATGCACTTTTCTCCCTCTTCACAAACCTCCTGAAGGCAAACCTTGTAAGCAAACTGTAGGGAATTTCGTAAGCTTTCCAAAAAATCCAGAACCGCTTCCATCCGAATCACGAGTCAAAAGTTATACCTCGTTTACTGACAGCTGCTCTAAAATCACAAAAACCAGAATTTGAGGTTGATGAACATAAGTTCCATTTCCCTCTCTTGCTTCCAAGATCTACCAACATCCTCCTTTTCGTCCAACTACGAAAATCACTCAACTTTAATCCAACTATACTCAAGATATACAACTTACCGAATTAATCCACCAACTTATCATTCCATTCGGAATAATTCCTTAATTTCAATCATCTTTGATTCACCGTCCAGACTCTACACACATCTCCAACTTGACTGATACGGATTCGCGAGTCCAAACTCTCGCCGGTCCGCAATAACATCGCTCCAACATATGTACTCTTGCAAGTAACATCACCTTGAAACAACTTCTACATACCAACAACACGTACGGGAGCAAACTTCTCCCCCACTTAATTCAAACCAACCTGTAGACAACTACTAGAAACTACTAACAAACAAGCACCGACAGTGTTCCACACACATGTCGAGTACTAAGGAAGAAACAACATTAGACAACGTTGGCCCGACGGACCGACCGACCTGCTCTGATACCACTAATGTAACACCCCATTTTCTACCCAATGTTTATTAAAAATCAGAGTGCAAAATTTTCAACATAAAACAAATGAGATGTCACATTTTCAACTTGAACAACAAAACCAATAACATAAACCTGTATTTCTTTTTAAAATAGATACATAGCATTCGGCCTTCACAACTTATAAATCATATTCACTTTATTCAACTAGATCAAAACTTCAATTTATAATTATTCAAGAATTATTGTAATAACAACAATTAGGAACAACAACATAAACAAAACATTCCCCCCTGAGTGCTACGTATCAGAGCATGACACCAACTTGAACTAACAGCGACTAAGACTTCAAACCTTCACAGCTATTCTTGCGTACCTGCTCAGTTACCCATAATAGGTAACATCATTACAGAAGGGGTGAGATATCGAAAAATATAATCAAAGGCATGATAATTAATATATTAGATTAGAATCACACCAATTTCACCGCTTCATACAACAGTCATACAACAACTATTAGTAAACAACTTAAGAGCAACTACAACTTATAACAAACAACAACTTATAACAACAACCTGTATCAAGCGACAACTTACAGCAATAACAATTTATAACAACAATAACTCACAACCATAACAACTTATATCAACAACACCAACAATCAACAACAACGTAATAATATTAACAACTTCAACATGCAACTCAATGCGACTCAACTATGCAAATGCATGTGGTACCATTTGGAGTAAACTCCCAACTTAAACATATGCCAGGTTATCGAGGCATTTTCAACTTAATCGGATGCCATCAAGGCCAACTTAAACAGGTGTCATCAAGGCCAACTTAAACAGGTGCCATCAAGGCCAACTTAATCAATGCAAATGTATGCATGCAACAATAACCACAACGTCACAACAACAACAACGCAATAACAACAATGAGAACAACAACTTAAACATGCACCACTTGCATCAACTTAATCCAACATTGGTCGTTCGACCTACAACTTAATCAACAACATATTCAACATCACATCACCGACATCACCACATCAACAACGTATTCAACATCAACATAAAACATTGGTCATAAGACCTACAACTTAACAGTGCCCATAAACCGGGACAATTCAACCTATTCAACTGTACCTGTAAATCAACTTAATCGACATAATTACCACAAAACAAACCAACCAAGAATACCTACTAATTTATATTAGTTATCCCGCCAATTTTCATTAAATTCCGGACAACTAATTTTCCGCTTAATTCTACTTATTCGACTAACTCCATACATCAACCAACCATAAATAACTACAACCACTTACGAATTACTTCTGCAAAATTTCAACTAATTTCGGTTAAACAATTATATCGGTTAAAACTACTAATATCACTATTCGGTACGATTTTTATCAACCTCCATTATTGCTACTAATTTCCACTGTTTCTATTTATTTGATTCCTTGATATCAAATCTCGAATGCTACTAAATCATGTTACTGTCATTAAATTCAACTCTGATACAAAACCTGCTACTGTTATTTCTAAGTCCCCACATTATTGTTATTCCTCTGCATTATTAATCGGTTAACATTGTTGAGGCATATTGCACGATAACACCTCAATCGCACACATTCATGGCGGTAAAAATCAACACAACGATACGGTTTCAATTTTCTGCTATAATTGAACTAGATACAGACCTCAAAACCATTTTTCCTAGAAAGAACATCTCGTTAGCTTTCCAAAGCTTCGAACGGGGGTCAAAACCGACTTACGGATCAAAAGATATGAATTTTCCAAACTTTCCAAAACCAGAATTTTTCTGCATAACAGCCCTACGGGATTTTGTATTTTCGTCCGAAAATCTGACCGATTCAATTATTTTCTTCGAAACAAACACCTACTCATTCATACCAAACATATAGTAGTGATTTGGAACCATCAAACGTGAATTCTACGACTTTCGATCTCAATCCGAATCTTAAACCCCCAAATCTCCAAAAATGCAAAAACTTACAAAATCAACCAAATTCGATAAAACAAGCATACTCGATCACGGCCTAACATTTCTCGACACAACTACGCAATCTATTCCGACTTTCGTCCGCGAAAACATCGGTTTCTATCGATTTAACTAAATTCCAACCTAAGTTTAACACTATAGGACAACAACCAAACAATCTAGCAAACATCAAATTCCACAAAAACAAAATCAATTCATCAATACACTTCAACACATTCAGTAGAAAATTATATAAATCTCAATCCCACGTATCAATTATCATATACCCAGTTATAAAATTCGAACCCCACCCTTACCTTAAAATCGGTGGCCGCTCGAATCTCCGATCGGCTTTCCGACGGCAACTTCTCGTAACCGTTTCCTCCAATTTCCTCGTTCTCCCATTCTCCCATTCTCCCACGTTCAGTTCCTCTTTCTCTTCTTGACTAATACTTCTCCCCTTGACTAATTCTTCTTCCCTTTTTCTTATTATTAAAATAATACTAATAATAATAATCCAATACAACAACTAATGGGCCTAAGTCATACACCCCCTGAATTGCTAATCCCGACGAAAACCAAGCCCATTACCCAACATGCTCCAATAATCCATAATATCACTTATAGTATTATTTCTTTGACTTTCCGACTAATATTCCGACTTAACGACTTAATTCTTCGAAACACAAAATTAACCGAAATAATAATTCGCGACCAACTACTTACTCCCGGCTTAATAGATTAATTCCGATTATCAACCAAATGGTCCAACAATTCAACTTAGTTAATTAAATAAGATAGTCCAATAAATAAATAATATTATTCTTAATATTATTCCTCCGATTTAACTGACTAAAATCCGACTTTAACTTAATAATCCCAATACACCTCTTAAAATAGTACCGACAAATCCAACTACTCTGATTAATTATCAACTTCGTCTAAATCCAATAATTAAATCCTTCAATAATTTAATTAACTAATTAATTAAATTCAGGCGTTACAACTCTCCCCCATTTAGAATATTTTCGTCCTCGAAAATTTATCCGACACGACTATTCCAACAACTTAATTCTTCCGAGTAATCAAATCTCGTCCTCGCAAGGCAACTCCACATATAACACAAACAACGGTTCTTAACCTCAACGGCGACAACAACGCGAATACTACCCAAGTGATGCAATTGACAACTAACATCGCAACACAAGAAGTAACCAACTTAAGAATTTACCGGTTTAAGAACCAGAACACAACAACATAAGAATACCAACTTAAACACAACATCAACGTAACCAAATATCAACATCAGTACAATTCACGTCTGAACAACCGCAATACACTACGCGTTCGCTGCGCACTCGGATTACTTTCAAGGTACTAACTCCACTCAGTTGACCTCCAACTTCCAATCATCAAAATCGACATAATACCAAGGCTTTCGACTTAACTCTTCGGGATTTCCTCGTTAACACCACACATAAACTACAACTTTACTATCTTTTATCAACATAGTTCCCAAAATCACCTCAGGCGCATAACAACATTACAACAACATTTGACACCTGAGTCCACTTAAATTCAACAAGATAAATCATCTTTACCAACCAAAACTCCACTTTTACAAATCAACTTATAATTTAATTTCTTGTTCTACCTGTAACTCAACTCTCACATCATCCAGCCTCAACTGAAATTTTCCATACTACTCATCAATCAAACACAGCTTCGTGCTGTCATCCTTAAATTCAACTAATATTCTAACATATGAACTTGTGTCAGCAAAAACAAACAACCTTCAAGCACTTGGCTTGACTTCGACCAATTCAACGTACATACTATACTAGTTGGCACGACATATCTATCCATCAATTATGACTCCGTCTACTATCAACAATGGATTAAGAGTGATCAGTTCCTCAATTTGTCAATAGACAGCCGACAACCATAACGGTGAAATAAATCATCAGTACCCAACACAATAGCGTACTTCAACTTGTGTCCAAAGTTCGTAAGCATAATGCTCCGCCAACTTTCTAAGGCTTACCAATGCCACTCTTAGTTTCTTTAGTTTCAACTCCGTCAACGATACAAAAATGTTCAAAATTCATTACGCATCCTCTTATGCACGTTCATAGTACTACACGACTTTAAATATTTTTCCAACACCAAATCGCTACAACATTGAGAACGATCCAATTCAGTTTGCTCCAATTACAACTTTCAACCACGGTGAAAATTCTTAGCAACACAAATCAACATTCACATTTCTCTCAACATTACCTTTACTTAACATCATCGTCTTAATCATCCTCATTCAACATAAATTGCATCTCCAAGCATTCTCCGATACAGTCACATCTTACAAATACCAACATTTTATTTTTAATAATATTCCATACTTGTTTTCATCCTTCCAAATTTTTCAGCAAATGTCGCTCAACTTCAACCATATATATCTCCTTCAATACAGATCTCTCAATCACAAAATCATATTCCAAAATGAAGAGAATTTTGTGTAGATTTCAGAACTTCAAGAATCGCGTAAATCCGACTTACGAGTAAAAAGTTATCAGCCACACAACGGGACTGGTTCAGAATTTCCGTATGCAGAATTTTCCAAAAATCAGCATCAGACCCAAACAATAAAATGCACTTTTCTCCCTCTTCACAAACCTCCTGAAGGCAAACCTTGTAAGCAAACTGTAGGGAATTTCGTAAGCTTTCCAAAAAATCCAGAACCGCTTCCATCCGAATCACGAGTCAAAAGTTATACCTCGTTTACTGACAGCTGCTCTAAAATCACAAAAACCAGAATTGAGGTTGATGAACATAAGTTCCATTTCCCTCTCTTGCTTCCAAGATCTACCAACATCCTCCTTTTCGTCCAACTACGAAAATCACTAAACTTTAATCCAACTGTACTCAAGATATACAACTTACCGAATTAATCCACCAACTTATCATTCCATTCGGAATAATTCCTTAATTTCAATCATCTTTGATTCACCGTCCAGACTCTACACACATCTCCAACTTGACTGATACGGATTCGCGAGTCCAAACTCTCGCCGGTCCGCAATAACATCGCTCCAACATATGCACTCTTGCAAGCAACATCACCTTGAAACAACTTCTACATACCAACAACACGTACGGGAGCAAACTTCTCCCCCACTTAATTCAAACCAACCTGTAGACAACTACTAGAAACTACTAACAAACAAGCACCGACAGTGTTCCACACACATGTCGAGTACTAAGGAAGAAACAACATTAGACAACGTTGGCCAGACGGACCGACCGACCTGCTCTGATACCACTAATGTAACACCCCATTTTCTACCCAACGTTTATTAAAAATCAGAGTGCAAAATTTTCAACATAAAACAAATGAGATGTCACATTTTCAACTTGAACAACAAAACCAATAACATAAACCTGTATTTCTTTTTAAAATAGATACATAGCATTCGGCCTTCACAACTTATAAATCATATTCACTTTATTCAACTAGATCAAAACTTCAATTTATAATTATTCAAGAATTATTGTAATAACAACAATTAGGAACAACAACATAAACAAAACATTCCCCCCCGAGTGCTACGTATCAGAGCATGACACCAACTTGAACTAACAGCGACTAAGACACCAACTTGAACTAACAGCGACTAAGACTTCAAACCTTCACAGCTATTCTTGCGTACCTGCTCAGTTACCCATAATAGGTAACATCATTACAGAAGGGGTGAGATATCGAAAAATATAATCAAAGGCATGATAATTAATATATTAGATTAGAATCACACCAATTTCACCGCTTCATACAACAGTCATACAACAACTATTAGTAAACAACTTAAGAGCAACTACAACTTATAACAAACAACAACTTATAACAACAACCTGTATCAAGCGACAACTTACAACAATAACAATTTATAACAACAATAACTCACAACCATAACAACTTATATCAACAACACCAACAATCAACAACAACGTAATAATATTAACAACTTCAACATGCAACTCAATGCGACTCAACTATGCAAATGCATGTGGTACCATTTGGAGTAAACTCCTAACTTAAACATATGCCAGGTTATCGAGGCATTTTCAACTTAATCGGATGCCATCAAGGCCAACTTAAACAGGTGTCATCAAGGCCAACTTAAACAGGTGCCATCAAGGCCAACTTAAACAGGTGCCATCAAGGCCAACTTAATCAATGCAAATGTATGCATGCAACAATAACCACAACGTCACAACAACAACAACGCAATAACAACAACGAGAACAACAACTTAAACATGCACCACTTGCATCAACTTAATCCAACATTGGTCGTTCGACCTACAACTTAATCAACAACATATTCAACATCACATCACCGACATCACCACATCAACAACGTATTCAACATCAACATAAAACATTGGTCATAAGACCTACAACTTAACAGTGCCCATAAACCGGGACAATTCAACCTATTCAACTGTACCTGTAAATCAACTTAATCGACATAATTACCACAAAACAAACTAACCAAGAATACCTACTAATTTATATTAGTTATCCAGCCAATTTTCATTAAATTCCGGACAACTAATTTTCCGCTTAATTCTACTTATTCGACTAACTCCATACATCAACCAACCATAAATAACTACAACCACTTACGAATTACTTCTGCAAAATTTCAACTAATTTCGGTTAAACAATTATATCGGTTAAAACTACTAATATCACTATTCGGTACTATTTTCATCAACCTCCATTATTGCTACTAATTTCCACTGTTTCTATTTATTTGATTCCCTGATATCAAATCTCGAATGCTACTAAATCATGTTACTGTCATTAAATTCAACTCTGATACAAAACCTGCTACTGTTATTTCTAAGTCCCCACATTATTGTTATTCCTCTGCATTATTAATCGGTTAACATTGTTGAGGCATATTGCACGATAACACCTCAATCGCACACATTCACGGCGGTAAAAATCAACACAACGATACGGTTTCAATTTTCTACTATAATTGAACTAGATACAGACCTCAAAACCATTTTTCCTAGAAAGAACATCTCGTTAGCTTTCCAACGCTTCGAACGGGGGTCAAAACCGACTTACGGATCAAAAGATATGAATTTTCCAAACTTTCCGAAACCAGAATTTTTCTGCATAACAGCCCTACGGGATTTTGTATTTTCGTCCGAAAATCTGACCGATTCAATTATTTTCTTCGAAACAAACACCTACTCATTCATACCAAACATATAGTAGTGATTTGGAACCATCAAACGTGAATTCTACGACTTTCGATCTCAATCCGAATCTTAAACCCCCAAATCTCCAAAAATGCAAAAACTTACAAAATCAACCAAATTCGATAAAACAAGCATACTCGATCACGGCCTAACATTTCTCGACACAACTACGCAATCTATTCCGACTTTCGTCCGCGAAAACATCGGTTTCTATCGATTTAACTAAATTCCAACCTAAGTTTAACACTATAGGACAACAACCAAACAATCTAGCAAACATCAAATTCCACAAAAACAAAATCAATTCATCAATACACTTCAACACATTCAGTAGAAAATTATATAAATCTCAATCCCACGTATCAATTATCATATACCCAGTTATAAAATTCGAACCCCACCCTTACCTTAAAATCGGTGGCCGCTCGAATCTCCGATCGGCTTTCCGACGGCAACTTCTCGTAACCGTTTCCTCCAATTTCCTCGTTCTCCCATTCTCCCATTCTCCCACGTTCAGTTCCTCTTTCTCTTCTTGACTAATACTTCTCCCCTTGACTAATTCTTCTTCCCTTTTTCTTATTATTAAAATAATACTAATAATAATAATCCAATACAACAACTAATGGGCCTAAGTCATACACCCCCTGAATTGCTAATCCCGACGAAAACCAAGCCCATTACCCAACATGCTCCAATAATCCATAATATCACTTATAATATTATTTCTTTGACTTTCCGACTAATATTCCGACTTAACGACTTAATTCTTCGAAACACAAAATTAACCGAAATAATAATTCGCGACCAACTACTTACTCCCGGCTTAATAGATTAATTCCGATTATCAACCAAATGGTCCAACAATTCAACTTAGTTAATTAAATAAGATAGTCCAATAAATAAATAATATTATTCTTAATATTATTCCTCCGATTTAACTGACTAAAATCCGACTTTAACTTAATAATCCCAATACACCTCTTAAAATAGTACCGACAAATCCAACTACTCTGATTAATTATCAACTTCGTCTAAATCCAATAA
Source organism: Lathyrus tuberosus (assembly GCA_022829125.1). Taxonomy (NCBI): domain Eukaryota; kingdom Viridiplantae; phylum Streptophyta; class Magnoliopsida; order Fabales; family Fabaceae; genus Lathyrus; species Lathyrus tuberosus. The sequence goes on from JALAZF010000115.1 coordinate 10,623,594, forward strand.
TTAAATCCTTCAATAATTTAATTAACTAATTAATTAAATTCAGGCGTTACAACTCTCCCCCATTTAGAATATTTTCGTCCTCGAAAATTTATCCGACACGACTATTCCAACAACTTAATTCTTCCGAGTAATCAAATCTCGTCCTCGCAAGGCAAATCCACATATAACACAAACAACGGTTCTTAACCTCAACGGCGACAACAACGCGAATACTACCCAAGTGATGCAATTGACAACTAACATCGCAACACAAGAAGTAACCAACTTAAGAATTTACCGGTTTAAGAACCAGAACACAACAACATAAGAATACCAACTTAAACACAACATCAACGTAACCAAATATCAACATCAGTACAATTCACGTCTGAACAACCGCAATACACTACGCGTTCGCTGCGCACTCGGATTACTTTCAAGGTACTAACTCCACTCAGTTGACCTCCAACTTCCAATCATCAAAATCGACATAATACCAAGGCTTTCGACTTAACTCTTCGGGATCTCCTCGTTAACACCACACATAAACTACAACTTTACTATCTTTTATCAACATAGTTCCCAAAATCACCTCAGGCGCATAACAACATTACAACAACATTTGACACCTGAGTCCACTTAAATTCAACAAGATAAATCATCTTTACCAACCAAAACTCCACTTTTACAAATCAACTTATAATTTAATTTCTTGTTCTACCTGTAACTCAACTCTCACATCATCCAGCCTCAACTGAAATTTTCCATACTACTCATCAATCAAACACAGCTTCGTGCTGTCATCCTTAAATTCAACTAATATTCTAACATATGAGCTTGTGTCAGCAAAAACCAACAACCTTCAAGCACTTGGCTTGACTTCGACCAATTCAACGTACATACTATACTAGTTGGCACGACATATCTATCCATCAATTATGACTCCGTCTACTATCAACAATGGATTAAGAGTGATCAGTTCCTCAATTTGTCAATAGACAGCCGACAACCATAACGGTGAAATAAATCATCAGTACCCAACACAATAGCGTACTTCAACTTGTGTCCAAAGTTCGTAAGCATAATGCTCCGCCAACTTTCTAAGGCTTACCAATGCCACTCTTAGTTTCTTTAGTTTCAACTCCGTCAACGATACAAAAATGTTCAAAATTCATTACGCATCCTCTTATGCACGTTCATAGTACTACACGACTTTAAATATTTTTCCAACACCAAATCGCTACAACATTGAGAACGATCCAATTCAGTTTGCTCCAATTACAACTTTCAACCACGGTGAAAATTCTTAGCAACACAAATCAACATTCACATTTCTCTCAACATTACCTTTACTTAACATCATCGTCTTAATCATCCTCATTCAACATAAATTGCATCTCCAAGCATTCTCCGATACAGTCACATCTTACAAATACCAACATTTTATTCTTAATAATATTCCATACTTGTTTTCATCCTTCCAAATTTTTCAGCAAATGTCGCTCAACTTCAACCATATATATCTCCTTCAATACAGATCTCTCAATCACAAAATCATATTCCAAAATGAAGAGAATTTTGTGTAGATTTCAGAACTTCAAGAATCGCGTAAATCCGACTTACGAGTAAAAAGTTATCAGCCACACAACGGGACTGGTTCAGAATTTCCGTATGCAGAATTTTCCAAAAATCAGCATCAGACCCAAACAATAAAATTCACTTTTCTCCCTCTTCACAAACCTCCTGAAGGCAAACCTTGTAAGCAAACTGTAGGGAATTTCGTAAGCTTTCCAAAAAATCCAGAACCGCTTCCATCCGAATCACGAGTCAAAAGTTATACCTCGTTTACTGACAGCTGCTCTAAAATCACAAAAACCAGAATTTGAGGTTGATGAACATAAGTTCCATTTCCCTCTCTTGCTTCCAAGATCTACCAACATCCTCCTTTTCGTCCAACTACGAAAATCACTCAACTTTAATCCAACTATACTCAAGATATACAACTTACCGAATTAATCCACCAACTTATCATTCCATTCGGAATAATTCCTTAATTTCAATCATCTTTGATTCACCGTCCAGACTCTACACACATCTCCAACTTGACTGATACGGATTCGCGAGTCCAAACTCTCGCCGGTCCGCAATAACATCGCTCCAACATATGCACTCTTGCAAGCAACATCACCTTGAAACAACTTCTACATACCAACAACACGTACGGGAGCAAACTTCTCCCCCACTTAATTCAAACCAACCTGTAGACAACTACTAGAAACTACTAACAAACAAGCACCGACAGTGTTCCACACACATGTCGAGTACTAAGGAAGAAACAACATTAGACAACGTTGGCCAGACGGACCGACCGACCTGCTCTGATACCACTAATGTAACACCCCATTTTCTACCCAACGTTTATTAAAAATCAGAGTGCAAAATTTTCAACATAAAACAAATGAGATGTCACATTTTCAACTTGAACAACAAAACCAATAACATAAACCTGTATTTCTTTTTAAAATAGATACATAGCATTCGGCCTTCACAACTTATAAATCATATTCACTTTATTCAACTAGATCAAAACTTCAATTTATAATTATTCAAGAATTATTGTAATAACAACAATTAGGAACAACAACATAAACAAAACATTCCCCCCCGAGTGCTACGTATCAGAGCATGACACCAACTTGAACTAACAGCGACTAAGACTTCAAACCTTCACAGTTATTCTTGCGTACCTGCTCAGTTACCCATAATAGGTAACATCATTACAGAAGGGGTGAGATATCGAAAAATATAATCAAAGGCATGATAATTAATATATTAGATTAGAATCACACCAATTTCACCGCTTCATACAACAGTCATACAACAACTATTAGTAAACAACTTAAGAGCAACTACAACTTATAACAAACAACAACTTATAACAACAACCTGTATCAAGCGACAACTTACAGCAATAACAATTTATAACAACAATAACTCACAACCATAACAACTTATATCAACAACACCAACAATCAGCAACAACGTAATAATATTAACAACTTCAACATGCAACTCAATGCGACTCAACTATGCAAATGCATGTGGTACCATTTGGAGTAAACTCCCAACTTAAACATATGCCAGGTTATCGAGGCATTTTCAACTTAATCGGATGCCATCAAGGCCAACTTAAACAGGTGTCATCAAGGCCAACTTAAACAGGTGCCATCAAGGCCAACTTAATCAATGCAAATGTATGCATGCAACAATAACCACAACGTCACAACAACAACAACGCAATAACAACAACGAGAACAACAACTTAAACATGCACCACTTGCATCAACTTAATCCAACATTGGTCGTTCGACCTACAACTTAATCAACAACATATTCAACATCACATCACCGACATCACCACATCAACAACGTATTCAACATCAACATAAAACATTGGTCATAAGACCTACAACTTAACAGTGCCCATAAACCGGGACAATTCAACCTATTCAACTGTACCTGTAAATCAACTTAATCGACATAATTACCACAAAACAAACCAACCAAGAATACCTACTAATTTATATTAGTTATCCCGCCAATTTTCATTAAATTCCGGACAACTAATTTTCCGCTTAATTCTACTTATTCGACTAACTCCATACATCAACCAACCATAAATAACTACAACCACTTACGAATTACTTCTGCAAAATTTCAACTAATTTCGGTTAAACAATTATATCGGTTAAAACTACTAATATCACTATTCGGTACTATTTTCATCAACCTCCATTATTGCTACTAATTTCCACTGTTTCTATTTATTTGATTCCCTGATATCAAATCTCGAATGCTACTAAATCATGTTACTGTCATTAAATTCAACTCTGATACAAAACCTGCTACTGTTATTTCTAAGTCCCCACATTATTGTTATTCCTCTGCATTATTAATCGGTTAACATTGTTGAGGCATATTGCACGATAACACCTCAATCGCACACATTCACGGCGGTAAAAATCAACACAACGATACGGTTTCAATTTTCTGCTATAATTGAACTAGATACAGACCTCAAAACCATTTTTACTAGAAAGAACATCTCGTTAGCTTTCCAACGCTTCGAACGGGGGTCAAAACCGACTTACGGATCAAAAGATATGAATTTTCCAAACTTTCCGAAACCAGAATTTTTCTGCATAACAGCCCTACGGGATTTTGTATTTTCGTCCGAAAATCTGACCGATTCAATTATTTTCTTCGAAACAAACACCTACTCATTCATACCAAACATATAGTAGTGATTTGGAACCATCAAACGTGAATTCTACGACTTTCGATCTCAATCCGAATCTTAAACCCCCAAATCTCCAAAAATGCAAAAACTTACAAAATCAACCAAATTCGATAAAACAAGCATACTCGATCACGGCCTAACATTTCTCGACACAACTACGCAATCTATTCCGACTTTCGTCCGCGAAAACATCGGTTTCTATCGATTTAACTAAATTCCAACCTAAGTTTAACACTATAGGACAACAACCAAACAATCTAGCAAACATCAAATTCCACAAAAACAAAATCAATTCATCAATACACTTCAACACATTCAGTAGAAAATTATATAAATCCCAATCCCACGTATCAATTATCATATACCCAGTTATAAAATTCGAACCCCACCCTTACCTTAAAATCGGTGGCCGCTCGAATCTCCGATCGGCTTTCCGACGGCAACTTCTCGTAACCGTTTCCTCCAATTTCCTCGTTCTCCCATTCTCCCATTCTCCCACGTTCAGTTCCTCTTTCTCTTCTTGACTAATACTTCTCCCCTTGACTAATTCTTCTTCCCTTTTTCTTATTATTAAAATAATACTAATAATAATAATCCAATACAACAACTAATGGGCCTAAGTCATACACCCCCTGAATTGCTAATCCCGACGAAAACCAAGCCCATTACCCAACATGCTCCAATAATCCATAATATCACTTATAATATTATTTCTTTGACTTTCCGACTAATATTCCGACTTAACGACTTAATTCTTCGAAACACAAAATTAACCGAAATAATAATTCGCGACCAACTACTTACTCCCGGCTTAATAGATTAATTCCGATTATCAACCAAATGGTCCAACAATTCAACTTAGTTAATTAAATAAGATAGTCCAATAAATAAATAATATTATTCTTAATATTATTCCTCCGATTTAACTGACTAAAATCCGACTTTAACTTAATAATCCCAATACACCTCTTAAAATAGTACCGACAAATCCAACTACTCTGATTAATTATCAACTTCGTCTAAATCCAATAATTAAATCCTTCAATAATTTAATTAACTAATTAATTAAATTCAGGCGTTACAACTCTCCCCCATTTAGAATATTTTCGTCCTCGAAAATTTATCCGACACGACTATTCCAACAACTTAATTCTTTCGAGTAATCAAATCTCGTCCTCGCAAGGCAAATCCACATATAACACAAACAACGGTTCTTAACCTCAACGGCGACAACAACGCGAATACTACCCAAGTGATGCAATTGACAACTAACATCGCAACACAAGAAGTAACCAACTTAAGAATTTACCGGTTTAAGAACCAGAACACAACAACATAAGAATACCAACTTAAACACAACATCAACGTAACCAAATATCAACATCAGTACAATTCACGTCTGAACAACCGCAATACACTACGCGTTCGCTGCGCACTCTGATTACTTTCAAGGTACTAACTCCACTCAGTTGACCTCCAACTTCCAATCATCAAAATCGACATAATACCAAGGCTTTCGACTTAACTCTTCGGGATCTCCTCGTTAACACCACACATAAACTACAACTTTACTATCTTTTATCAACATAGTTCCCAAAATCACCTCAGGCGCATAACAACATTACAACAACATTTGACACCTGAGTCCACTTAAATTCAACAAGATAAATCATCTTTACCAACCAAAACTCCACTTTTACAAATCAACTTATAATTTAATTTCTTGTTCTACCTGTAACTCAACTCTCACATCATCCAGCCTCAACTGAAATTTTCCATACTACTCATCAATCAAACACAGCTTCGTGCTGTCATCCTTAAATTCAACTAATATTCTAACATATGAACTTGTGTCAGCAAAAACAAACAACCTTCAAGCACTTGGCTTGACTTCGACCAATTCAACGTACATACTATACTAGTTGGCACGACATATCTATCCATCAATTATGACTCCGTCTACTATCAACAATGGATTAAGAGTGATCAGTTCCTCAATTTGTCAATAGACAGCCGACAACCATAACGGTGAAATAAATCATCAGTACCCAACACAATAGCGTACTTCAACTTGTGTCCAAAGTTCGTAAGCATAATGCTCCGCCAACTTTCTAAGGCTTACCAATGCCACTCTTAGTTTCTTTAGTTTCAACTCCGTCAACGATACAAAAATGTTCAAAATTCATTACGCATCCTCTTATGCACGTTTATAGTACTACACGACTTTAAATATTTTTCCAACACCAAATCGCTACAACATTGAGAACGATCCAATTCAGTTTGCTCCAATTACAACTTTCAACCACGGTGAAAATTCTTAGCAACACAAATCAACATTCACATTTCTCTCAACATTACCTTTACTTAACATCATCGTCTTAATCATCCTCATTCAACATAAATTGCATCTCCAAGCATTCTCCGATACAGTCACATCTTACAAATACCAACATTTTATTCTTAATAATATTCCATACTTGTTTTCATCCTTCCAAATTTTTCAGCAAATGTCGCTCAACTTCAACCATATATATCTCCTTCAATACAGATCTCTCAATCACAAAATCATATTCCAAAATGAAGAGAATTTTGTGTAGATTTCAGAACTTCAAGAATCGCGTAAATCCGACTTACGAGTAAAAAGTTATCAGCCACACAACGGGACTGGTTCAGAATTTCCGTATGCAGAATTTTCCAAAAATCAGCATCAGACCCAAACAATAAAATTCACTTTTCTCCCTCTTCACAAACCTCCTGAAGGCAAACCTTGTAAGCAAACTGTAGGGAATTTCGTAAGCTTTCCAAAAAATCCAGAACCGCTTCCATCCGAATCACGAGTCAAAAGTTATACCTCGTTTACTGACAGCTGCTCTAAAATCACAAAAACCAGAATTTGAGGTTGATGAACATAAGTTCCATTTCCCTCTCTTGCTTCCAAGATCTACCAACATCCTCCTTTTCGTCCAACTACGAAAATCACTCAACTTTAATCCAACTATACTCAAGATATACAACTTACCGAATTAATCCACCAACTTATCATTCCATTCGGAATAATTCCTTAATTTCAATCATCTTTGATTCACCGTCCAGACTCTACACACATCTCCAACTTGACTGATACGGATTCGCGAGTCCAAACTCTCGCCGGTCCGCAATAACATCGCTCCAACATATGCACTCTTGCAAGCAACATCACCTTGAAACAACTTCTACATACCAACAACACGTACGGGAGCAAACTTCTCCCCCACTTAATTCAAACCAACCTGTAGACAACTACTAGAAACTACTAACAAACAAGCACCGACAGTGTTCCACACACATGTCGAGTACTAAGGAAGAAACAACATTAGACAACGTTGGCCAGACGGACCGACCGACCTGCTCTGATACCACTAATGTAACATCCCATTTTCTACCCAACGTTTATTAAAAATCAGAGTGCAAAATTTTCAACATAAAACAAATGAGATGTCACATTTTCAACTTGAACAACAAAACCAATAACATAAACCTGTATTTCTTTTTAAAATAGATACATAGCATTCGGCCTTCACAACTTATAAATCATATTCACTTTATTCAACTAGATCAAAACTTCAATTTATAATTATTCAAGAATTATTGTAATAACAACAATTAGGAACAACAACATAAACAAAACATTCCCCCCCGAGTGCTACGTATCAGAGCATGACACCAACTTGAACTAACAGCGACTAAGACTTCAAACCTTCACAGCTATTCTTGCGTACCTGCTCAGTTACCCATAATAGGTAACATCATTACAGAAGGGGTGAGATATCGAAAAATATAATCAAAGGCATGATAATTAATATATTAGATTAGAATCACACCAATTTCACTGTTTCATACAACAGTCATACAACAACTATTAGTAAACAACTTAAGAGCAACTACAACTTATAACAAACAACAACTTATAACAACAACCTGTATCAAGCGACAACTTACAGCAATAACAATTTATAACAACAATAACTCACAACCATAACAACTTATATCAACAACACCAACAATCAACAACAACGTAATAATATTAACAACTTCAACATGCAACTCAATGCGACTCAACTATGCAAATGCATGTGGTACCATTTGGAGTAAACTCCCAACTTAAACATATGCCAGGTTATCGAGGCATTTTCAACTTAATCGGATGCCATTAAGGCCAACTTAAACAGGTGTCATCAAGGCCAACTTAAACAGGTGCCATCAAGGCCAACTTAAACAGGTGCCATCAAGGCCAACTTAATCAATGCAAATGTATGCATGCAACAATAACCACAACGTCACAACAACAACAACGCAATAACAACAACGAGAACAACAACTTAAACATGCACCACTTGCATCAACTTAATCCAACATTGGTCGTTCGACCTACAACTTAATCAACAACATATTCAACATCACATCACCGACATCACCACATCAACAACGTATTCAACATCAACATAAAACATTGGTCATAAGACCTACAACTTAACAGTGCCCATAAACCGGGACAATTCAACCTATTCAACTGTACCTGTAAATCAACTTAATCGACATAATTACCACAAAACAAACCAACCAAGAATACCTACTAATTTATATTAGTTATCCCGCCAATTTTCATTAAATTCCGGACAACTAATTTTCCGCTTAATTCTACTTATTCGACTAACTCCATACATCAACCAACCATAAATAACTACAACCACTTACGAATTACTTCTGCAAAATTTCAACTAATTTCGGTTAAACAATTATATCGGTTAAAACTACTAATATCACTATTCGGTACTATTTTCATCAACCTCCATTATTGCTACTAATTTCCACTGTTTCTATTTATTTGATTCCCTGATATCAAATCTCGAATGCTACTAAATCATGTTACTGTCATTAAATTCAACTCTAATACAAAACCTGCTACTGTTATTTCTAAGTCCCCACATTATTGTTATTCCTCTGCATTATTAATCGGTTAACATTGTTGAGGCATATTGCACGATAACACCTCAATTGCACACATTCACGGCGGTAAAAATCAACACAACGATACGGTTTCAATTTTCTGCTATAATTGAACTAGATACCGACCTCAAAACCATTTTTCCTAGAAAGAACATCTCGTTAGCTTTCCAACGCTTCGAACGGGGGTCAAAACCGACTTACGAATCAAAAGATATGAATTTTCCAAACTTTCCGAAACCAGAATTTTTCTGCATAACAGCCCTACGGGATTTTGTATTTTCGTCCGAAAATCTGACCGATTCAATTATTTTCTTCGAAACAAACACCTACTCATTCATACCAAACATATAGTAGTGATTTGGAACCATCAAACGTGAATTCTACGACTTTCGATCTCAATCCGAATCTTAAACCCCCAAATCTCCAAAAATGCAAAAACTTACAAAATCAACCAAATTCGATAAAACAAGCATACTCGATCACGGCCTAACATTTCTCGACACAACTACGCAATCTATTCCGACTTTCGTCCGCGAAAACATCGGTTTCTATCGATTTAACTAAATTCCAACCTAAGTTTAACACTATAGGACAACAACCAAACAATCTAGCAAACATCAAATTCCACAAAAACAAAATCAATTCATCAATACACTTCAACACATTCAGTAGAAAATTATATAAATCCCAATCCCACGTATCAATTATCATATACCCAGTTATAAAATTCGAACCCCCACCCTTACCTTAAAATCGGTGGCCGCTCGAATCTCCGATCGGCTTTCCGACGGCAACTTCTCGTAACCGTTTCCTCCAATTTCCTCGTTCTCCCATTCTCCCATTCTCCCACGTTCAGTTCCTCTTTCTCTTCTTGACTAATACTTCTCCCCTTGACTAATTCTTCTTCCCTTTTTCTTATTATTAAAATAATACTAATAATAATAATCCAATACAACAACTAATGGGCCTAAGTCATACACCCCTTAATTGCTAATCCCGACGAAAACCAAGCCCATTACCCAACATGCTCCAATAATCCATAATATCACTTATAATATTATTTCTTCGACTTTCCGACTAATATTCCGACTTAACGACTTAATTCTTCGAAACACAAAATTAACCGAAATAATAATTCGCGACCAACTACTTACTCCCGGCTTAATAGATTAATTCGGATTATCAACCAAATGGTCCAACAATTCAACTTAGTTAATTAAATAAGATAGTCCAATAAATAAATAATATTATTCTTAATATTATTCCTCCGATTTAACCGACTAAAATCCGACTTTAACTTAATAATCCTAATACGCCTCTTAAAATAGTACCGACAAATCCAACTACTCCGATTAATTCTCAACTTCGTCTAAATCCAATAATTAAATTCAGGCGTTACACGTTATCCCACACATCCTCAGCTTCCTCAGATGACATGTGAGTACCAAACACTACCTTTTTTCTCTTAAATACAGGTCATTCCTTGGAAAATATTTTCAATCTCTTTTAGCCATGCATGAGAACCCTCTTAGTCATATCTACCCGTGAATGTCGAAAGATTATTCCTCTGAAATATTCCCAAGCCATATAACTCATCACCAGCCCGATTTTGTTGTCTATGCAGCACCATAGCCACCAACTCCAAAGCATCAGCAATTACGCGATCATTTCTTCCAACTATTCTGCACACCATCAAATAAACATTAGAAGAAAAAATGCATCGATAATGCACACACACGTGTCACATACTAGGCAATAATTATCATGCAAAAACCTAGTCGGACGGACCGACCTGCTCTTATACCACTATGTAACACCATAAACCCTAAAACTTAAATAAAAATGTTTACATGACAATTTAAGGTGTCACCATCGACAACCCTTCAAAGCACATAGACATTTACAACAACATTCAACACGTGTCCTCGCATGGTCACCTTCACTTAGGGTATCATCGCAGTAGAATCACATCCATCACAGTATTAAAACATATTAACTTCATTTTTGTCTTATAAAAATGTAACTTCCACAACATACTTTAAAAGAATTTCAACAATTAATTCTCAACATAACAGTTATTAAGCTTCAACAGAGCAAGAAAGTTGACATCAAACATAATAAAGAAAAACATCATTCGCCCCCAGTGTTACAAAATCAGAGCATAGCGACTAAACAAAATGCGATAAAATAATGAAAATAAATTCAAGAGTTATTTCTCACTAACAGCAACAACTCTACTCTTGAGTATCTGCAAGATGTCCATGGTGGACAACATCAAAGCAAAGAGGGTGATAATTCACATCAATAAATATAACAACATAAGCTGCAAAGTAGAATTCAAACATATACACAATCCACATCAATCACACAACATCATTCTCACACCCAATTCATCATCATACACAAAGCAATCACATATTCATCAATTAAATTATGCAATGATACTCACAACGTTAACTAGACTCATATGCATGTGGTACCATATCATTATTAGTTGGTTCACTTAGGAACCAAATCACCCTGCTTGAACCCCGAATCCACCATGCTCGAATTTGGGACAAGTCATCAATGCACCCTACTCGGATTGCAACTTGCCTCTTTTATCAACAACAATGACAAAATGAATGCATGTCATAACACGTTAATGCAACAACAACATAATGTTTAAAGACTCCTCCCTACAATAAGCAAAATATGCATTGACCCAACAATAATATTTTCACTCCCGAACTATCATCCAACAACAACATACTTACAATTCAACAACATAAACCATCCTCATATAGCAGCATATCATCATCACCATTCATAGCAATTAACACATCATCATCATCATCATCAATTGTGCACGTATTCATCTAGACTTCATAAAATCGATCAAATTCGTTAAGTCACATAAAACATCATTTAAATAGTAGCTAATAGTGCACAATAGTACCTAAAACATCCACAAAAGCTGAAAGAATTAAAATATGTAATGTAAAATTAGCAAAACAAGTATCTGCACCCACTGCAGACTCGTGACAGGTTACCTATCATAGTAGTGACGCCCGTCACCGACCCTTAAAATCCAAAACATCACACAAGTGACGACCGGCTTGAAAGAAAAGCCTGAGCAACATGAGGGGTTACCCGTCACTGTGGTGATGCCTGTCAGCACCCTAAGAATTGCAGAATTTTCTCTTCTGCATTGGAGTTCAAAGCAGAACTCTTAATTCTTATTCCATCGTCTACAATCAATCCAAAAACATTACCCACATATTATATGTTCATCAACAACACCTAATTTCATCAAATCAACACATCTAGTTCATGGTTTTCATAAAATTATGTTATTCCCAAAACCTTCAAACACACAATAATGGTGATTATATGATAACACGTCAAAACATAATTTATCATACATCAAGTACACGAATTTCAGTATTAAACATCATCACAAACAACAATTCAATCACACATAACAAAATTATATAAATTCACAAAGCTCTATTGGAGGTTAAGGACTCCTCAATTCTACCCCTAATGCATATACACATTATTTAGATAGTTCCTTCCTTACCTGATTATCCTAACAACAGTGCGGACATTTTGACTTTGATTCTCTAAATTCTTCCAAGTTACTAGCTTTTCTTTTGCACATTCTCTAGCCTCCTCTCTATTCCCAAATTCTGATTTTACGTATGATAGAAAAACTCCTTAAAACTAGGTTATCTCTTAATTTTTATAATTATGGTAACCTAATTAAAGTTATAAACTCACCTCTCACTCATTCCCCCCCCCCCCCCCCCCCTCTCTATTTTTCATAATTCTAGCCCATTTCTACCAATCTTTAATCACTTCTACACTCCCATCTCAAGGTCACACACTCCCAACACCCAAATTAATTAAATTATCTCACATAATAAATAAATTAAAATACAAATAAATCAATTAAAATAATAACTCAAAAAATGGGGTGTTACAAATAGCCCCCCTCAAGATCATGGTTGAATCAGAGGTGCAACTTTGAGCTTCTCTTTGAAAGTTTGTAATATGTAAGGTGACTTGGATGCGTTGAATTAGAAGCTTGCCAGCTTCTACTCGTTCTCTCACAAAGTGGATATTCAGCTTTATGTGTTTCGTGCGAGCATAGACGACCGGATTATGCAACACAATCATTGCAGTAATTTTGTCACAAAGTAGTGTTGGAACCTGATAGGGAACACGTAGTTCTTTCAGTAGAGATTCATTCCATAAAAGTTCTAATGTAGCATGAGCAAATGCACGATATTCAGTCTCAGTGCTATACCTAACTACCAATGTTTGTTTTTTCGATCTCCATGAAATGAGATTTGGTTCAAATAACACGCATGAGCATAAATTATAACTCCTATAATCAGGGTCTCTGACCCAATTTGAATCACTACAGTAACGAAAAGTTAACTTATGCATTGGATCATCTGGCTTTAATATTAAACCATGATGTACAGAACCACTAAGGTATCAAAGAATTCGTTTGACAACACTCCAGTGGGATTCGAGGGGTTATGACATGAACAAACATTCTTTATTCACACTATAAGCAATGTCTGGTCGAGTTCGTGTCACATATTGCAGCGCTCCATCAATAGAGTTGCAGTGTGATGGATAAGGTATATCATTCATGCCATGTTTGCTCAGTTTTCATTGACTGGAAAATTGGAGTGTTTACTCCATTTGCACCTTCTATATTTTCCTTATTCAACAAGTCTTTGATATACTTAGTTTGAGTTAGGAGAATAATACTGTTCATGTACCTCAATTCCTAGAAAATAGTTTGGCTTGCCAAACTTTTTAAGCACAAACTTGTGATATAGTTTGGAAATCAAGTAATATACCAACTGAGGAGACGTACCTGTGATCAATATATCATCAACACACACCAATGCATAGAGTGTGGTACTTTGTTTTTTATAGATGAAGAGTGAATGATCACATTTGCTGGAACTGAACCCAAATTGTAATAGAGTTTGATGGAGATTATCATACCAATCTGGAGAGGCTTTTTTGAGGTCATAGATCACCTTTTTCAGCTTGCATAAAAGGGTAGCATTATTGTCTACAAACCCGAGAGGTTGGTGCATGTAAACTTCCTCTTTAAGACCACCATTTAAGAAGGCATTGTTCATGTCAATCTGTTTAATATCCCATTTGAAGGTAAGTGCTAATGTCATGATGATTCTAATTGTGGTAGGCTTCACCACTGGTGAAAAGGTCTCATGAAAATCAAAGCCTTCTTGTTGGTGGAATCCTTTAGCCACAAGTCAAGCTTTATATTTGTTGATTGAGCCATTGGATTCTCTTTTAACTTGAAGACCCACTTACATCCAATTGTTTTCTATGTGGTGGGAATTCATTTAGAGTCTAGGTTCTATTTATCAGTAGTGAGTTATATTCATATTTCATGGCATTGAACCACTCAGGATGTGCTAAGGCTTATTTTGCAGTAGTAGGTTCTGAATGAACAATGAAAGCTTTTGGTCGAGAGTGACCAGTTTTAGCTCTTGTCATCGTAGGATGATTGTTGATATGAGGTGGTATGAAATGCGATTGATCATGGAAAGAAGTTTTTAGAGAGTTAGAAGAGTTTGTGATATAGAGATATAAAGAAATGGAAAAGCTTTGAGCTGCCTTTCTTCTATGCAAGTAATTCGGACATGAGTATATGTGATGCTCAGGTGTAGGTAGTGTCAAGAATATGTTCATCATCCTTCTTAACTTGGTTTTGATGAATACAAAAGCTTATCAAAGAAGAGATATGAAAGAAGAAAAAGTTTGGAATCAAGAATCGAGAATGCATAAGCTTATGGATATTTTGGAAGTAAAGGAAATTGATCTAGATGTTAGGTTACTCAATTGTAATTCATTATGTATAAACTTTAGATGCTAAAAAAATAATACTAATATTCATCTTTAAAGTTCTCAAATTATCATGCATAAAAATATTTGAAGTAAATGCATAAAAACCTTATTTTAAAAATAAAAAAAAGCTATTAACACTTTTAAAGTCAGGTTTGTTGCGCTTTTTAATTCATATATGGTTAACTGACTTAATAAAACCTGTTACTGTTTGAAATTCAAAATTTATCTTGCATTTGTTAAGTCAAGTGTCTGTTTAAACAACTTAACAAGTCCTGAACAAAATTTAAAATTATGTCTTTTCATGAACCATTGTCATTCTAAACTATTGTAAACCTTCATGAAAATATCTCAATCTTTTGCATCAATTCATAGAGGTTTCTTAGAATGTATTTAAGGCAAAATACATTATTTTTCAAATTACCTCTTTCATTATTAATTTTTCACATCAATTCAAATAATTTTTTAAGTGTTCATTCTTTTTCAAAAATGTTGAAACTTTGTGCATAACTTTCAAATCATCCAAAAAGTTTCATAATATATTTTGAGCACTTAAGGATTATATATTGTTGAGTTGTATATTGAATAGGAAGAAGAATTATTTATTTTTGGAAATTATCCAAAAATTATCTTTTATTCAAAAGTATTATTTTGTTGTAACTTGATCACCAAGTGTGTGGTGACCGGTGACAATTATTTGTAAATAGAAAGTGCTGTGCTTTCTAAGTGTATGTGATAATAATCACAGTGTTGGCGATTATTGGAGAAAGGTCCTTTGAATTCGTTTGATTCAAAATTCACATAGTTGTTGTTCTGAAATCAAGGAATTTGTGTGCTTCTTTGTTGTTGTTAGAATATTGTAGGAGAAGTCTTGGTATTAGGATTGTACAAAGATCTAACAATAGTGAAAATCTCTCACGGGGTGTGAGAGAACTAGATGTAACTTTGGTTGATAAGGGGAATTGTGTTCATTTACTTTTTTTCTCTTTATTTTCGGTTTCTTATTCATTCATTTATTCATAATTCCGAAAAATTACAAGAAATCACAAAAGTGCTTAAAATATCTAAAATACCATTACACCTAATTTATGGCCCTCTTAGATTGTGCACTCAAATACTTACAGGTAGGTTCATGATCAAGATTCCATGTGGAAGTCTGAGATGTATTTGTGATAGCTTTATTTGATGACTCAAGTTGGGTTTCACGGACTTGAGAAGTACTTTGATTAGGTCTTGGTAAGTAAGAGTGATTTGAGGGATGACTTTCTGTTGAATTGTATTGAGAGGTCAATTAAACATTTGATGAGGGGACTGGTGTTGGATGTGGTGCATTTAGGGTTTCACTAGAAATGACTTGATGACTATGGTTGTGCATGTTGTTTCTCAAGGTTATAGGAAGAGGAATATATGTTTGTTTATCAGTAGAAGCTGTAAAAGATAGTCCTTTAAGTGAGGTGACATAGGGAAATTCTAATTCATTGAATACCACATCCTTTGAAATGTAGACTCTACCATTAGGAGCCATGTATTTGTGCCCTTTATGAGTGGGAGACACTCCAAGGTATACACACTTTATACTCTTGAAGTCAAGGTTTATGCTGGTTTTAGGGCCTCAGGAGTGGATAACAAGAACATCCAAATACTTTGAGTGTCTTGTATTCTAGTTGCTTGCGATGTAAGGCATATAATGGTGAGATATAGTTGTCTAATGCAGGCGTAAAAGTTCTCTACAATAACTTCATTAACTTAGACATGAGTAATCAGTTACTTAGAGATGAATTTAGTTAGATTTTCTAACTAACTTCTCAATATTAACTATCATTAATCTAACAAACTCTCTCATTTACATATTTTGACTTTATATATCTAATAGTGCATATAGATGATATAAGATTCTGAAGTCATTCATAGAAGATGTAAGAGTTCAACTATAATCTTATCACTTCCGGACAAAAAAAACTCCTCAATCTCTTCCACTCATTTTGTGACTCATTAAAAATAATCATTATAGACTTTTTAAATAAATCAGTCTACAATATACTAAATCATAAAATAATCACCTTATAATCTTACCTCCTAAGAAAAGATTAAAACAAAATCTTAAAATTATTAGGTATAACTATCTGACATTCACTAAGATTATATACATAACGTAAATGAATAGCTCATAGTTTCTAATCCTTAAGATTTATCATTTATGTTTCAAAATAGATTATTTTAATGTTGTAACAAAAAAAGAAATTCTTTTAATGGTGAATACTTAGGTAAATTTGAAATTAATTGGATATTAGTATCTTTCTTCAATCAAATGAAAATATTTAATGCCACATCATTTTTAAATATAAATTTATTTTTTAAAAAATTAATATTTTAAATTAATTAACATTAAGAGTACTGATAGTTAAAATAAGTCAAACCACGGTATTGTTTTAAAATATATTAATGCAAAGTTAAATATATTTTTTAAGTTAAAACTGACAATGATTTATCCTACAAGTAAATCAGAACCACGTTTCTAATTATATAAAATATCAAAGACTTTTTTTCACTCGAGTATTTGACTTGACCACATTATTTTATAACTTGAAACACCCACAATATTCTTCTAATCTTCCTTTCCAGTCTTTTCTTTGAAAATCAAATTAGGTGGCTATTTTAAACTTTACTTAATTATGAAGTCATGGGCTTGACTTGATAGTGTTCTTACTCATAGTCTAAATGCATTTTTAAAGGTGATTTTTAATACATTCAAGTTTCTTAGACACCACGTAAAATTTTATTTTTGCTTTCAGATTTCAGATTTGCACATCCGGACGCACCAAATTTTTAAATAACGCAGATATGTTCCGGATGTGCACATCCGAAAGAATTCCTGATTTACAAATCCGAAAAAAATCAAAAGAATTCCATAAAATAATTTACTTCTAAATATAATTAAATCCAATCTAATTAAAATTAATATCATTTTTTCAATATAATTAAATCCAATATAATTAAATCTAATATAATTAAAATATATTTTAATTAAAATTAATATGATATTTAATATAATATTTAATATGATAATTTTTTTTCAATATAATTAATATGATTAATATGGTATTTAATTCTAAATTATTTTTTTATATTGAAAAATTTAATTTAATTATATTGGATTTAAAATTATATGGTATTTACTTCTAAATTTGGATTTAATTATACTGGTATTTAAAATTATATGGTATTTACTTCTAAATTATATGGTATTTACTTCTAAATTATAATTAAAATTATATGGTATTTACTTCTAAATTTGGATTTAATTATATTGGATTTAATTATATTGAAAAAATAATATTAATTTTAATCATATTAATTTTATTATATTGGATTTAATTAAATTGGATTTAATTATATTGAAAAAATTATATTAAATTTAATAATGTTGGATTTTAATTATATTGGATTTAATTATATTTAGAAGTAAATGATTTTATGGAATTCTTTTGATTTTTTTCGGATTCGCGGTTCAGGAATTCTTCCGGATGTGCACATCCGAAAAAAAAACTGAAAAATTTTAAAAAAAAAAGTGTGTCCGAATGTGCACATCCAAAAATTGGGGACAAAAACAGAAATTCGGTGATGTCTAAAAAATATGGGTGGTGTGATAAGAAACCACCTGGAAAAAAAAAAACTATAGGCATCAATAAACTATAGAATATTATGATCATTTCTCAATCTATAGATTTATTTTCAATTTAGAAAATTCCATGGTTTCATTAATATTTATGTGCTGCTTCAATAATTAATATATTAATTGTGTTTTAGATCTGGTAAATTTGATTAAGCTGAAATAAAATTTCTGTTTTGCTCGTGATCATACTCTTGTTATTTTTTATCATGAAATAATATATCTTAATTTGTGATTACGATGTCTTCTTTTTTATGCCAAATAGACTTAGCACACGCATTATTTGAAGCTTTTATAATTGGTTTGATAAGTTCCTTTAAAGAAAACAAAATTAGTATGTTTCAAAGTACATTATGATGTCAAACACTTTTCTATATGTACCACCGGTTCATGGCCTGCCATATTAAATATCCAAATGAAATTAAGGATGTTTGACTATGACTAGATAAATCAATTAAGAATTGGACAGTGTATTAATAAACATTTCAATCAAAGACTGAAATTAGTTGAGGAGAAATGCTCCCATGACACGGAATTATAAACTTACACCATACTTTATACAATGAATATATACTCATATTTTTTCAATAATTTTTTCTCTCACTATTATGCAACACTAAAACAATTGTATACATTGAGTTGGTTTATGTATTAATTTGCTCAAGTGTGTCGCAAGGCCGACTATATCCTTGTTAGAGAACAAAGAAATCAATTTTACAGTCCATATTTTTATTAGTTTTGTTGAAGTATGTCTTAAAATGTGATGAAAATATGTTGAGGTTGTATAAATCAGAAAACAATTTGGAGCAGGAGCAAGTGGTGGCCGTGTGATAGTGGGTCTAGGTCTGAGGAACAGTTCTATTTCTTGAAAATGATGTTCAATTTTCTCGATTTGTGTATATTGGGATTCATTGTTTTGGCTTGTCCAATTGTTAATAATTTATATTTTGGGTTTGTTATGGATCCCCTAAACTTCAACAATTATAAATATGTGGCTAAATACCTTTTTTTTATCCCTTATCTTATATCTGATGTCCAATTTGTTTCCATAACTTTTAAAATGGTCATTTTGAACCATTAAATTTTTAAAACTTATCAAGTTAATTCTTTCCGTCCAAATGATAGTAATGATGTTAATTTCTGCTTAGGTGGTAAATGACATATAACATAGCATTTAGTTGCCGTTTTAACGACAAAAAAATGATCACTAAAAATGATTTTATGGGTTCTAAAATATTCTTGTCCTTCTTTTCTCAACTATAATTTTTCTCAACTATAATTTTCATAGTGGATAGAAAAATCAAGAGTAAAAAACTAACTCATTTTAATTGAAGAATCTCATCTCACCAAAACAACTCATATTGATGAAGAACAATACTAGAAATGAAGAAGATGAACATGGAAGTTCATCTTGTGTAACTGAATGTAACATATTCTGTTACAGTTGAAAGAGAAAGAGAAGAAAATGAATTCTTGGATAAACTGTAATCATACACTTGCTAATGAAACTTATACACTTGGCAATTATTTAAACTAACATTATCTACTAATTACATGAGTATTGGGCCTTAATGGACTATACACTAGATGTATCTTTAATACCCCCCTCAAACTCATGGTAAGCTTGTCAGAGGAGATGACCTTGAGTTTGTCGCGCATGTCTTGAAAAGCCGTTGTGCCAAGAGGCTTAGTCAATGTGTCAGCCAGTTGAACTGCAGCAGGAACATGACGAATACACAATTGTTTTGCCACCACTCTTTCACGAACAAAATGAATGTCAAGTTCAATATGCTTGGTGCGAGCGTGAAGAACCGGATTGTGGGATAGTAGCACTGCACTTAATTTATCACACAGAAAAATTGGTGTATGATATCTGATTTGAAGTTCAGACAACAATGATTCAAGCCATAGTAATTCAGAGGTGGTATGAGCCAGTGCACGATATTCTGCTTCTGTGTTGGACCGAGCAACTAAGGGTTGCTTTTTAGAGCTCCATGAGATGAGATTTAGACCAAAAAATATACACGAACCAGAAGTTGAACGTCTGTCATCTGGATCACTCGCCCAGTCAGAATCACTAAATGCACAAAGAGAGAAAGTAGGGGCTATAGTTGATGGAGAAAGATGCAAACCATGGGTGATAGTTCCACTGAGATATCGAAGGATTCTACGAACAACCGACCAATGTGTTTCCAAAGGTTCAGACATAAATTGACAGGCCTTGTTAACACTAAAAGAAATGTCAGGTCTTGTTAATGTAACATATTGCAAGGCACCAACAATGGACCTGTAAATGGTGGGATCTGGTAACTTGTTAGAGCCATGCTTGCTGAGTTTACAGGTGCTGAGTGATAAGTGTAAATTGTACCTATTTTTGTATATATGTTTTGTTGCACTTATCGATACTTTGTGGTAAATATCGTGTGAATAAAACCCAATTTGTTTATAAATACGTTTACTTTATATTTTAGTGTATATATTGCGTATATTGTAAATATCATTGAGTTTACTTGATTTTATCTCATTCTTGCAGGTATCTAATCAAGGGTGTCTGACCATATTCATAAAGATCATTGAATAAGCTTTACAGCGCTTCAAACCGTGCGTCAAACGGAGTTGCGGTTCAAAAGTTATGAATAAAACATTGTTGGAAAAATGTTGTTCTGTCAAATTCGCCAGGCAAATTTTCAATCCGCCGGGCGAATTTGAGAATTTCGTCAGGCGAGGCTGTGGCGAGGCCCTGGCAAGAGAAAAGTTGGAAATTCAAGTTGCTGCTGTCTTGTGCCCGCGTCATGTTCGCCAGGCGAATTTTGGGACATCCGCCGGGCGAATTTCCAATCCGCCGGGCGAATGTAGATATTTTTGCTTGGCGGTTTATCTATGCAGCTGGTGTGAGAGAAAAAGGGGAATCCGCCAGGCAAATTTTCAATCCGCCTGACGAATTTGTCTGAACCAGAATTTTGTATTTAATTCATTTGACTTCATTTTTTGTATTGTTATGTTGTTTGGGGGTGATTTTTGTCTCCAAACTTCATCAACCTCATTCTTTGGTGGGATTAGCTTAGAAAAAAACTATGAAGCTTGCACACGGATGAACCGGGGTGGATTGATCGTCGACCGGCGTTGACAAACCGCGAGATGTTTGGTTCATTTCTTTTCTTCTTTGTGTTTTTCTTTATGGTTGGGTTGTGTATATGTATTTGCTGTAAACTCATGTATATTTGTCGCCCATGGCGTTGTATAAAACTTGCTTTACAAATCTTTATTGGTGATTGTCTCTGATTTTTGCTTTATGCGCGGGGTTTGGGTTGCGTTAGACGTAACCTTCGCGAACTTCGATTAGGGATGATTGTCTGTTAGTTTCTGGACTCTAGAGATAGATTTAGGAGCTAACAATCTTCAATAGGCGTCGAATCTTAATGCCTTCCGTGTTTCGAGGCTTCGCTCACGAGAGTGACGAAGAGAGTGACACGGTTGTTATCCCAACTGTGCGCTAGACATAACCTTTGTTGTGAGCGATGCTGGGTGATATTGAGGAGTATTGTAGGTGGAGTATAACTGGTCGGTAAGTTTAAGTTTGTGAGGAGTGATTTATATGCATTGTCGGACGAGTTTTTCTCTCTGAAGAATGATTTCTTTTTGTTTTAATATTTACTTTTATGTTTTCTTGTTTGGAAACTATTTTAAAACCAAACTCATAAACGCGAGAGACTGTCGAACAACATTCTTTCCCTCGAACCGATCTCTGTGGACACGACATAAATCCCGGTGGGAATTTTTCCGAAAATAAATATTTTTGCTGCTTGCCCTATTCTGCATTCAACAAAATGGCGTCGTTGCCGGGGATCGGTTTTGATATTGAATCGCATTGCGATAGTTTCTTTGTTTTTGAGTTTTGTAGATATCGTATATTTTGTATATTTTCACTTGTCTATACTGATACTTTTACATTTTTGTTTCTTTTAACATTTGTTCAAGTGTTTGGTTAGGACGCTTGCTTTTGGTTGCGCGGTGAGGCATCACCATGGCATGAATGAAGGAAGTTTCTAGCTAAGCACCGTAAAGGCGTCGAGCTTACGACGTAAAACAAGCATGTTTTATAGTTTTTATTTTCGAATGTTTTTGAATGTTGTTTGCTCACAGATTTTGGTCGACTTATTTGAGGATGCTTTTGTGATTCTCCAAGTTGGTTCTTTTCAACTTGCGAATGTTTGGTAATGATATTGTTAAGATTTGTACACGTGCGAGGTATGTAGTTATCGCTTTCTATACTTTAGCATATTCATGATACTTAGGCATTTTACAAACTTTCATGCCATTCATTCTTTTGTATACTTGTTCTATTGTGAATCACTTTAGTTCCCAACCTTTTTGTGCGGTGGCTTTCCATTGTTCATATATGCGGAGTACCAACATTCTTGTTCTAACCGGATTTTATTATGTTGAATCAATTGTTTGTGTTGTTTATATGAATGCATGAAAAGGATCAAGGCAATTGTTTCATTTTGAGCACAACCACCTTAGCCAAATAGTCAATTCACCTTGTGAGTGTGTGAGAATTCGTAACCCCTTTGAGCTTTTTGATCCATGTTTTTATTTGAACTTAATGCTTGTATATGAGTATTTAGTTCACTTATTTTTGAATGGATTTTGTTTTTTCTTGGACCTCAATTTTGTGTTGTTGTATGGATTTTTTCCTTGCCTTAGAAAGTAGGGAGTATTCACATGATGGTGCGGTTGAATTCAAGTTGGGGAGAGGATGATTGTATACTCATTGGTTGGATTCTATGAGGATTGAAAAAGAAAAGAAAAAAGAGAAAAATTTGTGAAAGAGAAAAAGAAAGAAAAAAAAAGAAAAAGAAAAATCCTTGAAAAAGGAAACAAAAAGAGTTTCAATAATTGTGCTAAATAAGTATTGTGTGTTGTGTAGCACTTGGGATTTTGGAAGAAGTTGGTTGAAATTTTGTGTGTGAATCTTTGTGAGTTTTCACTCCCTTAGGTTTAGGCAAGTTTTTGTTTCAATTACCTATAGAAAATGCCCCTTGTTTGTTTATCCGACCACGTTACAACCTTGAAAGTCCTTGTGATTCTTGCCTTTGTATGTTCAATATGAATTTGTGGATGTATGCATAATTTAGTCTTTTGTTTGCATGAGTGTTGTGTGAGTGTAAAGTACCTTATTGTGTGTTTTTCATCAACCGATGATTATTTTTACTAGGTGTGATTCACTTTTGAACTTGTGTTGTTTTAGGATGTTTGACATGATTTTTGTATTTTGCATTTGTTTCGTGACTATGTTGTCGTTGTAGTTTAGTGGTAAGTATTTACTTTTTGTGTGTACCGTTTTCATTTGAACCATTCATTCGTTTCCGTTTTTCAAAACCTGTTGATTCGACATTCTTTGGATATCGCTTTTGTGTTTTCAAGTTTGTTTGATTCTTGTTTGCGGACAAACAATTAGGTAAGTTGGGGAGAGTTTGATAAGTGCAAATTGTACCTATTTTTGTATATATGTTTTGTTGCACTTATCGATACTTTGTGGTAAATATCGTGTGAATAAAACCCAATTTGTTTATAAATACGTTTACTTTACATTTTAGTGTATATATTGCGTATAATGTAAATATCATTGAGTTTACTTGATTTTATCTCATTCTTGCAGGTATCTAATCAAGGGTGTCTGGCCATATTCATAAAGAGCATTGAATAGGCTTTACAGCGCTTCAAACCGTTCGTCAAACGGAGTTGCGGTTCAAAAGTTACGAATAAAACAGTGTTGGAAAAATGTTGTTCTGTCAAATTCGCCAGGTAAATTTTCAATCCGCCGGGCGAATTTGAGAATTTCGCCAGGCGAGGCTGTGGCGAGGCCCTGGCAAGAGAAAAGTTGGAAATTCAAGTTGTTGCTGTCTTGTACTCGCGTCATGTTCGCCAGGCGAATTTTGGGACATCCGTTGGGCGAATTTTCAATCCGCCGGGCGATTGTAGATATTTTTGCTTGGCGGTTTATGTATGCAGCTGGTGTGAGAGAAAAAGGGGAATCTGCCAAGCAAATTTTCAATCCGCCTAGCGAATTTGTCTGAACCAGAATTTTGTATTTAATTCATTTGACTTCATTTTTTGTATTGTTATGTTGTTTGGGGGTGATTTTTGTCTCCAAACTTCATCAACCTCATTCTTTGGTGGGATTAGCTTAGAAAAAAACTATGAAGCTTGCACACGGATGAACCGGGGTGGATTGATCGTCGACCGGCGTTGACAAACCGCGAGATGTTTGGTTCATTTCTTTTCTTCTTTGTGTTTTTCTTTATGGTTGGGTTGTGTATATGTATTTGCTGTAAACTCTCGTATATTTGTCGCCCATGGCGTTGTATAAAACTTGCTTTACAAATCTTTATTGGTGATTGTCTCTGATTTTTGCTTTATGCGCGGGGTTTGGGTTGCGTTAGACATAACCTTCGCGAACTTCGATTAGGGATGATTGTCTGTTAGTTTCTGGACACTAGAGATAGATTTAGGAGCTAACAATCTTCAATAGGCGTCGAATCTTAATGCCTTCCGTGTTTCGAGGCTTCGCTCGCGAGAGTTACGAAGAGAGTGACACGGTTGTTATCCCAACTGTGCGCTAGACATAACCTTTGTTGTGAGCGATGTTGGGTGATATTGAGGAGTATTGTAGGTGGAGTATAACTCGTCGGTAAGTTTAAGTTTGTGAGGAGTGATTTATATGCATTGTCGGACGAGTTTTTCTCTCTGAAGAATGATTTCTTTTTGTTTTAATATTTACTTTTATGTTTTCTTGTTTGGAAACTATTTTAAAACCAAACTCATAAACGCGAGAGACTGTCGAACGACATTCTTTCCCTCGAACCGATCTCTGTGGACACGACAAAAATCCCGGAGGGAATTTTTCCGAAAATAAATATTTTTGCTGCTTGCCCTATTCTGCATTCAACAAAATGGCGCCGTTGCCGGGGATCGGTTTTGATATTGAATCGCATTGCGATAGTTTCTTTGTTTTTGAGTTTTGTAGATATCGTATATTTTGTATATTTTCACTTGTCTATACTGATACTTTTACATTTTTGTTTCTTTTAACATTTGTTCAAGTGTTTGGTTAGGACGCTTGCTTTTGGTTGCGCGGTGAGGCATCACCATGGCATGAATGAAGGAAGTTTCTAGCTAAGCACCGTAAAGGCGTCGAGCTTACGACGTAAAACAAGCATGTTTTATAGTTTTTATTTTCGAATGTCTTTAGTTGTTGTTTGCTCACAGATTTTGGTCGACTTATTTGAGGATGCTTTTGTGATTCTCCAAGTTGGTTCGTTTCAACTTGCGAATGTTTAGTAATGATCTTGTTAAGTTTTGTACACGTGCGAGGTATGTAGTTATCGCTTTCTATACTTTAGCATATTCATGATACTTAGGCATTTTACAAACTTTCATGTCATTCATTCTTTTGTATACTTGTTCTATTGTGAATCACTTTAGTTCCCAACCTTTTTGTGCGGTGGCTTTCCATTGTTCATATATGCGGAGTACCAACATTCTTGTTCTAACTTGATTTTATTATGTTGAATCAGTTGTTTGTGTTGTTTATATAAATGCATGAAAAGGATCAATGCAATTGTTTCATTTTGAGCACAACCACCTTAGCCAAATAGTCAATTCACCTTGTGAATGTGTGAGAATTCGTAACCCCTTTGAGCTTTTTGATCCATGTTTTTATTTGAACTTAATGCTTGTATATGAGTATTTAGTTCACTTATTTTTGAATGGATTTTGTTTTTTCTTGGACCTCAATTTTGTGTTGTTGTATGGATTTTTTCCTTGCCTTAGAAAGTAGGGAGTATTCACATGATGGTGCGGTTGAATTCAAGTTGGGGAGAGGATGATTGTATACTCATTGGTTGGATTCTATGAGGATTGAAAAAGAAAAGAAAAAAGAGAAAAATTTGTGAAAGAGAAAAAGAAAGAAAAAAGAAGAAAAAGAAAAATCCTTGAAAAAGGAAACAAAAAGAGTTTCAATAATTGTGCTAAATAAGTATTGTGTGTTGTGTAGCACTTGGGATTTTGGAAGAAGTAGGTTGAAATTTTGTGTGTGAATCTTTGTGAGTTTTCACTCCCTTAGGTTTAGGCAAGTTTTTGTTTCAATTACCTTTAGAAAATACCCCTTGTTTGTTTACCCGACCACGTTACAACCTTGAAAGTCCTTGTGATTCTTGCCTTTGTATGTTCAATATGAATTTGTGGATGTATGCATAATTTAGTCTTTTGTTTGCATGAGTGTTGTGTTAGTGTAAAGTACCTTATTGTGTGTTTTTCATCTACCGATGATTATTTTTACTAGGTGTGATTCACTTTTGAGCTTGTGTTGTTTTAGGATGTTTGACATGATTTTTGTATTTTGCATTTGTTTCGTGACTATGTTGTCGTTGTAGTTTAGTGGTAAGTATTTACTTTTTGTGTGTACCGTTTTCATTTGAACCATTCATTCGTTTCCGTTTTTCAAAACCTGTTGATTCGACATTCTTTATTTATCGCTTTTGTGTTTTCAAGTTTGTTTGATTCTTGTTTGCGGACAAACAATTAGGTAAGTTGGGGAGAGTTTGATAAGTGCAAATTGTACCTATTTTTGTATATATGTTTTGTTGCACTTATCGATACTTTGTGGTAAATATCGTGTGAATAAAACCCAATTTGTTTATAAATACGTTTACTTTACATTTTAGTGTATATATTGCGTATATTGTAAATATCATTGAGTTTACTTGATTTTGTCTCATTCTTGCAGGTATCTAATCAAGGGTGTCTGGCCATATTCATAAAGAGCTTTGAATAAGCTTTACAACGCTTCAAACCGTTCGTTAAACGGAGTTGCGGTTCAAAAGTTACGAATAAAACAGTGTTGGAAAAATGTTGTTCTGTCAAATTCGCCAGGTAAATTTTCAATCCGCCGGGCGAATTTGAGAATTTCGCCAGGCGAGGCTATTGGTAGGCCCTGGCAATAGAAAAGTTGGAAATTCAAGTTGCTGCTGTCTTGTACTCGCGTCATGTTCGCCAGGCGAATTTTGGGACATCCGTTGGGCGAATTTTCAATCCGCCGGGCGATTGTAGATATTTTTGCTTGGCGGTTTATGTATGCAGCTGGTGTGAGAGAAAAAGGGGAATCTGCCAAGCAAATTTTCAATCCGCCTAGCGAATTTGTCTGAACCAGAATTTTGTATTTAATTCATTTGACTTCATTTTTTGTATTGTTATGTTGTTTGGGGGTGATTTTTGTCTCCAAACTTCATCAACCTCATTCTTTGGTGGGATTAGCTTAGAAAAAAACTATGAAGCTTGCACACGGATGAACCGGGGTGGATTGATCGTCGACCGGCGTTGACAAACCGCGAGATGTTTGGTTCATTTCTTTTCTTCTTTGTGTTTTTCTTTATGGTTGGGTTGTGTATATGTATTTGCTGTAAACTCATGTATATTTGTCGCCCATGGCGTTGTATAAAACTTGCTATACAAATCTTTACTGGTGATTGTCTCTGATTTTTGCTTTATGCGCGGGGTTTGGGTTGCGTTAGACATAACCTTCGCGAACTTCGATTAGGGATGATTGTCTGTTAGTTTCTGGACTCTAGAGATAGATTTAGGAGCTAACAATCTTCAATAGGCGTCGAATCTTAATGCCTTCCGTGTTTCGAGGCTTCGCTCACGAGAGTGACGAAGAGAGTGACACGGTTGTTATCCCAACTGTGCGCTAGACGTAACCTTTGTTGTGAGCGATGCTGGGTGATATTGAGGAGTATTGTAGGTGGAGTATAACTGGTCGGTAAGTTTAAGTTTGTGAGGAGTGATTTATATGCATTGTCGGACGAGTTTTTCTCTCTGAAGAATGATTTCTTTTTGTTTTAATATTTACTTTTATGTTTTCTTGTTTGGAAACTATTTTAAAACCAAACTCATAAACGCGAGAGACTGTCGAACGACATTCTTTCCCTCGAACCGATCTCTGTGGACACGACAAAAATCCCGGAGGGAATTTTTCCGAAAATAAATATTTTTGCTGCTTGCCCTATTCTGCATTCAACAAAATGGCGTCGTTGCCGGGGATCGGTTTTGATATTGAATCGCATTGCGATAGTTACTTTGTTTTTGAGTTTTGTAGATATCGTATATTTTGTATATTTTCACTTGTCTATACTGATACTTTTACATTTTTGTTTCTTTTAACATTTGTTCAAGTGTTTGGTTAGGACGCTTGCTTTTGGTTGCGCGGTGAAGCATCACCATGGCATGAATGAAGGAAGTTTCTAGCTAAGCACCGTAAAGGCGTCGAGCTTACGACGTAAAACAAGCATGTTTTCTAGTTTTTATTTTCGAATGTTTTTAGTTGTTGTTTGCTCACAGATTTTGGTCGACTTATTTGAGGATGCTTTTGTGATTCTCCAAGTTGGTTCGTTTCAACTTGCGAATGTTTAGTAATGATCTTGTTAAGTTTTGTACACGTGCGAGGTATGTAGTTATCGCTTTCTATACTTTAGCATATTCATGATACTTAGGCATTTTACAAACTTTCATGTCATTCATTCTTTTGTATACTTGTTCTATTGTGAATCACTTTAGTTCCCAACCTTTTTGTGCGGTGGCTTTCCATTGTTCATATATGCGGAGTACCAACATTCTTGTTCTAACTGGATTTTATTATGTTGAATCAGTTGTTTGTGTTGTTTATATGAATGCATGAAAAGGATCAAGGCAATTGTTTCATTTTGAGCACAACCACCTTAGCCAAATAGTCAATTCACCTTGTGAATGTGTGAGAATTCGTAACCCCTTTGAGCTTTTTGATCCATGTTTTTATTTGAACTTAATGCTTGTATATGAGTATTTAGTTCACTTATTTTTGAATGGATTTTGTTTTTTCTTGGACCTCAATTTTGTGTTGTTGTATGGATTTTTTCCTTGCCTTAGAAAGTAGGGAGTATTCACATGATGGTGCGGTTGAATTCAAGTTGGGGAGAGGATGATTGTATACTCATTGGTTGGATTCTATGAGGATTGAAAAAGAAAAGAAAAATGAGAAAAATTTGTGAAAGAGAAAAAGAAAGAAAAAAGAAGAAAAAGAAAAATCCTTGAAAAAGGAAACAAAAAGAGTTTCAATCATTGTGCTAAATAAGTATTGTGTGTTGTGTAGCACTTGGGATTTTGGAAGAAGTAGGTTGAAATTTTGTGTGTGAATCTTTGTGGGTTTTCACTCCCTTAGGTTTAGGCAAGTTTTTGTTTCAATTACCTTTAGAAAATGCCCCTTGTTTGTTTACCCGACCACGTTACAACCTTGAAAGTCCTTGTGATTCTTGCCTTTGTATGTTCAATATGAATTTGTGGATGTATGCATAATTTAGTCTTTTGTTTGCATGAGTGTTGTGTGAGTGTAAAGTACCTTATTGTGTATTTTTCATCTACCGATGATTATTTTTACTAGGTGTGATTCACTTTTGAACTTGTGTTGTTTTAGGATGTTTGACATGATTTTTGTATTTTGCATTTGTTTCGTGACTATGTTGTCGTTGTAGTTTAGTGGTAAGTATTTACTTTTTGTGTGTACCGTTTTCATTTGAACCATTCATTCGTTTCCGTTTTTCAAAACCTGTTGATTCGACATTCTTTATTTATCGCTTTTGTGTTTTCAAGTTTGTTTGATTCTTGTTTGCGGACAAACAATTAGGTAAGTTGGGGAGAGTTTGATAAGTGCAAATTGTACCTATTTTTGTATATATGTTTTGTTGCACTTATCGATACTTTGTGGTAAATATCGTGTGAATAAAACCCAATTTGTTTATAAATACGTTTACTTTACATTTTAGTGTATATATTGCGTATATTGTAAATATCATTGAGTTTACTTGATTTTATCTCATTCTTGCAGGTATCTAATCAAGGGTGTCTGGCCATATTCATAAAGAGCTTTGAATAAGCTTTACAGTGCTTCAAACCGTTCGTCAAACGGAGTTGCGGTTCAAAAGTTACGAATAAAACAGTGTTGGAAAAATGTTGTTCTGTCAAATTCGCCAGGTAAATTTTCAATCCGCCGGGCGAATTTGAGAATTTCGCCAGGTGAGGCTGTGGCGAGGCCCTGGCAAGAGAAAAGTTGGAAATTCAAGTTGCTGCTGTCTTGTACTCGCGTCATGTTCGCCAGGCGAATTTTGGAACATCCGTTGGGCGAATTTTCAATCCGCCGGGCGATTGTAGATATTTTTGCTTGGCGGTTTATGTATGCAGCTGGTGTGAGAGAAAAAGGGGAATCTGCCAAGCAAATTTTCAATCCGCCTAGCGAATTTGTCTGAACCAGAATTTTGTATTTAATTCATTTGACTTCATTTTTTGTATTGTTATGTTGTTTGGGGGTGATTTTTGTCTCCAAACTTCATCAACCTCATTCTTTGGTGGGATTAGCTTAGAAAAAAACTATGAAGCTTGCACACGGATGAACCGGGGTGGATTGATCGTCGACCGGCGTTGACAAACCGCGAGATGTTTGGTTCATTTCTTTTCTTCTTTGTGTTTTTCTTTATGGTTGGGTTGTGTATATGTATTTGCTGTAAACTCATGTATATTTGTCGCCCATGGCGTTGTATAAAACTTGCTTTACAAATCTTTATTGGTGATTGTCTCTGATTTTTGCTTTATGCGCGGGGTTTGGGTTGCGTTAGACATAACCTTCGCGAACTTCGATTAGGGATGATTGTCTGTTAGTTTCTGGACTCTAGAGATAGATTTAGGAGCTAACAATCTTCAATAGGCGTCGAATCTTAATGCCTTCCGTGTTTCGAGGCTTCGCTCGCGAGAGTGACGAAGAGAGTGACACGGTTGTTATCCCAACTGCGCGCTAGACGTAACCTTTGTTGTGAGCGATGCTGGGTGATATTGAGGAGTATTGTAGGTGGAGTATAACTGGTCGGTAAGTTTAAGTTTGTGAGGAGTGATTTATATGCATTGTCGGACGAGTTTTTCTCTCTGAAGAATGATTTCTTTTTGTTTTAATATTTACTTTTATGTTTTCTTGTTTGGAAACTATTTTAAAACCAAACTCATAAACGCGAGAGACTGTCGAACGACATTCTTTCCCTCGAACCGATCTCTGTGGACACGACAAAAATCCCGGAGGGAATTTTTCCGAAAATAAATATTTTTGCTGCTTGCCCTATTCTGCATTCAACAAAATGGCGTCGTTGTCGGGGAACGGTTTTGATATTGAATCGCATTGCGATAGTTTCTTTGTTTTTGAGTTTTGTAGATATCGTATATTTTGTATATTTTCACTTGTCTATACTGATACTTTTACATTTTTGTTTCTTTTAACATTTGTTCAAGTGTTTGGTTAGGACGCTTGCTTTTGGTTGCGCGGTGAGGCATCACCATGGCATGAATGAAGGAAGTTTCTAGCTAAGCACCGTAAAGGCGTCGAGCTTACGACGTAAAACAAGCATGTTTTATAGTTTTTATTTTCGAATGTTTTTGGTTGTTGTTTGCTCACAGATTTTGGTCGACTTATTTGAGGATGCTTTTGTGATTCTCCAAGTTGGTTCGTTTCAACTTGCGAATGTTTAGTAATGATCTTGTTAAGTTTTGTACACGTGCGAGGTATGTAGTTATCGCTTTCTATACTTTAGCATATTCATGATACTTAGGCATTTTACAAACTTTCATGTCATTCATTCTTTTGTATACTTGTTCTATTGTGAATCACTTTAGTTCCCAACCTTTTTGTGCGGTGGCTTTCCATTGTTCATATATGCGGAGTACCAACATTCTTGTTCTAACTGGATTTTATTATGTTGAATCAGTTGTTTGTGTTGTTTATATGAATGCATGAAAAGGATCAAGGCAATTGTTTCATTTTGAGCACAACCACCTTAGCCAAATAGTCAATTCACCTTGTGAATGTGTGAGAATTCGTAACCCCTTTGAGCTTTTTGATCCATGTTTTTATTTGAACTTAATGCTTGTATATGAGTATTTAGTTCACTTATTTTTGAATGGATTTTGTTTTTTCTTGGACCTCAATTTTGTGTTGTTGTATGGATTTTTTCCTTGCCTTAGAAAGTAGGGAGTATTCACATGATGGTGCGGTTGAATTCAAGTTGGGGAGAGGATGATTGTATACTCATTGGTTGGATTCTATGAGGATTGAAAAAGAAAAGAAAAATGAGAAAAATTTGTGAAAGAGAAAAAGAAAGAAAAAAGAAGAAAAAGAAAAATCCTTGAAAAAGGAAACAAAAAGAGTTTCAATAATTGTGCTAAATAAGTATTGTGTGTTGTGTAGCACTTGGGATTTTGGAAGAAGTAGGTTGAAATTTTGTGTGTGAATCTTTGTGGGTTTTCACTCCCTTAGGTTTAGGCAAGTTTTTGTTTCAATTACCTTTAAAAAATGCCCCTTGTTTGTTTACCCGACCACGTTACAACCTTGAAAGTCCTTGTGATTCTTGCCTTTGTATGTTCAATATGAATTTGTGGATGTATGCATAATTTAGTCTTTTGTTTGCATGAGTGTTGTGTGAGTGTAAAGTACCTTATTGTGTATTTTTCATCTACCGATGATTATTTTTACTAGGTGTGATTCACTTTTGAACTTGTGTTGTTTTAGGATGTTTGACATGATTTTTGTATTTTGCATTTGTTTCGTGACTATGTTGTCGTTGTAGTTTAGTGGTAAGTATTTACTTTTTGTGTGTACCGTTTTCATTTGAACCATTCATTCGTTTCCGTTTTTCAAAACCTGTTGATTCGACATTCTTTATTTATCGCTTTTGTGTTTTCAAGTTTGTTTGATTCTTGTTTGCGGACAAACAATTAGGTAAGTTGGGGAGAGTTTGATAAGTGCAAATTGTACCTATTTTTGTATATATGTTTTGTTGCACTTATCGATACTTTGTGGTAAATATCGTGTGAATAAAACTCAATTTGTTTATAAATACGTTTACTTTACATTTTAGTGTATATATTGCGTATATTGTAAATATCATTGAGTTTACTTGATTTTATCTCATTCTTGCAGGTATCTATTCAAGGGTGTCTGGCCATATTCATAAAGAGCTTTGAATAAGCTTTACAGTGCTTCAAACCGTTCGTCAAACGGAGTTGCGGTTCAAAAGTTACGAATAAAACAGTGTTGGAAAAATGTTGTTCTGTCAAATTCGCCAGGTAAATTTTCAATCCGCCGGGCGAATTTGAGAATTTCGCCAGGTGAGGCTGTGGCGAGGCCCTGGCAAGAGAAAAGTTGGAAATTCAAGTTGCTGCTGTCTTGTACTCGCGTCATGTTCGCCAGGCGAATTTTGGGACATCCGTTGGGCGAATTTTCAATCCGCCGGGCGATTGTAGATATTTTTGCTTGGCGGTTTATGTATACAGCTGGTGTGAGAGAAAAAGGGGAATCTGCCAAGCAAATTTTCAATCCGCCTAGCGAATTTGTCTGAACCAGAATTTTGTATTTAATTCATTTGACTTCATTTTTTGTATTGTTATGTTGTTTGGGGGTGATTTTTGTCTCCAAACTTCATCAACCTCATTCTTTGGTGGGATTAGCTTAGAAAAAAACTATGAAGCTTGCACACGGATGAACCGGGGTGGATTGATCGTTGACCGGCGTTGACAAACCGCGAGATGTTTGGTTCATTTCTTTTCTTCTTTGTGTTTTTCTTTATGGTTGGGTTGTGTATATGTATTTGCTGTAAACTCATGTATATTTGTCGCCCATGGCGTTGTATAAAACTTGCTTTACAAATCTTTATTGGTGATTGTCTCTGATTTTTGCTTTATGCGCGGGGTTTGGGTTGCGTTAGACATAACCTTCGCGAACTTCGATTAGGGATGATTGTCTGTTAGTTTCTGGACTCTAGAGATAGATTTAGGAGCTAACAATCTTCAATAGGCGTCGAATCTTAATGCCTTCCGTGTTTCGAGGCTTCGCTCGCGAGAGTGACGAAGAGAGTGACACGGTTGTTATCCCAACTGTGCGCTAGACGTAACCTTTGTTATGAGCGATGCTGGGTGATATTGAGGAGTATTGTAGGTGGAGTATAACTGGTCGGTAAGTTTAAGTTTGTGAGGAGTGATTTATATGCATTGTCGGACGAGTTTTTCTCTCTGAAGAATGATTTCTTTTTGTTTTAATATTTACTTTTATGTTTTCTTGTTTGGAAACTATTTTAAAACCAAACTCATAAACGCGAGAGACTGTCGAACGACATTCTTTCCCTCGAACCGATCTCTGTGGACACGACAAAAATCCCGGAGGGAATTTTTCCGAAAATAAATATTTTTGCTGCTTGCCCTATTCTGCATTCAACAAAATGGCGTCGTTGCCGGGGATCGGTTTTGATATTGAATCGCATTGCGATAGTTTCTTTGTTTTTGAGTTTTGTAGATATCGTATATTTTGTATATTTTCACTTGTCTATACTGATACTTTTACATTTTTGTTTCTTTTAACATTTGTTCAAGTGTTTGGTTAGGACGCTTGCTTTTGGTTGCGCGGTGAGGCATCACCATGGCATGAATGAAGGAAGTTTCTAGCTAAGCACCGTAAAGGCGTCGAGCTTACGACGTAAAACAAGCATGTTTTATAGTTTTTATTTTCGAATGTTTTTGGTTGTTGTTTGCTCACAGATTTTGGTCGACTTATTTGAGGATGCTTTTGTGATTCTCCAAGTTGGTTCGTTTCAACTTGCGAATGTTTAGTAATGATCTTGTTAAGTTTTGTACACGTGCGAGGTATGTAGTTATCGCTTTCTATACTTTAGCATATTCATGATACTTAGGCATTTTACAAACTTTCATGTCATTCATTCTTTTGTATACTTGTTCTATTGTGAATCACTTTAGTTCCCAACCTTTTTGTGCGGTGGCTTTCCATTGTTCATATATGCGGAGTACCAACATTCTTGTTCTAACTGGATTTTATTATGTTGAATCAGTTGTTTGTGTTGTTTATATGAATGCATGAAAAGGATCAAGGCAATTGTTTCATTTTGAGCACAACCACCTTAGCCAAATAGTCAATTCACCTTGTGAATGTGTGAGAATTCGTAACCCCTTTGAGCTTTTTGATCCATGTTTTTATTTGAACTTAATGCTTGTATATGAGTATTTAGTTCACTTATTTTTGAATGGATTTTGTTTTTTCTTGGACCTCAATTTTGTGTTGTTGTATGGATTTTTTCCTTGCCTTAGAAAGTAGGGAGTATTCACATGATGGTGCGGTTGAATTCAAGTTGGGGAGAGGATGATTGTATACTCATTGGTTGGATTCTATGAGGATTGAAAAAGAAAAGAAAAATGAGAAAAATTTGTGAAAGAGAAAAAGAAAGAAAAAAGAAGAAAAAGAAAAATCCTTGAAAAAGGAAACAAAAAGAGTTTCAATAATTGTGCTAAATAAGTATTGTGTGTTGTGTAGCACTTGGGATTTTGGAAGAAGTAGGTTGAAATTTTGTGTGTGAATCTTTGTGGGTTTTCACTCCCTTAGGTTTAGGCAAGTTTTTGTTTCAATTACCTTTAGAAAATGCCCCTTGTTTGTTTACCCGACCACGTTACAACCTTGAAAGTCCTTGTGATTCTTGCCTTTGTATGTTCAATATGAATTTGTGGATGTATGCATAATTTAGTCTTTTGTTTGCATGAGTGTTGTGTGAGTGTAAAGTACCTTATTGTGTATTTTTCATCTACCGATGATTATTTTTACTAGGTGTGATTCACTTTTGAACTTGTGTTGTTTTAGGATGTTTGACATGATTTTTGTATTTTGCATTTGTTTCGTGACTATGTTGTCGTTGTAGTTTAGTGGTAAGTATTTACTTTTTGTGTGTACCGTTTTCATTTGAACCATTCATTCGTTTCCGTTTTTCAAAACTGTTGATTCGACATTCTTTATTTATCGCTTTTGTGTTTTCAAGTTTGTTTGATTCTTGTTTGCGGACAAACAATTAGGTAAGTTGGGGAGAGTTTGATAAGTGCAAATTGTACCTATTTTTGTATATATGTTTTGTTGCACTTATCGATACTTTGTGGTAAATATCGTGTGAATAAAATCCAATTTGTTAATAAATACGTTTACTTTACATTTTAGTGTATATATTGCGTATATTGTAAATATCATTGAGTTTACTTGATTTTATCTCATTCTTGCAGGTATCTAATCAAGGGTGTCTGGCCATATTCATAAAGAGCTTTGAATAAGCTTTACAGTGCTTCAAACCGTTCGTCAAACGGAGTTGCGGTTCAAAAGTTACGAATAAAACAGTGTTGGAAAAATGTTGTTCTGTCAAATTCGCCAGGTAAATTTTCAATCCGCCGGGCGAATTTGAGAATTTCGCCAGCCGAGGCTGTGGCGAGGCCCTGGCAAGAGAAAAGTTAGAAATTCAAGTTGCTGCTGTCTTGTACTCGCGTCATGTTCGCCAGGCGAATTTTAGGACATCCGTTGGGCGAATTTTCAATCCGCCGGGCGATTGTAGATATTTTTGCTTGGCGGTTTATGTATGCAGCTGGTGTGAGAGAAAAAGGGGAATCTGCCAAGCAAATTTTCAATCCGCCTAGCGAATTTGTCTGAACCAGAATTTTGTATTTAATTCATTTGACTTCATTTTTTGTATTGTTATGTTGTTTGGGGGTGATTTTTGTCTCCAAACTTCATCAACCTCATTCTTTGGTGGGATTAGCTTAGAAAAAAACTATGAAGCTTGCACACGGATGAACCGGGGTGGATTGATCGTCGACCGGCGTTGACAAACCGCGAGATGTTTGGTTCATTTCTTTTCTTCTTTGTGTTTTTCTTTATGGTTGGGTTGTGTATATGTATTTGCTGTAAACTCATGTATATTTGTCGCCCATGGCGTTGTATAAAACTTGCTTTACAAATCTTTATTGGTG
The DNA here is from genome assembly GCA_022829125.1 of Lathyrus tuberosus. Classification (NCBI taxonomy): domain Eukaryota; kingdom Viridiplantae; phylum Streptophyta; class Magnoliopsida; order Fabales; family Fabaceae; genus Lathyrus; species Lathyrus tuberosus. The sequence goes on from JALAZF010000115.1 coordinate 10,661,324, forward strand.
ATTGTCTCTGATTTTTGCTTTATGCGCGGGGTTTGGGTTGCGTTAGACATAACCTTCGCGAACTTCGATTAGGGATGATTGTCTGTTAGTTTCTGGACTCTAGAGATAGATTTAGGAGCTAACAATCTTCAATAGGCGTCGAATCTTAATGCCTTCCGTGTTTCGAGGCTTCGCTCGCGAGAGTGACGAAGAGAGTGACACGGTTGTTATCCCAACTGTGCGCTAGACGTAACCTTTGTTGTGAGCGATGCTGGGTGATATTGAGGAGTATTGTAGGTGGAGTATAACTGGTCGGTAAGTTTAAGTTTGTGAGGAGTGATTTATATGCATTGTCGGACGAGTTTTTCTCTCTGAAGAATGATTTCTTTTTGTTTTAATATTTACTTTTATGTTTTCTTGTTTGGAAACTATTTTAAAACCAAACTCATAAACGCGAGAGACTGTCGAACGACATTCTTTCCCTCGAACCGATCTCTGTGGACACGACAAAAATCCCGGAGGGAATTTTTCCGAAAATAAATATTTTTGCTGCTTGCCCTATTCTGCATTCAACAAAATGGCGTCGTTGCCGGGGATCGGTTTTGATATTGAATCGCATTGCGATAGTTTCTTTGTTTTTGAGTTTTGTAGATATCGTATATTTTGTATATTTTCACTTGTCTATACTGATACTTTTACATTTTTGTTTCTTTTAACATTTGTTCAAGTGTTTGGTTAGGACGCTTGCTTTTGGTTGCGCGGTGAGGCATCACCATGGCATGAATGAAGGAAGTTTCTAGCTAAGCACCGTAAAGGCGTCGAGCTTACGACGTAAAACAAGCATGTTTTATAGTTTTTATTTTCGAATGTTTTTGGTTGTTGTTTGCTCACAGATTTTGGTCGACTTATTTGAGGATGCTTTTGTGATTCTCCAAGTTGGTTCGTTTCAACTTGCGAATGTTTAGTAATAATCTTGTTAAGTTTTGTACACGTGCGAGGTATGTAGTTATCGCTTTCTATACTTTAGCATATTCATGATACTTAGGCATTTTACAAACTTTCATGTCATTCATTCTTTTGTATACTTGTTCTATTGTGAATCACTTTAGTTCCCAACCTTTTTGTGCGGTGGCTTTCCATTGTTCATATATGAGGAGTACCAACATTCTTGTTCTAACTGGATTTTATTATGTTGAATCAGTTGTTTGTGTTGTTTATATGAATGCATGAAAAGGATCAAGGCAATTGTTTCATTTTGAGCACAACCACCTTAGCCAAATAGTCAATTCACCTTGTGAATGTGTGAGAATTCGTAACCCCTTTGAGCTTTTTGATCCATGTTTTTATTTGAACTTAATGCTTGTATATGAGTATTTAGTTCACTTATTTTTGAATGGATTTTGTTTTTTCTTGGACCTCAATTTTGTGTTGTTGTATGGATTTTTTCCTTGCCTTAGAAAGTAGGGAGTATTCACATGATGGTGCGGTTGAATTCAAGTTGGGGAGAGGATGATTGTATACTCATTGGTTGGATTCTATGAGGATTGAAAAAGAAAAGAAAAATGAGAAAAATTTGTGAAAGAGAAAAAGAAAGAAAAAAGAAGAAAAAGAAAAATCCTTGAAAAAGGAAACAAAAAGAGTTTCAATAATTGTGCTAAATAAGTATTGTGTGTTGTGTAGCACTTGGGATTTTGGAAGAAGTAGGTTGAAATTTTGTGTGTGAATCTTTGTGGGTTTTCACTCCCTTAGGTTTAGGCAAGTTTTTGTTTCAATTACCTTTAGAAAATGCCCCTTGTTTGTTTACCCGACCACGTTACAACCTTGAAAGTCCTTGTGATTCTTGCCTTTGTATGTTCAATATGAATTTGTGGATGTATGCATAATTTAGTCTTTTGTTTGCATGAGTGTTGTGTGAGTGTAAAGTACCTTATTGTTTATTTTTCATCTACCGATGATTATTTTTACTAGGTGTGATTCACTTTTGAACTTGTGTTGTTTTAGGATGTTTGACATGATTTTTGTATTTTGCATTTGTTTCGTGACTATGTTGTCGTTGTAGTTTAGTGGTAAGTATTTACTTTTTGTGTGTACCGTTTTCATTTGAACCATTCATTCGTTTCCGTTTTTCAAAACCTGTTGATTCGACATTCTTTATTTATCGCTTTTGTGTTTTCAAGTTTGTTTGATTCTTGTTTGCGGACAAACAATTAGGTAAGTTGGGGAGAGTTTGATAAGTGCAAATTGTACCTATTTTTGTATATATGTTTTGTTGCACTTATCGATACTTTGTGGTAAATATCGTGTGAATAAAACCCAATTTGTTAATAAATACGTTTACTTTACATTTTAGTGTATATATTGCGTATATTGTAAATATCATTGAGTTTACTTGATTTTATCTCATTCTTGCAGGTATCTAATCAAGGGTGTCTGGCCATATTCATAAAGAGCTTTGAATAAGCTTTACAGTGCTTCAAACCGTTCGTCAAACGGAGTTGCGGTTCAAAAGTTACGAATAAAACAGTGTTGGAAAAATGTTGTTCTGTCAAATTCGCCAGGTAAATTTTCAATCCGCCGGGCGAATTTGAGAATTTCGCCAGCCGAGGCTGTGGCGAGGCCCTGGCAAGAGAAAAGTTAGAAATTCAAGTTGCTGCTGTCTTGTACTCGCGTCATGTTCGCCAGGCGAATTTTGGGACATCCGTTGGGCGAATTTTCAATCCGCCGGGCGATTGTAGATATTTTTGCTTGGCGGTTTATGTATGCAGCTGGTGTGAGAGAAAAAGGGGAATCTGCCAAGCAAATTTTCAATCCGCCTAGCGAATTTGTCTGAACCAGAATTTTGTATTTAATTCATTTGACTTCATTTTTTGTATTGTTATGTTGTTTGGGGGTGATTTTTGTCTCCAAACTTCATCAACCTCATTCTTTGGTGGGATTAGCTTAGAAAAAAACTATGAAGCTTGCACACGGATGAACCGGGGTGGATTGATCGTCGACCGGCGTTGACAAACCGCGAGATGTTTGGTTCATTTCTTTTCTTCTTTGTGTTTTTCTTTATGGTTGGGTTGTGTATATGTATTTGCTGTAAACTCATGTATATTTGTCGCCCATGGCGTTGTATAAAACTTGCTTTACAAATCTTTATTGGTGATTGTCTCTGATTTTTGCTTTATGCGCGGGGTTTGGGTTGCGTTAGACATAACCTTCGCGAACTTCGATTAGGGATGATTGTCTGTTAGTTTCTGGACTCTAGAGATAGATTTAGGAGCTAACAATCTTCAATAGGCGTCGAATCTTAATGCCTTCCGTGTTTCGAGGCTTCGCTCGCGAGAGTGACGAAGAGAGTGACACGGTTGTTATCCCAACTGTGCGCTAGACGTAACCTTTGTTGTGAGCGATGCTGGGTGATATTGAGGAGTATTGTAGGTGGAGTATAACTGGTCGGTAAGTTTAAGTTTGTGAGGAGTGATTTATATGCATTGTCGGACGAGTTTTTCTCTCTGAAGAATGATTTCTTTTTGTTTTAATATTTACTTTTATGTTTTCTTGTTTGGAAACTATTTTAAAACCAAACTCATAAACGCGAGAGACTGTCGAACGACATTCTTTCCCTCGAACCGATCTCTGTGGACACGACAAAAATCCCGGAGGGAATTTTTCCGAAAATAAATATTTTTGCTGCTTGCCCTATTCTGCATTCAACAAAATGGCGCCGTTGCCGGGGATCGGTTTTGATATTGAATCGCATTGCGATAGTTTCTTTGTTTTTGAGTTTTGTAGATATCGTATATTTTGTATATTTTCACTTGTCTATACTGATACTTTTACATTTTTGTTTCTTTTAACATTTGTTCAAGTGTTTGGTTAGGACGCTTGCTTTTGGTTGCGCGGTGAGGCATCACCATGGCATGAATGAAGGAAGTTTCTAGCTAAGCACCGTAAAGGCGTCGAGCTTACGACGTAAAACAAGCATGTTTTATAGTTTTTATTTTCGAATGTTTTTGGTTGTTGTTTGCTCACAGATTTTGGTCGACTTATTTGAGGATGCTTTTGTGATTCTCCAAGTTGGTTCGTTTCAACTTGCGAATGTTTAGTAATGATCTTGTTAAGTTTTGTACACGTGCGAGGTATGTAGTTATCGCTTTCTATACTTTAGCATATTCATGATACTTAGGCATTTTACAAACTTTCATGTCATTCATTCTTTTGTATACTTGTTCTATTGTGAATCACTTTAGTTCCCAACCTTTTTGTGCGGTGGCTTTCCATTGTTCATATATGCGGAGTACCAACATTCTTGTTCTAACTGGATTTTATTATGTTGAATCAGCTGTTTGTGTTGTTTATATGAATGCATGAAAAGGATCAAGGCAATTGTTTCATTTTGAGCACAGCCACCTTAGCCAAATAGTCAATTCACCTTGTGAATGTGTGAGAATTCGTAACCCCTTTGAGCTTTTTGATCCATGTTTTTATTTGAACTTAATGCTTGTATATGAGTATTTAGTTCACTTATTTTTGAATGGATTTTGTTTTTTCTTGGACCTCAATTTTGTGTTGTTGTATGGATTTTTTCCTTGCCTTAGAAAGTAGGGAGTATTCACATGATGGTGCGGTTGAATTCAAGTTGGGGAGAGGATGATTGTATACTCATTGGTTGGATTCTATGAGGATTGAAAAAGAAAAGAAAAAAGAGAAAAATTTGTGAAAGAGAAAAAGAAAGAAAAAAGAAGAAAAAGAAAAATCCTTGAAAAAGGAAACAAAAAGAGTTTCAATAATTGTGCTAAATAAGTATTGTGTGTTGTGTAGCACTTGGGATTTTGGAAGAAGTAGGTTGAAATTTTGTGTGTGAATCTTTGTGAGTTTTCACTCCCTTAGGTTTAGGCAAGTTTTTGTTTCAATTACCTTTAGAAAATGCCCCTTGTTTGTTTACCCGACCACGTTACAACCTTGAAAGTCCTTGTGATTCTTGCCTTTGTATGTTCAATATGAATTTGTGGATGTATGCATAATTTAGTCTTTTGTTTGCATGAGTGTTGTGTGAGTGTAAAGTACCTTATTGTGTGTTTTTCATCTACCGATGATTATTTTTACTAGGTGTGATTCACTTTTGAACTTGTGTTGTTTTAGGATGTTTGACATGATTTTTGTATTTTGCATTTGTTTCGTGACTATGTTGTCGTTGTAGTTTAGTGGTAAGTATTTACTTTTTGTGTGTACCGTTTTCATTTGAACCATTCATTCGTTTCCGTTTTTCAAAACCTGTTGATTCGACATTCTTTATTTATCGCTTTTGTGTTTTCAAGTTTGTTTGATTCTTGTTTGCGGACAAACAATTAGGTAAGTTGGGGAGAGTTTGATAAGTGCAAATTGTACCTATTTTTGTATATACGTTTTGTTGCACTTATCGATACTTTGTGGTAAATATCGTGTGAATAAAACCCAATTTGTTTATAAATACGTTTACTTTACATTTTAGTGTATATATTGCGTATATTGTAAATATCATTGAGTTTACTTGATTTTATCTCATTCTTGCAGGTATCTAATCAAGGGTGTCTGGCCAAATTCATAAAGAGCTTTGAATAAGCTTTACAGTGCTTCAAACCGTTCGTCAAATGGAGTTGCGGTTCAAAAGTTACGAATAAAACAGTGTTGGAAAAATGTTGTTCTGTCAAATTCGCCAGGTAAATTTTCAATCCGCCGGGCGAATTTGAGAATTTCGCCAGCCGAGGCTGTGGCGAGGCCCTGGCAAGAGAAAAGTTGGAAATTCAAGTTGCTGCTGTCTTGTACATGCGTCATGTTCGCCAGGCGAATTTTGGGACATCCGTTGGGCGAATTTTCAATCCGCCGGGCGATTGTAGATATTTTTGCTTGGCGGTTTATGTATGCAGCTGGTGTGAGAGAAAAAGGGGAATCTGCCAAGCAAATTTTCAATCCGCCTAGCGAATTTGTCTGAACCAGAATTTTGTATTTAATTCATTTGACTTCATTTTTTGTATTGTTATGTTGTTTGGGGGTGATTTTTGTCTCCAAACTTCATCAACCTCATTCTTTGGTGGGATTAGCTTAGAAAAAAACTATGAAGCTTGCACACGGATGAACCGGGGTGGATTGATCGTCGACCGGCGTTGACAAACCGCGAGATGTTTGGTTCATTTCTTTTCTTCTTTGTGTTTTTCTTTATGGTTGGGTTGTGTATATGTATTTGCTGTAAACTCATGTATATTTGTCGCCCATGGCGTTGTATAAAACTTGCTTTACAAATCTTTATTGGTGATTGTCTCTGATTTTTGCTTTATGCGCGGGGTTTGGGTTGCGTTAGACATAACCTTCGCGAACTTCGATTAGGGATGATTGTCTGTTAGTTTCTGGACTCTAGAGATAGATTTAGGAGCTAACAATCTTCAATAGGCGTCGAATCTTAATGCCTTCCGTGTTTCGAGGCTTCGCTCGCGAGAGTGACGAAGAGAGTGACACGGTTGTTATCCCAACTGTGCGCTAGACGTAACCTTTGTTGTGAGCGATGCTGGGTGATATTGAGGAGTATTGTAGGTGGAGTATAACTGGTCAGTAAGTTTAAGTTTGTGAGGAGTGATTTATATGCATTGTCGGACGAGTTTTTCTCTCTGAAGAATGATTTCTTTTTGTTTTAATATTTACTTTTATGTTTTCTTGTTTGGAAACTATTTTAAAACCAAACTCATAAACGCGAGAGACTGTCGAACGACATTCTTTCCCTCGAACCGATCTCTGTGGACACGACAAAAATCCCGGAGGGAATTTTTCCGAAAATAAATATTTTTGCTGCTTGCCCTATTCTGCACTCAACAAAATGGCGTCGTTGCCGGGGATCGGTTTTGATATTGAATCGCATTGCGATAGTTTCTTTGTTTTTGAGTTTTGTAGATATCGTATATTTTGTATATTTTCACTTGTCTATACTGATACTTTTACATTTTTGTTTCTTTTAACATTTGTTCAAGTGTTTGGTTAGGACGCTTGCTTTTGGTTGCGCGGTGAGGCATCACCATGGCATGAATGAAGGAAGTTTCTAGCTAAGCACCGTAAAGGCGTCGAGCTTACGACGTAAAACAAGCATGTTTTATAGTTTTTATTTTCGAATGTTTTTGGTTGTTGTTTGCTCACAGATTTTGGTCGACTTATTTGAGGATGCTTTTGTGATTCTCCAAGTTGGTTCGTTTCAACTTGCGAATGTTTAGTAATGATCTTGTTAAGTTTTGTACACGTGCGAGGTATGTAGTTATCGCTTTCTATACTTTAGCATATTCATGATACTTAGGCATTTTACAAACTTTCATGTCATTCATTCTTTTGTATACTTGTTCTATTGTGAATCACTTTAGTTCCCAACCTTTTTGTGCGGTGGCTTTCCATTGTTCATATATGAGGAGTACCAACATTCTTGTTCTAACAGGATTTTATTATGTTGAATCAGTTGTTTGTGTTGTTTATATGAATGCATGAAAAGGATCAAGGCAATTGTTTCATTTTGAGCACAACCACCTTAGCCAAATAGTCAATTCACCTTGTGAATGTGTGAGAATTCGTAACCCCTTTGAGCTTTTTGATCCATGTTTTTATTTGAACTTAATGCTTGTATATGAGTATTTAGTTCACTTATTTTTGAATGGATTTTGTTTTTTCTTGGACCTCAATTTTGTGTTGTTGTATGGATTTTTTCCTTGCCTTAGAAAGTAGGGAGTATTCACATGATGGTGCGGTTGAATTCAAGTTGGGGAGAGGATGATTGTATACTCATTGGTTGGATTCTATGAGGATTGAAAAAGAAAAGAAAAAAGAGAAAAATTTGTGAAAGAGAAAAAGAAAGAAAAAAGAAGAAAAAGAAAAATCCTTGAAAAAGGAAACAAAAAGAGTTTCAATAATTGTGCTAAATAAGTATTGTGTATTGTGTAGCACTTGTGATTTTGGAAGAAGTAGGTTGAAATTTTGTGTGTGAATCTTTGTGAGTTTTCACTCCCTTAGGTTTAGGCAAGTTTTTGTTTCAATTACCTTTAGAAAATGCCCCTTGTTTGTTTACCCGACCACGTTACAACCTTGAAAGTCCTTGTGATTCTTGCCTTTGTATGTTCAATATGAATTTGTGGATGTATGCAAAATTTAGTCTTTTGTTTGGATGAGTGTTGTGTGAGTGTAAAGTACCTTATTGTGTGTTTTTCATCTACCGATGATTATTTTTACTAGGTGTGATTCACTTTTGAACTTGTGTTGTTTTAGGATGTTTGACATGATTTTTGTATTTTGCATTTGTTTCGTGACTATGTTGTCGTTGTAGTTTAGTGGTAAGTATTTACTTTTTGTGTGTACCGTTTTCATTTGAACCATTCATTCGTTTCCGTTTTTCAAAACCTGTTGATTCGACATTCTTTATTTATCGCTTTTGTGTTTTCAAGTTTGTTTGATTCTTGTTTGCGGACAAACAATTAGGTAAGTTGGGGAGAGTTTGATAAGTGCAAATTGTACCTATTTTTGTATATATGTTTTGTTGCACTTATCGATACTTTGTGGTAAATATCGTGTGAATAAAACCCAATTTGTTTATAAATACGTTTACTTTACATTTTAGTGTATATATTGCGTATATTGTAAATATCATTGAGTTTACTTGATTTTATCTCATTCTTGCAGGTATCTAATCAAGGGTGTCTGGCCATATTCATAAAGAGCATTGAATAAGCTTTACAGCGCTTCAAACCGTTCGTCAAACGGAGTTGCGGTTCAAAAGTTACGAATAAAACAGTGTTGGAAAAATGGTGTTCTGTCAAATTCGCCAGGTAAATTTTCAATCCGCTGGGCGAATTTGAGAATTTCGCCAGGCGAGGCTGTGGCGAGGCCCTGGCAAGAGAAAAGTTGGAAATTCAAGTTGTTGTTGTCTTGTGCTCGCGTCATGTTCGCCAGGCGAATTTTGGGACATCCGTCGGGCGAATTTTCAATCCGCCGGGCGAATGTAGATATTTTTGCTTGGCGGTTTATGTATGCAGCTGGTGTGAGAGAAAAAGGGGAATCCGCCAGGCAAATTTTCAATCCGCCTGGCGAATTTGTCTGAACCAGAATTTTGTATTTATTTCATTTGACTTCATTTTTTGTATTGTTATGTTGTTTGGGGGTGATTTTTGTCTCCAAACTTCATCAACCTCATTCTTTGGTGGGATTAGCTTAGAAAACAATTATGAAGCTTGCACACGGATGAACCGGGGTGGATGGATCGTTGACCGGCGTTGACAAACCGCGAGATGTTTGGTTCATTTCTTTTCTTCTTTGTGTTTTTCTTTATGGTTGGGTTGTGTATATGTATTTGCTGTAAAGTCATGTATATTTGTCGCCCATGGCGTTGTATAAAACTTGCTTTACAAATCTTTATTGGTGATTGTCTCTGATTTTTGCTTTATGCGCGGGGTTTGGGTTGCGTTAGACATAACCTTCGCGAACTTCGATTAGGGATGATTGTCTGTTAGTTTAGGGACTCTAGAGATAGATTTAGGAGCTAACAATCTTCAATAGGCGTCGAATCTTAATGCCTTCCGTGTTTCGAGGCTTCGCTCGCGAGAGTTACGAAGAGAGTGACACGGTTGTTATCCCAACTGTGCGCTAGACATAACCTTTGTTGTGAGCGATGCTGGGTGATATTGAGGAGTATTGTAGGTGGAGTATAACTGGTCGGTAAGTTTAAGTTTGTGAGGAGTGATTTATATGCATTGTCGGACGAGTTTTTCTCTCTGAAGAATGATTTCTTTTTGTTTTAATATTTACTTTTATGTTTTCTTGTTTGGAAACTATTTTAAAACCAAACTCATAAACGCGAGAGACTGTCGAACGACATTCTTTCCCTCGAACCGATCTCTGTGGACACGACAAAAATCCCGGAGGGAATTTTTCCGAAAATAAATATTTTTGCTGCTTGCCCTATTCTGCATTCAACAAAATGGCGCCGTTGCCGGGGATCGGTTTTGATATTGAATCGCATTGCGATAGTTTCTTTGTTTTTGAGTTTTGTAGATATCGTATATTTTGTATATTTTCACTTGTCTATACTGATACTTTTACATTTTTGTTTCTTTTAACATTTGTTCAAGTGTTTGGTTAGGACGCTTGCTTTTGGTTGCGCGGTGAGGCATCGCCATGGCATGAATGAAGGAAGTTTCTAGCTAAGCACCGTAAAGGCGTCGAGCTTACGACGTAAAACAAGCATGTTTTATAGTTTTTATTTTCGAATGTTTTTGGTTGTTGTTTGCTCACAGATTTTGGTCGACTTATTTGAGGATGCTTTTGTGATTCTCCAAGTTGGTTCGTTTCAACTTGTGAATGTTTAGTAATGATCTTGTTAAGTTTTGTACACGTGCGAGGTATGTAGTTATCGCTTTCTATACTTTAGCATATTCATGATACTTAGGCATTTTACAAACTTTCATGTCATTCATTCTTTTGTATACTTGTTCTATTGTGAATCACTTTAGTTCCCAACCTTTTTGTGCGGTGGCTTTCCATTGTTCATATATGCGGAGTACCAACATTCTTGTTCTAACTGGATTTTATTATGTTGAATCAGTTGTTTGTGTTGTTTATATGAATACATGAAAAGGATCAAGGCAATTGTTTCATTTTGAGCACAACCACCTTAGCCCAATAGTCAATTCACCTTGTGAATGTGTGAGAATTCGTAACCCCTTTGAGCTTTTTGATCCATGTTTTTATTTGAACTTAATGCTTGTATATGAGTATTTAGTTCACTTATTTTTTAATGGATTTTGTTTTTTCTTGGACCTCAATTTTGTGTTGTTGTATGGATTTTTTCCTTGCCTTAGAAAGTAGGGAGTATTCACATGATGGTGTGGTTGAATTCAAGTTGGGGAGAGGATGATTGTATACTCATTGGTTGGATTCTATGAGGATTGAAAAAGAAAAGAAAAAAGAGAAAAATTTGTGAAAGAGAAAAAGAAAGAAAAAAGAAGAAAAAGAAAAATCCTTGAAAAAGGAAACAAAAAGAGTTTCAATAATTGTGCTAAATAAGTATTGTGTGTTGTGTAGCACTTGGGATTTTGGAAGAAGTAGGTTGAAATTTTGTGTGTGAATCTTTGTGAGTTTTCACTCCCTTAGGTTTAGGCAAGTTTTTGTTTCAATTACCTTTAGAAAATGCCCCTTGTTTGTTTACCCGACCACGTTACAACCTTGAAAGTCCTTGTGATTCTTGCCTTTGTATGTTCAATATGAATTTGTGGATGTATGCATAATTTAGTGTTTTGTTTGCATGAGTGTTGTGTGAGTGTAAAATACCTTATTGTGTGTTTTTCATCTACCGATGATTATTTTTACTAGGTGTGATTCACTTTTGAACTTGTGTTGTTTTAGGATGTTTGACATGATTTTTGTATTTTGCATTTGTTTCGTGACTATGTTGTCGTTGTAGTTTAGTGGTAAGTATTTACTTTTTGTGTGTACCGTTTTCATTTGAACCATTCATTCGTTTCCGTTTTTCAAAACCTGTTGATTCGACATTCTTTGGATATCGCTTTTGTGTTTTCAAGTTTGTTTGATTCTTGTTTGCGGACAAACAATTAGGTAAGTTGGGGAGAGTTTGATAAGTGCAAATTGTACCTATTTTTGTATATATGTTTTGTTGCACTTATCGATACTTTGTGGTAAATATCGTGTGAATAAAACCCAATTTGTTTATAAATACGTTTACTTTACATTTTAGTGTATATATTGCGTATATTGTAAATATCATTGAGTTTACTTGATTTTATCTCATTCTTGCAGGTATCTAATCAAGGGTGTCTGGCCATATTCACAAAGAGCATTGAATAAGCTTTACAGCGCTTCAAACCGTTCGTCAAACGGAGTTGCGGTTCAAAAGTTACGAATAAAACAGTGTTGGAAAAATGTTGTTCTGTCAAATTCGCCAGGTAAATTTTCAATCCGCTGGGCGAATTTGAGAATTTTGCCAGGCGAGGCTGTGGCGAGGCCCTGGCAAGAGAAAAGTTGGAAATTCAAGTTGCTGTTGTCTTGTGCTCGCGTCATGTTCGCCAGGCAAATTTTGGGACATCCGTCGGGCGAATTTTCAATCCGCCGGGCGAATGTAGATATTTTTGCTTGGCGGTTTATGTATGCAGCTGGTGTGAGAGAAAAAGGGGAATCCGCCAGGCAAATTTTCAATCCGCCTGGCGAATTTGTCTGAACCAGAATTTTGTATTTAATTCATTTGACTTCATTTTTTGTATTGTTATGTTGTTTGGGGGTGATTTTTGTCTCCAAACTTCATCAACCTCATTCTTTGGTGGGATTAGCTTAGAAAACAATTATGAAGCTTGCACACGGATGAACCGGGGTGGATTGATCGTTGACCGGCGTTGACAAACCGCGAGATGTTTGGTTCATTTCTTTTCTTCTTTGTGTTTTTCTTTATGGTTGGGTTGTGTATATGTATTTGCTGTAAAGTCATGTATATTTGTCGCCCATGGCGTTGTATAAAACTTGCTTTACAAATCTTTATTGGTGATTGTCTCTGATTTTTGCTTTATGCGCGGGGTTTGAGTTGCGTTAGACATAACCTTCGCGAACTTCGATTAGGGATGATTGTCTGTTAGTTTCTGGACTCTAGAGATAGATTTAGGAGCTAACAATCTTCAATAGGCGTCGAATCTTAATGCCTTCCGTGTTTCGAGGCTTCGCTCGCGAGAGTTACGAAGAGAGTGACACGATTGTTATCCCAACTGTGCGCTAGACATAACCTTTGTTGTGAGCGATGCTGGGTGATATTGAGGAGTATTGTAGGTGGAGTATAACTGGTCGGTAAGTTTAAGTTTGTGAGGAGTGATTTATATGCATTGTCGGACGAGTTTTTCTCTCTGAAGAATGATTTCTTTTTGTTTTAATATTTACTTTTATGTTTTCTTGTTTGGAAACTATTTTAAAACCAAACTCATAAACGCGAGAGACTGTCGAACGACATTCTTTCCCTCGAACCGATCTCTGTGGACACGACAAAAATCCCGGAGAGAATTTTTCCGAAAATAAATATTTTTGCTGCTTGCCCTATTCTGCATTCAACAAAATGGCGCCGTTGCCGGGGATCGGTTTTGATATTGAATCGCATTGCGATAGTTTCTTTGTTTTTGAGTTTTGTAGATATCGTATATTTTGTATATTTTCACTTGTCTATACTGATACTTTTACATTTTTGTTTCTTTTAACATTTGTTCAAGTGTTTGGTTAGGACGCTTGCGTTTGGTTGCGCGGTGAGGCATCACCATGGCATGAATGAAGGAAGTTTCTAGCTAAGCACCGTAAAGGCGTCGAGCTTACGACGTAAAACAAGCATGTTTTATAGTTTTTATTTTCGAATGTTTTTGGTTGTTGTTTGCTCACAGATTTTGGTCGACTTATTTGAGGATGCTTTTGTGATTCTCCAAGTTGGTTCGTTTCAACTTGCGAATGTTTAGTAATGATCTTGTTAAGTTTTGTACACGTGCGAGGTATGTAGTTATCGCTTTCTATACTTTAGCATATTCATGATACTTAGGCATTTTACAAACTTTCATGTCATTCATTCTTTTGTATACTTGTTCTATTGTGAATCACTTTAGTTCCCAACCTTTTTGTGCGGTGGCTTTCCATTGTTCATATATGCGGAGTACCAACATTCTTGTTCTAACTGGATTTTATTATGTTGAATCAGTTGTTTGTGTTGTTTATATGAATGCATGAAAAGGATCAAGGCAATTGTTTCATTTTGAGCACAACCACCTTAGCTAAATAGTCAATTCACCTTGTGAATGTGTGAGAATTCGTAACCCCTTTGAGCTTTTTGATCCATGTTTTTATTTGAACTTAATGCTTGTATATGAGTATTTAGTTCACTTATTTTTGAATGGATTTTGTTTTTTCTTGGACCTCAATTTTGTGTTGTTGTATGGATTTTTTCCTTGCCTTAGAAAGTAGGGAGTATTCACATGATGGTGCGGTTGAATTCAAGTTGGGGAGAGGATGATTGTATACTCATTGGTTGGATTCTATGAGGATTGAAAAAGAAAAGAAAAAAGAGAAAAATTTGTGAAAGAGAAAAAGAAAGAAAAAAGAAGAAAAAGAAAAATCCTTGAAAAAGGAAACAAAAAGAGTTTCAATAATTGTGCTAAATAAGTATTGTGTGTTGTGTAGCACTTGGGATTTTGGAAGAAGTGGGTTGAAATTTTGTGTGTGAATCTTTGTGAGTTTTCACTCTCTTAGGTTTAGGCAAGTTTTTGTTTCAATTACCTTTAGAAAATGCCCCTTGTTTGTTTACCCGACCACGTTACAACCTTGAAAGTCCTTGTGATTCTTGCCTTTGTATGTTCAATATGAATTTGTGGATGTATGCATAATTTAGTCTTTTGTTTGCATGAGTGTTGTGTGAGTGTAAAGTACCTTATTGTGTGTTTTTCATCTACCGATGATTATTTTTACTAGGTGTGATTCACTTTTGAACTTGTGTTGTTTTAGGATGTTTGACATGATTTTTGTATTTTGCATTTGTTTCGTGACTATGTTGTCGTTGTAGTTTAGTGGTAAGTATTTACTTTTTGTGTGTACCGTTTTCATTTGAACCATTCATTCGTTTCCGTTTTTCAAAACCTGTTGATTCGACATTCTTTGGATATCGCTTTTGTGTTTTCAAGTTTGTTTGATTCTTGTTTGCGGACAAACAATTAGGTAAGTTGGGGAGAGTTTGATAAGTGCAAATTGTACCTATTTTTGTATATATGTTTTGTTGCACTTATCGATACTTTGTGGTAAATATCGTGTGAATAAAACTCAATTTGTTTAAAAATACGTTTACTTTACATTTTAGTGTATATATTGCGTATATTGTAAATATCATTGAGTTTACTTGATTTTATCTCATTCTTGAAGGTATCTAATCAAGGGTGTCTGGCCATATTCATAAAGAGCATCGAATAAGCTTTACAGCGCTTCAAACCGTTCGTCAAACGGAGTTGCGGTTCAAAAGTTACGAATAAAACAGTGTTGGAAAAATGTTGTTCTATCAAATTCGCCAGGTAAATTTTCAATCCGCCGGGCGAATTTGAGAATTTCGCCAGGTGAGGCTGTGGCGAGGCCCTGGCAAGAGAAATGTTGGAAATTCAAGTTGCTGCTGTCTTGTGCTCGCGTCATGTTCGCCAGGCGAATTTTAGGACATCCGTCGGGCGAATTTTCAATCCGCCGGGCGAATGTAGATATTTTTGCTTGGCGGTTTATGTATGCAGCTGGTGTGAGAGAAAAAGGGGAATCCGCCAGGCAAATTTTCAATCCGCCTGGCGAATTTGTCTGAACCAGAATTTTGTATTTAATTCATTTGACTTCATTTTTTGTATTGTTATGTTGTTTGGGGCTGATTTTTGTCTCCAAACTTCATCAACCTCATTCTTTGGTGGGATTAGCTTAGAAAAAAACTATGAAGCTTGCACACGGATGAACCGGGGTGGATTGATCGTCGATCGGCGTTGACAAACCGCGAGATGTTTGGTTCATTTCTTTTCTTCTTTGTGTTTTTCTTTATGGTTGGGTTGTGTATATGTATTTACTGTAAACTCATGTATATTTGTCGCCCATGGCGTTGTATAAAACTTGCTTTACAAATCTTTATTGGTGATTGTCTCTGATTTATGCTTTATGCGCGGGGTTTGGGTTGCGTTAGACATAACCTTCGCGAACTTCGATTAGGGATGATTGTCTGTTAGTTTCTGGACTCTAGAGATAGATTTAGGAGCTAACAATCTTCAATAGGCGTCGAATCTTAATGCCTTCCGTGTTTCGAGGCTTCGCTCGCGAGAGTTACGAAGAGAGTGACACGTTTGTTATCCCAACTGTGCGCTAGACATAACCTTTGTTGTGAGCGATGTTGGGTGATATTGAGGAGTATTGTAGGTGGAGTATAACTGGTCGGTAAGTTTAAGTTTGTGAGGAGTGATTTATATGCATTGTCGGACGAGTTTTTCTCTCTGAAGAATGATTTCTTTTTGTTTTAATATTTACTTTTATGTTTTCTTGTTTGGAAACTATTTTAAAACCAAACTCATAAACGCGAGAGACTGTCAAACGACATTCTTTCCCTCGAACAGATCTCTGTGGACACGACAAAAATCCCGGAGGGAATTTTTCCGAAAATAAATATTTTTGCTGCTTGCCCTATTCTGCATTCAACAAAATGGCGCCGTTGCCGGGGATCGGTTTTGATATTGAATCGCATTGCGATAGTTTCTTTGTTTTTGAGTTTTGTAGATATCGTATATTTTGTATATTTTCACTTGTCTATACTGATACTTTTACATTTTTGTTTCTTTTAACATTTGTTCAAGTGTTTGGTTAGGACGCTTGCTTTTGGTTGCGCGGTGAGGCATCACCATGGCATGAATGAAGGAAGTTTCTAGCTAAGCACCGTAAAGGCGTCGAGCTTACGACGTAAAACAAGCATGTTTTATAGTTTTTATTTTCGAATGTTTTTGGTTGTTGTTTGCTCACAGATTTTGGTCGACTTATTTGAGGATGCTTTTGTGATTCTCCAAGTTGGTTCGTTTCAACTTGCGAATGTTTAGTAATGATCTTGTTAAGTTTTGTACACGTGCGAGGTATGTAGTTATCGCTTTCTATACTTTAGCATATTCATGATACTTAGGCATTTTACAAACTTTCATGTCATTCATTCTTTTGTATACTTGTTCTATTGTGAATCACTTTAGTTCCCAACCTTTTTGTGCGGTGGCTTTCCATTGTTCATATATGCGGAGTACCAACATTCTTGTTCTAACTGGATTTTATTATGTTGAATCAGTTGTTTGTGTTGTTTATATGAATGCATGAAAAGGATCAAGGCAATTGTTTCATTTTGAGCACAACCACCTTAGCCAAATAGTCAATTCACCTTGTGAATGTGTGAGAATTCGTAACCCCTTTGAGCTTTTTGGTACATGTTTTTATTTGAACTTAATGCTTGTATATGAGTATTTAGTTCACTTATTTTTGAATGGATTTTGTTTTTTCTTGGACCTCAATTTTGTGTTGTTGTATGGATTTTTTCCTTGCCTTAGAAAGTAGGGAGTATTCACATGATGGTGCGGTTGAATTCAAGTTGGGGAGAGGATGATTGTATACTCATTGGTTGGATTCTATGAGGATTGAAAAAGAAAAGAAAAAAGAGAAAAATTTGTGAAAGAGAAAAAGAAAGAAAAAAGAAGAAAAAGAAAAATCCTTGAAAAAGGAAACAAAAAGAGTTTCAATAATTGTGCTAAATAAGTATTGTGTGTTGTGTAGCACTTGGGATTTTGGAAGAAGTGGGTTGAAATTTTGTGTGTGAATCTTTGTGAGTTTTCACTCTCTTAGGTTTAGGCAAGTTTTTGTTTCAATTACCTTTAGAAAATGCCCCTTGTTTGTTTACCCGACCACGTTACAACCTTGAAAGTCCTTGTGATTCTTGCCTTTGTATGTTCAATATGAATTTGTGGATGTATGCATAATTTAGTCTTTTGTTTGCATGAGTGTTGTGTGAGTGTAAAGTACCTTATTGTGTGTTTTTCATCTACCGATGATTATTTTTACTAGGTGTGATTCACTTTTGAACTTGTGTTGTTTTAGGATGTTTGACATGATTTTTGTATTTTGCATTTGTTTCGTGACTATGTTGTCGTTGTAGTTTAGTGGTAAGTATTTACTTTTTGTGTGTACCGTTTTCATTTGAACCATTCATTCGTTTCCGTTTTTCAAAACCTGTTGATTCGACATTCTTTGGATATCGCTTTTGTGTTTTCAAGTTTGTTTGATTCTTGTTTGCGGACAAACAATTAGGTAAGTTGGGGAGAGTTTGATAAGTGCAAATTGTACCTATTTTTGTATATATGTTTTGTTGCACTTATCGATACTTTGTGGTAAATATCGTGTGAATAAAACCCAATTTGTTTATAAATACGTTTACTTTACATTTTAGTGTATATATTGCGTATATTGTAAATATCATTGAGTTTACTTGATTTTATCTCATTCTTGCAGGTATCTAATCAAGGGTCTCTAGCCATATTCATAAAGAGCATTGAATAAGCTTTACAGCGCTTCAAACCGTTCGTCAAACGGAGTTGCGGTTCAAAAGTTACGAATAAAACAGTGTTGGAAAAATGTTGTTCTGTCAAATTCGCCAAGTAAATTTTCAATCCGCTGGGCGAATTTGAGAATTTCGCCAGGCGAGGCTGTGGCGAGGCCCTGGCAAGAGAAAAGTTGGAAATTCAAGTTGCGGTTGTCTTGTGCTCGCGTCATGTTCGCCAGGCGAATTTTGGGACATCCGTCGGGCGAATTTTCAATCCGCCGGGCGAATGTAGATATTTTTGCTTGGCGGTTTATGTATGCAGCTGGTGTGAGAGAAAAAGGGGAATCCGCCAGGCAAATTTTCAATCCGCCTGGCGAATTTGTCTGAACCAGAATTTTGTATTTAATTCATTTGACTTCATTTTTTGTATTGTTATGTTGTTTGGGGGTGATTTTTGTCTCCAAACTTCATCAACCTCATTCTTTGGTGGGATTAGCTTAGAAAACAATTATGAAGCTTGCACACGGATGAACCGGGGTGGATTGATCGTCGACCGGCGTTGACAAACCGCGAGATGTTTGGTTCATTTCTTTTCTTCTTTGTGTTTTTCTTTATAGTTGGGTTGTGTATATGTATTTGCTGTAAACTCATGTATATTTGTCGCCCATGGCGTTGTATAAAACTTGCTTTACAAATCTTTATTGGTGATTGTCTCTGATTTTTGCTTTATGCGCGGGGTTTGGGTTGCGTTAGACATAACCTTCGCGAACTTCGATTAGGGATGATTGTCTGTTAGTTTCTGGACTCTAGAGATAGATTTAGGAGCTAACAATCTTCAATAGGCGTCGAATCTTAATGCCTTCCGTGTTTCGAGGCTTCGCTCGCGAGAGTTACGAAGAGAGTGACACGGTTGTTATCCCAACTGTGCGCTAGACATAACCTTTGTTGTGAGCGATGCTGGGTGATATTGAGGAGTATTGTAGGTGGAGTATAACTGGTCGGTAAGTTTAAGTTTGTGAGGAGTGATTTATATGCATTGTCGGACGAGTTTTTCTCTCTGAAGAATGATTTCTTTTTGTTTTAATATTTACTTTTATGTTTTCTTGTTTGGAAACTATTTTAAAACCAAACTCATAAACGCGAGAGACTGTCGAACGACATTCTTTCCCTCGAACCGATCTCTGTGGACACGACAAAAATCCCGGAGGGAATTTTTCCGAAAATAAATATTTTTGCTGCTTGCCCTATTCTGCATTCAACAAAATGGCGCCGTTGCCGGGGATCGGTTTTGATATTGAATCGCATTGCGATAGTTTCTTTGTTTTTGAGTTTTGTAGATATCGTGTATTTTGTATATTTTCACTTGTCTATACTGATACTTTTACATTTTTGTTTCTTTTAACATTTGTTCAAGTGTTTGGTTAGGACGCTTGCGTTTGGTTGCGCGGTGAGGCATCACCATGGCATGAATGAAGGAAGTTTCTAGCTAAGCACCGTAAAGGCGTCGAGCTTACGACGTAAAACAAGCATGTTTTATAGTTTTTATTTTCGATTGTTTTTGGTTGTTGTTTGCTCACAGATTTTGGTCGACTTATTTGAGGATGCTTTTGTGATTCTCCAAGTTGGTTCGTTTCAACTTGCGAATGTTTAGTAATGATCTTGTTAAGTTTTGTACACGTACGAGGTATGTAGTTATCGCTTTCTATACTTTAGCATATTCATGATACTTAGGCATTTTACAAACTTTCATGTCATTCATTCTTTTGTATACTTGTTCTATTGTGAATCACTTTAGTTCCCAACCTTTTTGTGCGGTGGCTTTCCATTGTTCATATATGCGGTGTACCAACATTCTTGTTCTAACTGGATTTTATTATGTTGAATCAGTTGTTTGTGTTGTTTATATGAATGCATGAAAAGGATCAAGGCAATTGTTTCATTTTGAGCACAACCACCTTAGCCAAATAGTCAATTCACCTTGTGAATGTGTGAGAATTCGTAACCCCTTTGAGCTTTTTGATCCATGTTTTTATTTGAACTTAATGCTTGTATATGAGTATTTAGTTCACTTATTTTTGAATGGATTTTGTTTTTTCTTGGACCTCAATTTTGTGTTGTTGTATGGATTTTTTCCTTGCCTTAGAAAGTAGGGAGTATTCACATGATGGTGCGGTTGAATTCAAGTTGGGGAGAGGATGATTGTATACTCATTGGTTGGATTCTATGAGGATTGAAAAAGAAAAGAAAAAAGAGAAAAATTTGTGAAAGAGAAAAAGAAAGAAAAAAGAAGAAAAAGAAAAATCCTTGAAAAAGGAAACAAAAAGAGTTTCAATAATTGTGCTAAATAAGTATTGTGTGTTGTGTAGCACTTGGGATTTTGGAAGAAGTGGGTTGAAATTTTGTGTGTGAATCTTTGTGAGTTTTCACTCTCTTAGGTTTAGGCAAGTTTTTGTTTCAATTACCTTTAGAAAATGCCCCTTGTTTGTTTACCCGACCACGTTACAACCTTGAAAGTCCTTGTGATTCTTGCCTTTGTATGTTCAATATGAATTTGTGGATGTATGCATAATTTAGTCTTTTGTTTGCATGAGTGTTGTGTGAGTGTAAAGTACCTTATTGTGTGTTTTTCATCTACCGATGATTATTTTTACTAGGTGTGATTCACTTTTGAACTTGTGTTGTTTTAGGATGTTTGACATGATTTTTGTATTTTGCATTTGTTTCGTGACTATGTTGTCGTTGTAGTTTAGTGGTAAGTATTTACTTTTTGTGTGTACCATTTTCATTTGAACCATTCATTCGTTTCCGTTTTTCAAAACCTGTTGATTCGACATTCTTTGGATATCGCTTTTGTGTTTTCAAGTTTGTTTGATTCTTGTTTGCGGACAAACAATTAGGTAAGTTGGGGAGAGTTTGATAAGTGCAAATTGTACCTATTTTTGTATATATGTTTTGTTGCACTTATCGATACTTTGTGGTAAATATCGTGTGAATAAAACCCAATTTGTTTATAAATACGTTTACTTTACATTTTAGTGTATATATTGCGTATATTGTAAATATCATTGAGTTTACTTGATTTTATCTCATTCTTGCAGGTATCTAATCAAGGGTGTCTGACCATATTCATAAAAAGCATTGAATAAGCTTTACAGCTCTTCAAACCGTGCGACAAACGGAGTTGCGGTTCAAAAGTTACGAATAAAACAGTGTTGGAAAAATGCTGTTCTGTCAAATTCGCCAGGCAAATTTTCAATCCGCCGGGCGAATTTGAGAATTTCGCCAGGCGAGGCTGTGGCGAGGCCCTGGCAAGAGAAAAGTTGGAAATTCAAGTTGCTGCTGTCTTGTGCTCGCGTCATGTTCGCCAGGTGAATTTTAGGACATCCGCTGGGCGAATTTTCAATCCGCCGGGCGAATGTAGATATTTTTGCTTGGCGGTTTATGTATGCAGCTGGTGTGAGAGAAAAAGGGGAATTCGCCAGGCAAATTTTCAATCTGCCTGGCAAATTTGTCTGAACCAGAATTTTGTATTTAATTCATTTGACTTCATTTTTTGTATTGTTATGTTGTTTGGGGGTGATTTTTGTCTCCAAACTTCATCAACCTCATTCTTTGGTGGGATTAGCTTAGAAAACAATTATGAAGCTTGCACACGGATGAACCGGGGTGGATTGATCGTTGACCGGCGTTGACAAACTGCGAGATGTTTGGTTCATTTCTTTTCTTCTTTGTGTTTTTCTTTATGGTGGGTTGTGTATATGTATTTGCTGTAAACTCATGTATATTTGTCGCCCATGGCGTTGTATAAAACTTGCTTTACAAATCTTTATTGGTGATTGTCTCTGATTTTTGCTTTATGCGCGGGGTTTGGGTTGCGTTAGACATAACCTTCGCGAACTTCGATTAGGGATGATTGTCTGTTAGTTTCTGGACTCTAGAGATAGATTTAGGAGCTAACAATCTTCAATAGGCGTCGAATCTTAATGCCTTCCGTGTTTTGAGGCTTCGCTCGCGAGAGTGACGATGAGAGTGACACGGTTGTTATCACAACTGTGCGTTAGACATAACCTTTGTTGTGAGCGATGCTGGGTGATATTGAGGAGTATTGTAGGTGGAGTATAACTGGTCGGTAAGTTTAAGTTTGTGAGGAGTGATTTATATGCATTGTCGGACGAGTTTTTCTCTCTGAAGAATGATTTCTTTTTGTTTTAATATTTACTTTTATGTTTTCTTGTTTGGAAACTATTTTAAAACCAAACTCATAAACGCGAGAGACTGTCGAACGACATTCTTTCCCTCACACCGATCTCTGTGGACACGACAAAAATCCCGGAGGGAATTTTTCCAAAAATAAATATTTTTGCTGCTTGCCCTATTCTGCATTCAACAAAATGGCGCCGTTGCCGGGGATCGGTTTTGATATTGAATCGCATTGCGATAGTTTCTTTGTTTTTGTGTTTTGTAGATATCGTATATTTTGAATATTTTCACTTGTCTATACTGATACTTTTACATTTTTGTTTCTTTTAACATTTGTTCAAGTGTTTGGTTAGGACGCTTGCTTGTGGTTGCGCGGTGAGGCATCACCATGGCATGAATGAAGGAAGTTTCTAGCTAAGCACCGTAAAGGCGTCGAGCTTACGACGTAAAACAAGCATGTTTTATAGTTTTTATTTTCGAATGTTTTTGGTTGTTGTTTGCTCACAGATTTTGGTCGACTTATTTGAGGATGCTTTTGTGATTCTCCAAGTTGGTTCGTTTCAACTTGCGAATGTTTAGTAATGATCTTGTTAAGTTTTGTACACGTGCGAGGTATGTAGTTATCGCTTTCTATACTTTAGCATATTCATGATACTTAGGCATTTTACAAACTTTCATGTCATTCATTCTTTTGTATACTTGTTCTATTGTGAATCACTTTAGTTCCCAACCTTTTTGTGCGGTGGCTTTCCATTGTTCATATATGCGGAGTACCAACATTCTTGTTCTAACTGGATTTTATTATGTTGAATCAGTTGTTTGTGTTGTTTATATGAATGCATGAAAAGGATCAAGGCAATTGTTTCATTTTGAGCACAACCACCTTAGCTAAATAGTCAATTCACCTTGTGAATGTGTGAGAATTCGTAACCCCTTTGAGCTTTTTGATCCATGTTTTTATTTGAACTTAATGCTTGTATATGAGTATTTAGTTCACTTATTTTTGAATGGATTTTGTTTTTTCTTGGACCTCAATTTTGTGTTGTTGTATGGATTTTTTCCTTGCCTTAGAAAGTAGGGAGTATTCACATGATGGTGCGGTTGAATTCAAGTTGGGGAGAGGATGATTGTATACTCATTGGTTGGATTCTATGAGGATTGAAAAAGAAAAGAAAAAAGAGAAAAATTTGTGAAAGAGAAAAAGAAAGAAAAAAGAAGAAAAAGAAAAATCCTTGAAAAAGGAAACAAAAAGAGTTTCAATAATTGTGCTAAATAAGTATTGTGTGTTGTGTAGCACTTGGGATTTTGGAAGAAGTGGGTTGAAATTTTGTGTGTGAATCTTTGTGAGTTTTCACTCTCTTAGGTTTAGGCAAGTTTTTGTTTCAATTACCTTTAGAAAATGCCCCTTGTTTGTTTACCCGACCACGTTACAACCTTGAAAGTCCTTGTGATTCTTGCCTTTGTATGTTCAATATGAATTTGTGGATGTATGCATAATTTAGTCTTTTGTTTGCATGAGTGTTGTGTGAGTGTAAAGTACCTTATTGTGTGTTTTTCATCTACCGATGATTATTTTTACTAGGTGTGATTCACTTTTGAACTTGTGTTGTTTTAGGATGTTTGACATGATTTTTGTATTTTGCATTTGTTTCGTGACTATGTTGTCGTTGTAGTTTAGTGGTAAGTATTTACTTTTTGTGTGTACCGTTTTCATTTGAACCATTCATTCGTTTCCGTTTTTCAAAACCTGTTGATTCGACATTCTTTGGATATCGCTTTTGTGTTTTCAAGTTTGTTTGATTCTTGTTTGCGGACAAACAATTAGGTAAGTTGGGGAGAGTTTGATAAGTGCAAATTGTACCTATTTTTGTATATATGTTTTGTTGCACTTATCGATACTTTGTGGTAAATATCGTGTGAATAAAACCCAATTTGTTTATAAATACGTTTACTTTACATTTTAGTGTATATATTGCGTATATTGTAAATATCATTGAGTTTACTTGATTTTATCTCATTCTTGCAGGTATCTAATCAAGGGTGTCTGACCATATTCATAAAAAGCATTGAATAAGCTTTACAGCTCTTCAAACCGTGCGACAAACGGAGTTGCGGTTCAAAAGTTACGAATAAAACAGTGTTGGAAAAATGCTGTTCTGTCAAATTCGCCAGGCAAATTTTCAATCCGCCGGGCGAATTTGAGAATTTCGCCAGGCGAGGCTGTGGCGAGGCCCTGGCAAGAGAAAAGTTGGAAATTCAAGTTGCTGCTGTCTTGTGCTCGCGTCATGTTCGCCAGGTGAATTTTAGGACATCCGCTGGGCGAATTTTCAATCCGCCGGGCGAATGTAGATATTTTTGCTTGGCGGTTTATGTATGCAGCTGGTGTGAGAGAAAAAGGGGAATTCGCCAGGCAAATTTTCAATCTGCCTGGCAAATTTGTCTGAACCAGAATTTTGTATTTAATTCATTTGACTTCATTTTTTGTATTGTTATGTTGTTTGGGGGTGATTTTTGTCTCCAAACTTCATCAACCTCATTCTTTGGTGGGATTAGCTTAGAAAACAATTATGAAGCTTGCACACGGATGAACCGGGGTGGATTGATCGTTGACCGGCGTTGACAAACTGCGAGATGTTTGGTTCATTTCTTTTCTTCTTTGTGTTTTTCTTTATGGTGGGTTGTGTATATGTATTTGCTGTAAACTCATGTATATTTGTCGCCCATGGCGTTGTATAAAACTTGCTTTACAAATCTTTATTGGTGATTGTCTCTGATTTTTGCTTTATGCGCGGGGTTTGGGTTGCGTTAGACATAACCTTCGCGAACTTCGATTAGGGATGATTGTCTGTTAGTTTCTGGACTCTAGAGATAGATTTAGGAGCTAACAATCTTCAATAGGCGTCGAATCTTAATGCCTTCCGTGTTTTGAGGCTTCGCTCGCGAGAGTGACGATGAGAGTGACACGGTTGTTATCACAACTGTGCGTTAGACATAACCTTTGTTGTGAGCGATGCTGGGTGATATTGAGGAGTATTGTAGGTGGAGTATAACTGGTCGGTAAGTTTAAGTTTGTGAGGAGTGATTTATATGCATTGTCGGACGAGTTTTTCTCTCTGAAGAATGATTTCTTTTTGTTTTAATATTTACTTTTATGTTTTCTTGTTTGGAAACTATTTTAAAACCAAACTCATAAACGCGAGAGACTGTCGAACGACATTCTTTCCCTCACACCGATCTCTGTGGACACGACAAAAATCCCGGAGGGAATTTTTCCAAAAATAAATATTTTTGCTGCTTGCCCTATTCTGCATTCAACAAAATGGCGCCGTTGCCGGGGATCGGTTTTGATATTGAATCGCATTGCGATAGTTTCTTTGTTTTTGTGTTTTGTAGATATCGTATATTTTGAATATTTTCACTTGTCTATACTGATACTTTTACATTTTTGTTTCTTTTAACATTTGTTCAAGTGTTTGGTTAGGACGCTTGCTTGTGGTTGCGCGGTGAGGCATCACCATGGCATGAATGAAGGAAGTTTCTAGCTAAGCACCGTAAAGGCGTCGAGCTTACGACGTAAAACAAGCATGTTTTATAGTTTTTATTTTCGAATGTTTTTGGTTGTTGTTTGCTCACAGATTTTGGTCGACTTATTTGAGGATGCTTTTGTGATTCTCCAAGTTGGTTCGTTTCAACTTGCGAATGTTTAGTAATGATCTTGTTAAGTTTTGTACACGTGCGAGGTATGTAGTTATCGCTTTCTATACTTTAGCATATTCATGATACTTAGGCATTTTACAAACTTTCATGTCATTCATTCTTTTGTATACTTGTTCTATTGTGAATCACTTTAGTTCCCAACCTTTTTGTGCGGTGGCTTTCCATTGTTCATATATGCGGAGTACCAACATTCTTGTTCTAACTGGATTTTATTATGTTGAATCAGTTGTTTGTGTTGTTTATATGAATGCATGAAAAGGATCAAGGCAATTGTTTCATTTTGAGCACAACCACCTTAGCCAAATAGTCAATTCACCTTGTGAATGTGTGAGAATTCGTAACCCCTTTGAGCTTTTTGATCCATGTTTTTATTTGAACTTAATGCTTGTATATGAGTATTTAGTTCACTTATTTTTGAATGGATTTTGTTTTTTCTTGGACCTCAATTTTGTGTTGTTGTATGGATTTTTTCCTTGCCTTAGAAAGTAGGGAGTATTCACATGATGGTGCGGTTGAATTCAAGTTGGGGAGAGGATGATTGTATACTCATTGGTTGGATTCTATGAGGATTGAAAAAGAAAAGAAAAAAGAGAAAAATTTGTGAAAGAGAAAAAGAAAGAAAAAAGAAGAAAAAGAAAAATCCTTGAAAAAGGAAACAAAAAGAGTTTCAATAATTGTGCTAAATAAGTATTGTGTGTTGTGTAGCACTTGGGATTTTGGAAGAAGTGGGTTGAAATTTTGTGTGTGAATCTTTGTGAGTTTTCACTCCCTTAGGTTTAGGCAAGTTTTTGTTTCAATTACCTTTAGAAAATGCCCCTTGTTTGTTTACCCGACCACGTTACAACCTTGAAAGTCCTTGTGATTCTTGCCTTTGTATGTTCAATATGAATTTGTGGATGTATGCATAATTTAGTCGTTTGTTTGCATGAGTGTTGTGTGAGTGTAAAGTACCTTATTGTGTGTTTTTCATCTACCGATGATTATTTTTACTAGGTGTGATTCACTTTTGAACTTGTGTTGTTTTAGGATGTTTGGCATGATTTTTGTATTTTGCATTTGTTTCGTGACTATGTTGTCGTTGTAGTTTAGTGGTAAGTATTTACTTTTTGTGTGTACCGTTTTCATTTGAACCATTCATTCGTTTCCGTTTTTCAAAACCTGTTGATTCGACATTCTTTGGATATCGCTTTTGTGTTTTCAAGTTTGTTTGATTCTTGTTTGCGGACAAACAATTAGGTAAGTTGGGGAGAGTTTGATAAGTGCAAATTGTACCTATTTTTGTATATATGTTTTGTTGCACTTATCGATACTTTGTGGTAAATATCGTGTGAATAAAACCCAATTTGTTTATAAATACGTTTACTTTACATTTTAGTGTATATATTGCGTATATTGTAAATATCATTGAGTTTACTTGATTTTATCTCATTCTTGCAGGTATCTAATCAAGGGTGTCTGGCCATATTCATAAAAAGCATTGAATAAGCTTTACAGCTCTTCAAACCGTGCGACAAACGGAGTTGCGGTTCAAAAGTTACGAATAAAACAGTGTTGGAAAAATGCTGTTCTGTCAAATTCGCCAGGCAAATTTTCAATCCGCCGGGCGAATTTGAGAATTTCGCCAGGCGAGGCTGTGGCGAGGCCCTGGCAAGAGAAAAGTTGGAAATTCAAGTTGCTGCTGTCTTGTGCTCGCGTCATGTTCGCCAGGTGAATTTTAGGACATCCGCTGGGCGAATTTTCAATCCGCCGGGCGAATGTAGATATTTTTGCTTGGCGGTTTATGTATGCAGCTGGTGTGAGAGAAAAAGGGGAATTCGCCAGGCAAATTTTCAATCTGCCTGGCAAATTTGTCTGAACCAGAATTTTGTATTTAATTCATTTGACTTCATTTTTTGTATTGTTATGTTGTTTGGGGGTGATTTTTGTCTCCAAACTTCATCAACCTCATTCTTTGGTGGGATTAGCTTAGAAAACAATTATGAAGCTTGCACACGGATGAACCGGGGTGGATTGATCGTTGACCGGCGTTGACAAACTGCGAGATGTTTGGTTCATTTCTTTTCTTCTTTGTGTTTTTCTTTATGGTTGGGTTGTGTATATGTATTTGCTGTAAACTCATGTATATTTGTCGCCCATGGCGTTGTATAAAACTTGCTTTACAAATCTTTATTGGTGATTGTCTCTGATTTTTGCTTTATGCGCGGGGTTTGGGTTGCGTTAGACATAACCTTCGCGAACTTCGATTAGGGATGATTGTCTGTTAGTTTCTGGACTCTAGAGATAGATTTAGGAGCTAACAATCTTCAATAGGCGTCGAATCTTAATGCCTTCCGTGTTTTGAGGCTTCGCTCGCGAGAGTGACGATGAGAGTGACACGGTTGTTATCACAACTGTGCGTTAGACATAACCTTTGTTGTGAGCGATGCTGGGTGATATTGAGGAGTATTGTAGGTGGAGTATAACTGGTCGGTAAGTTTAAGTTTGTGAGGAGTGATTTATATGCATTGTCGGACGAGTTTTTCTCTCTGAAGAATGATTTCTTTTTGTTTTAATATTTACTTTTATGTTTTCTTGTTTGGAAACTATTTTAAAACCAAACTCATAAACGCGAGAGACTGTCGAACGACATTCTTTCCCTCACACCGATCTCTGTGGACACGACAAAAATCCCGGAGGGAATTTTTCCAAAAATAAATATTTTTGCTGCTTGCCCTATTCTGCATTCAACAAAATGGCGCCGTTGCCGGGGATCGGTTTTGATATTGAATCGCATTGCGATAGTTTCTTTGTTTTTGTGTTTTGTAGATATCGTATATTTTGAATATTTTCACTTGTCTATACTGATACTTTTACATTTTTGTTTCTTTTAACATTTGTTCAAGTGTTTGGTTAGGACGCTTGCTTGTGGTTGCGCGGTGAGGCATCACCATGGCATGAATGAAGGAAGTTTCTAGCTAAGCACCGTAAAGGCGTCGAGCTTACGACGTAAAACAAACATGTTTTATAGTTTTTATTTTCGAATGTTTTTGGTTGTTGTTTGCTCACAGATTTTGGTCGACTTATTTGAGGATGCTTTTGTGATTCTCCAAGTTGGTTCGTTTCAACTTGCGAATGTTTAGTAATGATCTTGTTAAGTTTTGTACACGTGCGAGGTATGTAGTTATCGCTTTCTATACTTTAGCATATTCATGATACTTAGGCATTTTACAAACTTTCATGTCATTCATTCATTTGTATACTTGTTCTATTGTGAATCACTTTAGTTCCCAACCTTTTTGTGCGGTGGCTTTCCATTGTTCATATATGCGGAGTACCAACATTCTTGTTCTAACTGGATTTTATTATGTTGAATCAGTTGTTTGTGTTGTTTATATGAATGCATGAAAAGGATCAAGGCAATTGATTCATTTTGAGCACAACCACCTTAGCCAAATAGTCAATTCACCTTGTGAATGTGTGAGAATTCGTAACCCCTTTGAGCTTTTTGATCCATGTTTTTATTTGAACTTAATGTTTGTATATGAGTATTTAGTTCACTTATTTTTGAATGGATTTTGTTTTTTCTTGGACCTCAATTTTGTGTTGTTGTATGGATTTTTTCCTTGCCTTAGAAAGTAGGGAGTATTCACATGATGGTGCGGTTGAATTCAAGTTGTGGAGAGGATGATTGTATACTCATTGGTTGGATTCTATGAGGATTGAAAAAGAAAAGAAAAAAGAGAAAAAATTTTGAAGGAGAAAAAGAAAGAAAAAAGAAGAAAAAGAAAAATCCTTGAAAAAGGAAACAAAAAGAGTTTCAATAATTGTGCTAAATAAGTATTGTGTGTTGTGTAGCACTTGGGATTTTGGAAGAAGTGGGTTGAAATTTTGTGTGTGAATCTTTGTGAGTTTTCACTCCCTTAGGTTTAGGCAAGTTTTTGTTTCAATTACCTTTAGAAAATGCCCCTTGTTTGTTTACCCGACCACGTTACAACCTTGAAAGTCCTTGTGATTCTTGCCTTTGTATGTTCAATATGAATTTGTGGATGTATGCATAATTTAGTCGTTTGTTTGCATGAGTGTTGTGTGAGTGTAAAGTACCTTATTGTGTGTTTTTCATCTACCGATGATTATTTTTACTAGGTGTGATTCACTTTTGAACTTGTGTTGTTTTAGGATGTTTGGCATGATTTTTGTATTTTGCATTTGTTTCGTGACTATGTTGTCGTTGTAGTTTAGTGGTAAGTATTTACTTTTTGTGTGTACCGTTTTCATTTGAACCATTCATTCGTTTCCGTTTTTCAAAACCTGTTGATTCGACATTCTTTGGATATCGCTTTTGTGTTTTCAAGTTTGTTTGATTCTTGTTTGCGGACAAACAATTAGGTAAGTTGGGGAGAGTTTGATAAGTGCAAATTGTACCTATTTTTATATATATGTTTTGTTGCACTTATCGATACTTTGTGGTAAATATCGTGTGAATAAAACCCAATTTGTTTATAAATACGTTTACTTTACATTTTAGTGTATATATTGCGTATATTGTAAATATCATTGAGTTTACTTGATTTTATCTCATTCTTGCAGGTATCTAATCAAGGGTGTCTGGCCATATTCATAAAAAGCATTGAATAAGCTTTACAGCTCTTCAAACCGTGCGACAAACGGAGTTGCGGTTCAAAAGTTACGAATAAAACAGTGTTGGAAAAATGCTGTTCTGTCAAATTCGCCAGGCAAATTTTCAATCCGCCGGGCGAATTTGAGAATTTCGCCAGGCGAGGCTGTGGCGAGGCCCTGGCAAGAGAAAAGTTGGAAATTCAAGTTGCTGCTGTCTTGTGCTCGCGTCATGTTCGCCAGGTGAATTTTAGGACATCCGCTGGGCGAATTTTCAATCCGCCGGGCGAATGTAGATATTTTTGCTTGGCGGTTTATGTATGCAGCTGGTGTGAGAGAAAAAGGGGAATTCGCAAGGCAAATTTTCAATCTGCCTGGCAAATTTGTCTGAACCAGAATTTTGTATTTAATTCATTTGACTTCATTTTTTGTATTGTTATGTTGTTTGGGGGTGATTTTTGTCTCCAAACTTCATCAACCTCATTCTTTGGTGGGATTAGCTTAGAAAACAATTATGAAGCTTGCACACGGATGAACCGGGGTGGATTGATCGTTGACCGGCGTTGACAAACTGCGAGATGTTTGGTTCATTTCTTTTCTTCTTTGTGTTTTTCTTTATGGTTGGGTTGTGTATATGTATTTGCTGTAAACTCATGTATATTTGTCGCCCATGGCGTTGTATAAAACATGCTTTACAAATCTTTATTGGTGATTGTCTCTGATTTTTGCTTTATGCGCGGGGTTTGGGTTGCGTTAGACATAACCTTCGCGAACTTCGATTAGGGATGATTGTCTGTTAGTTTCTGGACTCTAGAGATAGATTTAGGAGCTAACAATCTTCAATAGGCGTCGAATCTTAATGCCTTCCGTGTTTTGAGGCTTCGCTCGCGAGAGTGACGATGAGAGTGACACGGTTGTTATCACAACTGTGCGTTAGACATAACCTTTGTTGTGAGCGATGCTGGGTGATATTGAGGAGTATTGTAGGTGGAGTATAACTGGTCGGTAAGTTTAAGTTTGTGAGGAGTGATTTATATGCATTGTCGGACGAGTTTTTCTCTCTGAAGAATGATTTCTTTTTGTTTTAATATTTACTTTTATGTTTTCTTGTTTGGAAACTATTTTAAAACCAAACTCATAAACGCGAGAGACTGTCGAACGACATTCTTTCCCTCACACCGATCTCTGTGGACACGACAAAAATCCCGGAGGGAATTTTTCCAAAAATAAATATTTTTGCTGCTTGCCCTATTCTGCATTCAACAAAATGGCGCCGTTGTCGGGGATCGGTTTTGATATTGAATCGCATTGCGATAGTTTCTTTGTTTTTGTGTTTTGTAGATATCGTATATTTTGAATATTTTCACTTGTCTATACTGATACTTTTACATTTTTGTTTCTTTTAACATTTGTTCAAGTGTTTGGTTAGGACGCTTGCTTGTGGTTGCGCGGTGAGGCATCACCATGGCATGAATGAAGGAAGTTTCTAGCTAAGCACCGTAAAGGCGTCGAGCTTACGACGTAAAACAAACATGTTTTATAGTTTTTATTTTCGAATGTTTTTGGTTGTTGTTTGCTCACAGATTTTGGTCGACTTATTTGAGGATGCTTTTGTGATTCTCCAAGTTGGTTCGTTTCAACTTGCGAATGTTTAGTAATGATCTTGTTAAGTTTTGTACACGTGCGAGGTATGTAGTTATCGCTTTCTATACTTTAGCATATTCATGATACTTAGGCATTTTACAAACTTTCATGTCATTCATTCATTTGTATACTTGTTCTATTGTGAATCACTTTAGTTCCCAACCTTTTTGTGCGGTGGCTTTCCATTGTTCATATATGCGGAGTACCAACATTCTTGTTCTAACTGGATTTTATTATGTTGAATCAGTTGTTTGTGTTGTTTATATGAATGCATGAAAAGGATCAAGGCAATTGATTCATTTTGAGCACAACCACCTTAGCCAAATAGTCAATTCACCTTGTGAATGTGTGAGAATTCGTAACCCCTTTGAGCTTTTTGATCCATGTTTTTATTTGAACTTAATGTTTGTATATGAGTATTTAGTTCACTTATTTTTGAATGGATTTTGTTTTTTCTTGGACCTCAATTTTGTGTTGTTGTATGGATTTTTTCCTTGCCTTAGAAAGTAGGGAGTATTCACATGATGGTGCGGTTGAATTCAAGTTGTGGAGAGGATGATTGTATACTCATTGGTTGGATTCTATGAGGATTGAAAAAGAAAAGAAAAAAGAGAAAAATTTTTGAAGGAGAAAAAGAAAGAAAAAAGAAGAAAAAGAAAAATCCTTGAAAAAGGAAACAAAAAGAGTTTCAATAATTGTGCTAAATAAGTATTGTGTGTTGTGTAGCACTTGGGATTTTGGAAGAAGTGGGTTGAAATTTTGTGTGTGAATCTTTGTGAGTTTTCACTCCCTTAGGTTTAGGCAAGTTTTTGTTTCAATTACCTTTAGAAAATGCCCCTTGTTTGTTTACCCGACCACGTTACAACCTTGAAAGTCCTTGTGATTCTTGCCTTTGTATGTTCAATATGAATTTGTGGATGTATGCATAATTTAGTCGTTTGTTTGCATGAGTGTTGTGTGAGTGTAAAGTACCTTATTGTGTGTTTTTCATCTACCGATGATTATTTTTACTAGGTGTGATTCACTTTTGAACTTGTGTTGTTTTAGGATGTTTGGCATGATTTTTGTATTTTGCATTTGTTTCGTGACTATGTTGTCGTTGTAGTTTAGTGGTAAGTATTTACTTTTTGTGTGTACCGTTTTCATTTGAACCATTCATTCGTTTCCGTTTTTCAAAACCTGTTGATTCGACATTCTTTGGATATCGCTTTTGTGTTTTCAAGTTTGTTTGATTCTTGTTTGCGGACAAACAATTAGGTAAGTTGGGGAGAGTTTGATAAGTGCAAATTGTACCTATTTTTGTATATATGTTTTGTTGCACTTATCGATACTTTGTGGTAAATATCGTGTGAATAAAACCCAATTTGTTTATAAATACGTTTACTTTACATTTTAGTGTATATATTGCGTATATTGTAAATATCATTGAGTTTACTTGATTTTATCTCATTCTTGCAGGTATCTAATCAAGGGTGTCTGGCCATATTCATAAAAAGCATTGAATAAGCTTTACAGCTCTTCAAACCGTGCGACAAACGGAGTTGCGGTTCAAAAGTTACGAATAAAACAGTGTTGGAAAAATGCTGTTCTGTCAAATTCGCCAGGCAAATTTTCAATCCGCCGGGCGAATTTGAGAATTTCGCCAGGCGAGGCTGTGGCGAGGCCCTGGCAAGAGAAAAGTTGGAAATTCAAGTTGCTGCTGTCTTGTGCTCGCGTCATGTTCGCCAGGTGAATTTTAGGACATCCGCTGGGCGAATTTTCAATCCGCCGGGCGAATGTAGATATTTTTGCTTGGCGGTTTATGTATGCAGCTGGTGTGAGAGAAAAAGGGGAATTCGCCAGGCAAATTTTCAATCTGCCTGGCAAATTTGTCTGAACCAGAATTTTGTATTTAATTCATTTGACTTCATTTTTTGTATTGTTATGTTGTTTGGGGGTGATTTTTGTCTCCAAACTTCATCAACCTCATTCTTTGGTGGGATTAGCTTAGAAAACAATTATGAAGCTTGCACACGGATGAACCGGGGTGGATTGATCGTTGACCGGCGTTGACAAACTGCGAGATGTTTGGTTCATTTCTTTTCTTCTTTGTGTTTTTCTTTATGGTTGGGTTGTGTATATGTATTTGCTGTAAACTCATGTATATTTGTCGCCCATGGCGTTGTATAAAACTTGCTTTACAAATCTTTATTGGTGATTGTCTCTGATTTTTGCTTTATGCGCGGGGTTTGGGTTGCGTTAGACATAACCTTCGCGAACTTCGATTAGGGATGATTGTCTGTTAGTTTCTGGACTCTAGAGATAGATTTAGGAGCTAACAATCTTCAATAGGCGTCGAATCTTAATGCCTTCCGTGTTTTGAGGCTTCGCTCGCGAGAGTGACGATGAGAGTGACACGGTTGTTATCACAACTGTGCGTTAGACATAACCTTTGTTGTGAGCGATGCTGGGTGATATTTAGGAGTATTGTAGGTGGAGTATAACTGGTCGGTAAGTTTAAGTTTGTGAGGAGTGATTTATATGCATTGTCGGACGAGTTTTTCTCTCTGAAGAATGATTTCTTTTTGTTTTAATATTTACTTTTATGTTTTCTTGTTTGGAAACTATTTTAAAACCAAACTCATAAATGCGAGAGACTGTCGAACGACATTCTTTCCCTCGAACCGATCTCTGTGGACACGACATAAATCCCGGAGGGAATTTTTCCGAAAATAAATATTTTTGCTGCTTGCCGTATTCTGCATTCAACACTGAGCATAGGGGTGGGAACACCATTAGCACCAGTCATATTAGCTCTAGAGAGAAGATCTCTAATGTATTTTGACTGAGTGAGAAACATTGAGCCATCAGGTTGAAATTTGACTTCAATGCCAAGGAAATAGCTTGGTCTGCCTAACCTTTTTAAGGCAAAGGTAGTGTGAAGTGTGGTGATTAAAGTGTGAATGAGAGAAGAACTAAAGCCAGTAATCAGGATGTCATCAACATACACCAGGGCATACAGCAAAATACCTTGATGACAATACAAGAATAGTGAATTATCACATTTGGAAGTTGTGAAACCAAATTGTAACAGGGCTTGGGCAAGCTTTTCATACCAGGCTCGTGGAGCCTGTTTAAGGCCATAGATTTACTTGTGGAGTTTACAAACTAAGGTCTTGTCAGTAGTCACAAAACCTAGAGGTTGAGACATGTAAACTTCATCAGACAAAGTGCCATTAAGAAAGGCATTATTGACATCAATTTGTTGGATGTCCCATTTGTAAGTTAAAGCCAAAGTAAGAATTACCCTTATAGTTGTAGGTTTGACAACAGGGGAGAAAGTTTCAGTGTAATCAAACCCATGTTCTTGATGATAACCCTTAGCCACCAACCTAGCTTTATATTTATTGATGGAGCCATTAGCATTTTGTTTAATCTTGAAAACCCAACGACACCCTACAACTTTTCTATCAGGAGGTAAAATGGTTAGAGTCCAAGTATGGTTTGCTTGTAAAGCATCATATTCAGCCTGCATAGCCTTAGTCCAAGCAGGATGTGATAGGGCTTGTTTAACTGACGAGGGTTCAGTTTCTGTATGAGCAAGTAAGGCCTTAGGCCTGGACCTGCCGGTCTTGGCTCTAGTCATCATGGGATGAGCATTAACAAAGAGCTGAGATGGAGATGGCTGAGACATTATAGAGGGAGAATTAGAAGACTCAGAGATGGGTAGAGATGAACTGGTTTCTGTCTGACTTGACCATATACCAGCTGAATGATTTATAAGAGTTGCAGTAGGCGAGGCCTGAGATGTATTTTTGTTGACAGTTGGTGAGGATGATGCTGCATTATCCTCTGGATAATGAGAAGCACCAACTTCTAAGTCATAATCAGTGTCTTTAGAAACTATACGGTGTTGAGTATTATCCTCTGGATATTTGCAAGACACTGCTATAGACTTGGACTGTGTTGTGACTCTGGGCATATTAGCCGTCCTTAAGGCTGCTCTGGGAGTATTAGGAGTAGCCTGTGTAGTAGGAGAACTCTGTGTAGCTAGTTCTGTCACATGAGCTGTATTAGTATCAGATATATGTTGACTAGCTGATGCAGGCTCAAGTGACTCATAAATAATTTAAGGAGAAGGAATTGTTGTGGGGCCTGTACTCTCTTGAGCTGTAGTACCATTAGTGAGTTGATGTGTCAAGGTAGGCCCTAGAAGTCCAGTGTTAGGTGTGTGGTGGGGCACATTTATGTCAGTAGCAACATTAAGAGACCCAGTAGGACAGGCCATGAGAGTGTTGGTTGGACTGGTAAGAGGACTACTGCTAGAAGGAAATAACTGAGGATAAGGAAATTGATGTTCATTGAATGAAACATATTTAGAGATGTAGATTTTACCAGAGGCACTTAAACATTTGAACCCTTTGTGTTGAGGGGAGACACCAAGGTACACATACTCTTGACCTCTGAGTTGAAGCTTGTGTTGGTTGTAAGGCCTAACCAAGGGATAACAGGCACAACCAAAAACTCTGATAGACTTGTAATCAGGATGTTTACCATATAGGGCATGGAAAGGTGAGTGATGTGTGGTAAGAGGAGCAGTTGGCAACCTATTCATCAAATAAACAGAAGTAGAGAAACTATGGTCCCAGTAAGTTAGAGGCATAGAAGAATGTGCTAATATTGTCAGGCCCATCTCAACAATGGTTCTATGTTTTCTTTCAACTGAACCATTTTGATGTGATGTATAAGGACAAATCAGTCTATGTTGAATGCCAAGGTCACTAAGATATTTAGTGAAAGGTCTATATTCACCACCATAATCAGATTTAACAGATTTAACAGTAAGGTTAAATTGTGTGTTAACAAATTTGAAAAATAGTTTGAAAGCCCCAAGTGCCTCAGATTTTTGTTTAAGAAAATAGAGCCATGTATATCTAGCGTGTGCATCTACAAAGGCAATATAATATCGGAACCCAGAACTTGAGGGTGATGGGGAGGGCCCCCAAAGATCAGTATAGATGACATCAAAAGGTTTGTCATACTCATTATGAGTTAATGGAGCATGTAGCCTATGAGCTTTACCCAGATTACAAGATTTACAAAAAGAATTATGTGTATTGGAACTAGAGATATTACAAACTTTGAGTATATGCTTAATAGCAGAAAAGTTGGCATGGCCTAATCTATGATGCCATAGCATATTATCATTACATTTATTTGTGCTATGACTATCACTTTGAACATGAAACCTAGATTGACAAACATTGTAACTATGAATTTGTTTGTGCTTATTCAAACTTAAATGCAATTGAGATGACCTGGAGGACTCCAAAGGCAGAAGAGGAAAGTAGTAGAGGCCACTAGCATCTAGGACTCCTTCAACAAGAACTTGTTTAGAAGCCTGAGATTTAATGTAACATTTGTTAGATAGAAATTCAAAGCTGACATTATTATCATGAGCAAACTTGGAGACAAATAACAAATTTCTAGTAATATCAGGTACATGTAAAATATTATCAAGAGTTAGTTTACAACTAGACACAAGAGGTGAAGTAAAGTGAGTGGAACCTATGGACTTGATGGTGAGTGTGTGACCATTTCCTACATAGACCTTGTTAGATCCTGTAATGCACTATAATTTTGTAAATGAAAATCATAAGGAGTAAGGTGATGAGAAGCACATGAGTCAACAAACCAAGCTTGGGAATCTAACTTTGTAGGAAGAGAATATTCATGTGAGGTTCCATGAGATGTGGAGGCCATCATAGCAATGGCTTGAGCATTTTGTGTATCACCTATAGACTTGGCTTGATTTCCACTTGAGTTGTCGTCTTGTTTGTCTTGGGGGGATTCAGCAGTAGGTGGCATGAAATTCTCATCAAATCTGTGCCAACAGGAAGAAACAACATGACTATACTTGCAACACAATTGACATGTAGGTTTGTTCCCAGTGGTAGGCTTGGTTCTGCCTCTGCCACGCTCTCTATTATACCTATTGTCTCTGCCATTGTTCCCTGAGTAACCTCCTCTAGAGCTAGAACTGGAACGGTTTGTGTGAGCTAAATTGGCAGCAATAGTGGAGTTTGATAATTCCTGAC
Organism: Lathyrus tuberosus; assembly: GCA_022829125.1. Taxonomy (NCBI): domain Eukaryota; kingdom Viridiplantae; phylum Streptophyta; class Magnoliopsida; order Fabales; family Fabaceae; genus Lathyrus; species Lathyrus tuberosus. Next base: position 10,699,622 of record JALAZF010000115.1, read on the forward strand.
GAAATTTCTCCAACTGAGCTTCTTGAACATATAGAAGTGTTTCTACATCACACAAAGACGGTGAAACTGGTGTGCCGTACATTTGCATCACAAATGGATTGTATTCCTCTGGAAGACCATCCAAGATAACATCGATTTGATCTTGCTCAGTGATAGAATCACCAACAGCTAACAATGAGTTTGTTATAGCCTTAATGTGAAGAACAAATTTTGTAATTGTGTTATTCCCTTTCTTTGTGGATTTCAATTCAACTCTGAGTTGGCGAACCCTAGCCTTCATCTGTGCTGTGAAGTATTGATGGATTTTGTCCCAAACTTCATACGCATGTTTACACGCAAGCACCCGAGGTAATATGGATTCAGATATGGTGGAAAGCAACCAGATAAACACTGCTTGATCTTGAATTAACCAAGCTTCATACTCATCAAAAATCGTACCTGAGATGCGATCCTGAGTCGAATTGAATTTCTGCGGAATCTGAGGATTGACGATGATGCGATGCATTTTCTGTGTCAAGATAACTCCTTCAACTTGTTGATTCCACAAGAGATAGTTGTTTTCTTGTAGCATGATGGAGAGTTTTGGTCCAAACCGATTGTTTGATTTCCCGGAACCGAAGCCTATGGCACATTCTTGAGTCGGCAGTGAATCTCTGATTCCTGACTCTTGATTTTCACCGGTATCCAGGTTGAACTTTGAAGAAATTTGCAGAGAATTTAGCTAATACAGCTTAACACTTCACACCAGCGCAAGAGAAACAGAGAGAACTTAATCGAAAACGAATTGTGAAGAACGAAAGCGGAGAGGATCGTTTCCAGCGATTGATACCATACTAGAAATGAAGAAGATGAACATGGAAGTTCATCTTGTGTAACTGAATGTAACAGATTCTGTTACAGTTGAAAGAGAAAGAGAAGAAAATGAATTCTTGGATAAACTGTAATCATACACTTGCTAATGAAGCTTATACACTTGGCAATTATTTAAACTAGCATTATCTACTAATTACATGAGTATTGGGCCTTAATGGACTATACACTAGATGTATCTTTAATAAACAATCATGAGAAAAACCTAATCAAATTTAAACTTTTTCATCATTCTAACTCATTTCCAATTCCACCTCAGAAACCTCTGTTACCAGTCTTCTACACAAAGAAACCATGAAAGTCCACATAACACCTTTCACAATTCTCACCATTCCAATTATAACTTTTAAATAATACAATCACCATCCAACGAATTCCTCAATTCCAACATTTATCAATTCTTGTCTTTTGTGTTTAACCCCAACAGAAGTATCATTCTGCTTAAGAATTTTCTCTCAACAACAACACCGTTATAAAAAACATTGTTGTTAAAGTCAAAAACTCCAGTAACCCATTGATCAAAATAGCTACATTGAAAGCCACATGAAAATCAACGTCCACGCCACATGGTGTTATGAATTGATTTTGACTAATAGAATTGATGGAAATGACTAATGTGATCCAGTTTGCAGAGTTAAAGAATCAAAATGGTATTTTAAAAAGTAAAGAGACCAAATTGGACCTCGAGTCAAAGATAAGAGACAAAAAAATATATTTAGCCTAAATATGGATTTGCATCATTTTTGTCTATACAACCTTCATTACTTTATAGTTGTAGAGATAAGAGTTTGATAATTCTAGTGGTAATCTTAGAGATGCAATGGTGAATTCTTAAGAGTGTGTTCTTGGAATTTGAGAATCTCATAAGAATATCCAAGGGGAATTACGAAACACTTCTAAACATCTAAGGATTGAATGATTCATATATGGAGAGAGTTGAAGAGATTTAGAAACACTTGGGTATAATATAGGGTTTGTTCTTGGAAACTTAAGTGATTATTTTCTTGCAACTCATTTTTATTGAAAAATAATCATATATTAAAAGGGTAAAAAATTATCAGAGTATGACAAAGGAATCCACAAAGCACAAGAAATGCATGAAGGAAACACAAGAGAAAAATAATAACAAAAGAAAAAACAAAAACAAAAGGAATAAAGAAACCAACACAACTTACCAAGAGTTCCCTTCATATAAAATCCAAAGCTACAAGCAGAATCCTCCTATTTGACAACATGTTAGATATCAAGTCGTCAGATCCACTGTCAACAAATTAAATCCCATAAAAAGAACATAAAAGAAACCAATACCCAAAACCTATCTCTGAACCAAGGCGAACACTCGATCTGCTATAAATGCAAATATCGAATAGGGTTGTGAATCCATTTAGTGAAAGTTTAAAAGTTCACCCCTGATCTACCCAAAAATCATTTCTATGCAAAAAAACACTCTTCTCCTCCACCTCTTTCGCTACTTTTGTGATTCCCTTAAAGATGAAATCATTATGGATTTTCCAGATAAACCAGACTATAATATGGAAAATTAGAAGATAGTCCCCCTTATACTTACTCCTATCCCATAACGAAAAAAAAAATAAAAAAAACACCCTAGGATTATTGGGGATAACTACCAACCACTTACAAGACAAGCTCACAAGAACAAAAGAGATAGGAGACCGATTCAACAAAATACCCACACAAGATCCCACTAGGATCAGAAATCACTCCTTTCTTAGACACATTATCTTTAGATGGGAGTTTATTTTTCAAGAGTTGCTATAAGATGACAAAGATCTTAGAAGGAGACTAAGTTATCCATATTAGAGGGTGGATCCAACTCTCTGCTGGAATAGGGGTCAAAGAAGAGATCAAGTTAATCATATGAACAAGGTAAGCATATTCCATTGAAAAGTACCCTTTCTAGCATCTTTCCAAATCTACTTATCTCTTCCTAGGGAAACGATGATATCTTGAAACAGTGATTGTATCTCTTCGAAAACGGGAAGCTCTCTAACAAAGATGGATCTCTGCCACTTAAGATGACACGTCAAAACCCCATTAGCTATTATACCAATCTTTTGTACCAGCCCATCATTATGAATAAAGTTCAAGAACAAACTAGGGAACTAAGTGTTTAGGGGGATGTACCCTAACCAAGGATCCTTCCAAATGAAGTTTGGGTGCTAGACTGAAATTTCCTAATGACACCTTTAACAAAACAATCACAGCTATCATTCTCCTTAGACCCAAGAAGACATTTCTTTCAACCAGGATGAAGTAGAGTTGAAACCTCTAGTCCTCCCTCCATAAAGAGAGGAGATAACTGAAGTCCCATATATAGCTACCATAATATCTCTCTAAAGACATTGATCCCATATAAGCAGTTTCCATCTTCATATTTCCAAAAGAATAAGATTAACCAACTGGAGGTTCTTCACTCATAACCCCGATTTGTTCCTAGGTTTATAAATATCCTCCCATTTAATCCAAGATGTCTTTGAAGCACGTTTTGTCATCCGAAGGAATATTCTTTGTAACTTGACCAACTTATTTCAAACCTAAAGTGGTACCTTCAAGAAAGACAAGAAGTAAATGAGGATATCATTAAACGTTGAATTAAGGAGAATCACTCTACAACACAAGCTGACATCTTTGTGCTTCTATGAATTGAGCCAATTTTCTAGCAAGTTAAATAAAAATCCTAGGTGGTTTATGTTGGAACAAAATTGGTTTGTACCATATCTCTAAGGTTTTGATGATAAAAAAGTATTTATAGAACAATTGTGTATAGTAATATATGTTCAAGTGTGCAGGACCATAGACTAAAATTTGTGATATAAATTTAGTAATGGTACTAAGTATGAACATTTAAAGAGAAGCTAAAAGATCCATAATCTGAAGGATCAGAACCAAAGAACCAAATTCTAAATACTAGACTCTAAAGAAAGCCAATCTCTAAAGACTTAGACTCTGAAGGATCAGAACACGAGATCCATACTCTTAAGACTCAGAATCTGGAGGAGGTCAACTTCTTGTGAAGTTCTCAGACTCTGCATTTAGTCAACATAAGGATCAAGAAGACTCCGATAGGTCACTATCAGACTCTGATGCCAATTAACACAAGGATCAAGAAGACTCTAATAGGTCACTTTCAGACTCTGAGGTCAGTCAATGCAAGGATCAAGAAGACCATGATAGGTCACTATCATACTTTAAGGTCAGTCAACTGAAGTGTCAAGAAGACTCTGATAGGTCACTATCAGACTCAGAGAGCAATTTCTCTTCTTTTGATCACGTAAAGATTTAAACAGAAATCTACACAGACAACTAGGATGTAACAAATAATTCCTCTTGAAGAAAATGGATTTCAAATATCTTTTCAAAGGTATTAACCATATCAAGTAACATTTCAACGTCTATGATCAAGCTTCTCCAAGACTCATTTGTGCTAACTCTTCACTTCAAAGACTTTTTTCTATCTCTCTATATAAGGAGCTGAAGACTTGAAGAAAAAAAACTAATTCTTGACAATAAAAAGAGTTGTTACTCTGTAAAAAAGAAAGCACAAGTGCAACTTAGAATTTCTTTCATTTGTATATCTTAGAAATTCTTAAGTCTTAAGAGTCTTATTGAGTTCTATTTTGTTTACACCTCTGATTGTATATCAAGTGTAATATTCAAACAATCCTTTAAGTTAGATTGTAAGAAGTCTCTTGCTTATGTTCTTGAGCTTCTGAAGTCTTTTGTTGTGTGCTTGAGCATTAGGAGTTTATTACTTGTGTGTTTGAGCATTGAAAGTCTCTTGCTTGTGTGCTTAAGAAATTTTAATCAGTAGTGATTATAGTGAAATCCCTTGGAAGTACAAGGGGATTAGACTACTATCATTTTGTGGGAGGAACCAGGATAAATATGCTTGTGTATCTCTTTCTTTTCTTTCTAACTCTGAACTTGCTTTTATTCACTGCAAACATTTGACTCTATATCATATTCTAGACCTTGTGTTCACAATATGATAAGATATTACTTAGAAAGAAATAAAATCCTAAGACAACTCAATTCTCTTTCTTGTGTTTTTCTCACCTCCAATTTCAAGCCAAGGATTGACCCCCATTGGTAACCCAATATACTTTAATGAAAGAGAATCAATTTCACAGTGGATCAAATCTCCAATAGAGGAAACAAATATAGAATCCATATTGACCCCTATAAAGGTGCTCTTGAAAAATTCACATAAAGTCTCTATGCCCATTCAAACCCTCTAAGGATAGCCTTAACAATTGGAAAAATATTCAGAGTAGGATTAGCCACCAAGAGAGTATCATCAATATATTAAATATGAGATACCACTAACCCAGATGTGACCACCTTGAACCCTGAGTAAAAACCAATCTCCTCAGCTTTAGCAACCAGACCACTAAGACCCATAACCACTAAAAGGAAAAGAAAGGGACCTAAATGTTCCCCTTGTTTTAAAATTTTATGGATGCTTATCTTTTGAATAGGATAACCATTTACTAGCACCGCAAGGTTACAAGCATAAACACAAAGTTTCATTTAAGATATGCACTACTCGTTAAACCTTAATATGATAAGCATATAAACCAGGAAGTTCTAACTAATAGATTCATATTCTTTCTCAAAATCAACCTTAAGAATGAGTCAAGCTCTTTTAGATATCTTTTGCAATTATACCGCCTCCTTGACGACCACCACAACATCAACCAGCATTCACTCCGTAACAAAAGTCAATTGATTAGGGGATATAAGATTATGCATCGCTGATCCAAGTCTAATGACTAACACTTTAGCCACTATTTTATACAAGGATCCCAGTAAAGAGATAGGCCTAAACTGTTTCAAATGATAGGGGAGTTAACCTCAGATATAAAAGTCACAAGTAAGATGAAAAACTATGAGGTAGTGATGCAAAAAAATGGGATTCATCGAATATAATCCCAGATAAACTTTGATTTGGTTTATGAATATTTTTAAGAAGGGTAAATTAAAACCACCCGGGAAAGAGCTTTTATTACCATCACAAAGGGATACTGCAATCCAGTCTTGTACAACCTTAAGAGCTAAGATAATGTTCCTTCTACTTCTACTTTAATGGAAGTGTGAAAATAACCAACATTAGTGTCACATTCCTTAAGCAACTTAAACCTAGATATTTGGATCAATTAGGAGTTTTTAATCCTATTCAAGGACCATATATCTGCAATCTCTCTAGATCTTGAATCAATCTTTTCAGCAGATAAGGGTCTAAGGTCAGCGAAATAATCCACTATGCTCACCTCCTCTTTGAAGTTATCAATCTGAGAGTCAAGATTTCTACAAGCCTTTTTATTCAAAGATTTAAAAACCACTTTGAGCCCTTTTAACTTCTCAATCATGACTGAATCTCTCCATCCATGAATCTTAGTGTCAATCAAGAAAGAAACCAATAACTTAGGTAGAATACAGTGGAATAACTGATGATTATTAAATCTAAAATGCTTGGGGTCTCACAACTTATTGTCATGCTTAAGAATAATTGAGCAATTATTAGAGACATCCCTCGGAAGAGCCCATTGAGATACCTCTCCTCAATGGTTCGACAACCCATTATAAATAAAAATACGATCAATCTTACTAGCAACTCCACCATTAGGCTGAAGCCAAGTGAATTTTCTCCTAAGGAGAGGTAAATCAAGAAATTTCATGCAAAAGACAAAGCTAGAAAAATCTAAGCAATCCAGACTCAATGTAGCACTAGAAGAAACTTCCATGCCAATCTTCTCATAGAAAAGAACAAGTGGAAATGAAACCACCTACAAGTCACCAAACTGCACCTCAAAAACTAGATTTTCTAGAATTCAAGTCATCCCACATGGTTTTCCTCTTAGTCAATGAACACTTGGAATACACATTAATGACAAAACACACTGAATTAGAAGGACCCCACTCCATACAACTACCTATGAACCTTAGACCAGAGAAGGAAAATAAAGCTATATTTTTCAAACTACCCTATATCGAAAGAAGACTTCCACTACTCCCAAAAGACGAACAAAAACTTCAACAATAGATCAGATTAGCCCACAAGTAATGAACATGAGAATAAGAGGCCTCAATAAGCTTAGTTTCTTGGATTGCTATAAAATCTGAAGAATTAAAGTTAATGATATCCCTGACTTTATTCTTCTTGGTCCTACTCCCTAAACCTCTACAATTAAAGGAGAAAATTAAAATCAACATAAACCCCTTAACAAATGGAATCTCATATAAGCCGTAACCTTTTTCTCTAGGTTGTCTAACTTCCTTATTTCTAAGTCATCCCATAGAAAAATACACCATAACTGTTTCGTTAACCTATGAATTCTAGTATCTACTCTTCTCTCTAACATATAAAAAACCACGACTTTAGATGGAACTATAGTCACAAAAATAGGAGGTAACGTAACATAAGCACCTTCAAGGAAAATCGATAAAGAAAAACCTTGTGAACTCAAGCCACTGTCTGGTAAATGCATGTCAACACTATCTTGCAAGCAAAAACCAATTTAGGTACAAGGTTTAACAATACCTGATTGTTGAGGAGGAGTAGATAGAACCGATGTCGTCTGATCTGGAATATAATATGAGCAAGAGTCTATCACCCAAACTTCGCAAGGAGAAAATGAAGCAACAAGGACCAAATCTTGATGATCAAAGACCAAGGGACATCCCTAACTAACACTAGTACTAATACATCAAAGAGAAATGAACTATAAACAATCCCAAGTCGTTGAGGCAGAGGAGTCAAGTTACTTCCAAGTAATGATAAAAGCCGCATATGAAGACCTTCACTTGATATTAGGAATGGCAACGGGGTGAGGCGAGAACAAGTTTTTCCTTCCCCGTACCAAACCCGAATCTCAGTTAAATACATGTTCCCTGCCCTAAACCCAAATAAAGTTAAATAATTAAACCAAAAACCCGTCACAAACGGGTTCGAGTATCCCCTCCGCGTCCCACCAATAATTTTAAACTAAAATAGTCAATTTTCCTCAAACAAGTAATTTAACCCAAACTCTAACAAACATTAGAAATAATAAATTAAAACAACAGTGAAAATTTTCTAACATACATTTCAAATAATAAAGTACAAATCAAAATATCAATGTACTAAACAAATAATTAATATCATAAATGATCAAAATAAAATATTTCAAATTATGATTTGGACAGGTTCAGGATGAATACTATTGTCCCCATTACTCGTCTGTATCCATCTTTTAAAATCGAGAAAAATTCAAACTCAATCAAAACGGATTTTCCACGTCAAACTCGAGGTGGATTTGGACGGATACTTGATGTAGCCTATTGCTTGTAAGAATTTACTTCATCAAAGGAACCTAAGAGATAGATTAAACAGTCGGGAGAACCAACTGAATTACCAAGAATCAATGAAATAGATTAATCAGTTAGGAGAACCAACAAAATTACCAAGAATCAATGAAAAATCCTAAAATCTAAGTGGGAACCACCCTGTAATTTAGGGAGGTGCTTTAAAGGAAAAATTTCAAAAGGCAATTTTTGGCCTAATAACTTTTTCCAAAGGCGGCTCAATTTTGATCAAATTAGATAAATAAATTATTGTGTTTATGTCTTTCCTTTATTTTTTTCCAGTCAAGTTAAATTGTTGTCTTGTTGTATAGAATTATTTTTGTTAAAAACTATTTATTTTAATTGTCATTGTTTTTTATCTCCACTTATCAAATTTTTTAATGTGATTGAATCTTTCAATTTCACAACATCTTTAACCAAGTCCAAACAATCAAATTTTTTAATGTGATTGAATCTTTCAATTTCACAACATCTTTAACCAAGTCCAAACAAGCTTTTGAGGAATTTACACACTTGATTTTGCTTGGCACATTTGACACCAAATGGTATGACCATATAAACACCTTGCAATTCTCCATTAAAAGAATGTATAATTACATCCAGCTAATGCAAATTTCAAATTTTGATTCAGACAAAGTCAAGAATAGCTCTAACCGATGACAACTTAGCTATAGGTGAGACAATGTCAAAGAAGTCCAATTCATCCACTTGGTTATATCTCTTGACAACCTATCTAGCTTCTTATATGTGAAATTTTTACTATTAATTCTAAAACATTAATATTAACAAAATTAACTATTAATTAAAGCAATTTTTATTTTAAATAATGAAACTAGCTACTACCTCAACTTTTAAATTTGATTAAACTCAAACTTTAAGATAGCTATAAAACTCATCCAAAATTTTGCCCGTGATCATATCTCTTGTTATTTTTTATCTTTTATTATGAAATCATATACCTTAAGTTGTGATTATGATGTCTTCTTTTTTATAGCAAAGACTTAGCACACTCATTATTTGAAGTATTTATAATTTTGGTTTGATATGTTCCTATACTGTGACTTTTTCTGAAAGGCTTTATACTGTAATATTTAAAGAAAACATAATTCGTATGTTTCCAAGTACATTATGATGTCAAACACTTTTTTATGTACCACTTGTTCATGGCCTGCCTTATTTAATTTCCAATTGAAATTAAGGATCCTTGACTATGACTTTGTAAGCTTAGTTTTTTTTTTTTTTTACTGGAACTTCATTTCATTAGAGAACAAGACGGGAAGGGTTTAAAACCTCCCTAGTTACAACAGGACATCCACCAATCCAAGTATTTGACCCAAAAGACTTCCCTAGTTAAATCAATAAAGAATTGGATAATATATTAATAAACATTTCAATCAAAGACCGTATTATTTGAGAGTTATAGTTTGTTTGCTATTCATACATAGTCGATTTGGTATTCATAAATAACGGTTTTCAAAATTAAATCCGCTCAATAGAAAATTATTAATTAAACTAAATTAAATTAAAAGTTGTAAAAAATTACATTTGTTTTTGGATGTGTTTGAGTTATTTATTAACAGAACTGTGCGGTTCGGTTCTGTTTGTGATTTGTATTTTGAAAAATTCGAATCAAATTAAAGTTAGCTCAAGTGAAGAATTAGTGTTTATGATCACTAGTGGTTTAAAAGATCTCAAATGATGGCGACTAATACAAATATATTGTAAAGAATGTCTATTCAACCGAGTTTGATTTTGATGAAAACAAATACATATCAAAGAAGAAAAAGTTTTGAAATCTAGTATAAATCAAAGTTGAAGTTGTCATGAAGTCAAGGTATATATTGCAATTCATACTATATCACTTTGGATGCTAAAAAATTTCCCTTAAATTTCATCCATAATTTTCTTAAACATAATGCATTCAAACAGGTGAAGTCTAGCCACAAAATATTGTATTTTTAACAAAAGCTTTGGAGGTAATTGATTACGAGTGTGCAAATTTTGAATTTTATGAATTTTAACAACTGGTAATTGATTGCAGGTATGTCGTAACCGATTACGAGTGTGCAAAATTCAAAATTTTTGAACATTAACAACTGGTAATCGATTACGACATGAAAAATTACAACTTTTCATAAAACGACATATGTTTAAGGAACCATTTCAAACTTATGCATATGTTCATAGAGGTTTCTAAGGGTGTATGTGTGGCTCTATACACCAAAAAACCAATTACCTATTTCATAATAATTGTTTTCATACAAATTCAAACATTCTTTCAAAGTGTTCATACAATTTCAAGTTTTTGGAACTTTTCATAATTTCACACATTTAATAAAGTTTCATTAAAATATTATGAGCACTCAAGCTATATAAGTTTGAATTGTGATATAAATAAAAATAATATCAATTTGGAGTTCAATCCAAATATAAATCTTCTTCAATTTTATCTAGGAATTGAGCATGTTACTTAATCATCAAGGTTGTGGTGGTAAGTGATTGTAAAATTGAAAACAAGTTTCTTTCTATAGTGTATGGGTTTGAAGGTTTTAAAGTGGTCTTGGTGAAGGTTTGTACAAGACTTTAAATGTAGTAGAAAATCCTCTAAGAGAATAGAAGGAGTAGATGTACCCTTGAGTTTATAAGGAGAACTAGTATAATCATGCGTTCTTTAGTTAATGCACTTTAAACTCCACACTTTACATTATTCCAAAGTAACATTCATACAATTTATTTTGATAATTTAACAAGCTTAGAAACTTAGTGCAAAAATGAGAAAAAAAATTAGCAATCTTAATGCACCACCTAATATATTGCATCTCATATAGTAACATTTGATATCAGAGCAAGACTTGGGTAAATTTCTCCTAGATCCGAGACAAATGGCTTCCACTAAACTATTTCTAGGAAAATGTTCTAGAATTAATAGACAACCTACTTTCACTGGTAAATGTTACGATTTTTGGAAAATTAAAATACAGATGTTTCTTGAGTCACAAGGTGTGAAAGTTTGGAAAGTTGTCAAAAATGGCCCCTTCATTCTTAGTACAATTGTTAAAGGTGTAAGGAAACCAAAACATGAAGATGCATGAGTTGAAGATGATAACAAGAAAGTTCTACATGATAAGAAGGACAAAAATATCATAGCATTCTTCTTAGGGATGGACAAATTCTTTAGGGTGTTAAATTGTCAAACCGCTAATGAAATTGGGGAAACATTGAAAATCACCCACGAAGGATTGGAAGATGTAAAATGATATAGACTAAACTAACTAACTCTCTCTCTCTCACGCACACATACACACACACACACACAAAAGAATATGAGATGTTTAAAATGCTTCAAGGATAAATGATTTTAGATTTGCAAAATAGGTCCACCCATTTGATAAAACATTTAACCATTCTTGGAAAAATCTTCACGAACAATGGATTAAATTTAAAGTTTCTTAGATCCTTAACAAGGGCATGGCAATCGAAATTAATGGCGATTTCAGAAAAGATAAGTTTACCCGAGATGACATTGGAGACCTTGTTTGGAAATTTATATAAGTTTTAATTGTGATATAAAGAAAGAGAATATCAAACATTCAATTTGGAATTCAATTCAAATACAAAACTTCTTCAAGTTTATTTACAAATTGTGTATGTTACTTAATCATCAAGGTTTTGGTGATAAGTGACTGTAAAAAGAAAGTAGGTTTCTTTCTTCAAATGTATGTGTTAGAAGGTTGTAAAGTGGTCTTGGTGAAGACTTGTACAAGAATCTAAATATAGTAGAAAATCCTTTATGGGAATAAAGAGACTAGATGTATCCTTGAGTTAGAAAAGAGAACTAGTATAATACTTTGTGTTCTTTACTTTATTCACTTTACATTATTCCTAAGTAATTTTCATACCATTGCTTCTAATAATTTAACAAGTTAAAAAACTTAGTGCAAAAACGAGAAAAAATTCAGTAATCCTAATCCCCTTTTTTAAATTGCATCTCATAGTTACATATATCTCAAGCCTCGTCTAGAAGGCTCAAGACTCTTGTGTGAAATAATGTCAAAGATGATTCGAAGACTTGAAGTTTCAAAGTGTGAAATAGAGGAAGTGTGAAAGCTGAAAATGCTTTATTAAAACAACCTGAAAAGCCTCTCAATTTTTTATTAAAACAACCTGAAAAAGTTTTTCCTTCCTAACCAGTTGAATTGAGAACTGTTAAATTTATTAGGTCGATTTCTTGAAATGTCTAATCAATTAGATTATATGCCTAATCAATTATATGAAGCCTAATTAAGCACATAATCGATTATAACAGTCTCTTAATGAATTATAACAACTCTCTATCTAAACCTTCCAATTTAGGCAGCAATAATCGATTATTGCAAGTCTCTAACCTATTAGGTCATTTATTTGGCCCATGAGTTATATCCAAAATCACACTATTTCTCAAAATATAAATACAGAGCCTCTATATCATTTCAAAACATCCATAAAACATGAAAAACTCACTTTTCATTTCTCTCATAACCTCTCTGAAACATTTCTTTTTCTCACTTTATTAGGCATGGTGCTTTGATAGCGTTTTTGAGTTTAGTAAGGAATTTGTTTTGCATGAGGGCATTATTATAAATTTAACAAGAGTAGTTTTTCTCTTGAGTTAATCATTCTTCCTTAGGAAGTGATTATTTTAGTTTGGAGCTAAATTAGTAACAGCTCTTTGGGGATTAGTATAAGTCTCTGTTTGGTTCATGAGCTCTGCCATTGAAAGAAAGCTCTCTTTTTGGTTCGCAAAGAATAACCAACGAAAAATCTTCACAGTTGTTCTTGGAACAATTTCAATAGAATGATGTCTAGGATCTGGTACCCAAACCTTTGCAGAAGAACATTATTGGAATAAAATGGGTATTTGGAAACAAGTTCAACAATCAAGGAGAAGTGGTAAGAAAAAATAGGCTAGACTTGTAGCTCAAGGCTATGAATAGCAAGAAGGGTATAGATTTCTCTAAAACCTTTGCACTAGTGGCAAGGTTTGTGTTAAGGGCCAATTTTTGTAAATAATCCCTAGTATTTTGTGGCCCTTTTTCACTTGATCTCAATGGATTGTCTTTGTTTTTCCTTAGTTTGTGTAAATAGCTTTTGTTTGATCATTTTGGTGCAACTTTGTAGGTTTCAAAGCATATTTGAAGCATGAGAATCTTAAGGGAGCCAAGGAAGACACAAAGAAACATTTTCTAAGATTCCAAGTTGTCCAGGTCGGGCTAAGCGCAGTCAAAGCGCGCTGCGAGAATAAGAGGTAGTGGGAAATTGGGAAGTTTGAGCTAGGAGCGCGCTTAGCGCAAATCATGGTAGTTTAAGTTTGTTTTTGTTGATCGCGCTAAGCGGGTTTTGATGGGGCTTAGCACGATCACATTTTGTGGGCCATGTTATATATAGATTGTGTTAGATATTTTGGATCATTATTCACTTTTACATCATTCCAAAGGCATTTTCTTATAAAATATCACCAAGAACTTAGAATCAAGATTTCGAAGCATCAATCTTCGAGTTTTTCGACGTTGATGCTTGTGAATCTCTTCTTGTTACTTGTTGAAGAAGCTACCATGTTTATGTGTAGCTATACCCTTTTGTGTCAAGATTAGAGGTAGCTAATCATAAATAAGTATGTATTTCTTTTGATCTTTTATATGTGAACAAGTAGATGATCAATATAGATGATTCTCTTTGCTTTTATTGAATATTTTTGGTTTAAATGATTATAAGATACATCTTTTATGTCACGATCTAAGTTTATCATCTATCATAGACCACGTCTAGACATGGAAATGGAATTTGATATTCACTTTGTATCAAATCATAATGTTATTTGTATTGTTTAATAGGTTGAGATATCGTCGATTAAACAATACGGTAAAAATTGCAATACCATTTAGACATGAGAGGTATTGATGAGCAATACGTGATAATGTTGATTATTAGCAAGTTCACATGCTAGATTAATAGAATACGTATTATTTAGGTTAACGAAATATAATATTGACATGCTTTTTAGACCGTTAAAACCTCAACTTTTTACCGTTGATAATTACTTTTCATGTAATCGAAACTTTTTGTAACCAAAACCATTGTAAAACCCTCACTTAAAGCATATTAAACTGTAGAACGGCGGTAATATCACTTCAATCTCTGTGGAGACGATAAAACAAATAACCACTGAAAATACTTTTAACAAAATGGCGCCGTTGTCAGAGATTGTTGTTATGATATTGCAAGCATTGCAATAATTTATCTTGTTTTAAGTCTTTTTGTATTGTTATCTCTTATCTCATTTCTTATCCCATGTGTTTTTTAATTTGCTTGGTTATATTTTCAGAACTTTATTTATGCGAGGAAGTGTACCCGCATATCAACTTCTTTTTTATTCTGAGATTGAAAGAACTGCTCGTAAACTTAATAGCAAGACCAAAAGGAGAAGACAATTAGATAAGGAAAGAAGAAAACACGAAGGAACTTCTAGTAGTACTCTATCAAAAACTCCCATTTTTACACTGGTCATGGCGGATCCACCACCACCTTTAACTCCCGCAAGAGGTCCTTGTACAAATAGTCTGAGGAGAAATGCTCAGTTTGCGAGAACTACGAACAATGCAAGACATTCAGAGATGAAGACCGAGATACTTCAACTTTTGTATGCAAATCATTTCACATGGCTTGATCATGAAGATCCTTACGCACACCTTACAAAATTCTATAAGATTGTCGGTGCAATTTGAGCTCTAGAAGCGGAAGAAGAGCAATTGTTCAAGAGATTATTCCCACATTATTTGATAGGAAAAGAAAAAGAATGGTATCTTGATCAATCTACTCAAATAATGACTGATTGGAATGTGTTGGAAGAAAAATTTCTTGAGAGATTCTTTGCACATAATAGGTTCATGGAAGAAAAGACTTCAATTGCGGTGTTCACTCACGATGTTAGTGAATCTCTTAATGAAGCTTGGGAGAGGTACAAATCAATTCTAAGGAAATGTCAAGGTCATGGTTTTGACGAACTCACACAAATTCACATCTTCCGGAATGGACTCCAACCTCAACCAAAAATTCTTTTGGATGCAACCGCGAGTGGTTCTTTGATGTCGAAGAGTGCAGATGAATCAATAGCCATTATAGATAGAATGGAACTCAATAATCATCAAGGCCAACACAACCAAGGTACAACACAAAGGAAACCGGAAATCATTGAGTTGGGCACAAATGATGCAATTATAGCCCAAAACAAATTGCTATCTCACAGAGATGAGTTACTCACACAATAAATGTTGAAACTCCCACAAAAAATCAAAGAGATGCAAGAGATTCCTAACAAACATCAACAAGTTGCTTCTTGTGAATTATGCAAAGGAGACCATCCTACCAGAAATTTTCCTCCGATTGAAGAAGATGTGAATTATATGGGGAATCCAAATCAAAATCAAGGCTACCAACCAAGGAAAGCACCTTATCAATGCAACCAAGGTTACCAACAAAGAGGAAATAACCAAGGTTATCAACAAGGTTGGAGACAAGATGCCAGACCTTCAAAACATCAAAATCCTTATCAAAACTACAATCAACCTCCACAACCTCAAGGTGGAAATTCAAAGATGGAAGACACTTTCACCCAATTCATGCAAATGTCAATGGAAAACCAAAAGAGTACCGATGCGGCTATCAAAAATCCTGAGACGCAAGATGGTCAATTGTCTAACCAATTGGCTGATCAACATAGAGGAACATTTTCCGCAACCACTCAAAAAAAACCCGAGGGAGCATTTTAAAGTAATTCAAACTCGGAGTGTTAGAAAAATTGACATGGGCATTAGAGGTGGAATTGAGGAAGAGAAAGTTGTAGTTGAAAAAGAGAAGGAAAAAGATGAGATTGAAGTAGAAAAGAATGTTGAGGGAGAATTAGTTGAAAAAGAAGAGATAGAAAAGAAAAAAACAGAGGAGAAAAAGAAAAAGATTAAAAAGGGGAAGGAAAATATGAGTAATATTCCAATTCAAAATTTTCCATATCCTCATTGAAATTCTGGTACCAGATATGTGTGATGTCACACACGATGTTACAACAACACACTCTGCACAATGGACAAAATAAACAACAGAAGAACACACTAAATTGTTAACCCAGTTCAGTTCAAACAACCTAATCTGGGGGTTACCAAGCCAAGGATGAAATTCACTACTTGTAGAATTAATTTACAGACTCAACAACCCAGTTGACAATCTCCTAAACTTAATTCCTACTAGTGACTTCCTACCTAAGAAACCACTTAGATATGAGAACACTACTCAATCCCTAAAACACTTAAAGAACAACCTCTTTGAGAAACCTTGATCCTACTTCACAACTTTGATCAAGTTACACAACTCTCTTTGCTTCACAGCTTTAGAGAGGACAGAACACAACTCACCAATTCACACTAGAATGGTGTATACAAAAACACGCATAAAGACAATGTTTAACCTCCAGTTAAAGCTCCCTATCTTCTGTCTATTTTCTGTACCTTCTTCCTTTGATTTATGCGCTTTATATAGCCACCTGAATTGGGCTTGGACTCCTTGCAATATTTGATCTAATTTGTTATTTAAAACTGAATCTTCAAAAAAGATTTTATCCCCAAAATCTTTTCAAATCTTCAACCTTTTAAATCTCCTACAAATCTGCATCAAATCTCTATGCAACAGAGAATATCTAACCCAAGATATTCGCATCCAATGAGACTACCAGCTCTCCACAATTCCAGCTAAAACGCAAACCCTAACAACATCACTAAACCTGATGTTATTAATTCTGCAGATCTAATGTCACAACATCGCATGTGACATCAAACATCCAACTTAAACACTTAACACAGCCCAGTGTTAAGACTCAATGTTGTGACATCACCCATATGACATCAAACATTGAACAACTTCACTACTTAACACATCCCAGTGTTAAGACTCAATGTTGTGACATCACCCATATGACATCAACATTGAACAACCTTTGTTTTACCAAATTCCAGCCAATCCAAGAAACTAACAATCTCCCCCTTTGGCTAATTTTGGCTAAAACAATCTCTGCATCTTCATAGACTTTAGCAGCGGATAAAAATATGTTTTTCTAACCTTTGCAGTAGCACAGTCTTCACAAACAGCTACACTTCACAACGCTACACTTCACAACGCTTTCAGCATGCTGCACAAACACTCAAATACTCTGTTGTACACAAACTTCAACACTAACCAGCAGCATGGAATAAATCTCCTTCTCAAGGCAAGAACCAGCATACAAGCTGTTCAACAACTCTCCCCCTCAATATCTGCACTTCTGCATCACAACTAGCAGCACTCCTTGTCATTGCAGCACCTCTTGCATCTTGACTGACTCTTGACTATTTCTCCCCCTTTTTAGCCACAATTGGACAAACCTCAACAAGTAAGTCCTATGAATCCCTGTACAAAACCATACTTCTTCTGTCAGCAATATCCACATTTTGAAAATCCAGACATATTCTTCATCCATCCACTTATGAAGGCTTCACACAATCATCCACACACAATGCCTTCCACTGAACTCTAAGTCAACTCCTCACACTTAGAATAACACACACCAAGACAAGTGTACAATCTATTCAAGGCCATGATTCAATCTTGTCTTCAGACATCTCCTCAGAAGCATGTGCGCACAAGATTAAAACAATTCGCTTCATATGACTAGAACCATTCAAGGCCACACCAAAACACCAATCAACAGCCTAATGTCATAACATGCTATCTGACATTATATCCTCATAAGAGGCAACCAATCTCCACAAGCTTGATCAGCATGCAATCTTCACAATAAATGCACCTTTGCTGCAAAATCCATAGACAAGTACTCCCCCTGTCATGATTAACAAATGCTCTAGATGGAGATGAACATTTGAGCACATTTTCTGAGTACATGCATTTTGGTACCACTATCCCTTTCTCCAAAGGCTATCATACAATTCATCTTCACCATCCAAGGAAAACCTTCTACTTCATCATTCTCCCGTATGACTATGTAGATGCTCTTTAGATATAATGTAAACACTAAGCTTCAGATCCAGAACAAAGACATCCTTCACCAAGGATACTCTTGACACTCTTGACACTAGGGTATTACATATGCTCCACTACTGGATTTACTATCAGCAAAATAATCCAAACTCAACACTGTGTCACAAACTCCACAAATTCTCAGCTTACTTATAAGCTTTACTGAGATCCAGTCTCTTCAAGAGATCACAATTCCTCGATCCTTACATCCACCAGTAGTTGTTGAAACTGGTGAAGTCTTCAAAGACAGTAGTCATGCTTTGCCAGAACAAACTACTAAACACATGACCATAATCTCCACCTCTTCTGACCAAAAATGCTAGAGCATCCAACTTCACATGTCCAATCTTAATCATCTTCCAGATATAACCACCAGCAAACATGATGTTATAACATCTTTTGGGACATCAGCTTCTCATCACCATTCAAAGGACTCATTGCACAAAGAAGTCCTTCAAATTCTTTTTCCAGAACATACTTCCACCATTTTATGAAAAGCACAGGAATGTTATCTAGTATGGCCTTTTGAATTTTCTCAGAAGTTCTAACAACAACGGCTTCCTTCTTTTGAGAGATATCCTGGGCATTATCATCAGACTTATCTCTGATCTTCCTATTTCTGGAAGAGATGAACACTTTACTCCTGGATTTTGTAGTACCATCTACATCGATCTTCTGCTTATCAGTTCTCATCTTTGGAGGTGACTCAATAGCTTTCCTCTTCCTTGATTTCAGTTGTTTAGCAACCCCAGGAACCACTTTTGCAATTAGTTCATCAGCACTCTTCTTTATTTTAAGGCTAGAAGTACCTTTCTTGACTTGAGATGTTTTAACATCAGCTCTAACATCTGCATCTTCCAACCTAAGGATTGTCAACTTGTGAAATTTTTCTTCTGAACTATAGGAGTCATTAGTCAGGTTGTCATCTTTCTTGGCCTTGCAAGTATTCAGCTCCCAACACTTCTTAAGGTCACAGCTTTTGATCCTTCCATCAGCATTGTTGACTCCTTCATCTTGCTGACTACTCAAGTTGGCTTTTAACACATCATCCAACTTAGGAGTAACAGCACCATAAGTCATTAACCCAGATTGACTTTTCACCATACTTTCACACTTGATGTCACCATCTGATGTTACAACATCAACCTTAACATCACTAGATAAGCTGTCCATTTGAGGTGTCCACTGATAGCAATTATCTTTAGATCTTACTCCCTTCAAAACAACCTGATTATGCTCATCAGTTACCACACACTCATCTTTGGTGTAGCTAACTTTATACCCGTCATCACACAGTTGGCTTATGCTGATCAAATTAGCATTCAGACCATTGACAAGAAGAACATTGTCAATTTCAGGTCCACCACCACATTTTACTCTTCCAACTCCTGTAACCACTCTTGTATCTCCATTTCCAAAGATTACATCATTTGAAGAGCAGGCAATAATATCTTCCAATTTAGCTTTGGATCCAGTCATGTGCTTTGAACATCCACTGTCAAAGTACCATGTATCCTTATCAAACTGTCTATCTAAAGTGTGGGCTAAAAGACATTTCACCTTCTCCTTAGGAACCCATTGTTTAACAACTTTGGGCCTGGCCTCCTTTAGTTTGCTTTGAGGAGCATATTGTGGATAACCATGCAGTTTAAAACACGAGTACTGCATATGTCCAAACCTTCCACAGTAGAATCATCTAACTCTGTCATCTCTAAAGTGGTTAAACCTTCTGCCACCATGATGATGATGTTGCTGGTGCTGCCATCCATAGTGTTGATTTCTTCTTCTATGATAAGGCTGTTGTTTTCTACTACCATAGTTTGACTGTCTTCTATGGTAAGGGTACTGTCTTTTAAACTGTCTCCTATGGTGATGAGGCTTCCTTCTTTCATAGTAATGAGGCACAACATTGTTGTATCCATATCCAAATTCATACATGTTCCCCTGATGTTGATTAAACATGTTCTGATTGAACCTAGCAGCCTTCATGCTCTTGTGATATTGAGGTGGCATATACTGACTAGCTCCCTGAGACTGCACCTTCTTCTGATGATGAGCATTCTTCTTCTCAACATTCTGAGGCTGTGGATGAGTAACCTTCTTAGGTGTAGAATCATGTCTCTTTGTTTGATGCTGAGACATTGGTTGGGACACCTCCTTCTTTGTTCCAGAAGTGCTTGCTTCTGTAGAACTCTTTTCCTCAACCACATATCCTATACCTGATTTATCTCCAGAAATTTTCTCTGACTGAAGAATCTTATCAAGAGTGGCGGTACCACTGTTCATCATCCTAACAGATTTTTTCATCTGATCAAGTTGAGATTTAACTAGTACAACTTCATTTTCCAGATCAGCTTTTACATTCTCAAGCTGAGCAATCTGTTGCTTGTGACACTTGTTTTCTTGACAAATCTCAGCACTTTTTAAACACAGCTCTTGATAAGTAGATGCTAACTCCTCATAAGGTATTTCTCCATCACTATCATCATCAGAAACAACTGTTCCTGTTAAGGCTATAACATGCTTTGCTGACTCACCTTCACTTTCACTATCAGATTCAGACCAGGAAACTGACATGCCGTTCTTCTGCTTCTTCAAGAATTTGGGACATTCTTTCTTGACATGTCCATACCCTTCACATTCAAAGCACTGAACACCTTTATCCTGGGCAGTCTTCTCTTCATCTTTCTCTTTTGACTTGCTGATGTCAGAAGGGATGTTCTTGACCTTAGGCTTGTAGTTATTATTCATCCTCTTGACCACTTTGTTGAACTGCCTTCCCAATATAGCAATGGCTTGAGACAGATCTTCCTGAGAATCACCATCTTTGACTTTCTTAGCTTCTGCAGGAGTGGAGACCAAAGCTATACTCTTGGGCTTCTTTTCTGGTTCTTCCTCATTCAAACCAAGCTCAAAAGTTTGAAGAGATCTAATGAGCTCATCTACCCTCATTTGGAAGATGTCATGTGATTCTTCAATGGCAGTTACCTTCATCTTGTACTTCTTAGGAAGGGACCTAAGGATCTTCCTTACAAGCTTTTCATCTGACATCTTTTCACCAAGAGCACTGGATGCATTAGCCAGCTCAAGAACACTCATGTGGAAATCATGAATAGTCTCATCTTCCTTCATCTTCAGGATTTCAAACTTAGATGTTAGAAGCTGAAGTCTTGACATCTTAACTCTAGATGTACCTTCATGAGTAGCCTTTAAAATATCCCATGCAACCTTAGCAGCTTCACATGAGTTGATCAACATGAATATGTTCTTGTCAACTCCATTGAAGATAGCATTTAGGGCTTTTGAATTTCCAAGGGCAAGCTCATCTTCTTCCTTGGTCCATTCTTCTTCAGGTTTCAGCTTTAAGGTGCCATCTTTATCTTTCCCAGCATCATCTTTCTCACACACAACATGTGCTTTCCATTCATTAATAATGACCTTCCAAGCCCTGTTGTCCAAGGATTTCAAGAAGGTGGTCATCCTTGGCTTCCAATAATCATAATTGGAACCATCCAATATAGGGGGTCTACTGACAAATCCTCCAACTTCTTTTTCCATCTTTACACCAGAAAGTAACTTCCCCAGATCTCACCCAGAGACAGACAGGATGCCTGCTCTGATACCAATTGAAATTCTGGTACCAGATATGTGTGATGTCACACACGATGTTACAACAACACACTCTGCACAATGGACAAAATAAACAATAGAAGAACACACCAAATTATTAACCCAGTTCAGTTCAAACAACCTAATCTGGGGGCTACCAAGCCAGGGATGAAATTCACTACTTGTAGAATTAATTTACAGACTCAACAACCCAGTTGACAATCTCCAAAACTTAATTCCTACTAGTGACTTCCTACCTAAGAAACCACTTAGATATGAGAACACTACTCAATCCCTAAAACACTCAAAGAACAACCTCTTTGAGAAACCTTGATCCTGCTTCACAGTTTTGATCAAGTTACACAACTCTCTTTGCTTCACAGCTTTAGAGAGGACAAAACACAACTCACAAATTCTCACTAGAATGGTGTATACAAAAACACACACAAAGACAATGTTTAACCTCCAATTAAAGCTCCCTATCTTCTGTCTATTTTTGTACCTTCTTCCTTTGATCTATGCGCTTTATATAGCCACCTGAATTGGGCTTGGACTCCTTGCAATATTTGATCTGATTTGTTATTTAAAACTGAATCTTCAAAACAGATTTTATCCCCAAAATCTTTTCAAATCTTCAACCTTTTAAATCTCCTACAAATCTGCATCAAATCTCTATGCAACAGAGAATATCTAACCCAAGATATTCGCATCCAATGAGACTACCAGCTCTCCACAATTCTAGCTAAAACGCAAACCCTAACAACATCACTAAACCTGATGTTATTAATTCTACAGATCTAATGTCACAACATCGCATGTGACATCACACATCTAACTTAAACACTTAACACAACCCAGTGTTAAGACTCAATGTTGTGACATCACCCATATGACATCAAACATTGAATAGCTTCACTACTTAACACAGCCCAGTGTTAAGACTCAATGTTGTGACATCACCCATATGACATCAACATGGAACAACCTTTGTTTTACCAAAATTCCAGCCATTCCAAGAAACTAACACTCGTGTTCTTTCCAAAAAGGACAATGCTAGGTAATATGCTCGATTCTTGGATATATTTAGTCGGTTACAAATCAATATTCCATTTTCTGAAGCCCTGGAGTAAATGCCTACATATGCAAAATTCATGAAGGACATCATTACAAAGAAAAAGAGATATACAGATCAAGAAACTATCACTCTTGATGCTAGTTATAGCACAATCATTCAAAGAACACTCCCACGGAAAGAAGGTGATCAGGGAAGGGTTGCATTACCTATAACCATAGGTAATGAATACATGGGCAAATCATTGATTGATTTGGGCTCTAGAATCAATTTAATTTTGTTGTTCATGCTTTAAAAGCTTGGTAACATTGAAATAAAATCAACCAAGATGACATTATAATTAGCCGACAAGTCTAGAACTCATCCTCATGGAATAACGAAAGATGTCCTAGTAAAGGTGGATAAATTTTTGTTCCCGATTGACTTTGTTGTCATTAACATGAAGGAAGATGAAGATACACCATTAATTCTTGGCCGACCTTTCATGAAGATCTCTAAAATGATGATTGATGTTGATGACGGTCTAATGAAAGTGAGATTTCAAGATAAAGAGGTGTGTTTCACCCTCTTTGAAGGCATGAAGAATTCCAAAGACAAGGGAGATGGTTCCAAATAAATGATAATGATGAAGATGCAATGAATGAGAAAAGGAAATCATGTTGAAGGATTCCATTTCTAAATAAACTAGGAATAGGAAGGGACAAAGGTTGAAGACTCTATCTTGGTGGTGAATGTGATCGAGAGACGACACCAATTTCTCTTGGTGATCCGTAAATTCACCACTGAACCGTTGAGCTAATTGACGATAAAAAAACGCTTGTTGGGAGACACCTCAACATTGTAAGTTTTTTTTTCTTTTCTGTTTTTATGTTGATCGTACAACTAGGATAAGATTTAATAGGGCCAGGTGGATTGTGGTGACCAAAGATGAGAAACCTTGTCTCTCTGCTACCGCTAAGTGCAATCAGGGCGCGCTACCTCTTTTGTGAAAAAATAACATTTCTTTGGTGGGATAATTTGACCCAGGCCCATCAGATTACTTCAAAGCGCGATCTGGAGCGCCTTTTCAACACCATATCCTTGGTCTCTCTCATTTCTGTAACACCCCCAATCTATACCCCCAAGCTATTAAAGCAATAAATAAAATTCAAAATTTCATCAGAGTATATTTAAAAATTCACGGCATAGACCGAGGGGTCACATCAATTTGAAACAAACATACAACACCTGCTCATAAAGATATGCAACAATTCAGGTAGTAATACACCCACATTTCAGAAATAGAATGAAAGCGGAAAATCCGTAACTGAATCTTATATATATATATATCATAAAAGTGTATGTGTCATATACAACCATACATGTACAATCCAAAAGATACATATACATAATACAAAATAATCACACTCGATCACCCCGACTACCCGGTGTCACATATCAGAGACGACCGACAAAAGAATGAAGACCTAAGCTTCACAAAAAGACCTCCAGCAACTCTAATCTGCAATGCCTCATAGAGCATTATAAAACAGCAGAAGGGTGAGAAACACAATTATAATACAGTTGCATACAATTATATATATTAACACAGAAATGCACAAGTAAAATATTCTCACCACAATTGCACCACAATCAAATACAACACAACACAATACAATTCTCAGGTATCCAATACCAATGCACATCAGTCACACACAATACACTCATCATCAATACAATTATACATATTCCATCTCATCAATCACAATCACAATTCGATACACAATTAATCCATGATTTATGCAAATGCACAGAGACCGACACAATGACTATATGCAATGTATATGCGGTACCGGCTTCCAACATTTCTCATCACTAGTTCACTCAGGAACTCTGCTGGAACCATCGCTCATTACTTAGTGTAACTCCCCGTCGGACATACGATGTTCCCCGTCGCTCACACCCCACACGGGCACACGATGTTTATGGATCGGTCACACCCCACACGGGCACACGACCCGATCGCTCACACCCCACATAGGTACACGATCGTCTATAATCATCGCTTTTAGTCCTCTTATTTTTAAGGCGCACGATCCGATCAGATCGCTTTCAGTCCTCTTATTTTTAAGGCGCACGATGTTATAGCGAATTCCCTCTGGAATCAATCCGTCGCTCACGACGTCACAAGAATGCATATCATGATGCTTGGCATACAATGACTCATGACATTTAAAATGCACACATATACACATCCATAATCATGCATATATCATCAATTACCACACATTGCATTTACTTGCCCTTAGGCCAAAATTCATCATCACAACATGTCTTTCATGCATTTTCATCTCACCACAACACACAAGTCATACAACATTCATAGAGATAGCACATTATACGATACACATCAATTCACATGATTAAAATGGCAAAAGTCGACAACACGACACTATTTCCAATTCTCGATATAAATTAATCGGCCAACAATCTCAAAAATCATTTTTACAAGAAAGAACATTCCATAAGCTTTCCAACGATATAAAGAACGTTCAAAACGGATAATCAGATCCAAATTTATGGAATTTAAAAGAAAATAAAAATGTGAAAAACCCTAAAAACTGCACGGCGGAACCCATAAACCGCCCGACACTTGCCCTTCGCCGCTACTTCGGCCGGCGAAGCAGAGGCGTCACCAATTCCCCCAAATGACTCAATAGAGTCAGAATCGTGTCAAGGCTGCGCCTCTCAAAACCGCCCGGCGAAATCCCGAACCGCCCGGCGAAATCAGAAAACCGCCCAGCACTTTACACCAGGTGCAGAAAAATTCTGCTTCGTTTTCAAACCCCAAAAATCCATTTTTTCCTCCCAAATCACTTCCAGCAGTAAAACAATTATTAACAATGGTTCCTAAACATAGTGAGATCATACAAAACAATTTATATCGATTTTCGTCCGTGAAAACATCGATTTCTACTCGTTTACGCGTTTTCGATCTATAACCGAAAAACTATGGAAAAAGGCAAAACAACATGCACACACACATACATAATCATACACAATGATAAGATAATCGAGTTTCGCACCCTTACCCAATTTAATCGTGTTTTAGAAAGTCGGTTGATCGATTCTCTTGATTTCCAAGATTTCTCTCTTTTTCTCCTTTTTCCTCTTCTCTTTCTCTTCTCCTCTTTTCTTCTCTTCTTACTATTTTTCTTTCTTTCTATTTCTATTCATACTAACTTAGGAAAAATAAATAAAAAGACCAAAATACCCCCTTACTCAAATATCTCGCAAACGTTCCAAAACGCGACAAAATATAATCACGACGAAAAATAACATATTTTCAGATAAAAGTCGGGATTAAAATAATATAATAATAAAATAATCAAAACGACTCAATTAATTAAAACGGACTAAAACTGACTGGGGCGTTACAACTCTCCCCCACTTAGAAATTTTCGTCCTCGAAAATATTACCTGAGACGAACAACTCTGGATACGACTCCCGCATCCGACTCTCCAACTCCCAAGTCAAATTGCCCTCAGCAGCGCCTCCCCACACTACTTTCACAAGTGCAATATCCTTGCCCCTTAACTTCTTCAACTCGCGATCCAAAATCCTAACCGGTAAAGCCTCAACCGTAAGGTTTTCCCTTACCTCAACCTCATCCATCGGAATCACATGCGACGGATTTGGAACATACTTCCGCAGCTGTGAAACATGGAACACATCATGCAAATTCGACAGATTCGGCGGCAACGCCACCCTATAAGCCACAACACCCACTCTCGCGGATATCTAGTAAGGACCAATAAACCGAGAAGTAAGTTTCTTCGATTTCAATGCACGACCAACACCCGTTATCGGCGTAACTCTAAAAAATACATGATCGCCCTCTTGAAACTCAAGATTTTTCCTCCTTCGATCATGATAACTCTTTTGCCTACTTTGAGAAGCCTTCAATTTTTCACGAATAAGTTTCACTTTCTCCGTAGTCTGTTGTACCAACTCCGGCCCCACCACCGTCCTCTCACCAAATTCATGCCAACACAACGGTGTTCGACATCTTCGTTCATATAACGCTTCAAACGGTGCCATTCCAATACTTGAATGGAAACTGCTATTGTATGTGAATTCAATCAATGCAAGATAACTATCCCACACACCACCTTGTTCAAGAACTCACGCTCTCAATAAATCTTCCAACGACTGAATCGTTCGCTCCGTCTGTCCATCTATTTGAGGATGATAAGCAGAACTCAACCTCAATTTAGATCCCAAAGCCTTTTGCAAACTTTCCCAAAATCTATAAGTAAACCTCGGATCTCGATCTGAAACAATGCTCAACGGAACCCCTTGCAACTTCACAATCACACTGATATAAATCTCTGCCAACCTCTCCAAAGAAAAACTGATGTCAATCGGAATGAAATGCGCTGATTTAGTCAGCCTATCCACAACCACCCAAATCGCATTATGTCCCCGCTGAGTGTTCGGCAACCCCGTTACAAAATCCATCGAAATGCTATCCCATTTCCACTCAGGAATATCCAACGGCTGCAACAAACCACTAGGCCTCAGATGTTCCACTTTCGACTTCTGGCACGTCAAACAAGCATACACAAACTGAGCCACATCTCTTTTCAATTCAGACCACTAGAAAATCTTCTTCAAATCTTGGTACATCTTATTAGCTCCCGGATGTATACTCAAACTACTCCGGTGTCCCTCCTTCAAAATCATCTTTTTCAACTCCGCATCATCAGGAATACAAATTCTACCGCGGAACCTCAAAACACCCTTATCATCCACTTTAAAGTCCTCATTTTCACTTTTATCCCCAACCGTCATCAAATCCACAAATTTCGCATCCAACTTCTGTTTCTCACTAACTATCAACAGAAAATCATTAGTAACCTTTAACATTCCAAGCCTTACGCTATCCGACGTCACTTCACATACCAAACTCAAATCTCTAAACGATTCCAAAAGTTGCCACTCTTTAACCATCAAAACCGACATATGCAACGATTTCCGGCTCAACGCATCGGCTACCACGTTAGCTTTACCCGGATGGTAATTCAAGCCAAAGTCGTAGTCCTTCAAAAATTCCAACCATCTTCGCTGCCTCATATTCAATTCCTTCTGATCAAACAAGTATTTCAAACTTTTATGATCACTAAAGACTTCTAATCTTGCACCGTAGAGATAATGCCTCCAAATCTTCAACACAAAAACCACAGCTGCTAACTCCAGATCATGAGTAGGATAATTTTTCTCATGAATCCTCAATTGCCTCGAAGCATAAGCCACAACCTTACCTTCTTGCATCAACACTCCACCTAAACCAATCAAAGACGCATCACAAAACACTACAAACGGTTCAGTAGGATTCGGCAAGATCAAAATCGGAGTTGTCGTCAATCTTCCCTTCAGCTCATTAAAACTTTCCTCACACCGAATATCCCAAATGAACGCTTGCCCTTTACAAGTCAACTGGATCAAAGGAAGTGCTAGCTTAGAAATACCTTCAATGAACCTTCTATAATATCCGGCCAAACCCAAAAAGCTTCGAATTTCAGTAACAGATCTCGGAGCCTCCCATTGTAGAACTGCTTCTACTTTAGATGGATCCACAGAAATACCATTACCTGAAATCACATGACCAAGAAAACTCACTTCCGACAACCAGAATTCACACTTGGACAACTTGGCAAAAAGCCTCTTTTCCTTTAAAACCTGCAAAACAATACGCAAATGCTCCGCGTGCTCCTCCCGAGACTTAGAATAAATCAATATTGTCATCAATAAACACAACAAAAAATTGATCCAAATGCTCGTGGAAAATACGATTCATATACTCCATAAATACACCTGGCGCATTAGAAACCCCGAACGGCATCGCAGAATATTCATAATGACCGTAACGTGTCCTAAAAGCCGTCTTCTGAATATCTTCCTCTTTCACCCTTATCTGATGATACCCCAACCTCAAATCAATCTTACTAAACACACAAGCACCTACCAACTGATCCATCAGATCATCAATTCTCGGAAGAGGATACTTATTCTTAATCGTCACCTTATTCAACTGGCGATAATCAATACACAACCGCATACTTCCATCTTTCTTTTTCACCAACAAAACTGGAGCACCCCAAGGCGACACACTAGGTCTTACAAACCTCTTCTCCAACAATTCGTTCAATTGCTTCTTTAACTCAACCAACTCAGATGCCGACATTCGATATGGTGCCATCGATACAGGTCTAGTACCAGGAACTAGATCTATAGAAAACTCCACCTCTCTCTCTGGCTGCAAGTCTGAAATATCCTCAGGAAACACTTCTGGAAAATCACACACAACAGGAAACACATCAAGTGAAACTTGACTATCCATAGTCAACGACGCACACAACCCAAACAACTGAGCTTCATCCGCCAAAAGTTTCTTCAACTCTTTGGTAGATAAGAAACTCGAGTCTTCGTCTTCCTCAAGAGAAGGAAACCTTACTAGCTTATGATAACAATCAATATGAACCCGATTGAATTGCAACCAATTCATTCCCAGAACCACATCTAACCCCTCCAACGGCAAACACACCAAATCCATCTCAAAGTCTCTACCATAAATGGTCAAAGGACAACTCAAACAAACCAAAGAAGTAGTTACTGACCCCATTGCTGGAGTATCAATAACCATCTCTCCATCCATCGAAGACAACACAAGATTTAAACGCTTAGCGCACTCAGACGAAATAAACGAATGAGTCGCTCCAGTATCAATAATAGCAACTAAAGGCGTACTATTAATAAAACAAGTACCTCTGATCAGACGGTCTGCACTTGAAGTCTGAGTCCCTGCTAAGGCAAATACTTTCCCACTCGCTGGAGCTTGCTTTGGTTTCGGACACTTCGTGCTAATATGACTAGGGTCACCACAGTTGAAACACTTCGCCACATTCTTCCTTTTGCACTCAGCCGCTACTTGTCCTACACCCCCACAATTGGTACACTTCCTCATATCTTTCCTGCACTCATACTGACGATGCCCCAAATCACCACACCTATAACACCACAAAGGACCAGACATACCTCCACCACTTGACCTTCGATCAAAAGTACCCCTTTGTTTACCCTTATCAGCTGGTTTTATATATGGACCACTACGGAACTGTTGCTTCCCTTTTCTGTCACTCACACTCTTATAGTGAGTAGAACGAGCCTTACTATCCTCTTCATAAATCCTACAACGTTCCACCAAATCAGAAAACCTTCTTATCCTTTGATAATTGTTTGTCTGCTTAATCTCAGGACGGAATCCGCTCTCATACTTCACACACTTAGAAAACTCTGCAGTCGCTTCAACATAATGAGGATAAAACTGCACAAGCTCCACAAACTTAGCAGTATAATCAACAATAGACATATTACCTTATTTCAACTCCAAAAACTCAATTTCCTTCTTCCCTCTTACGTCTTCAGGAAAATACTTCCTCAGAAACTCCCTGCTGAATAATTCCCAAGTAACTTCTTCATCCCCAGCTTCCAACACCTGACGAGTACTAACCCATCAGTCATCAGCTTCTTCCTGTAACATGTGGGTTCCCAGTCTCACCTTACTGTCCTCAGCACAATCCATCACTCAGAAGATCCTTTCTATCTCTTTAAGCCAAATCTGTGCACCATCAGGATCATGTCTCCCTTTGAAGACAGGCGGTCTGTTCTTCCTGAACTCATCATTACCAGCAGCATTAGGTGCACCCTGCACAGCCCGAGCCATTGCTTGCATCGCAGCAGCCAAAACAGCATCATTCCTACCAGCCATATTCTGTTCATTTCTAATAACAGAAACTATGGTTAAACAAACAGCTCACCCCAAACGCCACACCGACAAGGACTGACACAACCTAACACGAACTGACACGGACTGGCTCTGATACCACTTAATGTAACACCCCCCAATCTATACCCCCAAGCTATTAAAGCAATAAATAAAATTCAAAATTTCATCAGAGTATATTTAAAAATTCACGGCATAGACCGAGGGGTCACATCAATTTGAAACAAACATACAACACATGCTCATAAAGATATGCAACAATTCAGGTAGTAATACACCCACATTTCAGAAACAGAATGAAAGCGGAAAATCCGTAACTGAATCTTATATATATATATATATATATATATATATATATATATATATATATCATAAAAGTGTATGTGTCATCTACAACCATACATGTACAATCCAAAAGATACATATACATAATACAAAATAATCACACTCGATCACCCCGACTACCCGGTGTCACATATCAGAGCCGACCGACAAAAGAATGAAGACCTAAGCTTCACAAAAAGACCTCCAGCAACTCTAATCTGCAATGCCTCATAGAGCATTATAAAACAGCAGAAGGGTGAGAAACACAATCATAATACAATTTCATACAATTATATATATTAACACAGAAATGCACAAGTAAAATATTCTCACCACAATTGCACCACAATCAAATACAACACAACACAATTCTCAGGTATCCAATACCAATGCACATCAGTCACACATAATACACTCATCATCAATACAATTATACATATTCCATCTCATCAATCACAATCACAATTCCATACACAATTAATCCATGATTTATGCAAATGCACAGAGACCGACACAACGACTCTATGCAATGCATATGCGGTACCGACTTCCAACATTTCTCATCACTAGTTCACTCAGGAACTCTGCTGGAACCATCGCTCGTTACTTAGTGTAACTCCCCGTCGGGCAT
This sequence comes from Lathyrus tuberosus, assembly GCA_022829125.1. Taxonomy (NCBI): domain Eukaryota; kingdom Viridiplantae; phylum Streptophyta; class Magnoliopsida; order Fabales; family Fabaceae; genus Lathyrus; species Lathyrus tuberosus. Next base: position 10,731,414 of record JALAZF010000115.1, read on the forward strand.
ACGATGTTCCCCATCGCTCACACCCCACACGGGCACACGACCCGATCGCTCACACCCCACATGGGCACACGATCGTCTATAATCATCGCTTTCTGTCCTCTTATTTTTAAGGCGCAGGATCCGATCAGATCGCTTTCAGTCCTCTTATTTTTAACGCGCACGATGCTATAGCGGATTCTCTCTGGAATCAATCCGTCGCTCACGACGTCGCAAGAATGCATATCATGATGCTTGGCATACAATGACTCATGACATTTAAAATGCACACATATACACATCCATAATCATGCATATATCATCAATTACCACACATTGCATTTACTTGCCCTTAGGCCACAATTCATCATCACAACATGTCTTTCATGCATTTTCATCTCACCACAGCACACAAGTCATACAACATTCATAGATATAGCACATTATACGATACACATCAATTCACATGATTAAAACGGCAAAAGTCGACAACACGACACTATTTCCAATTCCCGATATAAATTAATCGGCCAACAATCTCAAAAATCATTTTTACAAGAAAGAACATTTCATAAGCTTTCCAACGATATAAAGAACGTTCAAAACGGATAATCAGATCCAAAGTTATGGAATTAAAAAGAAAATAAAAATGTGAAAAACCCTAAAAACCGCACGGCGGAACCCATAAACCGCCCGACACTTGCCCTTCGCAACTACTTCGGCCGGCGAAGCAAAGGCGTCACCAATTCCCCCAAATGACTCAATAGAGTCAGAATCGTGTCAAGGCTGCGCCTCTCAAAACTGCCCGGCAAAATCCCGAACCGCCCGGCGAAATCAAAAAACCGCCCAGCACTTTACACCAGGTACAGAAAAATTTTGCTTCGTTTTCAAACCCCAAAAATGCATTTTTTCCACCCAAATCACTTCCAGCAGCAAAAAAATTATTAACAATGGTTCCTAAACATAGTGAGATCATACAAAACAATTTATATCAATTTTCGTCCGTGAAAACATCGATTTCTACTCGTTTACGCGTTTTTGACCTATAACCGAAAAACTATGGAAAAAGGCAAAACAACATGCACACACACATACATAATCATACACAATGATAAGATAATTGAGTTTCGCACCCTTACCCGATTTAATCATGTTTTAGAAAGTCAGTTGATCGATTCTCTTGATTTCCAAGATTTCTCTCTTTTTCTCCTTTTTCCTCTTCTCTTTCTCTTCTCCTCTTTTCTTCTCTTCTTACTATTTTTATCTCTTTCTGTTTCTATTCATACTAACTTAGGAAAAATAAATGAAAAGACCAAAATACCCCCACACTCAAATATCTCGCAAACGTTCCAAAACGCGACAAAATATAATCACGACGAAAAATAACATATTTTCAGATAAAAGCCGGGATTAAAATTATATAATAAAAAAATAATCAAAACGACTCAATTAATTAAAACGGACTAAAACTGACTGGGGCGTTACAATTTCTCCCATTCTTCTCCCTTTGAAACCCTAGAGCTCCACTTCTTTAAACTTGTCTGCACTCTTGCTCACCCACACACCTTGTGATTTTCTGCTCCCTACTCTTCCTTCAACCACTCAAGGTATGTTTTATTGTATTTTAATTATTTGATGTCATTAGGTTGTTAGTTTAAGTATTCCTTGTTGCATGAATATAATTGCTTAAGATTTCCTTTTAAATCCTAGGTTAGGAACTTTTGATTTCTGTGAAATTGGTTGTGATAAGTAGGATATATAGTAAATTTGGTTGATAGGTTGTTTGAGCTATGTGTTGTTGATGTCTTATGCAGAAATGAACCATTGCAGAAATGCGCATTTTTCTGCAGATGCGTGGCGTGCTTAGCGCGTTGGGATAGGATGGGGCTTAGCGCGCCCTGTAACTTTCAGAATTTTTTCTGTCATTTTTTGTTTGGTGATGCATGTTGGGAGGTTGAAAGAGGGTGCAGAGAGTTGTTTTGACTTTTTATGCTTATGTTTACGGTTTGTATGCTTGTTTTTCTGGTTGTTTTGTAGATGGGTCCAAGAGCACTTTCTTCCAAAAGGGCAAGAACTAATGCTGGCTCCTCATCTCAACTAGCCCCTACTGCATTCAACTGGGCTAAATTCTTAAGGGCTGAGCAAGAAGCACAGTACGCTTAGTTGGCTACCAGGAACATATGGTCGGAGAGGACTTTCAACATCAACCTTAAAGGGAATTACAGAGGGTATCTTTGTCTGATTAAAGAAAGGAACTGGAACAAGCTGTTAAACCCTGCCACAGATCTGAAATATGAGATTATCTAGGAATTTTATGTGAATGTGATGCCGGTTGAAGATATGAGGTATACTTTCACCACCTTTGTGAGAGGAAGAGAAGTTTCTTTCACAAGGGATGAGATTAATGATTATTTGGACAACCCTCTTACTTTGGAGAAGGGTGAAGAGTGTGCGAACTACAAGAGGGTGCGTCGTGTTTATTGGAACATAGAGCTTGTCAAAGAGGCTTTGGTTTTTCCTTGAAGGTCTTATGTTGTGAATGCTACAGGGCAACCAAAGAAATTTCTCAGGGAGAATATAAATGTGATGGCTCAAGTAATTATGACCTTGGTCCTTTATAACATAAGGCCCAAGAGTCATACCTTATCTATTACTTTGGACACTGTTTTTATGTTATATTACATTCTTGATGAGAGACAGGTGGATGTCGCTCAGGTTATTTCAAATGAGATCATAACTATTGCCTCGAGTGGTCACAGGTTGGGTACCACAACTCCTGCCACCTTATCTTTTCTTGGACTAATTATGGGTTTATGTAGGAGGGCTGGTGTTGTGATTCCTTCGGTGGTTCATGGAACCATTGAGGGAGTTGTGAATGATCATTAAATTCTGAGGTTTTGTACACCTAGAGAGCAACTTCCTGCAGATGTACCAACACAACTACCACCATCACCTTCTGTGCAGCAGTAGTATGATGAGAGAGTTGTTTGCATGTACACTTGGGATATGCTGCAGGCACACCAAAGAGCCTTCTCTTACATGCATGATTCTATGTGCACCTTGCAGTTGCAGATTCACGAGCCTCATGTTGACCACCCTTTACCTACCAGAAATGAATTTGATGCTTTTATTGATTGGCCTAGGGACAAGCCCTTTCATTTTGTAGGGGCAGCTGGAGGTGGTGCTAGACATGCTGGTGCTATTGAGGATGAGTCTAGTGGAGAGACCATTGGATTCGAGGAGGCGGTCGATAGCAATGAGGATTGAGTGGTTCGATAGTGATTTTTAGTATTTACTGTCTATTTTGAGTAGTATTTTTATGTTGTTGTAGAAGTTGAACTTTTATGTTGTATTTTGTTGTTTGGATATGTGTTGTACCATCCTTTTAAGGATGGGGATTTGGAACATATTGGGGGCATTACATGTCACCCCGAATTTTGGATATACCATGTTTTGCTGGTTTTTGATTAATGTATTCAGTTGTTAAATTAAGTTTTATAGTCTATTTGGAGTAGTTTAAATTGAACTCTAGTTTTTGCATAGTTGAATCTTTTGTGTTTGTTCCTAAGTTTTGATAACTTGAAGGAACTAACTGATCATTTCAAGTTGAATGGATCAACAATACAATTGAGTGGTAATGATAAGAGTTAAAATAAGTAACAAGTATAATGTACATGTTTATTTGCTTTCTAAACTTAGCATGAACTTGAAACTTGTGATTTGTGCAAACGTTATACCATGAATTCTTTTGTAATGCATGTTCATAAATGAATCACTTTAGATCTTAAACAAGTATGAGGAAGTTGTCCATTGTGCACTAAATACAGGAGATCAACATTCCTTGTTTTAACTCGATATTATTATGTTTGATCATGTATTTGTGTTGATTTGTTTAAGAGCATGAAAGTGATCAAGGCAATTTTTTTTAATTGAGCATAACCACTTGGCCTAGAAAAATCACCAACCTACCTTGTGAGTGAGTGAGAATTCGTTTAACCACTTTGAGCCATTTTGTGTCAAGATCCATTTTGATGATTGAATTCTGAAAATTGTATATGAAAATAAGTTCATCATTGAGTTGTGAAAAGGATCTTGAATTTTTTTTTTTGTGAAAAAATACTTGAACCCTTAACCATAAATTGTGGCTGCATTTTTCCTTGCCTTGGAAAGTAAGGGAGCATTCATGGGTTTGGTTCAAAGTTGGGGAGAAAGAGGTTGGTTGATAAGAATTGAAAAAGAAAGTGGTTGATGAAAACAGAATTTTTTTTGTAAAAAGAAAAGAAACAATGCAAAGAAAAGCTTTGAAAAAGAAAGAAAAATGGCAAGAATTCTATGCCAACAAGTGAGCTCAAGATTGTAACCATAATCAAAGAAAAAAGGGTAAAGACAATTTGATTGTTTAAGAATGTGGGTGTGACTTCTCTCATAAGATTAGGCAATTTCGTTTTAATAGCTTGAGAAATGACCATTCCTTGTTACCAAAGCTAAGTTACAACCCTTGAAAGTCCTTAGTGATTCATGCTTTTGTGCTTTCGATATAATTTGTTGATGAATGCATAATTTGATCAGGAGGTTAGCAGGATTGTTGGATGAGAGTAAAAGTCTCTCGTGTTTGTTTGTCATCCACTTATGAATGTGTGTTTAGGTGTGATTCATGTTTGAATTGGCATTACTTTAGAAATTTTGATATGAAGTGTGCACTTGGCATTTGTTTCATAAGAATGGTGTCATACCCTAAATTTTAACCCTAAGATTCCACCTCATTTACATCATTTGCATAAGATTTTGCATTACATGTGTGTATGTGTCTTTATGCATTACTAACCCATTACAAATACAGGAAATATGTGTTTGCTTGCTTTACAAGTTAGCCTGTGCCTCAAGATGTTCAAGCTGATGATTAACCAGGGATTGGTGTGATCTTAAACCTCTCAAATGTCTCATTCATTCATGAAGATCAAGAGTTTCCCTTCATCAACTATCAAGTACAAGATTGTATCATTTCAAACTCATCAAGCTTCAAGTTCATCAGATGCACCAAATTAGGGCTTTTGACTGAGTGAGGCTTACCATTGACTTTTTCATCTGAGGATGATCCTACACTTCAAAAAATGATTCAAGGACATCAAATATATCTTTGAAGAGCATTCACAAGATCCCAATTTCCCAAGAAACTTGATTCATTGGCAATTACAAAGTTGAATTCATCTGATACAAAGTGAAACAATTGATCAAGTCAAAGCCTGATTTTTGGCATCTTTAGGTCAAACATGATCTCCTCAAGTCAAATATCATGAAAATATAATTGATGAGTGCATTTGATCATGATCAATCAAGAAAATCAAAGAACAGATTTTCCACATCAGACTCGAGGTGGGTTCGAACGGGTACTTGATGTAACCCAATGCTTATAAGAATTGACTTCATCTAAAGAACCTGAGAGATAAATTAAACATTCACTGAGAACTAAGAGAATTACCAAGAATCAATGCAAAATCCTAAAATCTAAGTGGGAACCCCACTGTAACTTAGGAAGGTGCTTTAAAGGAAAATTTTCAAAAGGCAATTTTTAGCTCAATAATTTTTTTCAATGGCGGTCTAAATTTGATCAAACTAAGTACATAAATTATTGTGTTTATTGTGTTTATTTTATCTTTTCTACCAAATTAAATTGTTTTCTTGTTGTATAGAGTTATTTTTGCTGAAAACCATTTATTTTAATTGTCATTATTTTTTGTTCTCATTCATCAATTTTTTTAATGTGATTGAATCTTTTAATTTCACAACCACCTTATTTGAGTCCAAACAAACTTTTTGAAGAATTTACACACTTGATTTTGCTTAGCACATTTGACACCATTTGGTATAACCATATAAACACCTTGCGATTCTCCATTAAAAAATGCATAGTTTTTTTTAATACTCAAATGCATTAATTAGGTCCAAAAAGATACCACACAACTAACATAAGGTCTGGAAATACAAAACAGCAGACCCTGCAATCTGCTTACATGAAAAAACAGAGGAAAAAATGTTTCCACCCCTAAGTTCAGATCTAGAACATAACAATAATCTCCATTCTATTTTACAGTAAACTATTATCAATACATAGATTGTCTAAAAGTGTTCCAAGGGCCATTTATGTCACTCATAATAACTAACCTCATTTTCTCTCTTCTTATCCATCTATTTCCATCTCCATGAATACAATATAATCTCTTGGCAAATTAAGCTTGAGTCTGCCACTGCATCATTGAAGAGAATCTGATTTCTCGCCTTCCATATGCAAATTAAAAAATGCATAGTAACTTCCAGCTAATGCAAATTTCAATTTTTGATTGAGGCAATGTCAAGAAGAGCTCTAACCGATGACAACTTAGCTGTAGGTGAGACAATGTCAAAGAAGTCCAATTCCTCCACTTGGTTATATCTCTTGACACCCTATCTCTACCTTGTTATAAGTGAATTTTTTACTATTAATTCTAAGACATTAATATTAATAAAATCAATATTATTAATTAAAGCAAAATTTTATTTTCAATAATGAAACCAACTACTACCTCAACTTTTTGCTACTCGTTCAATCTATCTTACGAATGTAGTTAACTGAGGGTTTGCAGAGGTTCTGGGAATGTTTCTAGGAAACATCAACAAATTTTCGGCTTAAATTCCTAACTCTAGGGTTAGGGGCCTTGGTTTGTTGCTTGTTTCTAGATTTAGGTCTCTGGGGTTCAGCGTTAGGTGGAGGGGAGTGATAGTATTTTCTGTCTCGTTTTCGGAAGGGAGCACTGTGAGTATTTCGGGCTCTATGGGGGATGATCGAGGATGGTCGAAGGTGAAAAACAAGAGTTTTCGGAAAGGGGCGACTAGATGGGATTCTTTCTCGGTGGGTGGAGGAGATTTCAGATCAAAATCCAAAGGTACCTTCTCTGTTTACTTTTCTGAGTTCCCGGAGAGAGTTGTCGCTAGAGATATTTTTGAGTTGTTTGGTTGTGTGGGGGAGGTTGTAGAGGTGGTAATACCACCAAAGAGGAACAGACGGGGTAAACGTTTTGGATTCGCAAGGTTCCGTGAAGGCGGTAATGCTAGACTTTTGGCGGTAAAATTAGACAACATTCTGACCGATGGGAAAAAGATCCACGCTAATCTTTCTAGGTTTGAGAGAGGGGGTTTAAAACAGTACTCTAATGGTAGAGTGGATACTGAGGCGACTTACAGAGAAAATACGATGAAGAAGGGGGGTTTTGATGGTGCTATGAAAACAGATTTTGCTGCGGGCCTAAAATCCTATGCTGAGGTGGTCGCTGGAAAGGGACAGGACGATGAAATATTGGGAAAAACGGCTTTGCTGAGTTTCTGTTTTAAAAAGGAGGATACTGATAGATTGAAAAAGGCGTTTGTGGGAAGGGTGTGGTCTCCTGGCTCTACTTATAATCTTCAAACATGCTTCGAAATTGAGGGGATCTTCACTATCAAAGTTACTCCGATGGGAGGCAATTTATGCTTGTTGGAAGAATTAGAAGAAGGTTTCATTAAGGATTTTTTGCTTGAAGGGGAATCTTGGTGGAAACTTTGGTTTTCCGAAATCAATCTGTGGGAGGAGAGGGTGGTGGACGTGGAGAGGGTCATGTGGGTTCGGGTGTATGGTGTGCCCTGTCACGCTTGGACCTCAGAATTTTTCATTGATTTGGGTAATGCTATCGGTTCCTTCGTGTGCATAGACGAGAGTACATCAAAGGCCTTGAATTTAGATGTGGGGAGGATAATGATAAAGATGTCAATTGACGTGCGTTTCAACGAAGTGGTGCACGTGGAGATTAATGGATTAATTTACCCGATTATTCTAAGGGAGGATACTTATGGTCCGGTTCGCATCCCTAAGGATATGCCAAAGGTTGTTAGTAGATGTTCAGAGAGTGAGAATTCTGAAGAGTCCAGGACTTTGGTGGAGGACAGTTCGGTTGGTGATGAACCCTTTGAAGTGTTGGGAACTGACAGAGAGAACACTGACAGCATTCATGGGGCGGGATATCATAGCGGCAGTGAGGATGATATTGAGGATTTTTCCTCTAATGGGCCTGTTTCTATCAGCGGTTCTGGTTCGGTGATCAAGGAAGTTGAAGGAAGTTTCAATGTGGCGGTGGAGGGCATGAAAGTTATTACGGACGGGGCTGTTGTCGTCAGCAGTTTCGCAAGGCAGGATGAGACGGACGGTACCACAAGAAGGGAGAACCCTCTGGTTTTTCCGGGCGTTTGTTCTGCTGGAATGGTGGTTGGGTGTAGTTTAGAGAATGGAGGAGGGGAGAAGGCCAACATTAAGAGGAAGAGGAGAGTCAAGTCGGTAAAGTACAAATTGTGTGTTGAAGAGGGTGGTCTTCGGAAACGGAGGAAGGGAAGAAATGTGCTAAGGAAACTAAAAACGGTATCGGATCGGGCTGTTCTTAGTGCGGAATTAGCAACTTGTAGGGAAGGAATTAATTTGGCAACCCCGGCGCAATACGGGGACCAATCGGAAGAATCTTTGATACAAAGGAATAACCAAACATTGTGGGAGAATTTGAATAACTATGAGGGAGATAAGTTGTGGAAGGTGATGGAGCGGCTCGGAGTGATTTCAAAGGGTGTGAGTGAAGGGCACAGAGAGGCAACTTTGGTGTTGGAAAAGGAGGACAAAAAGAGAATGTTGATGAGGAGGGTGAACAAAAATGGTATTAAATGATTATAGGATCGTTTAATATTAGAGGAGGCGGGTCTCTTTTGAAGAGAAAAAGAATAAGTCATATTATCAAAAAAGGGAAGGCGGATGTGTTTATGTTACAAGAAACTAAATTGTCTAATTTGGAAGAGGGAGTAGCAAAAAGTTGTTGGAGTAGGGAAAACATAGGTTATTCTTTTATTGACTCTAACAGAGCTTCGGGTGGTCTTGCTATTTTGTGGAAGGAAGGAGAGATTGAAGTTTTGTGTAGCTTTAGAGGGGAGGGGTTTTTGGGCATAAAAGTGGTTTGGAGGAGTTTGATTTATTATATCACGAATGTGTATTCTCCTTACGATTTATCCGGGAAGAGGGCATTATGGAAGTCAATTCTTGATTTCAAGGCTAAATATTCGGACAGGGATTGGATTTTGAGTGGGGATTTCAATGCGGTGAAGAACAAGGATGAGAGGAGAGGCAAGTATAATGGGTCTAGAAAGTTGGAGATGAAGGAGTTTGGGTTGTTTATAGAGAAGAGTATGTTGGTGGATGTTCCGTGTAAAGGTAAGAGATTTAGTTGGTTTAGCGGAGATGGTAAGTGTATGAGTAGGATTGACCATTTCCTTGTGTCGGATTCCATTGTGGATAGATGGGGGATAATGGGTCAATTGATTGGTGAGAGGGATATTTCGGATCATTGCCCGATTTGGTTGGTAATGGAAAATAAGGATTGGGGTCCGAAACCGTTTAAATTTAATAATGAGTGGTTTAAAAACAAAGACTTTACTCCTTTTGTGGAAAAGGAGTGGAAGAAGTTGGAGGTTTTCGGGAGGAGCGATTTTGTGTTGAAGGAGAAATTGAGATTGATTAAGGATAGTTTAAAGTGGTGGAATACTAATGTTTTCGGGAGATTCGAGTTGGAAGTGGAGGAGGGGGTTAGGGAGATGAATGAGGCAGACGATTTTTTATCCCACGTAGACGAGCATGAAGTAGTGGGGGTAATAGGGAAGAGGAAAGAAGCGTCTAGTAGGTTTTGGTTGAATCTTAAGATCAAGGAGAACATGTTAATTTAAAAGGCGCGGTTGAATTGGTTAAATGATGGCGATAACAATAGTAGATTTTTTCACAATGTCATGAAGGAGAGGAGGAGAAGGAATCATATCGGGGTGATTAATACCGATAATGGCATTGCGGATTCAGTGGGCTTGGTGAAGAAGGAGGTGTTTGATCATTTTTCTAATAAATTTAAGGAAGATGATGTCGAGAGACCGTGGCTTGAAGGTATTTATTTCCGCTCTCTTTCTTTGTTAGAGAAGGGGTCTCTTGAAGCTCTTTTCTTCGAGGGGGAAATTAAGGAGGCGGTGTGGAGTTGTGACGGTTCGAAGAGCCCGGGTCCGGATGGGTTCACGATCTTGTTCATCCGAAAGTGTTGGTACTTCTTGAAAGATGACTTTGTCAATTTTTTCAATGGTTTTCATTCGGGGACGTTTTTGTCCAAATCCGTTACTTCGTCTTTTTTGACGTTGATCCCGAAGGTTCCCAATCCTTTAGCACTTGATGATTATAGACCTATTTGTTTGGTGGGGTGTATGTACAAGGTGTTATCGAAACTCTTGGCGGGAAGATTGAAGTTGGTGTTGAGTTCTTTGATTTCAACGTCTCAAAGCGCTTTTGTGCCCGGTAGGCAACTTCTTGATGGGGTGGTTATTGCTAATGAATTGGTTGATTTCTATTCCAAGGAAGGGAGGAGTAGTATACTTTTTAAGGTCGATTTTGAAAAAGCTTACGACAAGGTTGGTTGGAATTTCGCTAGATTCATGATGAGTAGGATGGGTTTTGGCGGGAGATGGATGAGATGGATGGAATTATTGATTTTCAATAGTAACATGTCAGTGCTAGTAAATGGGAGCACTACGAAGGACTTTAGGGTGGAGAGGGGTTTAAAACAAGGAGACCCTCTCTCTCCTTTTATTTTTGTGATTGTGGCGGAGGGTTTAACGGGGTTGATTAAAAAGGCGGTAGAAATAGGGGTGTATAGATGAGCGGTTGTTAATAGAAGGTGCGAGGTGGAGATTCTCCAATTTGCAGATGACACTTTGTTGATTGGGGAACCATCTTGGAATCAAATTTGGGCTTTCAAGGCGGTTCTTAGAAGCTTCGAAGTTGTGTCGGGATTGGGCATAAATTACCATAAGAGCAAGTTAATTGGCATCAATACGAATCCTAGTTTTTTGGAGGCCGCGACCTCTTTCCTTTCTTGTAAAGTGGAGGATCCTAAATTTACTTTTCTTGGAATCCCTATTGGTTTCAATCCGAGGAGGATATCAACGTGGATGCCATTGGTGGATAAGATCAAGAGGCGGTTAGACAATTGGAAGAATCGGGTTCTTAGCTTTGGCGGGAGAATTACACTTCTAAAGACGGTTTTGTGTTCTCTTTCTATCTTTTGGCCTTCTTTCTATAGGATGCCGGTTAAGATAGCCAAAGAAATATCTACTTTGCAAAGTAATTTTTTATGGGGGGGAACGGATGGAAAGCAGAGAATCCATTGGGTGGGATGGAAGGATGTTTGTAAGCCTCTCGATAAAGGTGGATTGGGGATTCGAAGGATTGAGGATTTCAATTTGGCTCTTCTTCTCAAATGGAAATGGCGTATTCTAAACGGTTCAGATTCTCTTTGGTATAGGTTATTAAGAGCCCGCTATGGTGACATCAACCTTGATTTAGTTTGCAAGCTTCAATCCAATGTGAAGAACGGGTCTAGTTTGATGTGGTGGAATGATCTTGTTTTGATTGATAAGAAGTTAGAGGAAGATTGTTTTGTGAAGAATTGCATTTGTGAGATCCATAATGGAATGACGACGTCATTTTGGTATGCTTATTAGTTGGAGAAGTGCTGCCTAAAAGATAGATTTCCGAGGGTCTTTGAGATTTCGGAGCTCAAAAATGTGTCGGTGGGGGCTATGGGAGGATGGAGTGACGGGAGCTGGGTGTGGAGCGATTTGGGTGTAAATCAAGGGACGGATTCTGGGGGTGCAGTTTTAGTTGGCGGAATTAAGGTCGTTGGTGCAGGGTAGGGGTCCTTCCTCCTTTGCTCAGGATAAGGTGTTTTGGAGTCTGGATGTCGAAGGTGGATATTCGGTGCGCTCTTTTGTCAAGTTATTGCAGGATATTAGAGAGAGGAGGGCCAGTTACAGAGGGCTGGATAGGGGTGTTGTTGCTGTTGGGGCGGTTCCGGTTCATAGTGCTTTGTCTGTTGGTGTTTTTTGCAGGTCGACTACAGTTTTGTCTGTTGAGGATGCCTGCAGGTTTTCCGGCTCTGATGCGAGAAGACCTTGCAATCTTTCTGCTGCCACGGGTGTAGCAGGTGCTGTAAATCCTGTTATGGTTCTTCCCGTTTTCCTTGATCAGTGTGGCGACGATAATCTGGGTAGGGACAGCAGCATGGCAGTCGAGGCGGATGATTGTCTTAACAGCAGCAATGATATGGGGTCGCCTGCTGCTTTGGCTGTTCACTCTTTGACTGCTACGTCATTCCTTGATGATGGCAGTGCGGCTGCTCCCCTGCCTGCAGGAACGGTTGGGGAGAGGTTATGGAAATTTCTTTGGAAAACGGAGGTCCCAATGAAAGTTAAAGCGTTCGGGTGGCGGTTGTTCAAGAACAGATTACCGTCTAAAGACAATTTAAAGGCGAGAGGTATTATTTTTTTCCGATTCTTCTTCATCTGCAAACTGCTTGTTGTGTGCTTCGGTAGATGAAAGTTTGGATCACGTTTTTTTGGGGTGTATAGTTGCAGATTTGATTTGGAGGGAGATTAGGGAGTGGATTGGTTTTGTGGATATTTCGGATTTAGATACAGGGAATTTCCAAGATAGCTTTTCGAGTTGGATTATTTTTTGCAATACTCGGAAAGTCAAAGCGGGAAAAGCGGGTGTAATTTGGTTGGCGGTTTGTTGGAATGTTTGGTCTCTCAGAAATAGCATCATATTTAAAGATCAAAGGTGGAATGTTCTTGATACGATTTGGAGTATCAAGTTTACATCTTGGAAGTGGACCTTTATAGGTGATATTGCTAAAACCAATTGTAATTTTTACGATTTTTGTAAAAAACCTTTGTTTTACTTATCGTAGGTTCAATTGGCTTTCAATATTTTTTTTGTCGAGAGTTTCTTCTCGATCTTTTTGTAAACAGGTGTGAGAACCCTTAGTTCTCGTTTCAATGATATAACTTGCTTACCAAAAAAAAACCTCAACTTTTTGCTTAAAAATTTGTTAAACACCATCACATATTATATGAGTCTGTGGATCCAATAACCACTTTGAATTAGATTCACATTAGTAGCCGATTTTATAGTGCTAAATTTGATTAAACTCAAACTTTAAGATAGTTATGAAACTCATATTACCTTAAGTTGTGATTACGATGTCTTCTTTTTAAAACCAAGTAGACTGCACACTCATTATTTGAAGTATTTATAATTTTGGTTTGATATGTTCCTTTATACTGTAACTTTTTCTGAAAGGCTTTGTACTGTAATATTTAAAGAAAACAAAACATACTTCGTATGTTTCCAAGTACATTATCATGTCAAACACTTTTTTATGTACCACTTGTTCATGGCCTGCCTTATTTAATTTCCAATTGAAATTAAGGATCTTTGACTATGACTTTGTAAGCTTAGTTAAATCAATAAAGAATTGGACAATATATTAATAAACATTTCAATCAAAGACCGTATTATTTGAGAGTTATAGTCTCCTGTTTGCTATTCATACAAAGTCTATTTGATACTCTAAAATTACACTTTTCAAAATTAAATCGGCTCAATAGAAAATTGTTAATTAAATCAAAATTTGTTAAAAATTATATTTGATTGGATGTGTCTGAGTTATTTATTAACAGAATTATGCGGTTCAATTCTATTTGTAGATTGTATTTTGAAAAATTCGAATCAAATTAAAATTAGCTCACTACGTTAAAATTGGACAAAGACAGCGCAACAAAGACAACGCTTTTTGGACAAAGCGCTGCTATAGGTCTTAAAAAAATTTCGCTAAAAAAAAGCGCTGTAAAAGACAGCCTTTAGAAAGCGCTTTGTAAAAGCGCTGTTAAATGCCCTAAATTGAAGCCACCTTAGAAAGCGCTTTTTGGAAAGCGCTGCTATAGGTATTACTTTATAAAGCGCTTAAAAAAATCGCTGTCTAAAGGTTAACCTTAGAAAGCGCTTTCAGAAAGCGCTGCTATAGGTCTTAAATTCTCCACACTTTAGAAAGCGTTTTCTAAGGAAAGCGCTCTTATAGGTAGCACTTAAGAAAGCGCTTTTTGAAAAGCGCCCTCTAAGGTCATTTATGAATTAAAATATAAAACAATTTCTAATCATTTTCAGACACTTCTTTTCATTTTCTTCTCTCGACCGTTTCTTTATGCTAAAACCCTTGCTTTCAATCGTTCTTGCATTGCCATTGCCGTCGTTCTGAAACCTTTGCCGTCACCGTTGCCGTCGTTCTGAAACCCTTGCCGTCACCGTTGTCGTCGTTGTTGCATTCAATCGTCCTTGCATTCGTGAAGGAGAAGACGAAAACGAATAAGAGGTACGTTGTTGTTGTTGTTGTTGTTGTTCTTGCTTATAACATTGTTCTTGCCGTCGTTGTTGTTGTCGCCGTTCATTCTTGCCGTCACCATTGCCGTCGTTCTGTTGTTGTTACCCTCATTGTGTTGTTGATGTTGTCGTTCTGTTGCTGTTGTTGTTGCTTCTGTTATTCTCTATATCAGAATAAATGTTTGGCATAAATGTTGTTGTTGCTTCTGTTATTAATATTGCTTCTTTATATGATTTTCTTCATTATCTGTGTAAACATATTCTGATTTGAGACATTGTTGTTTGATAATTTTAATTTGTATGTATATGTTTGGACACAGAATAAAAATGCTATACTATTATTATATATGTTCTACACTAAGGTGAAGAACACAAATGATGATTAAAAAGTATAGAGTGATAATACTTTTTATTCCCTTAATTAAGTGAAAGCTACATGAATTAATGGATAGTTTAATAATATACAACTGACCTTAATTAACCTTCATCTACTGTGTTGAACATTAGTTAGAAAATTAGAGCTCTAATACCATGATAACAGGAGGGTCAACCATTGAAAATGTTGGAATCCAAAGTTTTATTTGGATCATTAGTTAGAAAATTAGAGCTCTAATACCATGATAACAGGAGGGTCAACCATTGCTGCTGGAAATGCATTTGCCAAACTCATATTTTAATTGTCAATTTTTGTAATAACACATTTTTTTATATATTTAATTATTTTGTACTCCTATTTATAATTAAAATAATACTCTTAAAAATTGGAAGTAGGATTTTGGGCAGTAATGGGGTCCATTTATAGACTTTAAGATTGAACATATTAGATTTTGGCCATGAAACATGCTTTATAAATTACATACATCTTTTTTTTACTGTGTCTACTTGACTTTAAACTCTAAAAATCATTTTGGATTAAGATCTTCAAAGTTAGTGAATACTACTAACTCTTTTTTCTTTGATGTGAATGTGTCACAAGTCACAACGGTAGTGTGAATACTACTAACTCTTTTTTCTTTAATATAAGTGTTTACGTATATAGGTGTTTACCTCTAATTGTGGCATGAAAGACGTATATATATATCTTCAACTAATTACCTCTAATGCTTGGTTACTTGTTTAAGTATGCTTGCTCTTGAGTATTTGGTCAAGTATTTGGGATATGTAGGTGTTTACCTCTAATTGTTGCTTGTTTGTGATTACATGTTGCCACTTATCAAGTTATGACTCATAATTGGTCAATTAATGATATTTCATTTTATGATACGTGTACAGGGGGATCTTGGTAATTCTAACCTATCTGGACACTGTGTGGGTCTAGAAGTTGTTTACATCTCTAAAGGTAATTAGTTGTTCTCTCTCGCCACTGTAATTAGTAGTGCTTTGAATGAACTGATATGATGGAGTTGCTAACTTATTGAATTTGCTATATATAGGAGTTACTTGTGATCAAAGTGTGAAAGTCGGATCGTTTCCCTACAGGTAAATATTTTTTATTTTTGTTTTTGTTTAGTTTAATTAGTATAACTATGGATAAGAAATGGATGTCTTCAAGTCGATTGTCGAAAGAGTACGAGAATGGGGTATCAGAATTCGTTAAGTTTGCTGTTGCGCACGCCAAAGACCCCAGTCGAATGAGATGTCCTTGCTTGGGTTGCTGTTTTGGGAGTCGGGTTGACGCGGTTCAGTTGGCATCGCATTTAATGAGGAGTGGAATTGATAGAAGTTATACATGTTGGAATTTACATGGGGAGAAAAATAATGGGAATGTTGAACCGGGGGATAATACGACCTATGCTTCAAATGACAATGGCACAGATACATACGATTCTGATCGAGTCGGAGAGATTGCAGAAGCACTTGAAGAAGATCTTAAGGATTGTCCCAAAATGTTTGAGAGGTTGGTAAGCGATGCAGAGAAACCGTTATATAATGGTTGCACCAAATTCACAAGATTGTCTGCGGTATTAAAGTTGTACAACTTAAAGGCAGGCAATGGATGGTCGGATAAAAGTTTCACAGAGTTATTGACCCTTATGAAAGATATGCTTCCAGAGGATAATGTTCTTCCCAATCGAACATATGAGGCCAAAAAGATGTTGTGCTCTATTGGCATGAGCTATGATAAGATACATGTCTGTCCAAACGATTGCGTTTTGTTTCGAAATGAGTATGCATCGTTAAATGAGTGTCCTAAATGAGTTTCACACACTTTATGTTTATATGTTTATAAGATAAGATAAATCTTTAATTTACTTATACTAACACACTTTATGTTTATATGTGTATGTTTTTTTGTAGAGGTCCTTTAATATTGATGAAAGTCTGAAAAAATATTGTCTTCAGTTGGCCGGAAAGAGCACAGAGGGTTCCGAGCCTTATTATCAAACAAATATCGTAGGGATGCAGATAAAAATTTTGTTGAAGCAGAACTTCTAAAGTTGTATGCGGACGTGATTGAACCCGAAGAATGGAGCACGTTTGTAGCCAAACGGAAATCCAAAAAATTCAATGTAATGTTATCTTGTCATGTCTATTAATTGTATTATATACTTGTTGCATTAGTTTGTTCTGATATGACTTAAACTTGTTTATCCAGGAATTGAGTGCCATTAATCGCCAAAGAGCATCAAAACCCGCGTATCCATACAGAAAATGGCGTTTGGGATATGCACGGTTACAACAAAAATTGGTAAGTATATATTAATGCTATGATTTTATTAATTGTATTATTGTGTTATACTTGATGAATTTATTATTTAACTAAATGTGTAGTTAGAAGAGACGAAAAGTGAAGACTCATCACTTCCGGTACATGTTTTGTGGAAGGAAGCTCGTGTGGTATTAATGCACTTTCAGTAAGAGACCACTTAACTGAGAGATTTATGGCCAGCAAGACAGAAAGTTTGTTTCTTTTACCGTATAATACTGGAAACGGGTAAGATTTTCATTCTAATTTCATTCTAATCTTTAATTTATATCTTTTGCGTAGAAATTATCCACCTAAACTTTTATTATATTTTACAGTGGACACTGGTTGTTGGTTGCCATTAATCCTACAAAAGAAGTGGTCTATTATCTGAATTCATTGGATACTGATTGGTCAACATATCAGGATATGAAGGATGTGGTTGATACGTAAGTGAGATTGTTCGAAATATTGGTGTGTATTTGTATATTTAATTATTTATGTGAGATTGTTCTAAATTTACGTTTTTCTTTTATAGAGCAATACTCGTATACCGAGCACAAAGAGAATCTCGAGTAGCACGGGCTAAAGCAACCAACGTTACATGGGTCAAATTGGAGGTATATTAATTTTCACAATGTTGCTTATTAGTGATGCTACTTGATAACACAAAACAACTATATATTAATTCTTATTTGTTTGTCTATGTGTAGTGCCCTCGTCAGCGTAATGGCATAGACTGCAGGTATTTCGTTTTGAGGTTTATGAGAGAAATCCTTCAAATGGATCGATTAGAGATTCCTATTACGGTATGCATGGATTTATAACTTAGGATTTATTTTAATATTTATCGGATATGTCATATAATTTATTATTTTTAACTAAATCATGCATATTTTGTTTTGTTATGTAGTACTTTGATCAATACGCGTGTTCTCATTACACAAAGGATAAATTGCAAGAAATTAAGGAGGAATTGTGCGAATACCTTATTGAAAAAAGAATCCTATATATATAAGGTATAGGATTATGGGATTATGTGAATGTATAGTTTTGTGAATGGTTTATTTTATGGGATAGTATAGTTTTGTGAATGGTTTATGTTATTTATGTGATTTTGGAATGTAATTGTATAGTTTTGTGAATGGTTAATGTAAATGACTTGAATTATAATGGAAATGGTTTATGTGGTTTATGTGATTTATGGGATTACTGGAAATGGTTAATGAACCATACTAGAAATTGTTAATGGAAATTTGAAATATACAGGTTTATTGAAATGGCTTGAATTATACAGGTTTTTGCATAAAAAAATGGTTAAAATGGGATTTTTAAAAAAATCATTAAAATTATATGTAGAGAAAAGACAACGCTTTCCAGAAAAAGCGTTGTCTATAGTTCACAACAGAAAGCGCTTTTCCTAAAAAGCGCTCTCTAAAGGTATAGAAAAATTGGTAACTAAAATTATAGGCATACATTAGATAGCGCTTCAAAAAGCGCTGTCTAAAGGGGGCCTTTAGAAAGCGCTTTTCCTAAAAAGCGCCCTCTAAAGGTATAGAAAAATTGATAACTAAAATTATAGGCATACATTAGACAACGCTTTAAAAAGCACTGTCTAAAGGGGATCTTTAGACAACGTTTTTTCTTGAAAAAACGCCCTCTAAAGATATAGAAAAATTGATAACTAAAATTATAGGCATACATTAGACAACGCTTTTTCTTGAAAAGCGCCCTCTAATGTATATTTTAGAGAGCACTTTTTCATAAATAAAAATCGTTGTCTTTACCTACGACAGCGCTACCTTAGGCAGCGCTTTTAAGCGCTGTCTAAGGCCTAAAAAAACATTGTCTAATGTCTTGTTTGGCGTAGTGGCTCAATGAAGAATTAGTGTTTATGGTCACTAGTGGTTTAAAAGATCTCAGATGATGCCGATAAATACAAATATATTGTGAAGAATGTCTATTCAACCGAGTTTAATTTTGATGAATACAAATGCATATCAAAGAAGAAAAAGTTTTGAAGTTTAATATAAATCAAGGTTGAAGTTGTCATGCAGAATAGGCATTTGAAATCAAATAAAAGAATTGAGATGATCATCAAGTCACGGTATACATTTCAATTCATACTATATCACTTTGGATGTTAAAAAATTCCCCTCAAACTTCATCTATAATCTTCTTAAACGTAATGCATTCAAACAAGTGAGACCTAGCCACAAAATGTTGTATTTTTAACAAAAGCTTCAGAGGTAATCGATTACGAGTGTGCAAAATTTGAATTTTATGAATTTTAACAACTGGTAATTGATTGTAGGTATGTCGTAATCGATTATGGGTTTGCAAAATTCAAAATTTATGAACATAAACAATTGGTAATCGATTATAGCATCTATGGTAATCGATTACGACATGGAAAATTACAACTTTTCATAAAAGAACATATGAGTAAAGCAATGCAAGGCTTCAAGGAACTATTTTAAACTTATGCACACATTCTTAGAGGTTCCTAAGGGTGTATATAAAGCTCTATACATCTAAAAACAAATTACCTGTTTCAAAATAATCGTTTTCATACAAATTCAAACATTCTTTCAAATTGTTCATACAATTTCAAATATTTGTAACCTTTTATAGGAAGCATAACAAATATTCAAGTACCAAGTCGCCCGGTCCTTTAAAGTTTATGCTGATTGGGCAAGATAAAGTTTAAAGTTTATATTGCACAACCAGCTGGATTTGTGAAACAAGGCGAAGAAAGCAAGGTATACATGTTGCATAAAGTCCTGTATAGACTTAAGCAAGCTCCAAGAGCTTAAAATAAGAAGATAGATAGCTTTCTAAGGGAGAAGGAATTTGTGAAGTACACAACCAAGCATGGAGTATATGTAAGAAGAAGCAAGAGTGAATTGCTAATACTATGTCTTTATGTCGATGACTTGTTGATAACAGGTAGCTACAAGAAAGAGATTGAAGACTTCAAAGGTGATCTTAGGAAAGAATTTTAAATGCCCGATCTGGGTGACATTTCATATTTCCTTGGCACCGAATTCTACAAGAGTAGTAAATGTTTGATGATGCATTAAAGAAGATATGTAATTGAAATTCTCAAGAGATTTGAGATGGAAGAATGCAACTCGACTTCGACACCTGTTGAACCAAGACTGCAATTGTCGAAAGATTCAGATGAAAATGATGTCGACCAAACCCAATATAGAAAACTTATTGGGTCACTAAGATACCTTTGTCACACAAGGCCTGACTTAACATACAATGTAGGTATGGAAAGTAGATTCATGCAGAAGAAAAGGTATCACACCTAACAGCAACGAAGAGGATACTAAGGAATCTGAAAGGAACTCTCGACTATGACATTTTGTTTCCTGCAGGTGATGAAGGAAAAGAATGCAAGTTAGTGGGATACACTGACTCAAATCGGTGTAGTGATGCCGAGAATAGAAATTTCACAGCTGGTTATGTGTTTATGCTAGGTGGTCCACCAGTTGCTTGGAGTTTGAGAAAGGAGTCAGTAGTAGCATTGTCGTCATGTGAAGTAGAGTACATAATTGCTTCTCTCTGTGCATGTCAAGCAAAGTGGATGGTGAACCTGGTCTAAGAGATTACAGCGAAGAGTCATGGAGCAATTACCATGAAGATCGACAACATGTCTGCTATTAATCTAGGAATAATCCGATAGCACATGGACGAAGCAAGCACATCTAAATGAGATTCCACTATCTTCGTGAGCAGGTAGCAGAAGAGAAGATCAACTTGGAATAGTGTAGAAATGACAATCAGATTGCAGATATCATGACGAAGGGAGTGTAGGTCGAAGAGTTCAGAAGACTAAGAGCTATGATGAATATAGATAACTTAGACACAATGAATTAGGAGGTGTGTTGAGAATGTAATTTCTTGTGTCAAAACAGGTAGTGCTCGACAGAAATAAGAATGTGTCGAAATTAGGCTAGTGTGTGTGTGCGAAATGTCGAAGCAGGCTGCTCGACAGGATTTCGACTTAGGCCTATTTTAGTAGTGTTAGCTAAATTGGATATTTTGGGCTTTTGTGTTTTGGTCTTTGCCTTCGGGAGCAAGCTAACCTAAAACTATAAATAGATGGAGTAATCCTTTTTCTTGTAATAACTTGAATTCACATAATTTTACAGTTGCAAAGTGAATAAGTTTTTCACAGTTTAATGGAAGAGAGTTACTCTGCAGAAATCACCATCTTCTTCTATATGTTATCAAACCCTAATTTTCTTTATTCTATAATTTTTCTTTATTCTCATTGTTATTGTGTGTCATTAATAAGTTTATTTATCAAATTTGATAAAAATTCTTTATAGACTGTGGTGGATTTCCAACCTTTATACATCATGACGCAATTTGAATAATCATGCCACGATTTGCCATATTCTTGTCTTGCTCAATAAGCTTTTATGATGCTCTTTTAGCCAGCTTGCTTTAAGTCTCAATATGACTAAAGATCAACTTCAAACTATGTAAGTTCACACAAAACAATGCTAAACTATTGAGAAAACTAATACATGACAGAATGTCATCATTAGTGTTGAATTTGATCAAAGTTTAAGATAATAATAAAATCTATAAAAAATCTTTAGGTTTTAGATGTTGAATTTTAAGTGTAATATTTACGTTGAGTGTCTCACATATTATATATGACATGTGGGCTAAAATACTTATAATTAAGTGGAGTGAATCCCTCCAATTAAAAAGTTAATTATTTTTTAGAGTTAAGTTGTGCTAAATCTAATTTTAAAAGTACCTACCCTCAATTGAATACACATAGATCCAGCTTTGATTGAATAACATAATATGATATTTACACTAGGGTTTATAATATATTTATATATTTTGCTCGTGATCATATCTCTTTTTATTTTATTTTAAAGAATTCATATTTTAGTTGGTGATTTGTTTTCTTATTGTTTTGAACTCAATAGACTTAGTACACTCATTATTTTAAGCATTTAATTGACTTGATCTATCCCTCCCAAGTAGACTTAGTACACTCAATACTATAAGCATTTATAATTGATTTGATCTGTTCTTTATACTGTAACTTTTGTTGAAGGCTTTATACTGTAATAATTAAAGAAGCATAATTGGTATATTTTATGATGTCAAACACTTTTTTATGTACCACAAGTTCATAGCATGCCATATTAAATTTCTAATTGAAATTAAGAATATTTCAAACACAGCAATTAAATCCAACTGACTGTGTAAGCTAGTTATTTAATACAGATTTGGACGATTAATAAACATCTCAATCAAAAACTCATTATTTTAAAATTAAGACACGTTTAATAAAAGTTGAATTCCAACTTACATCGTCATTATATATATAAAAGGAACGATTAGAGATCTCCTTGCTTTTCGTTGTGGTATGTGGCAAAATCATTGGATGATATACAACGGCGAATAACCGTGTGTGGTGTGGATAAAGTTCAAGTCTTGGGGTTGTAGATGCATTGGACCTTCATTACCTTATAACTTTATATTAATGATTAGGTCATTCTGTTATTAGATCTCTGAATGATTGTTCAGAGACCTAATAACAGAATGACATGTTTAGTAATCAGAAATGAGTTGGAAAGCAGTGGTGATAATGAATCAAGGCTTTCGAAAGTGGGGAGACATGTAAGGTTAACACTTCAACACTCAAGTTAGTATGTGAGAAAAAAGAGTGAAGTGAAATTGAATTTGAAACTTGTTATTTCAATTTGGTGTCTTTTCTATATATAGAAAAAGAGAAATAACGAACTCGCTATTTGTTATGAGTTAATTGCAAATTGCCATTAGTAGTAATTGCAGTTGAGATCCTTTGTAGTCACTAGAATGGTAATTCTTGTGTCTTGATAGGTTCTTGAGAGAACTTAGTACCTTACCGGTGGCCGGCCGGGGTCGATATGACCAGCTCAAAATAGTTTCTTGTAAGCTCTTGTTCGTGCATAGCAAAGCAAGGACTTGTTATGTCACCTTCGAATTCCGACCTTTTAGTTGATCATCTTTGACCGAGCAAAAAAGTAATGCTTCCATTTCTTGGGAATTCTTAAATTTAATATATAAAACACCAAACATCCTTTCGAAAGTGTCATCATTGTAACTCTTGGAAACTGAAATACTCCAGTGTTGTTCATGAGTGAAATGACATGTTTAGGGAATTTTTTTGCATACTAAATAGTAATTTTTGAAGAGTCTGCACTAATTTATTTGAGTTACTTTCTTAGTCTTGCAACCACCTTCTTCTTTCGTGTTCTAACTTTCTTATATCTGAAACATTAGTGTATTTTGTGCAAGAAATCACATAAGAGTATTCATAAATCCTATAAAGATGTTCCATTTTTTATGGATGTTTACTCTTCAACTATTTTTGTTTTCGCGAAGGTGGGAGGTCTTGATGATGTCTTTACTAAAGTTGATTCATCTTTCTACTGGGGAATTTTGAGTTCTTTTGAGGATGAAGGGATATGCAACAAATATGGTGATTGCGCTATCTCCTTTTATGAATGCACTTTCTCCGTCTTAGGTATTTGTCTTCCCTTTTTTGCTTTTGATATAGAGGTTCTGAAACATTTGGCAATTACTTCTTCGTAAATTCATCCTGCCAACTAAGTATACATGAAGTTTTACCAATACTGGTGTGAACATTTGAACACAAAGCCTTCCATGGTCCTTTTCTTTCATCTTTTTAAATGCTTCCGTGGCTCTGTGACTTATGCTCGTGGTAAGGGTTTAGTGCATTTGGAGTCGACTATGCATGGCTTTGGGACTCTTCCAATGTTGTAGTATTTCAAAGATCGGTTCTTTCTGGTCGCCCTCATTGGCCCCGAAGCACAAGCTACAGTTTATGCCATTGGAGACGGAGTAGAGGGAAATGTGCTAAGTTGTTCTCTAATTAATGGACTAAGAGCCATTTTCTTCTAGGGAACCATCTTTACGTGTATAGGAAAGAGGATCTTTCTGATGAGGCTTGGTACTAAAAGGGTCGGTTGATATAATTTATCTGCAATTTGGGATATTTTTTGAGGATGCACCCTTATGGAGGAGTTTGAAAAGAAACACTTGTAGAGTCTTATTTACATTTAATTTTTGATATGAGCCTGTTCTCGGGGGGAGAGAATGACCATTTTTGGTAAGTTCCGGAACCTTCTAGCTCTTTTGTCTTTAATCTATTTATCTATAACGTGTTTGTTTTACATGTAATTATGTGTAGAGTATATGCATGATGAAGTATAACTCCAAATTATGAGATGGGGAATACAACCGACTAGAAGCAACGATGTTTTGGAGAACATGTCGAATTTCCCAACTATCATAGGTATGACTACATGTCCACTGCTAATAGGGTCTATTTCTTATTCTGGTGAAGTTCGTCGAACTCCTTCTTTGAATGAAGGCTGCTCTTATTTGGATAATTTATTTGGGCCCGCTCTCGAGGACGAATTAGCTACTCTAGCTCGGTATACCCAACGCGCTCGACATCTTTGACACTTGGTAGAGCAATACATTGGGAAGCTATTTGGTCTAACCAACACCGTGCTGAGAAGCACCGACTAGAGGAAAGTGTTTGTAACAGAAGTTTTTGTAGGATAAATACCTACCAAAAATAAATAAAACTTTGGCATTCCTTACCAGGGTGAGGAATGCTTTGCTTCCCTTAAACCTCATTGCTTATCTCTCTGACCAGGTGAATCAACTGGTAAAGATTGTGGCAGAGATAAACCAAGAACTTACTTCTATTCGGGGCATCCTAACATCTTCTCAGAGAGAATTTGAGTTTTTTCATCCTCGGAACGCTTTGTTGACTTAACTATTGGCTGCTTGTACGAATGCTACCCTTGAGGCAATTTCAGCGTCTTTTTAGAATGTGTTATAGTAAGTGGTGTATTTTCACTGTCCTTTGACTATCTTCAGGGAATAAATCAGACTGTATCATGTACTCAAAGATGAAAATATCATTTATCTACGGAAGTAGCCATGTCATCATTTTTTTTGTATTTCAAATGGAGTACCATGTAAAGGAAGCATATATGAATATACTATTATTTTTTGGAATGAAATGATTTTTTACCTATTGAAGGTGAATTTGAAAGATCCCGAGTGTGTAGATCTGGATCTTTTGCGAACTAACAAGGTTTTTCCTCAAAGTTTATTAGACCTCATCGGGGTATGCCCGACCAAAGGTCGGTTCCCCTTACCCCTACCATATGAAAACCATGTCAGAGGTAGACGTGTGGCCAACCCACCACGGCTTATGGAGTGGATAACTTCTAGAGAGGGTGGACCATTATTACTTATGGATAATTTAATATTATGTTTTCTCTGCCTCTAATTCAAGGTATTTGATATAAGAGGTAAAGAAAACATAACCAAGCAGACTAACCATCGCTTATTCGTTTTGCTACCTCTGTCGGTCTAGCCACTTTTTGGAGGATGGATGCACATCCTACTGAGTTTCCCGATGAGGGAAGCTATGTAGATCACCATGTTCATACGTTTTCCTTGATCTTTCTGGAGGGCTTTGTAGATTCTTTTTCCCCCTCTAGGTGGGCGTGATGGTGGTCAGCTCTCCTTGGAAAATTATTGTACTTCAGCTTTATAATATATTTGCAGACGCTCCTGAAGCGCACAACAAAGAATTGTGAGTTGACACCTCATAGGTCCTTTCCCAGTCAAAGCCCATCTTCTCAAACAACTATGAGTGCATAATTTTGCACAAGCTGGAACCATCAATGAGGATCTGGGAAACATCAAACTGTTGTAGTGTAGCAGTGATTACTAGGGGAAGATTTCATTGGGACACCTCAGGCTTTCTCTAAGTCCCAAAACCCCAACATGGGCCGATCTGTAACTTTTGTCGACGTACTTGCATCCTTTCTGTAGACAACCATCATTTCAGAGATCTTTCTCTTCATCGGCCCTTTGGAAGGGACATCTTCCCGACTCTTCATCGGCCCTTTGGAAGGGAAATCTTCCCGGGGCGCGCCTCCAGTGATGGAGGTGATGTACATGCACTTTACTTTGTAGGCTTCCCCAATTTCACCCCTAGGCCCACATCTCCAGTCTTTGTAAGGGATTTACCTTTAGGTGATTTTTTTCTATATCTTTTGCCCCCTTGACATACTCGGACAATTAGCCCATCCTAATAAGCCCTTCAATGGCATCTTTCAACTGGATACAATTGTTTGTGTCGTGACTTTGACTCCTATGGAAGCGGCAGTACTTCGACTTATGAGTGTGATATGATTCCCTGATGAGGTAACAAAGTCGGATTCCTACTTGGCAAAAGTCGGTGTTGGCGCAGTCCTGATAGATCTTTTCCCGAGAGACCGTCAAGGGGTGTATTTGTAATACCATCCATGCATATCTAGGTCAAATTCATCTGGCACCAGTAAGACTCCTTCCTTTTCGGGCGAATGGAGTGGGTTTTAGGTGACACAAGGACTGACAAAATGCGTACTCAGCTTCTCCTCTAGGAGCATCTACGAAAAAAACTATGGTAAGCATCACCTTAATGGTCTTCACCGTTTTTCTTCCCATCTTTAATCAGAATGGGTGGTCTCTTAGATGGCCATTCTCAAATATTCAACACTTAAGGCCCTATCTGGTCTGGACTTCGGTAACGACTTACGTGAATCAACCTATGTAAAACCGTAAACTTTATTTATTTACCCAGATGATCCCGCTCATAGTGGCTTCACTCAGATGTCGTCTCTTTAGGGGTGTGAAGCCTGTAGAGAACCGCTCACAGAAATTAGTCTAGGATGTAATGCTACTGTCTGACAGGCCATTGAACCATAGCTTGACCGGTCCTATAATATTTAATGCAAACAGTTTGCACTTAGACGCGTCCTCAATCCTAGAGTAATTTAGCCAGTTATTGATAAGTTGCGCGTGCTCGTCGGGGTCCCCTTTTCCATCATATTCTCCCAGCTTGGGCGACTTCTCCATGATCTTTGGTATCTTTCTTTCCAAAATCCTTGCACCTAGTGGATGTTTTGGCTTCCCTTTCCTGACTGACTCTCTGCTTGAGTCGGGGAAAGAGCGTGACTACCTTGGTCCCCTACGAGGCTTTGGGGAAAAGTCTAATGTTTCTTACTCCAATGTTGATCTCGTGATCAAGGATCTTCCTCTTAATTCGCCCGAACGGCTCCGGGATGACAAAATGGTTCCTACTTAATGCGACCTCTTGGACGGAGTTTTTGTGAGGTGGAGCATTGAAGAGGCTTTCTTCAAGACATTATAGTCTTCCTGCAAGTGCGTTCGAGTTTTGTTGTCGAGGGATGTTGTACATATTGTTCAATAGTTTGTTTGGAATTTGCACTTCGAGGGTTGCTTGCAATACCCAGAGCCCAAGAAAGGATTCCAATAGAAACATTGAAGGCCAAACATGGGGGATCAATTGGAGTAACTTAAACGAATATGGTTATTTTTGGAGCCTGAACCAAATCTTGATGCAACATAATCGTTATTTCAATATTTGCAACGCCTTATAGAGGAAGTAGAGGTGGTTGATTGACTTGTAGGAGAAGTAGTGACAACCTCATGACTAACAGAGGTTTCACCCGTTGTGGCGGATCGAGTAGCTCTAGATCCAACCATCATTAGAAATCGTAAAAACTGTAGATATGGAAATTCGAGGAATTGAGTTTAAGATAATGCTTAATTGAATCTAAATGCAATGAATCTTCAAATTCAATTAAGAGAGTTCTTCAATTCAACGATTTAAGGAGATTATTAGCTGAAAAAATTGGAGAACAAACATGAATTGTGGAAATCATAGGAATCAAAAGTCAATTCCCACAGGTGGCGCCACTGTTTTGTTTAGGAACCAGAAATGAGTTAGGAAGTGATGGTGATGATGGATCAAGGTTTCTGACATTATGGAGTTGGGGGTACTGCAAGGTTAGCACTCCAATGCTCAAGTTAGTATGTGAGAAGGAAAAGTGAAGTGAAATTTAATTTGAAACTTGTTACCTAAAATTGATGCGTTCTCTATAAATAGAGAAAGGGAAATGACGAACTCGTTATTTGTTAGGAGTGAATTGCGGAGATCCATTGGATGTATTTTCTGTTGAGATCCTTTGTAATCATCAGAATGATAATTCTTGTATGTTGAGAGGTTTTGAAGAGAATGTAATGTCTTCCTAATAATCAGTCAACGTTGATATGACTAACCCATAATATATATAGTTATTTTAGTTGAATGAAATTAAAATTAAAAGGAATTTATTAAGGTTTCTAATTTGATTCTATCATGAAACTGAATGATATCAGTTTGATACTATGATAAAACTTAGGAGTATAATCGAACCACCCGATGATAATGATCGAACCGAATGGAAAATTAAGGAAAATGTCGGGTTACTTTGTTTTCGTGGGCTAGGAGGGTGAACCAAATATTTTATCTTGGATGTGAGAAGTTGGGTTTGGTTTGATTGATTGGGCTCGTTAGACCCCAAACTCGTCCAATACTATATTATTATTATTATTATTATTATTATTATTATTATTATTATTATTATTATTATTATCATTATTATTATTATTATTATTATTATTATTACTCGGCCAATCCAAATGAAATGTTTCATCTTTCCCAATAAAATTTCCCCCACCCTACCATCATTTCAAACATCATAATATTGTCTTTATTTCAGAAATGTCACTTTTATCTTCTTCCTTCATCGTCTCTATCAGCAACCATGACATCAAACCATAACCCTCAACAACTCATGCATCACTTCTGCCACCACCACTTACGGCATTCCTCCCTCATCCATACACAATGAAACTAATATCAAGATTTTCTTTTTTTTATTTCTACCACGAACCCCAACCTTCAAAATTGTGAGCCTCTATCCTTCTTCATCCTTATTCCGGTTGAGCATTTCTTATCACACCACCCTTGTTTCTTAGGCACCATCTGAATTTTCAGTTTTGCCCCCTGATTTCGGATGTGCACATCCGGACGCACCAATTTTTTTAAAAACGCTGATGCGTTCCGGAAGTGCACATCCAGAAACATTCCTGATCTGCAGATCCAGAAAACAGCTGAACTTTATTTATTTTTTTTAAAATCGGTTTTTTTGTTTGGTCGCATATGTTAATAAATTGTCGCAACTTAATATACACTTGACAACATCCATATATAAAATAAAATGATATATATATATATATATATATATATATATATATATATATATATATATATAATAAACGTCTATCAAAATACAATGTATACATGTAATATAAATATGATACATAAAAATAAACTACTGCGTATGGCGAAGGATCTCTCCTGGCTCCCCTGCTCCTCTGCCCCTACCCCCCAACTTGGATCGATGTCTGCGGTACTGAAGTGCCCCCCAAAAATCGCAATCATCCTATCCACGACAAGTCTGGCACCAGAGCCCTCAGGGAGGTGACCAACCTCAATGGCCTGCTGCGCTATCTGTACTATCTGACGACAGCGTGGTAGGACATCTTGAGTATGGTCCAGCTGAGACTGTCGCTCCTCTAATATCTCCTGATGAACAGGTCTGGGTGGCGATCCCTCTGCAGTGGGCACCATGCATGGGTGTGAGACGGTGTAGAACCACACGATGTACCCGACAGCAAAACTCCAGTCTGTCTCCGCTCTGGTCGCCCGAGCCTCCTCCGGTACCAAGTGGGACTGGTAGTCAGCATATAGCTCATCTATCTGCCTGCGGGTCAAGCCTAGAGGAGCAGACTCATGAGGCATCCCGAGGATCGTCTGCGTGTAACCGAACTGACGCAAGACGCGCTCCGGGAGGTATCGGGAAGTAACGGTCGAACTACATGCCAACCATCTTGAGAACAAACAAACCTCATTGAATGGGCGCGTCACACGGTGAGCGACATAGGGGCAATACAAAACGTCCCCAGCAGCCATCCGATCTAGATACCCTCTGAAGGGGTCCGACGCCTGGTTCCTTCTGAGCAGGACAAATGCAGTAGCACGTGGCATATCCTCAGTGTACCCCTGGACATTCCTCCAACCAGAAATGTAGGGAAAGTGCTGTAAAATCCACGCCTGAAATGGAAAACATAACATGGGTGTCAAACATTATAATGAATACAGAAAGAAAAGAAATGAAAAAATCACTTAGAATATTAGATTGTTACCACGTATAGCGTACAGCTGCCTGCCACAGTCTTGGCTGGCCAGCGGCAACCATCAGAGAGCCTGGAATAGGTGAATGCCAGTGCAGCCACCCCCTAGTTGTACCCATGGATCTTTGTCTGATCCGAAAGGTACCTGAGGTAGACGATATCAACATAATAGGCACTGGTGTCCACAAACACCTGAGTGCCCAGCAAAAACAAGTAGTAGCATCTCAGGGCACGCGTCTTGTGGATCGCCACCTCAGCTGGATCACCATCTGCCTGTCCTGCCTCTGCAAGCGCCTCAGCAAATCTATCCATCAGAAACGAGAACCGGACGTGTGCGCCCCTCAACTGGTGCACCTCCGCATGTGCCTTCTCTGGGTTAGCCCCAAGCTCTGTAACCAGCAACTCCATGCCGTCCGCCTTCGTCATCCTACCGTGACAAAGAAGGGTACCCGTGATTGGTAGATGTAAGAGGCACGAGATGTCGTCCAGCGTGATCGTGATCTTGCCGTATGGTAGATGGAATAAGGATGTCTCAGGGTGTCATCTCTCAACAAATGCCATCAGGATGCCGTACTGGATCTGGGAATACCCAATCCTAGACAGGCCTCCAAGACCAGACTCCTCAAGTGCAGACGTGAACCACTCAGCCTCTGGCAGCATCTCAATCGTGTCCATAACCTTGCCCCCATGGTTATAGAACTTCTGTGAATCCTTCTCCTGAAAATTTCCAAATAAAACAATGTTACAAATGAACATATTTTCTTTGAATACAATTCTATAAATAAACCATGAAAGGTTACATGTCCTAGCCAGACATATCTGGCAGTATCCTCAGAGTACCCCACGAGTAGGGACATATCAGACGGTCCCCCGAGGTAACCGCCCAGCTCATTGAAATCGTCATCAGCGTCAACACCCTCATGTGTTGGGTGATCACCCTCTAGAACAGGAACAGGAACATGGAAACGACGAGGAACAGCTGATGGAGCTGGAGTCTCCCGACGACGCCTGCGTGCGGGCTAGGACCCTGATGAACTAGCAGTAAAATCCTGACGCCTCCGAGATGTAGAATCGACGGCTGACGGGGGAGTGGCCTGAACCTGTGATGTGAAAGTGGCTTGAACTTGTGATGTGGATGGCTGTGGTGTAGGATGTCCCTCAGCTGTAGGGGCTACCCCAACTCCCTCTGCGCCGGAAGCCTCGGCTGTAGACTGCATCCGCTCACGTCGGACAGATGCGTGCTGAGCTGTCCGTCCATGTATGGTACGATTGTCTCTGTCAGCCATCTAATCTGCAAAGCATAATAAATAAATTGAATTTTGGAAGAAAAAAAACAAACATAATAAACTAAACATAAACAAACAAACAAACAAAATAAAAAGAAAAAAAAATAGTCTTCCGGATGTGCACATCCGGAAGGACACATAATTTTTAACGTTGGGTATTTCCAGATGTGCACATCCGGAAACACTCAGAAAACTAAACGTTACAATCTTTCCGGATCTACACATCTGGTACGTATTTTGAAGTTTAAAAATGGCAGTCATGGCCACTGTAACATGCAAAAGGGCATTTTAATGTCCTGATCGTCCGTTTGAAGCAGTAAAAGTGACCTACATTGTCTCTAACCTATGTTATTCATACAACCTAACAATTTCTACACCTAAATGTTTACTCTAAATCGATTACTCGAAAATTACTCCGAAACTCTAAAATTTGAAAACTTACCGATTAAAATGAGATACAGAGGATTTGGAGTGTGTTGATCGTTGTAGAAGTTGTTCTGCGCCGAACTCGAGTGGAAAAAATCGAGATTTGTGGTGATTGAAAATTTGAGAGTTTGAGAGAGTTTGAGAGATTTTGGAAATGGAAAAGTGAAGAATGAGGGGGAGGAAGAACGTCTGGCGTGAATTAATAAGAAATCCTTCCGGAAGTGCACATCAGAATTGTTTTCGGATATGCATATCTGAAAAAGTTCTGCGTTTTTTAAAAATTTGGTGCGTCCGGATGTGCACATCCGGAATCAGAGGGCAAAAAAATAATTTCACGTGGTGCCTAAAAAACTTGGGTGGTGCATTAAAAAACCCTCATTCCGATTTGTCAAGTCAGCTTTCTTAGTTTGTGATTTTTTTGTTATCTTTGAATTCTTAATTTATTTATAACCTAACATTTTACTTTTTTTTTTTTCATATTATGCATGCCAATGATGTCTTGTTTAGGAGATTATACACAATTTTTTTTGTGTGTCTGATCTCTTTCGAAATATAGAATTGAGGCATGATAAATTATGGTCTATTGTCAAACCTAAAAGTCCTAATTTTTCAATTATATTGTGTTTCAATTAGACTAATGAAATTAATGACATCTTGTCTTATTTAATCATTATGCTTCATTATTAGTATTATTATTATCCATGTGTACCTACTATAGTCATCAACAATACTTAAAAAAACAATGACATGCAATAAACCTCATTGAAAAAGGACTCATATATGTCAAAGTGTATAATCTCATATGGATTTGATATTTTTTTTAAAAAAATAAGTAGCATAAGGCAGTTTATTATGTCTAAAAAGTCACAAGCATCACAAATAGATTTTGACCATTTCTTAATACATCACCCTAGTTTCTTATACACTATGTAAAATTATTTTTTTGCCCTCCAGTTTCGGATGTGCACATCTGGACGCACCGTTTTTTTTTAAAACGTTGCCTTGTTCCGAATGTGCAAATCCGGAATGACAAATTACAATGGCTGAAACTTAAAAAAGTATAATAATAATATATTTATTTTAAGAAATAATAATAATATGTATTTTAAAAGAATAACGATCAACAGTAAAACATTACTTCTTTGACGTTATCCGAACTCCCAAATCTATCCTCGAAGATTGTAGGACAAATCAAGATCAACAGTAAAACATTGCATAAATAACTCATTATTATTTACCATTATGGTTTTCAGGGAGTGGCGTGTGGCTTTCTATAAATCAACTGGGTTTAAGCCTATAAGGATTATATTTTACAGGTTCGCGTTGGTTTTTTCTAAATGATACATACTGATGTATATGTATATATTATACTGTTTCAATGTCATTTATCTTGGATAACGTCAAAGAAGTAATGTTTTACTGTTGATATTGATTTGTCCTACAATCTTCGAACCTGGAAAATATAATCCTTTTAGGCTTAAACCCAGTTGATTTATAGAAAGTCACACGCCACTCCCTGAAAACCATAATGGTAAATAATAATGAGTTATTTCTGCATTCAAACATTTTTCTTGTATCGTGTAAGTTAGTAACTACTCTCAATAACGAAAAGGGTTTATCTCCGAAATATATTGAGTCCTAACTTTATCAGAATGCCGAAGACAACCATTATATTGACGGAGAGACTCCAACCCTAGAGTTTGTTATAACTTCTGATGACATTACTGCTACTGGTGCACCAACCACATTACTTATTTTCAATAACGAAAAGGGTTTATCTCCGAAATATATTGAGTCCATCTGTAGTGTTGGACGAACAACAAAGAAAGATAACAGAAGCAATGGTTACACTGGAGAGAAATGATCAACAAAGTTTTCTATTGAAGAGATACGAAGAACAAAGTTTTCTATGGGCGGGAAACTTAATCCCTTCTCGCTCCCCTCATTCGAATGTATATTAACTTGCGATGATATATTAAAGTATGCGACCAACCGACAAAACCGATTTATAAAAAAAAGTTATGCTATTTTTCGAATCTGTAGTTCCGGAAATTATACATGATAAAACTATACTATGTTTTCGGATGTGCACATCCGGAAAACATCAGCATTTTGTAAAAAAATGATGCGTCCGGATGTGCACATCCGGAATCAGGGGACAAAAACAAAATTTCACGTGGTGTATAAGAAACTAGAGTGGTGTATTAAGAAATGGTCTAGATTTTTGATCAACAATGACAATTGGGTACTTAGATTGTAAAAAATTCATTCTAATGTGAAATTAGTGACTTAATGTCATAGATTATTGTTAGGATGGGCAACAAATGAAGCATTGAAGATTGAGGAAATACAATCCTTCAAATGCTTCAGGAGAGCCAATCATCTTCATAGTCCCTTGCTCTTGAATATAACATTGCATACTAGTAAAATTTACGAGGTAATTTGAAGACTAACACAAATAAGAGAGTAAAAGTGACTAAATGAAAATTCTTGTACACACATTATGAATAATAAAATGAGATGAAAACTGTATAATGCCACTATACTTAGCATATGCAAAATTTCCATTAGGAAGCCTGACACTAATCTGAATGATTTCTTTTTAAGAAAGAAAGTAATTGGTCGAGGTACATATATGATGTATGGAACCTGAATCAATAATCCATAGTCCAAGAGCATAGTTATTGACAAAATAAAAAACATTACCTTGTTGACTCATTAATGTAGGACCAATGATTTTGGAAGAACCATCTTGATTTGAATCAAAACTTGTTGAATGTTGATTAAGACATGAATTCTGGAGTATAGCCACTACCTTCTCCTATTGGTCTTTAGTAATAACATCAGACTCATTTTCTCCAACAAAATGATTAAATACACGAGGCTCGAATCCATATGATTAAAAACAAGATTTTGGAAAATCTTGAACCAAAATTCTTGAAATCAACTACATTAATTAGAGTTTTGTCATCATCACAAAGGAGGAAAATACCTTGGAGTCAATGTTAAATAACCATAGAAAATACCTTATTCAAGAAAGATGTTGGATCCATAAGTAACACATGTAAGTTAACCATTGCAAAGTGTTCATTGAAGCCAATGAGAAACAAATGACGCAAAGAATATTGTGATTGCTACGAGCACTCCTCATAGCTTCACAAGAACACTTGATTCGACAAGTGCAAGCTAAAATTGGAAGGTATATCTCTAAATTTTCCTATAGGATGTTTAACTTAGAGAAAAACTCAGTGACTGGTCGTGAACCTTGCCAGAATGAATACATTTTGTTGTTGTAGTTCTAATATTCGAATCAAATCACCTGTGATTACGACTCCTTCAAATAATCCCATACATTTAGTGCATTCTCCATGAAGACAATAGATTGATCAAAATTTGATTTTGAAATTGAATTCATTAACTATTCAAGCCAAACATGTTACACTTAGTCTTGGCTCGCATAGTATAATCAAATGAATTTGATATGTGTTGATTCTACCATCGATGAATTCGAGTTTCATCTTTCCGTCAAGTGCATGGTTCATAGATCGCGTTCAAGATTTTTTATTAGAACCGCTTAGCATCATATTAATGATGTCTGATGAAGATCTATCACTAGGATGAAAGTAAAACAAACTAGATTGATCTAGAATTGAATCTGTTGGAGCTGCAAAAAGAGACGTGATACTGATGAGAAATTAGATTGCAGCGGAAATGAATCTAATGACAGTTGATACACTATGTTGAAAGCTTTAAATCAAAGAAATTAAAGCAAATTTTATAGGTGAAAAATAGGCATGTCCGCCCCGCAAAAGCTAGCAAAAATGGGGCAAAACAAGGGATATTGTTAAGGTTGTGGAACAAAAACCTTGTCTCACCCCACCAAAAATAAGAGTAGGGTAGAACATGTCAGCGGGCACTACACCTTTAACACCTAAAATTTGCAAAATTTTATGTTAATCTTTCGCACCTGCAAAAGCCCATAAAAATAGAATATGATAGAACTTATATATTAGATGATGCGAACTTAAAATATTGATCTACTCCACAAAAAAGTTCTAACCAAATGGATATGTGGTGGACCGGACCGCTTTGCCATTCTTAGCTAATTCAATAATTTGAAAGAAAACAGTTTGAAATTCAACTGTATATTTACTTTTAAAGAATGAGAGTGAACGACCATTCTCTCTATATACAACTCGATGGCGATCTACACTATATATCATGGACCATCAAGCATATTAAGGACCATTTGTTTTGACTTTTTATTAAAATGATTTTTATAGTGTAACATATTTTAGTGTAAAAGTATTTTATAAAGAAACTTTTAATAAAAGTTTCAAATGAAAATTTGGTTTGAATAGTTATTTTTAAAATGTTATTTTATGTAATTCATCATTTTATCGAAACTTTTTTTGGATATCAAAATTTCAAAAAATCAATTAATTTTGAAGCTATTTCAAATAGTTTTTCATAAAAATCATTTTTGAAATACAACTTTAAAACAAAACTATGATTTTGACTATGTTTTGATTTTCAATAATGTATATTTGTGTTATAGTATGTCAAAATTAGTCTTTTAATTTATCAAAAAAAAAAATTTTAAAAACACTTGTAATATTTTAAAAAACATTTTTATAGAATCTATTTTTAAAAATACAAAATAAAAATCTATTTTTTTTACCTAAAATAAACTGGTCTTAGACCCTAAGACCGATCTAAATATGCTAACCGAATTACATATCAGAAAAATAGTTGGCATAACAAGGGTTAACTTTGATAGCAAGGAATCTTCATCATTATTTCAATCATTGCTTTCATGTTTTAATAAATAAATATCATAAATTTTGACTAAGTGTACTAATTTTAAAATATTTTATTTTGTTTGATTACTATTTTTATTTAGTTGTGTGAGAATAATTACTTAAGAAATCTGAAGATAGTGTCTATCAATGTCAAAGTTTGTTTAAAAACTACTGCAATTTTTTTTCTTAAATTGGTTAAATACCATCACATATTCTATGAGAGAGATTTATTTATTTAATAAACACTTTGAGTCAGTATATCCAATCGTAGTTTTGAATTTAATCAAAATTGCAGCGTTGAATTTTAATTGTAATACTTATGTTGAGAGACTCACATATTATATGACATGCGGGCTAAAATACTTATAATTAAGGGGATTGAATGCCTCAAATTAAAATGTTAATTATTTTTTAGAGTTAAGTTGTGCTAAATCTAATTTTATAAGTAGCTACCCTCAATTGAATACACATAGATCCACTCTTGATTGAATAACATAATAGGATATTTACACTAGGGTTTATAATATATTTTATATATTTTGCTCGTGATCATATCTCTTTTTATTTTATTTTAAAGAAAACATATTTTAATTTTTGATTTGTTTTCTTCTTTTTGTATGCTCAATAGACTTAGAAGACTCATTATTTTAAACATTTTATTGACTTGATCTATCCCTCCCAAGTAGACTTAGTACACTCAATATTATAAGCATTTATAATTGACTTGATCTGTTCCTTTATACTGTAACTTTTGTTGAAGGCTTTATACTGTAATATTCAAAGAAGCATAATTGGTATATTTTATGATGTCAAACACTTCTTTATATACCACAAGTTCATGGCCTGCCATATTAAATTTCTAATTAAAATTAAGAATAATTCAAACACAACCTAATATCAAAAAATTAAGTCCAAGTGACTATGTAAGCTAGTTATATTAATAAAGATTTGGGCGATTAATAACATCCCAATCAAAAACTGATTATTTGAGATTTTTTTTAATTAAGGTGAATTATTTAACAACAAAAAAAAGTAAGGTAAATTAATGAAAGAGTTAAAAAAGAAAAAAACAAAATAAAATAGAAGAGAATTCGAACGAACTAAAACTATGACATACAATAAAGTGGTGACAAAAATCGAAGAAATTACAGTTTGAATAAGAATTTTTTCCTATAAAAGACCACTTCCAAGCGATGAGCTTAATATCGCACAACAAATTCGGAATACAACAAAAAGCTCTCTCGAAAATAATTGAGTTTCTCACTTTCTAGATATTCCATACCACCGCCATCCAAATAATCCCAACTAGATTAGGACCTGCGCGATGCGCGGGTATGCATTAATTTGTTTCTTGTATTGAAATTTTAATTATAGTTAATATATTTTATTTTGATAACTATGATTTGTCAATTTATATTTATAATATTTTATTTCAAACTACACATTTAATTATAATATTTTATTTTTGAAAAATAAATTCCTTCCATTTTTTATCTTCATAGTTTCAAATACATTTAATTTTTTCTATGTGAACTTATGTAATGTTATTAAGATAATTTTTTTGAATTTTTTTGAGGATATATACATAAGTGTATAAAAAATTATGCACAATTCAATAACTTGAAATAATCTCCACCATTTATTTTAAAATCTAATGGTTCAGATTTATTTTGATGTTCTTACATAAAAATGACATTTTCATATGATACGTTTCATATATATATATATATATATATATATCACTATGCCACGAAAGGGAAAAGACAACGCTTTTTTTGGCTTTTAACAGCGCTGCTATAGGTAAAGACAGCGCTTTTGTTTTATGCAAAAGCGCCGCCTTATGTTGGCCTTTAGCAGCGCTTTTTCTTGAAAAGTGCTTTCTAAAGTATGCCTTTAGCAGCGCTTTTTCTGGAAAAGCGTTGTCTAAAGTGGGCCTTTAGCAGCACTTTATCTGGCCTTTTATGCTTTCTATTGGCATCTTTAGGCAGCGCTTTTTCATACCCCAAATATAAAGTCTCAGAAAACAAAAAGGCAAAAAAATAACGCTTGGTACCTCATGATCGACCACTCTAAGTCATCTTGACTTAAGTACTCGAGGGGCTAGCATATACATAAAAAGAGTAATTCCTTGCAGGAGGAAAAACGATATATTATATAAAATGTCTCAGATGAGCCAAAACATTGTACAATACAATTAAAAAGAGAGCCTGAAGGCCAGAAAATTCACTAACACCCATATAAAGGGACAATCAAAACAACAACAAAATACAACTTCCCCTTTAGAAGCTAATCGCTCTCTCTCCCGCCTCCTGAATGAAGAAAATTGAACCAGTCTTCATCCCAGTCCTCATCAACATCTGCACCAAAATCACGTTTCGGAGCGCAGTCTTTTGTGAGGGATTTCATCTTTGTCACAGATTTCTTCCCGGACAAGGTTACTCCGATTGATGATGCAGCAGATATTGCAACATTTGGACCGTCCTTCTTCATTTTCTCGATCACCTTCTTGGCCGCGGAGTTTTTTGAGGAAGTGTTCATGTTAAAGTATTGCGCAGTTCACAAGTAACCCCTATATATAGCAAATTCAATAAGTTAATAACACCTCAGACAACTACATCATTATATTCTACACAGTTCATACTATAAATAACAAGGAAATACAACCGGAATTTGCACATTCAATTCACAACTCAAAAACAAGTAGCAACATGATAATATGCAATCCGAACAAAAATCGGAACCAATACTTTGAAACCTGGGCAGCGGTGACGCAATTGTTTGAAACACATACAAAACCAATCCGGAAACAAGCAAACTCAAGCGCAATAGTTCGTAAATGACCAAAAAGACTCAAACATATATCATACAAAAATGTACACATCAAATGGAGTCGAATAACATTAAATTCAAAAATAGGCACACAAATCATCGAAACGGAATCACATGAAAATCGCACGATAGCCTACAAACATGCCAACGGACTCAAAAAACTATATGGCTCGAATTAAATCCAACCGGAAGTACCATTTCCGTTGACGGGGCATCAACTATTTCACATGAAAAACCGGCTCAAAAATGCATGAATCTTGCACGGATGTCAAGCATGAAAATTCACAACAAAAGTGTCGGTGTCAAGCATGAAATACAATTCCAAAAGTTGATGGAATTCTAATTTGAATTGAAGTTTTAGTATTGAAAGAAAGTGAATCAGATTTCTATCCAAACTATAATTCCATCATCACATGAATTAACAACAAGTAGTAACCAAAAAAGGCTTCGATATGCACAAGTTAGTAGCTCTTCAAGAAAAAAAAATTCACAATCTAATTCTCAAACAATTTCACAATTTCGAAACAAATAAAAAATTATAGGATTCAACAAAATTATCACAATTAGCACTAATTCAAGAATCCAAATCTCATCACAATTATTATCACAATTCTTGAGTTCAAAATTTCACTTAAGTATTTTATCAAACACTTAGTCTACACAAATTTAACTATTTATCATCTTCAACTTTACTACAACAACAATTTCAAAATCAAATTCAAACAACAACCACATCAACACTAACTCACCAAATCGACAACAACCATATCAACACTTTGATACTCTAACAACACTCATTTTTCTATAACACTCATTTTTCTAACAACCCTCATTATTGTAATGGATATAATTTCCTATAATATAACAACACTCATTCAAACTACATTCAAACTAACACATTCAAACTAAAAACAAAACAAAAACAAAACAAGATGCTCAAGAACAAACCCTCAAGAACAAACAAAAGAAAATATATAGCAAGCTCAAGAACATTAAATAATCACTGAAACT
This sequence comes from Lathyrus tuberosus, assembly GCA_022829125.1. Classification (NCBI taxonomy): domain Eukaryota; kingdom Viridiplantae; phylum Streptophyta; class Magnoliopsida; order Fabales; family Fabaceae; genus Lathyrus; species Lathyrus tuberosus. The sequence continues at coordinate 10,771,884 of JALAZF010000115.1, forward strand.
CAAGAACAAACAAAAGAAACAGTGACACTCACTGAGGAATGTCGGTCAGAGAAGATGGAGATACGAACAGAGGAACAGTTTCGGTCGGAGAAGACGGACAGAGGAACGCCGGTCGGAGAAGACGAACAGAGGAACAGTGCGGAGGGAGAAGTCGCGAGAGAGGGGGAGACACGGCGGAGGGAGAAGTCGCGAGAGAGAGGGAGAAAGAAAATAAATGATTAGGGCGTTCTGAAATAATGAAAAGTTTTTTAATATTTATGAAATAATAACATAAGACAGCGCTTTCTTATGTATTAGCTTTAGTAGCGCTTTTTCTCCAAAAGCGCTTTCTTTTTAATTGCCTATAGTCGCGCTTTCATAAAGCGCTTTCTAATGTGTGACCTACATAAGGCCTTTAGCAGTGCTTTTTAAAAGCGCTTTCTAAAGTGTGCCTTTAGCAGCGCTTTCTAAGGTGTCACATTTGTATGGCTTTTAGCAACGCTTTTAGGAAGCGCTTTCTAAAGTAGACCTTTAGGCAGCGCTTTTTTTAACACATATAGCAGCGCTTTTGATAAAAAGCGCTGTCTATGTGGTGCTGCCAAAAAGCAATTTTGGCGTAGTGTGTGTGTGTGTGTGTGTGTATATATATATATATATATATATATATATATATATATATATATATATATATATATATATCTTAATTATTAAGATGATTTGAGAATACGCATGGTAAAATAGTATATATGAGATGATATTATACAAAGAGTGTAATTCTTAAATTTCATAATTATAATTGATAATATAAGTTTATGGAATGAAATTAAATAAAGAATGAGACATAATAGTTTTAAATTTTATGATTATTATGAAGTAGTGAAGAACAATTGTGCAAATTTGTTATTAGATTCAATTCTAAGAGTGACACGTAGAATTTTAATTGATGTGTAAAAAATAGATTATATGACATATATTATATTATAGGGATAATTATATGTAATTAGGGATAAATCTATGTAATTAGATATAATTCATATTAGTTCTATTGTATTTTTTTTAATAATAGTTATCTAGTTAGTTAATGTATTTTTTTAATAGTCGGTTTATTTTTGTGCTAAGTATTTTTTTTATTTATATTAAAATAATGTTATGTTGTTTATATATTAGATTCTATAAAAAAAAACAAATAAAGGATATGTAATAAAGTTTAAAGGGAAGGTGAGAAGCTTTAATAAAACAAATGAGAGAGAATAAAAAAAATTATAAAAATTAAATTAGGAATTTAAGGTTAGTGATAATTGTGTTTAATTATGAGTAACTCTTTTGAAAATATAATAAGGTTGTTGTAACATATGAGTTTTGGATAGAAGTTGAAGTGAAATTATGCAAATTTTTTATTAGATTCATTTTAATGTGACACATAGAATTTTAATTGATGTGGCAATATATAGTTACATGGCATATGACGTGTCCTAATATAATCTGTCGCTTTAGATTTAATATATTATAATAGATAATAGAAGTTACCTTCACTACTACAAAACGCATAAACATCGACGTCATGGTCACAACGGTTCATCCCTACACCGTTGTGACATATCTAAACTAAGGTGCGGTTGTATTTTATTTGTTTTTTGAATAAAAATTATCCTTATATAACAACGGTTGATAATTCAACCGTGGTGATACCATCAAGCTTTCATGTGTTCGAACCTCAGCGCCATCATATATATTATTCCTTTTATGTTAAGGTGCGCCTTTTCTTTTTTATTTACTTTTAAATAAAAAAATTAAAAGTTATGACTACGGTTGTTTATTTACACCGTTGTGATACATTTTGTATGTTTTATAATTTTTAATTCTATATATAACTCTGGCGCATTAATATGAAATATATCATTATGGTTTTAGGTGTTGACCATCGTAGTAGATTTTTAATATACTCCAAGCTAGCTAGTTTCATTGTCTCTTCAATATCCTTTTTTCCATTAAAAATAGAAAGTAGACGAAACGATACACGATTTCAACCCTAACCCCTAATGTTCAATACTGTGAAACAATACACGATTTCATCCAAAGCTTGCATCATCAGTATCCATTATTCACCGTGTTGTTGTCATTTTCGTCATCATCGTCACGATCGTTACGGAAGGAAGATTACGCACCAACCAACACCATCGTCATCATCGTCACCGTCGAGAAGGAAGATAACAACAACACCGTCGTTGTTGTAAGGAAGGAAGACAACAACAACAACAACACCAACATCGTTTACTTAGTCATCACATTTAGGGTACATAAAATATTTTCTCTATGCATCTACAGTAAACTCATTTGCCATTGTTGTTTATGTTCTTGTTGTTGTTGTTGTTGTTGTTGGTTTTGAACATAGATGTCGACCTTGTCGAGTTCTACATCAGGAAGCAACGAAGATACTCAAACGATTGAGTGTTCTGCGAATACAACTCAAACGATTGATACTCAATCGAAAAGATCACAAAGAGGTGTCAGAATGATGCCCCAATTCACATCAGTCCGCAACTCATCTGGTGTAAAAATTCCGATCGAGTTTGATTCGCACTACATATTAGTGGATTGTCCACATTACTTTACTTTTAAGAGTTATGTTGCGTTCCTTGCACGTAGCAAAGTGAGTATACTGATAGATGATTGGAGAGAAGTGGATGTTAATGTCAAAGACAGCATATGGACAGACGTTAAGGTATTACGTACTATAATTTTCATATACTTGATAACACTACCTATAGTTTCTAATTCATACTTATATATTGATTTAATGTAGTTGAATTTTGAGTTTACCAATGACTCAAAATTGAAAAAAAAAGTGGATAACTTATGCTGGTGTTCGTTGGAGGGGATTTAAGTCACAACTCACGGCTGACTACATTACGAAGCCTAAGAGCGGTCTTCAACGTCCATGGATTTGGTATAGTTTTTTTATCGAAGAAGGTGTGAAACAAGTTTGCGAAGAAACGCTGTTCTGAGGAATTCAAGGTTAGTATTAGTCTTAAGTAACCTATAATGTTATGCTAATGAGTTATAGATACTAATCATACACATTTTTCACTATGTTAATAATAGGCTAAAAGCGAAGTAGGAATTCAAAACAAGGCGAAAAACATGTACCCCCATAGATTGTCTCGTGGGGGTTACAGGAAACTTGAGAAGAGAATCATGCAGGAAAAACAACAAGAAGGGAGAGATGGTGACATCCCATCTCCACCGTCAAGACATGAGAAATGGAAGAGGGCTCGATTAAGACCAAATGGAGAGTACACCTCTGAGTCCTTAAAAGTTGTTGCTGAGAAAATTGTAAGTATATGTTTTGTTTTGCCTAATTATGTGATTTAAATGCGTTTGATTATGTAAGTTACTCATGTTGTGTAGGATAATTTGGTTGTGGCGGCCCGTGAAGGCACATTTGTTCCGAAAGTACGACATGACATATTAGTGGAAGCTATCGGAACAGCTGAGCATGGAGGTCGTGTCCGTGGTGTTGGAGAAGGTGTCGGCTTGAGGTCATACTTTGGATCTCGTAGAAGAAGCACCGAAACCACTGAATTTCATGCTCAACAACAAAAGATTGAGAATGTTAAGAAGCAATTGGAAGAACAAAGGAGGATGTTTGAAGAGGAGAGGGAAAAAAGGGAGAAAGACGTGGAAAAGTTACAAGAGTTATATTCGGTATGTGCTTTACTTGAGATGTTAGTGTTTTATCGGAAATGTATGATATATATTGTGCTTATTTTGTTTTATGTTCTAATTAAATGTTATGATGTAGAGATTAAGTGAAAACCTCGAACAACGAACAAATGAAGATCAACGTTACGTTGATGGTTATGATCAAACTCCAACTAGAAGTGTTGTAAATCGCGCTTCTACAAAAGGAAGTAATTGTACAGCCCCTCCCCCCTTTAGATAACCGCAATGGGATATTGGACCCTAGTCCAAATGAAATAACCAATTTATACTTGTCCATTGTAACAACAAACCTTGCGCAACCTCTCCCGCTAGAACATTTCCCGAAATTGGATGTAATGTATTACACTCCTGAAGATGTAATGGATTTTCTCGCAAGATTTAAGTGTCTTGATATAGCGATTTTGCAAGTTTGGTGCACGCAAGTATATAGTCGAATATACATGTCATTATAGAACATTATAATTTTTTGTATTTTCTCCCTTAATTTATTCATTTTCTTTGACCATTTAGGTACATTCACCGTCTTTGTATAGAGTTAAATAAATCAAGTACTTATGGAATCTTGGAGCCAACTTTTATAAGTTGGGCGTATAATGAAAAAAGTATCATGGAAAAGTACTTGAAAGAACGACTAAATGAGGGAGGAAAAGAATGTTACCTTGCACCATTCCTCTGTAGGTAACTATTGTTGTAATTTATTTATATATTCTATATTTAGTTTTGTTTTAGTAAAAACTAATTATATATATATATATATATATATATATATATATATATATATATATATATATATATATATATATATATATATATATATATTCTCGTGTTCATTCAGTGGTCATTGGCAATTGATCATAATATCATTTAGGACAAATACAGTGACAATATTGTGTTCCTTGCACGCCCTACTCCACAAACCACTGAAAGATATTATTCTAAAGTAAGTGTCTATGTTTAATATCATTTTCTTTGACATTAATTATAATTAGTTTATCATGTAATATGTTTAATTCAATTTTCAATGTACAGTCTTGTGGAGCAAGTTAATATAATGAGGAATGTTAGAAAAAGGCCCTCATGGATTGCTCCTAAAGTAAGTGGCCTGATTACCTATTTCTTTCATTTACATTCATGTGTGGTCATATTCATGTTATTATATTCATGTAATTTGTAGACGAGGAAACAACCTGGGAGTTACGAGTGTGGGTATTATGTCATGAAACACATGTTAAACATTGTCCTTGTCGGCATTGTTGATTCATGGGATAAGGTATATATGTCATAAAATGTTTACATATATTAATATATAAGTTGACTATTGAATTATTAACATGCATGATATTCAATTTTTTTCTCTTTCTTATGTAGATGTTTAACGACCAAACCCCATTCCTCGTTGAGGACTTTCTAGATCTTCGTAAACGTTGGGCGTATATCCACAATGCACTTAAGGGTCCTCCTGCTGTTTAATATATCAGTAACATTCCTCAACATATTTTTTTATGCACATATTTTTGGCTTTTGATGCACATAATGTGAACAATAATTTTGGCTTTTGATGCACATATTGTGTTTGATGTACAGGATATTGTGTTTGATGTACGTAATGAAATCAATAATATTGACTTTTGATGCACGTATTGTATTTGATTTAAACAATGTTAGCTGTTAGCTTTTGATGTAAACTCTCTGATTCATTTATGGGAAGAATTGTGTTTGATGCACATATTATGTTTGATGTAAACAGAAGTTGTTTTGACAGGATAAAATATAGGAAGAATTTGATAAGCAGAGAATTTTTATATTTAAAACATGGTTGTTTTGACAGCGGTTAAAAACCTAATCATAGTTGTATGTTAAATGCTGACCAGAATAATATAAATAAAAAATGTTGTTGCTGAGAATCGAACCAGATCACCTTTAGTTATATCACAACGGTTGTGTAAAGAAACCATTGTGAAATGGTGCGCGCTTTCTGGAATACAACCATGGTCCCAGGACTGTCATTGTACGTACAACATATACAACAACACTCTACATAACTGCGCCTTCGCCCGCGTCATTATATGTCATTTCCAACCGTTGTTAAATGGGTTTTTCGTAGTAGTGCTTTCTTCAGACATTTAAACCTCTCAACACCTGACCAACTCAAAAAACTCTTCCACAAGACCTCCTCAGGAACCCATTCTAAACCAATCCAAACAACCACTCTACTTTAAATAAGCTTAGATACCTTGAACTCAAAAATTAGATGATTCAAATCTTCATCTATTTGAAAGCAAAGGACACATGGGAGATCATGAGGAGATTGAATGATGCCTTGAGATCCTGTTGATAAAGCACCTCTAAACGAAAGCACGAACTCTAAACGGAGTGTTAGAATTCCAAATCTTACTATAAGCTTGCTAGATTATAGTTCACCACATAATCCAACCTACTATTCTCTAAAATATTTGTGACTGATTTTACTGAATAACTTCCCTTTTGATCAGGCATCAATAATAGCTTGTACAAAGCCCCCATTACCGAGACACAATTCTCCATAACCTGCAGAAGAGCAAATCGCATAGCCCCTGTCTGCACAGACAGGCCAAAGTTTCCCCAAACCCAGCTTCTTCTTACCCACTCTTCCATGCCTCTAACTTTATTTTTTTCCAGATTACTAGCCAAATACAGATCGGGGAAGCTTTCCCTCAACAAAGAAGATGAAATCCAACCATCTAACTAAAAACAGTGGCGCATCACCAATTCTATAAGAAATATTGTTCGAAAACGAGAAAGGTAAACATGCTACAACATCATCAATTTGAAGCAGATCCTTCCACTAGTTTGTGTTGTGCTTCGCAAGAACCTCACTAACACCTTCCCTTACCGATTCTCTGATATCGCCATATCGAGCCTTAAGGACATCCAACCAAATAGCCTCATTCTCTGATAAAATCCTTCACTTCCACTTCAACAGCAGCGCCGCGTTGACTTCTTTTATTTTCTTTACTCTTAAATTGCCTTCGCTGAAAGGTTTACAAACATTAGCCCAAGCTACCCAATAACCCTTCCTAGTTACCTCCGATCTGCTATAAAGAAACCTATTCTGAATGCCTTCAATCTCTTTCCAAACAGAAATTGGTGCTTTGAAAAAAGGCAAAGTAAAAATAGAAAGACTCCCCAAGACGAATTTAATCAATGTGACTCTACCGCCAAAAGACAACTTCCTTCCTTTCCAACAAGACAATCTAGCTCTAATTTTATCCACCAAAGATTTTCAAGTTGCTTTTCTCCTTGGATTGGCCCCAATTGGAATACTGAGAAAATAGAACATTTTGTCTTCCACCTTACAATAGAGAAAATTTGCAGCAACTAGTAAAAAATTTGAACTCAAGTTGATCCCAATAACTCTACTTTTGTGGAAATTAACCCCTAAACCAGAGACAATTTCAAAACCGCACAAAATCGATTTAATAGCCCAAACATTCTTCTAATTCCCTTCTCCCATAAAAAGCGTATCATCCACGAATTGCAACAATTCCACACCACACTTACCATAGAAAGAAAAACCTTTGAATTCTCCTAACTCGGATGCCTTTCTAACCATACCTGATAAACCTTCCACTACTATGACAAAGAGGAAAGGAGAGATATGATCTCCTTACCTTAATCCTTTTCCATCAACAAAATCTTTCGTCAGACTGCCATTAACTAAAACCGACATCTAACTCGAGAAAACCAATTAAGACACATTTAATTGTTTTGACCGGAGATATAAAATTATGTTATAGTCTATCTAATTTTTTAATAAAAAATTACGTTAAATAAAATTGGGGATATAAGCTTATCTTGAAAAAGTAAAAAAATAAAATTAAAAATTAAAAAAACATAAAATAAAGAGTTCATCAAATTAGGTAAATTTTTATATCTCATTAGCAAATGTTCTATAAAAAAATTTCTTCTCCAACTTCTTTATCTTTTGTCTTCAAAATCACTTTTGTGCGATGTCCACTTGTGATAGAGTAATTTTGTAAAAATCTAATAGTCATTGTTTCTTCTTGATCATTATTATATATTATGTGCTTAGTTTCAAATTCTTCAATATCTTCAAGTTTTACACTATATTGAGATTTATATTTATATTATCAGCAAGACTAATAAAATGTAAATATGCAATATTTCAAGATGGTAGGTCTACGTAGTTTTAAAAAATTTATATAAACTGATTGGATTGAGGCTAGAATCATGAATGAAATCACTTTTCTTAAAAGTATTTCAATCACTCTCAAATGTCTTAGAGTTGGAACGCATGAATATCCATGATAATTCAGCCTTATATCGAATTTGCGCAAGACTGGCGAAAACTCGATTATGTAGCGAAGAGTGTCTGGAATTTTATACAAGAGGATATTTGGTTTGTGATGTCTTTTCTGAATTCCGGAATGAGGTATTTATGAGCCATGTATGTGTTGTTTCATAAGGTTGCGACCCTTGATGAAACAACACCTTTTAACCAAAAGTTGCATTGTTTGCAAGCATTGCCTATGTTCATTCCAAAGCAACACTTCATGAAGTATTGTATATTTTTATTTAGAAATTCTAACTTTCAGTAGCCCGAGAAAAATTTAACGACGACTTCCACTGATGGATGTTTAGTGCAAAAACTGACCAAAATTTCTTTCAGACAAATTAAAGGCAAATTCCGCTGGTGGATGTTTAGTGTAAAATTGACCAAAATTCCTTCAGACAGATTTGAAGGAAATTTCCACTTTTGTCTATGGGGCACTTTTATCCTCTTTAACTTTGTCATATATGAATACACCCATGGGCATTAATTGTCCATTAAATTCAAACAATCCCCCACTTGTTCTAATAATGGCAAGTCTAATTTCAGAAAATGAAGTATAAAGAGTGTTAGTACAGTTAGGTATCTTTCGATTTAAAACTTAACCTTAGTAAAGACAACGCAAAGTCTAATCGGAATAGTAGGTAGCAATGCTTTTAAACCATTAGTCCATGTGAATAGACAGGCGTTACCTCACACACATTCTTTAAGGTTCTTCGATTACATTTCTCGCCTAGCACTTATTTATGGCCATATGCTTTCGTGTTTCATAAATTTTGCATGAGAGAAACTCCAACTCTCACTTTGAGGCGACAACATCTCGAAATTCACATAGGTGAAGTTCATATTGTATCCTTTTCCATGAGATACGTACCCTCGGTATTGAACTTCATTAAGAGTTTAGATGAAAACTCAACCCTCATTTTAAAGGTCAACATTATCACGAAATGTTCGATAAACATCCCAATCAATGACTTGTTGTTACCCATTGAATCTTGAGGTTAATGTTCTACTAACGTAAGATTGGGTTGCCGCCGCTGTCGCAGCTCTTACTCAAGGAGTTTCAACCCCATGCCTCTCGAGGTTGTTTTTTACTGGGTCTCTGGCCAGTGGCTTAGTAAATGGATCAAGAAAATTATAGCTCGATCGTATATGTGTGAATGATTACATCCTTAATCAATTTTTCTCATGAAAGCATGTCTAAGTCCTACTTGCCTAGACTTTCTGTTATACAATTTTTTGTATGCTCTAGTAAAAGTGGTTTGACTACCGCAATGTATCAGCACCTTTGAAACATTGTCTTTAGTCAATGGAACTTCCAACAGAAGGTCCCCCAACCATTCAACTTATTCACAAGCGAAAGCAAGAGCCTCGAACTCTGATTATATGGTTGAGATAGTGATCCACATTTGTTTCTTGTTCTTTTAAAAAATTTCTCCCTCTGCTAGTTTAAATATCCACCCAAATGCATATTTTTGGTATTCAATACTCGATGTTCAACTCGCATCGGTATATCCTTCTAATATGGCAGAAAATCTACCATAATGGAGACAAAGAGTTTTGGTTTTCATAAGATATTTGAAAATTTCTAACGATGGCAATCTAGTGCTCACCATTTGGATTACTAGTAAAATCTACTCATTTTACTAATTGCAAATGCTATGGCGGGTTTAGTACATTGCATGCACTTGCATATTTCAATTGAGCCACAAATCATCCATCATCCTTTTGAAGTTCGACACTAAGATCAAATGGTGTGGTCACTTCATTAAAGCATAAGTGTTTCAACTTATCAAGCACTTTCTCAACATAATTTGTTTGACTAAGTTCATAACCCCCACTATTTCACTTTACTTTAATCCCCAAAAGTGTGTCAACTAGTCCAAGATCATTCATCTTGAATTTGGAAGTTAGAAACCTCTTTGTTTCTAAAATTCCATTTATCTCGTTGCTTATGATCAATCATATAATCAAAATAGAGATAAATGAATATCACAATATTCTCACACAACTCTGTGTACAAACACTTGTAACAAGAATTAGATGGAGAAGGTTTTTAGATAATCATGCATGATGATGCAAGAAAGTTTTTAGATAAAGTGAGAGATGAAATTATGAGTAATTTAAAGTAATATGGTATAAACTGCAATGAGCACCTTATTTATGATCACTTTTCTCGAATATTCACTTGAATTTCTATGTTAAACCTTATTGATCAACTTCATCATTGATGTGCATGACATTTTTGAACCTTTTCTTCTTTGATAATCTTTGTCTTCATCAAAATAGAAATAAATATAAGATGTATTCCTCACAATCTCCCCCTTTTGATAATGACAAAATCTTTGAATTTATGTTTTGATAAGATTGAAAAGCCTTTCCCTAAGTTGTGTGTCTCCCATTTAATTGATGAATCTTGCAACGACAAAGTCAAACTTTTGATGTCATTGTTTTGCTGCTTGTTTTAATCCATACAAAGATTTGACAAGTTTGCACTCCTTTTGTTCATTACCAAGAAGCACATAACCTTCTGGGTTCTCCTTGTAAATTTCCTCATCGAGATCTCCATTTAGCAATTTCGTTTTGACATTCATTTAACGAACTATAAGGTCATGCAAATAAGCTAATGCAAATAATACTTTAATTTTCGTTGTGCTATCTACTAGTGCATATTGTTGAAACAGTTTTAGGGGGTGTTTTATCGTATCCACAGAGATTGTGTATATTGTCGCCGTTCGATAGTTAAAAGGGTTTCAAACTTTAATCGTAACAAAGGTTTTGGTAATTTTCAATCGGATCATTTGCATTCGAATTTTAGAAAACAACGATAAAAAGATTGGTTTTAAAGATTTGTAAAACATGTCAAGATTAGTTTTCGGTAATCCGTTTCGTACGTATCAACTCGACGAAGCGTGTGAACTTGTTAACAATAAATATAGCCACATATCCTCTCAACAAGTTTCTCTCGAACACTTGTTGTGGGATTTACCATATTGATCCTTTGTTGATCTCTCACACAAACTACCAATATGATAACATTCAAGTTCAATATTTATGAACATCAACATTCAAAACTATCTCTTGCCTTATGAATATTGATGGAATAGAACTTAGGTCAAATTTAAAACATTTCTCTCGAACATGAATTAAACAACATATAAACCATGTAAACAAAGTTTTTCTTCTATATATATCATCAACAAGGTTCAAAAACTTACAACCAAGATTAATACATACAAAAGAGTGGATTATCTACCTCTAATCTTGACACAAGTGCTTTAGCTAGCCATAGACATGGTAGCTTGCTTGACAAGTAAGTTACAAAGCTTTTGGAGCATCAATCTTCAAAGATTCAAGGATTGAAGCATAAAAGATTTGAAACTAAGAAAAATAAGAAAAGATGAAGCTTTTGATCTCCCAAGAGGTTTCTAGGACAGCCCACGTGACAGAACAGTGCAGAGATATCTGGGAAAAAATCTTGCATTCGCTAGGCGAATTCCAGCCTCGCCAGGCGAATCCCTTTCGCCACACCTTTGCCTGGCGAATCTTTCAGCGAAGAACTTCCAGTAGCTACTGGAATTGAGAAGTTCACTCGCCAGCTGACTCGCCAGGCTTTTGCCTGGCGAATCTTTCCTTCTGCCACCCATTCGCCTGGCGAATGTACTGTTTGTTGCAGACACGAGACTTTGCTCGTTTCATCGTGTTTTCTTTCGATTTTTTCCGCGTCCCTTTTACGAAAAATGCTGCAAAACTTAACAAAAACATCAAAGGGACCAAAAATAGACATTGATTCAAAAATCACTTAAAAATAAGCCGTTTCGCAATCAGGCATTTGGAAAAGAGCTTAAAAATGCAGAAAATTGATCTAAAATTCATTTACAACCAGATACTTATCAAACTCTCCCCAACTTGCCTCGTTGTTTGCCCTAAAAAAAAGTAAATGTCAACAACCACAAGCAAGCTTCCAAAACACCAAATCAACCGAAAACATCAATGGTTCAAACTCGATAAATACACGCACAAAGTATTTCTAAGCACTCATAGGATCAAAACATGAATATTACTCAAATCCTAATCACAAAATTATACAATGCATCATCAAGTATCCTCAAGCTCGAATTGAATCACCTAAATATTTACACGCATTATTTACACGGGACAAAACACACTCATAAGTAATTGTGCCACATCCAAAACAATTTATGCAATCATCTTACTACTCATGAAAACTATGGAAACAAAGATCACAAAAGGACTTTTATCGGTTGCAACTTGGCCAGGGCTAAAAATAAGGGACATATATACACGGCCATTGAATCAAGAAAGGGTCAATTTCATGAACAACATTTTCTTTTTAACATAACCATTCTTGCTCAAACTTTCAACTTATTCTCACAATGCATTCTCTTTTCTTGCTTTGATTCCCATAAAAGTATTTTTTTTTTCTTTTGATTTTTCCTTTTCTTTCTTTTTTATTCTCTTTTTGATTTCATTTGAGAATCTCCCCAATTCCTTTTTCTCTTTTCACAACGAACCAATCTCCCAACTTCAACAATACTATACACTTAAATCAAAATGCTCTTCAACACGGGTAAAGTTCGGGTTCATGCTTCAAAAATAACAAATTTTTTGCCTTTGGATCAAGAGAGGTTTCAAATACGCACACACTCACAAGGTGACTTGAAATTTTTTTGTAATGGTGGTTATACTCATAGTACTCAAAAATGCCTTGATCACTTTTAAGTTTCTATAATTTAAACAACAAAGTAAGATTAAACATTAACTATTTGAGTAAGCAACAACTACTTGAATCCCTCAAGAATTTATGAACAATGGAGGCAACTCACATTTGTGGTAATGTCCTAATTGATTCAAAACGAACAAGAGTTTACAAAACATTGCATTGACCAATTTTTCAAAAAGTAAAAATTTCACATTCACATTATGATTCTACAAACTCAATTCCATACCTTGATTGTACACACAATCAAGAATTCTATCATCACCATCAATGTTTAGGGCCAACAAAGTACTTTTTTCCCTTCCAGTGCTAACACACAAAATTTTCAAAATTTTAAGGACAACCATCAATTCCGTTGCGCAAACACAACATAAAATAAAAACAGAATTTAAACTAAACAAAATTTAACACCAAACTGAAATATTATAAGTACTGGTGTAAACACACCGAAATTGTACTCGCCGAAGCGACAAAATGCTACAACAGAAATTTCGCCGAAGCGATCCAAAAGTACTTACTATCATAAAAAAACTGAAAATAAACTACATGAAATAAATAGCAAAACAACATATAAAAAAAATCCTTCACTTTGTTGCTCCCTTAATTAACCATGACATTGAGATCATCTTGCATCTCATCACCACCACCATCATCATCATCATCGTTAATAGCTCTGGCTGCTCCTCCCCCTGAAAAGAAAGGACGCCTGCCCACAGGCCAGTTTGCATAATTATCATAATCTGTCCTAGCAGGAAAAGGAACAACTTCTTGCGATGTGGTTTGAAACTGGTACAACTGTTACATATAATTGAAATTGAATTCCGATGATCTTTGGTAAGCCTCAGCCATATCCAAACAGCAAAACAAATTTAAAGTAGCAAATAAAACACATAAAATAAGACCATAAATGCAAAACAGAAAAGAAAAATAAAAAAAAAAACTAAAAAAAAAAAACAATTCGCCACATGCTCGCCAGGCGAAGCAGGGGCGACCTCTCGCGGCACATTCGCCAGGCGAATTCTACGAAATCCAGAAAATTTTTCATTTTTACATGCAAGAGTCAGATTCCATAGATCAATCCACAACAGAGCTTAAAAATACAACAACAATCCAACAATAACTTTAATCTAACATTGTTTTAGGGTTTCAACAACAATTGTGAAATTAAAACCCTAATCTAACACAAGTGAAAAAAAAAATTAAAAAAAAATTAAGAACAATAATGAGAATAGAAACTTACCTTAAATGGGAGTGAAAGTGATGAAGAGTGAAATTGAGAGTGTGAAAGAGTGGGGTTTAGAGTGAAAGGTTGTGAGAGAAAGAGTGAAAGTGCAAGTGAAAGTGAGAGGAAAGGTGAGAGTGAAATTGAAAGTGAGAGGAAAAGTGAGATAAGTAAAAAAAAAAAAAAAGAGTGGTCCCAAGTGGACCCTAATTAAAATATTCTGATAAAACAAAATTTTTCTTCTTTTTTTTCCTTCTCTGCAAACAAATTCCACAAGTCAAGCCAGATTCGCCTGGCGAATGTGTGGCGAGGGACTGGTGAAGTTGGATTCACCAGGCGAATTACACCAGAAGCAGAATTCTCTGCTGTCAATGATGCAATGCAGAATTTTTTCAAATTTTCCAAATTCACTACTATTATCACACAAATCAAATCATCAAAACAGCAAAGATGAAATACTTACAATGTTGGGGTTCCTCCCAACAAGCGCTTGTTTAATGTCGACTAAGCTCGACGGTTCGGAGACTTGACGCCTCGAAACCAAAAGCTAAAGAATTGGCATCCGAGAAAAACAAACTTTACGAACAATAACTTCAACCGTTATCGTGCCCTTTTTTTGGTCTCCCTTTCTTTAGAAACGACGAATCCCAACATGACTTCATCAAAGCCACCTTTGTATCTTTATTCTTTTCCTTCCACAAAGCCTCTTTTTCCAATTCTTTCTTCTTATGATCGCTTTCATCTTCTTTCTTTTCACACATCACTCCTTTAAACAATGTGAAACAAGCTTCTTCTTCCTTACCACTTTCCTTGATCCGCACCTTCATTATGCCTTCATCTACATCCACCAACATTTTGGCGGTTTTCATGAACGGTCTGCCTAATATAATCTGCGTATACTCGTCCTCATCCAAAATCAACCGGAAATAGAAATTTATCCACTTTTATCAGCACATCCTCCACAACACCATATGACCGAGTTCTTGACTTATCCGCAAGTTCTAATGTCATGGTTGTTGATTTTATATGCTTATTTTCAAGTCTCTTCACCACGGACAACGGAATGGATTAATACTAGCACCGATGTCCACCAAAGCTTTGCATTTAAAATCATTACCTATAGTAATAGGTAAAGCTACTCTTCCCGGATCTTGCTCTTTCCGAGGAAGCACACTTTGGATGACGGCACTACATTTAACATTAAGATCAATTTTTTTCTTGTCTGTGTACCTCTTCTTTTTCATAAGTATGTCCTTCATAAATTTGGCATACTTTGGCATTTGCTCGAGAGCCTCAGAGAAAGGTACGGTTACTTGCAACCGACTAAACAACTCTAAGAATACCGCATAATGCCTATCATTCTCTTTTATCTTAGGCACAGGGGGATATGGTAATCTTTTCTGAAAAACTTCTTTCTCAAACTCTTTTCTCTTTTTCACTTATTCCTCATTTTTTTTCAACTACACCATTTTCATTCTTTTTTTCAACTTTCTCCATCACAATATAATTTTCCTTTTCGACTACCACCTCATCTTCAACATCTCCACCGATTGTTCTTCCACTTCTTGTGAAAATGGCCTTACAATGCTCTTTGGGATTTGTTTGGGTGATAGCGGAGAAGGATGGCCCCAGTTGCTTTTCGGCTAATTGCTTGGCAAGTTGCCCTACTTGAGATTCAAGATTTTTAATCGAAGCTTCCGTACTCTTTTGAGTTGCCATTGATAATTGCATGAATTGGGTGAAAGTCTCCTCCATTATTGAACTTCCACTTTGATCTTGGGGTGGTTGGTAAGGATTTTGTCTCCATCCTTGTTGATTTTGGTAGTTGCTTCTTGGTTGGTAGCCTTGTTGATTTTGGTACGGTTGTAGAGCATTTTGATAAGGAGGTCTTCCTTGATAACCTTGAGTTGGGTTTCCAGCATAATTTACCTCCTCCACAACCGGAGGACAATATCCGGTAAGATGATCTCCTCTACACAATTCACAACAAGCTACTTGCACATTCTTGCTCGGAGAGTCATGAATCTCTTTGAGTTGTTGAGGGAGCTTAGACATTTGTTTTGTCAACAACTCAACTTGTTGGGATAATAACTTGTTTTGAGAAAGTATAGCATCATTGGTTCCCAATTCCAAAACTCCCAGAGTCCTTTGAGAAGGGCTACGGTTATGGTTCCCCTGATGGTCATTTAAAGCCATCTTGTCAATTATGGCAATGGCTTCTTCGGCACTTTTGGTCATTAAGGATCCACCCGCGGTGGCATCCAATAGTGTTTTATGCACTAATTAAAGACCATTTCAGAAAATATGAATTTGAGAAAGCTCATCGAAACCATGCCCTTTACACTTTCTCAACATAGATTTGAATCTCTCCCAAGCTTCGTTGAGAGATTTATTTCCACCTTGAGTGAAAACTGCAATTGCGGTCTTTGCCTCCATGAAACGATTATGTGGAAAAAATTGTTCCAAAATTTTTTCCTCAAGTACATTCCAGTCCGTCATTATTGTTGTAGATTGGTCAAGATACCATTCCTTGGCCTTCCCAATGAGGGAATGCGGGAATAGTCTCTTAAACATTGATTCTTCTTCAGCTTCGGGTGCACCAGTTGCTCTCGCAATCTCATAGAACTTAGTCAGGTGTGTAAAAGGATCCTCATGATCCATACCAGTGAAAGGGTTCTGATATAGAAGCGAGAGGATACCAGATTTCATTTCTGAATGCCGACCATTCTGAGCATTGCGTACAAATTGTGCGGTGTGTCTTGGACTATTAGTACAAGGTCTAGAAGCAGGTGGCGGTGGTGGTGGTTCAGTCATAGTTGGCGGTAACTGTGGTATAACTGTAGAAGTTGAACTCTCGTCTCGCTCTCATCTTTCTTTGGCAAGTTGCCTCCTCCATCTTGTTCTGCCATTAGTTTTATGAGCGGTTCTTTCAATCTCGGGATCGAACAGAAGTTGGTCCGCAGGTAACTTCCCTCGCATAAAACGAAGTCTGCACACTAAACCAAACAAATCAACAAGTTCAAGAAAAAGTTAACCAGTTTAAAACTCAATAACTATTGCAATGCTCGCAATATAACAACAATCCCCGACAACGGCGCCAATTTGTTGAAATAGTTTTAGGGGGAGTGTTTTATCGTATCCACAGAGATTGTGTATATTGCTGCCGTTCGATAGTTAAAAGGGTTTCAAACTTTAATCGTAACAAAGGTTTTGGTAATTTTCAATCAGATCGTTTGCATTCGAATTTTAGAAAACAATGATAAAAAGATTGGTTTTAAAGATTTGTAAAAACATGTCAAGATTAGTTTTCGGTAATCCGTTTCGTACGTATCAACTCGACGAAGCGTGTGAACTTGTTAACAATAAATATAACCACATATCCTCTCAACAAGTTTCTCTCGAACACTTGTTGTAGGATTTACCATATTGATCCTTTGTTGATCTCTCACACAAACTACCAATATGATAACATTCAAGTTCAATATTTATGAACATCAGCATTCAAAACTATCTCTAGCCTTATGAATATTGATGGAATAAAACTTAGGTCAAATTTAAAACATTTCTCTCGATCATGAATTAAACAACATATAAACCATGTAAACAAAGTTTTTCTTCTATATATATCATCAACAAGGTTCAAAAACTTACAACCAAGATTAATACATACAAAAGAGTGGATTATCTACCGCTAATCTTGACACAAAAGTGCTTTAGCTAGCCATAGGCATGGTAGCTTGCTTGACAAGTAAGTTGCAAAGCTTTTGGAGCATCAATTTTCAAAGATTCAAGGATTGAAGCATAAAAGCTTTGAAACTAAGAAAAATAACAAAAGATGAAGTTTTTGATCTCCCAAGAGGTTTCTAGGTTACAAAGATTGTTTCTAAAAGTGTTGTTTTCAAAAATATCTAACAAACACCCTTAATACCACTTTCTGTCCAGACAAATTCGCCAGGCGAGCTATAAAATTCGCCTAGCGAAACCTTTAAGTACAACCCACGTGACAGAACAGTGCAGAGAAATCTGGGAAAAAATCTTGCATTCGCCAGGTGAATCCCTTTCGCCACACCTTCGCCCGACGAATCTTCCAGCGAAGCACTTCCAGTAGCTACTGGAATTGAGAAGTTCACTCGCCAGCTGACTCGCCAGGCATTCACCTGGCGAATCTTTCCTTCCGCCACCCATTCGCCTGGCGAATGTACTGTTTGTTCCAGACACGCGACTTTGCTCGTTTCATCGTGTTTTCTTCTGATTTTTACCGCGTCCCTTTTACGAAAAATGCTGCAAAACTTAACAAAAACATCAAAGGGACCAAAAATAGACATTGATTAAAAAATCACTTAAAAATAAGCTGTTTCGCAATCAGGCATTTGGAAAAGAGCTTAAAAATGCAGAAAATTGATCTAAAATTTATTTACAACCAGATACTTATCACATAAGTGTCAAATGATAAACACTTTTTGTTTAAAACACCATTAGTCATTAATCTAGACTTGTAGGTGTTTAGTTTACCATCACACTATGATACTTCCTTCTAAACAAGAGGAGTCCCTTGAAGATATTACTTCCTTATAAGTCTTAGGATCATCTTCAACTTGAAGAATAATAGGAATCTTACAAACAAAATTCTTACTATTTTTTTCCATTGGATAAAAGAAATAAGTTTACTATCAATTGTGTTTGGTCCTAGTTCCCTAACCTTTCGGACTCTCTTGCTTATTCTAAGTTCAGATTGTTTTTCGACATTCCATGGAGAATCTTCCTCATAAGATTATTCATTAGTGACGAACTTTCAGTTTGTGTTTTAACAATTCTGGGAGAACCTTCCTCACGAAGTTCTTTCATTTGAGGAAATCTCAATTTTTTTATCCTCCGTGATAAGGATCTCAAAATTCCACATCTCGGTATTCAATAGTTACATTAGACTCCAAATTCAGACATCTATATAAATCATGATTCATCTTTGAATAATATTTATATGTCTTATGGTAATGAGTCTCATTGAAAACAAACATATTATTCACATAGAATTCAAATCAAAATTCAATTGCATAATTTGAAATCACAAATTTTAATAAATTTGATCACTTTGATGATTAACAAATTTCTACTAGATAAATAGTTTATAATTTAAAAATATGCCTTACCATGCTCTTATTATATTTTTGAAATCATTTCCAAACAAATATAGTATCGTGAAACATAATAGCGCTTATCCTCAATCTATATAAAAAAACAGTAGCAAGAAAAACATTCCCAAAGCTGCAGAAACACTAAAGCAGACATTCAGATATGTATAGCTTGTCCGCCTACTGGAAACAATTTGATATCAAGTAAATCACTAAATCACATAACAAAACCACTTCTTGCTCCCCTTATATTTGTATTTGTGTAGATCATGTAGGAACAATGATACAAGCATTTGTCTCTGCATTTTTCCAAACCAATATTCTTGTCCAAGCGGGTATTTGTAGTATCTAGAACTTTGAGCTTTAAAGTTTGTCATTGAAACAAATTCACCACTGGTGCAGTTCATTGGAAGATTTCTACCACACCCATGGGTCAGTCCATTGAATTCCATTTTTTTAAATGTATGTGTATATATAGAATCTTTATAAAGAGACACAATGGTTCAAAGAAATTGTCAAATAATCAAGAAAATCATTTAAAAGTTACGTCCCTTAGTTGTGTCTTAAAATTGCAACTTTTCATTTGTATGCTACTGGTTTAAAATATGCAACTTTTCATTCGTATGCTACTGGTTTTATTTAAACGTTGCAAGTCAAATTCTCATTTCCAATTTTTCTTTCCTAGTATGTTTCATTCATGGGTTTCTATTTCAAATTAATTTAAAATTGTTAAAATTAATGTGTTGTAACCACCATTATCATTAGTAAGCATTATGAGAGAATTCTAATCACCATATTATAATGATTGTCTTTATTTAGATTTATAGTAGAGTTGTAATCATTAAGAATGAGAGAACCAAATAGTCCTCATCTTGATTACCAACTTATTGTATTCTCTATCAGTTTCATCTTCAAGTCTATATAAAGGCATTGTAATGCTAAGTTGAATATATGAAAAGAAAAACAGAAACAAAGAGTGTGTGGTGAATTCAGTAAAATCGGAGTGTTTTTAAGTATAATTTTCACCAGTGGAAGTTAAGTGCAAAACGTGACACAAAACTGGTTTCTTACTCCAGCACCTCTAGAATACCACCAACAGAGTGGTATCAGAGCTGCAGATCCTTGCAGCTACAGCAAAACTAACAAAAATATGGCTTCCACAAGCAACACTTCCACAACATATAGCAATGTTAAAGTTCCTTTGTTTGAAGGAGAGAATTATGATTTCTGAGCTGTTAAAATTCAGACTTTATTCACCTCGTTGGATGTGTTAAAGATTGTCCAAAACGGGTATGAAGAACCCATACCAACAGAGGCTGGAGAATCAAAAGAAAAGGCTGAAGAATCAAGCCAACGACTTGAAGAATTGAAGAAGAAGAAGATCATAGATGCTAGTGTTCTCGGGATGATTTAAAGAGGAGTCTCTATATCCATTTTCCAAGGATTATGAGAGCTAAAACATCGAAGGAAGCCTGGAGTATCCTACAACAAGAGTTTAAAGGAGACTCAAAGGTGTGAACGGTGAAGCTTCAATCTCTTAAGAGAGATTATGAAAATGAAAGAATGAAGGAGAACGAAAGCCTGAATGAATACTTCAACAGACTCTCCGAATTGGTGAACCAGATGAAGTCGCATGGTGATACGATAGAAGATCGCAGAATTGTTGACAAAATTCTGATCAGTTTGACAGCAAGATTTGACCCAATGGTGGCTGTAATAGAAGAAACCAAGGATCTATCAACCATGACAGTTCAAGGGTTAATGGGGTCTTTGAGATCCTACGAGCAAAGGTTGTTACGAGACTTTGAAAAATCAATCGAGAGTGTCTTTCAATCTAAACTCAACATTCAGCCCAACAATTCCAATACAAAATAGAGGTGAGTCTTCTAGAGGTGGCAGATTTGGAAGAGGCAGAGGAAGAAACTCACGAGGACGAGGAAGAGGCGTGAATAGCGGAAGATGGCATGAAGGAGCATCCATCAAATGGTGCAGAATTTGTAACAACAAAACTCATGACGAGAAGGACTGTTGGAAAAAAGGAAAATCGCAATGCCACAATTGCAAGAGATTCTGACACCTTCAAAAGGATTGTCGTCTTGCAAATCAGCAACATGATTCATACGCAGAGGGAGAGTCTGGTGATGGAAATTTGTTTTTTGCTTGTCAAAAAGCATTTCATGAAGAAGGTAAAAATGTTTGGTATTTGGATAGCGGCTGTAGCAACCATATGACCGAACAGAAGGAACCATTTATAAACATTGATTCTTCATTCAGCTCAAAAGTTAAATTGGGCAATGGAGAACATGTCGAAGTAAAAGGCAAAGGAAGCATTGGAGTCACCACGAAGCAAGGAAGCAAAGTCATACATGACACGCTTTATGTGCCAGAGTTAGACGAAAATTTGCTTAGCATTGGACAACTTCTGGAGCACGGCTATTCTCTAAAATTTGAGAATAGAGAGTGCAGAATTTTTGACTCAAAAGGAAGAAGTATTGTTGTTGTGAAGATGACTAACAACAGGAGCTTTCCACTATCTTTCAATTATGAGAAAAATGTAAGCATGATGGCCAGAGAAGAGAATGACTTGTGTTTATGGCACAGGAGAGTTGGGCATTTGAATTACGAAAGTCTCAAGTTACTCTATCAAAAGAAAATGGTGTATGGGCTGCCAAGAATCAAAGAAAAATCTGGGGTGTGCGAAGGTTGTGTGCTAGGTAAACACCACCGGCAACCTTTCCCAAAGGAAGGAGCCTGGAGAGCTAAACGAGCATTAGAACTTATACACACAGATGTGTGTGGCCCTATGAATACCTTATCTCATGGCAAAAACAGGTACTTTATCTTGTTTATTGATGATTTTACCTGCATGACTTGGGTATATTTCATGAGACAAAATTCTGAAGATTTTGTAATTTTTAAGAAGTTTAAAGCTTTTGTTGAGAAACAAAGTGGTAGGTTCATAAAAATATTGTGAAGTGACAGAGGGAAGGAGTACACCTCAAATGAATTTCAGAAATTTTGTGAAGATGAAGGTGTTGAAAGACAACTCACTGTTGGCTATACACCTCAGCAAAATGTTGTATCAGAAAGAAAGAACCAAATCGTGATGGAGATGGCGAAGTCTATGCTACTTGAGAAAGGTTTGCCTAAAACCTTTTGGCCCGAGGCTGTTAATACTGCTGTGTATTTGCTGAATAGATGTCCAACAAAGGTTGTATGGAATAAGACACCATTTGAAGCTTGGAGTGGAAGAACACCTTCAGTTAACCACCTTAAAGTTTTTGGGTGTGTTTGCTATGCTCAAATTCCTAAACAAAAGAGAACAAAGCTGGAGGAAACGAGTTAAAAATGTATTTTCATTGGCTAGAGTTCCATGTCGAAAGGCTACAGATTGTACAATTTGAAAACAGGAAAAGTCATCATCAGCCGAGACGTCGTATTCGATGAGAAAACCTCCAGGAAATGGGAAGAAAACAAAGAAAAAATAGTTCCTACAGTGTTGTTACAATGGAATCCAGCAGTTGGAAGTGAGCAACCAGCCCCGCGTTCACCGAGTTTCTCAAATTCACTAATTCCCTCAAGCGCATCGAGTTTGAGTTCAGCATCTCCTAGTTCAACTCCTGTAAAAATTAAAGATTTAAGTGATGTTTATTCAAGATGCAATTTCTGTGTTGTTGAACTGGAAAATTTCGAAGAATGCTATGCAGGAAGAAATAGTTGCAATTGAAAAAAACAAAACATGCCAGCTTGTAGAAAAACCAAATGACAAAGAGGCCATCGGTGTAAAATGGGTTTACAAGCTGAAGCATAATCCAGATGGGTCAATTCAAAGAGCCAAGGCCATATTGGTAGTAAAAGGCTATGCCCAACAGCCTGGAATTGACTATAGTGAAACTTTTGCCCCAGTTGCAAGATTGGATACTGTATGAACAATTATTGCAGTAGCAGCTCAGAAAGGGTGGAACCTGTACCAGCTTGAAGTGAATCATCCTTCCTAAATGGAGAATTAAAAGAAGAAGTCTATGTGCAGCAACCTCAAGGCTTTGTGACAAAAGGCCAAGAGGAGAAAGTTTACATGTTGAAGAAAGCTCTCTATGGGTTGAAACAAGCCCCTAGAGCGTGGTATAGTGAAATTGACGGCTACTTCATTCAATAGGGATTTCAAAGAAGTCAAAGTGAGCCTACCTTGTATGTGAAGCATCAAGGTAAAGATTATATCCTTCTTGTTGCCCTTTAAGTTGATGATTTGGTGTATATGGGTAACAATAAGAAAATGATTGAAAAATTTAAAATAGAAATGATGAAAAAATATGAAATGAGTGATCTTGGCTTGCTGCATCATTTTCTTGGTATTGAGGTTTACCAAGATGAATATGGAGTTTTTATTTGTCAAAAGAGATATGCTGAAAATATTTTGAAAAAGTTTGGCATGTATGGCTGCAAACCTGTTGATATTCCTTTAGTGGTGAATGAAAAATTAAAGAAGGAGGCGGAAGATTAGTAGATGCAAGCATGTATAGAAGTTTGGTTGGAAGCTTGTTTTATCTTACAACTTCAAGGCCCGATTTAATGTTTGCTGCTAGTTTACTCTCAAGATTCATGAGTAAACCAAGTCATTTACATCTTGGGGCAGTAAAAAGAGTTCTAAGGTATGTCATGGGAACCATGGAGCATGGAATCAAATTTTAGAAGAATTCTAAACTTGAAGCTAAAGGCAATTGTGATATTGATTGGGCCAGAAGTGTTGATGATATGAATAGCACTTCAGGTTATGTATTCAACTTTGGTTCAGGTGTGATCTCTTGGTGCTCAAAGAAATAAGATACTGTGGCACAATCTTCAGCTGAAGCTGAGTATTTAGCAGCTGTTTCGTTACACAACAATCACTTTGGTTGAGAAGAATACTTGAAGATATCGTAGAAAAGCAAGAAGAAAGTCTGCTGCTCCACTGTGACAATAAATCAGCAATAGTCATGGCGAAGAATCATGTTTTCCACAGTCGAACAAGACATATTAATATAAAACACCACTTTATTCGAAGTGTGATCGAGGATGGCGATGTGCAGTTAATGTTCTGCAGTTCTCAAGACCAGCAAGCAGACATATTTACGA
Organism: Lathyrus tuberosus; assembly: GCA_022829125.1. Lineage (NCBI taxonomy): Eukaryota > Viridiplantae > Streptophyta > Magnoliopsida > Fabales > Fabaceae > Lathyrus > Lathyrus tuberosus. Next base: position 10,796,120 of record JALAZF010000115.1, read on the forward strand.
AAGCACTACCAACCGGAAGATTTCATCAACTTAGAGAAGCAATGGGAGTTAAAGAACAACATATTAAGGGGGAGTGTTAAAATTAATGTGTTGTAACCACCACTATCATTAGTAAGCATTATGAGAGAATTCTAATCACCATATTATAATGATTGTCTTTATTTAGATTTATGGTAGAGTGGTAATCATTAAGATTGAGAGAACCAAAGAGTCCTCATCTTGATTACCAACTTATTGTATTCTCTATCAGTTTCATCTTCAAGTCTATATAAAGGCATTGTAATGCTAAGTTAAATATATGAAAAGAAAAACAGAAACAAAGAGTGTGTGGTGAATTCAGTAAAATCGGAGTGTTTTTAAGTATAACTTCCACTAGTGGAAGTTAAGTGCAAAATGTGACACAAAACTGGTTTCTTACTCCACCAGCTCAAGAATACCACCAACAGAGTGGTATCAGAGCTGCAGATCCTTGCAGCTACAACAAAACCAACAAAAATATGGCTTCCACAAGCAACACTTCCACAACTTATAGCAATGTTAAAGTTCCGTTGTTTGAAGGAGAGAATTATGATTTCTGGTCTGTTAAAATGCAGACTCTATTCACCTCTTTAGATGTGTTAGAGATTGTCCAAAGGGGGTATGAAGAATCTGTACCAACAGAGGCTGGAGAATCAAAAGAAAAAGGTAAAGAATCAAGCCAACGACTTGAAGAATTGAAGAAGAAGAAGATCACAGATGCTGGTGTTCTCGGGATGATTCAAATAGGAGTCTCTATATCCATTTTTCCAAGGATTATGAGAGCTAAAACATCGAAGGAATCCTGGAGTATCCTACAACAAGAGTTATAAGGAGACTTAAAGGTGTGAACGGTGAAGCTTCAATCTCTTAAGAGAGATTATGAAAATGAAAGGATGAAGGAGAACGATAGCCCGAACAAATACTTCAACAGACTCTCCGAATTGGTGAATCAGATGAAGTCGCATGGTGATAGGATAGAAGATCGCAGAATTATTGACAAAATTCTGATCAGTTTGACAACAAGATTTGACCCAATGGTGGTTGTGATAGAAGAAACCAAGGATCTATCAACCATGACAGTTCAAGGGTTGATGGGGTCTTTGAGATCCTACGGGCAAAGGTTGTTACGACACTTTGAAAAATCAATCGAGAGTGCCTTTCAATCTAAACTCAATATTCAGCCTAACAATGGTGAAAATAAGCCTCCAATACAAAATAGACGTGAGTCTTCTAGAGGTGGCAGATTTGGAAGAGGCAGAGGAAGAAACTCACGAGGAAGTGGAAGTGGCGTGAATGGAGGAAGATGGCATGAAGGAGCATCCATCAAATGGTGCAGAATTTGTAACAACAAAACTCATGACGAGAAGGACTGTTGGAAAAAAGGCAAACCGTAATGCCACAATTGCAAGAGATTCGGATACCTTCAAAAGGATTGTCGTCTTGCAAATCAGCAACATGATTCGTATGTAGAAGGAGAATCTGGTGAAGGAAATTTGCTTTTTGCTTGTCAAAAAGCATTTCATGAAGAAGGTAAAAATGTTTGATATTTGGACAGCGGCTATAGCAACCATATGACCAGACAGAAGGAACCATTTATAAACATTGATTCTTCATTCAGCTCAAAAGTTAAATTGGGCAATGGAGAACATGTCGAAGTGAAAGGGAAAGGAAGCATTGGAGTCACCACAAAGCAAGGAAGCAAAGTCATACATGACACGCTTTATGTGCCAGAATTAGACAAAAATTTGCTTAGCGTTGGACAACTTCTGGAGCACGGCTATTCTCTAAAATTTGAGAATAGAGAGTGCAGAATTTTTGACTCAAAAGGAAGAAGTATTGTCGTTGTGAAGATGACTAGCAACATGAGCTTTCCACTATCTTTCAATTATGAGAAAAATGTAAGCATTATGGCACAGGAGACTTGGGCATTTGAATTACGAAAGTCTCAAGTTACTCTATCAAAAGAAAATGGTGTATGGGCTGCCAAGAATCAAAGAAAAATCTGGTGTGTGCGAAGGTTGTGTGCTAGGTAAACACCACCGGCAACCTTTCCCAAAGGAAGGAGCTTGGAGAGATAAACGAGCATTAGAACTTATACACACAGATGTGTGTGGCCCTATGAACACCTTATCTCATGGAAAAAATAGGTACTTTATCTTGTTTATTGATGATTTTACCCGCATGACTTGGGTATATTTCATGAGACCAAAATCTGACGTTTTTGTAATTTTCAAGAAGTTTAAAGCTTTTGTTGAGAAACAAAGTGGTAGGTTTATAAAAATATTGAGAAGTGACAGAGGGAAGGAGTACACCTCAAATGAATTTCAGAAATTTTGTGAAGATGAAGGTGTTGAAAGACAACTCACTGTTAGCTATACACCTCAGCAAAATGGTGTATTTGAAAGAAAGAACAAAACCGTGATGGAGATGGCGAAGTCTATGCTACTTGAGAAAGGTTTGCCTAAAACCTTTTGGCCCGAGGCTGTTAATACTGCTGTATATTTGCTGAATAGATGTCCAACAAAGGCTGTATGGAATAAGACACCATTTGAAGCTTGGAGTGGAAGAACACCTTCAGTTAACCACCTTAAAGTTTTTGGGTGTGTTTGCTATGCTCAAATTCCTAAACAAAAGAGAACGAAGCTAGAGGAAAAGAGTGAAAGATGTATTTTCATTGGCTACAGTTCCATGTCGAAAGGCTACAGATTGTACAATTTGAAAATGGGAAAAGTCATCATCAGCTGGAACGTCGTATTCGATGAGAAAACCTCCATGAATTGGGAAGAAAACAAAGAAAAAATAGTTCCTACAGTGTTGTTACAACGTAATCCTGCAGTTGGAAGTAAGCAACCAGCCCCGCGTTCACCGAGTTTCTCAAATTCACCAAGTCCCTCAAATGCATCGAGTTCGAGTTCAGCATCTCATAGTTCAACTCCTGTAAAAATGAAAGATTTAAGTGATGTTTATGCAAGATACAATTTCTGTGTTGTCGAACTGGAAAATTTTGAAGAATGCTATGCAGGAAGAAATAGCTGCAATTGAAAAAAACAAAACATGGCAGCTTGTAGAAAAACCAAATGACAAAGAGGCCATTGGTGTAAAATGGGTTTACAAGCTGAAGCATAATTCAGATGGGTCAATTCAAAGAGCCAAGCCCAGATTGGTAGTAAAAGGCTATGCCCAACAGCATGGAATTGACTATAGTGAAACTTTTGCCCCAGTTGCAAGATTGGATACTATACGAACAATTATTGCAGTAGCAGCTCAGAAAGGGTGGAACCTGTACCAGCTTGACGTAAAACCAGCCTTCCTAAATGGAGAATTAAAAGAAGTCTATGTGCAGCAACCTCAAGGCATTGTGACAAAAGGCCAAGAGGAGAAAGTTTACAAGTTGAAGAAAGCTCTCTATGGGTTGAAACAAGCCCCTAGAGCGTGGTATAGTGAAATTGACGGCTACTTCATTCAACAGGTATTTCAAAGAAGTCAAAGTGAGCCTACCTTGTATGTGAATCATCAAGGTAAAGATTATATCCTTCTTGTTGCCCTTTATGTTGATGATTTGGTGTATACGGGTAACAACAAGAAAATGATTGAAAAATTTAAAATAGAAATGATGAAAAAATGTTAGATGAGTGATCTTGGCTTGCTGCATCATTTTCTTGGTATTGAGGTTTACCTAGATGAATATGGAGTTTTTATTTGTCAAAATAGATATGCTGAAAATATTTTGAAAAAGTTTGGCATGTATGGCTGCAAACCTGTTGATATTCCTTTAGTGGTGAATGAAAAATTAAAGATGGAAGATGGTGGAAGATTAGTAGATTCAAGCATGTATAGAAGTTTGGTTGGAAGCTTGTTTTATCTTACGGCTTCAAGGCCCGATTTAATGTTTGCTGTTAGTTTACTCTCAAGATTCATGAGTAAACCAAGTCATTTACATCTTGGGGCAGCAAAATGAGTTCTAAGGTATGTCATAGGAACCATGGAGGATGGAATCAGATTTGAGAAGAATTCTAAACTTGAAGCTAAAGGCTATTGTGATATTGATTGGGCCGGAAGTGTTGATGATATGAAGAGCACTTCAGGTTATGTATTCAACCTTGGTGCTGGTGTGATCTCTTGGTGCTCAAAGAAACAAGATACCGTGTCGCAATATTCAGCTGAAGCTGAGTATTTAGCAGTTGGTTTGGCTACACAACAATCACTTTGGTTTAGAAGAATACTTGAAGATATCGGAGAAAAGCAAGAAGAAAGTCTGTTGCTCCACTGTGACAATAAATCAGCAATAGCCATGGCGTAGAATCCTTTTTTCCATAGTCGAACAAGACATATTAATATAAAGCACCACTTTATTCGAAGTGTGATCGAGGATGGCGATGTGCAGTTAATGTTCTGCAGTTCTCAAGACCAGCTAGCAGACATATTTATGAAAGCACTACCAACAGGAAGATTTCAGCAACTTAGAGAAGCAATGGGAGTTAAAGAACAGCACATTAAGGGGGAGTGTTAAAATTAATGTGTTGTAACAACCACTATCATTAGTAAGCATTATGAGAGAATTCTAATCACCATATTATAATGATTATCTTTATTTTGATTTATGGTAGAGTTGTAATCATTAAGATTGAGAGAACCAAAGAGTCCTCATCTTGATTACCAACTTATTGTATTCTCTATCAGTTTCATCTTCAAGTGTATATAAAGGCATTGTAATGCTAAGTTGAATATATGAAAAGAAAAACAGAAACAAAGAGTGTGTGGTGAATTCAGTAAAATCGGAGTGTTTTAAGTATAAATTCCACCAGTGGAAGTTAAGTGCAAAACGTAACACAAAACCGGTTTCTTACTCCACCACCTCTAGAATACCACCAACAAAAATTTATAATAATCCATGAACAGAAACCGCGAGGCATCATTTTTTTTTAATTATACATATATATTTATAAATCCATGATACAATAAAACATAGCAAACCAATCTAAAATTCAATTAGATTACTGTTAACGATATGTTGTCATAGGAGATATGGCGATATGGAGTATATTAATAAGAAGGATACATATGTTGCTATTCTAATTGCACAGTACCGTTGTTATTAAAAACAACATGTTTACGCGAATGCATGAAACAATAATTCAAAATTTTTTCACAAGATGATGAAGGCTAGGTTTTGTAGAAACCATTTATCTTTTGTTAGAACTGAGGATGGCATTAAGGAGGATGTTTTAGAGATTAAAAGGGAGGTTTGTTACTTCTTCCAACAAAATTTTAAGGAAGCAGGGTTTTCCAGACCAATTCTAAGTGGGGTGCTCTTGAAAAGTCTTACACAAATCGATAACAGTAATTTGGATAAAGAATTCACAATAGAAGAAATCAAAGAAGCGGTGTGGAGAGTTGACGGAGAGAAGAGTCCTGGGACGAATGGTTTCACCTTTAGTTTTTTCCAAAAATGATGGGAAGTCGTTAAAGATGATGTGGTGAGGTTTGTGATTGACTTCTACTCTAAGCCCTCCTTATCAAAGGCAGTTGTTGCTTGTTTCCTTACTCTAGTCCCTAAGGTGAGCAAACCTGAATCTTTGGAGAACTGCAAGCCTATCTGACTGGTTAGTTCGTTGTATAATATTTTGTCCAAAATCCTCGCTAATCGTTTGAGGTCGGTCATTGGGAGTTTAGTTCAAAGGAACAAACTGTGTTTGTTGTTGGAAGAAGTATGTTTGAAGGAGTTGTGGTTATCAATGAGATTCTTGATTTTTCCAAGAAAAGTAAGAATCCTTGTTTTGTTATGAAAGCCGACTTAGAAAGGGCTTACGATTGTGTTAGCTGGAACTTCCTAAGGTTTATTTTGGATAAGATGAACTTTAGCCCTAAGTAGTTAAGCTGGATGGAGGCTCTTGTCATTAATGGTACTATGTCGGTTCTTGTTAACGGAAGTGCGACGAATGATTTTTCCGTTGGTAAAGGGCTTAGACAGGGTGATCCATTGTCACCCTTTCTTTTTATTCTTGTTATGGGATGTCTTAATAGCTTGATGGCGAAAGCGGGGGAAGAATCTCTTTTCAAAGGTTTTAAAGTTTCGGAGGTGGTTTCTTTCAGTCTTGTGCAGTTTGCAGATGACACTGTCTTTGTAGGGGAAGGATGTTGGGACAACCTTTGGTGTTTGAAAGCTGTGCTTAGGGGTTTTGAGTTAATTTTGGGGCTTAAGGTTAACTTCTACAAGAGTAGGATTTATGGTGTCAATCTTAGAGAGGGATTTTTGGATGCTGCTGCTTCGTTTCTGCATTGTGAGGTATGTAGTATTCCTTTCAACTTTCTTGGAATCATTGTAGGAGGAAATCCTAGGAGGGTCAAGTCTTGGATCCATGTGGTTGACAAGTTAAGGAGTGGGTTAGCTGTTTGGAAAGGCAAATGTCTTTCAATTGGTGGAAGAGTAACACTTATTAATTCTATGTTAAATGCAATTTCGGTTTTATCATTATCGTTTTACAAAGCTCCGGTAAGAATCTTAAAGGAAATCGTTAGAATTCAATCTAATTTCTTGTGGGGAGGTTTAGAGGGAAAGAAATACATTCATTGGATTAGTTGGTTGAAGGTCTGTAAGCCTAAAAGTTTTGGGGGCTTAAGTGTGAAGGATGTTGCTTCCTTCAATAAAACTCTATTGTTGAAATGGAAGTGGAGATTTCTGTGTGAGAAGGAAGCTGTGTGGTATGGGCTTCTGCAATGTAGGTATGGGCATCGTAAAGGGAATTTAGCAAAGTCAGTTTTACTTTTTGATGGCAACAAAGGTGGTAGGAATGATTCGATTTGGTGGAGGGATGCATGTCAGTTGGGTTTTGCAGAGATCAAGCAACTGATTTGTTTTCTAAGGCTGTTGGAGGGAGGCTGGGGAATGGCAATCACATATCCTTTTGGGTGAATCGTTGGTTGGGTAGTGAAGCTCTTATGGATTCTTAACCTATGTTATTTAGCAGGTCTTGTGCTAAGGAGGCTGCTGTTGCAGACTTCGGTTATTGGACTGATGAAGGTTGGTTTTGGAAGGAATTGCAGGTTTGCGAGCCTACAGATTCAGTTCTGCAAAGTGAAATGGAAAGGATGAAGGGGGTACTGAATGGTGTGATGTGTGTGCAGGGTTTGGAGGATACTTTCTATTGGTATCCAAATGCTGATGAGAAGTTCTATGTATCTTGTTGCTATGTATTGTTTACAGAGAACGAAGGGACGCATACGAACAACGTTTCTGAGTTAGAAGCTCTTCAATTTTTGTGGAGAGTGTCGTTACCGTCGAAGATTCAAGTTTTTGTGTGGAGGCTGGTTTGGAATAGAATTTCTAATATGGATCAGTTGAAGAAGAGAGGAATATATTCTCAAGTCAATAATGGAGATTGTGTTTTCTGTGGGACTCTTGTCGAAACTTCTAATCACATATTCTTGAGTTTCCCTTTCGCAAGTGAAGTTTGGGATGGAGTAGAGAAGTGGTCTGACATTCAGTTGAGTAGCAGAACCAGTTGCATAGAATCATTTTTGCTATTTGGAAGAAGTTGTAGAAAGGTGGTCGGAAATGACGTTGGTTTTGTAATTTGGGCCTTTACGGTTTGATGCATTTGGTGTAGGAGAAACAACTTCATTTTTAGGAACTCTCACTCAAGTGTTGTAGATGTAGTGTGTACTATTAAGCAGCAAGTTTAGAGATGGTTAGGTTCCCATTCTTTATTGGTGAACCCTTGTACCTTTTATGATTGATATCACTCTCCTTTATGTTGTATTAAGTTGTAACTTCTTCGGTAGTTTTGTTGTAAAGGTTTGAGTACCCCTTGTACTCCTTTAATTCCATTGCTTTTTTTAAAAAATATTGTTTCTAAATTTTTTTCTTCTGCATGCTAAATAAACAGATTGATGCAAAAAGTGAATATTACAGTTATATATTCTGAATATTATAACGATCACCATTTTATTTATTTCTAATTCAAAATATTTTTCATATTAATTAATCATTATAAAAAAATCATTACCAAGATTATCTTATTCTAATACCAACTATTAGAAAATATCAATTTGAGAAAATATTAATTTGAGATCTTGATATGATGACTGTCACACTATTCTAATTTCTATGAAAAACAGTAAAACATACCCGTATTCATAATAGTGATTATTTTGTGTTCAGAATGTATTCACGACACAACAGTTCATTCTTCGATACTTTAACCAAAAACCTCGATTGCCATTATTTGCAATACTTTTAAGATTTTTAGAAAATTAATAAAAACCGAATGGATCAAGGTTAGAATCGTGAACGCAATCACTTTCCTTAAAAGTATTTCGAGCACTCTCAAATGTCTTAAAGTTAGAACGCAGGAGTACACCGGATAATTTAGCCTTATATCGAATTTGCGCAAGACCAACTAAAATTCGATTATGTAGCGAAGAGTGTCTGGAATTTTGTACAAGAGGATATTTGGTTTGTGATGTCTTTTATGAATTCCGGAATGAGGTATTTACAAGTTTGCGACCCTTGATGAAACAACACCTTTTAATCAAAAGTTGCATTATTTTCAAGCATTGCCTATGTTCATTCCAAAGCAACACTTCACGAAGTATTGTATATTTTGAATTAGAAATTCAAACTTTCAGTAGCCCGAGACAAATTTAACGACAACTTCTACTGGTGGATGTTTAGTGCAAAAACTGACCAAAATTTCCTTCAGAGAGATTAAAGGCAAATTCCACTGGTGGATTTTTAGTGTAAAATTGACCAAAATTCCTTCAGACAGATTTGAAGAGAATTTCCACTTTTTTATATGGGACACTTTTATCCTCTTTAACTTTGTCATATTTGAACACACCCATGAGTATTAATTGTCCATTAATTTCCAACACGTAGTTCTTATATGTTGGTGCATTAATCAAAGAACCTACATTACATTACACATATCTAGAAATTTAGTATATTTTTGTTCGTTTATTTGTTTCAACGGTGATACTTTATGAGTGTCTTCAATTTGTAGGATATTTTAATACTAATTTACAGTATCGTGATTCTTGTTGAGTATTATCCTCCATAATACATAGTGACTTCGAAAAAATTTTCTTAAATTCTGACTACAACAATTGTTTAAAGAATGATAAATTATTATTAGAAAATTCATTTAATTTGAATAGAACGAAGTTAGAAACGTGAACGGATTCTTTTACACCAACAAATGTTTTTGTAGGGTAAGCTCACTCTCTTAAGTTTTTTTTATGTGGACTGTTTTATGCGGTCCAATCTCATTTGTCAAGTGAATAAAATTGATTTTTAATCTCTAAAACAACACAACAAAGAAGCAAATAATCAAGGATTTTAGAGAAAAAATATTAATAAAGAAGAGGAAAAGTTAAACTTTCGCAGCCATGGCTGCTGAGAAAAAATAATAAACGATGGAGTTCGACAAGTTAAACGATGGAAGGCTGAGAAAAAATATTCTTTATAAATATTCTTTATAAATACTAGAGAAAAAATATTAATAAAGAAGAGAAAAAATAATAATAAAGAATTCTATTATAAAGAATTTGGATACATAGTATCTAAGGGATATGGCCCAACTGGCGGATAGAGTTCGACAAGTTAAACGATGGAAGGCTGAGAAAGCTAGAATGAACAAAAGTAAGAAAGAACGGGTGGCTTACATCGACATGGATAACAATGACCTGGAGTCAGATATCGAATATAACCTTGTCAAAGAAAACAAGGTTGATTTGGCCGAGTTGAAGCTAGGACCCTCATATGTGTGTAAACTTCTTACACTAGCAAATGGGAAGAACCCTTCTGAACCTGAAAAGAGTGATAAATTCCCCAAGAAAACGTATACTTTTGATGTGACCAAATGTGACAAGATCTTTGATTTGTTGGTTGTAGATAGCCAAATTTTAGTGCCACAATTAGAACAAAGAAAGAAAAGAGGTATTTGTAAATATCATAATTTTTTAGGGCATAAAACTTCACAAAGTTTTCTTTTCAAGGATCTTGTCCAAAGTGCTTTGAATGATGGAAGGATGAAATTTTCCAAGGGTAAAGCGCCCATGAAGATAGATTCTGATCGGTTGTAGGTCAAGAAGGCAAGTTATGTTGAACCTGTGGAGATTAACATGGTTGAGATTACTGAAGATTTCGATATGGAGGCTAAATATGAGGTTGTCGAAGGCAATGAGAATCAGAAAGAATTTGTCTAAACCATAGATATGAAGGGTTTGCTCAATTTCTTTCACCGTTATAAGGCTAAGGATTCAGAGGTGATGCTTTGTCCAAGGTGCGATGAAATTTTTGACAAGAAGGCTGCTAAGAAGGTGGAAATGCTCGATAGGTGTCCCGGAAGGAGAACTGAAAAAAGAATATACCTTAGTTCTACATTGACAAAAGGGGAGTTAGAAGAGGCAACAATTTTTGACTCATCAGAGTGGTAAGCCTAGTACTTATGTGCCGACATCCAATGCTCCTCAAGGGAAATGGGTGCGGCCGGCTGACAAGGAGGAATTTGGCCACCAGAAATGGAGAAATTTTGAGATGGGTAGAGATTCTTCACTGACGTATAGAGAGAAGTTTGAGGTATCGAAAAAAAGCTTCTACGGTCCCAAGTGTCATACCCTAAATTTTGACCACTAAGATTTCCCATCATTGTGTAAATCATCATCACAATATGGATGAACCATTGGCCTCCCCAAAGATGGGTGAGCATCCACTACAATCAGACTTAGGGTTTCAAGCCCTCTCAGAGCTCTTAGACAAAGGATCAATCAAGGAATGACATGATCTTCAACTTGTCTAACCTCTCAAACATCCACAATGGATCAAGAGGACTCCCACATCAGGGATCAAGTACAAGGTTGCAGCATTCCAAATGGATTAAGCCTCAAGATCGCCAGTGTCACCAAATTAGGGTTTGGTCAACCAGGGCCTCCAGATGGAAATTTTCCTCTAGGAATGAGCCAATGCTTCGAAGCATAACCTATGATGCTCCAAGGGACATCATGGACCCAATCATCAAGTTAATTTAGCCTTAGGGGATGCATTCACTAAAAATCAGGAATTAGGGTTTCTTGACCTAATTCACCCCTAAGTTGACTTTTGGGACAAATAATGAGCCAAGACCTCAAGAGATGATTTGAGGGTCTCTAATAAACTACATTGATCCATTTGCAACAATGGATTGATCCAAGGAGCTTGATCAACAAGTTTCAAATTCATCAGAACCACAATTAGGGTTTCGCGGGAAAAGTCAGCTGTACCTGTGACTTTTGACCAAGACATGCTCCCAAACCCTAGGACATGATTCAATACACCCTATAACACCTATGAAATCAATCCATCAAGTTTAATTTAGGTCAAGGACTTGATTTCATAGAGGATCGCACAGTTTGGAATTCATCTGACAAAAAGTCAACTGTGCACAAAAGTCAACTTTGACTTTTTGAGATTTTTCACAATTATGGTTCTTTGACCCTAAAATGATGTTAATGTGTGATTGGAATCATCATTCATCAAGAAAAATCAAGAAAAGTTGGATAACTTGTAAAAGGGGTAACCATAAAGAAACTTAGAAATTTTCAAAGTTATGGAACAAAGTGGCTAGGGTACCAACTTTGGAGGATCATAACTCCTAAACCACAAAGCCATTTTTCCCCATCCAAAGCTAGATTTGTAGCTCTCATGGCACTATACAAAAGCTTCAACTATACCTCATTCCAATTCATCATGGATTTTGAGTTATGGAATGATCAAAATCACAAAAAGTGAAAATGTCACTTTTTTCCAACACTTAGTGAAATTTTCACTAAGTCAGAATCTGCCTTACTTTTTTCCAAATGTAGGGGAATTTTTCACTTGGATCCAAAAAGTATCAAAACCAATTATGATCAAACAGTTGTTGTATCATATGAGGGATTTCCAAAATGGCCAAGAACTCCATCAAATTCCACTTGGGCCATGAGATATGACAATGCCAATATGCCTTGCTGCAAACTGTCATGGCAAGGCAGATTTTGGAGTTTTGCTCGATTTGCTCAAATTTTGCAAAGGGCAAGCAACTCTATCCATCTGAACACCTCAAGGGGGGACCAAGGAGGAACCAACTCTGATCCCAAACCTCCCAAGTCTTTGGAACTAAAAATAGCATGCCAAACCTAGAAATGCCTAAAAGAGGGACAAGACTCCAATTTTGGATTGGAGCATTCAATGCATACACCAAGGTGGCATGGACTGAGCCATTTCCAACTAAATTCAGTCAAGACTTATCCAAGACCAAGGGAACCAGCAGCCTGTGCCTTAACCTCTAGTCAATGGCTAGAGGAGACTTGGATTTTCATTGCTCAACATTGGCCAAACCTATGCAGCAGTTGCCATTCACTATTCCTTGCAAAAAAAACTTGCTCTGCTGTAAATATAGCGCATTTGTGATCAGTTTGAGTACACCAAAGCCATCAAACAGATGCTTTCCTCAAAATCTCTTCTTTCACTCCAAAATTGCCTTCCAAAGAAAGTCACTATCGGGTATTGAGTTTGAGAGCTATTCCAACCAAACCAATCACACACACACACACACACACCTCATAAACATCATATAGAAGTGATCCAAACACTTAAACAACATCTGGAACACTGATTTCTCAGAATCACCAGCCATCTGCTCAAGGTTTTAACCAAGTTGCAGTTGGGATACCATCTTCAGTTCCAGATTATTTCCATTCATTCCAAGCATCCAGACACACTCCATAGCACCTAGGGAAGCTGTCCATATCCTTGGAACCAAGTTGTAACACCTCTAACACAAAACACGATCACCAACTGCAAGAGGTAAGCATGAGTTCTTCTAACTCTATGATCCATGCATTTTTTGCTGCACAATAATTTGGCCACATGTTCATAATCATGCATAGAATGTTTTCCCTCAATCAATTACTTTGTTTGAATCGTGTATGGAATTTCTGAACCTTCATGCAAATTTTAGGGTTCTTGAGGTTTCTCTTTGATTTCTTATTCCATGTTTAAAATAAATGAAATTAAAGACCATAAACATGATCGTGAGGTTGAAACGAGTAGATTGATATAGATTGCATGATACAATCAAGTATTCAGAGATTGGATAGTGTAATACCCTAATTTTTACCTCTAAGATCCCACATGTCATTTGCATTTTTGCATACCACAAACATGATCACACATTTGGTTCCCTCTTTGACAGGATTGTGCCTTGCAGGGATCTTTGAGTCTGTGTACGTTTGATTTGTTTAATTTGTTTATATTGTATTAACCATTAATTAAAATCCAAAAATATTTTGTTTCCTTTCACTAACATTTTCAGGGGAAGAACAGGTTAAAAATACCAAAAAAATCAGTCCCGCAGCTCGAATGAATTCCATCTGAACAAAGTCAAAGTTGATCCGTAATTAATTCAAAAAATTACTTGATCAAGAGTTTCCAAGATTTAATTGATTTTTATTCAAGAGACTCCAAGGTTCATGTGTTTATTTCCATGCCTTCTTTGACACAAAATGCTCATTTTTCACAAATTTTGCACTGAGTATCCGGTTAGCAGATATGCTGTAACCGGTTACCATCGTGAAAATTTGAAAAATGGTGGCAAATTCAAATTCAGAAATTGGCACCAATCTCAGCCCTTGATCACATTTGGAATATTCTAGGCCACTTCATTTTAATTCCCTACATCACTTTGATCATTTCCCACCATGTACCATCACTAATCACCACTCTTTTGTGATTTCCCTCCAAATTTGAATTCCAATCCTAATTTTGATCATCCAATCCTAATTCCAAACCACCAAATTTCCAAGCCTAAACTCTATAAATAGAGGCTTCATTTCATTCATTCTACAAGCTTTTGATAGCCAACAAATCCCTTGCAATTTCTCTCCCCAAACCACAAATTCACCAAAGCTCTTCTTTATTCTTTTGAAAGTTAGTAAGAATTCACATTGATTCTTGCTTAACTTTGAGCTAAACCTTCATCATTTCTTATTTTGTTCATCAATCACAGTAGATCAAGGTTTTGGAGGGTAGACCTTGCTGCAATTCAAAGGAATTTTCAGATTTGGAGTGGTAATTCATCTTCCACCATTGTTAAAGCTTCATCTTCATCTTCCATAATGTAGATCTTTGGAGATCCTTGTTGCTTGATCCTTTGGATCTTGTGATTGTGTTTAATTGCTGGTTTTGGCTGTTATTTTACTTTAAATTTCGTGCAATTTCAGTTTTATGATCATAAGGTGTTTGTAAAAAGTTTTGGAAATGGATCATGCTGAATTTTGCACATTTTTCTGCATTCTGGTGCTGTGTAACCGGTTAGCAGATATGCTGTAACCGGTTACTTCGACACATAATGCAATTTTTGCTTTGTTTTTGGGACTGTTTTGGTTCCTTTTCCATTTTCTTCTATTTCCTTTGTTCTTAGCCTTAGATCACATATTTTTGTGGTTTAATTTGGCTTTCTCTTCATCTATTTCTCTTTTCTTTTGATCGATGAAAGTCTAAAAGATCCTGGAATTCCGTTGATGAATTTCGATCAAGACTAGATCGTTACTAGTTTTTTCTTTTCGTGCAGTATTGCTTTCAAATGACGATCTACATATCGTTCATCTAGCATATATTAGCACAAAGAGTTATTGATCGGCCTCATTGTAGGGTAATTACTCCGTAAATTACTAGGCGATTTCTTAACATAGCGCAATATTTGTCCCGTATCGGAAAACTATCAAGAATGGTTGATTATTTGTCTTATGGTTCAAAACTCATGAAACTTGTTGTTAGGAGGCTTTGGTCTTATCAATCCTCTAATGAGTTTCATCAACCTTAACCTAAGTGCAATTATTCAATTGTTATTGATCACTAATACTAACTAATCACTAACTTACTAACAATACTTTGTATTAATTTTGTTTATGTTTCCTTCTCGCTCCTTATCTCTTTTATTTTTTATGCTTCATTTCATATCATGTTTATGCTTCCGCAATTTTTCCTTTGTCTGTTGGACACATGTTTATGCTTATACCTTTTTCTCTTTGTCCACTTGGACCAAAAACATTAATAAAAGGCCAAAACCATAAAAAATTTAATTCTCCTCATTTTGGACTATTGGTTACTATCCTATGCTTTGGAGTAATCTCTCTCTGGACCTCTTTTGAAGTAATATTGGACTTATGGACTTAGAATTAGGACTTCTTATCCCTTTGCTTGGAGTATTGATTGAAGACTTACCTTTATTTGGCCGATTTGCTTAAGGATGGAATTCTTTTAATGTTGCTTTGAAGTGGCTCCATTTTGGTTAGATCCTTCTTTTCCCTAGCTTTTATTTTATGCACTAGGATAGTCACTTCTTCACCTCCCCATTCTTAAATTTTCAAAATCCTCTCCCTTTTTCAAAACCTTCTGGTTTTCAACTTAAAACCGCTTTCATAATAAAACCTTGACTTTTGTCAAGTTACTTTTAAAATTTTCTTTTCTTTAATAAATGTCAATCTATCTTAACCATACTTTGACCGTTTCATGAAAACATAAAAAAAAATGAAACTCACTCAAATCTTTTGTGCTTTTATGCACCTTTTTTTTTCTTTTAAACTCTTTTTCATAAGTTTAGGCATGATTCATTTCTTTAAGCAAAATTATTCGCTTAGAAATGACGACTTGTCTTTACACTTAAAAATCAATCAAAACCAACAAAGTTTTGTTCTTTGTATCACAGACTACGGGGTTTTGATCCTACATTGCACATCGTGGGTACGTAGGCATGAGACGATAAGTTTCTCCAAACACAAAAATCTTAAATAATAATTCTCCTCTCATCTCCTCAATCTCTTTACAAGCAAACCATTTTCAGACCAAAAAGCGGTAGATATTTCAAAGGGTTCCTATAGAGTACTATAGACGTTTTGGGTGCTAACACCTTCCCATTGCGTAACCAACCCCCATTACCTATTCTCTGTTTGTTCTTGTTGTTTTAGAACTCTTTAGGTTTTGTTCGCTCTTTTTCCTTTCCCTTTGTGGATAAAATAAAAGTGTGGTGGCGACTCTTGCTTATTTTTGAGTTAAGTTAATCAATGGCTTACACTCATAAATTTCCCCGCTACAGAAAAGTGGTGACTCTACTGGGGATGATCTCTGGTTGAGGGGTTTAGCCTACTTTGATTTATTTACTGCTTTTTGCTTGATTTGCTTGTTACTTGTTTATTCTGTTTGGGAGTTCCTCTGTGTGTGAGATAGGTCCTATACCCGGACCAGAGTGCACTTTGAGATAGGAGGATAGTATAGTTAAGGGAACTTTGAAGGAGTCAAATCCTGAAAAAGAAGAACTTGAGAATATATCCGCTCGGTGGTTGCCTCTTTGGAATTACTGATGTCGATCGAGCGATCGAGAAGGCATTACTTTTTCCATAGAAGCCTATAACACTGAGGACCATAGTAACCCTTAACCCATCTTACCCTTTTTAGGATCGTAGCGCGGAAGCTATGAAGATGCAAATCTGACTTAGCTGTCACGCGATGCTACACTCAGGTTAGATTCTCTTGAGGATAACTACCAACCTCCGAGCAAATCGGTGTGCTGGTGTGTCTGATAGTGGATTGTGGACCCTGGGCACTTTGTTAGAACCACTGTTTTCTGCAGGTACAATGAAGACAAAACCTTAGTACACACCTTTGTGGGATTGGTTCTTACCTTCGGCTTCATGCTCGTGACTTGAACCTTGACCCGTGTGCTTTGTGTGATCTTGTTTGTGGGTGTTGCATCCATGCACTCATGCATTCATGAGCATTCTTTTGGAAGGTTTCAAGGAACTTAAAGGCATTATTCTAAACATTGCAGGTACTTTTGTTATGGATTTTGGAAGGATAAGTACAAATAAGTACACTTTCAAGAGTCCTAAATTAGAGGGTTTGAGAGAGCTAGTATCTTTGGTTGCTGAAACCAAGAAGCTCGAGTCCAGATATGGAAGGCTTTTGTCTCTCTTGAAGGTTGATATGGCTGAAGGATTGCTTGCTACTTTGGTTCAGTTCTATGACCCTTTGCTTCATTGTTTCACCTTTCCTGATTATCAGTTGGTACCTACGCTAGAGGAGTATTCTCTCCTGCTTGGTTTGCCTGTTTATGGTCGGATTTTCTCTGGTTTGGACCCCGCTCCCGAGCATGATGTTATTGCGAAGGCTACTCACTTGAAGGTTTCCGAGATTAAGGCTCGCATGGATACCAAAGGAAAGATTCTTGGGTTACCCGCTAAGTTCTTGATGGATAGAGCTCATCACTTTGCTAGTATGAAGAACACAGTTTCTTTTGAGGCTATTCTTGCCTTACTTATTTATGGATTGTTCCTCTTCCCTAATGTTGAGAACTTTGTCGACATCAACGCTATTCAGATCTTCTTGATTGGGAATCCAATTCCCACTTTGCTTGCCGATGCTTACCATTCTATTCACCTCAGGAATTTCCATGGTGAAGGGATAATTATCTGTTGTGCGCCTTTGCTTTACAAGTGGTTTATTTCTCACTTGCCGAAGTCTGCAGCTTTCTGGAATCTCAAGGATGGTTTATTTTGGTCGCGAAAAATTATGTCTCTCACTCATTCTGATATTGATTGGTGTAGTCGTGTTCCTTCTGGAGCGATGATTATTGATAGTTATGGTGATTTTCCCAACGTGGCTCTTCTTGGTACAAAGGGAGGAATCAGCTACAATCTGGTGTTGGCTCGTCGTCAGTTGGGATATCCTTTGCGAGAGGTACCGAAGAACATCCATTTGGCCGGTCTCTTTTTCAAGGAAGAAGAATCTCAGGTTGCTCTCAAAAGAGAAATTGTGGAAGCTTGGTGCAACATTCGTAGAAAAGGAAAGGAAAGTTTGGGAAATCCGAATTGTGTCTCTTCGGAACCTTACCTCCAGTGGGTTAAAAATAGAGCTATTACTTTGAACATGCCTTATAAGCATCAGGAGCCTTTATCTCCAACTGATAAGAAGCCTATTCTCTACTTTATGGAAGGCACAGAGAAGCTTCAGATCGCTTTGGCCGAGATGCAACAAGAGAGAGATGCATGGAAGAACAAGTATCAGATTGTTGAGTTAGAGAATGCAAGACTTCAAGAGCACTTCAAGAAGAAGAATGAAGATAAAGTTACAAACAAGAAGAGAAAGGCGCAAGAGGATTTAGTTTCCTCTCACATTCAGCCAGTTTCCGATATTCCGAAGAGTTCAGAATCTCCTTGGAAATTGATCGTCGATAAGTTGCTGATTGAGGAGACTCAGATGCAGGCCCGCATCAAGAAGCTGGAAGATAGAGCTGGGACTTCTTCTCATAGGATTCTTTAGGGATTTAGTTTTCTTTATTCTCTTTTGTTTTGGGATTCTTGAATTTGTACTTCCGAGATGTAATTTTTTCCATCATTAATGAATGAGATTTTGGTATTTCAGATAACAATGTTTTTAATATGCCTTATATTTCCTTGAAACTTTGCATTTGCATCTTGCACATCAAGCATCATCTTTTGCATTTGTTTCTTGCCTTTTCCAGGTGTCTTATTTGTTTCCTTTGGTCTTCATTCAGCCAAGCTGTCGCACTAGTATAATACTCGAGTTAATCTGAAGAAAAAGATGGATCAATTGCAACAACAGAACCGTGAGCTTCGTGAAGAAGTATCAACTCTAAAGGATGGTTTGGAAAGACTCACTGCTATGATGGAAGCAATGGTTGCTGCTCAGAATCAACCTCCTCCTCCTCCGCTTTCAACACTTGTGCAAAGGACAATCATTTCTGAGATTGTCTCTACGCCCATCTCTGTGGCACCTGCTAGTGTTCCTCAGTACTCCATGCCTCCTGGCTTCCCCTGGGGCATGCCTCATAACTTTGTTCTTGAGGGTTATCAACCACCACCACCACCTCCTGAAATTCCAGTTGTTCCTACAGTTCAACCTGTGATGACTGTACCACCGCCTGTGGTTCATGCTGTTCCTTTTGGTGAAGAGCAGATTTTCCACACGGCCCCAAGTGAGAATGCCAGCGCTTATGATAGAATGGAAGAGATTCAAGACCAGTTTGTGGAAATTCAGAAAGAAATCAAAGCTCTGAGGGGTAAAGAGATGTTTGGAAAGAATGCTCATGAGTTATGCTTGGTTCCTAATGTGAAGATCCCGCATAAGTTCAAAGTCCCTGACTTTGAAAGGTATAAGGGTAATTCTTGTCCGATGAGTCATTTGACTATGTATGCTCGTAAGATGTCGGCTCAGAAGGATAATGATCAGCTGCTCATTCACTACTTTCAAGATAGTTTGTCCGGTGCTGCTTTGAAATGGTATATGGAACTCGACAGTACTAGAGTTCGCACTTTCGAAGATTTGGGTGAGGCGTTTGTGAAACAGTATAAGTATAATGTGGATATGGCTCCTGATCGTGACCAGCTTCGGGAAATGGCTCACAAATATAAGGAAACATTCAAAGAATACGCGCAAAGGTGGCGCGAGATCTCTGCTCAGATCAGCCCTCCTTTGGATGAGAAGGAGATGACAAAGATTTTTCTGAAAACTCTGAGTCCTTTCTATTATGAGCGTATGATTGCTAGTGCCCCGAGTGATTTCACTGAGATGGTTAATATGGGGATGAGATTGAAAGAGGGTGTCCGTGAGGGACGTTTTTCAAAAGATGGCAATTCTACTGGAAGTTCCAAAAAATATAGTGGAGGATTTGCCAAAAAGAAAGAAGGAGAGACCAATGCCATTTCTCAAGAAATGTATAGAAGATCTCATGATAGGAATAATCAGTGTCAGCAACATGTTGCATCTGTCACTCCTGTTATTAGTTCAGCTCCTGTTGTTCAGGAAGCTCCTGCTCAACAACTACGTTCTAATCAACCAAACAATCAACGGGGCCGTTTTCAGAAGGATTTTGATCCGATTCCGATGACATATACAGAATTGCTTCCTTGTCTAATTAAGAAGAATCTTGTTCAGACCCGTCCACCGCCTGCTGTTCCAAAAGATTCACCATGGTGGTATAAGCCTGAAGCTCATTGTGCTTTCCATCAGGGAGGAGCTGGGCATGATACTGAGAATTGTTATCCATTAAAGATGGAAGTGCAAAGGTTGGCTAGAAGTGGTATTTTGTCTTTCGAAGATTTCAATCCTAATGTCTAATCGAATCTGCTGCCTAATCACGGCAAGGCATCTGTCAATATGGTTTATGGTTTCCCTGACACATTCAAAATTTTTGATATCCGTTGGTTCCGAAGATCTCTTGTGGAAATGCATGCACTTTTGAGTGAATACCATGATATTGATCATGACTATGCAGCTTGCTGTATCTGTTTTGTGAATCCTTGTGGTTGTGTGATAGTGAAGAGGGATATTCAAAGGATGATGGATGAAAATTTAATTGAGGTCACTGCTAAAAGAGATGAATATCAGAATGAGGTGAATGTTATTGAGCCACGCGTTAATATTCCTGAGCGAGTTGTTATCTCTTTTGACAGTCAGAAGATCGCCGTTACGCCTCTGGTTATTCGGTTGCTCGGCCCGGTGCCCTATGAATCTGACAAAGTTGTTCCGTATAAGTACAATGCTACCATGGTAGAAGATGGTAAGAAAGTGTCCATTCCTTCTTTGTCTTCTGTGGTAAGCATCGCGGATGTGAGTAGAGTGACCGGAGTGGTCGAGTTTTTTCTCCTGAGCCTCCAAAGATTGTGGAGAATGTTATTACCGGCAAACGAACTCAAGATGAGAGTAATGTCGATGTTTCTAGTCAGTTCAGTGGTTCGAAGGCTTTTGAGGATGAAGTGTTGAAATTGATCAAAAAGAGTGATTACAGTGTTATGGATCAACTCTTGCACACCCTGTCCAAGATTTCAGTGTTGTCCTTACTGATGAATTCTGAAGCTCATAGGAAATATTTGCAGAAGGTATTGGAACAAGCATATGTTAAGCATGATGTGATTGTTAATCAAGTTGATGGCATTGTTGCCAACCTCACCGCATGTAATAATTTGAGCTTTTGTGATGAAGAGTTACCCGAGGAGGGGAGGAATCATAATTTGGCTTTACATATCTCCATGAACTATCAAGAAGATGCGCTTTCCAATGTGTTGGTTGATACTGGCTCTTCTTTGAATGTGTTGCCAAAATCTACTTTATCAAGGCTTTCTTACCAAGGTCCTCCCATGAGGTATAGCGGGGTTGTTGTTAAAGCTTTTAATGGATCTCGAAAAACTGTGATTGGAGAAGTTGATCTTCCGATCAAAATAGGACCATGCTTCTTCCAAATTACTTTTCAAGTAATGGATATTCGTCCTGCTTATAGTTGTCTGCTTGGCCGACCCTGGATTCATGAGGCTGGGGCAATGACTTTGACTCTTCATCAGAAGTTAAAATTTGTTAAGAATGATAAGCTAGTAGTTGTTGGAGGTGAGCAAGCGATGCTGGTGAGCCACCTTTCATCCTTTTCGTATGTTGATGCTGATGAAACTGTTGGAACTCCGTTCCAAGCCCTTTCTATTGATGATAAAGCTGTTAAGAAGAATGAGTTACCCATGTCTTCTTTGAAACATGCTCTTCATGTGTTAAAGACTGGTCAATCTGACGGTTGGGGCCGAGTCATTGATGTGGTTGATAACCTGGGAAAAACTGGTTTAGGCTTTACGCCTGGTACAGTCAGAAGAGATTTGAAGAGCATTAATGAGACCTTTCACAGCGTCGGATTCATCCACAAGGATCACTCTACTGCTGCCATCATTGAAGAAGATGAAGAGGAAGAGTTTCCCAATTTTGTGACACATGGACAAATCTGCCAGAATTGGATAGCTGTTGATGTTCCTACTTTTGTTCATATTTCAAAGTAATTTGTTTTTGTTTCTTTCAAAAATCCTTTCGCTCTGCCCAAGATGAAAGTGAATTTGTGAGGGCTTTGTTTCAAATTTTATCATCATTAATAAAATGTTATTTTGTTTATCCA
Organism: Lathyrus tuberosus; assembly: GCA_022829125.1. NCBI lineage: Eukaryota > Viridiplantae > Streptophyta > Magnoliopsida > Fabales > Fabaceae > Lathyrus > Lathyrus tuberosus. The sequence goes on from JALAZF010000115.1 coordinate 10,818,100, forward strand.
TATTATGTTTCCCCTTTTTTCTTTATTTCTGAAAAATGGTAATATAAAAAACCAAAAATAATAATGTGGTATTTGGTTTTATCTGCATAATACATGCACTTCTTGTTCATATTCTAAAATCAAACATAAATCATTGTGCAGATTGATTGATAAACCCATTGAAAACAATGACCCTATGCCCCCTCCCAACTTTGAGTTCCCTGTGTTTGGAGCTGAAGAAGAGAATATTGAGGAGATTCCAGTTGAAATTTCTCGGTTGCTTGAGCATGAGGAAAAAGCCATTCAGCCTCATGAAGAGCCGGTGGAATTGGTGAATTTGGGTTCAGATGATGATGTAAAAGAAGTCAAGATTGGGGCACTGCTTCAGTCAAATGTTAAGAAGAGGGTTGTGGAACTTCTTAGAGAATATGTTGATGTGTTTGCTTGGTCTTATCAAGACATGCCTGGTCTTGATACTGATATTGTGGAGCATAGATTGCCGCTGAAGCCAGAATGTCTGCAAGAATAAAAAAAATAATTAAAAAAAATAAAAAAAATGAAAAAAGAATGAATGAAAAAAGAGTAAAAAAAAGAAGAAGAAAAAATGATGATGAGTCGTTTTGGTGGCTATTGACTATTTTACCAAGTGGGTTGAAGAGACATCATATGCCAATGTGACCAAGCAAGTAGTGGTCCGGTTTATCAAGAACTAAATCATTTGTCGGTATGGTGTTCCGAGCAAGATTATCATTGATAATGGGTCGAATTTGAATAACAAAATGATGAAGGAATTATGCGATGAGTTCAAGATTGAGCATCATAATTCTTCTCCTTACAGACCTAAGATGAATGGGGTTGTTGAAGCTGCTAATAAGAATATCAAGAAGATTGTTCAGAAGATGGTTGTTGCTTACAAGGATTGGCATGAGATGCTCCCTTTTTCTTTGCATGGGTATCGTACATCCGTCCGCACTTCAACAGGGGCAACCTCGCTCTCTCTTGTTTATGGTATGGAAGCAGTGCTCCCGGTGGAGGTTGAAATCCCTTCTATGAGAGTTTTGATGGAAGCTGAATTGTCTGAGGCTGAATAGTGCCAACGCAGATATAACCAGTTGAATCTGATTAAGGATAAAAGAATGACGGCCTTGTGTCATGGCCAATTGTATCAACAAAGAATGAAGAAAGCTTTTGATAAGAAGGTTCGACCTCGTGTGTTCAGAGAAGGCGACCTCGTGCTCAAAAAGATCTCGACTTTTACCAATGATTCTAGGGGCAAATGGACTCCTAATTATGAAGTCTCATATGTTGTTAAGAGAGCCTTCTCTGGCAGTGCATTACTTCTTACAACTATGGATGGTGAAGAGTTCACTCGTCCTGTGAATGCCGATGCAGTCAAGAAATACTTCGCCTAAAAAATAAAAAGAACAGCTCGCTAAGTTGAAAACCCGAAAGGGCGGCTTAGGAAAAAATGAGCGTCTCGTGGGCTGAAAACCCGAAAGGGTGGTCCAGGCAAAAATTAGAGACAAAAACAGAAATAATCATCCCGGTAGGTTGAAAACTCGAAAGGGCAATCTAGGCAAAAGTTAGGGATTATGGCAAGTAACTGCATCTGGCCAGTCTTGATCGTTGAAAGCAACATTGTCTATCAAGGATTCTGCTTCAATCATCCTCAGCTGAAGTTTTGGGCACAATGGAATTCAAAGTTGTTAGGGAGAATAGTGGTCATTGTATTTCAATGTAACCCTTTCCATGTATTTACCATTTTTCAAACTTTGTAATGATCCATGGAGTTACGCCTTTTGCGGACTTCCATTCTATTAATAAAATTTGGGCCTGTGTCCCTTTGTTTGCAATCCTTATTTTGTTTTTGTTTGCAAAATATCATTTATTTTTTATGTTGATTTTTGAAACAAAATGTGAATAATTGATTTAAATTTTTGAAAATTATAAAAACATTTTCCTTTGAGTTATGAATGTGAAAAGGAACATCAATGGTTATTCCAAGGATGGTAGGATCGATGTTTTCTTCAGCAGGGTTCGTTCTCGCTCCTTTGGCAGAATTCATTGACAGCTCCCCGACAGAGTTTGTCGATATTTCCCCAGTAGAGTTTGTTGATATTTCCTTGGTAGAGCTTGGTCCTATGAATGTGTTTAGTTGTTGACAAGGTGATAGGTTTATTGTGATGTGTTGAATTCATAAGATCCAATGCTGTTTAGTTTCTCCCCTAACTAGGTCTTGATCTGAATCCTCTCCAGCTGATTATGTTATGGTCAGGAAGTTGAGTAGTTTCGAGGTGCACTTCTCCTTTATGGTGATCCCCACGCAGAGATTCATTTTTGCTGTCTCAAGCCAAAATCATATAAGGAAGCTTCACTTAGAGTTTTACCCTTTAGACGTGTTGTTGGTTCTTTGGATGTCACCAAACAGAGAGCAATATTACTTTCTTCTAAGAAGCATTGACGTGGTGATCGCTTGTCGTGTTTCATCTTGTCTTGTGGATGTTTTTCTCTCCAGGTTGGTCTACCCAGGGATTTATTCTTGATGATTCTCCAACGGAGGCAGTTCACTATCATTTCCAAGCATAGAGCAATGATGTTAATTTCTCATTTCCCCCGGCAAGTCCAGGATGTACTTCTCTCCGGATTGTTTTTCCAGAGATTTATCCTCCTAGTGAAGATTGCGTATCACTATTGCGGCTATTCCCCAGTGAAGTCGCTGATGATATCTCTTTTAGTCACTTGTTGGATTTTCTCTCATTTATGATGAGTATTGATCTAAAATCCCCCACAGCTTGACCTTTTGTTATTTTCCCAGCAAGTCCAGGATGCTTTGCTTTGAATTGGTTAATCCTCAGAGAGCTTTTCCCTTGTATCTCTAGCAGATCTGCCTTGTATTCCCAGTGGATTTTGCGTAGATGTGTATATGTCTGCAATCCCCAGCGGATTCATTATTTCTCCGCAGCAGATCTCTTCATGGAAGTTCCTGTGAATTCTTTATGATCCCCAGGAAGATTCAGAAAGATTTGGTTGTTGTGATTCCTCGACAGATTTCCTGCCGTCCTCAAAGAAGAGTTTATGTTGTTATCCTATTTGTGGATCATCTATGTTAGAAGATTGATATTTGGGTTTTTCCCCAAGGAGTATCTTCTTTTCTCCAGCAAGATTTGAGCCTTGTAGTAGGATTTATTTTCCTTTGATGGCTTTGGTTTATCTCTTGCAGGATTTCTTTAGCTAAATGCCTAGCATAGTTGCTAATGATATCTCCATCTTGTTGAGATTAGCCGAGTATTCAGTGGTGTTGTGATGTTTGTTCCACCCTCTGTTTATCCTTTATGTCTGTTTTGTCAGCATATTCATACTCATACGCATTGCATACGCATTCATTTGTTGTGCATAGCATATTGTTGTTATATTTTGCATTTTGCATTTGTGTTGGTGCTTCTTTGCTCTCTGGTGTTGTTATCCCCGTAGAGCATGTGTGTCCTCTCTCCATTTAGAGTGTCGACCCGTAAGCAGAAAAATGCCTATCTTTGTTAATTCCCCACTGAGTTTATTTCTCGTGGAATATTTTGATTCAGTTTCCTCTCCATTGATTATCTGGATGGATTTAGTCCCCAGTTAAGATATTTCCTCCTTGGGACGAGTCTTGTTTGACCGTTTCCCTCCAGCTTGTTCCTGGATTGAACTTTGGTTCCTTACAACATTTGTTTAGACCTCTAAGTTGTGAAACCTAGATTGAGAGTGCATTTATTTTTGCACCTTTGAAGATTCTGTGCCCTTCAGCTGAAATCTGCGTATGATTCCCCTTTTGGAAGGTTCAATACTGTTTCGTGGCATTCCTTTATTTGAGAAGCCTGGGGCAATGCAGTTAATACCTTTTGTTACTTCGATGAATGGTAAGTCTCTTCGGTTTTGATGGGACATTTCGTTGTTGATATTTTGTTACTCCGATGAATGGTAAGTCTCTTGGGTTTGATGGGACAGTTCGTAATTGAGATTTTGTGACTCCGATGAATGGTAAGTCTCTTCAATTTGATGGGACAGTTTGTTGTTGAGATTTTGTGACTCCGATGAATGGTAAGTCTCTTCGGTTTGATGGGATAGTTCGTTGTTGAGATTTGTTACTCCGATGAATGGTAAGTCTCTTCGGTTTGATGGGACAGTTTGTTGTTGAGATTTTGTTACTCCGATGAATGGTAAGTCTCTTCGGTTTGATGGGACAGTTCGTTGTTGAGATTTGTTACTCCGATGAATGGTAAGTCTCTTCGGTTTGATGGGACAGTTCGTTGTTGAGATTTGTTACTCTGATGAATGGTAAGTCTCTTCGGTTTGATGGGATAGTTTGTTGTTGAGATTTTGTTACTCTGATGAATGGTAAGTCTTTTCGGTTTGATGGGACAGTTTGTTGTTGAGATTTTATTACTCTGATGAATGGTAAGTCTCTTCGGTTTGACGAGACAATTCGTTGTTGAGGTTTTCTACTCCGATGGATGATTAGTCTCTTCAGTATGCTAGAGACAGTTCATTGTTGCGGTCTTGTTTTTCCCAGTGGAGCCTTGCTGTGATAAGTCTTCCCTGTTGGGTTTTATCCTTGTTGTGATGTGGTTTATTTCCACATACACTTACTCCCAATTTGTCTCCTCCCGTTGTTGGGATGTGTTTTCCCCTGCGGAGTCTTTTCTCTTTTCTTTTGCTCCCCAGCTTTTGTTTATCTCCTGTGGCATATTCTCCCCTCAGTAGTCTTGTGTTTGCATATCATTTGCATGATCATATCATCTTGTGGTCTCTTAGGACCAAAAATTGGGTTGTTGTTATATTTAAGTCTCTTCTATCTCGTCGAGACAAAGATGCCCATCTTCGTATCTCCGGATAGAAGAAACTTAAATAGGGGCAGTTGTAATACCCTAATTTTTACCCCTAAGATCCCACATGTCATTTGCATTTTTGCATACCACAAACAAGATCACATATTTGGTTCCCTCTTTGATAGGATTGTGCCTTGCAGGGATCTTTGAGTCTGTGTGCGTTTGATTTGTTTAATTTGTTTATATTGTACTAACCATTAATTAAAATCCAAAAATATTTTGTTTCCTTTCACTAACATTTTCAGGGGAAGAACAGGTTAAAAATTACAAAAAAATCAGTCCCGCAGCTCGAATGAATTCCATCTGAACAAAGTCAAAGTTGATCCGCAATTAATTCAAAAAATTACTTGATCAAGAGTTTCCAATATTTAATTGATTTTTATTCAAGAGACTCCAAGGTTCATGTGTTTATTTCCATGCCTTCTTTGACAAGCAAGATAATCAAGCCGGAACCACAACAGTGTAACAAAATGCTCATTTTTCACAAATTTTGCACTGAGTAACCGGTTTGCAGATATGCTGTAACCGGTTACCATCGTGAAAATTTGAAAAATAGTGGAAAATTCAAATTCAGAAATTGGCACCAATCTCAGCCCTTGATCACATTTGGAATATTCTAGGCCACTTCATTTTAATTCCCTACATCACTTTGATCATTTCCCACCATGTACCATCACTAATCACCACTCTTTTGTGATTTCCCTCCAAATTTGAATTCCAATCCTAATTTTGATCATCCAATCCTAATTCCAAACCACCAAATTTCCAAGCCTAAACTCTATAAATAGAGGCTTCATTTCATTCATTCTACAAGCTTTTGATAGCCAACAAATCCCTTGCAATTTCTCTCCCCAAACCACAAATTCACCAAAGCTCTTCTTTCTTCTTTTGAAAGTTAGTAAGAATTCATATTGATTCTTGCTTAACTTTGAGCTAAACCTTCATCATTTCTTATTTTTTTCATCAATCACAGTAGATCAAGGTTTTGGAGTGTAGACCTTGCTGCAATTCAAAGGAATTTTCAGATTTGGAGTGGTAATTCATCTTCCACCATTGTTAAAGCTTCATCTTCATCTTCCATAATGTAGATCTTTGGAGATCCTTGTTGCTTGATCCTTTGGATCTTGTGATTGTGTTTAATTGCTGGTTTTGGCTGTTATTTTACTTTAAATTTCGTGCAATTTCAGTTCCATGATCATAAGGTGTTTGTAAAAAGTTTTGGAAATGGATCACGCTGAATTTTGCACATTTTTCTGCATTCTGGTGCTGTGTAACCGGTTAGCAGTTATGCTGTAACCGGTTACACTGTGTAAATTTTGAAAAATTGCAATTATTTTGAACTAAGTAACCGGTTAGCAGATACGCTGTAACCGGTTACTTCGAAACAGAATGCAATTTTTGCTTTGTTTTTGGGACTGTTTTGGTTCCTTTTCCATTTTCTTCCCTTTCCTTTGTTCTTAGCCTTAGATCACAAATTTGTGTGGTTTAATTTGGCTTTCTCTTCATCTATTTCTCTTTTCTTTTGATCGATGAAAGTCTAAAAGATCTTGGAATTCCGTTGTTGAATTTCGATCAAGACTAGATCGTTACCATTTTTTTCTTTTTGTGCGGTATTGCTTTCGAATGATGATCTACATATCGTTCATATAGCATACATTAGCACAAATAGCTATTGACCGGCCTCATTGTAGGGTAATTACTCCGTAAATTACTCGGCGATTGCTTAACATAGCGCAATATTTGTCCCGTATCGGAAAACTATCAAGAATGGTTGATTATTTGTCTTATGGTTCAAAACTCATGAAACTTGTTGTTAGGAGGCTTTGGTCTTATCAATCCTCTAATAAGTTTCATCAACCTTGACCTAAGTGCAATTATTCAATTGTTATTGATCACTAATACTAACAACTAATCACTAACTTACTAACAATATTTTGTATTAATTTTGTTTATGTTTCCTTCTCGCTCCTTATCTCTTTTATTTTTTATGCTTCATTTCATATCATGTTTATACTTCCGCAATTTTTCCTTTGTCCGTTGGACACATGTTTATGCTTATGCCTTTTTCTCTTTGTCCACTTGGACCAAAAACATTAATAAAAGGCCAAAACCACAAAAAATTTAATTCTCCTCATTTTGGACTATTGGTTACTATCCTATGCTTTGGAGTAATCTCTCTATGGACCTCTTTTGAAGTAATATTGGACTTATGGACCTAGAATTAGGACTTCTTATCCCTTTGCTTGGAGTATTGATTAAAGACTTGCCTTTATTTGGCCGATTTGCTTAAGGATGGAATTCTTTTAATGTTGGTTTGAAGTGGCTCCATTTTAGTTAGATCCTTCTTTTCCCTAGCTTTTATTTTATGCAATAGGATAGTCACTTCTTCTCCTTCCCATTCTTAAATTTTCAAAATCCTCTCCCTTTTTCAAAACCTTATGGTTTTCAACTTAAACCCGCTTTCATAATAAAACCTTGACTTTTGTCAAGTGACTTTTAAAATTTTATTTTCTTTAATAAATGTCAATCTATCTTAACCATACTTTGACCTTTTCATGAAAACAAAAAAAACATGAAACTCACTCAAATCTTTTGTGCTTTTATGCACCTTTTTTCTTTTAAACTCTTTTTCATAAGTTTAGACATGATTAATTTCTTTAAGCGAAATTATTCGGTTAGAAATGACGACTTGTCTTTCACTTAAAAATCAATCAAACCAACAAATTTTTGTTCTTTGTACCACGAACTACGGGGTTTTTATCCTACATTGCACATCGTGGGTACGTAGGCATGAGGCGATAAGTCTCTCCAAACACAAAAATCTTAAAAATAATTCTCCTCTCATCTCCTCAATCTGTTTACAAGCAAACCATTTTCAGACCAAAAAGCGGTAGATATTTCAAAGGGTTCCTATAGAGTACTATAGACGTTTTGGGTGCAAACACCTTCCCATTGCGTAACCAACCCCCCTTACCCATTCTCTGTTTGTTCTTGTTGTTTTAGAACTCTTTAGGTTTTGTTCGCTCTTTTTCCTTTCCCTTTGTGGATAAAATAAAAGTGCGGTGGCGACTCTTGCTTATTTTTGAGTTAAGTTAATCAATAGCTTACACTCACAAATTTCCCCGCTACAGATAGAAAATGCAAATCTGCAGAAACAGAGGGTGGCGCGTGTTCTTGCCCTTGTTCTTGGCGCCCTTTTTTGAAAATTTGAATATTTGAATTTTGTGATTTTATTTAATTGATTCAAAAATTAATTTCTCTCTGAGTTTTAATGATTTTGAGTTGATTCTTTTTTTAATAATTCACAAAAATATTAAAATATTTTATTTTCCCAAAAAATCGCAAAAATATTATCTATTTAATATACTTGATATTTTTGTAAAGAATTAATATTTTAATTGTTTTTACATTTAAAATATTTTCTCCCCCTTGATTTTTCAAATTTTAGTGATTTCCAAATATTTTGTGGATCAAAACCTAATTTTTGAAACATTAATCCAAGATCACAATTTGTTTTCCACATGTTTAACAATTTTGATCATTTTATTTGAATTTTTATTCAATTAAAATACATTTTGAAAACAAATTAGGGTTTTTGATTAATTCAACCCTCATCTAACTTTTTCAAACTCTTTGGGACTCTTGGTAGAGTGTAAGACCCAACCCTTTGTAAATACAAACCTTTTTGGGCCTCAGTGTGTGGTATAAGTCCCGATACCGTCAAAAGGTTCGACACGATCGTCGCATTTTTCACAAAAACCCTTGGGCCTACCCTCGTGTTATAAGCCCCATTCTTTAAAAATCATCGGGCCTCTAATAGAGTGTAAGACTCAATCCCCTTTTAACCAAAACAATTTTGGGCCTCAGATATTGTATAAGTCCCTCTGCGTTAAAAGAAAATCTCGGTGCGATCGCCAGTTCAAAAATCAAACCCTTGGGCCTACCCTCGTGTTATAAGCCCCACTCTTTAAAAATCATCGGGCCTCTAGTAGAGTGTAAGACCCAACCCTTTTTGAAAACCAAAATAATTTGGGCCTCAGTGTATTGTATAGGTCCTGATATCATCAAAAAGTTTGACGCGATCGTCGCCTTTTAAAACAAAACTCTTTGGGCATCTCCTTGAGCTGTAAGCCCTACCACTTATACAAAAATATCCCTTTGGGCCTCTTGAGAGAGTATAAGACCCATCCCTTTGTACAGAAAACCTTTTTTGGCATCAGTCACTTGTATAAGTTCCTGTACAATCTCAAAACAACAATACAATCGCTGATAAAACCTTGGGCCTCTCCTTGAGCTGTAAGCCCCAACAATCTGTTCAAAGCACTTTCTCCTTTGATTTTGAATCTAATATTGTTATCAAAGCTTTCTTTGTTGAACAAACTAACAAAACAGCATGGAAGCTCTACAACCGAGTAAATGTTTACCCGCTTTCATATATATAACTGTATTGTGGGGCTGCTCACTGTAAGTTTTCTTTCACAAACTTTTATATACTTGCCAAATATCAACTGTGTAATACTAGTATAGTTATTTAGAGTTTTCCCCGGCAACTACGTCTAGCACTAGGTAAAGCCCTGGTGGTCACTCTTAAATACAAACAAAACTAGATCCCCATAGGATTACCAGACACAGTCTTCCCTCCTCTTGGGGTTAAACAATATGGAGACGTGAAAGGCAGCATTCTCGGTGAACCCTTTCTCAGACTGTCACCCTTAGACATTGTCAAAGAAAATCTAACTCCACAGAGATGATCTTTTCTCCGTGAATGGCATGTCTTGAGTTTCTTCCAAATTCTCGGACTTTCCTGGCTTGATCTATTCTCGGTGAATGGCTTGTCTTGAACTTCTCGGGGTTTGGGGACCCACAAGCTTCTTAAAAGCATCCCAGCCTCCTCTTGGGCGTTGTACAAGGATCCTTCGGCTTCTTAAAAGCTCTCATGCCTTCTCTTGGGCTTAGTACAAGGACCCAGAGACCTCACAGGTATAGGAACAAAACCTAGTCATCAATTTACTAGAGCTGTCTTTCTGAGTCAAGTGTCAGACCTGTTAATGGGTTGACCTTCATCCCTTAACATACCAGCCTTCTCTTGGGCATCATACAAAGATCATTCACTACATGGGAATCGATTTCTCAAAATACCCGTAGACTTGGACAATATCAATACCCTTTGGATTTCCCATTTCCTTAAAGAACAGGAAATAACCCTGATCCTTCGATCAATTCCTGAGCACAACATTACCCATATAAGAACTGATTTTATCTTTATCCAATATACTGGACCTGTCACTAAACTGAAACAGTCACCAGTACACTAGCCTCCTCTTGGGCTTTGTACAATGATTCTCCCCGATGGAGCTAACCTTTTCAGACTCTCTTGTTGAGTCAACCTTCTCAGCCTCCATCTCGGGCTTCGTACGAGATATAAAAACACCCTCTTATTGAGTATAAAAGACTCTCTTGTTGAGTCAAACATTTTCAGCCTCCATCTAGGGCTTCGTACGAGGTACAAAGACTCTCTTGTTGAGTCAAACACCTTTAGCCTCCGTCTTGGGCTTCGTACAAGACACATACAAAAGCACTCTCTTGTTGAGTCAACCCTTTTAGCCTCTCTCTCGGGCTTCGTACGAGACACATAAAAACACTCTCTTGTTGGGTCAACAGCCTCCTCTTAGGCTCTGTATAAGGAAACCCCAGTTGAGTCAATCAACCTTTTAGCATCAAAATATGTGCCTCGTTCACAGTATATAAACATCAGCAACTCCTTTTCCCCCATCTAATTGTTGTAAGTGGCAAGCCTCTGGATAATTTACATCCACGCCACTGTCCCTCTTTTAGCATGAGAAATTCCTAAGGAAAGATGACATTGCTCTAAACTGAGTTAAAGTCTTCTCCTTCAGGTTAAAAATCTCCTATAAAGGAAAGTATGGCATTGCTGGATTCACATATCCCAATTTAAGTAATTCTCCTTTATAATTAGTCACCCAACAGCTGTGATAAACAGACCCCCTTTAGAGATGACAAATTCTCTCTAAAGTCAAAACCCTTCAGCTTCACATCTTGGGCTTCGAATAAGATACAAATAGACCCTTCAGCTTCACATCTTGGGCTTTGAACAAGATACAAACCACCTTTAGCTTCACGTCTTGGGCTTTGAACAAGACACCAAAATGACCTTTTTCCTCCCATAGAATAGAAGGAACTACGATCGATCTGATTTCCCTGTTTCGTTAAACGGGAATACGTAGGCATAAGATTGCAAAAGAATCTTAGCGAGCACACTAATCAAAAACCCAAAATCATGTACCTTCATACATCGATAGAAAAGCATCGGTCCTAACATCCTACCAATAGCATAGTCTCGTCATTTCATTCTTAGCAAAATAAGCAGAGAGAGGCCCACAATCTAAATCGCATTTGTATACCAACAGTCGTCTATTTAAACTCAGTATGCAAGCAGGGTTAATTGGAGACATCTATTTCCCTTCCTTAGTCAGCTTCAATAGGATAAAAAATGAATCGACCTGTAGTACCCAAGAGCGACAGTGCTTAAGAACCACGTCCAAAATCGCTCGCTACACCAAGAACTGCAGAGGAAAGAATCCAATGTTGGGGACCTAGTGGATGAGGTTTCAAAGGAAGAAAAAAGCTGGGAAAGAGGCTGGTGAGTCAAGTATCAACTAACCATCTCAAAATCAAGTGAGTGATTAAGTCAAGAAACTAGTTGGGGCAGTTGTTTTCCCCCAAGCCAGTCAAGTCAAAAGGGGAGGCAAATGAGGAGTTACCATCCAAGGAATATGAGTTTGTGACTGATAATTTTAATTCAGGGTCGGAGGATGACTCCAACGTCATATGCAACATGGTTTCGATGCTTCAAAGGGAGTATGACTATATCACGAAGGTGTTTGAACCAGTGGATTGTGATGAGGAGGAAATGACGAGGCACAAACCTGTATGCAACTTGGTGATGAATAATGGCTGCATCGAAGAGAAAAATGTGTTCTTTGATAGACCAAATGAATTAATGAATATTCACTTAAAGCCTCTTTTCATAAGAGCTAAGGTCGAAAACACTACAGTTAATAAGATTCTTATCGTTGGAGGGGCTTCTGTTAACATGATGCCCCATTTTTTGTTGAGAGAATTAGGAATGTATGATAATGATATGAGGCCACACAACACGGTGTTGTCAAATTATGAAGGGAAAATGGGGCATAGGATATGTGTTATTCAAGTTGATCTCATAGTTGCATCGATAGGCCGACCTATCATTTTTATGGTTATTGCATCGAAGGCGAGCTATAATATACTCCTTGGTTAGGAGTGGATCCATGGCGTATGAGTTGTAACTTCGTCACTCCATCAGAGGATGGCGATTTAGAGGACTGACAAAATTGTAGAGAATGTGGAGGCAGATCAAGGGTATTTTATGGCGGAGGTAAATCATGTGGACATAATGAACTTTGACAAAAACTTAGCTTACATTGCATCTTGCTCTCCAGCTGGGTTTGCGTATATGCCGTTAGTAGAGGCATTTTATTCTCTCAAGCTTCATCTAACGCATGGGTTCATGTGGGATAGGGAAATTATGGGTGAGAGAAGTTATAACACCATCCAGGGAAATAGTTGGGGTGACGAACTCGACGACGATGCCTGAGTTCGAGCGCTAAAACAAGTTTCGGCTTATGTAACCGAAAATAGATTAAAAGCGTCCTTAGAGGCCGAAGTACCACGTATTTCTGTCGACGCCAATGAATTAGACATATTCGACATGGGGAAAAGAATAAACATTGAGCCAAAACCACTCGAAGAGTTGTAACCAACAGGCATAAAAAATGATGGCGTAGAAAGCCAAAGGCTCGACTGCATCTATGATGATGAGCCTTTAGGCTTCGAAAAGGATCTCGTTGCATCAGTAACAAAAATTCAACCTCAGGATCCTTTGGAGGAAGTTGACTTGGGCAAAGGAACTAATAGAAGGCTAACATATATAAGTTCCAACATCGACCCAGGTTTGATATTAGAGGTAATTAATTTACTTTGAAAATTTAAGATTGTTTCACTTTTGATTATAATGAAAAGCCAAGTTTAAGCAGAGATTTGGTGGAGTTAAAGCTTCCAATAAAGCCTAGGAAAAAGTCGGTCAAGCAAATACCAAGACGGTTTGCACCATAGGTTATGTTCAAGATAAAAGAGGAGATCAAAAGACTCCTAAAAAACAAGTCCAGAAGGACAGTAAGGTATGTCAATTGGCTTGCAAACATTATTTCAATGATTAATAAAAATGGAACGTTAAGGGTTTGCATCGACTTTAGATATTTGAATGTAGCAACCCCAAAAGGCGAATACCTAATGGCTGTCGCTGAAATGTTAGTTGACTCAGCTGCGGGTTTCAATTATCTTAGTATGCTTGATGGTTATTCTGGATAAAACTAAATATTTATTGTATATGAAGATGTGTCGAAGACGACATTTCAATGTCCAGGAGCCTTAGGCACTTATGAGTGGGTGGTGATGCCATTTGGCTTGAAGAATGTTGTGGAAACTTACCTAGGGGTGATGAATTTGATTTTTCATGATTATATTAAAACTTTTATGAAAAAAAAAAAAAAAAAAAAAAAAATATATATATATATATATATATATATATATATATATATATATATATATATATATATATATATATTGATGATATAGTCATTAAGTTTGCGCTGAAAAATGGTCATCTTGACCACCTTCGTTATTGTAGAAAATCATTGTTGTAGTGAAAGTAATTGATAGAGGTACATATATGAAGTATGGAACCTAAATCAATAATCCATGGTCCAAGAGCATAGTTATTGACAAAATAAAAAATATTACCTTGTTGATTCGTTGATGTAGGACCAATAATTTCAGAAGAACCATCTTGATTTGAATCATAATGTGTTGAATTTTGATTAAGAGATGAATTTTGGAGTCGAGTCACTAACTTCTCGTATTAGTCTTTAGTAATAGCACTAGATTCATTTCCTTTATCACTAACTGCAATTGAATCACCATCACAACCACGACTCTAAGTTTTAACATTGTTTGCTATAAAATCATATTTTTCTGCAAATGTGGAGAAGACCATGCTTCTTATAGGAATTTCCCACTGTGTGATTCTCTTTTTCAAAATGATTATATACATGAGGCTCGGGTCCATATGATTAAAAACTGGAGTTTGGAAAATCTTGAACCATAATTCTTGAAATCAACTGCATTAATCAAAGCTTTGGCGTCATCACATAGGAGGAAAATACCTTGGCGCTTGTGTTAAATAACCATAGATAATACCTTATTCCATAAAGGTGATGGATCCATAAGTAACACATGTAACTTAACCATTGCAAAGTGTTCATTGAAGTCATTAAGAAACAAATCATGCAAAAAAGATTGTGATTGCTACGAGCACTCCTCATAGCTTCACAAGAACACTTGATTCAACAAGTGCAAGCTGCAATTGGAAGGTATATCTCTAAGTTTTCTTAATGGATTTTTAAATGAGAGAAAAACTCACTGACTGGCCGTGAATCTTGTCGGATGGAATAAACTTTTTGTTGCAATTCTGATATCCGAATCAAATCACCTATGAATAACACTCCTTTAAATCATCCCATACATCTAGTGTATTCTCCATGAAGATAATAGATCGATCAAAAATTGATTCTGAAATTGAATTCACTAACCAATCATGCCAAAAACATGTTACACCTACTTCAGACTCGCCTAGTATGATCAAATGAATCAGAATGCGTGTTGATTATGCCATCGATGAATTCTAGTTTCATCTTCCTTCCAAGTGCTCGGTTAATAGATCGCGCCCAACAATCTTTATTAGAACCACTGAGCATCAGAGTAACGGTGACTGGTGAAGGTTCATCACTAGGATGAATGTAAAACAAACTAGATTGATCTAGAATTGAATTTGTTGGAGCTGTAAAAGGAGGCATGATAATGATGAGAAGTTAGATTGTAGCGGAAATGGATCGAATGATGGTTGGTATACTATGTTAAAAATTTTAAATCAATGAAGTTAAAGCTAATTCTAGTGGAACATAGACATGTCCACTCTGCAAAAGCCAGTTAAAAATGGGGCAAAACAAGAAATATTATTGAGTGTGCGGATATAAAACCTTGTCCCGTCCCACCAAAAAATAAGTGCGGGGTGAAACAGACCTGCAAGCACTACACTTTTAACACCTAAAAATTATAAAATTTTATGTTAATATCTCGTTCCTGCAAAAGCCTATTAAAAATAGGATGTTATAGACCGGATATATTAGATCGTACGAGTATAAAACTTTGATCTATCACATAAAAAGGTGTGGGTAAAATGAATATATGGTGGACCGGACGACTGCAAAAGCCTATTAAAAATAGGATGTTATAGAACGGATATATTAGATCGTACGAGTATAAAACTTTGATCTATCACATAAAAAGGTGTGGGTAAAATGAATATATGGAAGACCGGACGATTTTGCCACTCGTAACTAATTTCATAATTAGAAACAAAACATATTGAAATTCAACTATATATTTACTTATAACGAATGAGAGTGAACGATCATTTTCTCTACATACAGCTTGATGGCGATCTATCATGGACCATCAAGCATATTAAGACCGCTCTAAATATGCTAACCGAATTATAGATATGAAAATATGGCATATTAAGAAAAATAGTTGGCATAACAAGGGTTAACTTTGATAGCAAGTAATGTTCATCATTATTTCAATCATTGCTTTCAGGTTTTAATAAATAAATATCATAAATCTTGAATAAGTGAACTAATTTTAAAATATTTTTATTTTGTTTGATTATTATTTTTATTTAGTTGTGTGAGAATTATTACTTATGAAATCTGAAGATAGTATCAATTAAAGTCAAAGTGTATTTAAAAATATGAGAGAGATCTATTTATTTAATAAACACTTTGAGTCAGTTTATCCAATAGTAGTGTTGAATTTTATCAAAATAATAATAAAATCTATCAAACATCTTTTAGATTATCGAATCATATTTTAGATGTTGAATTTTAAGTGTAATATTTATGTTGAGAGTCTCCCATATTATATGACATGTGGGCTAAAATACTTATAATTAAGGGGATTGAATGCCTCAAATTAAAAAGTTAATTATTTTTTAGAGTTAAGTTGTGCTAAATCTAATTTTATAAGTAGCTACCCTCAATTGAATACACATAGATCCAGCATTGATTGAATAACATAATATCATATTTACACTAGGGTTTATAATATATTTTATATATTTTGCTCGTGATCATATCTCTTTTTATTTTATTTTAAAGAAATCATATTTTGATTTGTAATTTGTTTTATTCTTTTTGTATACTCAATAGACTTAGAAGACTCATTATTTTAAGCATTTTATTGCCTTGATCTATCCCACCCAAGTAGACTTAGTACACTAAATATTATAAGCATTTATAGTTGACTTGATCTGTTCCTTTATACTGTAACTTTTGTTGAAGGCTTTATACTGTAATATTCAAAGAAGCATAATTGGTATATTTTATGATGTCAAACACTTTTTTATATACCACAAGTTCATGGCCTGCCATATTAAATTTCTAATTGAAATTAAGAATAATTCAAACACAACCTAATATCAAAAAATTAAGTCCAAGTGACTATGTAAGTTAGTTATATTAATAAAGATTTGGACGATTAATAAACATCCCAATAAAAAACTGATTATTTTAGATTTTTTTAAGTAAGGTGAATTATTTAACAACAAAAAAGGTAAGGTAAATTAATGAAAGAGTACTCTAACCCTTAATGCAAAAAGAAACTTTTAAAAAAGAACAAAATAAAATAAAATAGAAGAGAATTCGAACGAACCGAAACTAAAATATACAATAAAGTGGTGACAAAAATCGAAGAAATTACAGTTTGAATAAGAATTTTTCCCTATAAAAGACCACTTCCAAGCGATGAACTCAATATCGCACAACAAATTCGGAATACAACAAAAAGCTCTCTCGAAAATAATTGAGTTTCTAACTTTCTAGATATTCCACACCACCGCCATCCAAATAATTTCAAAGTTAACTTTCTTCAGACATTTAAACCTCTCAACACCTGACCAACTCAAATAACTCTCCCACAAGACCTCCTCAGGAACCCACTCCAAACCAATCCAAACAACCACTCTACTTTAAATAAGCTTAGATACCTTGCACTCAAAAAATAAATGATTCAAATCTTCATCTATTTGAAACACTATGCCACGGAAGGGAAAAGACAGCGCTTTTTTTTGGCTTTTAACAGCGCTTAAAAGCGCTGCCTTAAAAGCGCTGCCTAAGGTGGCGCTGCTATAGGTAAAGACAGCGATTTTGTTTTATGCAAAAGCGGCGCCTTATGTATACTTTAGGCAGCGCTTTACCTTGAAAAGCGCTTTCTAAAGTAGGCATTTAGCAGCGCTTTTTTCGGGAAAAACGCTTTCTAAAGTGGGCCTTTAGCAGCGCTTTCTCTGGCCTTTTATGCTTTCTATTGGCATCTTTAGGCAGCGCTTTTTCAGGAAAAAGCGCTTTCTATTGTCCCCCTTTAGACAACGCTTTTTAAAGCGCTGTCTAATGTATTTTTTATTTCACTTTAAGGCAGCGCTTTTAATGGAAAGCGCTTTCTATTGTGAACTATAGGCAGCACTTTTTCTGAAAAGCGCTGTCTTTTCTTCACGTAAATTGTGCTTTTTAAAAGAACTTTTTTAAAAATCAGAATTTAGGAAGCAGTTTTTATTTAAATGCGCTGCCTATTCTTTCTTTTTTAGAAAGCATATTTTTGGAAATAATACCATAAACCTATATAATTTAAGCCTTTATTTCAAACACATAGGCATTATATGACATTCAACAAGCCTTTATTTCAACATATAGGCCTTATATTTCAACCATTGGGCCTTTATTTCAACAAACAAGCTTTTATTCAAACATAGGCATTATATACCATTATAATCCAAAATATATACACCATTATAATTCAACACATAAACCATTTGATATAAATTAACACGACAAATTTCATACCTTATATGATTCTTTTCTCAATAAAGTATTCACACAATTCCTCCTTGATTTCGTCCAATTTATCTTTCGAGTAATAAGCACAATTGTATTCATCAAAGTACTACATAATAAAACATAATATGCATGATTTAGTTAAAAGTAATAAATTATATGAAATATTCGATAAATATTAAAATAAATCCGAAGTTATAAATCCATACCATGATTGGAATCTCTATTTGATCCAAATGAAGGTTTTCTCTCATAAACCTCAAAACGTAATAACCGCAATCTATACTTGTATTGCTCTAACAAAATAAAAACAAATAAGAATATATAGTTGTCTTGTTTTATCTAGTATCATCACTATTATAAGCAAAATTGTGAAAATTAATATACCTCCACTCTGATCCATGTAATGTTGTTTGCTTTAGACCGTGATACTCGAGCTTCTCTTTTGATCGGATTAATAGCAACCAACAACCAGTGACCACTGTAAAAAAACAAAAGTTTAGATGGAAATTTTCTACGCAAAAGATACAAAGGTTAGAATGAAAATCTAACCCGTTGCCAGTATTATACGGGTGGAAGACACGAAATAGAATCTGTTTGACAATTGATTTCCGCGCATCAATTTGTCATACAAGAACCTTAAATAAAAACATAATAAACATTAGACTATTTTCATTGAAATGTGTAAATAAATTGTTCAACTTATTAAATAATAGACATGAAATAGTACCTTTTGCACTAACGTCTCTTTCTTTTCTTGGTTGGAATATGTTCTACTCGTCTCTTAACAACACGGACGGTTGGATTGATCCGAATACCCTCATTATTATCATTTCAAATATATGATTCATTTGCTATAATATTCTCATCTTGATCATGTCTAGTAAACGATTCAATCTCAACATCAATATCACCTTGATCTCCAACGTTTTCATCAATTACTTTGTTAGATAAAAGCACAATAGACCATTTCGTACTTGTCGGATCAGTGACATAGAACACTTGTTTAGCTTGAGAGGCTAGAATAAAAGGCTCATCTTTGTACCCCACCCTATTAAGATCCACTTGCAAAAATCCGGACTTATCCATTCGTAAGCCATTATTATTTTCAACCCACTTGCAACCAAATATAGGAATCTGAAACTTCTCATAATCAAACACCCAAATGCACTCGATAACCCCAAAATATGATAGATTTGCAAATTTGGGGTTTAAGTCCTTCACACTTGAAATGTGCATTGCTTCAGTTACCACGGTGACACCACTATTTTGCATAGTACTTTTATCATCTTGTTCTTTGGTATAAAATGTGTATCCATTAATTGCGTATGCGCTATAAGAAAACACAACCAAACTTGGACCATATGCTAAACATCACAACCTTTCTGTTATTGAAGCGGGATCTGAATAATACTTTGAATAAATATAATCCTTAAACCAAGGTATAAAACTTCGATTGTGCTCTTGTACTATCTAATTTTCATTTCTATTCGGATTTAAACCTCGGAGAACATCCTTGTGCATTTCAACATACGGCTCAACCTCGTTCTCATTGTGCAGAACATACAAATGCACTTGATCCCGTTCGACCCTTGATATTGTCACAACTTTATTTCCAATTAACTTTTTTCCTTCTTTTTTTTCGACAATATGAGATTTGGGGAGTCCAATTGATTGAACATTGGACAAATATTCAGTACAAAACTCAATCGCATCTTCAACAATATATCGTTCAGCAATACAACCCTCGGATCGACTTTGGTTTTTCACATACCCTTTTAATATTTTCATATCACGTTCAGCAGAGTACATCCATCTCATATAAGCTGGTCCACATAACTATGTCTCTTTCACAAGATGTACAACTAGATGTACCATTATGTCAAATAACGAGGGAGGAAAATATATTTCAAACTCACACAAAGTAATAACTATTTCTTTTTGAAATGTTGGTAAGATCGTAGGATCGATCACCTTACTGCAAATTGACTTGAAGAAAGAACACAATTTAGTTATTGCACTTCTTTCTTTTTCTGGCAGAATAGAATGTATACCTATTGGTAGAAAATGTTCCATTATAACATGGCAATCATGCATCTTTAAACTCTTTAACTTGAGGTCTTTCATAGACACAAGTCTTCTAATATCTGAAGAGTATCCTTCTGGAACTTTAACTTCACTTAGAAACTTACACAATACTTTTTTCTCCTTTCTAGATAGAGTATAGGCAGCAGGTGGTAGATATGTTCGACTTCCTTTCTTCAAGGGTCCTAATTCAGTTCTTATCCCTATCGCTATCAAGTCCTTTCTTGCTTTAAGGCCATCCTTAGACTTTCCTTGTATATTGAGTAACGTGCCAATAACACTGTCAAATACATTTTTTTCAATATGCATAACATCGAGAAAATGTCTTACATACAACGACTTCCAATATGGCAATTCAAAAAAAATTGACCTCATCTTCCACCCACTCTTAACAAGCGTATGTGAAAAAGGCTTGCCAAACTGAATACTCACATCTTTCACCTTTTCAAAAATTTGATCACCTGTCAATATAGGTGGAGCTCTACCTTATTCTGGTGCTCCATTAAAGGCTTTTCTCCACCCAAGGTAATGATGATTAGAATTTAAGAATCTACGATGACCAAGAAAGACATTCTTCTGACCAAACTCTAATCGCGTCCAATCTGTTTTATCTTCACAAATAGGACACACACATTGACCTTTTATGCTATACCCTAATAGATTTCCGTATGCTAGAAAATCATTGATTGTGCCAAACAACATCGCCCTCAAGTTGAAACTTTCTTTCCTATATCCATCATAAACCTCCACACCGTTCTCCCACAAAGTCTTTAAATCTTCGATTAAGGGTGTCAAGTATACGTCTATGTCATTCCCTGGTTGTTTAGGCCCAGAAATTAACATAGATAACATCATGTACTTACGCTTCATACATAGCCATGGAGGTAGGTTATAAATCATAATAATCACAGGCCATGTGATATGTGAGATACTTTGAAGACCGTGTGGGTTCATTCCATCAGTAGATAATTCCAAGCGAAGGTTTCTTGCTTCTTTTCCAAATTCAGGATAATCATTATCAAGTTTCATCCACTGTGGTGAATATGCCGGATGTCGAAATTTTCCATCAATAATTCTTTCATCTGCATGCCAAGTCAAGTGTCTTGCATCGGTTTCACTACGAAACATGCGTCTAAATCTCGGAATTATAGGAAAATACCATAAGACTTTTGCTGGAGACAACTTTTTCTTATATCGAGATACACCGCATTTAGGATACTCATTTAACAATGCATACTCATTTCAAAACAAAACGCAATCGTTTGGACAGGCTTGTATCTTATCATAGCTCATGCCAATAGAGCAAAACATCTTTTTAGCCTCATATTTTCGATTGGGAAGAACATTATCCTCTGGAAGCATATCTTTCATAAGGGCTAATAACTCTGTGAAACTTTTATCCGACCATCCATTGCCCGCCTTTACGTTGTACAACTTTAATACCGCAGACAATCTTGTGAATTTAGTGCAACCATTATACAACGGTTTCTCTGCATCGCTTACGAACCTCTCAAACATTTTGGGACAATCCTTAAGATCTTCTTCAAGTGCTTCTGCAGTCTCTTCGACTCGATCACAATCGTATGTATCTGTGCAATTGTCGTTTGAAGCATAGGTCATATTATCCCCCGATTCAACATTCCCGTTACTTTTCTCACCATGCAAATTCCAACACGTATAACTTCGATCAATTCCATGCCTCATTAAATGCGATGCCAACTGAACCGCGTCAACCCGACTTCCATAACAGCAATCCAACCATGGACATGTCATTTGATTGGGGTCTTTGGCATGCACAACAACAAACTTAACGAATTCTGATACCCCATTCTTGTACCCTTTCAACAATCGACTTGAAGACATCCATTTCTTATCCATGGTTTTACTAATTAAGCTAAACAAAAACAAAATAAAAACTATTTACCTGTAGGGAATTCAACAACTTCTGGACCCACACAGTGTAAGATTCTTGTAAACAATCAGACTTTCACTCTTCACAAGTAACCCCTATAACAAATTCACTAAGTTAGTGATGATGGTGTATGCCAAATATAACAGGACAAATTTAGTATATACCAGGATAAACAAGATATATCGGAGAAACAAGTCAAAGTCTCAAGAATCAATTAATTTCAACAATTTCATTTTCATTTTCATCACTAACATAGCAAATATAACAATTAATTTCATTATCATTTTCAATCAACAATTAGATTAAAATACAGTAATCACTAAAAAGTATTCATCAACAATGTCATTATCATCAATTAATTTTAACAAATCATCACTAACATTCAACATCAACTTACAAAATTAACACCAATTCCCAACATAAATCCACCACAAATATCACTATTTATCATCGTCAACTATACTATAACAACAATTTCAAAATCAAATTCAAACAACAACCACATCAACACTAATTCACCAAATCGACAACAACCACATCAACACTTTGATACTCTAACAACACTCATTTTTCTATAACACTCATTTTTCTAACAACCCTCATTTTTGTAATGGATATAATTTCCTATAATATAACAACACTCATTCAAAGTACATTCAAACTAACACATTCAAACTACAAACAAAACAAAAACAAAACAAGATGCTCAAGAACAAACAAAAGAAACTATATAGCAAGCTCAAGAACATTAAATAATCACTGAAACTCAACAATAAACAAAAGAAACAGTGACACTCACGGAGGAATGCCGGTCGGAGAAGATGGAGATACGAACAGAGGAACAATGTCGGTAGGAGAAGACGGACAGAGGAGCGCCGGTCGGAGAAGACGAACAGAGGAACAGTGCGGAGAAAGAAGTCGCGAGAGAGGGGGAGACACGGCGGAGGGAGAAGTCGCGAGAGAGAGGGAGAAAGAAAATAAATGATTAAGGCGTTCTGAAATAATGAAAAGTTTTTTAATATTTATGAAATAATAACATAAGACAGCGCTTTTGGAAAGCGTTTTCCTATGTATTAGCTTTAGCAGCGCTTCTCCTCTAAAAGCGCTTTCTTTTTAATTGCCTATAGCAGCGCTTTCAGAAAGCGCTTTCTAATGTGTGACCTACATAAGGCCTTTAGCAGCGCTTTTTAAAAGCGCTTTCTAAAACGTTCCTTTAGCAGCGCTTTCTTAAAAGTGCTTTCTAAGGTGTCACATTTGTATGGCTTTTAGCAGCGCTTTTAGGAAGCGCTTTCTAAAGTAGGCCTTTAGGCAGCGCTTTTTTTCAGTGTGTTTTTTTTAACACATATAGCAGCGCATTTGATAAAAATCGTTGTCTATGTGGTGCTGCCAAAAAGCAATTTTGGCGTAGTGAAAGAAAAGGACACATGAGAGATCATGAAGAGATTGAATGATGCCTTGAGATCCTGTTGATAAAGCGCCTCTAAACGAAAGCACGAACTCTAAACGGAGTATTAGAATTCCAAAGCTTACTATAAGCTTGCTAGATTAGAGTTCACCACATAATCCAACCTACCCTTCTCTAAAATATTTGTGCCTGATTTTTCTGAATAACTTCCCTTTTGATCGGGCATCAATAATAGCTTGTACAAAGCCCCCATTACCGGGACACAGTTCTCCATAACCTGCAGAAGAGCAAACCGCATAGCCCCTGTCTGCACAGGCAGGCCAAAGTTTCCCCAAACCCAGCTTCCTCTTACCCATTCTTCCATGCCTCTAACTTTAGTTTTTTCCAGATTACTAGCCAAATACAAATCGGGGAACCTTTCCCTCAACGAAGAAGAAGAAATCCAATCATCTAACCAAAAATAGTGGCGCCATCACTAGGGATGGCAAAAAAAATCCGCATCCGCGGATATCTGCGGATAAAATCTATCACGGATATGAGGCGGGTAGCTTAATAGATATCCACAGATAAAATAAATGGATATTTAAATACCCGTTTGTTAATGGATATTGATACGGGTTTAATGATATCTATGCCCGTGGATATCCATATCCGTTAATAAATTATAAAAATAATTTAAATATCATTAGTTTTTTATACCTTATCTTTTCATCTTCTAAAAAAATTTGTCTTATATTTCTTTCTTTTCTTTAAAAAAATTCTTTGAAGAAAATCTTTCACATTTTATTCAAATTCTATTAGTCATTTCATATTTAAACTCTTCAATACTTCATACCTCACTTCAACAATATCACAATCCAACCCATTAGTGTCGTCATTCCTTTGTTGAACCACTGTCTCCCTTCTTATCCCTCTGTCATCCGCTCTTCTATCATAACTCATAATTACAATATCTTTTATTTGTTTGGTTAAAAATGAAATGTATGAATATTATGTTTAGATCTAATTATGTTTTGGTGAATAAGAAGAAAATTAATGTGATGAAATTTTATTGTTAAATTAAGAGCGAATTGTATGGATGTTATATGATAATAACTATTTGTGTCTTTAAAAGAAGTTAATAATATTTTTTTCAAAAATTAATTTTTATAAAAAAAAAAATTATCCATGGATATCGGCAAATATCCGGGGATATCGTAAAACCCGCGGATTACCCGCTTAACGGATACCTGCATGGATATGGAGCGGATATGAATATCATATTTATCAAACGGGGCGGATACGGATATCATAATATATGTCCCCATGGATATCCATTTACATCCCTAGCCATCACCATATCTATAAGAAATATTGTTCGAAAGCAAGAAAGGTAAACATGCTACAACATCATCAATCTGAAGCAGATCCTTCCACCAGTTTGAGTTGTGCTTCGCAAGAACCTCACTAACACCTTCCCTTACCGATTCCCTGATATCGCCATATCGAGCCTTAAGAACATCCAACCAAATAGATTCCTTCTCTGATAAAATCCTTCACTTCCACTTCAACAGAAGCTCCGCATTAACTTCTTTTATTTTCTTTACTCCTAAATTGCCTTCGCTGAAAGGTTTACAAACATTAGCCTAAGCTACCCAATAAACCTTCCTAGTTACCTCCGATCTGCTCCAAAGAAACCTATTCTGAATGCCTTCAATCTCATTCCAAACAGAAATTGGTGCTTTGAAGAAAGGCAAAGTAAAAATAAAAAGACTCCCCAAGACGAATTTAATCAATGTGACTCTACCGCCAACAGACAACTTCCTTCCTTTCCAACAAGACAATCTAGCTCTAATTTTATCCACCAAAGTTTTTCAAGTTGCTTTTCTCCTTGGATTGGCCCCGATTGGAATACCGAGAAAATAGAACATTTTGTCTTCCACCTTACAAGAGAGAAAATTTGCAGCAACTAGTAAAAAATTTGAACTCAAGTTGATCCCAATAACTCTACTTTTGTGGAAATTAATCCCTAAACTAGAGACAATTTCAAAACCGCACAAAATCGATTTAATAGCCCAAATATTCTTCTAATTCCCTTCTCCCATAAAAAGCGTATCATCCACGAATTGCAACAATTCCACACCACACTAACCATAGAAAGAAAAACCTTTGAATTCTCCTAACTCGGATGCCTTTCTAACCAAACCTGCTAAACCTTCCACTACTATGACAAAGAGGAAAGGAGAGATAGGATCTCCTTACCTTAATCCTTTTCCATCAACAAAATCTTTTGTTAGACTGCCATTAACTAAAACCGACATCTAACTCGAGAAAACCAATTAAGACACGTTTAATTGTTTTGACCGGAGATATAAAATTAGGTTATATTCTATCTGATTTTTTAATAAAAAATTACGTTAAATAAAATTGGGGATATAAGGTTATCTTGAAAAAGTAAAAAAATAAAATTGAAAATTAGAAAAACAAAAAATAAAGAGTTCATCAAATGAGGTAATTTTTATATCTCATTAGCAAATGTTATATAAAACAATTTCTTCTCCAACTTTTTTATCTTTTGTCTTCAAAATTACTTTTGTACGATGTCCACTTGTGATAGAGTAATTTTGTAAAAATCTAATAGTCATTGTTTCTTCTTGATCTTTATTATATATTATGTGCTTAGTTTCAAATTCTTCAATATCTTCAAGTTTTACACAATATTGAGATTTATATTTATAATATCAGCAAGACTAATAAAATGTAAATATGCAATATTTCAAGATGGTAGATCTACGTAGTTTTAAAAATTAATAAAAACCGAATGGGTTGAGGCTAGAATCATGAACGAAATCACTTTTTTTAAATGTATTTCAATCACTCTCAAATGTCTTAGAATTGGAACGCATGAATACCCAGGATAATTCAGCCTTATAACGAATTTGCGCAAGACCGACGAAAACTCGATTATGTCGCTTAGAGCGTCTGGACTTTTGTACAAGAGAATATTTGGTTTGTGACGTCTTTTATGAATTTCGGAATGAGGTATTTATGGGCCATGTATGTGTTGTTTCATAAGGTTGCGACCCTTGATGAAACAACACCTTTTAACCAAAAGTTGCATTGTTTCCAAGCATTGCCTATATCCATTCTAAAGCAACACTTCTCGAAGTATTGTATATTTTTAATTAGAAATTCAAACTTTCAGTAGCCCGAGAAAAATTTAACGACGACTTCCACTGGTGGATGTTTAGTGCAAAAACTGACCAAAATTTCCTTCAGACAGATTAAAGGCAAATTCTGCTGGTGGATGTTTAGTGTAAAATTGACCAAAATTCCTTCAGACAGATTTGAAGGAAATTTCCACTTTTGTCTATGGGGCACTTTTATCCTCTTTAACTTTGTCTATGGTTGAGATAGTGATCCACATTTGTTTCTTGCTCTTTCAAAAAATATCTCCCTCTGCTAGTTTAAATATCTACCCAAATGCATATTTTTGATATTCAATACTCGATATCCAACTCGCATCGGTATATCCTTCTAATATGGCAAAAAACCTACCATAATGGAGACAAAGATTTTTGGTTTTCATAAGATATCTGAAAATTTCTAATGATGGCAATCTAGTGCTCACCATTCGGATTACTAGTAAAATCTACTCATTTTACTAATTGCAAATGCTATGTCGGGTCTAGTACATTGCATGCACTTGCATATTTCAATTGAGCCACAACTCATCCATCATCCTTTTGAAGTTCAACAGTAAGATCAAATGGAGTGGTCACTTCATTAAAGCATAAGTGTTTCAACTTATCAAGCACTTTCTCAATATAATGTGATTGACTAAGTTCATAACCCTCACTATTTCGCTTTACTTTGATCCCCAAAAGTGTGTCAACTAGTCCAAGATCATTCATCTTGAATGTGGAAGTTAGAAGCCTCTTTGTTTCTAAAATTCCATTTGTCTCGTTGCTTATGATCAATCATATAATCAACATGGAGACAAATGAATATCACAATATTCTCACTCAACTCTGTGTACAAACACTTGTAACAAGAATTAGATGGAAAAGGTTTTTAGATAATCATGCATGATGATGCAAGAAAGTTTTTAGATGAAGTGAGAGATGAAATTTTGAGTAATTTAAAGTAATTTAGTATAAATTGCAATGAGCACCTTATTTATGATCATTTTTCTCGAATATTCACTTGAAAATTTAGATGAAGTGAATGATGTCATTGTTTTGGTGCTTCTTTTAATCCATACAAGGATTTGACAAGTTTTTACTCCTTTTGTTCATTACCAAGAAGCACATAACCTTCTGGGTTCTCCTTGTAAATTTCCTCATTGAGATCTCCATTTAGTAATTTGATTTTGACATTCATTTGATGAACTATAAAGTCATGCAAATAAGCTAATGCAAATAATACTTTAATTTTCGTTGTGCTATCTACTAGTGCATATGTGTTAAAAGATAAACACCTTTTGTTTAAAACACAATTAGTCATTAATCTAGACTTGCAGGTGTTTAGTGTACCATCACACTATGATACTTCCTTCTAAACAAGAGGAGTCCCTTGAAGATATTACTTCCTTATAAGTCTTAGGATCATCTTCCACATGAAGAATAATAGGAATCTTTCGAACAAAATTCTTACTATTTTTTTCCATTAGATAAAAGAAATAAGTTGACTATCAATTGTGTTCGATCCTAGTTCCCTAACCTTTCGGACTCTCTTGCTTATGCTAAGGTCAGATTGTTTTTCGACATTCCATGGAGAATCTTCCTCACAAGATTATTCATTAGTGACGAACTTTCAGTTTGTGTTTTAACAATTCTGGGAGAACCTTTCTCACGAGGTTCTTTCATTTGGGAAATCTCGAATTTCTTATTCTCTAGGATAAGGATCTCAAAATTTCACATACCTGTATTTAATAGTTACATTAGACTCCAAATTCAAATATCTATATAAGTCATGATTCATCTTTGGATAATCTTTATATGTCTTATGGTAATGAGTCTCATTGAATACAAACATGTTATTCACAGAAAATTCAAATCAAAATTCAATTGCATAATTTAAAATAAAAAATTTTAATAAATTTGATCACTTTGATGATTAAGAAATTTCTACTAAATAAATAGTTTATAATTTAAGAATATGCCTTACCATGCTCTTATTATATTTTTGAAATCATTTCCAAACAAATATAGTATCGTGAAACATAATAGCGCTCATCCTCAATCTTTAAAAAAATAAGTAGCAAGAAAAACATTCCCAAAGCTGCAGAAACACTAAAGCAGACATTCAGATATGTATAGCTTCTCCACCTACCGGAAACAATTTGATATTAAATAAATCACTAAATCACATAACACAACCACTTCTTGCTCCCCTTATATTTGCATTTGTGTAGATCATGTAGGAACAATGATACAAGCATTTGTCTCTACATTTTTCCAAACCAATATTCTTGTCCAAGCGGGTATTTGTAGTATCTAGAACTTTGAACTTTAAAGTTTGTCATTGAAACAAATTCACCACTGGTGCAGTTCAATGGAGGATTTCTACCACACCCATGGGTCAGTCCATTGAATTCCATTTTTTTAAATGTATGTGTGTATATATAATCTTTATAAAGAGACACAATGGTTCAAAGAAATTTTCAAATAATCAAGAAAATCATTTAAAAGTTACGTCCCTTAGTTGTGTCTTAAAATTGCAACGTTTCATTAGTATGCTACTGGTTTAAAATATGCAACTTTTCATTCGTATACTACTGGTTTTATTTAAACTTTGCAAGTCAAATTCTCATTTCCAATTTTTCTTTCCTAGTATGTTTCATTCATGGTTTCCATTTCAAATTAATTTAAAATTAATAATAATCCATGAACCGAAACCGTGAGGCACCATTTTTTTAATTATACATATATAATTATGAATCCATGATACAATAAAACATAGCAAACCAATCTAAAATTCAATTAGATTACTGTTAGCGATATGTTGTCATAGGCGATATGGAGTATATTAATAAGAAGGATACATATGCTACTATTCTAATTGCACAGTACCGTTGTTAATAAAAACATGTTTACGCGAATGCATGAAACAATATTGTTTCTAAATTTTTTTCTTTTGCATGCTAAATAAACAGATTGATGCAAAAAGTGAAAATTACAGTTATATATTCTAAATATTATAACGATCACCATTTTGTTTATTTCTAATTCAAAATATTTTTCATATTAATTAATTATTATCAAAAAAATTATTACCGAGATAATCTTTTTCTAATACCAACTAATATTCTATCTATCAACATCAGAGGGGGTGGCAGTTTTGCTAAAAGGAGGAGAATTGTTCACTTGATTCAAAGTGGTAAAGTGGATATGTGTTTTATTCAGGATACCAAGTTTTTGGTGGTTGATTTGGGTTTAGCTTCTTCTTTTTGGGGAGATTCTAATGTGGAATGGTCTTATTTGGGAGCAGTTGGGGTATCGAGAAGTATATTAACGTTGTTGGGGAAGGACTTGCTTAGTCTGTGTTGCAGTTTCAGGGGTGTAGGCTTCGTCGTTGTCAAGGCGGGTTGGAAGGATCTTGAGATATTTTTTATCAACGTGTATTCTCCTTGTACTCTCCAGCTTAAGAGCATTTGTTGGGCTGAATTAGTGGTTGTCAAGTCTAAGTTCAAGGGTGGGAAGTGGTTATTAGGAGGGGACTTCAATGCAGTATCTAGAGAGGAAGAGAGGAAAAGATCTTCAGTTGATGGTCGTAGAGGAGAGATGTCGGAGTTCTGTAACTTTATCCAGGCGATGGAGTGTGTTGATGTTCCGTGCATTTGAGGGGTTTTTACATGGTTTAACAGTAGTGGTTCTTCCATGAGTATGCTAGAACGTTTTCATTTATCTGAAAGATTGGTGGAAGATTGGAAGATAGTTTGTCAAGTTATCGGTAAGAGGGACATTTCGGACCATTGTCCCATTTGGCTTAAATCTAGTAGTGTCGATTGGGGTCCAAAACCCTTTAAATTTAACAACAGTTGGATTAGTCATCCGTCGTTTAAGGAGTTTCTTTCTAAAGAATGGAATTCTTATGTAGTTCATGGTAGAGGTGACTTTGTCCTAAAGGAAAGCTCCGTCTTTTGAAGGTTGCTTTGCGGAAGTGGAACGCTGAAACGTTTGGGTGGATTGACTTAAAGGTTGAGGAAGATGTAGACGAACTAAGTGTTATCGATAGATTAATAAGCTTTGTTGATGTTTCTCAGGTAGCAGAAGTAGTTAAGGACAGGGAGAGGATTTCGAGTGATATGTGGAATCATCTGAACTTGAAGGAAACCCTCCTCAGGCAGAAGTCCATATCGTTGTGGCTTAAAGAAGGGGATAGAAATTCTCGTTTTTCTCATAGAGCCTTACAACACAGGTATAGAAGAAATGGTATTTCCTTTGTCAATACTGAAGAGGGTAGGAAGGAGGATGTATCTGAGATAAAAAGTGATGTCCGTAAACAATTTTTGGAAAATTTCAAAGAGTCAAATTTCCAGAGGCCAACTTTTGAAGGTGTGGATCTTCCCCTACTATCTTCTCAGGATAGTGAGTTTCTGGACCAGCCTATTTTTGAGGATGAAATCAAAGGTGTCGTTTGGGGTTGTAATGGTAGTAAAAGCCCTGGACCTTGACGTGATAAAGTTCGTTATGGATTTTTTCGAAAGGCCTAAACTGACTAAGGTTGCTACGGCTTCTTTTCTTACTCTGGTTCCGAAGAATTTAAATCCTCAGCACCTATCGAATTATAGGCCTATTTTCTTGGTGAGTTGTTTTCAGAAAATATTGTCTAAACTCTTGGATGCTAGGTTAAGGAAGGTGATTAGTTCTTTGATATCAGTCGAACAATCTGCGTTTTTATCTAGCACAAGTATAGGTGACGGAGTTCTTACGGTTAACGAAATCTTGGATTATGCTAAAAGAAAGAAGAAGGAATGTATGATATTTAAAATCGATTTCGAGAGAGCTTATGATTGTGTAAGCTGGGATTATCTGAGAAATCTCTTAACTAGAATGAACTTTGGCAAGAAGTGGAACAGTTGGTTGGAGGCCCTTGTCTTTAATGGAACGGCTTCGGTTCTGGTGAATGGTAGTAATACTTTAGAATTTCTTGTTAGTAAAGGTTTGCGTCAAGGAGACCCTCTATCTCCTTTTCTGTTCTTGTGGGTTATGGAAGGGTTAACTCGGTTTATGAAGAAAGCTGTAGAAATGGGAGTTTACACAGGTTTCAAGGTGAACGAGCAACATAGTTATAGTATCGTTTAATTCGCTGATGATACGATGGTGATTGGGGACTATTCTTGGGACAACCTGTGGTGCATTAAATCCATACTCAGAGGGTTCGAACTGGTCTCTGGGTTAAAGTTAACCTGATTAAAAGATGTTTGAGCGGTGTTAATTTACCTCAAGGTTATGTTGAAGCAGTTGCAGAATTATTACTCTGTAAAGTTGGAGTCTTCTCTTTTTCTTTCCTTGGCATTGTTGTGGGGGGTAGTCTAAGGTTGAAGAAATCTTGGTCTCATGTTATTAAGAATTTGAAGAGTCGTTTGTCAGTTTGGAAAGGGAGAAATTTGTCGGTGGGAGGAAAAGTTGTTATGATAAATTCGGTTTTGAATGCTTTGGCAGTCTACTTTCTATCCTTTTATAAGTCTCCCTCTAGCATTTTGAAAGAAATAGTGTCCTTGCAAAGTAATTTCTTGTGGGGTGGAACAGAAACTAGGAACCAAATTCATTGGGTTAGTTGGAACAAGGTGTGTTAGCCTAAGGATAAGGGAGGTTTGGGGATTATTGATATTGTTCTGTTCAATAAAGCATTGCTGATGAAATGGAAGTGGCGATTGATTACGGAGAAGGATGCGCTTTGGAAAGGTATCATCGATCAAAGATACTCATCGTCAAGCTTGGGCTTGGAAGTTAACAGCAATCAAGGCTTCAGTGGGAGAAAGAGTAGTTCGATCTGGTGGAGAGATTTATATTCGATCAGTTTTGATAAGTCGTTAGATGCATATTTGTTTGTGGAGAATATCTCCTACGTATTTGGTAATGACATTGACACTTCATTTTGGTGTAATAGATGGTTATCTAACATTTCCTTGAAGGAGTCTTACCCTATGCTGTATACTCTCTCTTCCCGTCCCTATTTGAGTGTGGGCTAAGCTTTGGTGGCATTCGAAGCGGGGATGACGTGCCCTGGTTTGTCTCCTTTATCTGAGGAATCTCCTCTCCATGGGATGGTTTTTGGAATTTCTGCTCCAGTTGGTAGAGGTTTCTCTTCTCCTTGAGGTAGAAGATTCATTCGAGTGGAAGGGTGACGTGTCTGGCCTCTTTTCTGTCTCTAGTTGTTACAAATTCTTGCAGGAACATTTGGCTGGAGGTTATGTTGACACTGTTTCGAATCTGAATGTTATTTGGAAGATGAAAATTCCTTCAAAAATTCAACTTTTTCTGTGGAGATTGATGTTAAATCAAGTTGTGACTAAGGATCAACTTAAGCACCGTGGTGTGTTTACAGATCAGAATTCTTCTTGTTCTTTTTGCAGCAAGTGTGAGGAGACCTCGCATCATTTGTTTTTTGGTTGTGATTTTTCTGCATAAGTGTGGAGGAAAGTCGGAGTTTGGTCGGGTTTCTTGTTCTCGAGCGGTGAAAGTAGCGAAGATGCTTTTGCTAATGCAATTGGTTTTTACAGGAGTTTAGCGGGTGGTTAGTTTGGTGTGGAGTTGTGGACTGTTAATGTTTGGATGATTTGGAAAACTCGTAACGATGTTTTTTTTCGCGACACTGGTTTTTCGGCTGATAAAGTAGTGTCATCTATCAAGAGTCTCTTTGGGTTATGGATAGCTTATAGTTAGAGTTCATGTTAGTTTAAGTGGTTGGTTCTGCAGTTTGGTAGAGTTTTTCTGTTGTTTGTTTTCGTTGTATTGTTCTGTCGTGTACGGGTTGAGTACCCCTTATACTCTCGTAATTTAATCCATCATCTTTTTAAAAAAAAGAAAATATCAATTTGAGAAAAGATTAATTTGAGATCTTGATATCATGACCATCACACTATTATAATTTCTATGAAAAACAGTAAAACGTATCCGAATTCATAATAGTGATTATTTTGTGTTCAGAATGTATCCACGACACAACAGTTCATTCTTTGATACTTTAACCAAAAGCGTCGATTGTTATTATTTGCAATACTTTTAAGATTTTTAGAAAATTAATATAAACTGAATGGATCGAGGATAAAATCATGAACGAAATCACTTTCCTTAAAAGTATTTCAAGCACTCTCAATTGTCTTAGAGTTGGAACGCAGGAATACACGGGATATTTCAGCCTTATATCGAATTTGTGCAAGACCGAAGAAAACTTGATTATGTAGCGAAGAGTGTCTCGAATTTTGTACAAGAGGATATTTGGTTTGTGATGTCTTTTTTTAATTCCGAAATGAGGTATTTACAAGGTTGCGACCCTTGATGAAACAACACCTTTTAACCAAAAGTTGTATTGTTTTCAAGCATTGCCTATGTTCATTCCAAAGCAACACTTCACAACACTTCATGAAGTATTGTATATTTTGAATTAGAAATTCAAACTTTCAGTAGCCCGTGAAAAATTTAACGACAACTTCTACGGGTGGATGTTAGTGCAAAAACTGACCAAAATTTCCTTCAGATAGATTAAAGGCAAATTCCACTGGTGGATGTTTAGTGTAAAATTGACCAAAATTCCTTCAGACAGATTTGAAGGCAATTTCCACTTTTTTCTATGGGACACTTTTATCATCTTTAACTTTGTCATATTTAAACACACCCATGAGTATTAATTGTCCATTAATTTCCAACATGTAGTTCTTATATGTTGGTGCATTAATCAAAGAATCTACATTACATTACACATATCTAGAAATTTAGTATATTGTTGTTCCTTTATTTGTTTCAACGGTGATACTTTATGAGTGTCTTCAATTTGTAGGTTATTTTAATACTAATTTTCGATATCGTGATTCTTGTTGAGTATTATCCTCCATAATACATAGTGACTTTGAAAAAAATTTCTTATAATTCTAACTACATCAATTGTTTAAAGAATGTAGGGAAGATATACGAGATAATTCAAAATAGATGAAAACGCCTTAGAATTGAAACGTAAAAATATACGAGATAATTCAGCCTATACTCGAGTTTGTAAAAAATAGATGAAAACTCGAATGTAGGGAAGATGAAATCTAAGATTTTGTGTGAAGAGGATAGACTTTATGTTGTATTTTTCTGAATCTAGAATGCTTAATTTATAGGGCAAAGTAGTGTTGTTTCGCAAGGTTGCGACCCTTGATGAAACACACATTTTCAGCAACACTTTTACCAAATGTTGCACTGTTTCGCCTACAACAACACTTTGATCAAATGTTGCATTGTTTTGCCTATAGTAGCACTTTTACCTAATATTGCATTGTTTCGCCTACAACAATATTCTTACCAAATGTTGCACTACTTCGCTTACAGTAACAGTTTTCAATGTTTCGCATTCTGCAACACTTCACAAAGTGTTGTTTATTTCTAAATTCAAATTACAAACTGTCTACTGCAACACTTCATAAAGTGTTGTCTATTTCTGAATTAAAAAATTATCATTTTAAAATACACTCAAGATTATTAACCGTTAAAAATTTGACCAAATTTCTAAAATAAATAAAATTTCTCATGTTCTATCAACACCAATTAGGTGCAAGCTCCGAGAACAAAAAATTTAGGTGTAAGAAACCATTTGCTAACCATATTCTAAAGATTGTTTATTTCATCATGCAATTCATCGGAAGTGAGAAGGTATATCACCTTACTTCAACATCTATCTTCCGTGAAAAAAATCATGCAATTATCATAATTTAAACTACAAGTGCATTATTCTTAAAGCACGGTATATGTGATTGTCTTAAAGATAAATCACCTAATTCTAAAGGTGTGAGAAAGACACAAGAAAGGGAGGGTTTGAATTGTGTTCTAACTATTAAAGTCTTTTCGCCTCTTATTGTTAATGTGCTAAGAAAATATCAGAGTTGCGTTGAGAGACTCTGACTTGCGATACATCATTCAGACAGTGCGATGCATAAAGCATAAGCAACAAGGAAAATCTGAATTAGCGATGCATGATTCCGATTTGCAATACGGAAGCTTATTAGAGTTGAGTTGCAAGGTTCTGACTTGCTATGCAAGGTTCTGATAATCGATACAGAAACATAAATAATAAATCAAAGCATAAGCAAGAGTAAAGAACACAAGATATATCCTGGTTCACTTGAGCAACTCTCAAGCTAGTCCAGTCCATCCTTCCAAGGTGATTTCGCCTTGAGCACAAGGACTTAATCCACTATAATCAAAAACTGATTACAGATGCACGGGCTAACGCCGGTGACTAACAACCTGCACAGCCGCAACTGTGACTAACCGACAATGAACCATTCAGTGATCCAAGTTAATGGATATAACGAACATTGACCTAGTAGAATCCAATCTAGCAAGATCTCCTATCAGGATTTTCACAGCTAAACGTTCAGTGATCCGAGTTAACGAATATAACGTTTACTGACCATTCTTCCAGGATTTTCAATGAGTTCCATCAGTGATCTCACAAGAGTCTGACACACAATTGGTCCTCTTTGAGATATGACTATCATTGACCATATTTCAAGATTTCCACAATGACACCCAACCATTGTCCTCTCAAGTCTCCGATCACACTGATCACTTGAGGAATCCTAACTCACATTGAATTAGTTGTTCTGTAGATTACATTGATTGCTTCTAAATAAGCTGATAAACTCCTAAGTTTAAGTACATATGAACACAAGAGTGTTCTAGCAAGATATGAGCAATAACTCCTTGCAATCTTTAGATTCTACAAAGATGTATATTGATTTGATAGTTGATGACATCTTGTAGATCTTCTTCATCTTCTTCGTTGAGCAAGCTTTGAGCAATAACTCCTTGGTTCAGATCTTCAATATAGCTCTGATGATGAATTGGTTGATGACTTGATTATTTTCCAATAATGTCTTGGTTCATCAACTTCTGTACTTCCTGATTGTTGTTGTGTTGATAGATGATTCTTTATGTTTCAACAACAATGATCGTGCTTACATTTTAACAGCAACAACTGTGTTTAACGATGGTGATCTTGATCGTGAAAACTGACTTCGATGCACGCGACCCACGATGTTAGAAGCACTTCCTTCTTTCCTTTATATAGCCAAGTGAAAAATAGAGTCGTTAAAGAGTCGTTGGCTATTTGAAAAGATTCGTTATGCAATGATGAAAGTTGTACTGCTATATCTTATTTTTACTGTTGAGAAGTGATGGGATAGATCTTTTTAGTATGGTGTACAAACATTGCTAACAGTAACATTTGTCTATATATCTTCAAAGGCTTCTGATGGTATTTAGTTGAAGCATGAGTATAGACTTTAGTTAGGTATTCAGAATCTTAAGTCTTCAGTCTTCAGTACTTCTTCATTCCGAGTCTTATCTTCAGAACTTCAGCACTTGTCTTGAAACCCTTTATCTTCATAGCTTCAAGTCTTCAGAGTCTTCAGAACCTTGTTCACTCAAAACGTGTCTTCAGAGTCTTCTGCACTTGATCATTTGAATCGTAATCTTCAGAACACTTCAGTCTTCAAAGTCTTTCTGCACTTGGTCTTCAGAGCCTTTATCCTTCAGAACTTCAAGTCATTAGAGTCTTCAGCACTTAGTTCTACAAAAGATTATTTCTTTAGGAGCTTTGCTTATCTTCAGAATCTGAAACATCTTTAGAACAGAATCCACAAGAGCATTGCAACATCAATATCAGCATCCTTGGATCTTTCTGCTTGTTACCAGATACAAAAGCAAACTAGCGTCTTGCGACTTGTGTTACACATAGTAACTCGCATGTAATCTTTTACGCACATCTTTGCACATGTTTATTTGATCTAATATCTTCAATAATTATGATCTGCACAGAAACAAACATTAGAACATGAAATAGTTCTTTCACAAATACTCATTGTTATCATCAAAACATAGAGATGACTTGCATAGACAACTCTTGTTCTTACAATCTCCCCCTTTTTTATGATGACAAAACCATGTATTTTGATAGAAAATTTTATACAAGGTAATCACCAAACTAAACATATTCAGAGTCTGGAACAACAGCTCCCCCTGAATGTGTTAACTCCAAAATTTTATTTGTGATCGTCTAGAATCTTATCTGATCCAAAGACTCACAGAATAACAATTTTGAGTTGTCAGAACATAGAATAGAGAAGGAATACTTCCCTATCATCTAAAAGGACATAAGTCTTCAGCATCTGGACTTGTTCTTCAGATCTTTAGAGCTTGTTTCGTTTAGACATCGTATCAGAGCCTCATAACTTCAGAGTCTTCTGAAGCAATTTCTACTTTTCAGCATAATCAATGTAGCACAGAGATAGAACAATGAAGGTGTGAGAAAGACATAAGAAAAGGGGGGTTTGAATTGTGTTTTTAACTCTCAATCAATTTTTGCTTCTTTTTGTTATTGTACTAATAGTATATTATAGTTGCGTTTAGAGACTCTGACTTGAGATGCGTCCTTAAGATTATGCTATACATGATTCAGACTTGCAAAGCGGAAGCTTACCAGAGCTTAGTTGCAAGGTTCTAACTTGCTATGCAAGGTTCTGATAATGATACAGAAACATAAATAATAAATCAAAGCATAAACAAGAGTAAAGAACACACGATATATCCTGGTTCACTTAAGCTATTCTCAAGCTAATCCAGTCCACACTTCCAAGGTGATTTCGCCTTTAATACAAGGACTTAATCAACTATAATCAACACAGAATACAGATGCACGGGCAATAGCCGATGACTAACATCCTGCACAACCGCAGCTGTGACTAACCCACAATGAACCGTTCAGGGATCCAAGTTAATAGATATAACAAACAATGACCCAATAGGTTCCAATCTCGCAAGATCTACTATCAAGACTTCACAACTAAACGTTCAGGGATCCAATTCAATAGATATAACATTTACTGACCATTCTTCCAGGATTTTCAATGAGTTCCATTAATGATCTCACAAGAGTCTGACCCACAATTGATCCTCTTTGAGATATGACTATCATTTACCATATTTCAGGATTTCCACAACGACACCAAGCCATTGTCTTCTCAAGTCTCCGATCACACTGATCACTTTAGGAATCCTAATTCACATAGAATTAGTTGTTCTGGAGATTACAATGATGCTTCTTAACAAGCAGATAACTCCTAATTTTATGTACAAATGAACACTCAGTGTTCTAGCAAGGTATGAGCAACAGCTCCATGCTATCTTTATATTCTACAAAGATGTATTTTGATTTGACAGTTTGATGACATCATGTAGATCTTCTTCATCTTCTTTGTTGAGCAAGCTTCGAGCAACAACTCCTTGATTCAGATCTTCAATATAGCTCAGATGATGAAGTTGGTTGATGACTTGACTGATTTGCAATGTTGTCTTGTTCATCAACAACTTCTGTTCCAATTAATTATTGTTGTGTTGAATGATGATCTTTGAGCTTCAACAACGATGGTCGTGTGTTAATGGCGATAGCTTTAAATATTTTGTGTAACAACGATAACTGATCGTTGCGACTATCATCACATCGACACCTTCAGAAGCGCATACTCCTTTCCTTTAAATAGCCAAGTAAATTATAGTCGTTGAAGAGTTATTGGCTGTTTGAAAAAGAGTCTTTAGCACGGTGTACAGTCATTGCTAATGGTAACATTGGTCTTCAAATCTTCAGAGGCTTCTGATGGTAATTAATTGAAGCATGAGTAGAGACTTTATAACTGGTCTTTAGAAACTTCAAGTCTTCCATCTTCAGAGCTTGTCCATTAGGAATCTGTCTTCAGAGCTTCAGCACTTGTCTTGAAACCCGTTATCTTCATTGCTTCAAGTCTTGAGAATCTTCAGAACCTTGTTCACTTAGAATGCTGTCTTCAGAGTCTTCAGCACTTGACTTTTATAACTATAATCTTCATAACACTTCAGTCTTCAGAGTCTTTCTGCACTTGGTCTTCAGAGCCTTCAACCTTCAGAACTTTAAGTCATGAGAATCTTTAGCACTTCGGTTCTCCACAAGATTATCTCTTCAGAAGCTTCACAATCTTCAGAATCATAACCACTTTCAGAGTAGCATCCACAAGAGCATTGCAGCAGCAATATCGGCATCCTTGGATCTATCTGATTATGATCAGATACAGAAGTATACTTGCTTCTTGCGACTTGTGTTACACATAGTAACTCGCATATGATCATTTACGCACATCTTGCTGGCGTTTGTTGGATCTGATATCTTCTATGATTATGATCTGCACACAACACACATTAGAATATAAAATAGTTCTTTCACAAATACTCATTGTTATCATCAAAACATAGAGATGACATGCAGAGACAACTCTTGCTCTTACAATCTCCCCCTTTTTGATGATGACCAAACCATGCATTTTGATTGAACATTTTATACAAGGTAATCACCAAACATAACATATTCATAGTCCGGAACAACAGCTCCCCCTGAATGTGTTGACCCCAAAATTTTATTTGTGATCGTCTAGAATCTTATCTGATCAAAAGACTCACAAAATAACAATTTGAGTTGTCAGAACATAGAATAGAGAATGGCTACTTCCCTATCTGTCTTAAGGAGACAAAAGTCTTTAGCATCTGGACTTGTTCATCAGAACCTCTGTCTTTTGATCATTAAAACTTGGTTCCTTTGGTCATCGTATCAGAGCTCATAATCTTCAAGGTCTTCAAAAGCAATTTCTACTTTTCAGCAGAATCATTTTAGCACAGAGATAGAACAATTCTCTTCTAATAACTTAGCCATTCTATTTATCAGAATTGAACTTGTCTTTTAACGTAAGAAACTCCCCCTGAGTTTCAGACTTGATGATCTTCAGATTCTTAATTTGGTCATACCTGTTTTGATCATCATTTAAGATCTTGATTTCTTAGAGTTTGACTAGACAACATGTCTCCATCTCAGAACCATGTTTCTATCAAAACTCGTTGGAAGATCACAGCTTGATTCTTGATCTAATTGATAAATATTTTTGTGATCAATCGAGGCTTGATTCTGAATCTGATACCAACGTTCTTTTGATTTTTAGTCTACTGAGTTTGATACCAATTGTAGATTTAATCTGATGCCAAAACATTTTCTTCTGAGTTGAAATCTTGGTTTATCAGATCTTCTTCTTCTTAGATCTTTTATCCATATCTTCAGACAGTCTTCGACTTCTGATTTGCTCAGTTCTTCTGAAATGCATCTTGAAATGTAAACTTTGTTTTGATTGCTTTCAGGAAGTTTTCTTCTTCTGATTCTTATATTCTGAATATCATATTTTTAGACAGCTTACAGCTTCTGAATAAAGTGAAACAAGAATCACGATAACTTTGACTTTCAGAAAGTTCTCAACTTCTGAACAGTATTAGGACAATCTGATTCTGAACACATGTTCACGAAGTGTACAATTTCGATAATATGAACAAACATTACATAAGAACTTTTAACAAAGTTCTTTCAGTTTAACCTGTTCTAAGAATGCCTAGTGAACTTGTTCAGAGTTCCTCGGTTAAACATCAAACAAATGTTAGTGGTAAAAATGCATTTTATCAGAGTTGATGTTTAGCATTCTGAAATTCTGGCACAGATATCAGATGTCCTACACAGATGTTGAGACACTGATATCCAACACAATGAACAAGATAACAATAAAAATTAACAGTGCAGAAAGGAAATAACACAGTGATATGTTTGCCCAGTTCGGTCTAACACACCTACTCTGGGGGCTACCAAGCCACCGACGAAATTAATATACGATAGTATCAATTCACAGATCATACAACAACCGAATAATTTGCTCACTTAATCACTACCCTTCCTATGACTTCTACCTAAGACTCACCTAGGTATGAGGCCCTCCTCAAATCCCTCTGCAACCACTACCCGTGATTGGTATCTTTCCGCACAAGAAACAAACTGAAAGTCACACTTTCAAAACACACAATTCTCAATACTTCAAAGCTTATGAGAATTGACACACAAGAAACTCAATGCTTAAAAGCTTATGAGTAACTGACAGAACTTACAACACAAAACAAACCAGTCCTTATACTGTTATCAGAATGATACCAGTTAGGCTCACAAAATACACTCGAAACCCTAACAAAACACAAGTAAGTTCCACACCTAAACTAGGTTTACATCAGTCAATATATAGCATTTAATCTGGACTGAATTGGGCTTCAAAAACGCAGCAATTAGACTGCTCACAAATCTGCAAAATTAACTCCAACAAAATAGGTCTTCAATCCAAAGTTTCCTATTATGTCTCCATAATTAGAAACAACCGTAAATCCGAAAAACCAACAAATAATCACAATCCAAAAATGCTTTGGATGCCACATAGGATAACCAAATATTCACTGAATATTTAGTAACAATACACAGCAACAGAAACTGCTTTAAAAACTGAATCCACAACGCGATGTCCTATGATCAGGTATGGGACATCTTCATTCGACATGTTGAATGCAGCAACTTAGAACTTCATGTTACAACATCTTGCTGCTAGAGTAGTTTTAGCAAAATAAATGCCAACCTCAAAAGCACAGAAATAACAATCTCCCCCTTTGACTTATTTTGGCTAAAACTACACACACAAAAAAAACTTGCAAATTCAGCAGCAAGCAGCACACAAAAAAAACATCCATATCAGACAGCAGCGAAATATCCAACATCACACAGCAACAACAAAAAATATCCAGCATAGCAGCACTCCCCTTCAGCTGCATACATTCAGCTGCATACAACACACAGCACAACAAACAACACATCAAAGCAGCATAGCAAAACTCCCCCTCAACTGCAGCAACATTCCACAATCTCCCCCTCAACTACTGCAGCAGCACAAGCACACAAGCACTAACAAACAAACATACTACTCCCCCTTTTAAGCCATAAATATGACAAAGGTAAGTAGAACAAGTTAAAGTAAAAATAAACCAGAATAAACACCACATCACATGACCAAGTGTCATGCTCAAACTTCAGCATTTTCCTTCCATTCACACACTGCACTACCAGAACCTCTTTTATTATTTCCACTC
Source organism: Lathyrus tuberosus (assembly GCA_022829125.1). Lineage (NCBI taxonomy): Eukaryota > Viridiplantae > Streptophyta > Magnoliopsida > Fabales > Fabaceae > Lathyrus > Lathyrus tuberosus. The sequence goes on from JALAZF010000115.1 coordinate 10,860,615, forward strand.
TGGCAGCCAGAACGAACATTGATTGCTATAGTTCTTCATGAATGCAAACCCTAAGTCTGCTCCTCAGGTTTTCAAACTGAACTGCATCCAGAGCCTTGGTAAATATGTCAGCAAGCTGATTTTCTGTGCTCACATGCTCAAGAGTTATGACTTTGTCCTCCACTAGTTCTCTGATGAAGTGATGCCTGATATCAATGTGCTTAGTCCTGCTGTGTTGAATGGGAATTTTGGAAATATTAATAGCGCTCAGGTTGTCACAAAATAGTGTCATGACATCTTGTGTGACATTATACTCAGATAACATCTGCTTCATCCATACCAGTTGAGCACAACTACTACCAGCTTCTATGTACTCAGCTTTAGCAGTAGAAAGGGATACAGAATTTTGCTTCTTACTAAACCATGAAATAAGATTATTTCCCAAAAAGAAACATCCTCCAGAGGTACTTTTCCTATCATCAGCACTTCCGGCCCAATCAGCATCACAGTAACCCACTAAAATAGGACTTGAGTCATGGGAGTACAACAACCCATAATCACATGTACCACTCACATACTTAAGAATTCTCTTTACTTGATTGATGTGACTGACCTTGGGTTCTGCTTGGTATCTTGCACACACACCAATAGCAAAAGTTATGTCTGACCTACTTGCTGTAAGATACAGCAAACTGCCAATCATACTTCTATACAGACTTTGTTCAACATTCACTCCCTTTTCATCTTTGGATAACTTCAAGTGAGTAGGAGCAGGAGTCCTCTTATGCTTGGCATTATCCAGTACAAACTTCTTCACAATATTCCTCGCATATTTGCTCTGACAAATAAAAATGGAATCTTCCATCTGCTTGACTTGTAATCCAAGGAAGTAGGTAAATTCACCTACCAAGCTCATCTGAAATTCAGACTGCATTTGGTTGACAAAATGTTGGACCATTTCATCCGACATCCCACCAAACACAATATCATCTACGTAAATCTGAGCAATCATTAGTTTCCCATCCTTCTCCTTGACAAAAAGTGTTTTATCAATACCACCCTTCCTATATCCATTGTTGACTAAGAACTCAGTCAGTCTTTCATACCAAGCTCGTGGAGCTTGTTTCAACCCATATAAAGCCTTCTTCAGCTTGAAAACATGATCAGGAAAATTTGGATCCACAAACCCTTTAGGCTGCTCAACATAGACTTCCTCATTAAGATAGCCATTCAGAAAAGCACTCTTGACATCCATTTGAAACAATCTGAATTTCAACAAACATGACATTCCTAGCAGCAATCTGATGGATTCCAATCGAGCCACAGGCGCAAATGTTTCATCGAAGTCTACTCCTTCAATCTGTGTGTATCCTTGGGCAACTAATCTGGCTTTGTTCCTGGTAACAACTCCTTGTTCATCAGACTTATTCTTATAAACCCATTTTGTTCCAATCACATTTGTTCCTGCTGGTCTTGGAACCAGTTCCCAGACTTCATTCCTCTTGGATTGACAAAGTTCTTCTTGCATGGCACTTATCAGAACTCATCTGTCAATGTTTCTTTGACGTTCTTTGGTTTAATACAAAGCATGCATTTGACACAGTCTCCCTCGTTCTAGTTCTTATACCTTCATTTAGATCTCCAATAATCAATTCCTTAGGGTGATCCTTCTGAATCCTTATAGAGGGTCCCCTGTTAGCATCCTCTACCTCTTCATTCTCAGGTCTAGTGTTGGTTTCTTGAGCACTATCTTCTACGGACCCAATGTCTTGGGAGGTTTCATTGTTCATGGGCAAACATGCTCCAACATCATCTGGGACATCTTCATCTTTTCCAGAGTCATCAACCACCACATTTATGGATTCCATCATCACCTTAGTTCTGGAATTAAATACCCTATATGCTTTACTGTTTGTAGAGTATCCCAAAAATATTCCTTCCTCACTCTTAGGATCCATCTTTCGCCTCTACTCACGATCCGCCAAGATATAGCACTTACTTCCAAACACATGGAAATACTTCACATTTGGCTTTCTGACTTTCCATAGCTCATAAAGAGTGACAGAAGTACCTAATCTGATAGTCACCCTATTGTGTATATAGCAAGCAGTATTCATGGCTTCAGCCCAAAAATGATATGGAAGCTTTTTGGCATGAATCATGACTCTTGCACACTCTTGTATAGTCCTGTTCTTGCGTTCCACCACACCATTTTGCTGAGGAGTGATCGGTGATGAGAATTCATGAGTGATTCCCTCAGATAAGCAGAACTCTTCAAACATACTATTTTCGAATTCTTTCCCATGGTCACTTCTGATCCGAACAACACCACAATCCTTTTTCCGTTGAATTCTTTGACAAAACTCTTTAAAGGCTGCAAACACTTCAGACTTTTCTCTGATAAAACTTATCCAAGTGAATCTGGAGTAGTCGTCTACGACAACATAGGCATACTTCTTCCCACCAAGACTTTCAACCTGCATAGGTCTCATTAAGTCCATGTGAAGAAGTTCTAGAACTCTAGAAGTTGTGGTAAGATGTTGAAGCCTCTTGTGTGACACCCTTGTTTGCTTCCCAACTTGACATTCACCACATATTTTATCCTCATCAATCTTCAGCTTGGGAATATCTCTAACAGCTTCACTTGACATAACTTTCTTCATCCCTTTCAGGTGTAAGTGACCCAATTTCTGATGCCACAGTTTGGTTTCATCTTCCTTTGACATCAAACAGGTAGACAGACTTTCAGGTTCTTGAGGATTCCACAGATAGCAGTTATCCTTAGACCTGGTTCCCTTCATAACAGCTTCATCTTTCTCATTGGTTACTAGACATTCAGATTTGGTGAAATTTACTTTGAGACCCACATCACACAGTTGGCTTATACTGATTAAATTTGCGGTCAGCCCTTTGACAAATAGAACACGATCCAGGTTTGGTTGTCCTGTGTAGTCCAGCTTTCCAACACCTTTTATTTCACCCTTTGATCCATCCCCAAAGGTGACATAATTGGTGGAGTGAGGCTTGATATCTGACAAGAATTTCTTCACACCAGTCATGTGTCTTGAGTAACCACTATCAAAGTACCAATCTTCTCGTGCAGATGCTCTAAGAGAGGTATGTGCTATGAGACCAGCCATCATTTGTCTAGGAATCCATCTTCTCTTCACTTTACCCAAACTCTGTCCTTTATTTTGTTGCTGAGCAGTTTTGGGATAGCCGTGCAGCTTGTAGCAAAAGGACTTTAAGTGACCAATCTTTCCACAGGAATGGCATCTCCATGGTTTATACTTTGATCTACAAACTCTTTTCTGATGCTTCCTTTGATGTTGAAACATGTGATTTGACATCCCCTCTTCTTGCTTTATTTTCTGAGGAATAAAATTCAATACAGGCTTCTTGTAAGTCTCTGCTTGATTGTTAAAACCAAGGCCTTGCACATTTCCAACTTCTTTCCCAGTCTGAAGAATCTCATCCAGCTGCGTGGTACCATTATTCAGCATTCTTATAGATTTGGTCATATTGTCAAGTTTTGACTTTTGCCATTCAACCTCCTCCTTCAGATCAGCAATGGTTGATAGATGTTCTTCCTTCTCAGCTTCTAGTTGAGCTATCAAAATCTTCTGTTCCAATATTATCTGGCACCTTTCTTTATTCTTGATACACAATTCTGAAAACCCTGTGACGACTTCTTCCTTAGTGAGTTCTCCAACATAGGAATCTTTGTCAGAGTCAGACTCACAAGTAGTTTCTCCATCAGCCTTACAGATCCCAGTCAAAGCTGTCACCAATTTTTCTGATTCTTCTTCAAGATCACTCTCAGACTCTCCTTCTGACCAAGACACTGATAAGCCCTTCTTCTGCCTTTTGAGATACGTGGGACACTCAGTCTTTATGTGCCCATATCCCTCACATTCAAAGCACTGAACTCTCTTCCCTTGATTTGAGTCTTCTTCAGTTCTGGATCTTCTGCCTCCATCCTGGTTCTTACTGATGTCGAGTGACTTGTTCTGAGCATTTGCTCTCGACTTCTAGTCAATCCTTTTCAACACTTTGTTAAATTGTTTTCCAAGCAATACCAGATCTTTAGACACTCCTTCATCTCTGGCCAGGTCACCTTCATCTTCTGAGTCACCAGCATTTGACACAAAAGCTATGCTCTTCTTCTTTTCAGACTTTTCACTGATCCCTAATTCAAATGTTTGAAGAGATCCCACCAGTTCATCCACTTTCATCTTGTCTATATCCTAAGCTTCCTCTATAGCAGTCACTTTCATGTCAAATCTCTTAGGTAAAGATCTGAGGATTTTTCTGACCAGTTTGCTGTCAGACATCTTTTCACCTAGGGCACTAGAGGCATTAGCTATCTCAATAATGTTCATGTGAAAATCATGAATGCTCTCATCCTCTTTCATCTTCAAACTCTCAAACTTGCTAGTGAGAAGCTGAAGTTTTGACATCTTCACCTTCGAAGTCCCTTCATGAGCCACTTTCAAGACCTCTCACGCCTCTTTTGAAATGGTGCAATGTTCAATCAACCTGAAGATATTCTTGTTGACACCATTAAATAATGCATTCATGGGTTTGGAATTTCCCATGGACCCTTTGTAATCTGCATCATCCCAGTCTTCCACTTCCTTCATTACATCAGTAGGGGTACCTTTTTCATCTTTAACCTTTGGGGGCTCCCATCCTTTTATAACAGCTTTCCATGCTTGATCATCCATGGATTTGATGAATGATATCATCCTTGGTTTCCAATAGTCATAGTTGGAACCATCAAGCAGAGGTGGTTTGTTCAGAAATCCTCAATCCTTGTCCATTGTACCAGAAATTACCTTCCCTGAATCACACCCAGAACCAGACAAGGGTGCAAGCTCTTGATGCCAATTGAAATTCTGGCACAGATATCAGATGTCCTACACAGATGTTGAGACACTGATATCCAACACAATGAACAAGATAACAATAAAAATTAACAGTGCAGAAAGGAAATAACACAGTGATATGTTTACCCAGTTCGGTCTAACACACCTACTCTGGGGGCTACCAAGCCAGGGACGAAATCAATATACGATAGTATCAATTCACATATCATACAACAACCGAATAATCTGCTCACTTAATCACTACCCTTCCTATGACTTCTACCTAAGACTCACCTAGGTATGAGGCCCTCCTCAAATCCCTCTGCAACCACAACCCGTGATTGGTATCTTTCCGCACAAGAAACAAACTGAAAGTCACACTTTCAAAACACACAGTTCTCAATACTTCAAAGCTTATGAGAATTGACACACAAGAAACTCAATGCTTAAAAGCTTATGAGTAACTGACAGAACTTACAACACAAAACAAACCAGTCCTTATACTGTTATCAGAATGATACCAGTTAGGCTCACAAAATACACTCGAAACCCTAACAAAACACAAGTAAGTTCCACACCTAAACTAGGTTTACATCAGTCAATATATAGCATTTAATCTGGACTGAATTGGGCTTCAAAAACGCAGTAATTAGACTGCTCACAAATCCGCAAAATTAACTCCAACAAAATAGGTCTTCAATCCAAAGTTTCCTATTATGTCTCCATAATTAGAAACAGCCGCAAATCCGAAAAACCAACAAATAATCACAATCCAAAAATGCTTTGGATGCCACATAGCATAACCAAATATTCACTGAATATTTAGTAACAATACACAGCAACAGAAACTGCTTTAAAAAATGAATCCACAACGCGATGTCCTATGAGCAGGTATGGGACATCTTCATTCGACATGTTGAATGCAGCAACTTAGAACTTCATGTTACAACATCTTGCTGCTAGAGTAGTTTTAGCAAAATAAATGCCAACCTCAAAAGCATAGAAATAACACATTATTTTAACATATATCATTATATCAAAATCATATTCTATTTCTCCCCCTTTTTGGCATTATCAAAAAGTTAGAGCATTTATGCATTTTAAACATGATCAATATAAAAATGAATAATATATCAGAATTAGTAATAATAATATATGTACACCATTCAGGAATAAAACTGATGAAATTTCATTGATTGATCGTTTGAGAAGCACACAGCAAACAGAGAATAGAGTATAAACATCATCACTAAAATTTAGATCTAAACTACAGTACATGGCAATGACTAGTAAGACTTTAATCATCAAAATCTTCAACATTGTCTACTCTAGCACATCTTGTTTCAGTCACTGAGGGTTCTGGTCCAAGTCTGCTTAACAGTCCCCAGAACCTTTCTCTCAGCATTATCTCAGATAGTATCCTTCTGTAAGGAACGTAAGAATGCATCTGAGTTCTTGAAACTCTAATAGAGTGTTTCAAGTGATTGAAGATAGTTTTAGGAAGATCGCGTTAGGAGGAAGACAAAGACTCTGTCATCATGGGACAAAGTGCTTCTTGCAGTTGGACGAGGACGAAGGTTGGTTAGAGAGAATCTGAACCATGTTCTGGGAGAAGGAAGAAGCTTCTCAGGATTGTTTGGTTCATAGGGCACCGAATCATCAAACAAAATCTTGCATCTCTCCACCATGCCCAAGTCAGATTGATAGTCATCAACAGTGACTCCAGACACGACACATTTTGTGATCTTCTCTATTAAGGGAATAGAGATAGTAATTGGGAGGTGATAAACTTCTGACCAGATGGTATTTCCGTCATTGTTGATCCCGAAAAATTTCCAGAATTATTTACCAAGAGTTGGAAAAACAGGACCGTTTAGCAAGGAATAGTAACCATGCCAAGATTGGATCTGCATGCTCTTTACAAATTCCAGACCATCATTTTGGAGTCGAGCTAGGTTTGGTCGTTTTTCAGAGATGATTTCTAAAATTTCTAAATTTCCTCTAAAAGTTAGGGCAGCCATTGTTTTAGCACACAGGAGATTCTAAATTGATATCCATTTAGATGGAATAAAGGTTGGAGGATCGGTTCCTAGTATTTATAGAGTAATGGGATTAAGAACTCAATCATTTGTATTAATTATGTTCTAGGTAGGTTATGAGTGCCTAAGGTATACTACGAGACATAAATAATTGAAAAAGGCAGGGAGCAGTTAATCTCTTTAAAAAGTGAATATCAACCGATCAGAAATAAGTAACTACCCTCCACTTAGTGGCTAAAATAACGGTCACATATTAATGACATCGAGGGGAAAGGCACGAATCTACTACCCTACTGTATAAGAAACATTAAATGAGGATAATCATGATTTGATCATTTCCAAGAAATTTTGCTGCTCATTATGCACTCTTAAATATATATAATGATTTAAGATATAACCAAGGTAGCACGCAATAATTATTTTCTAATTAAGTGACACGTTCACGTCTTTAGAGACTGGAAAACCAGAGGGTTTCCATTTGATAATAGATACTTTTAATCGTAATTATTTTAGTATTTTAAGGAGTTTTTTAGAAGAGATAAGTCATTTACTCCAAAGGAGACATTTCATTAATTGTTAGAGAATACAAAGACAATATGACACATAATAAGATGATTAATTAAACTATTAATCAGACAAAAATACAACAACAAGTACACAAGACATGATTAACTCATCAGAACAGACCATGTTCTCCTAACCACAAAAGACTTCACATTTAGTCTTCAACAAGCAATCTTCTTGAAAGTTTTCAGAACCATTCTTTGTTATTTTCTCTTTGATTAAATTTACTATTCCATCTCTGAAGAAAATTCCAGACATAACTCTTGCATAAGGAATGTAAGACTTTGTGCGATTTCTGGACTCAGAGATGGATTTTCAGAGACAGTTGAAGATTGTGTATGGAAGGTTTATCTGAATATCCCTCATTAGAAAATAAATAAATTCATGGTCATGATATCGCAGTTCGTCGTGGTTTTCTTCTCTGGGAAGAAAATTGGACAGCACAAGCTTGTACCCGGCTTTTGGAATGGGTAGAAGATTTTCAGGATTGGAAGGTTTATATTCTGATGACAGGTCATGAAGAAAGGCAAATTTATTGGCAGGAAAGAACTTATTTCTGTCAAAATCAACAGTGATTTCGACGTTTTCACAACCAATTGCAAGAGTGATTGAAAAGGGATTGATAGAGAAGGGAGTGATAGAGATGGGGACTTCAAACACATAAGAAGTGATACGACCACTTTCATGATCAAGGTATGCATACTTCCAGAAGTCCTTAACTAGATTCACATAAATGGGGTTTTCCAACATAGCGGAGTATCTTGTCCACTGTTGATCATAAAACTCATATACCAGGCTACTAGCTATGATACCCATAAGAGGAGGAACATTAATTACAAATTATTTTTCAAAAATAATTTCAAGCTGGTCTTCATTTCCTAGAAAGGTTATTGGAGGCATGATGGTAAATGGAGAACAGAATTTTGACACTGATGGTTATGTGGTAGAGAAATTTGAATGTGATATCTTTTGATAGGGAGTGGTATCTTATATACATCTAAATAGGTAAGATGAGTTGTTCCTAACTTAGGGATGACGTAAATCAAGTACACATCACGAGATAGGAGTTTTGATTTAATGAGATGACGTGAACAGCCTTTATAAAGAGAGAGAGATACTATTTAGATTATATATAAGATCTTGGAAGTGTTAGTGAGGCAGAAACTGTCATAAGGATAGAGTTACGTATGTTATACGGAAGATCTTTAACATATTTTCACTAGGACTCATGTTCTTAGGGATATATCATGATTACTCAGGATATGCAATTATGAATGATGTTATAATGAGTGCACACATTGTCCAGAGATTTGATCAAAAAAAATTTCTTGAAAAGAGAGAATATTTCAGATTATTAATATTTTTACTTACCAGACAATTTTCAGTTTGATCTTGCAGTGACATTTAATTAGTCATTGAAAAGGAGAGTTATACCTTAGATAGTATGAAATCTTTTTCGTGATACTTCATCTAAGTGCTTTCCATTCTGACTCTGAGCTTCTGCTTCCTTCAGAGTGATTTGACGTTGAAGAATATCGATGTCTTCTGAACTTGGATCTCTAGTCTGAGAACTAGACTCAATCTTCTCTTCAGATGATCTTTTCCATTTTTCATTTAGAACCATTCATCTGACTTCTGGGAGCAACCTTTAGAGATTCTTATCGTTGTTATCAGAACGTCTATCTTTCATCAAGCTTCCTTATTTTCAGAAGGTCATTAATTTCTAAACTTAAACATAAACTGCTGAGAGGTTATGTACTCGAGAGAATTGTTCAGAAACGAGTATCATCAAACATGTGTGTAACACATGACATGGTTTTCATGACAATCTTGTTCTTGTAATGCTGATCGTTTAGATTTAGTCCATCAAAGGATTTACAGCATATCTACTTCAGAAAAGAGTGCAATTTGATTTCTTCATTCTGAACAACATCAATTACTTAGATCCATTTTGGCTTCGAGTAGATGACATCTGTTTTTGCATCTAGTCAAGCATCTTCTGATTCCAAGCTTTATGCAACATGAACTTTTGAGAGAAATATCAGATAACATTCTGACCAATTACAGTTAGTTCAACTGAGATAGAACAGAACTTAATCGTCTATGTTATTTTAACCAAGGCTCAGACATTGTTCTTAATCAGATTCTTGATGAATTTGTAGATTTCATCTTTCTGAATGTTTTTCAGTTTTCTGCAAGGTTTCTTCTGCAGTCTTAATTCTGAAGTTCAAAATCATAAAACAACAATTTTTCTTCTTTACATGAAGAAATTCTTAATGAGCTCTAAATGAGAAAGTCAAGGGTGGACAAATCTGTTTCTTGAAAACATCTCAAAAGCTCATAAAGAGATAGTCTTCAGCAAAGAAGATTTCTTGTTTTCTGATGATTTAATCTTGAACAAATACGTTGTTTATCCAAACATATCTTCTAAGATAAGCATTCAACAGATACTACTACTTATCTAATGAATCTATCTTGTCAGCTGATTCTTCAATCTTCTCTTAAGTTTTAGAGAGGAAGATTCCGTTGTTGACAACAACAGAAACTTCAAGAATCAATAACTTGCTCCGGTAATCCGTTTGATTATAATTTAGTACACAGTCATCTTCTGAACTGATACTGAAATTGTAAGTGGATTGAAATCTTACCCAGAGTATTTCTACATACCATATCTGGATCTTTTTCTGACACTGTTAAGTGTTTGATATCCATCAATAGCAGAACCGGAGCTCTGATACCAATTGAAGGTGTGAGAAAGACACAAGAAAGGGGGGTTTAAATTGTTTTTTCTAACTCTTAATCAATTTTCGCTTCTTTTTGTTATTGCGCTAATAGTATATCAGAGTTGCGTTGAGAGACTCAGACTTGAGATGCGTCATTCAGATTATGCTATACGTGATTCAGACTTGCAAAGCGGAGGCTTACCAGAGTTAAGTTGCAAGGTTCTGACTTGCTATGCAAGGTTCTGATAATGATACAGAAACATAAATAATAAATCAAAGCATAAACAAGAGTAAAGAACACACGATATATCCTGGTTCACTTGAGCCATTCTCAAGCTAATCCAGTCCACCCTTCCAAGGTGATTTCGCCTTAAACACAAAGACTTAATCCACTAATATCAACACAGAATACAGATGCACGGGCAACAGCCGGTGACTAACATCCTGCACAATCGCAACTATGACTAACCCACAATGAACCGTTCAGAGATCCAAGTTAATGGATATAACGAACATTGACCCAATAGAGTCCAATCTCGCAAGATCTACTATCAGGGTTTCACAGCTAAACGTTCAGAGATCCGATTCAACAGATATAACGTTTACTGACCATTCTTCCAGGATTTTTAATGAGTTCCATCAGTGATCTCACAAGAGTCTGACCCACAATTGGTCCTCTTTGAGATATGACTATCATTTACCATATTTCAGGATTTCCACAACGACACCAACCCATTGTCTTCTCAAGTCTCCGATCACACTGATCACTTGAGGAATCCTAATTCACATAGAATTAGATGTTCTAGAGATTACAATGATGCTTCTTAACAAGCAGATAACTCTTAATTTTAAGTACAAATGAACACTCAGTATTCTAGCAAGGTATGAGCAACAGCTCCATGCTATCTTTATATTTTACAAAGATGTATGTTGATTTGACAGTTTAATGACATCTTGTAGATCTTCTTCATCTTCTTTGTTGAGCAAGCTTCAAGCAACAACTCCTTGCTTCAGATCTTCAATATAGCTCAGATGATGAAGTTGGTTGATGACTTGACTGATTTGCAATGTTGTCTTGTTCATCAATAGCTTTTGTTCCAATTAATTGTTGTTGTGTTAAATGATGATCTTTGAGCTTCAATAACAATGGTCGTGTGTTAATGGTGATAGCTTTAAATATTTTGTGTAACAACGATAATTGATCGTTGCGACTATCATCACATCGACGCCTTCAGAAGCGCATACTCCTTTCCTTTAAATAACCATGTAAATTATAGCCGTTGAAGATCTGTTGGCTGCTTGAAAAAGAGTCGTTATGCAATGATAAAAGTTGTACTTCCATATCTTCTTTTTACTGTAGATGAAGTGATGGGATAGATCTTTTTAGCACGGTGTACAGTCATTGCTAATGGTAACATTTGTCTTCAAATCTTCAGAGGCTTCTGATGGTAATTAATTGAAGCATGAGTAGAGACTTTATAATTGGGTCTTCAGAAACTTCAAGTCTTCTGTCTTCAGAGCTTGTTCATTAGGAATCTGTCTTCAGAGCTTCAGCACTTGTCTTGAAACCGTTATCTTCATTGCTTTAAGTCTTCAGAATCTTCAGAACCTTGTTCACTCAGAACGCAGTCTTCAGAGTCTTCAGCACTTGACCTTTAGAACCATAGTCTTCAGAACACTTCAGTCTTCAGATTCTTTCTGCACTTGGTCTTCAGAGCCTTCAGCCTTCAGAACTTCAAGTCATGAGAATCTTCAGCACTTCGGTTCTCCACAAGATTATCTCTTCAGAAGCTTCGCAATCTTCAGAATCATAACCACTTTCAGAGTAGCATCCACAAGAGCATTGCAGCAGCAATATCGGCATCCTTGGATCTATCTGATTATGATCAGATACACAAGCATACTTGCTTCTTGTGACTTATGTTACACATAGTAACTCGGTCATTTGCGTACATCTTGCTGGTGTTTGTTGGATCTGATATCTTCTATGATTATAATCTGCACACAACATACATTAGAACATAAAATAGTTCTTTCACAAATACTCATTGTTATCATCAAAACATAGAGATGACATGCAGAGACAACTCTTGCTCTTACAAACAGTTCTCTTATAATACCTTAGCCACGTTATTTATCAGAAACAGAAACTGTCTTATAAGAAACTCCCCTTGAGTTTCAAACTTGGTGAAGATTATAGATTTTAACATGTGAATCTTCTGGGTAGTCTCCCCTTGATTTCTATAAGTCAGATATTGGGATCTTCAGAATCATGATTCAGATATACTAATTTTGATCACCAATTAAGATCATGACTTTTCAGAGTTTGAATAGACAACAGGCCTTCATCTCAGAACGATGTTTCTACCAGAACTCGATGGAGGATCACAACTTGATTCTCAATCTGATTGAAGGATATTTTTGTGATCAATCGAAGCTTGATTCTAAATCTGATACCAACATAATCTTGATTCTTAGTCTGATACCATAGTATGCTGAGTTTGATACCAATGAAGGTATTTGAGAAGAGTTCACAGCTTGATTCTGATTGATATCATTGTAGACTGAGTCTGATACCAATTCTTGGTTTATCAAAACTTCTTCTTCTTGGATCTTCTATCCAGTTCTTCATATAGTCTTCAACTTCTGATTTGCTTAGTTCTTCTGAAAAGCATCTCTGAATGTAGGCTTTGTCTTGACTGCTTTCAGTAAGACTTCTGCTTCAGATTCTTATGTTCTGAATATCACATTTTCAGACAGCTTACAACTTTTGTACAATATGAAACAAGAATCACGATAACTTTGACTTTCAGAAAGTTCTTAACTTTTTAACAGTACTGGGTCAATCTGATTCTGATCATATGTTCACAAAGTGTACAACTTCGATTATATGAACAAATAATTCCTAAGAACTTTAACAGATTTCTTTCAATTTAACCTGTCTTAAGAATGCCTAGTGAACTTGTTCAGAGTTCCTCGGTCAAACATCAAACGTTAGTGGTAAACGCATTTTATATCAGAGTTGGTGTTTAGCTTTCTTTTAACATATATCAAAATCATATTCTATTTCTCCCCCATTTTGACATCATCAAAAAGTTAGAGTATTTAAGCATTTTCACTATGATAATGATTCTTAATGAATATCCAGAGTTAATTTCATTCAATACAAAAGATAGAGCAGTGCAGGTATGAGTATGAATAAAAATAATTCAAAAATAGAACAGAATGCAACATATACTTCATTAATTTAAACGTAAGTACAAGGCATGAACAACATAGATACATGGACTCAATAAACCATTATAAACTGATAACTTAGCCTACTTCTAATAAACAATCATCTCATTTTATGAGAACCATTGGCTGTCGAAGGTTTCACAAAAATTTCTTTCAAGAGCAGTGTTTGGACCGCCTTGAACTCTATAGATCGTTTGCACGATTCCTGCTCTGAAGAGGACTTCTGATAAGACTCTTCCATAAGGAATGAACGATTTGTTCATAGTTCTTAACAGACGCATTGACTCTTTAAGATGGTCAAAGATTACTTGGGACAAATCTATAGGAGTTGGCTTAAGAAGTCACATGATGAGAAGCTTATCCTCATGTTACAGAATATATTTGCTAATATTGCGAGGATGAAGATTTGTCAAAATGAACTTAAACCATCCTTTTGTAGTGGGCAGAAGTTTTTCTGGATTTATGGGTTCAAAAGCAGAGCCTTTATCGAACATGTAATGCATTTCAGCATTGGAAGTGCATCGAATGGAGTCGAGATTGGTTGTGATACCCTTTTTAGAGCAGTCAATGGCTTCAGCAATGTTTGTAGAGTTGAAAAAACTGGAAGACCATAGATGTTTGAAGAAATAGACAGACCATCACTATTGACAAAGGCATTGATCCAAAAGGATTTTACGATGTTTGTATATATTGAACCTCTTAACATAGACAGGTATCCATTCCAATTTTGAAAATGAATCCCAAGATGAAAGTCTTGACCAGCGGCCGCTGGATTTGTTGGTTTTTTTTCATTGATGACTTCTAAGAGATCATCGTTCCCATGAAAGGTTCTTGGAGTCATTCTTGGTGTTTTAGGATTTTAAGAAGGTTTTGAACAAAAGATAGTGAAAGACTATAGGAATAAGATATGACTTTAAATAGGCAAAGGGAGAGACTAAAGTGAATGGGTTAATAAATGAGAGTGACTTGAAAAGATCAATTCATTATTATTACCTAGACGCTAGAGTAGGTATGGATAGTGTAAGAGACAACGACAAGCACAAAGTATAACAGTTTCTTAATCTAGGGAAAACCAAAAGATCACGCATACGATTTCTTTATTTACTTTTTAACATCAGTAAAAAACTCACGATAAGTGCATACTTGTGAGTGACACTTGATTACTGACGTGAAGTGACAATAGAGAAACACATTGCTTATGAGAGAATGCACAGATATAGGGTTAAGCAAACACGTTGCTGTTTTTAGTTAGTCAGCTCATAACTACGCATGGCCAGTAGTTGTAGGATTTGATGTATGACTACTATTATACGCATTAATCAACCTTCAGTGTTGATGGCTTGGGCCATAGGAGTAGGTTTGATCATGACTGGGTGACAGACACGTTTTAATGATGGCGGTTTCTCGAGGAACACAAAATCTTTCATATGTCTTTCAATAGATACATGTAAAAATGCATACGAGACTTATTTAAATAAATCCAAATTTCTCTTAGTATATATCAGATTCTTGAATTATTCATATTCAACTTTAAGCAGTGCAAAGTGATATAATAAATGTGAGAAATAAGCATTCTTAAGAATATGAGCCATCTACTAACAGAAAAGGAAATACTTCATTAATTAAGAGAGGTTCACAGATACAGATTTAACTATTGATCAGACCTAAATAAATTAAGGGAAAACCTACACGAGTACAATGACCAAAACAGATACGATTTAGACAAACACAAGAAGGACATGCAAAAACAGACAGAGATAAGTCATGTTTTCCTAGTCACTAAAGACTTCACAATTTGTCTTCAACAAGCAGTTTTCTAGAAAGTTTTCAGGACCATCCTCTGCTAATGTTTCTTTGATTATATTCACTATTCCTTCTCTGAAGCAAATCTCAGACAAAATTCTTCCATAAGGAATGTAAGACTTCGTGCGATTTCTGGACTCAGAGATGGATTTCCAGAGACAGTTGAAGATTGTGTGTGGTAGGTTTATCTGAATATCATTCATCAGAAAATAAATGAATTCATGGTCATGATATCGCAGTATGTCATGGTTTTCTCCTCTGGGAAGGAAATTGGACAACACGAGCTTGTACCAGGCTTTGGGAATGGGTAGTAGATTTTCAGGATTGGAAAGTTTATATCCCGATGACAGGCCATGAAGAAAGGAAAATCTATTAGCAACGAAGAACTTATTTTTTTCCAAATCAACAATGATTCCAACATTTTCACATCCAGTTGCGAGAGTGACTGAGAAGGGAGTGATGGAGATGGGGACTTCAAAAACATAAGAAGTGATACGTCCACTTTCATGATCAAGGTATGCATGCTTCCAGAATTCCTTAACTAGATTCACGTAAATGGGTTTCTTCATCATGCTGGAGTATCTTATCCACTGTTGAGCATATAACATATCTACTAGGTTGTTAGCAATGTTTCTCATAAGAGGAGGAACATCAATCACAAATTGTTTTTCAGAAATAATTTCAAGAAGGTCTTCATTTCCTAGAAAGCTTAGTGGAGGCATGATGGTAAATGGAAGACAGAACTTTGACACTAATGGTTTTATGATAGAAGGACTTGAGTGTGATATCTTTTTATAGGAAGAGGTGACTTATATTCATCCAAATAAGTAATAAGAGTTGTGCCTAACCTAGGGATGACATAGATTTAGTACACATCAAGTGACAAGAATTTTGATGACGTGAACAGTCTTTGTAAAGAAGAAAGTACTATTTAGATTTCAGATAAGATTTCAAAAAGAATGAGCATTTAGAGCTACTTATGTCATACGAAATATTTTTAGCTCATTTTCGAGAGAACTTATGTTCTCAGGGATATATCATGATTATTCAAAATTCGCAATTATGACTGAGGTCACATCGAGTGCACACATTGTCCAGAGATTTGATCAAAAGATTTTTCTTGGAAAGAGAGAATATTTCAGATCATTAACATTTTTACTCATCAGAAAGTTCACAGTTTAGACTTGCAATAATATTTAATCAGTCATTGATAAGGAGAGTCATACCTTAGAGAATCTAAAATCTTCACTGTGATACTTTATCTGAGTGCTTTCCATTCTGACTCTGAGCTTCTGATCATTCACTTTTCTTTAAGATTATGAATACTTTACATTAATTCCTTATCTTGGTGCTTCCCATTCTGACTCGAGCTGTCTTGCGTTTAAGCTTCTGATTGGCATCTTTCTGCTTCTGGCTTTCTTCAGAGTGATCTATCAGAGACTCTGGCTGAGTTTCTTTTATTTTCCCATTTTCTTCAAAGATTCTTATTCTGATGTTGAAGAGTATGAGTATATTCTGAAATCTGATCACGGGTATGAGAACTAGACTCAATCTTTTATTCAGATGATCTATTCATTCTTCTGTTCATAAATATTCATCTGACTTCTAAGAGCAACCTTCAGAGTACAGAGATTCTGATCTTTATTATCAAAACGTCTATCTTTCATCAAGCTTCTTTTAAATAGAACTTTGTTTTCAGATGGTCATTAGTTTCTTAGCTTAAACATAAACCACTGAGAGGTTATGTACTTGAGAGAATTGATTGACATCTCATAACATCTTCTGACTTTGCTTCTTCGAACAGATGCAGAGCTTCTTCAAGTATCATCAAACATGTGTGTAACACATGACATAGTTTGAATGACATTCTTGTTCTTGCAATGCTGATCTAACTTGTTTTACAGTTAGTCCATTAAAGGATTGACATCATATCTGCTTCTGAAAAGAATGTCTACTAATTTCTTCATTTGAAAGAACATCAGTGACTCATATCCTTTTTGTCTTCGAGTAGATGACTTATGTCTTTGCATCTAGTCAAGCATCTTCTGATTCTAAGATTTATGCAACATGAATTTGAGAGAAATATCAGATAATATTCTGACTAAGTTATAGTTTGTTCAACTGAGATAGAATCTCAAGTTAACAGGACTCAATCGTCAATGTTATTTCAATCAATACTCAAAATTAATCCTAAATCAAATTCCTGATGAATCACTAGATTTCCTCTTTCTGAATATTTTTCAGTTTTCTGCAAAGCTTCTTAAGGAAACAGTATTCAATTCTTCGTTGAATCTTTTAACTGCTTGATAAGTTAAGCTTCAGATGATGAATCACTTCTAAGAATTTGACTTCTTCAGTTTTCTGGCTTCTTCTGCAGACTTCATTATATTGTTCAAAATCATAGAATAAAAATCTCTCTTATTTACATGAAGAATTTCTTAATGAGCTTTAAATTGAGAAAGTCAAGGGTGGACTAATACGTTTCTTGAAAACATCTCATAACTCATAAAGAATTAATCTTCAGCAAACAAGATTTCTTGTTTTTTGATGATTTAATCTTGAGCAAATATGTTGCTTATCCAATCATATCTCTAAGATACGCATTCAACATATACTACTTCTTATCTGATGAATATATCTTGTCAGCTGATTCTTCAATCTTCTTCCAAGCTTTAGTGTAGAAGATTCTGTTATTGATAACTACAAAACTTCAAGAATCAGTGACTTGCTCAGGTAATCCGGTTGATTACAATTTAGTACTCAGTCATCTTCTGAACTGATACTGAAATTGTAAGTGGATTGAAATATCACCCAGAGTATTTCTACACACCATATTTGGATCTTTTTCTGACACAGTTAAGTGTTTGATATCCATCAATAACAGAACCGGAGCTCTGATACCAATTGAAGGTGTGAGAAAGACAAAAGAAAGGGGGTTTAAATTGTGTTCTAACTAATAAAGTCTTTTCGCCTCTTATTATTAATGTGCTAAGAGAATATCAGAGTTGCGTTGAGAGACTCTGACCTGTGATACATCATTCAGACAGTGCAATGTATAAAGCATAAGCAACAAGGAGAATCTGAATTAGCGATGCATGATTCAGATTTGCAATGCAGAAGCTTATCAGAGTTGAGTTGCAAGGTTCTAACTTGCTATGCAAGGTTCTGATAATCGATACAGAAACATAAACAATAAATCAAAGCATAAGCCAGAGTAAAGAACACAAGATATATCCTGCTTCACTTGAGCAACTCTCAGGCTAGTCCAGTCCACCCTTCCTAGGTGATTTCTCCTTGAGCACAAGGACTTAATCCACTATAATCAAAAACCGATTACAGATGCACGGGCTAACGCCGATGACTAACAACCTGCACAACCGCTGCTGTGACTTACCCACAATGAACTGTTCAGTGATCCAATTTAATGGATATAACGAATATTGACCTAATAGAATCCAATCTCGCAAGATCTCCTATCAGGATTTTCACAGCTAAACATTCAGTGATCCGAGTTAACGAATATAACATTTACTGACCATTCTTCCAGGATTTTCAATGAGTTCCATCAGTGATCTCACAAGAGTCTGACACACAATTGGTCCTCTTTGAGATATGACTATCATTGACCATATTTCAGGATTTCCACAATGATACCCAGCCATTGTCCTCTCAAGTCTCTGATCACACTGATCACTTGAGGAATCCTAATTCACATAAAATTAGTTGTTCTGGAGATTACATTGATTGCTTCTAAATAAGCTGATAAACTCCTAAGTTTAAGTACATATGAACACAAGAGTGTTCTAGCAAGATATGAGCAACATCTCCTTGCTATCTTCAGATTCTACAAAGATGTATGTTGATTTGACAGTTGATGACATCTTGTTGTAGCGCGAATTTTTGCGTGGTTGCGAAGCACTATCGCTTTTGGGGTTCTACAGCTCGATTCATTTTTTATCCTATTGAAGCTGATGAAGGAAGGGAAATAGATGTCTCCAATTAACCCTGCTTGAAAACTGAGTTTGAATAGATGACTGGTGGTTTACAGATGCTACAAAGATTGTGGGTCTCTCTTAGGTTATTTTGTAAAAAAAAAGTGCCTGGGTGATTGGTGGGAGTTTAAGACTGATGCTTTTCGATTGATATGTGAGGGTACGGGATTTGGGTTTTGGATTAGTGTGCTCGCTAAGATTTTTCTTTCAATCTTATGCCTACGTATTCCTGTTTACCGAAACAGGGAAATCAAAGCGATCATATGCCTATTCTATGGGAGGAAATGGTGTTTTGAAGTCTTGTTCAAAGCCCAAGACGTGAAGCTAAAGGGTGGTTTGTATCTTGTTCAAAGCCCAAGATGTGAAGCTGAAGGGTGTTGACTTTAGAGAGAATTTGTCATCTCTAAAGAGGGTTATGTTTGTCACAACTGTTTATAAAGGAGAATTACTTTAACCGGGATATGTGAATCCGGCAATGCCATAATTTCCTTTATAGGGGCTTTTCAACCTAGAGGAGAAGACTTTAACTCAGTGTAGAGCAATGCTATCTTTCCTTAGGAATTTCTCATGCTAAAAGAGGGACAATGGAGTGGATGTAAATAATCCAGAGGCTTGCCGCTTATAGCAATTAGATGGGGGAAAAGGAGTTGTTGATGTTTGTATATTGTGAACGAGGCATAGCTTGATGCTAAAAGGTTGATTGACTCAACCGGGGTTTCCTTATACAAAGCCTAAGAGGAGGCTATCGGCCCACCAAGAGGGTGTTTTTATGTGTGTCTCGTACGAAGCTCAAGACGGAGGCTAATGGTTTGACTCAACAAGAGAGTATTTTATACTCAACAAGAGAGTGATTTGGTGTCTCGTATGAAGCCCGAGACAGAGGCTAAAAGTGGTTTGACTCAACAAGTCTTTTATACTCAACAAGAGAATGTTTTGATATCTCGTACGAAGCCCGAGATGGAGGCGAAAAGGTTTGACTCAACAAGAGAATCGTTGTATCTCGTACGAAGCCCGAGATAGAGGCTAAAAGGTTTGACTCAACAAGAGAGTCTTTGTATCTCGTACGAAGCCCGAGATAGAGGCTAAAATGTTGGTTGTTCCAGTTGAGTTACAGGTCCAGTATGTTGGTTAATAGAGAAAATCAGTTCTTATAAAGAGACTGATTAAAAGTAAGGTTATGCTTTGGGATTTAATCAGAGGATCAGGGTTATTTCCTGTTCTTTAAGGAAATGGGAAATCCAGAGGGGTGTTAAGACTATCCAAGTCTGCGAGTGTTTTCCCTATCTTTGATAGGGACTTGAGAATGCCTTCGAGACTCAAGGAAGTTAGACTGTCCAAGTCTAGAGTTTTATCTTTTGTAATATGCTTAGAGAAACAGTAGTAGGATCTAGACTCTTTGAAAGACTATTCTATTAAGAGGACTAATTTTTGTTCCTATACCTTTAGGAGGTCGTCGGGACAATTTGTACGAAGCCCAAGAGGAGGATGGAAACTTTTAAGAAGCCGTGGGACAATTTGAACGAAGCCCAAGAGGAGGCTCTTTTCTCGAAGGAAGAATCCTTATATGAAGCCTAAGAGGAGGCTGTGAATACTTCTAAGAAGCCGAAGGGTCCTTGTACAACGCCCAAGAGGAGGCGGGGATGCTTTTAGGAAGCCTGTGGGTCCCCAAACCCCGAGAAGTTCAAGACATGCCATTCACCAAGAATGGATCAAGCGAGGAAAGTCCGAGAATTTGGAAGAAACTCAAGAGATGCCATTCACAGAGAAAAGATCATCTCTGGGGAGTAGAGTTTCTTTGACAACTTCTAAAGGTGACAGTCTGAGAAAGGGTTCAAAAAGAATCTGCCTTTCACATCTCCATATTGTTTAACCCCAAGAGGAGGGAAGACTGTATCTGGTAATACTATGGGGATCTAGTTTAGTCTATTTAAGAGTGATCAGCAGGGCTTAGTGCTAGACGTAGTTTCCAGGGAAACTCTAAATATCTATACTATTATTACACAGTCGATATGAGTTTATGAAAGACTTACAGTGAAACAGCCCCACAGTACAGTTATATGTATATGAAAGCGGTAAATGAAAGCGGGTAAACACTTACTCGGTTGTAGAGCTTCCATGCTGTATTGTTAGTTGTTCAACAAAGAAAGCTTTGATAACAATATTATATACAAAATCAAAGGAGAAAGTGCTTTGAAAATATGTTGGGGCTTACAACTCAAGGAGAGGCCCAAGGTTTTATCAGTGATCGCACTATCGTTTTGTACAGTGGGACTTATACAAGTGACTGAGGCCCAAGAAAGGTTTTATGTACAAAGGGATAGGTCTTACACCCTCTCAAGAGGCCCAAGTGTTTAAATAAAAAAGAATGGGGGCTTATAACACGAGGGTAGGCCCAGATGATTGGTTTTTGAATTGGCGATCGCGCCGAGGTTTTCTTTTAACGCAGAGGGACTTATACCATATCTGAGGCCCAAAATTGTTTTGGTTAAAAGGGGATTGGGTCTTACACTCTATTAGAGGCCCAAAGATTTATTTTTGTACAAGTGATGGGGCTTATAGCTCAAGGAGAGGCCCAGGGTTATTTGTTTGAAAATGGCGATCGCGCCGAGATTTTTGAAAACGCAGTGGGTCTTATACAATAAGTGAGGCCCAAAAATGTTTGGTTTTGAAAAAGGGTTGGGTCTTACACTCTAATAGAGGCCCAAAATTGTTTTGAATGAGTGATGGGGCTTACAGCTCAAGGAGAGGCCCAGGGTTTGTTTTTCAACGGACGATGATCGCGTCGAACTTTTTGAAATACAACGGGACTTATACAATAAGTGAGACCCAAAAATGTTTGTATTTACAAAGGATTGGGTCTTACACTCTATTAGAGGCCCAAAATTGTTTAGAAAAGTTTTGCAAGGGTGAAAACCAAAGAAACCCTAATTTGTTATTCTTTAAAAGTAAATATTTAAAGAAAATAAAATAAAATACCAAATAAGTTTGAATAAACCATTTGTGATTTTTGTTTAATGTTTGAAAAATGAGGGATTAATCACAAGGGGTATTAAAACTCACTTGGTTTTGATTTTCAAAGTAAATATTCACTTTTAAAATGTTTAAAAAACATTAAAAAGGAATTTATTCACAAAAATACTAATTATATTAAATAAATAATATAAACTTAATTTTTTTGTGGAATAAAATATTTCAACATTTTTGTGATTTTTTGCAAAAAGAACCAATAAAAAATAATTAAAATTGAAAGAGTTATTAATTTTCCAATTAATTAACAAAACATAAAAATATTGGGAAAAATAACAAAAATGTGAGAAAACACAAAATGGCATGGGTGGGGTTTAAACCCACGACCTCAAGGTTATAGGGCGCGCGCCTTACCACTGGGGTGGTGATACATCCATTGCTTGAAGTGAAACCACAAATATACAAGGCTTGCCTTGTTTTTGGCTTGCCCAAGGCAAGGCAAGGCAAGTTTTGGGTCAGAAACGTGAAGGTCATAACTTTCTCATTTTTCCATGTTTGGGGACAAAATTTATATGCATCTGGCCTAGAATTTCACAAGGAATCCAATGGTGGTGGTATTTTTTTCAGATCATACTCCCTCCTCAAAACCCGATAGTGGTTTTGAAAAAGGCCTATAATTGCATTTTCTATGCTACACTTTGATACAGACATGAATTACATGATGAATTGGTTCAAACACAACATATATAACATGTATGAGGTGTGTATGATAAGTGGACTTCAAAGCAATGCATATTTTGGAAAGTTCAAGTCATGAGGCTTACCTCTTTTTGAGCTTTTGGAGTTTTTTATGCAATCTGTCAAGTTCTTGTTCCAGAAATGGGTTGATGCTTTGGACACTCTCAAATGATCCCTTGGAAGCTTTTAGGATGATTGGAATCAGCTGGAACCTGCAAAAACACAAACTGGCCCTTTCTTGCAAAAGGGGTTAAAATGACCAAAATAACAACTCTCTAAAATGGTGTTCCAGATGGGGGGAACCATTTGGGACAATTCAAGGATGTTATTTGGAGTGTGTTTGAGGTTTTATCTGGTTTGGAAAGTGACTGATTCAAGACATGGCTTGAAAAATGCACAAAAAGCCTATTTTGAGGTTTTGAGTGGTGACTTTGTGATTTTGGTGTTACAGGTCACTTTTGATGGTTTGGATCACCTACATATGATGTTTATGAGGTGTTAGGATCATGATTTGTGATGGAAATGCTCTCTAACTCAAAAACTCAGAGTTACCTTGCTAAAGAAGGTATTTTTGCCTAAAGAGAGGGATTTTGAGGAAAGCATCTGTTTGATGGCTTTGGTGTACTCAAACTGAGCACAAATGAGCTCTATTTATAGTAGAGCAAATTTGTTTTGGGATCAATAGTGAATGGCAACTGCAGCAGAGGTTTGGCCAATGGTTGCACTTTGGAATCCAAGTCTCCTCTAGCCATTGACTAGAGGTTAGGGCACAGGGATGTGGTTCCCTTGGTCTTGGATAAGTCTTGACTGAATTCAGTTACAAATGGCTCAGTCCATGCCACCTTGGTGTATGCATTGAATGCTCCAATCCAAAATTGGAGTCTTGTCCCTCTTTTAGGTAATTCTAGGTTTGTCATGCTACTTCTTGTTCCAAAGACTTTGGAGGCTTGGCTCGGTGTTTGTCCCCTTTAGATTTGATCCTCAGATGTGTCCAAGATGATGACAAGGCTTGGAATTATCTGATTTTGCCAAATCGAGCAAAAATGCAAAATTCTGCCTAGCCTTGGCAGTTTTCAGCAAGGCATATTGCCCTTGTCATATCTCATGGCTCAAGTGGAATTTGGTGATGTTCTTGGTCATTTTGGAAAGCCCTCATATGATACAACAAATGTTTGATCATATTTCGTTTTGATACCTTTTGGATCCAAGTGAAGAATCCCCCTACATTTGGAAAAAAGTGAAGGCAGATTCCGACTTAGTGAAAATTTCACTAGGTGTTGGAAAAAAGTGACATTTTCACTTTTTATGATTTTTATCATTCCATAACTCAAAATCCATGAGGAATTTGGAGGGAGGTCAATTTTAAGCTTTTGTAGAGGGTAATGAGATCTATAAATCAAGATTTGGATGGAGAAAAATGGCTTTGTGGTTTAGGAGTTATGATCCTCCAAAGTTGGTACCCTTGCCACTTTGTTCATAACTTAGAAAATTTTCTAAGTTTTTTATGGTTACCCCTTTTACAAGTTATCCAACTTTTCTTTATTTTTCTTGATTAATGATGATTCAAATCATACATTAACATCATTTTAGGGTTAAAAAACCATTTTTATGAAAAATCTCAAAAAGTCAAAGTTTGACTTTTGTGCACAGTTGACTTTTTATCAGATGAATTCCAAACTGTGCGATCCTCTATGAAATCAAGTTCTTGACCTAAATCAAACTTGATGGATTGATTTCATAGGTTTTATAGGGTGTATTGAATCATGTCCTAGGGTTTGGGAGCATGTCCTGGTCAAAAGTCAAAGATACAGTTGACTTTTCTCGAGAAACCCTAATTGTGGCTCTGATGAAATTGAGACTTGTTGATCAAGCTTCTTGGATCAATCCATTGTTGCAAATGGATCAATGTGGTTTATTAGAGACCCTCAAATCATGTCTTGAGGTCTTAGCTGATGATTTGTCCCAAAAGTCAACTTAGGGGTGGATTAGGTCAAGAAACCCTAATTCCTGATTTTTAGTGAATGCATCCCCTGAGGCTAAATTGAGTTGATGATTGGGTTTATGATGTCCCTTGGAGCATCATAGGTTATGCCTTGAAGCATTGGCTCATGCCCAGAGGAAAATTTCCATTTGGAGGCCCTGGTCGACCAAAACCCTAATTTGGTGACACCGGCAATCTTGAGGCTTGATCCACCTAGAAGGGAGCAGCCTTGTGCTTAATCCTTGAAGTGGGAGTCCACTTGATCCTTTGTGGATGTTTGAGAGGTTAGACAAGTTGAAGATCATGTCATTCCTTGATTAATCCTTTGTCTAAGAACTCAGAGAGGGCTTGAAACCCTAATTTTGACTGTAGTAAGTGTTCACCCATCTTTGGGGAGACTGATGAGGCAAGATGGTTCATCCATATTGTGATGATGATTTTCACAATGATGAGAAATCTTAGTGGTCAAAATTTGGGGTATGACAGATGCCCCTATTTAACCTTCTTGAACCCGAAGGTGTGAATGACGAAGGTATTCGGGCATTCGGGGTGCAAGAGGATTAAATATCGGAATACCTGAAATTTTGATGGCGGTTATGAATGGTAGCTTACGCATTCATCCACTTTTGCTAAGCAATGATGCTTATAAAAGGTAAAAACTTCTCCTCGATCCTGGTTTCTTACCGAGGAACTGTTCTTAGTTTCTGAAATAAACTTCCCCTCGATCCTGGTTTCCTACCAAGGAACTGGTCTCAGTTTCTGAAATAAGCTTCCCCTCGATCCTGGTTTCCTACCAAGGATCTGGTCTTAGTTTCTGAAATAAACTTCCCCTCGATCCTGGTTTCCTACCAAGGAACTGGTCTCAGTTTCTTTTGTCAATAAACTTTATTGACAAGGAACGCTATGCGTAGCGATTTTCCTCAAACTTCTCGCCGAATTTTCCTGGGGAGATGCCATTTGATGGAAAAAGATCTGATGTCAGACTTGCTGGGGAACCCATCTGTCTGAATTGTAGAGGTGTACAAACTTCTCTGGTGGAGACGCCATTTGTTTCTACTGGGGGAAAACGAGTCTCTTGAGAGTCTACTTTCAGCTTGGGGGTTATTACATCATACTTTTCTCGAGATCTTTTCGGAGAAACGGCATATGATGTGATCCAATTTTGAGGTGCCGATGACCTTTTCATCCGCGGTCTTTTCGGAGAAAAACTGCTGTAGTACCAGATCTCTGCTTAAGAGGCTCCCTCTGGGGATTTTTCCTTAATCTAGGAAAGCGAAGATATCATCTTCAATGGCGAAGAGTAACGTTGGTTGAAGGTTCTCTGGTTTTCAGAGGTTCAAGTTATCAAAGTGGTTAAGGGTAGGGCTGACAATGAACCAAACCAACTCGAAAATAGTTCGAAATTCGATTCAAAAATTAAATCGTTGAACTAGGTTCATGAACCAAATGAGCTGAATATGAGCTAAAAACTAAGTTCGTTAACTAAATGATCTGAATTTGAACTATACATAGTTCGACTCGTTAGGTTCATGAGTCAATTCGATTATATATGAGATAGATTATATTGTATTTAAGAGTAGGTTTAAAGATTTGTTCTAAATCTTACTCTCATATTTTCTTTTAATCTAACGGTTTTAATTGATAATTTATATTCTCAAGTGAGTAAAATATTTCTACGAATAATTATACAAATAAAATTAACATCGTATAAATTCCAATCTTATAACTTTTATTTTATTTCTATATTTTTTATTTAAAAAATATTAATTTAAAATGTCAAATATATATATAAAAATATATATATAAAAAATAGACTTTAAAAAATTACTTTTATGTCTGTGAAATAAGCGAGTTGAACTTAACAAGATAAACCTAATGAGTTGAACCGAGATATTCGTGAACTTCTAACAAGTCGAGTTTGACCTGAAAAAAAAGTTCGTGATGAACTCGAACTCGAACTCGAACTCGGCCAATTCTTAACGAGTTGAGTTTGAGCTGAAAAAAAAGTTCGTGATAAACTCGAACTCGAACTCGAACTCGGCTAATTCTTAACGAGTCGAACTGAGCTAAGACGAGTTCGACTCGACTTGACTCATGTCCAGCCCTAGTCAAGGGCCAACTCTGATCCAGAAATAAACTAGAGGAGAGATATAGTTCCGACGCGACATTTCTTGACGAGGAAAGAACTTGACAACTCGATTGAGAAGACTGTTACCACTACGGGACAAGACCGACTGGAGTGATAGTGATGCAATATGAATGCGAATGTGAATAAAAAATGCATGATGTATGTATGTATATGCTGACAAAACTGACGCAACATACAAACTAACGGATGAACACGACTGGATACTTGGCCTCAGTGGGGCATATAGAAATATCGCTAGTTCAAGATAGCAATTCTGCTTTGCTTAGGAGAAGTAGTCCTCGTGGGGAGCTACGTTGGTCGGGCTTAGGAGATGAGAACTCGGTCGGGGGTGTCGAACGGAATAATCGCATCCGACACAGTTGATCCTTCATTCAGGCGTACTGGTTTTGAAAGAGTACTTTGATTCTGCACTTTGAGGCTCGAACACCTTCGGAGACGCAATCGATGTTCTTTCGATGTTCAACAGTCAAAAGAAATTGTCATCTTTATTTTAAAAAAAGAAAAGTTCTAACAAGTAAATTCGTTTTTGTTTTATTTCAAGAATCGTTGATCATGTTAAAATGTCGTTCTGTAAAGCTAAAACAAATAAGAATTGCAAACAAAAGCACAAGGGCTCAAATTTTATTGATGGGATGAAAACCAGCCAAACACGTGATTCCATAGAGTATTTACAAAGTTAGAAAATGGTAATTTACAGGGAAAAGGGCTACGTTGAAACATAACGACCATTATCCTTCTGCCAACTTTGAATTCCGGGCATCCTGAGCTTCTGTCGAAGATGACCGTGACTGGAGTTTCTGATGGACGGCATGACTGCTGAGGAGCTAAACTGATCAGACGTAGTTACCTGTCATTATCCCTAACTTTTGCCTGGATTGTACTTTGAGATTTCCAACCCACCGGGATGATTTTTGATCATGTCTCTAATTTTTGCCTAGACCGCCTTTTCGGGTTTTCAATCCACCAAGACGTTTTTTTTTAGTTTAGGCGAAGTATTTATTGACTACATCAACATTTGTGGGGTAGGCAAATTCCTCTCCGTCCATGGTTGCAAGTCTCAAGGCACCGCCTGAGAAAGCTTTCTTGACCACATAGGGGCCATCATAATTCGGAGTCCACTTGCCCCAAGAATCAGTGAGAAATGATTGTATCCTTTTGAGCACAAGGTCTCCTTTCCTGAAGACGCGAGGTCGGACCTTTTTGTCGAACGCCTTCTTCATTCTTTGCTGATACAACTGACCATGGCATAATGCCGTGATTCGCTTCTCTTCGATCAGGTTTAATTCGTCGTGTTGACTTTGACACCATTCAGCTTCTGTAAGCTTAGCTTCCATCAATACCCAGATTGATGGGATCTCTACCTCTATGGGGAGCACTGCTTCCATGCCATATACTAGAGAGAAAGGGGTTGCCCCTGTTGAAGTGCGGACAGATGTACGATAACCGTGAAGAGCAAAGGGCAGCATCTCGGGCCAGTCTTTGTAGGTTACAACCATTTTTTGAACGATCTTCTTGATATTCTTGTTAGCCGCTTCTACCGCTCCGTTCATCTTTGGTCGGTAGGGAGATGAGTTATGGTGTTTGATCTTGAACTCTGCACACAACTCTTTCATCATCTTATTGTTCAAGTTAGATCCATTATCAGTAATGATCTGGCTCAGAACACCATAACGGCATATGAGATTTTTTTTGATAAATCATACCACCACTTATCGGGTTACATTGGCGTACGACGCTACTTCGACCCACTTGGTGAAGTAATCAATGGCTACCAGGATGAACCGATGTCCGTTCAAAGCCTTAGGCTCAATCAAGGTAATCATGCCGATTCCCCATATGGAAAAAGGCCATGGGGAAGAGAGAACTTTGAGATGAGTTGGCGGTACATGAATTTTGTTGGAGTATATCTGACACTTGTGACACTTCCTCATGTACTTGTAGCAGTCGGATTCCATGGTCAACCAGTAGTACCCTGCTCTTAGAATTTTCCTCGCCATTGTGTGTCCGTTGGCATGAGTGCCAAAGGTCCCTTCGAGAATTTCTTTTATCAGCATGTCTGCTTCTGGTCTGTCGACGCATCGAAGCAAGACCATGTCAATGTTCCTCTTATAGAGTGTATCGCCGCTCAGGAAGAAGCTTCCAGCCAATCTTCTTAGGGTTTTCCTGTCTTTCCTGGATGCCCCAGGTGGGTACTCTTGTTTCTGAAGGAAGCACTTAATATCGTGATACCAAGACTTGTCGTCTATGACTGCTTCGATCGTGAAGATGTAAACGGGCCGTTCAAGGCGCATTATGTCGATCATAGGTAAGTCCTTCCATTGACCTACACTAATCATGGAAGAGAGAGTGGCTAATGCATCAGCCATGTGATTCTCCTCATGAGGGATGTGATGAAACTCGATTCTGTTGAAGAAGGGTAGCAACTTTCTTGCATAATATTTGTAAGGAATCAATCCTGATTGGTATGTGTTCCAATCTCCTTTAATCTGATTGACGACCAAAGCTGAGTCGCCATATACGTCCAAGCTTTGTATTCGTCCTCGTTGTTTGTACACTTGAACATAAGTCTGGCGGTGAAAGGAATGTGGGTACCCTGAGGGGTAACAATGATTGCCCTAATTCCGTTTCCATAATGATTGACAGCTCCGTCAAAGATTAATCCCCACTGGGAACCTGGTTCTGGCCCTTCACTGAGTAGCGGTTCATCACAGTCTTTCATTTTCAAATACATGACATCTTCGTCTGGGAAGTCAAACCTGATTGATTCCTGATCGTCAATCGGTTGATGAGCCAAATGACCGGCTAAAATACTCCCTTTAACGGCTTTTTGAGCATGGTACTCTATGTCATATTCTGATAGCAACATCTGCCAACGGGCAATCCTTCCCGTGAGAGCAGGTTTTTCAAAAACATACTTGATAGGATCCATTTCGGAGACCAACCAAGTAGTGTGATGAATCACGTACTGGTGAAGACGTTTGGCTGCCCAAGTCAAAGTGCAGCAAGTTTTCTCAAGCACAGTGTACCAAGTCTCGCTATCAGTGAACTTCTTGCTCAGATAGTATATGGCAGACTCTTTCCTTTTGGTTTCGTCTTGTTGGCCAAGTACACACCCCATAGAGCCTTCCAAGACTGTTAAATAGATTATTACTGGTATTCCCTCCACTGGAGGTGATAGAATCGGCGGATTCAAAAGGTATTCCTTAATACTGTCGAAGGCAGTTTGACAATCTTTTGTCCAAATGCAATCCTGATTCTTTTTGAGTAATTTGAAGAATGGCGCATACGTGGCGGTCATGAGGAATATGAATCTGGAGATGTAGTTCAAACGTCCCAGGAATCCTCTGACTTGTTTTTCAGTTTTTGGAGAAGGCATTTCTTGAATGGCCTTGTGTAGCGAACGATTTTGGACGTGGTTCGTAAGCACTGTCGCTTTTTTGGGGTACTACAGGTCGATTCATTTTTTATCCTATTAAGATGACTAAGGAAGGGAAATAGATGTCTCCAATTAACCCTGCTTGCATACTGAGTTTAAACAGTGGTCTGTTAGGTTACGGATGTTATATGGTAATGGGGCCTTCTTCTTCTTACTTTGTTCAGAGTGAAAAATATTGGGACTGTTCATGGTAGGATGTTAGGACTGATGCTTTTCGGTTGATGGGTGAAGGTACGGGATTTTGGGTTTTTGGATTAGTGTGCTCGCTAAGATTTTTCTTGCAATCTTATGCCTACGTATTCCCGTTTACCGAAACAGGGAAATCATAGCGATCGTAGTTCCTCCTATTCTATGGGAGGTGTTAGTTCTGGTGTTGGCAGCAATTTTGGTAAAACAATGTGCTGGTTCAAGATGTCTTGCTTTTTTGTCTTAACATGAGTTCTTAACATTCAGTTTATGTTAAGTTATTTAGGGTTGCAGTTTTGTGTGTTGATGTTAAACATGATGTCTTGACATCAGTTGACAGAACATCAGAACATCAGTATGTTGTGTTTTGTTAGGGCTGCGTGTATCAGTTTGTTGTGAGAGATCTGGTGGAGAGATTGCAAGAGAATTTATTGGAGAAGATTTATTTTGATACAATCAATTCCTATTACTTTGTGGAGTACATTTTGTTACTATTTTAGGGAGAAGAGATTTGGAGAATAAATCTACTTTATTGTTAAATCAAATCTGTGATTTTATAATGCACAAGCCCAATGTAAGGAATGTTTCTGGGAATATTATGGTATCCTTTGTGGAGCTGATGTAAAGGTCTGGAAGATTTAAGATAAAATCAAGAGAAGATTGAGTATTTAAATATGGAGATATTTTAGGAAGATTTGATTGAAGATCTAATTTGTAGGAGAATCTTTTGCAGATTTGTAGCAGCTGATATGTTGTGATTTGAAGCCCAAATTTAGTTGGGCTTAGGTTATAAATAGAAGCATTGTAACCTAGAAAAATAGGCCAGCCATCATGTAAATTATAAGGGCTGTGTTGGTTGATGAACCACCCGGTTTGTGGGATGGTCATCGTGTTTATCTCAAAGCCTGTCGGTAAGAGATGTATTGTTCTTGGAGGAAGTTGTTAAGCAACTCTAAGTATTATTCTTAGTCATGTGTGTCATGTCTAGGTATTGTCATTGAAGTGTGTCTTCTATTTTTCTGTGATTGAAGAGTTGTTGGAAACCAAGATGATGATGCAGTGGCTGAGGTGTTGACTGCTAGACATCATTGCGATGATTGGAAGTGAGATGAAGTCTCTTATCTAGGGTGGACTTAGGTAGAAGGGTCATTGGGTAGTGATTAAGTGACTAGATCATCAACGGGTGTGTTGATTGTAGGGTCTATGAATTGATACTGCTAATAGTGGACTTCTTTCCTGGCTTGGTATGCCCCCAGATGTAGGTTGTTAGACCGAACTGGGTGAACAAATTCTGTGTGTTGTTTATGCTTTTTCCTACTACTATTGTTGCCTTGTTCATACAACAGATATTGATGTTGTGACATCTCACTTGACATCACATATCTGATACCAGAATTTCAGGAGGAAATGGTGTTTTGGTGTCTTGTTCAAAGCCCAAGACGTGAAGCTAAAAGTGATTTGTTTGTATCTTGTTCAAAGCCCAAGATGTGAAGCTGAAGAGTCTATTTGTATCTTGTTCAAAGCCCAAGATATGAAGCTAAAGGGTTTTGACTTTAGAGCGAACTTGTCATCTCAAAAGTGGTCTGTTTGTCAGGGGTGACTGATTATAAAGGAGAATTACTTTAACTGGGATATGTGAATACAGCAATGCCATAATTTCCTTTATAGGGGATTTTTAACCTGGAGGGGAAGACTTTAACTCAGTTTAGAGCAATGCCATATTTCCTTAGGAATTTCTCATGCTAAAAGAGGGACAGTGGCGTGGATGTAAATAATCCAGAGGCTTGCCGCTTACAGCAATTAGATGGAGGGAAAGGAGTTGTTGTTGTTTGTATACTATGAATGAGGCACAACTTTGATGCTAAAAGGTTGATTGTCTCAACCGGGGTTTTCCTTATACAAAGCCTAAGAGGAGGCTAAAAGGTTGACTTTTCCGGGGAAAATGTTCTTTCTGTCTTGTACAAAGCCCAAGATTGAGGCTAAAAGGGTTTGACTCAATAAGAGATTTTGTTGGTGTGTCTTGTACGAAGCCCAAGACGGAGGCCAGAGGTTTTATACTCAACAAGAGCATGATTTGTGTCTTGTACAAAGCCCAAGACGGAGCCCGAGATAGAGGCAAAAGGGGTTTTAACTCAACAAGAGAGACTTTTTGTATCTCGTACGAAGCCCGAGATAGAGGCTAAAGGAGGTTGTGACCCAAGAGGATCTTTTATACTCAACAAGAGAGTGATTTTGTATCTCGTACGAAGCCCGAGATAGAGGCAAAATGATGGCTATTTCAGTTGAGTGACAGGTCCAATATGTTGGTTAAAAGAGAAAATCAGTTCTTATAAAGAGACTGATTAAAAGTAAGGCTATGCTTTTGGATTTGATCGGAGGATCAGGGTTATTTCCTGTTCTTTAAGGAAATGGGAAATCTAGAGGGGTGTTGAGACTGTCCAAGTCTACTGGTGTTATTTCCTTCTTGAGAATGTCTTCGAGACTCAAGGAGATTAGACTGTCCACGTCTAGAGTTTTATCTTTTGTACTATGCTTAGAGAAACAGTAGTAGGATCTAGACTCTTTGAAAGACTGTTCTATTAAGATGACTAATTTTTGTTCCTATACCGTTAGGAGGTCGTTGGGACAATTTGTACGAAGCCCAAGAGGAGGCTGGAAACTTTTAAGAAGCTGAGGGACAATTTGTACGAAGCCCAAGAGGAGGCTCTCTTCCTGAAGGAAGAATCCTTATACGAAGCCTAAGAGGAGGCTGTGAATACTTCTAAGAAGCCGTTGGGTCCTTGTACAACGCCCAAGAGGAGGCGGGGATGTATTTAGGAAGCCTGTGGGTTCCCAAACCCCGAGAAGTTTAAGACATGTCATTCACCGAGAATGGATTAAGCCAGGAAAGTCCGAGAATTTGGAAGAAACTCAAGAGATGCCATTCACGGAGAAAAGATCATCTCTGGGGAGTAGAGTTTCTTTGATAACTTTTAAAGGTGACAGTCTGAGAAAGGGTTCAAAAAGAATATGCCTTTCACATCTCCATATTGTTTAACCCCAAGAGGAGGGAAGACTGTATCTGGTAATCCTATGGGGATCTAGTTTAGTCTATTTAAGAGTGATCAACATGGCTTAGTGCTAGACGTAGTTGTCGGGGAAACTCTAAATATCTATACTAGTATTACACAGTTGATATGAGTTTATGAAAGAAGACTTACAGTGAAACAGCCTCACATTACAGTTATATACATATGAAAGCGGTAAATAAAGCATATAAACACTTACTCGGTTGTAGAGCTTCCATGCTGTTAGGTTAGTTGTTCAAAAAAGAAAGATTGAAAACAATAGTATATTTCAAAATCAAAGGAGGAAGTGCTTTGAAAAGATGTTGGGCCTTACAGCTCAAGGAGAGGCCCAAGGTTTTATCAGTGATTGCACTGTGGTTTTGAATTTATACAGGGACTTATACAAGTGACTGAGGCCCAAGAAAGGTTTTTTCCTGTACAATGGGATGGGTCTTACACTCTCTCAAGAGGCCCAATAAATGGGGCTTATAACACGAGCGTAGGCCCAGGGTTGATTTTTTAACTGGCGATCGTGCCGAGGTTTTCTTTTAACACAGAGGGACTTATACAATATCTGAGGCCCAAAATTGTTTTGGTTAAAAAGGGATTGGGTCTTACACTCTATTAGAGGCCCAAAAAGTTTTTGAATGGTTCTTATACCTCGAGGAGAGGCCCAGATGGTTTGTTTTAAATGGGCGGTGATCGCGCCGAACTTTTGAAATACAACGAGACTTATACAATGAGTGAGGCCCAAAAGGTTTGTATTTACAAAGGGTTGGGTCTTACACTCTAATAGAGGCCCAAAAGTGTTTGAAAAAGTTTGATGAGGGTTGAATTAATCAAAAACCCTAATTTGTTTTCAAAATGTATTTTAATTGAATAATAAATTCAATTAAAATGATCAAAATTGTTAAACATGTGGAAAACAAATTGTGATCTTGGATTAATGTTTCAAAAATCAAGTTTTGACCTACAAAATGATTAGAAATCATTAAAATTGCAAAATCAAGAAGGAAAAAATATTTTAAATGTCAAAAAACAATTAAAATATTAATTCTTGGCAAAAATATCAATTATATGAAATAAATAATATTTTTAGGATTTTTTGGAAAAAAAAATATTTTAACATTCTTGTGAATTATTAAAAAAAGAGTCAACCCAAAATCATTAAAACTCAGAGAGAAATTAGTTTTTGAATCAATTAAATAAAATCACAAAATTCAAATATTCAAATATTTGAAAAAGGGCGCCAAGAACATGGCAAGAACACGCGCCCTTCCTCTGTTTCTGCAGATTTGCGTTTTCTATTCAATCTCACTAAATACTTGATTATATCATGCAATCTACATATCAATTTCCTCGTTTTAACCTCACGGTCATGTCTATGGTCTTTAATCTCATTTATTTTTAACATGGAATAAGAAATCAAAGAGAAACCTCAAGAACCCTAATTTCTGCATGAAGGTTCAGAAATTCTACACACGATTCAAACAATGCAATTGATTGAGGGAAAATATTCCATGCATGATTATGAACATATGGCCAAATTATTGTGCAGCAAAAATTGCATGGATCATAGAGTTAGAAGAGCTCATGCCTACCTCTTGCAGCTGGTGATCGTGTTTTGTGTTAGAGGTGTTACAACTAGGTTCCAATGATCTGGATAGCTTCCCTAGGTGCCATGGAGTGTGTCTGGATGCTTGGAATGGATTGAAATGATCTGGAACTTGAGATGGTACCCCAACTGCAAATCTGTCAAGAACTTGAGCAACTGGCTGGTGATTTTGTGATTTTGGTGTTCCAGATGT
Source organism: Lathyrus tuberosus (assembly GCA_022829125.1). NCBI lineage: Eukaryota > Viridiplantae > Streptophyta > Magnoliopsida > Fabales > Fabaceae > Lathyrus > Lathyrus tuberosus. The sequence continues at coordinate 10,896,132 of JALAZF010000115.1, forward strand.
TATGTGAGTGTTTGGATCACTTCTATATGATGTATGTGAGGTGTGTGAGAGATTGGTTTGATTGGAAAAGCTCTCAAACTCAAAACCCGATTGTGACTTGCCTTAGAAGGCAAAATTGGAGTGAAAGAAGAGATTTTGAGGAAAGCATCTGTTTGATGGCTTTGGTGTACTCAAACTGAGCAGAAATAAGCTCTATTTATAGTAGAGCAAGTTTGTTTTGGGATCAATAGTGAATGGCAACTGCAGCAGAGGTTTGGCCAATGTTGTCCAATGGAATCTCAAGTCTCCTCTAGCCATTGACTAGAGGTTAGAGCACAGGCCTTTAGTTCTCTAGTTGTTGGATCATTATTGACTGAATTCAGTTGCAAATGTGTCAGTCCGTGCCACCTCTAAGCCTCCATTAAATGATTCAATCCAAAATTGGAGTCTTGTCCCTCTTTTAGGGATTTCTAGGTTTGGCATGCTACTTCTTATTCCAAGGACTTTGGAGGCTTGGCTCAGTGTTTGTCCCCTTTGGATTTGATCCTTAGATGTGTCCAAGATGATGACAAGGCTTGGAATTAGCTGATTTTGCCAAATCGAGCAAAATGCACAATTCTGCCTAGCCTTGGCAGTTTTCAACAAGGCATATTGCCCTTGTCATATCTCATGGCTCAAGTGGAATTTGGTGATGTTCTTGGTCACTTTGGAAAGCCCTCATATGATACAACAACTGTTTGATCATATTTGGTTTTGATACCTTTTGGATCCAAGTGAAAAATCCCCCTACATTTGGGAAAAAGTGAAGGCAGATTCTGACTTAGTGAAAATTTCACTAAGTGTTGGAAAATAGTGACATTTTCACTTTTTGTGATTTTGATCATTCCATAACTCAAAATCCATGGGGAATTTGGAGGGAGGTCAGTTTTAAGCTTTTGTAGAGGGTAATGAGATCTACAAATCAAGCTTTGGATGGGAAAAAATGGCTTTGTGGTTTAGGAGTTATGATCCTCCAAAGTTGGTACCCTAGCCACTTTATTTCATAACTTAGAAAATTTTCTAAGTTTTTTTGGTTACCCCTTTTACAAGTTATCCTACTTTTCTTGATTTTTCTTGATGAATGATGATTCCAATCATACATTAACATCATTTTAGGATTAAAAAACCATTTTTATGAAAAATCTCAAAAAGTCAAAGTTGACTTTTGTGCACAGTTGACTTTTTATCAGATGAATTCCAAACTGTGCAATCCTTTTGGAAATCATGTCCTTGACCTAAATCAAACTTGATGGACATGTTCCATGGGTGTTATAGGGTATATTGATCCATGTCCTAGGGCTTGGGAGCATGTCCTGGTCAAAAGTCAAAGCTATAGTTGACTTTTCTCGTAAAACTCTAGTTGTGGTAGTGATGAAATTGAAACTTGTTGCTCAAGCTTCTTGGATAAATCCAATGTTGTAAATGGATCAATGTGGTGCATTAGAGACCCTTAAATCTTCTCTTGAGGTCTTGGCTCATGAATTGTCCCAAAAGTCAACTTAGGGGTAAATTAGGTCAAGAAACCCTAATTCCTGATTTTTAATGAATGCGTCCCCTGAGGCTAAATTGACTTGATGATTGGGTTTATGATGTCCCTTGGAGCATCATATGTTATGCTTTGAAGCATTGGCTCATGCCTAGAGGAAAATTTCCATCTGGAGGCCCTGGTCGACCAAAACCCTAATTTGGTGACACCGGCGATCTTGAGGCTTGATCCACCTAGAAGGGAGCAGCCTTGTGCTTAATCCTTGAAGTGGGATTCCTCTTGATCCTTTGTGGATGTTTGAGAGGTTAGACAAGTTGAAGATCATGTCATTCCTTGATTGATCCTTTGTCTAAAAGCTTTGAAAGGGCTCGAAACCCTAAGTTCTGATTGCAGTGAATGCTCACCCATGTTTAGTGAGACTGATGAGGTAAGATAGTACATCCATATTGTGATGATGATTTTCACAATGATGGAAAATCATGGTGGTCAAAATTTGGGGTATGACACCTTGACCTTGTTAGGATCAACCTCAATTCCTTTCTGGCTGACGATGAACCCTAAGAGTTTCCCTGAACGGACACCGAAGGTGCACTTGTTGGGATTCAAGCGGAGTTTGTACTTTCTCAACCGCTCGAATAGTTTTGACAGGTGGGTCACATGCTCCTCTTCTATCTTAGATTTTGCAATCATATCATCGACATATACCTCGATTTCTTTATGTATCATGTCATGAAACAGAGTAGTCATGGCCCTTTGATAGGTTGCTCCGGCGTTCTTCAAACCGAACGGCATTACCTTGTAACAAAAGGTACCCCATGGGGTGATGAACGAAGTTTTCTCCATGTCTTTCGGCGCCATTTTGATCTGGTTATAGCCCGAGAATCCATCCATGAAGGAGAAAACTTTGAACTTTGTTGTACTGTCTACCAGCATGTCAATGTGTGGTAAAGGGAAGTCGTCCTTTGGACTAGCCTTGTTTAGATCCCTGTAATCGACACACATTCTGACCTTTCCGTCCTTTTTTGGAACGGGTACGATGTTGGCTAACCATTGAGGATATTCTGATGTGGCGAGGAAACCCGTGTCAATCTGTTTCTGTACCTCCTCTTTGATTTTGATGGCCATGTCCAGATGAGTTTGTCTCAACCTCTGTTTAACTGGCGGACATTCCGACCTTAACGGTAAGTGATGTTCCACGATGCTGGTATCCAACCCTGGCATATCCTGATAGGACCAAGCGAATACATCGGGGAATTCTTTGAGAAGCTTTATCAAACCCTCTCTGGCAGTTGGACTGAGCAGTGCCCCAATCCTGATTTCTTTTCTCTCATTTTTTGAACCCAGTTTAACGTTTCCAATGGCTCTTTGTGAGGTTCAATGGACCTTTCCTCTTGTCTGAGTAGTCGGGAGATCTCTTCTGGAATTTCATTGTCATCTTATTCTTCGGCCCCAAATACCGGGAACTCAAAGGTGGGAGAAGGCATCAGATCGTATGTTTCAACGGGGTTTAAAACAAGCAGTCTGCAAGACGTGATGATTTGTTTTAGAAGAGATAGAGAGAATGCAAGAGTGTGTGCAGTGTTTTTCTTTGGAAAACTGCTTGTTTTTATTATTGATTTGTCTTTTAGGATTACCATTTTCTGAAAAAAGCGAAAAGAGAAAACAGCAATAAATGCTGAAATTACAGAACGACGTTATTTTATTAATGAACAAGTCGATTCTTGAAACTACAGCCCTATAAAACAAAACTCTATCGCTTTGGGCGAAGCAAAGAGGGAAATATACAGAAAGTGAGCCCTATCAAAACATCCATTTCACCTGGGCAGGGTGAAAGGTTAAAGATGACAATTACTTTGACTTATGCACAATCTTCGGAACATCGACAGCAACCCATTGTCGGCGAACTCCTCGGTGTCTGGTACCTTCTTTCTTTGGTCTTCAGAAATAACACTGATTTCTGGCAGAGCAAGGTCATTGGAATCTGTCTCCCAGGAAGAGTTGTTGTAGGAGGATTCCCCTGTTGTATTTTTCATAGTATTTGTGCTCTCAGGTAGATCTCCCCATCCAGTTGGCTGGATGTCTTCGAGCCTGATACGAGAGCTTTCAGGAGCGGTGTACTTGACCATATAGTCGTATTTTCCACTTGGTTGTCCCAGGGTGTCCCACACTTCTTTGGAACTGGAGGAGTCATCTGTAACACCCCAATTCCCATCGCGAATAAATAATACAAAATTAAATCAGAGTAAATAAAAATTTATTTTCCCAACAGAAACAAGGATGCCACAATTAAGAAAAGGAAACACAATCCCTGCTCAAATATTTTGATACATAACACAAAATGGAATAACCTCAAAGGGAAACTTTTTCCATATAAAAGGAAAGTTCAATTATGGAATAAAGCGGAAAGATCCATAACTGACTTGTTTTACAAAAGAAATTGTTTTAGAATGTCAAAATATACATACAAAAGTAATACAAAATATATTCAACAAATGTATACATATACGACAAAAGCGTTCCCCGACTCCCGTGTTACGTATCAGAGCAGACAGGCCGACAACAAGATGGAGAACTAGTCTTCACAAAAGCCTCCGAGACTACTAATCTGCAATTGCCAGTAGAGCAACAAACCATAGCAGAAGGGTGAGAATTAACAACTAAATCCAGATTGCATAATAATATGCAAACACATATAAATTCACATGCATAGATATTCTCACCACACGCATCACATACCAATACATATAGAAAGCCACAAATGCATAACATATTTCTAACAATCCAACAACATAGCATATATCAATTATCCAACATAATCACCTATTCACACATAAGGCATACCACAATTATAACATATGGAAACACACCACCACATCACATAGCATATGTCTATGCATAAAACATATTATCCACAACCAATGCATTTATCGCATATGCACATCAATTCACCAATTCAAACATAAATCTCAACACATACTCAATCAATTTACACATTCCCACACATAATCAATCCATTCATGATTTTCCACACATAATCAATCCATTCATGATTTTCCACACATAATCAATCCATTCATGATTTATGCAAATGCAAAGAGACTGGCACAACGACTCTATGCAAATGCGGTACCATCCATCCATCATTCTCATCATCAGTTCACTCAGGAACTGTTGGAACCATCACTTGTTACTTAGTGTAACTCCCCGTCGGGCACACGATGTTCCCCGTCGCTCACACCTCTTTGTATAAGGCACACGACATTTATGGATCGCTCACACCTCTTTGTATAAGGCACACGACCCGATCGCCCACACCTCTTTGTATAAGGCACATGATCGTATATAATCATCGCTCCACCTCTTTGTATATGGCACACGATGTTATAGCGGATTCCCTTTGGAACCATTTCGTCGCTCACACCCACTAGGGCACACGACATCACAAGATGCATATCATGATACTTGGCATACAAGGACTCATGACAATCAAATGCATCTTCACAAATACACCCATAATCATGCATATACACTCAAACACAACATAATGCATTTCCTTGCCCTTAGGCCACAAACCATCATCACAACATTTCATCACATGCATTCACATCATATAACATCACACAAGTCATACGATAGATATCAAAGGCATATGGCATGATAACACATCAAATACACACAATTAAAACGGTAAAAGTCGACAAAACGACACATTTCCGAATTCCCGACATAATTAAATCGGCCACAAATCTCAAAACCATTTTAATAAGAAAGTGCATCTCAATAGTTTTCCAACGATACCAAGAATGTTCAAAACGGATAATCGGAACACAAGTTATGGAATTAAAAAGAAAAGGAATCGCGAAATGGCAAAATTCTGCACCCTCTCTGGTCATACGCGTATTGCCCTGAGCCATACGCGTATGCCCAGCTCGCTCGCCCATCCATACGTGTATTGTCCAAAGTGATACGCGTATGGACAGAGACTATTTTTTCCCCAAAATTCCACTAAAAATCCAATACGCGTATTGCCTCACTCCATACGCGGATTGCCCACTCCCATACGCGTAATGCCTACATTCCTTCCTTGCCATACACGTATTGCCCAACCCAATACGCGTATTGCCTTGCCTGATACGCGTATGGGCAGCGAAAACCCAGAATTTTCCTGCATAATTTTTCCTGCGAAAATCATCCAATTTCCTCTCCAAATCTCATCTAAACACTTCCAGATCACAATATATCAGCCCAAACATAACCCAACATAATCCACAAGTATTCTACGCAGTTTATATCGAGTTTCGACCGCAAAAACATCGATTTCTATCAATTATTCATCAATTTATCAATTAGAAAAAGTTGTGAAAACAACCAAAACAATTACACAAACAACACATATACATACACAAGCAAGATATAATTGAAACTTCTCACCCTTACCCGATTAATCGTGCTTGAACGGAAAATTCCTTCTATCCCAAGTTTTCCTCGCCTTTCCCTTCACTTCCTTTCTCTCATCTCTTTTTCCTTCTTTCTATTTTCTCTTTTTTTCTCTCCACTTTCTATTTTTATGAAAAAAATAACCAAGCAAAAGACCAAAATACCCCTCAGCTCAAATATCTCGCAAACACTCTCAAAATGCGATAAAACATAATAACGATGAAAAATAATATATTGTTAAATAAAATTCAAGAATAAAATAATATAAAAACGAAAAATAATTAAATCGACTCGATTAAATAAATAAGACAAAACGGGGCGTTACAACTCTCCCCCACTTAGAAATTTTCGTCCTCGAAAATATAACTGAGACGAACAACTCAGGATACGACTCTCGCATCCGACTAACCAACCAACATGCCAACTAAAGGCACACCACGAATAACACAACTGACAAACCACCTTGCTAACAGCAACTACAACAATGACACGACAACGACGACAACTACAACGACAAGATGCAATGCCCATACAATGCACTTGACGACTAACTCACGACTCAAAGAATACCCAAGTTACGACCACACACAGGAATTAGCTACTCGCACTCGGACCATCATGATGGAAATAAGGCAACAACACAAACAAGAACACAAAGCTCCACAACACAACATCGTTCAACAACCCCTACATAACCACAATACGAACATCCTTGTCACACAACAATGTTACAACAATGCTACGATTCACCAATCGAACATACAACCAAAACATCCATCTACAAAGTAGCCCATGAATAATATTTAAACCTTTCACCTAACAAATCTATTCTAAAACGTCCAATAGTCTCACCATTCCAACATGTTTCCAATGTTCAACCTATGAACTCTTACAAGTCACACACTCATATACAAAATGTGCCACATCACGCTTCCGCTGCGCACTCTGATTACTCGTAACCATCAAAACTACCAATCTCATGTCCAAAGTCTAAATCTTTCTCGTATTCACCAACAAATCACTGTTCACTTTTAATATTCCCAACCTCACACTCTCTTGTGTTATCTCACACACCAGACACAAGTCTCTAAACTGCTCAAATAATTCTAACTCCCTGACCAACAAAGCAGCCATATGCATAAAAACTTTCGACTTAACTCTTCCGGCACAACATTCGCTTTTCCCGAAGGATAATCCAAGCCCAATTCATAACTCGTCACGAATTCTAACCATCCTCGTTGTCTCATACTCTATTCCTTCAGACCAAACAAGTACTCTAAACTCTTGTGATTACCAAACACTTCGAACCTAGAACCATAAAGATAATACCTCCAAATATTCCAACACAATACAACCGCCACCAATTCTAAATCCGGAATAGTATAGACCTTTTTATGAATCCTCAATTGTCGTAAAGCATAAGCCACGACTTTACCTCCTTGCACACACACTGCCTAAACTTATCAAAGACGCATCCAAATACCTCACAAACGGTTTATCAGGATCACACAGAATCAAAACTGGAGCCGTAGATAACTTCTACTTTAGCTCACCAAAACTCACTCACAACGAACATCCAAAACAAACGAATCTCCCTTTGCAAGTCAACTGAGATACCAGAAGTACGAACTTAGCAAAGTCTTTCATAGCCTGCAGTAACAACCAACTAAGCCCAAAAATTCCTAATCTCCTTAACCGACCTCGGAGTCTCTCATTGTAGAGCTGCATCTACTTCCGATGGATCCTTAACCATACCCTCATCTGAAATAACATTTCCAAGAAAACCAACCTTTTTCAACCCTAATTCTCACTTGAATCACTTAGCATAAAACTTCGTCTCTTTTCAACACTTGTAATTCAAATCTCAAACACTCTACCTGTTCTTCCTCTGAGTTTATAACAGATCCGAATATCCTTAATCAAAACCACTACGAACTTATCCAAATAAATATGGAAGATACGATTCCTCTACTCCACAACATTACAGACGCATTACTAACACCAAATAACATCACTGTACGTTGTAATGCCCAACCAAATTCCAAAAGATATAAATTCTTAAAGCTTTTGCAAAATTTTCCACTGGGTAACTGGTTACTCACATACGAGCTTAACCGAGTAAATAACAGCCTACCCCGACGATAACAAACATAACCAGTCACATTACGTCGATCAAAGCCTCAACTCACACAATTCACCACTCTTATCAAACATTCCAAACAATTGTGATTTCACTCAAACTCAACCAAACCATTCCAGTCATCTATTCATGAATGTGGACACTTATTCTCAATCGTTACCTTATTCAACTGTCAGTAATCCCTACACAATTTCTTCTCTTAATAGTCCAAATTCCATAAATCCCAAGATGTAGCAACAACCAACCAAAAAGAACTATCAAATATTACATCCACACCTAAGGGTTTCCTCAAGATCTCCATTAATGCCCTAAAACTTCAAGGACTCCAAACCTCACCAGAACTCCAAGTTTTACTTTCCAAAGTCTCAATACCATTATACACCTCATGCTTGTTATTCCGTCCAATCATTCATCCTTTTTGTTACTAACAATACTGGAGCTCTCTAAGACAACACCTTAGTGTTCCATCCAAAAACACATCTGAAAACCATGCACAACCGACGGCCCATCACTGTGACTTCCTGCCAATTTCCAGAACACTATCATCACAGACAAAACAAACATCTAAGTCCCATCTACTAAGAGTTTTCTACTTACTTAGAAGATATAAACCTCAACTATTCACCTTCGTCCAATTAAGTTCAATCTCTACTCTCTGAGAAGCATCCCTTAATAATACCCAATCATTCTCCCTCACTGACTTCCCAACTGAACCAACATACAAAAACCTCGAATCTACCTCACCTTCAGATATAAAAATCTTCATCGACTCAACAAAACAATCTGTAACCATTTTCTTAAATTCCAAACAACTCATTGCACACACTATCAAAGCCGGAAAGACACGTTTATTCCATCCAACATAATTCCCATCTGCTATCAACAAGAGATTAAGGGTGATCAGTTCCTCAATTTCTCAATAGACAGCCGACAATCATAATGGGGCACAAACCATCTTTACCAAACTATAATAGCATTTCTTGTATCTTATGCACAAAACTACCTAAGGCACAAATCCTTAGTCGACATAACCTTACCTCCGCATTCCCTCCGGAATCGGGAACAACACCGTCCCAACAACACTTACAATCTTGCAACCAACAGCATACAACTGAAGTAACTTGGAGAAGCACCAGCTTCTCCCCCACTTATCTCATTCTCAAACCTGGAGACAAAAGGTTAGAAAACCAGAAAGCACTGACAGTGTTTCACACACATATCACGTACTAAGGGACAAACAACATCGACAGTATTCAACTGTCACACCAATTGACTCAACAACTTGGCCGGACGGACCGACCTGCTCTGATACCACTATTGTAACACCCCAATTCCCATCGCGAATAAATAATACATAATTAAATCAGAGTAAATAAAAATTTATTTTTCCGACAGAAACAAGGATGCCACAATTAAGAAAAGGAAACACAATCCCTGCTCAAATATTTTGATACATAACACAAAATGGAATACATATACGACAAAAGCGTTCCCCGACTCCCGTGTTACGTATCAGAGCAGACTGACTGACAACGGGATGAAGAACTAATCTTCACAAAAGCCTCCGAGACTACTAATCTGCAATTGCCTCGTAGAGCAACAAACCATAGCAGAAGGGTGAGAAATAACAACTAAATCCAGATTGCATAATAATATGCAAACACATATAAATTCACATGCATAGATATTCTCACCACACGCATCACATACCAATACATATAGCAAGCCACATATGCATAACATATTTCTAACAATCCAACAACATAGCATATATCAATTATCCAACATAATCACCTATTCACACATAAGGCATACCACAATTATAACATATGGAAACACACCACCACATCACATAGCATATGTCTATGCATAAAACATATTATCCATAACCAATGCATTTATCGGATATGCACATCAACTCACCAATTCAAACATAAATCTCAACACATACTCAATCAATTTACAATTTCCCACACATAATCAATCCATTCATGATTTTCCACACATAATCATTCCATTCATGATTTTCCACACATAATCAATCCATTCATGATTTATGCAAATGCAAAGAGACCGACACAACGACTCTATGCAAATGCGGTACCATCCATCCATCATTCTCATCATCATTTCACTCAGGAACTATTGGAACCATCACTTGTTACTTAGTGTAACTGCCCGTCGGGCACACGATGTTCCCCGTCGCTCACACCTCTTTGTATAAGGCACACGACGTTTATGGATCGCTCACACCTCTTTATATAAGGCACACGACCCGATCGCTCACACCTCTTTGTATAAGGCACACGATGTTATAGCAAATTCCCTTTGGAACCGTTTCGTCGCTCACAACCACTATGGCACACGACATCACAAGATGCATATCATGATGCTTGGCATACAAGGACTCATGACAATCAAATGCATCTTCACAAATACACCCGTAATCATGCATATACACTCAAACACAACACAATGCATTTCCTTGCCCTTAGGCCACAAACCATCATCACAACATTTCATCACATGCATTCACATCATATAACATCACACAAGTCATACGATAGATATCAAAGGCATATGGCATGATAACACATCAAATACACACAATTAAAACGGTAAAAGTCGACAAAACGACACATTTCCGAATTCCCGACATAATTAAATTGGCCACAAATCTCAAAACCATTTTAATAAGAAAGTACATCTCAATAGTTTTCCAACGATACTAAGAATTTTCAAAACGGATAATCGGAACACAAGTTATGGAATTAAAAAGAAAAGGAATCGCGAAATGGCAAAATTCTGCACCCTCTCTGGTCATACGCGTATTGGCCTGAGCCATACGCGTAATGCCCAGCTCGCTTGCCCATCCATACGTGTATTGCCCAAAGTGATATGCGTATGGGCAGAGACTAATTTTTCCCGAAAATTGCACTAAAAATCCAATACGCGTATTGCCACACTCCATACGCGTATTGCCCACTCCCATACGTGAAATGCCTACATTCCTTCCTTACCATACGCGAATTGCCCAACCCAATACGCGTATTGCCTTGCCTGATACGCGTATGGGCAGCGAAAACCCAGAATTTTCCTGCATAATTTTTCCTGCGAAAATCATCCAATTTCCTCTCCAAATCTCATCTAAACACTTCCAGATCACAATATATCAGCCCAAACATATCCCAATATAATCCACAAGTATTCTACGCAGTTTATATCGAGTTTCGACCGCAAAAACATCGATTTCTATCAATTATTCATCAATTTATCAATTAGAAAAAGTTGTGAAAACAACCAAAACAATTACACAAACAACACATATACATACACAAGCAAGATATAATTGAAACTTCTCACCCTTACCCGATTAATCGTGCTTGAACGGACAATTCCTTCTATCCCAAGTTTTCCTCTCCTTTCCCTTCTCTTCCTTTCTCTCTTCTCTTTTTCCTTCTTTCTATTTTCTCTCTTTTTCTCTCCACTTTCTATTTTTATGAAAAAAATAACCAAGCAAAAGACCAAAATACCCCTCAGCTCAAATATCTCGCAAACACTCTTAAAATGCGATAAAACATAATAACGATGAAAAATAATATATTGTCAAATAAAAGTCAAGAATAAAATAATATAAAAACTAAAATAATTAAATCGACTCTATTAAATAAATAAGACAAAACGGGGCGTTACATCATCTCTCTCGATGACGTTGACCTCGGGAAAATCATAGTTGATGAATTCTAGTCCTGCAAACGTTGCGAATTCATCGTCGTGCTGGGTATTCTCAGGATAACCTGGGTGTTGATCCTGTGGTATGGCGGGGACACGGGTATTCTGTTCAATGATGCTCAGTTGATTTTCATTGTTTGGCTGATTTTGGTGCCCCAAGTCTCCGGGATACGGCTGCCAGATAGGCAGGCCATCCATTGGACCATAATAGTCATGGTCAAAGTTGTCTTTCATTAGAGTGTCTTCCTCTAATGAGTTTGTTGGAGCCCGACATCCTTCCGAATCACAATCTCCGTATATCATTTCGACGTCTGACCTGGGTATAAACCTCGGACTCTGTGTAGGAAAGCAAAAGGGAATCTGCGTTATGTCCTGAGACATATAACCGTCCTCATTGAGATAAGATTCCCATTCTTCCTCCATATCGAAAGAATTGTCTTTATTGATGGTATGCACTTCTTGAGGCATTGGGTGAAGGAAACCTCCACTGTGGAAGAAGTCCTGAATGGGATGAAGATTTTCATTGCTGGTAGTAGCTGTCTGGGTACAGGTTGCAGAAAAACCAAGACCCTTCTTTGTTTTATTGTCAGTAGGAATGACAAGCTGCCCCCATCCTTTTGTATTGGCACCTTTGACTACCTTGATAGCATCCTTGTATGAGGACATGGAAGTTCCCTTTTCGGATTGATTGTCTTTGCTCACCGACCGTGCTTGGAACTGAGTTTCAATAACCTCCTCGGGTTCTACACCAGTAGATGATGATAAGTTACTTACGAGCAAGGCTTATTCTCCACAGACCGTGACGAGCTGGTCATTCTGGACGAACTTTAGCTTTTGGTGGAGGGTCGAGGTGACCTCCCCAGCCTGATGTATCCAAGGTCTTCCTAATAAACAACTGAACGTTTCCCGGATGTCCATGACCTGGAAAGTGACTTGGAAAGTGTAAGGACCAATAGTTATGGGAAGGTTGACTTCGCCGATAACTGCTTTTCTGGATCCGTCAAATGCTTTGACGACGACCTCGCTGGTTCTCATCGGAGGTCCTTCGAAGGATAATTGCATCAAAGTGGATTTCGGCATAACATTCAGGGCTGACCCTGTGTCTACCAGTACACTGGCTAAAGCATCGCCCTGGCAGCTGACTGTGATATTGAGCGCCATGTTATGACGGCGACCCTCTTCAGGTAATTCCTCATCACTAAATCCCAAGTTATTGAAGGAGGTGATGTTAGAGACAATGCTATCGAACTGTCTGATTGTTACATCATGTTCCACAAAGGCCTGCTATAAGACTTTTTGTAGAGCCTCCATGTGCGCTTCTTAACTAAGCAAAAGTGATAATACCGAAATCCTTGAAGGAGTTTGTAACAGTTGATCAACAATGTTGTATTCACTCCTTTGGACGAGCTTCAGTATCTCATCATCGTTTTTCGAAAGGTCGGGATTATTGGATTTACCGACTGGTGGATTGGGAACTTTTGTCTGAGGTTCCTTTTCTTTGTTGGGTTCTCCAACTCCTCGGTTGAAGATTCTACCACTCCGTGTTACTCGACTGATGTCTGCAATATTCACAACGGAGGGTAACGGAATTTCCTTTCCGTTCTCAAATGTTGTTGTACCGTATTTTTAAGGGATAACCTTAGTTGATTCATATGGTAATGGTCCCGGTAGATAGATGACTATGGGAGCCTTCTGATTTTTCTGACCATCGTAAGCAATTTCGATTTGTTCCTGGTTGGGAACTCTCGATTCGTCAAGTAGAGGAATGATGGTAGAAACATCCCTAGCCCTCTGATGACCAGAGATTATGACAACATCCTCAATTTGATCAGTGAGGTAGTCCGGCACCCAGTTGATTGGCCCAGAACCTGGATATGGGCGAATCTCTCTATGATCCACTTGACCTTGAAGAGCTGCTCGCACAAGGTAACATCCTTGGTTACTTTTCGAACAAACTCTACAACGTTCATAGTTGTGTGGTGGCACCTGGCCACGCCCGCTTTGAATACAATGTAACCTCACTAGGTCAGTTTCTGAAATTCTAGCACAGATATCAGATGTCCTACACAGATGTTGAGACACTGATATCCAACACAATGAACAAGACAACAATAATAAGAGTGCAGAAAGTAAAGAACATAGCGATATGTTTACCCAGTTCGGATCAACAATCCTACTCTGGGGGCTACCAAGCCAGGGGAGAAATCAATATACGATAGTATCAATTCACAGATCATACAGTAACCACACCCGGTTATAATCTGCTCACTTAATCACTACCCTTCCTATGACTTCTACCTAAGACTCTCGTAGGTATGAGGCCCTCCTCAAATCCCTCTACAATCACAACCTGTGATTGGTTCCTTTCAACACAAGTAACAAAACGAAAGCCACACTTTCAAAACACACAATTCTCAATACTTCAAAGCTTATGAGAATTGACACACAAGAAACTCAATGCTTCAAAGCTTATGAGTAACTGACAGAACTTACAACACAAAAACCAGTCCTTATACTGTTATCAGAATGATACCAGTTAGGCTCACAATTAACACTCGAAAACCCTAACAAAAACACACGTAAGTTCCACACCTAAACTAGGTTTACATCAGTCAATATATAGGAATAAATCTGGACTGGATTGGGCTTCAAAAATGCAGCAAAGAGACTGCTCACAAATCTGCAAAATAAACTCCAACAAAATAGGTCTTCAATCTAAAGTTTCCTAATATGTCTCCATAATTAGAAAGCGCTGAAAATCCGAAAACCAACACAAAAAAACACAACCCAAAAAAACTTTGGATGCCACATAGGATAACTAAATATTCACAGAATATTCAGTAACAATTAACAGCAACAAAATCTTCCTTTTAAACTGAAATCAGACGCGATGTCCTATGAGCCAGTATGGGACATCTTTATTCGACATGTTGAATGCAGAAAATTAGAACATCTTGTTTCAACATCTTGCTGCTAGAATAGTTTTAGCAAAATAAATGCTAACCACAAAATCAACGAAATAACAATCTCCCCCTTTGGCTTATTTTGGCTAAAACTACACACCAAAAAAATCTTGCAAAGAAAACACAAGCAAAAATCCATATCAGAGACAGCAGCGAAATACCAACACACAACACAGCATAGCAGTAAAAAAAACTACCCCTAAAAAAAACTCCCCCTCAACTACAGCAACACAACATTCCACATTCTCCCCCTCAGCTGCAGCACCAGCACAAGCACAACACACACAAGCACAACACGCACAAGCATATTAATACTACTCCCCCTTTTTAGCCAGAAATATGACAAAGGCAAGTAGAACAGTTTAAAACAAAACAAAAGATAAAGTGCAGAAGTATAGAAATAGTTATCCTAGGTGTTCAGTCCAAACAAGACAAGCAAAAAAAATCTTTTGTAGAAATTCTGCAGTTATTTTGCAGCACCATCATCATCTTCATCTGACCCAGATTCTACAACTTCTTCACTCTCTCCATCAGTCTTAGCATCAATATCACCACTCCTAGATCCTGAGTCATCTGAACCCTGTTCACTTTCTCTATCAGATCCTCCAGAGGCATCACCTTCAGCAGTTTCTTGGTCTTTACCAGCTGTTCCAGCAGAAGCATTCCTTTTCTCCATGAAAGTTTTAATTAACTGTTCAAGTTTGGACTTCCGAGCAATGTCCTTTCTGATGGAATCTTCCAGTTCCTTGAAAGTCTCTTACAGCTGTGCAATGACTTCATCATCAAAGGTAGCATGACTTGAAGGTTGAGAAAATGTCCCAACAATGTCTGAAACATGTGCCCCACCAAGTAACTTGTAGTGTA
Source organism: Lathyrus tuberosus (assembly GCA_022829125.1). Lineage (NCBI taxonomy): Eukaryota > Viridiplantae > Streptophyta > Magnoliopsida > Fabales > Fabaceae > Lathyrus > Lathyrus tuberosus. The sequence continues at coordinate 10,911,772 of JALAZF010000115.1, forward strand.
GGGACAGAGGAGGTTTTATTTTGAGAGCATTGTCGCTCCCTAACACAAGGTTAGGATACTGATCTAAAATAATACCACAGATCAGGGATGGAAAGCAAATAGGTATCTTGACAGCAGTTGAACTAGCTTGTTTTAGAATTTGTTCAAAGATGTATGACCCAAAATCAAAAGAAACCTTTTTCCTGATAGCATAAATGAATCTACCAAGTATGGAGGAAATAGTAGATGTGTGATTGGTAGGAACCCAATTCACAACTGCAATCCTGTGGAGGATAGCATATTTAACACTCAGTTTTCCAAAGGACAGATTTTCTTCATTTGGCCAGTGTTTAATACAACCACCTGTAATCTCCTTACATACTTCATTGTCTGTGACCTCTAACTCAGGTTAAGGTTCCTTACACCTGCCCAGAAAGTTGTTGATTACTTCAGGAGAAAAAATGATGACTTCTCCTCTCACAGACACTTTTCTGAGGTTGTTACTCCTGTTATCATCACAATCTTCAGATATATTCACCACAAATTCCTTGACTAATTTCTCATAGCAGGGTCCTATCTTGGGCACAGTTCTCATTAATCCAGCAGCTGCAATAAGATCTATGATTTCTTGGTATTTATTGAAATCCTTACCCATCTCTCTCTCCAGGGCAATCCTCCTTTGATCCACAACTCTCCATCTATCTGTATTCCTCATAGAACTTTCAGCATAAGTCTTTTTCCAAGCAGAGTTTTTCACCCCAGTGATGTCTTGAACATCTGTTGCAGCCTCATATTCAGACTCACTGTGATCAGTGATTTTTCTCTTCTTAGTTGGCACAACAACCTTACTCCATTGTTTAGGAGGCCCAGCTCGAACGTTTCCCTTGGTACTATCCACACCTCCAGACTTTCTATGCAATTTTGCAGACTTCGAACCTTCAGTCATCACAGTTTTCTCTCTTCTTCTCTTGATTCTCCTTAACATCCCAGCAATGGGTTCCTCGTCAGAGGTGAGGTCATCAACATTAATAACAACATCAGCTTTCTTTTTACTCCTTCTTTCGCTGTCCACATGAATGGGGACACCATCATCAGTCATATCTGTAGGGCTGCCATTGACTTTTCCTGTCAAGGATGTTGGAACATCAGACCCAACATCTGTCTCGACTCCACTTAGAATCGTGGCAACAAACCTCCTAAGTTCCTTATCCTTTTTTACTACATCATCATCAGTAGGATTCTTGTTTATACCACATGATTTGGTAGCATTCTTCTTCTCAATCAAACCAGACTTAGACCCTTTTTCAGACACGTTTTTTCTAGGGCTTATTTGGTCAACATACAAACTAGTCATCGAGTGAACTTTCTTCCTAGGTGAAAAGGGTTTAGACTTCTTACCAGGAATATTGACATTCGTTGTGTGAGAAACTTGCCTTTTTCCTTTAGGATCAACCGGTACTACGTTCAAGGGAGCAATATCAAGCACAAGATCAGAGAGGTTGATCATTCGAAGTGATTCATCATCTCCGGCATTTGTCCGAGGAGATCCTGAGTTATCAGAAGAGCCATGCATGGATACTGAGGCATGATGTTGAGACATTTTTGATTGATCACAAGGCACAATATTGAGGATGTTAAGAGGAAGCCCTAAAGTCCGTGAACTTTGGAGAGAAAGGGCAAAAGGAATTTTTGTAGAATATGTTTGATGTAGGTAGAGTGTGTTTGCCCGCCTATTTATATTTTTGAGAAATAGGCCCAGAGAAGCGCTGCATTCACAAACTTTGAGCACCTGATTCGCCTCAAATGTGCATCCATCAAATTCTCCTTTTAAATTTTCTTTGTTGTCATACTTACTAAGTTTAATCTTATTATCACAGTTCATCATGCTAACATTTTGAGTTGCTTTACAATTTATCAACACCTGTTCTAACTCAATAGTCTTTCCAATAGCTTTCTTAGTTTCCAAGCATATTGCAATGCTCTCAAAACTCCATAAGTAACAATTATTTGATGCTCTCTCGCCTCTCATGATAACCTTACCCTTCTCATTTGTTATCAGACATTCAGAATTGGTAAAGTTGACCCTGAGACCCTGATCACATAGTTGACTTATGCTTATCAAGTTTGCATCTTAGCCTTCAACAAGTAATACCTCCTCTAGATTGGGTTGACCTGTACAGTCCAATTTTCTGACACCCATTACTCTCCCTTTTGATCCATTACCAAAGGTCACATAGTTAATAGAATGCGATTTAACATCTGACAGGCATCCCTTGATACCAGTCATGTGCCTAGAACATCCACTGTCAAAGTACCACTTTTCCCTTGCAGAGACACTGAAAGATTTATGAGCTATGTGTTCTTCCACAGTACTCTTGGGAGTCCACACTTTCGTTGCTCCATCCCAATCTTGTTCCCTACTAGACTGTAACCCAGTCTTGGGGTAGCCATATAATTTGTAGCAGAAGGGTTTTATATGGCCAAACCTTCCACAGTAGTGGCATCTCCATCTTTGATTCTTTCTTCTTGTGAAATTCTTCTGATGTCTGTGAGGATGTTGCAACATGTTATATGGCATCTTCAATTCTTTCTTAGATTGAGCAGGTGTCACTTCAGGCCATTTTCCCTTGTCCATCTCACTGGAACTTTCAAACCCAAGACCACTAACGTCTCCAACATCTCTCCCTAACTTCAGAATCTCATCAAGCACATCAGAGCTGCTATTGATCATTCTGAATGTTTTGATAACATTATCCAGTTTTGAATTCAGAACAACCACTTCACTTTTCAAATCAGATATAGTAGCCAAATGCTCTACATTTTCAGCTTTTAGATGGGCAATAATTCTCTTGTTCTTCGTTCTGTTGACATACTTCTTCACTTTTAATGCATAAATTCTTATACGAGGCAGCCAGCACTTCAAAGGTAAGATCTTCACTGACTGACTCTTCATCAGACTCACACACACCTGTTAATGTTGTAACCCACTTTCCAGACTTCTCATCAGTTTCAGTTTCAGAGTCATCTTCTGACCATGAGACTGATAGCCCCTTATTTTGCCTCTTGAGATAAGTGGGGCACTCAGATTTTATGTGCCCAAAACCTTCACACTCATGACATTGAGCTCCTCTCCCTTGGTTAGAATTATCTTCAGTACTGGTATTTCTCCCAGCATTCTGATTTTTACTGATGTCAGATGGCTTGTCCCTAACATTTGATCTTGACTTCCAATCCATCCTTCTGAGCACTTTGTTGAATTGTTTGCCAAGTAACACCAGGTCTTCTGAGAGGCCTTCATCTCTGTCCAGATTACTTTCGACTTCTGAGTCACCTGCCTTTGACACAAAAGCTATACTTTTCTTCTTTTCAGACTTTTCATTGATCCCCAATTCAAATGTTTGAAGTGATCCCACAAGTTCATCCACTTTCATCTTATCTATGTCTTGAGCTTCCTCTATAGCAGTCACTTTCATGTCAAATCTCTTAGGTAGAGATCTGAGGATTTTTCTGACCAGTTTGCTATCAGACATCTTTTCACCTAGGGCACTTGAAGCATTAGCTATCTCAATAATGTTCATGCGAAAATCATGAATGCTCTCATCTCCCCTCATATTCAAACTCTCAAACTTGGTAGTGAGAAGCTGAAGTTTTGACATCTTCACCTTTGAAGTCCCTTCATGAGCAACCTTCAAGACCTGCCAAGCCTATTTTGCAATGGTGCAGTGTTCAATCAACCTGAAGATATTTTTGTTAACACCATTAAATAATGCATTCATGGCTTTGGAATTTCCCAAGGACCCTTTGTAATCTGCATCATCCCAGTCTTCCTCTTCCTTTACCACATCAGTAGATTTACCTTCTTCATCTCTAACCTTTGGGGTTCCCATCCTTTTATAACAGCCTTCCATGCTTGATCATCCATGGATTTAATGAATGCTATCATCCTCGTTTTCCAATAGTCATAGTTGGACCCATCAAGCAGAGGTGGTTTGTTCAAAAATCCTCCATCCTTGTCCATTGTACCAGAAAGTACCTTCCCTGAATCTCACCCAGAACCAAACAAGGGTACAAGCTCTGATGCCAATTGAAATTCTGGCATAGATATCAGATGTCCTACACAGATGTTGAGACACTGATATCCAACACAATGAACAAGACAACAATAATAAGAGTGCAGAAAGTAAAGAACACAGCGATATGTTTACCCAGTTCGGATCAACAATCCTACTCTGGGGGCTACCAAGCCAGGGACGAAATCAATATACGATAGTATCAATTCATAGATCATACAGCAACCACACCCGGTTATAACCTGCTCACTTAATCACTACCCTTCCTATGACTTCTACCTAAGACTCTCCTAGGTATGAGGCACTCCTCAAATCCCTCTACAATCACAACCCGTGATTGGTTCCTTTCAACACAAGTAACAAAACGAAATCCACGCTTTCAAAACACATAATTCTCAATACTTTAAAGCTTATGAGAATTGACACACAAGAAACTCAATGCTTCAAGGCTTATGAGTAACTGAGAGAACTTACAACACAAAAACCAGTCCTTATACTATTATCAGAATGATACCAGTTAGGCTCACAATTAACACTCGAAAACCCTAACAAAAACACACATAAGTTCCACACCTAAACTAGGTTTACATCAGTCAATATATAGCAATAAATCTAGACTGGATTGGGCTTCAAAAACGCAGCAAAGAGACTGCTCACAAATCTGCAAAATAAATTCCAACAAAATAGGTCTTCAATCTAAAGTTTCCTAATATGTCTCCATAATTAGAAAGCGCTGAAAATCCGAAAACCAACACAAAAAAACACAACCCAAAAATACTTTGGATGCCACATAGGATAACTAAATATTCACAGAATATTCAGTAACAATTAACAACAACATAATCTTCCTTTTAAACTCAAATCAGACGCGATGTCCTATGAGCCAGTATGGGACATCTTTATTCGACATGTTGAATGCAGAAAATTAGAACATCTTGTTTAAACATCTTGCTACTAGAATAGTTTTATCAAAATAAATGCCAACCACAAAATCAACGAAATAACAGTTTCCACATATCGGACATCCTGACTTTGATGCCGAATGGGGTTCCCGTTGGTAATACTAATTTGCTGGGTGTCTTCATCCATATAGATTGGAAGCCACCAGTGGTTCAATAAGTGCTGAAGTGTTTCCTGGACAAGGGCACATCCTTGATCATTTTCAAAGCCCGCTTTACAGCTCTGATAATCATGTGATACCAGGAATCTGAGCCGGACCTATTTAGCATGTAACTCCGCCAGGCTGGTATTCGTCAAGCGAATGTTGAAGATTTGAATCATGTTGATCTGATAGGGATTCCTATCATGGTAGTCTTGAATCCATCCAAGATCCATCTGACGCTGGAGGGCCTCTTGTACAAAAGAGCATCCCTGTTTGTTTATCGAGCAAGTCAGACAGAAACTGTAATCGTGCTGCGGCAGATTATGATACTGGCTTTGCCTTGAGTGCATTGCCACCAAATTGACATTCATTGCACGGATGTCGTGGTTTTGAATGACGTTGGAATTTGTATAAACCATGTTAACTCCACAAACTCGGTGCTCCTAGATCCATCCTAGATCCATTTGTTCCTGTAGAGCTGATTGCACCACAGAACATCCCTGATTGTTTTTATAGAAGATATCACATTGATGATAATTATGAGGTGGCACATGGCCATATCCACTCTGTCTACAATGCATCTTGACCAAATTGGTCCTTAACAAGAGTACATCATGAATTTGATAGACGTTGTTAGTCTCTCCCTCCATCAAATTGACTGTAGCCTTCTCGTGTTGAGGCAGCGGGTTCATGAGAACATTAGGATTCGTATCCTTGAAAGATAAGACCCCGCTCCTAACAAGCTTTTGCACGTCAGATTTGAAATTGAGACAGTTCTCTATGTTATGCCTTGGTCCTCCTTGATGGTAAGGGCAAGTCTGATCCACCTTAAACCAAAAAGGCGGATTTTCCGATACTGTAAGAGGGGACTTAGTCTGGACATGCCCCTTAGTTAGTAGTAACGGAAATAGTTCTGCGTACGATACGGGTATAGGATCAAATCCTGGTGGCCGCGTTGTACGGTTGTTATTGTATGGAGGACGAGCCTACTGAAGAGGCAATTGTGTCCTTTGTTGATTAGGTTGGCTCTACGCAACCTGAGGTTGATACGTAGGAATAGGCGCAGGATTGATAGCAGGAGTTACAGCTGCTACTGGTTGATAACGTCGCCTTTGCTTTCCGAGAGAGATATTCCCAATATCCTGCTCTTTTTTCTTAGGGAGAGCACTACCGTATCGTTTTGCACTACTTGATGATCCAGCGTCTTTTACTAAACGTCCTTCTCGAACGGCTTCCTCAAGACGAACTCCCATGCCCACCTTCTCGGTGAAGTCGCTGGGCACACTGGCAACCATTCTCTCGTAGTAAAATGAGCTCAAGGTCTTTAAGAATATCTTTGTCATCTCTTTTTCCTCAAGAGGTGGACAAATTTAAGCGGCAATTTCACGCCATCTCTGAGCGTATTCCTTAAAGGTTTCCTTGTCCTTTTGTGACATTGATCGGAGTTGATCTCTGTCTGGTGCCATGTCCAGATTGTATTTATATTGTTGGACGAAGGCAGTACAAAGATATCTGAAAGTGCTAATCGTAGCACGGTTTAAACCCATGTACCATTTTAATGCGGCACCGGTTAAACTATCCTGAAAGTAGTGAATCAGTAGATCCTGATTTTCTGTCTGAGCTGACATTCGCCAAGCGTAAATCACCAAATGGCTCTGAGGGCAAGAGTTGCCCTTGTACTTTTCAAAGTCGGGCACTTTGAATTTGTGCGGGACTTTCACATTGGGGACCAAGCAGAGGTCCGCGGCGTCCTTTCCAAATAAATCCTGACCGCGAAGGGCCTACAGTTCTTTCTGCATTCCCAGGAACTGTTCCTGGAATTCATTCATTCTTTCGAACATGTTGTCGTTTCCACCAGAAGGTATATGTGGAATCTGTCCTTCTGGGACAGTGTGTACCACGGGCGGTGGTATAGTCATTATGGCTGAGACCCTCGGTGTCTCCCAAAGTTTGTAACCTTCAAGAGTTGCTGTCATGCCCCTGGCATCTTCGCTTTCCCGAAGTTTGTAACCTTCAGTCCCAGCGGTTCCTGCTGCAGTCCCCTGATCCTCATTGATCAATGGGATATATCCTTCCGAGATATAATTAAGTGGCATACCCCAGGGACGATCTTTTGACATTTTGTACCTAGGATCAGACTTTTCCACTATGGGCATTGAGGTGATCTATGAGATCACAATCCTTTGTAGATGAGCTTCTGCCATGGCTTGCATGTTATTACGAAGCTTTCTCATATCCTCTCTCAGAGTGTCGATCTCTTCTCTCAACTCTCTGTTCTCTTCCTCGAGATCATCCATCTTTTTCTGACGATTGGCCCGAGTATTGTACGAATGAGACAGTTTGACTCTAGAACCGAGACACAAACGTGAGATTCGTAGGTAAGACGAATGCGTGACGTGAGAATGATGAATGCAATGATTATATTAATTGTTTTTTGTTTATTCAAAGTAAACTTCAACAATTAGATTGCAAATATCAAACAGTGGGGAAACCCCTTTTTATTGAATTCAAAGGATTGCGGAAATGGAAATACAGTAGATTACAAGGTGCAGAAACAGAAACCTAAGCTAATGGGTCCCGAGTCCTCTCTGAGGAGAAACCGGGTGCTGATTCTTTCCTTTTCTTTGACCGGGGCTCTTGAGCCGTTGTCGGGTCGTCATTCTTTTGCCAAGTGAAAGGAACGAGCAAATTCCTTTGGTCATCCTGATTATCCACAGCATGTTGCTCTAAAATCTCGATCAGAGCATCCTTATCTTTCAGTAGTTATTGTATTTTGGTACACTCCACATTGAGGGTGCGGTACTTGTTTTTCCAAGACCTCCTCTCCTGTTGAACTTTGTTGAGAGTAACCTGAAGTTTATCCGTTTCAGTCATGAAGTACATGACAGATTCCCTTGGCGGAAGAACTCTGTGACGAGGATAAGGCATTTTTAGCTTGAGAGCTCTAGTTTGTACCCAGTGGAGATAATGTTCCACCGAGACACAGTCCGGTTTTCCTAGAGACTCTCGTCCTTTCTTATGAACATGTTTCCAAGCGTGCACTACTTCCGTCTTTAGTGCCCTGTCACTTTCTCCTTCCTTGAAGAAAAGACCTTCCAGATGAGCATTACGCGGGATATTCCTCATTGGGTATCCAAATTGACGACGAACTAAAACTGGATGGTAATTGAATCCTCCCTTAGTTCCTATAAGGGGTACGTTGGGGAAATTTCCACAACGGTCAATGATCCTGATCCCGTCATAAATCCTATTGCACCAATCAATGTCAGAGTTGGTGAGGGACATGATTTTCTGCGACCAACGTAAGGCACTCTTATGATCCCAAAAAGCAGCAGACTTAGGCAAATGGGAGATAAACCATTTATACCACAGGGGCACACAGCATGTGATCATTCCTCCGTTGTACAAATTCCCTAAGTGTACAGAATGATACGCGTCCGCGAGCAAAGTTGGCACAGGGTTTCCAATGAGAAAAACCTTAATGGCGTTGATATCGACGAAGTTATTAATGTTGGGAAACAGAAATAACCCGTAGGTGAGTAAGACAAAGATGCTTTCAAAAGCAGTCATGTTCCCTATACTAGCAAAGTACAGAGCCTTCTTTGTCAGGAACTGGGCTGGTAAACCCGGGAGCCCTCCCTTAGTGGTCATGTGAGTCTTGACTTCCGACTCATCCAAATAAATTGCTCTTGCAATGGCCTGATCCTTTGGAATTTCTTCCAGTCCAGAAAATGGAGCTCAATCAGTAATGTGTAAATTGGTCAAGTGAGAGTACTCCTCCAGCGTTGGTGCGAGCTGGTAATCCAGAAATGTGAAACAGTGATAGACCGGATCGTAAAATTGAATGAGTGCCTCCATGATTCCTTCAATCACATGGACTCTTAACAGAGGTAGCAGACCTCTGTATTTGGCTCTAAAAGCTTCAGGGTTAGTGATCATCCTTGCTAGTCCTCTCAAATCCACTAGCTGTAGAACCCTGAAGGTGTACTTATGAGTTCTCCTTCTACCGAAATCCATGAGCGCAATCTTTTTCTCTGACATTTGCAATAATTGTCTATGTTTAATTTCAAAAAGAGAGACTAGAAGAGAAGTTTTTCTTTGCTTAATGTTTTTTAGATGAATGCATAAATGCAGCACACAAAAACATAGAAAAAACATGGGGTCAAAGGGTCGTTATCATGGAGTCAAGGCTTTACCCATCCCAAAGGTTTATACTAGTGATTTTTGTACCTGTCTCTCAAAATCATCAGTCCTTGTCGAGAAAACACCAGTGGGCCGGGAACCGTGCTAGGTGATATTTTTCGAAGAACCATCAGAAGAGGGTGGTATCGTGTGACAACCATTTCCAATAGTTTCCGCACCACTAAAAGAGGTTTTTCCTAGGTGTATACTCAATCTTTCCACATGCGGCATCACACGCATTCCCATTAGCAGAAAAATAAACACAGATATCAATTAGGAAAAACAGTATATATATATTTGTCCTAAAGTCCTAGACTTTAAAGAGCTATGAATCCTATGTTCATGACAGAAAATAGCTCCCCGGCAGAATCGCCATTCTGTGGTTCCTTCCTAATTTAAAGGTTTTGACCTAAGATCCTAGTGGAGTCAACAAAAAGTCCTATCCCAGTGAAATTCCAAAGAAAGAAAGAAGGGCCCCACGGTGGGCGCCACCTTTCTGTGACACTTTTTTTTTAGGTTTCTACCTAAGAGATGGGAAGAGAACAAGACCTCGACGTCCCCAGCAGAGTCGCCATTTTTATGTTGGAAAATGGGGACGATGCCCCAAAGATCACTCTAAGGACTCCCCAGCAGAGTTGCCATTTTTTCTGTAGTGCGAATTTTTGCGTGGTTGCGAAGCACTGTCGCTTTTGGGGTACTATAGCTCTATTCATTTTTTATCCTATTAAACCTGATGAAGGAAGGGAAATAGATGTCTCCAATTAACCCTGCTTGAGTTTGAACAGATGACTGTTGGTTTACAGATGCTACAAAGATTGTGGGTCTCTCTTGGGTTATTTTGTAAAAAAAAAGTGCCTGGGTGATTGATGGGAGTTTAAGACTGATGTTTTTCGATTGATATGTGAGGGTACGGGATTTGGGTTTTGGATTAGTGTGCTCGCTAAGATTTTTATTTCAATCTTATGCCTACGTATTCCCGTTTACCGAAATAGGGAAATCAGAGTGATCGTAGTTCCTCCTATTCTATGGGAGGAAATGGTGTTTTGGTGTCTTGTTCAAAGCCCAAGACGTGAAGCTAAAGGGTGGTTTGTATCTTGTTCAAAGCCCAAGATGTGAAGCTGAAGGGTGTTGACTTTAGAGAGAATTTGTCATCTCTAAAGAGGGGTATGTTTGTCACAACTGTTTATAAAGGAGAATTACTTTAACCGGGATATGTGAATCCGACAATGCCATAATTTCCTTTATAGGGGCTTTTCAACCTAGAGGAGAAGACTTTAACTCAGTGTAGAGAAATGCTATCTTTCCTTAGGAATTTCTCATGCTAAAAGAGGGACAGTGGCATGGATGTAAATAATCCAGAGGCTTGCCGCTTACAGCAATTAAATGGGGGAAAAGGAGTTGTTGATGTTTGTATACTGTGAACGAGGCACAACTTGATGCTAAAAGGTTGATTGACTCAACCGGGGTTTCCTTATACAAAGCCTAAGAGGAGGCTATCAGCCCACCAAGAGGGTGTTTTTATGTGTGTCTCGTACGAAGCCCAAGACGGAGGCTAATGGTTTGACTCAACAAGAGAGTCTTTTATGCTCAACAAGAGAGTGATTTGGTGTCTCGTATGAAGCCCGAGACGGAGGGTAAAAGTGGTTTGACTCAACAAGAGAGTGTTTTGGTATCTCGTACGAAGTCCGAGATGGAGGCAAAAAGGTTTGACTCAACAAGAGAGTCTTTGTATCTCGTACGAAGCCCGAGATAGAGGCTAAAAGGTTTGACTCAACAAGAGAGTCTTTGTATCTCATACGAAGCCCGAGATAAAGGCTAAAAGGTTGGCTATTTCAGTTGAGTGACAGGTCCAGTATGCTGGTCAATAGAGAAAATCAGTTCTTATAAAGAGACTGATTAAAAGTAAGGTTATGCTTTGGGATTTAATCACAGGATCAGGGTTATTTCCTGTTCTTTAAGGAAATGGGAAATCCAGAGGGGTGTTGAGACTGTCCAAGTCTGCGAGTGTTTTCCCTATCTTTGAAAGGGACTTGAGAATGCCTTCGAGACTCAAGGAAGTTAGACTGTCCAAGTCTAGAGTTTTATCTTTTGTATTATGCTTAGAGAAACAGTAGTAGGATCTAGACTCTTTGAAAGACTGTTCTATTAAGAGGACTAATTTATGTTCCTATACCTTTAGGAGGTCGTCGGGACAATTTGTACGAAGCCTAAGAAGAGGCTGGAAACTTTTAAGAAGCCGAGGGACAATTTGTACGAATCCGAAGAGGAGGCTCTCTTCCCGAAGGAAGAATCCTTATACGAAGGCTAAAAGGAGGCTGTGAATACTTCTAAGAAGCCGGCGGGTCCTTGTACAATGCCCAAGAGGAGGCGGGGATGCTTTTAGGAAGCCTGTGGGTCCCCAAACCCCGAGAAGTTCAAGACATGCCATTCACCGAGAATGGATCAAGCCAGGAAAGTCCGAGAATTTGGAAGAAACTCAAGAGATGCCATTCATGGAGAAAAGATCATCTCTGGGGAGTAGAGTTTCTTTAACAACTTCTAACGGTGACAGTCTGAGAAAGGGTTCAAAAAGAATCTGCCTTTCACATCTCCATATTGTTTAACCCCAAGAGGAGGGAAGACTATATCTGGTAATCCTATGGGGATCTAGTTTAGTCTATTTAAGAGTGATCAACAGGGCTTAGTGCTAGATGTAGTTGTCGGGGAAACTCTAAATATCTATACTATTAATACACAGTCGATATGAGTTTATGAAAGAAGACTTACAGTGAAACAGCCCCACAGTACAGTTATATGTATATGAAAACGGTAAATGAAAGCGGGTAAACACTTACTCGGTTGTAGAGATTCCATGCTGTATTGTTAGTTGTTCAACAAAGAAAGCTTTGATAACAATATTATATACAAAATCAAAGGAGAAAGTGCTTTGAAAAGATGTTGGGGTTTACAGCTCAAGGAGAGGCCCAAGGTTTTATCAGTGATCGCACTGTCCTTTTGTACAGTGGGACTTATACAAGTGACTGAGGCTCAAGAAAGGTTTTCTGTACAAAGGGATGGGTCTTACACTCTCTCAAGAGGCCCAAGTGTTTAAAGAAAAAAAAATGGGGGCTTATAACACGAGGGTAGGCCCAGATGATTGGTTTTTGAATTGGCGATCGCGCCGAAGTTTTCTTTTAACGCAGAGGGACTTATAGCATGTCTGAGGCCCAAAATTGTTTTGGTTAAAAGGGGATTGGGTCTTACACTCTATTAGAGGCCCAAAGATTTATTTTTGTACAAGTGATGGAGCTTACAGCTCAAGGAGAGGCCCAGGGTTATTTGTTTGAAAATGACGATCGCGCCGAGATTTTTGAAAACGCAGTGGGTCTTATACAATAAGTGAGGCCCAAAAATGTTTGGTTTTCAAAAAGGGTTGGGTCTTACACTCTAATAGAGGCCCAAAATTGTTTTGAATGAGTGATGGGGCTTACAGCTCAAGGAGAGACCTAGGGTTTATTTTTCAACGGACGATGATCGCGTCGAACTTTTTGAAATACAACGGGACTTATACAATAAGTGAGGCCCAAAAATGTTTGTATTTACAAAGGATTGGGTCTTACACTCTATTAGAGGCCCAAAATTGTTTGAAAAAGTTTTGCAAGGGTGAAAACCAAAGAAACCCTAATTTGTTATTCTTTAAAAGTAAATATTTAAAGAAAATCAAATAAAATACCAAATAAGTTTGAATAAACCATTTGTGATTTTTGTTTAAGGTTTGAAAAATGAGGGATTAATCACAAGGGATATTAAAACTCACTTGGTTTTGATTTTCAAAGTAAATATTCACTTTTAAAATGTTTAAAAAACATTAAAAAGGAATTTATTCACAAAAATACTAATTATATTAAATAAATAATATAAACTTAATTTTTTTGTGGAATAAAATATTTCAACAATTTTGTGATTTTTTGCAAAAAAAAACCAATAAAAAATAATTAAAATTGAAAGAGTTATTAATTTTCCAATTAATTAACAAATCATGAAAATATTGGAAAAAATAACAAAAATGTGAGAAAACACAAAATGGCATGGGTGGGGTTTGAACCCACGACCTCAAGGTTATAGGGCGCGCACCTTACGACTGGGGTGGTGATACATCCATTGCTTGAAGTGAAACCACAAATATACAAGACTTACCTTGTTTTAGGTCTGGCCCAAGGCAAGGCAAGGCAAGTTTTGGGTCAGAAACGTGAAGGTCATAACTTTCTCATTTCTCCATGTTTGTGGACAAAATTTATATGCATCTGGCCTAGAATTTCACAAGGAATCTAGTGGTAGTGGTTTTTTTTCAGATCATACTCCTTCCTCAAAACCCGATAGTGGTTTTGAAAAAGGCCTATAATTGCATTTTCTATGCTACACTTTGATACAGACATGAATTACATGATGAATTGGTTCAAACACAACATATATAACATGTATGAGGTGTGTATGATCAGTGGACTTCAAAGCAATGCATATTTTGGAAAGTTCAAGTCATGAGGCTTACCTCTTTTTGAGCTTTTGGAGTTTTCTGTGCAATCTGCCAAGTTCTTGTTCCATAAACGGTTTGATGCTTTGGACACTCTCAAATGATCCCTTGGAAGCTTTTAGGATGATTGGAATCAGCTGGAACCTGCAAAAACACAAACTGGTCCTTTCTTGCAAAAGGGGTTAAAATGACCAAAATAGCAACTCTCTCAAATGGTGTTCCAGATGGGGGGAACCATTTGGGACAGTTCAAGGATGTTATTTGGAGTGTGTTTGAGGTTTTATCTGGTTTGGAAAGTGACTGATTCAAGACATGGCTTGAAAAATGCACAAAAAGCCTATTTTGAGGTTTTGAGAGGTGACTTTGTGATTTTGGTGTTACAGGTCACTTTTGATGGTTTAGATCACCTACATATGATGTTTATGAGGTGTTAGGATCATGAGTTGTGATGGAAATGCTCTCTAACTCAAAAACTCAGAGTTACCTTGCTAAAGAAGCTATTTTTGCCTAAAGAGAGGGATTTTGAGGAAAGCATCTGTTTGATGGCTTTGGTGTACTCAAACTGAGCACAAATGAGCTCTATTTATAGTAGAGCGTGTTTGTTTTTGGATCAATAGTGAATGGCAACTGCAGCAGAGGTTTGGCCAATGGTTGCACTTTGGAATCCAAGTCTCCTCTAGCCATTGACTAGAGGTTAGGGCACAGGGTTGTGGTTCCCTTGGTCTTGGATAAGTCTTGACTGAATTCAGTTGTAAATGGCTCAGTCCATGCCACCTTGGTGTATGCATTGAATGCTCCAATCCAAAATTGGAGTCTTGTGCCTCTTTTAGGTAATTCTAGGTTTGTCATGCTACTTCTTATTCCAAAGACTTTGGAGGCTCGGCTCAGTGTTTGTCCCCTTCAGATTTGATCCTCAGGTGTGTCCAAGATGATGACAAGGCTTGGAATTATCTGATTTTGCCAAATCGACCAAAAATACAAAATTCTGCCTAGCCTTGGCCGTTTTCAGCAAGGCATATTGCCCTTGTCATATCTCATGGCTCAAGTGGAATTTGGTGATGTTCTTGGTCATTTTGGAAAGCCCTCATATGATACAACAACTGTTTGATCATATTTGGTTTTGATACCTTTTGTATCCAAGTGAAGAATCCCCCTACATTTGGAAAAAAGTGAAGGCAGATTCTGACTTAGTGAAAATTTCACTAAGTGTTGGAAAAAAGTGACATTTTCACTTTTTGTGATTTTGATCATTCCATAACTCAAAATCCATGAGGAATTTGGAGGGAGGTCAGTTTTAAGCTTTTGTAGAGGGTAATGAGATCTACAAATCAAGCTTTGGATGGGGAAAAATGGCTTTGTGGTTTAGGAGTTATGATCCTCCAAAGTTGGTACCCTTGCCACTTTGTTCATAACTTAGAAAAATTTCTAAGTTTTTTATGGTTACCCCTTTTACAAGTTATCCAACTTTTCTTGATTTTTCTTGATTAATGATGATTCAAATCATACATTAACATCATTTTAGGGTTAAAAAACCATTTTTGTGAAAAATCTCAAAAAGTCAAAGTTTGACTTTTGTGCACAGTTGACTTTTTATCAGATGAATTCCAAACTGTGCGATCCTCTATGAAATCAAGTTCTTGACCTAAATCAAACTTGATGGATTGATTTCATAGGTGTTATAGGGTGTATTGAATCATGTCCTAGGGTTTGGGAGCATGTCCTGGTCAAAAGTCAAAGATACAGTTGACTTTTCTCGAGAAACCCTAATTGTGGCTCTGATGAAATTGAGACTTGTTGATCAAGCTTCTTGGATCAATCCATTGTTGCAAATGGATCAATGTGGTTTATTAGAGACCCTCAAATCATGTCTTGAGGTTTTGGCTGATGATTTGTCCCAAAAGTCAACTTAGGGGTGAATTAAGTCAAGAAACCCTAATTCCTGATTTTTAGTGATTACATCCCCTGAGGCTAAATTGACTTGATGATTGGGTTTATGATGTCCCTTGGAGCATAATAGGTTATGCCTTGAAGTATTTTCTCATGCCCAGAGGAAAATTTCCATCTAGAGGCCCTAGTCGACCAAAACCCTAATTTGGTGACACCGGCGATCTTGAGGCTTGATCCACCTAGAAGGGAGCAGCCTTGTGCTTAATCCTTGAAGTGGGAGTCCACTTGATCCTTTGGGGATGTTTGAGAGGTTAGACAAGTTGAAGATCATGTCATTCCTTGATTGATCCTTTGTCTAAGAACTCGGAGAGGGCTTGAAACCCTAATTTTGACTGTAGTAAGTGTTCACCCATCTTTGGGGAGACTGATGAGGCAAGATGGTTCATCCATATTGTGATGATGATTTGCACAATGATGGGAAATCTTAGTGGTCAAAATTTGGGGTATGACACTTGTAGATCTTCTTCATCTTCTTCGTTGAGCAAGCTTTGAGGAATAACTCCTTGCTTCAAATCTTCAATATAGCTCAGATGATGAAGTGGTTGATGACTTGATTATTTTCCAACAATGTCTTGGTTCATCAACTTCTGTACTTCCTGATTGTTGTTGTGTTGATAAATGATTCTTTATGTTTCAACAACATTGGTCGTGTTTACATTTTAACAGCAACAACTGTGTTTGACGATGGTGATCTTGATCGTGAAAACCAACTTCAATGTACACGACCCACGATGTTAGAAACACTTCCTTCTTTCCTTTATATAGCCAAGTGAAAAATAGAGACGTTAAAGAGCCGTTGTCTATTTTAAAAGATTCGTTATGCAATGATGAAAGTTGTACTGCCATATCTTCTTTTTACTGTTGAGAAGTGATGGAATAGATCTTTTAGTATGGTGTACAGTCATTGTTAACGGTAACATTTGCCTTCATATCTTCAGAGGCTTCTTATGGTATTTAGTTAAAGCATGAGTAGAGACTTTAGTTGGGTCTTCAAAATCTTAAGTCTTCAGTCTTCAGTACTTGCTCATTCCGAGTCTTGT
This sequence comes from Lathyrus tuberosus, assembly GCA_022829125.1. NCBI lineage: Eukaryota > Viridiplantae > Streptophyta > Magnoliopsida > Fabales > Fabaceae > Lathyrus > Lathyrus tuberosus. The sequence goes on from JALAZF010000115.1 coordinate 10,928,602, forward strand.
CTTCAGAACTTCAACACTTGTCTTGAAACCCTTTATCTTCATAGCTTCAAGTCTTCAGAGTCTTCAGAACCTTGTTCACTCAGAACGTGTCTTCAGAGTCTTCAGCACTTGATCATTTGAATCTTAATCTTCAGAACACTTCAGTCTTCAAATTCTTTCTGCACATGGTCTTCAGAGCCTTCATCCTTCAGAACTTCAAGTCATTAGAGTCTTCAGCACTTAGTTATATAGAAGATTATTTCTTTAGGAGCTTTGCTTATCTTCAGAATCTGAAACACCTTCAGAACAGAATCCACAAGAGCATTGAAACAGCAATATCGGCATCCTTGGATCTTTCTGCTTGTTACCAGATACAGAAGCAAACTTGCTTTTTGCAACTTGTGTTACACATAGTAACTCGCATGCAATCTTTTACGCACATCTTTGCACATGTTTGTTTGATCTAATATCTTCAATAATTATGATCTGCACAGAAACAAACATTAGAACATAAAATAGTTCTTTCACAAATACTCATTGTTATCATCAAAACATAGAGATTACTTGCATAGACAACTCTTGTTCTTACAAGTTCTTTAAGGCTTGCATAAATATTTTTCTTTAAAGACCGTCTGAGCCATTAGTTACGACAACAGATTCTTTTGCACCAACAAATGTTTTTGTAGGGTAGGCTCACTCTCTTAAGTTTTTTTTATGTGGATTGTTTTATGTGGTCCAATCTCATTTGTCAATTGATTAAAATTGATTTTTAATCTCTAAAAAAACACAACAAAGAAGCAAATAATTAAGGATTTTAGAGAAAAAATATTACTAAGAGGAAAAGATATAATGGTTGTTACGAGAGAAGAAGAGAAAATTAACTTCGAGTGATTCATGAGTCTATATCAAATTTTATCAGTATGAGTTACAAATTCAATATGTTGCTCATATCATTTAGTTAATTTTAATTGTGCCTATGTTGTGTAGTTTTACCTTCCCTTAGAGTTATTTCGGTATATTCACAATTTTGTGGAGATATCTGTAATACCCCAAAATTTGCCCTCTCTTTTCTTCATACCATTTAGCATGAGCTTTCATTTCATTGCATTGCATTCAAGCATAGAAAAACAAAACATCAAGCATTGCATTGCATCTTGCATAAGGGCATGGGATCAGGTGATGCTCTAAGGGGCTGATCATCCAAAGTAAAGGAACAAGAGCCAAGAGTCTCTCACAAGCCTCAAAGGTCTCTTACATCATATGTCATCCCTACTTGATCTCACAAGTCATTGAAAGAAGGAGAATTCATCAAGAAGATTGGGCAGTGCACCACCTTCTACACAAGGCAGTCAAAATTGGGATCTGACCCTCAAATGGGCAAGCTCTTTGAGTCTTCATCACCTCCAAAGGCCATATGTCATCTTTGTTAGATGGGATATGCATCATATTCAGAGGAATTTGGATTTGGAGGATGTGATATTTCCTCCTAACCAGAGGGTGCCAAAATTAGGGTTTGACCTAAAACTAGTTTATCTCTGATTTTTTTGGGCAAGACTTGATCTCATGGTATTCCTTATGTTCTTAAGTGTATATGGATAGAAAATTGCTCATCAATTGGTTTCAGAAGGGTTTCAATTGATCAGTTGCTTGATAATCAAGAAATTGGGGGGAAAAAGTCAACTGTGCAGTGAAAAAAGCAACCCTTGGCTTTCTAAGGTCAAATTCATGAAATTCATGTTATATAGGTTCATTTGGACAAAATTTGATCAAGAAATGATGGAGGAATAATGAAAAATCAAGAAATCGCAAAACTGCTAAAAATAGAAACTTTAGGGTTTCCAAAAATGGTAACTTTGGACCATTTTGCACCCTACTTTGAGGCCCTCTTTCTTCAAGATAAAAGTTCCAAGCCTCAGGCCCAAGTTGATCCAATTAAAGTTCATGTTCTAAGCTTCAAATCCATATAAAGAACATCTCCATTGGATCAATATTGAGGGAGATATGATCAACCAAAGTTTGGCAAAACTAGGTCACAAACCAAGTCATGACCAAGCATGACACGGCCCACGCGCCATAATTTTGACAAACACCTGGTGTGCCAAAAGTCAAGCTTATTTTCTTCAAGATAAAAGCTCCAAATAAAAAACTTTCCAACATCAAAGTTGTTCCTTGCCATACCCTCTTTAATGTTGATGTTGGGCAAATTTTAATTTGAGCAAATTATGATGGAGATATATTGGTCCCAAGTAGGTATGCTCATGCTGAAATTCCATGCACCAAGTTGCCTTACCAACCAACCACTTGCCACGCCCACAAACCAGTCCCACCCCTTGATGCTCCAAGCTATTTTTCTCCAACTTCCAAGCCTTAATTCAATCCAAAATTAACATCAATCATGTTCTATGATGTTCCATCTTTCCATAGCCACTAATATATCATCAAACCATCCACAAATCATGGAGAAATTCTTTCACAAAATTTCATGTTTCATGCTGCCAAAATTAGAAGGAAATGAAATGTTGTTGTTGTTGTCATGTTTCAATCCACACACATACAAACCAATACATTCCTTTCCACTTACAGCCAAGCATTCCCCTTACACACCCTTGCCATAACCTATACCATACATGAGAAGGGAAAAAGAAAAACTTGCGCAACAAGTTTCTTCTGTAAGCTGATGTATTTGAGAGAGCATCACCACCACTCTTTCTCTTTTAATCTCCACCATAACATCATGCACCTTCATCACCATATCATTCCTCTCCTCACTCGCCCTAACTAACTTGACTCAGTTAGTTAGGGACAACTCACTTAAACCCACTCAACTCACCTTAACTAACTCATTTAACCACCACTAGTTCACTCTTAACTCAACCTATATATTTGAATCTCACTCACAAATTCATTTTCAACTCTCATTTTCCACACTCACCTCAGAACCTCTCTCTCTTTCTCTCTGAGTTCTCTCATTTTCTCTTCACGATTTCATCTTCATTATTCATCCATTGTCTATTGTTTGGTGTTTCTGAATCAAGAGCAAACAAGAACAACTCAATCTCTTCAAGCTCAGCACCACTGCAATCCTCAATCTTCTTCATATACTCGCGAATCAACAACATTTATTTTGCTTGAAAGTTGAAGATCTACAAGCTCAAGACATCACAATCTCTGGTTTTCTCAATACTTCAAAATTCTTTGCAGTTTCAGGTTTTGTTTCTCAACCTTTTTCTACTAATCTCAGCTTGTTTTCATGGCGTTTATAGCTTATTAGAAGCTGCGTGTGTCCTGGCTAGTTGATAGGTTCATTAGGAACTTAGTTGAAAAGTTAGGGCAAAAGTGTTTGGACTCTGTTCTTGCTATGCGTGCATGATGTGTTGATTTTATGCTTGAATTCTTGATCTACATGAGTTCCTCTTCATTTTGGTACCATTTTTGTGGATTTCTGGACATGTGAAGGTTTACAGGTGGCGGCGTTTCGCCGGAGAAGATGACCGGAGGTCCTTCTCCGGCCGGTGGTTTGATTCAATTAGGGTTTCTCAGTTTTAATCTCAGCCGTTTGATCTTTACATCATGTGGTCCATAACTTGCCAGCACATTAAAATCCACCCTCTCTCCCACGTGCTTTCTTTTTAATCCGATTGGCTTTTGTAGGTGCGTGTGCATGTTACTTATTGTGGATGTCATTTCTGATTCATTGGATGTGCATGATTATGTGATGATCTCATGTTGACTTTGATCCAATGCTCCATGTTTTGCCAGGGCATTAATGAGTGAAGGTCCATAGCACGTGTTTTTTTTTTTACTCAGATGTGTACACGTGGGTGCACGTGTGATAACTACCATGTACTTGATTTGTGGGACGTTGGATTGTTGACTGTTTGTGATTGATATTATTCAATGGCCATGATTGCATCTCTATATTAATTGATCATACACGCTGCCACACCACTACATGTTTAATTGGACTGAACTCAAATTGATGTTTGCACCCCCTTTGCTGAGCCCAATGTACATTTTGACTGGCGAATTACTTCCTTTGCACCCCCACTCCATTTTCCTCTTATTTTTATTTTCTTTTCTATATTGTTTTGATTTTGTTATTTTTTAAAATAGTAAATGACCTCTAAAAATGCCAAATAAATTCATGAATCATCTTCATAGTTTTATAAAATTTTTACAAATTTTATTTTCCATTTTTTATTATTTTTTGCATCTGAATTAATTGTTGTTTGGATTTCTTTTTGAATTGTTTCATTTGTGCACACTTGATCTTGTTGATTTTATTTTTCATCACTGGTACCTAGTTTGATCCTCATTCTTTTTTAATATTTCAAAGGATACTTTGAAGCATTTAAAACATTTTTGTTATCTTTTTTAAGATCATCTTTTCATCCTCTTTGAGCCATTTCTTTGTGCATAATCATGTGAAACCCTATTTGCTTTGCCATGCTTGTTTGATTGAGTTTCTTTGTGTTTCTTTGCATGAGTTTTTGGTATGATACTTGTCTCTGGTAGAGTTCCCTTGAAACATATTTTTTTTATTTTTCAATCATGTTTGGTATTTGTTTGATGACTCTTGTTTGAAGTCCCTTTTCATGAACTTCTTGGACGTGTTTGTTTACTTGCTTGAGAAGGCACTTGTGCCATTGTATGAGATCCTTCTTCTTGACTTCTTGAGCCATGTTTAGATCATTATAGGTTTCTTGGATGAAGTTATAGGTCATTGGTTTAAAGTTGATGTTTTCTTTGTGTACATGTTCAATACTTGTTTCACATGTTTCCTTTTGACCTAATTTCTCATTCTTTTTCATCTAAGTTCCAACTTGACTTGTAATTGGTTTGTTTATGCCATGCCATACTACCCATTTGCATTTCATAGGATGTATGCCTATGAATTTGAAGCATTGCATTCATTCCATATGCCATTCATGTCTTACTTTGCATATTTGAACATGTTTCATTCAAATGCATGTTTCTTTTTCTTCTAGCTTCTAAATGAATTGTAATTGCTTGAAAGTGATTGGTTTGTGCATCTTATCCTCATCCTAACATGTCATATCACTTTTGACTTTAATACTTGAGTTTCATCTTGAATTTGTTTAGGTTTGACTTATGCCTTGAATGTTTTCTTTCCATGATTAATTCATATTCCTATCTTCTCATTTCTTCTCTTTATCACTCCTAATGCTTGGATACTTGATTGTTTGCCTTGTATGTCATTTATACATCGTCTTTAGGCATATGTTTAGGTCATCCACATTCTGACTTTGACATTACTTGAAGCATTATTGCATGATCACCTTGCATATCCACTCATTCTTCATCTTTATTTTCCATGATTCACTTCTTTGATGTTTAAGATCTTTAGTTGTGTATAGTTTGTTATTGATTGATCAATTAACATTAGAGAACACCCCTAGAGACTAGGTTCTGACCTTGATTGAGGTTCATCTCTTAGGAGCTTTATCCTTTAATTCTTAACTTGTTTGCTCACCACTTGTTATTCTTTTTCTTATTGCACTACTTGTAAATTGTTTTGAACTAACATTTTCATGTAGGTGCTAAAGGTAAGTAAGTGTGTGGACTTAGTTCCACATACATTTCTCTCTCTTATATTCTCTTATTTCTTTTAAAATTTCTACTTGTGTTTGTTAAGCATTTACATGCTTTCATTGAATAACTTTTCTTTCATCCCTCTTTAAGATCAACTTAACTTCCATTTTGGAAGTAAGTTGCTTCTTTTGCTCTTCTTCTTCTTCCTTTTAGAAGTAGGTTTGTTAAACCCCATTGACCATAGGATCTCCAAATATGCTAACACTAGGGTGTGTCTTAGTCTCCCCTTAGTTTTCACCTTTACTCCTCCATTTGAGTCTCTTCTTCCCATCTTAAAACAAAAGTAAAAAACACCTAATAAAGGCAAAACAAACATTGTATTTGAGCCTTTCATGTAAAAATGAGATAGTGAGGGATCTTCTCTCATTTTCTTAGAATGTTTAGCGTACGTCCCATCTCGGGTCGATATGCGAGGCATTCGATCTTACATGAGGGACTTAAATACAATGTGCGTTACAAAACACAAAAGCAATCAAAACACTTCTTTCTTAAAAGACAAAAAACAAACAAACAATAACGTATTTCCTTCGGGAATTCTCTTCTCATCTTACTCATTCTCAACGTGCGAACGCACTTCTCCTCGTTCTCTTGCAAGACGGTAACGCCTAAGTCTCCATACAGCGAGCTGCAACACCTGAGCTAGAACATTAGTCGTTCCCTAAAAAACACAAACAACTTTTCCCTAGGTGAGGGGAACTACGTCGTTCTGATTCTCATGTTCCCGATGAGATACGTAGGCAGTGGGGTAGGGCCTATTCGAGCACTTATTTTATTTTCCCTACATTTGTTTCTCTTTCTCTCTCCTTTCCTTTTTCAGTTCTCCAGTTAGCAGTTCCTTTTCCAGTATCGTTTCCTTACACCCTTTGATTGAAGCAGCAAGCGTGGATCCCATCGGGTACGATGGACGCGTGGGGGTGCTAATACCTTACCTTCGCGTAACCGACTCCTGAACCCAGTTCTCTTGGTCGCAAGACCATGCTCTTTCCTTCCCTCAGGTTTATGCAGTGTTTCCTTTCCCTCTCTTAGGATAAATACACATTGCTGGTGACTCTGTTTCGGTGCCACTTTCGCGTTTGTACTAGGATGAAAATCCCGAGAGCGACAGCTGACGACTCTGCTGGGGACCGAACCTAGAATCTCTGGTTTCCTTAGCGAGTCAATCCTAGCGCTTGTCTGTTTTTCTTTCATTGGGTGTTTACTGTTGTACTGCATTTACTGTTTTACTCTATTGTTATTTACTGTATTACTGTATTTATCGTATTTTAATATTTTCATTTCATACACTGTATTATGTTGTGCTGTGCTGTTTTCTATTTGGCGGTATGGGGTATTCTGAGAGATAGGCCCAATATACAGGCCTGAGTGCACGTATGTTTAGTGTGTTTCATGTCCTCTCGCGTTCCATCTCGGTTCGAGGAGGGAATATGAAATACAATCTGGATGTAGTTCTCTCTAGAGAATTCTGCGTTGTGGGTCTTCCACGATGGTAGAGCTATCTGGAAGAGCTGTTAAGTCTAGATGACCTTTTAGGATGACCCCTCTTTATTTTGAGGTGAATCAGAGGACGATCTCTTTGTTTGGCGATAACATTGTATCCTTCGGGCTGAATGTGCTATTGCTTCTCATTCCGAGATTCGAATTTGAGGATCCTCACTTTCTAGTACATACATGTGAGATTGGGGGGATTGTTTACAGGTGTGCAGGAACCCTTGACTTTCAAAATACCCAGTTTTTCTTATTTGTTCTGGTTTGGTTACTGAATCTTTGGTCCCGATCAGTTCACATTGGTTCTGGATTCACTATTGGACCTTTGATCTTGGTCCTCTGTATATCTCACCGAATTCAGACTGCAGTACAATGGATTTAGCTTTATTTGTGCAGCACTAATCACATGCCCTTGCATACATATCATCATTAACATTCTTGCATTTAACCTTCATGTTTATTCATTTACAGGGTATACTTCCTTTCGATTCCAGTTGAAAGATCCTTTTTACCGCTATGGAGATTCCCAGGAAGAACAATGTGCATTATACTTTCTTTGACACAAAGGTGGGATAGTTACGAAATATGGTTTCTCTTATTACTCCAGACCATGTGGGTATGTTCCAAAAGGCTTATGGGGAGATTATGACTGTGGTTGTTGACTTGAATGCTTCAGAAAGGAGTGTCATCCATACGTGCTTACAGTTTTATGACACACAGCTAAGGTGCTTCACTTTCTCGGATTTTCAGTTGGCCCCGATGCTAGAAGAGTATGCCCTGCTTCTAGGTGTGCCTCTCAAGTACCAGATTCCTTTCAACTCCGATATGCGCCCTCCAAAGACTGAAGAGATAGCTAAGGCCCTCCATCTGAGCGTACCTGTGGTAGCGGATAACCTCGCCACCAAAGGAGGTTTATCTGGTTTTCATTTGGACATCTTGGTTGCCAAAGCTGAAGAATGTGCTGCTAAGGCTCAGTGGGAAACCATTTGTGAAATCCTGGCTCTGAGTATCTATGGAATTATGCTGTTTGCTGATGAACCTAAGTTTGTGGACCTGAGTGCAATCCATATTTTTGTGCTGAAGAATCCTATACCTACACTCCTGGGTGATTTGTATTATTCTGTGCATTTTAAAAATGAAAAGAAACGAGGGGGTTTGGTTAGATGTTGCGCACCTCTATTCCATAAGTGGTTATGAGTCATTTACCAAATTCAGAGGCCATTTTGAACCCTCATCCTGCAAAGAATTGGGCTAAGAGGATGATTCAGTTGACAGCAAAGGACATTCGTTGGTTCAATCAAAGGACGATGGGTGGAGATTTTGTCAGCAGCTATGGAAGACATCCTAAAGTGCCACTTTTAGGGGTAAGGGGTTGCATTAATTACAATCCTATTATTCTCAGGAGACAGTTAGGGTTTGCTTTAATAGAGCCTCCGAAGGACAGTGATTTGGAAGAATCTTTCTTTTTCTCTGTGAAGGATAATCCTTGGTTGGTAAGGCAAGCGGCTGGAGCTTGGGGCAATCTGCAAACGAAGGGTAAAGTCGTCTTCGGCAAGTGCAACAATGTGTCTTCTTCTCAATATGATGCCTGGTTGAAAAGAAGAGTTCAGATCACTCTTTTGCCATTTTCTCAGGACAGACCGTCAGATCCAGTTGATGTGGAACTAGTGACCGTGATAAGTGTTGCTGAATATAACAAGCTTAAGGCAGAGATGGATAAGACAGTCAAAATGAATGAGAAGTTGAGTGAAGGACTCCGAAAGACGCTTTGTGAAAGCGTAATGTTGAGTATGAACTGCAAAACCTGACTGAGCGTCATGAGGCTAATGAGAAAAGAATTGCCGAGGACACTATCTATATTTGCAAGGTCAAACAGAATGAGATGGCACTAAAAGAGGCGTGCAAGCACATCAATGAGCAGTTGACCAAGTTTAAGAACGCCCTTGCCAAAGGACAACAGAGATGGGATGAGTTTTCCGAATGCTGGAGGGAGATTGAGGTGAGAATCAGGGCTGAAAATGACGAGTTGAGGAAAAATTTGAAGAGCAAAGAAAGTGAATTTCTCTAGCAACTAAGTTCAGCCAATCAAGAGATCAAAGATCTGAAAATCCATGCTGGAGTAAAGAGAGCCAAAGAGTTAGCTGTCAAAGATCAGATTCAAAAGCTAAAAGAAGTCGTCAAGTTAAGAAGTCAACTGATCAGAAGTCTTACCGAGCACCCCAATGATCCAGTTACTGAAGTACTCCTCAAGGAGGTCCGGGAGGATTTGTATGGGCTCAGTGTCTGAGTTGTTGTTGTTATTCTGGGAATTCACCATCAGGCTTGTTGATGGATTTTCTTTTGCTTGTATTCATGACTATTCAGTTGTATTTGTTTAGAACCAATTTGTATTTGACTGTTCCACACCTGGTTGTGGGTTTCATTTATGCTAATGGTGTTTCGTTGGTATTATTGAAGTGGATTCTTCATCAAATTATATAATGATTCACACACTCACTGGGCCGTATATGAGGGGTATTCTGGATTATTAATATACAACTCTGATGTTCTGTCACTGTTAATAGTTGCAGGAGTATGCATTGTTCCCTTACGGTCAAACTGGAATTGAAGGAAGGAATGCCCCAAAATGAATAAACATTGCATTGCATTGCATATCATTTTGCATTTTGTTGCTTGCTTTTTCAGGTACTCGTTGCAGGGTCTCTAACCTTTATTTGGTTTCAGGCATTATAGCTGAGAATCATATTCACCGATACTCAACTCGAAGAAATCAAGCAAGGATTATGGATCAAATTCAAAACGATTTGGCTGAAATGAGGGCACGCATGGACCAGTTCATGACTCTGATGACTGGTATGGCGCAGGCTCAGGAAAGATTGAGGTTTCTGGTCGAGCGTCCAGAAACTACGCCTGAAGGTAATCAAGTGGACAATTTGCAGACAAGGGTCACTCCTCCTCCTGGTGGTAATCTGGGTAATGAAAATGGCAGAAATGTTGGTGGTATTCAAGAAGATGTTCTGGAAGACCAATTCACCCTGCTAGATGCTGATATGGGTAATCCTGGCGACCGAATGTATGATGAGTTGGCTAAGAAGATCCAGGCCATAGAGTGCAAGAATTCTATGGGTATTGATGTTACTAGTTTAGGGCTAGTACCAGGAGTCAGAATTCCTCCAAAATTCAAGCCGCCTACTTTTGACAAATATCATGGCAATACGTGTCCCTGGACACATAGTCAGGCCTACTTTGGGAGGATTTCAGCCCATACAGATGATGAGAAGTTATGGATGCATTACTTTCAAGACAGTCTAGCTGGAGCTTCTTTGACCTGGTATATGAAATTGAACAGAGATGTTGTGAGAAGTTGGAAGGATCTGGCAGAAGCATTCCTAGAGCAGTACCAGTATAATATCGACATGACGCCCAATCGTACTCAACTGCAAGGGTTGTCACAGAATGCTAAGGAAAGTTTCAAGGAATACGCTCAAAGGTGGAGAGAGATGGTTGCACAGGTTCAACCTCCTTTGCTGGATAGAGAAATGGCAGACATGTTTATGGGCACCCTGCAAGGGGCATTTCTTGAAAGGTTGGCTGCTTGTCCATCAACTGGATTTACTGATATCGTGATTGCTGGAGAAAGGATAGAGAGTCTATTGAAACTTGGGAAGATCCAAGATGTAAGTGGAGCTGGCTCTTCTGGGACGAAGAAACCATTTGCTAGTGGTCAGAAAAAAAGAGAAGGTGATACCAATGCTTTATATAGAGGACGAGGCAGAGGACGTTCTCAGGCTTACCATCAAGTAGGTGCAGTGACAATCCCAGCACCATCTGTTCAGCCGCAACAGCCACAACAGCAAGTTCAGCAGCAACAGCAGCAACCTCCTTTCCAACAAAGGTCTAGGCAGAGGGACCATAAGATTGACCCTCTCCCTATGACTTATTCAGCGTTGTTACCGCAGTTACTCAAATTGAAGTTGGTTGAGCTTTGCACTATGAGACCTCCTGCTGCTGGCAACTTGCCACCTAATTTTGATGTTAACGCTCGCTGTGAGTTCCACTCAGGTGCTCAGGGGCATACCACTGAGAAGTGTTGGGCATTTCAGAACAAGGTGCAAGACTTGATTGATGCCAAAGCAATCAATTTCTCGTTACCTCCTAATGTTCTCCAGAACCCCATGCCTGATCATGGTGTGGCAGATGTGCGTGCTATTGAAGATGGAAAGAGGTTAAACTTGGTAACAGATGTCAGTCAGGTGAAGACTCCGTTGCTAGTGGTGAAGGATCGTTTGTTGAAGGGACAGGTGTTCCCGGGTTGTGATCAAGATTGTTCTGAATGTATGAGTCAGAAGAATGGCTGTGATAAGTTGAGAATTGGTTTGCAGAGTCTGATTGACGAGGGACGCCTAGAGTTTGACCAGGCTGGGAAAGATACTGATGAGGTGTCAACTGTGACCATCTATTATACTCCTACTGAGATTCAGGTGCCTGCAAATACAGCTCCTGTGGCGAGTGTTATGCAAGAAATATCCAGTCCTGTTACCATCACGGTGCCAGGACCAGTTCCGTTTACATCTACGAAGGCAATCCCATGGCACTATGGGGCAGACGTGTATTATGAAGGGAGAAAGAAGGAAGTCGGGACATCAGCCAGTTCAAATATTGATAATGTGGGTGGTGTAGGTGGCTTTACTAGGAGCGGAAGGTTGTTTGCTCCCCAAACTTTGCGAAGTGATAAAGAAGTTGAAGCTGCAGCAAAAGCTAAAGGAAAACAGGTGGTTGAGAGTGTGCCTGTTCCTGAAACAGAGACAAAGATTACCTTTGACAACGAGGTGGAAGAGTTCATGAGGATAATAAAGAAAAGTGATTACAATATTGTCGATCAACTGAACCAGACGCCCTCGAAAATCTCAATTTTATCATTGTTGATATGTTCTGACGCGCACCGGGAGGCTCTATTGAAAGTGTTGAAGAAAGCATATGTTCCACAGGAAATCACTGTTAATCAGCTTGAGGGTGTAATTTCTAACGTCAATGTCAGCCATGGATTGGGTTTCACAAGTAGGGATTTGACGTCTGAAGGGAGAAACCACAACAAAGCTTTGCACATTACAATGGAGTGCAGGGGTGCAGTGTTGTCTCACGTACTGGTAGACACTGGTTCCTCGCTCAATATCTTGCCTAAAAAGGCGCTGATGAAGCTAGAAGTTGATGGTTTGATTTTAAGGCCAAGTGATTTGGTTGTCCGAGCATTCGATGGAACGAAAAGATTTGTGTTTGGTGAAGTGGAATTACCCGTGCAAATTGGACCGCAAGTGTTCAAATCTACATTCCATGTGATGGATATACAGCCTACGTATAGTTGCTTATTAGGTCGCCCTTGGATTCATGCAGTCGGGGCTGTTACATCCACCTTACACCAAAAGCTGAAATACGAGTTCGAGGGACAAGTTGTGACAGTGTGTGGTGAGGAAGACATTTTTGTTAGTCATTTGTCCACGTTCAAGTATATTGAGATGGATGGGGAAATTCACGAGATACTTTGCCAGTCGTTTGAAGCGGTAAATATTGATAACGTGCCTGAATCATCACTCGCACTAGATAGAGCCGGTACATCCATTTCGTTCTATAAGCAACCTGTCGAGGTTGTCAGAGCAGGCAATGCCCACGGCTGGGGCAAGCTGATAGAGACGCCAATGAAGGAGGACAAGTTTGGTATTGGTTATCATCCTTCTATGACTTCAGTTGCAGAGAACAGTGGACCCATCACTTTCAGCAGTGGGGGAATCATTTACCCAGATCAGTCTTGTGCAGCTACAGAAGATGGTGCTGACAGTGACTGTGACTTGGACAACTGGGTACGCCCACGCGCTCCGGGACAACCATTGCAGAATTGGTCCGTTGAAGAAGTCATCCGGGTTACTCTTCAAACAGAGTAATTTTCTTTGTTTTTCTAACCATAATGCATGTTAAAATCTTGCGCTCTTCCCAAGGCGTATAGATTCATTTGTAGGGCCACCCTGTTTGCATTTGCAATTTTAATCATCAATAAAGGACGTTTTGCACTCAAATTTTTGTTCCTTGTCTTTTGTTTTTTTTTTGCACAAAATAATAAAATGGCAATGTTTCGTTTCTTTTGAAAATAAATTCTAAAATAAACCATGAACCCGTTCGTGCATACTTGATCCTTCGGATTCCATTGATAACGGTTCTTCTATGGCTATGTATAACTTTGACAAACCGATTTATCAAGCCGAAGAAGGGAATGAGAAGGGATGTGAACTCCCTGAGGAACTGGCCAGATTGTTAAAACAAGAGGAAAGGACCATCCAGCCTCATCAAGAGACCATAGAGATCATCAATATTGGTACCAAGGATGCTAAGAAAGAGATCAAGATTGGCGCCAACCTGAAAGCAGATGTGAAGAAAGCTTTGGTTGAGATGTTGTGTGAATATGTTGATATCTTCGCCTGGTCGTATCAAGACATGCCAGGGCTGGATACTGATATTGTTGTGCACAGGCTGCCATTGAGAGAATAATGCTCGCCAGTCAAGCAGAAACTTCGTCGGACTCATCCTGATATGGCCATTAAGATCAAAGAAGAAGTTCAGAAGCAGTGGGACGCTGGGTTTCTTGATGTGACTAATTATCCTCCCTGGGTAGCCAACATCGTGCCAGTACCAAAAAAAGACGGAAAGGTGAGAATGTGTGTGGATTATCGAGATCTTAACAAAGCTAGCCCAAAAGATGATTTTCCACTACCCCACATCGATGTACTGGTTGACAATACAACTCAGTTTTCAGTGTTCTCATTTATGAATGGTTTCTCCGGGTACAACCAGATTAAGATGGCACCTGAGGATATGGAGAAGACCACATTCATTACTCCATGGGGTACATACTGTTATAAAGTGATGTCTTTTGGGTTGAAAAATGCAGGGGCAACGTACCAGCGAGCAATGGTAACGTTATTCCATGACTTGATTCACAAAGAGATCGAATGTTATGTGGATGACATGATTGCCAAGTCGCGAACGGAAGAGGAACATCTGATTAACTTGAAAAAGTTGTTTGAAAGGTTGAGAAAGTTCCGTTTGAGATTGAATCCAAACAAGTGCACTTTTGGGGTGCGTTCTGGAAAGCTGCTGGGTTTCATTGTGAGCTAAAAAGGGATTAAGGTTGATCCTGCCAAAGTGAAAGCAATACAAGATATGCCTAAACCGAGAACAGAAAAAGAGGTTCGTGGTTTTCTGGGTAGATTGAACTACATTGCAAGGTTCATATCTCACCTAACAGCCACGTGCGAACCAATATTCAAACTGCTAAGAAAAGATCAAACGGTCAGGTAGAATGACGATTGCCAATTAGCATTCGATAAAATAAAAGAATACTTGCATGAACCTCCAATCCTCATGCCTCCAGTTTCAGGAAGACCTTTGATAATGTATTTGACAGTGCTTGAAGGTTCTATGGGTTGTGTTCTCGGTCAACACGATGAGACAGGTAGGAAGGAGCATGCTATCTACTACCTGAGCAAAAAGTTCAATGACTGTGAGTCCCGATACTCAATGCTTGAGAAGACATGTTGTGCACTTGCATGGGCTGCTAAGCGATTGAGGCAGTATATGATCAGGCACACAACTTTGTTGATTTCAAAAATGGATCCTATCAAATACATTTTTGAGAAACCAGCACTAACAGGCAGAGTTGCACAGTGGCAAATGGTTTTGACAGAATATGATATCCAGTATACTTCTCAAAAGGCCATCAAAGGAAGTATCTTGTCAGACTATCTTGCGCAACATCCGATTGATGATTACCAACCCATGAAATTTGATTTCCCTGATGAGGACATCATGTTTCTCAAAGCTAAAGACTGCGAGGAACCGCTCCCGGAGGAGGGGCCAGACCCTGAATCCAAATGGAGTTTGATGTTTGATGGGGCTGTCAACATGAATGGGTACGGAGTTGGAGCAGTTCTTATCACGCCAGAAGGTGTTCATATGCCTTTCACTGCCCGAATAACTTTTGGATGCATCAACAATGATGCAGAACATGAAGCTTGTATAATGGGGATTGAGGAGGCGATTAATTTACGAATTAAGACCCTTGATATCTTCGGTGACTCAGCTTTGGTAATCAATCAAGTGAAAGGGAGTTGGTACACGCACCAAGCAAATCTGGTTCTGTATAGGCATTATACGAGGAGATTGCTGACATTTTTCACAACAGTGAAGCTGTACCATATTCCTCGAGATGAAAATAAGTTTACAGATGCCCTGGCCACATTATCTTCCATGATCAAAGTGCAAAGATGGAATCATGTACCTAAGATCGAAGTATCTCGTCTTGACAGACCTGCATTTGTGTTTGTTGTTGATGCAACGTCTGATGACAAGCCATGGTTTCATGACATCAAGTGTTTCTTGAAAAGTCAAGAGTACCTGCCGGGGGCATCTACTAAAGATAAGAAGACGTTGAGAAGGTTGTCTGGTAGCTTCTTCTTGAATCAGGATGACGTGTTGTACAAACGAAATTTTGACATGGTTCTGCTCAGATGGGTGGATAGACACGAAGCAGACCTGTTAATGCAGGAAGTACATGAAGGCTCTTTCGGTACCCATGTCGGAGGTCACACAATGGCTAAGAAACTATTGAGGTCAGGGTATTATTGGTTGACAATGGAAGCGGATTGTTACAAGTACGCCCGCAAGTGTCACAAATGCCAGATCTATGCAGACAAGGTGCACGTTCCTCCAAATCCGTTGAGTGTCATGTCATCTCCTTGGCCCTTTGCCATGTGGGGCATTGACATGATCACAAAGATTGAGCCTACTGCTTCAAACGACCATCGTTTCATCTTGGTCGCCATTGATTATTTCACTAAATGGGTTGAAGCAGCATCTTATGCCAATGTCACTAAGCAGGTGGTAGCTCGTTTCCTGAAACGGGATATCATTTGTCGCTATGGAGTGCCCGAGAGAATCATTACTGATAATGGTTCTAATCTGAACAACAAAATGATGGCTGAGTTGTGCTGGGACTTCAAAATTGAACATCACAATTCTTCTCCGTATCTCCCGAAGATGAATGGCGCTGTGGAAGCGGCCAACAAGAATATTAAGAAGATTGTGCAGAAAATGGTTGTCACATTTAAAGATTGGCATGAGATGCTACTGTTCGCCTTGCATGGGTACCGAACGTCAGTACGCACGTCCACTGGGGCAACACCATTCTCACTTGTATACAGTATGGAGGCAGTACTACCGGTCGAAGTTGAAATTTCATCCCTAAGAGTCATGATGGATGTCAAGTTAGACGAAGCGGAATGGGTTCGGGCCAGATTCAATCAGTTGAGCCTTATTGAGGAGAAACGACTGGCAGCTGTGTGTCATGGGCAATTATACCAGCGGAGGATGAAACAGGCATTCGACCAAAAGGTGCGCCCTCGGGTTTACAAGGTGGGAGATGTGGTACTCAAAAGGATCCTTCCTCCTAGTACAGATCACAGGGGCAAATGGACTCCCAACTATGAAGGTCCATTCGTGGTTAAGAAGGTCTTCTCGGGCGGAGCCTTATTACTTACAACCATGGACGACGAGGACTTTTCATCCTCTGTCAACTCAGACGTAGTCAAAAAATACTTTGCATAAATAGACCCGCTGGACAAAAAAAAGAAAAATCCAGGCAAAAAAAAGGGCATCCTGGCGAACCACAAAAACAGAATAAAAACTTTCGGGCAAAAATTAGGGATATAAAATAAAAAAATTGTACACTCGGTGAGTTGAAAATTCGCGAGGACAACTCAGGCAAAAAAGGGTATCCCGATGGATTGAAAACCCGAAAGGGCGGTCTATGCAAAAGAGGGATTTAAGCAAACGACTACGGTCTGAGTTATCTGTACTCCATCACCGTTTCAGCAACTTACTTTCCAAAGGGTAGGAATCGGTCTGATCATTCCTCAGAAGGCAAGGTTGGGGAGTCTTGAAGACATATTGGCCATAGCAGAATTGAAACTCAGTGGAATGCCGTCTTCACATTGCCATTAGGATAGTTTTTTTTCTCAATTTACAGCATTCTCCTCTTTCCAGGGTTTGCTTCCCAATTGTACTTGCCTATTCTGGGCTTTTCGATAAATAAATTGAATTTCAGTCAATAGCTTCTTATTTTGTTTTTTACTGCTTTGTTTGCAAAAACGTCCAAATTTTTTATAAAACATTGCATTTGAAAACACTGTAGCCTTACGAATAGCATGCGCAGGAAAACATTTAAAATCACTCTGAATATTGAGTAATCCTGGATGGTAGATTCACACCACGCAATATCCTGGGGCATGTGTGCATAATCTTTTGTTGCAGGTAACAGGTACAAGTATTCCAAGAGCATGGGTCATGTCTTCTAGATGAAGAATCACTTATTCCCGTACAGAATACCGGGGCAGTCAAGTTCAAGAATGGTCCCTGCGTCACCTTTTGTCACAACATTTACTGATTGAGTCCATCTTCAACCGTCGGTCGCTCATGGCGATTTGATATCGATGTCGATTCTCCCATTCAGTACTTCCAACAGCTACAAGCTTTTCTGTGTCAATAACGATTGTAAATTCCCCGGTAGAGTTGCTTCGCCGACCTCACAGTTAGTGTTCAAGACTCAACGAGTGTCCAGGAGTTTGAGGATGTCAAATCTTCTGTAAAATCCTCGTGGGACGATTTCTTCAAGTCAGCCTTGCAGCATTGGGGCAAAAGCCAGTCGTTGACTCTCCCAAAAATTAGGGCATATTGAATTTCCCCGGCAGAAGTGTCGCTCCCGGGATTTTCATCCTAGTACAAACGCGAAAGTGGCACCAAACAGAGTCTCCAGCAATGTGTATTTATCCCATGAGAGGGGAAGGAAACACTGCATAAACCTGAAGGAAAGGATAGAGCATGGTCTTGCGACCAAGAGAACTGGATTCGGGAGTCGGTTACGCGAGAGGAAGGTATTAGCACCCCCTCGCGTCCATCGTACCCGATGGGATCCACGCTTGCTGCTTCAATCAAAGGGTGTAAGGAAAAATGCTGGAAAAGGAACTGGAAAAGGAAAGGAAAAAGAAAGGAGAGAGAAAGAGAAACAAATGTAGGGAAAATAAAAGAAGTGCTCGCATGGGCCCTACCCCACTGCCTACGTATCTCATCGGGAACATGAGAATCAGAGCGACGTAGTTCCCCTCACTAGGGATGGATTGTTTGTGTTTTTTAAGGAACGGCTTACGTTCTGGCTCAGGTGTTGCAGGCTCGCTGGTCCGAGTGCGTTACCATCTTGCAAGAGAACGAGTAGAAGCGCGTTCGTGCGTTGAGAATGAATGAGATGAGAAAAGAATTCCCGAAGGAAAAGACGTTATTGTTTATTTTTGTCTTTTAAGAGTTTTTTATTTGTTCGCATATGATAGTGTATCTGAATCTTAGTCATTGGAATGTGTACATTCTCACATTCCAAGATGGAATGGGTAAGAAAGCACACTAAGAGTGAAGAAGACCCCCACACTTAGTTCCAATTATCAAGGTTCAAACACACTAGCATACTTGTATTTGTTAAGTGTTTTTGTTGATTATGAAATGAAGAAATGTCTTTTTATTATTTGTACCTTCAACAAGTATTGCATTTAGGTCCTTCATACAAGATCAAATGTTTAACACATTGACCCAAGATGGGCTATATGCTACACATTTTAAGATTATAAGAGAAGACCCCTTATAATCTTTTCTTTATATGAAAGGCCTAAATGCAATAAATGCCTACCTTTATTATATATTTTGAATTTTCTTTGAGATGAGAAAAGAGACTCAAGAGAGGATAAAGGTAAAAATCTATATGGACTAAGACTCAATCCTAATTGAAGATTAAAGGGAGTGATCCTAATGGTTTGTGAGGTTTCAACCTAAAGTCTAAAGAAAGAAAGAATTAAACAATTCACTTCTAAAGTAGAAGATGAATTGTAATTCAAGAAGGGAAAGTGATGAGTTATTAAAAGAAAGCACATAAGTGCTTAACAAAACATAAAATGGAATTGTAAAAGAGAAAAGATAGAAGTTGAATGTGGATTCCTTATCCACACTCAATTGCAACTTACCAAAGTCCCTACATGGTTAGTAAACATGTGTACAAGTATAGGAAGCAAGGAAATATTTAATGCACCATAAAACTCAAAAGAATTAGATGAGACATCAAATCTTATGACCACAATCAGAATGTTCATCACATGGAAAACAAATGATCGTCATCAAGCAAACTCAAGTGGATAGGCAACAAACATCATCCATGGCATTAGAACATGCCACCATAAGAAAAAGGAGAATGAAAGATGAAAGGAAAAAGAAGAAATGTGCATAAATGGAACATGTAATCCATGGATCAGAATTGAAATGAAATGAAAAATGATTCACAAACATCTCACAAGTATTCATGCATGACACATCAAAACATTTAGGAAGTGATAGAAGAAATAGAATTGAAATGGAAGTTCAAAAGAAAACACAAGTACAAACACCACATGTTAAAGGTGCACAAGGTTCAAAGGAAAATCAACATGCAAGGATGACATATAATATGTACCAATGACCTATAATGTCAAGTGAATAGTTCACTAAAGTATGCAAATGATCATGCAAGTATATACAAAAGGAAACATGTAACATGCACAAAAGATTACAATGATGTGACATGTTATAATGCTTTAAATGAAATGCCTCAAACAAAAATCAAATGGCCTTAGGAAAATTAAGCAAGCATGGTTTAAAGATACACAGGTCAGAAGTGAAGCATATACCAAAGTAGCATACAAGAAATCAAGGCAAAAAGATGTCAAGCAATGCATTTAGGTCAAATGGACATATCATACAAAGTAGCACAAAAATGAACACTAAACATGCCATAAACTTACCTAAAAAAATCAAATAAAAAACACTTAACATACCTCAAGATGATAATGACTCAATGCAAAAAGAAGAGCATCAAAACAATTTTTAATGATCAAGAACAAAATTAAACAAGATCATGTACCACATTAAGAATGCACACCAAAGAAATTCAAAGAAAATTATGGAACAGGGGTAAAAAGGTCATAAAATCAGAAAATAAAATCACCAAAAAATTTCTAAATGTTTTAATGATGCTCATGAATTTTTGTGGAATTTTATGATGCTATCTAGTATTTTTAAAAATTAAAAAGCAAACGTGTAGAAAAATGGAAAAATAAAATGCAATGCAAAAAGGAATGGGGGTGCATGACTAGTAATTAATCAGTTCAAAAATCATTGGGCTTTGGAAAAGGGAGGTGCGAATATCAAATTGGTCTAGGTCCAAATCTGCGCAATCCACACTAATTAACATGTACACTCAGTCAACATGAGTCAAACAAAAGATCACCATTGGATCAGGTCAAGTCAGCCAACAAGTCAAAGTATTTAGATCCAACGCACTCACATGAATGTCCACGCACACTACCATGCACTGCACCACACGTTGATTAATTGAATTCAGAAATAAGACACGTGAGGTTCATGTGCATTTTAATGTGCTGGCACACTCTTAACCACACGATGATGAAAAACCAATGGCCACGATTAAAACGAACACAAACCCTAGCATCTGAAACCACCGGCCGGAGATGACTTCCGGTCATCTTCTCCGGCTAACCACCACCGTCTGCAACCTCAAATTTTCCAGAATTCCACAAATGATATACCAAAATGAAGAGGAAGTAAAGGAGAACACAGATCCAGTGATAAAACACACAAAAAGTTCATGAAATGAGAGAATCGAACAGAGGAAAATTTGCCCTAACTTTTCAACTATGCCTCTAAAGGCCTATCAACTAGCCAGACAAGTTCTTGAGCTTATATGAAGCATCAAGAACCTGATAACATCTTCACATTAGGTCTATAAGGGAAGAAATTCGTACCTGAAGATTTATGATCTTGATGTGTTCTTCAGAAAAACCAGAGATGTTGCTTCTTCTTTGAGCTTCTTTTGGCCAAATAAAGGCTTAGATGCAAAGAATGGATGATGCTTCAGTGGAGGAGAGTTGATATCCAAGCTTCAAAACCGTTGCAATGTGATGAAAATGGAGATAGAATCCGAGAGATTCTGAGATGAAGATGAGGAAGATGAATGAAATGGAGCTTGAAAATCAGTTGCAATGTGGAGGAATTGAGAGAGAATCGAGAGAGTTTCTAAGTTGAATGTGAGAAAATGAAGTTAAGAATGAAATTTGAGGGTGAAGTTTTTATTTATAGTGTGAGCTAACCATAGTTAAACTGAGTGAGTCAGCTGAGTCATGGTGGTTTGGGTGAGTCATCCCTAACTAACTGAGTCAAGTTAGTTAGGGAGAGCAATGATATGGTGATGGCCACTCATGATATGCTATGGTGGAGGTGAAAAGAAAATGAAGGCACGGCTGGTTGTAGCAGAAACTTGCTCAGCAAGTTTGTTTCTTTCCATTCTCATGTATGCCAAGGCAAGTGTGCAAGGTGTAAGTCATGTGTGTTTGGTTTAATGTGGAAAGCTGATGTGATGAAGTGTTTGGGGTGTGTGTGAACCAAAATCGTGCACCAGTCTGTCAATGCATCAGTATCAACATGAGGTGGTTTGAGGAAGTTTTTCTCTCTACTCAATGAATGAATTGGTGTGTTTTAGGAGTCATTGGAAAGAGGAGATGTAATGCTACATGTTTGGTATGAAAAATGAAATGAAATGATGCTTGGAAGAGGTTGAAAAATGACTTATAACACATAGGTTTGGAACTGGTATGAGGGCGTGGCAAAGGTTGGTTGACAAGGTAACATGGCCCCTAGGTTTTCAGCATGATCAAAGCACATTGGACTCAACATAACTTCTTGACCTTTGATCAAATGAAAAAAACATGAACACCAACCTTAAAGATCTCACATAGAGGAACAACTTTCATGTTGAAAGATTTTTCATTTGAGGCCTTTAACCATGAGAAAAATGAGTGGACATTTGGCCCACCACATGTTTGTTAAAATGACTGCGCGCGTGCCCTGAAAATCTTGGTCATGACCTAGTTTTGAACCTACTTTGCTCAAACTTTGATCAATCATATCTCACTCAATATTAATCCAATGGAGATGTTCCACACATGGATTTGAAGCTTGGAACAAGATCTTTTGTTATGGCCGAGTGGAATTTTCATTTGGTGCTTCAATTTTAAATGGCCTTGGCTCAAACTCTGATGCAAAATGGCCAAAACTTGCTATTTTTAGTAACCCTTCTTCACCCAAAAATGGCAACTTTTTACATCTTGATTTTTTCATGATTCCTTTGGAGTTTCTTGATCAAATTTTGCACATTGGACACATATAACATGAATTTCATGAATTTGGCCTCAAAAAGTCAAGAGTTGACTTTTTCCTCTGATTATTTGACTTGGCCCCAAATTTCCTGATTTTTTATCTTTCTTCCAATTGAACCACTTCCAAAACCAATTGAGGGGCAATTCTCCATACACATACACTTAAGAACATGTAGAATACCATGACATCAAGTTTTGTCCAAAAAATCAAAGATTCCCTGATTTAATGGGAAACCCTAGTTTTGGTGCCCACCTCCTAGGAGAAAAATGTGCAGTCTTCAATTCCAAATTCCTCAGAGTGTGTTGTGTATCCTCTTAAAGGATGATGAGATATACCATTTGAGGATGATTTTGGATCAATGAGCTATCTCTTTTGATGGTTTTCCTTCAGTTTTTGAACCTCTTGCATAGTGGAAGATGTAGTGCTTCAATCTCCCATTGAATCTCTCATCCTTGAGGTTGTGGATGATCCATTGAGATGGTATGAGACATAAAAGACCTCTTGGCTTGCCTTGAGGCAACTTGATTGACCTTTTTGTGCTTTGAATGATTCCTTGATTGTCCATCTTCCACCTGATCGCATGCCCTGATGGTAAGAAGGATGCCATGCTTCGTTTTTCTATGTTAAATGCAATGCAATGTTAATGAGGTGGATATGATATGATAAATGATAATGCCATGCTATGATGACAAAGAGGGAGAGCAAATTTTGGGGTATTACAGCTGCCCCTATTCAAGCGCTGTAGACCTGAATGCCTGAAAGCAAATGCTTTCGGACTTTCAGGGTATATAGTGATTGAATACCAAATATAACCAAAAATTTGCTCTGGATGATGAGGAAGAAACTCCCCCGACATTGCTGGCTTGAATCTTCAACGAAACATTGTCGGAGAAAACTGTCTTTTGAACGACACCAGACGACTACTGGCTCGCCTCATTACTAGTAAACTTTAACAATGTCTTTTATGCAATTCCAGACGACTACTGGCCTGCCACGCTACTGGTGGACTTTAGAAATGTCTTTTTGAACGACGCCAGATGACTACTGGCTTGCCACACTGCTGGTGGACTTTAATAATGTCTTTTATGCAATTCCAGACGACTACTGGCCTGCCACGCTACTGGTGGACTTTAGAAATGTCTTTTTGAACGACGCCAGACGACTACTGGCTTGCCACACTGCTGGTGGACTTTGCAGCTTCGTGCCACCCGAAGACGGACTTTTTCCAATCCACTATTGGACTTTTAGAATTCGCCACCCTTAGATGGACCTTTCGCCAATCCACTGTTGGACTTTTGCCCCGCGAAGACGGACTTTTGCCAATCCACTGTTGGACTTTTGCCACCCGAAGACGGACTTTTGCCAATCCACTGTTGGACTCTTGCCACCCGAAGACGGACTTTTGCCAATCCACTGTTGGACTTTTAGCTGCTTTGCCACCCGAAGATGGACTTTTTCCAATCCACTGTTGGACTCTTGCCACCCGAAGACGGACTTTTGCCAATCCACTGTTGGACTTTTAGCTGCTTTGCCACCCGAAGATGGACTTTTGCCAATCCACTGTTGGACTTTCGCCACCCGAAGACGGACTTTTGCCAATCCACTGTTGGACTTTTAACTGCTTTGCCACCCGAAGATGGACTTTTGCCAATCCACTGTTGGACTTTCGCCACCCGAAGACGGACTTTTGCCAATCCACTGTTGGACTTTTGCAATATTCCAATACCGGATTGCACTCTACATCCGTGTCAGACATCTCTGCCGACTTTGCTGAGGAACGATGATCAATGACTTGACTTTAGAGGTTCCTGAGAGGATAGTATCTCTGCTGGAGAATGAATGAACAATCCGTCTGCTTCGAATTGTCAAGTTTGCCAAAAATAAATTGGACTTGAAGAATAATAAATCTGCCAGTAATCACTTCATCTGCTGGGGGAATGAATTCTGGTCACAGTGATTCCGCTGGGGATGAGAATTTCTTTGCATGGTGTCTTGCTAGGGAAGAAAAGTCATAAAAAACTCTGCTTGGGGATCTATCCAATCCAAGACCCTTTGTAGGGGTTATCCACCTTGTGACCCGGTTGGGGAAAGACTGTACCATCCTTGTTGAGGAATAGATTCTGCCGATCTTATAAACCTCTGCGGGGAAAACAACAACTCAGCTGGGGAGTATTGCTGACAAGATTCGATGCTGACCTCTGTGGGGATACCATTACCAGAGACACAATCTTGCTGGGGATCAGGGCTACTCTGCCAGGGATATGCAAATCCTGGTTAGAACATTCCACTGCAACTTACTGAGAAAGAGTCCCTATAGATCTGTTGGGGAAACCCAAAGCAAATCCACAGTAGTCTGCTGAAGAATATGACTGTTAAGCTTAGGATAAGTACCACAATGCCCCATGTTAGGCGAGCTTCCCTTTAGACAATTCCGTTAGGGATGACGAGTTTATAACAAACTCTGCTGGAGGAAACTGCTTTAAAACGTCTCGTGCTGGGGAATGCCTTTTGAGAGGATTTTATAGAAGACCAACTGTCCTCAAACTCTACTGGGGATGATCAACACTTCATGCTGGGGAAACAAACATGCCCCATGCTTGGACAAACCAACAATTCGTCCCCGAAGAAGATGTCATAAGAGGATTTTACAGAAGATTTAGCCTCTTCAAACTCCTGCGACTTCGCTGGGGATAATGACCATCAGTTTCGGCGTCGACGAGACCACTCTTTTGGGGAACCTGTGACCGTTATCGACACAGAAAAGCTTGTAGCTGTTGGAAGTACTGTATGAGAGAATCGACTTAATAAGATACAACGGTACCCAGTTGAACTTAATTCAATGATATCGAACCGTTATGAACGATCGTCGACCAAGCGACGAACGCCGATCTCCTTACCCGTAATTGCCCCAGTCTTTTGCGTGGGGTAATTGATTACTGGTCTTGTGCTTAAAACCATCTGCACCTACTACCTGCAACAAAAGAATATGCACACATGCCCCGAATATTGCGTGGCTAGAATCCACCATCCGGGAATATTCAACATTCAAAGTAATTTCAAATGTTTTTTCCGCGCATGTTATTGCAAGGCCGCCATGTTTTCAAATGCAATGTTTTATCAAAATTAGGACGTTTTTGCAAACAAAGCAATAAAACAAAAATAGGAAGCTTTTTATTGAAATTCAATTTATTGACTAAGAGCCCAGAATAGGCAATTACATTAGGAAGCAATCCCTGGAAAGAGGTGATCGCTGAAAATTGAGAAAAGAAACTATCCTAATGGCAATGTGAAAACGGAATTCCACTGAGTTTCCATTCTGTAATGACCAGTATGTCTTCCAAACTCCCCGACCTTGCCTTCTGAGGAATGATCAGACTGATTCCTATCTTTCAGAATGTCAGTTGTTCAAACGATAATGGGGTACAGATAACTCAGACCGTAGTCATTCGCTTAAATCCCTCTTTTGCGTGGACTGCCCTTTCAGGTTTTCGATCCACCAGGATACCCTTTTTTGCCTAAGTTGCCCTTTCGGGTTTTCAACTTACCGGGTGTACAATTTTCTCAATTATATCCCTAATTTTTGCCCGAACCTTATTCTGTTTTTGGTTCGCCGGGATGCCCTTTTTTTGCCTGGATTTTTTATTTTTATTATCCAGCGGGTCTATTCATGCGAAGTATTTTTTGACTACGTCCGAGTTGACAGGGGATGAAAAGTCTTCGCCATCCATGGTTGTAAGCAATAAAGCTCCGCCCGAAAAGACCTTTTTAACCACGAATGGACCTTCATAGTTAGGAGTCCATTTGCCCCTGTGATCTGTATTGGGAGGAAGGATCCTTTTGAGTACCACATCTCCGACTTTGTAAACCCGAGGACGCACCTTTTGGTCAAATGCCTGCTTCATTCTGCGCTGGTATAATTGCCCATGGCATACAGCCTCCAATCGCTTTTCCTCAATAAGGCTCAGCTGATCAAATCTGGCTCGTACCCATTCAGCCCCATCTAGCTTAACATCCATCATGACTCTGAGGGACGGAATCTCCACTTCAACCGGTAGCACTGCCTCCATACCATATACAAGTGAGAATGGGGTTGCCCCAGTGGACGTGCGTACCGACGTTCGATACCCATGCAAAGCAAATGGTAACATCTCATGCCAATCTTTGTACGTGACAACCATCTTCTGCACAATCTTCTTGATATTTTTGTTGGCCGCTTCGACCGCGCCATTCATCTTTGGGCGATACGGAGAAGAATTGTGATGTTCGATTTTGAAGTCCCGGCATAACTCAGCCATCATCTTATTATTCAAATTAGAACCATTATCAGTAATGATTCTTTCGGGAACTCCATATCGACAAATGATATCCCGTTTTAAGAAGCGAGCTACCACTTGTTTTGTAACATTGGCATAGGATGTAGCTTCAACCCATTTGGTGAAATAATCAATTGCCACCAAGATGAAACGATGACCATTAGAAGCTGTAGGCTCAATCTTTCCGATCATATCAATGCCCCACATGGCAAACGGCCAGGGCGACGCCATGATACTCAACGGATTTGGAGGCACATGCACTTTGTCTGCATAGATCTGGCATTTATGGCATTTGCGGGCATATTTACAACAATCTGACTCCATAGTCAACCAATAATATCCCGATCTTAACAACTTTTTAGCCATTGCATGCCCTCCGGCATGGGTACCGAAAGAGCCTTCGTGCACTTCAATCATTAACAGGTCTGCTTCATGTCTATCCACACATCTAAGCAGGACCGCGTCAAAATTTCTTTTATACAGCACGCCATCTTTGTTTAAGAAGAAACTACCAGCTAACCTTCTCAACGTCTTCCTGTCTTTGGACGATTCCCCGGGCGGGTACTCTTGACTTTTCAAGAAACACTTAATGTCATGAAACCATGGCTTGTCATCAGACGCTGTATCAACAACAAACACAAATGCAGGTCTGTCAAGGCGGGATACCTCAATCTTAGGTACATGGTTCCATCCTTGTACTTTGATCATGGAAGACAAAGTGGCCAAGGCATCAGCGAACCTATTCTCATCTC
This sequence comes from Lathyrus tuberosus, assembly GCA_022829125.1. Taxonomy (NCBI): domain Eukaryota; kingdom Viridiplantae; phylum Streptophyta; class Magnoliopsida; order Fabales; family Fabaceae; genus Lathyrus; species Lathyrus tuberosus. Next base: position 10,956,092 of record JALAZF010000115.1, read on the forward strand.
GAGGAATATGGTACAGTTTCACTGTTGTGAAAAATGTCAGCAATCTCCTTGTATAATCTCTATACGGCACTAGATTTGCTTGGTGCGTGTACCAACTCCCTTTCACTTGATTGATTACCAAAGCTGAATCACCGAATATATCAAGGACCTTAATCCGTAGATTAATCGCCTCCTCGATCCCCATTATACAAGCTTCGTACTCTGCTTCATTGTTGGTGCATCCGAAAGTTATTCGGGCAGTGAAAGGCATATGAACACCTTCCGGCGTGATAAGAACTGCTCCAACTCCGCACCCATTCATATTGACAGCCCCATCAAACATCAGACTCCATTTGGATTCAGGGTCTGGCCCCTCCTCCGGGAGTGGTTCCTCGCAGTCTTTAGCTTTGAGAAACATGATGTCCTCATCAGGGAAGTCAAATTTCATGGGTTGGTAATCATCAATCGGCTGTTGCGCAAGATAGTCGGACAAGATACTTCCTTTGATGGCCTTTTGGGAAGTGTACTGAATGTCATACTCTGTCAAGACCATTTGCCACCGTGCAACTCTGCCTGTCAGTGCTGGTTTCTCGAAAATGTACTTGATAGGATCCATTTTTGAAATTAACAAGGTTGTGTGCCTAACCATATATTGCCTCAATCGCTTAGCGGCCCATGCAAGCGCACAGCATGTCTTTTCAAGCGTTGAGTACCGGGACTCACAATCGTTGAACTTTTTGCTCAGGTAGTAGATAACATGCTCCTTCCTACCTGTCTCGTCATGTTGACCGAGAACACAACCCATGGAACCTTCAAGCACTGTCAGATACATTATCAGCGGTCTCCCTTCAACTGGAGGCATTAGAATCGGAGGTTCCTGCAAATATTCTTTTATCTTATCGAATGCCAATTGGCAATCGTCATTCCACCTGACCGTTTGATCCTTTCTTAGCAGTTTAAATATTGGTTCACATGTGGCTGTTAGGTGAGATATGAACCTTGCAATGTAGTTCAATCTACCCAAGAAACCACGAACCTCTTTTTCTGTTCTCGGTTCAGGCATTTCTTGTATTGCTTTCACCTTGGCAGGATCAACCTCAATTCCTCTTTCGCTCACAATGAAACCCAGCAACTTTCCAGAACGCACCCCAAACGTGCACTTGTTTGGATTTAATCTCAGACGGAACTTTCTCAACCTTTCAAACAGCTTTTTCAGGTTAATCAGATGTTCCTCTTCGGTTCTTGACTTGGCAATCATATCATCTACATAACATTCGATCTCCTTATGAATCAAGTCATGAAACAATGTTACCATCGCCCGCTGGTACGTTGCCCCTGCGTTTTTCAACCCAAAAGGCATTACTTTATAGAAATATGTACCCCACGGAGTAATGAACGTGGTCTTCTCCTTATCTTCAGGTGCCATCTTGATCTGGTTGTACCTGGAGAAACCGTCCATAAATGAGAACACTGAAAACTGAGCTGTATTATCGACCAGCACATCAATATGAGGTAGTGGAAAATCATCTTTCGGGCTAGCTTTATTAAGATCTCGATAATCCACACACATTCTCACTTTTCCATCTTTCTTCGGTACTGGCACGATGTTGGCTACCCACGGAGGATATTTTGTCACCGCAAGAAACCCAGCATCCCACTGCTTCTGGACTTCCTCCTTAATCTTTAAAGCCATGTCGGGGTGAGTCCGACGAAGTTTCTGCTTGACTGGCAGACATTCTTCTCTCAATGGTAACCTGTGCACAACAATATCCGTGTCCAACCCCGGCATATCTTGATACGACCAGGCGAAGATGTCAACATACTCGCGCAACATTTCAGTCAAAGTTTTCTTCACATCTGCTTGCAAGCTGGCACCAATCCTGATCTCTTTCTTGGCGTCCTTGGTACCAATATCGATGATTTCTACAGTCTCCTGGTGAGGCTGGATGACCCTTTCCTCTTGTTTCAACAATCTGGCCAGTTCTTCAGGGAGTTCACAATCTTTCTCATCCCCTTCTTCGGCTTGATAAATCGGATTGTCAAAGTCATACATAGCCATATCAAAATCGTTATCAGTGGTATCCGGAGGATCAAGTCTGCATGGACGGGTTCATGCCTTATTTTAGAATTTATTTTTAAGCAAAACAAAAGAAAATGAAACATTGCCATTTTATTATTTTTGTGCAAAAATAAAAACTGAAAGACAGAGAACAAAATTTGATTGCAAAACGTCCTTTATTAATGATTAAAAATTGCAAATGCAACCAGGGTGGCCCTACAAATGAATCTATACGCCTTGGGCAGAGCGCAAGATTTTGACATGCATTATGGTTAGAAAAAAACAAAGAAAAATTACTCTGTCTGAAGAGTAACCCGGATGACTTCTTCAACGAACCAGTTCTGCACTTGTTGTCCCGGAGCATGAGGGCGTACCCAGTTGTCCAGGTCACCATTATTGTCAACATTATCCTCTGTAGCCGCACAAGACTGGTCCGTGTAGATAATTCCCCCACTATTGAAAGTAATGGGTCCACTGTTCCCCGCATCTGAAGTTGTAGATGGATGATAACCAATACCAAATTTGTCTTCCTTCATTGGGGTCTCTATCAACCTACCCCAACCTTGGGCGTTGCCTGCCCTGACGACTTCGACAGCTTGTTTGTAAGATGAAATGGAGGTACCGGCCCCAACTGGTACAGAAGAAGACTCAGGTGCATCGTCGATATTGACCGCTTCAAATGATTGGCACAGCATCTCATGAATTTCCCCATCCATTTCAATGTACTTGAATGTGGACAAGTGACTCACAAAGATGTCTTCTTCACCGCAAACCGTCACAACCTGCCCTTCAAACTCGTACTTCAACTTTTGGTGCAAAGTGGAAGTAACAGCCCCGGCTCCGTGAATCCAAGGGCGTCCCAATAGGCAGATATATGCAGGTTGTATGTCCATTACATGGAACGTGGATTTGAATACCTGTGGTCCAATTTGTACGGGCAATTCCACCTCACCAAACACAGATCGTCTGGTCCCATCGAATGCTCTGACCACCAATTCACTAGGCCTTAAGATAAAACCATCAACTTCCAGCTTCATTAATGCCTTCTTGGGCAAGACATTAAGTGATGAACCAGTGTCTACCAGTACATGAGATAACACTGCGCCCTTACACTCCATCGTGATATGCAAAGCCTTATTGTGGTTTCTTCCTTCAACAGTCAGATCTCTACTTGTAAATCCCAAGCCATGGCTAACATTAACATTAGAGATTACGTCCTCGAGCTGATTAACAGTAATTTCCTGTGGCACGTATGCACTCTTCAATACTTTCAACAACGCCTGCCGATGCGCATCAGAGCACATCAATAGTGACAAGATTGAAATCTTTGAAGGGGTCTGATTTAGTTGGTCCACAATCTTATAATCGCTTTTCTTGATTATCTTCATAAATTCTTCCATTTCCTTATCAAAAGTAATCTTTGTCTCTGCTTCAGGTGTAGGCGCACTTTCAACCACCTGTTTACCTTTAGCCTTTGCTGCAGCTTCTGCCTCTTTATCACTTCTCAAGGTTTGGGGAGCGAACAACCTTCCACTCCTTGTAAAGCCCCCTACACCCCCTACATTATCAATATTTGGGCTGACTGACGACTCAACTTCCTGCTTTTTACCTTTGTAATATACATCTGCCCCATAGTGCCATGGGATAGCCTTCGTAGATGTGAACGAAATTGGTCCTGGCACCATGATAGTGACAGGACTGGGCCTTTCTTGCGCAACACTCGCCACGGGAACTGCATTGACCGGCATTTGAATCTCAGCGGGAGTGTAATAGATGGTCACGGTTGATATCTCATCAGTGTCTTTCACGACTCTGTCGAACTGTAGACATCCTTCATCGATCAGATTTTGTAAACCCACCTTCAGCTTATTACAGCCATTCTCCTGATTCATACACTCGGAACAATCTTGATTACAGCCCGGGAACACCTGTCCCTTCAATAAACGATCTTTTACAACCAACAAAGAAGTTTTCACTTGATGGATGTCTGTCACCAGATTCAATCTCCTCCCATCTTCAATAGCGTACACATTTGCTGCACTATGATCAGGCATGGGATGCTGAGTAATATTAGGAGCGGGAGAGAAATTGATGGCTTTAGCATCAATCAAATCTTGTACTTTATGATGGAAAGCCCAGTATTTTTCAATGGAGTGCCCCTGAGCACCTGAGTGGAACTCACAACGAGCATTAGCATCGAAGTTGGGTGGCAGGTTTCCAGCGACCGGAGCTTTCATAGTACGGAGTTCTACCAACTTTAACTCGAGTAGCCGGGGCAACAGCGCGGCATAAGTCATAGAGAGAGGATCCATCTTACGATCCCTCTGCCTAGACCTTTGCTGGAAAAAAGGTTGTTGCTGTTGAACCTGTTGTTGGGGTTGTTGTTTCTGAACAGACGGTGTGGGAATTGTTACAGCATCCACCTGATAATAAGCTTGAGAACGCCCTCTGCCTCGTCCTCTAAACACAGCATTCGTATCACCTTCTCTTCTTTTCTGGTTACTAGCAAACGGTTTCTTCGTCCCCGAAGAGCCAGCCCCACTCACATCTTGGATCTTCCCAAGCTTTAACAGACTTTCTATTCTTTCTCCCGCAATCACAATATCAGCAAATCCAGTTGACGGACACGCAGCTAATCTATCAAGATAGGCCCCTTGCAAGGTGCCCATAAACATATCCGCCATTTCTCTGTCTGACAAGGGAGGTTGAACCTGGGCAGCCATTTCCCTCCACCTCTGTGCATATTCTTTGAAACTCTCCTTGGCATTTTGTGACAACCCCTGCAATTGAGTGCGGTTGGGCGCCATGTCAATATTATACTGGTATTGCTTCAGGAACGCTTCTGCCAGATCTTTCCAACTCTTCACGGCAGCTCTATTCAACTTCATATACCAGGTCAAGGACGCCCCAGCCAGACTGTCCTGAAAATTGTGCATCCACAGCTTCTCGTCATCCGTATGGGCTGAAATCTTCCCAAAGTAAGCTTGAAGATGCGTTTGGGGACACGCATTGCCGTGATACTTATCAAAAGTAGGAGGTTTGAATTTAGGGGGAATTCTGACTCCTGGGACCAGCCCCAAGCTAGTAACATCAATACCCATAGAGTTCTTGCATTCTATGGCCCTGATCTTTTCTGCTAACTCATCATACCTTCGATCACCTTGATTACCCACATCAGCATCCAGCAGAGTAAATTGGTCTTCTAGGGTATCTTCAAGAGTGACACCAGCATGCCTACCATTTCCATTACCCCGATTGTTACCACCAGGAGGAGGGTTGCCACCGGGAGGAGGAATGCCATGTCCCTGTGAATTGTCATGCTGATCACCTTCGGGCCCATTGTCTGGACGCTCGACCAGAAGCCTCAATCTCTCCTGATTTTGCGCCATGCCAGTCATGAGGGTCATGAACTGGTCCATACACGCCCTCATTTCAGTCAAATCACTTTGCACTTGATCCATGATTCTTACTTGATTTCTTCGCGTCGAATATCGGTGAATATGATTCTCAGCTATACTGCCTGAAACCAAATAAAGGTTAGAGACCCTGCAACGAGTACCTGAAAAGCAAGTAACAAAATGAAAAATGATATGCAATGCCATGTAATGCCATGTTTGTCATTTCCGAGGTGCTTTATACCCTGATTCCAATCCAACCACAGAAATCTGAAGACCAGAAATCATGATATAAAGAGACGTGTCGTGGTCATGTGCTTGTGTGCAGCTATCTGATAAGGAATAATTCTGAATAAAACTGCTCATACTCATTCAACAAAGTATTCAAGTACATTTAAGAAAGGTTCAACCGCAAATGCAATACAAGGAAAAATGGATCCATCAACAAGCCTGATAGTAACCATTAACAACAAAATATAAGGAAAAGAACATCAGTCTGACAATTCCACATCCTTCAGCTTATCACTTGAGTATTCGATCTCCTCAAAAAGTATACGGGTACGCTGGTGATTCGGCTTTTCAATCATTTCTTTGATCAAGACATCCCTTTTCTCAAGAGCTTCATTTAAAGAACCCATATGCAGCATCAGAGCCTCGTCATCATACACTCCTTTGTGTCTCTTTATGCCAGCTTGCGTCTTGAGTATCTCCCTTTCTATCATGACTTCTTCAAGCTCTTTCTTGGTATTCCTCAGCTCACCTCTAGCTTCTTCTAGCTGTTCTTGACTCTTACCGAGGCTTTCCCGATACTTTCTCCTCTGCTCATGTGCCTTTTCAAGCTCTTCATCCTTAATCTGCAACTGTTCCTGTAATTCAGCATTCTCTATCCTAACTTCGTCCCAAGCGTGCTGAAACTTTGTTAACTTTTCTTTGGTCTGTGCTAACGCCTGTTTGGTTTGCTTGTGGGCTTGAGTAGCATCATCAGCACCTTTACTAATCTTCCGGAAATGTTGGGCTCTTCCAGCAAAGTCTTTCTCTTTTGCAGTTAGGATTTGTTCAGCATCTTGGGCTTTCCGCTCCAGCTCTTTGTTGGTATGTAGAGCATTCTGAAGATGGCTACTCAACTCGGAATTCTCTCCTTGGAGCTTTTTCACCAAGGCTTGCAACTTGTCAACTTCTTCCACAGTAGCAGTGCTTCTTGCTTTCTCATTCTCCGGATACAAAAGGGGTGCCTTACCAAAAGGCAAGAGAAAATCTTCAACTCTTTTCTTCACCCACTCTTCATATGCTGGATAAACCCGGTTGTTAGGCTTGCCTAGAGTAACTTTCCCCTTTTTCAGTATGCTACCCCAGCTTTCAGAAGCTTTCTGTGCTGCTTCCCAACCATCTGATGTATGAAAATAGAGGGACTCCTCCACATCTCTCTTAATAGGCGGACCTGTCAGGGCATACCCAAATTGTCGAATGGCCAAAGAAGGATTGTAGTTAATCCCACCCATTCTTCCTATCAGTGGAACGTTAGGGAACTTACCACAGCTGTGGATAATATTCTTTCCAATCAGCCCATGATCTACCCATACGATGTCCTTGGCCACCAATCCCATTAAACGCTGTTTCCACTCTAGAGAATCTTTGGAATCCACAAAAGCCCCTGATTGTGGTAAACGGCCTGCAAACCACTTATAGAACAAGGGTGCACAACAACGAATTATCCCTCCTCTTTTCTTTTCGTTTCGGTTGTACAACGAGTAGTGAAGATCTCCCAGTAGCGTTGGCACCGGGTTCTTCATCATGAATATTCGTATGGCGTCCGTATCAATGAAATTCGGCTCGTTGGGAAACAACATTATGCCGTATATACAAAGGGCTAGCAAAGCATTAAAAACAAGCCAATTCTCGCCTTTAGCTGCCTCCTGGGCCTTCTTAATCAGATATTCCAACTTGTAACCACGAATCTTTCCTTTGTTGGAGACATTGGCGTCTAACTCTGATTTGCTCAAATAAAGAGCACCAGCCACCTTCCCAAAGTCAAAATCCCCCACCGATCCAAAGAAAGGGGGCTCCTCCTTGATAGCAATCCCCAACATATTGGAATACTCCTCCAAGGTAGGAACCAACACATAGTCTGGAAATACAAAACACCTCAGAGGCGGATCATAGAACTGCATCAACGTATGGAGACCTCTGGCTTCATAACCACTGACATTACGGACCATAGATAAAATCCACCCATATTTCTCTTCAAAAGCTTCTCGTACTGCTGGGCTTGCCATTCCCTTCAGCATAACAATAGGGCCTAAAGTAGGCGTAAGGAACTTATAGCTGATGATATTCTTCCTCTCTTTAGTGTTCATCTTTGCAGGGACCTGATGACTGGAATCAAGGGTAATATATGCACCTGGAAATGAATAAACATGTATGTTAGGATATGATAATGCAATGCAAAGGGCAATGTGATCAGGTAATCAGGTGTCTGTGCTGAACTGTGAACGGTGTCAGTGTAGCTCTGAGACTAATATAGAACCATAGATAAGAACCATCTGAATGCAATAGGATGAAACTTCCTTTTTGTGCAATGATGATAGAAAACCGGGTATGTAGGAGGTCATGGTTACCTGCAAACCTGTAAACAACCCGCCCTTCTCACATGTGGGTACTAGGATGTTCAGTATCCCGGGCTCTCAGGTCGAGAAATGATGATACTTTCACCATTTCTGGTTTGGCATCATCATCAATCGAGGAGGCCTCAACTGATTCTCCAAAACAAAAAGGTCCTCAGCTTCTGGCACTGAGGTCGAGAAGCAATAGTACATTCATCCCTCAGGGTACAGTACTATCGCCAATCGAGGAGTGCCTCTGCTGATTCTCTTTCAAAAAGGGATGTCCTATAGCAAGTTCCCAGCATTGGGTCCTCGGATCGAGAATGTGCAATGGGTTTGCCACGGAATGTGGTCTGCCACTGTCACATTTCGGGAGGAGTGCCGCAACTGAGTCCTCGGGAATGGTCACCAGAGTCGACAGTTCCTCAAGAGAATAACCACTGGCCTGCATAACATGCAGTAGCAGAAAGCTCCTGATAGAACCTCGTCTGGTTGTGGGTCTCATGAACAACAATACGTGGTCACCACCACGCAAGCGTCACGACTATCCACTCTAATACCTATGTGTGTAGTCAAGCCTTGGTAGTGGGCTTATCTCTCAGAACATCCCGCCCGCCAAACAGAAAACAACAGCACAGTCCAGAACAATAATGATATGTAATGCAGTAAATGTGATAAATACAGTAAAGTACAGTAAAGCAGTAAGCAACCATACAATAAAACGGTAAATATAGCACAACAGTAAACACCCAATGAAAGAAAAGCAAACAAGCGCTAGGATTGACTCGCTAAGGAAACCAGAGATTCTGGGTTCGTTCCCCAGCAGAGTCGCCAGCTGTCGCTCCCGGGATTTTCATCCTAGTACAAACGCGAAAGTGGCACCAAATAGAGTCGCCAGCAATGTGTATTTATCCCATGAGAGGGGAAGGAAACACTGCATAAACCTGAAGGAAAGGATAGAGCATGGTCTTGCGACCAAGAGAACTGGATTCGGGAGTCGGTTACGCGAGAGGAAGGTATTAGCACCCCCTCGCGTCCATCGTACCCGATGGGATCCACGCTTGCTGCTTCAATCAAAGGGTGTAAGGAAAAATGCTGGAAAAGGAACTGGAAAAGGAAAGGACAAAGAAAGGAGAGAGAAAGAGAAACAAATGTAGGGAAAATAAAAGAAGTGCTCGCATGGGCCCTACCCCACTGCCTACGTATCTCATCGGGAACATGAGAATCAGAGCGACGTAGTTCCCCTCACTAGGGATGGATTGTTTGTGTTTTTTAAGGAACGACTTACGTTCTGGCTCAGGTGTTGCAGGCTCGCTGGTCCGAGTGCGTTACCATCTTGCAAGAGAACAAGTAGAAGCGCGTTCGTGCGTTGAGAATGAATGAGATGAGAAAAGAATTCCCGAAGGAAAAGACGTTATTGTTTGTTTTTGTCTTTTAAGAGTTTTTTATTTGTTCGCATATGATAGTGTATCTGAATCTTAGTCATTGGAATGTGTACATTCTCACATTCCAAGATGGAATGGGTAAGAAAGCACACTAAGAGTGAAGAAGACCCCCACACTTAGTTCCAATTATCAAGGTTCAAACACACTAGCATACTTGTATTTGTTAAGTGTTTTTGTTGATTATGAAATGAAGAAATGTCTTTTTATTATTTGTACCTTCAACAAGTATTGCATTTAGGTCCTTCATACAAGATCAAATGTTTAACACATTGACCCAAGATGGGCTATATGCTACACATTTTAAGATTATAAGAGAAGACCCCTTATAATCTTTTCTTTATATGAAAGGCCTAAATGCAATAAATGCCTACCTTTATTATATATTTTGAATTTTCTTTGAGATGAGAAAAGAGACTCAAGAGAGGATAAAGGTAAAAATCTATATGGACTAAGACTCAATCCTAATTGAAGATTAAAGGGAGTGATCCTAATGGTTTGTGAGGTTTCAACCTAAAGTCTAAAGAAAGAAAGAATTAAACAATTCACTTCTAAAGTAGAAGATGAATTGTAATTCAAGAAGGGAAAGTGATGAGTTATTAAAAGAAAGCACATAAGTGCTTAACAAAACATAAAATGGAATTGTCAAAGAGAAAAGATAGAAGTTGAATGTGGATTCCTTATCCACACTCAATTGCAACTTACCAAAGTCCCTACATGGTTAGTAAACATGTGTACAAGTATAGGAAGCAAGGAAATATTTAATGCACCATAAAACTCAAAAGAATTAGATGAGACATCAAATCTTATGACCACAATCAGAATGTTCATCACATGGAAAACAAATGATCGTCATCAAGCAAACTCAAGTGGATAGGCAACAAACATCATCCATGGCATTAGAACATGCCACCATAAGAAAAAGGAGAATGAAAGATGAAAGGAAAAAGAAGAAATGTGCATAAATGGAACATGTAATCCATGGATCAGAATTGAAATGAAATGAAAAATGATTCACAAACATCTCACAAGTATTCATGCATGACACATCAAAACATTTAGGAAGTGATAGAAGAAATAGAATTGAAATGGAAGTTCAAAAGAAAACACAAGTACAAACACCACATGTTAAAGGTGCACAAGGTTCAAAGGAAAATCAACATGCAAGGATGACATATAATATGTACCAATGACCTATAATGTCAAGTGAATAGTTCACTAAAGTATGCAAATGATCATGCAAGTATATACAAAAGGAAACATGTAACATGCACAAAAGATTACAATGATGTGACATGTTATAATGCTTTAAATGAAATGCCTCAAACAAAAATCAAATGGCCTTAGGAAAATTAAGCAAGCATGGTTTAAAGATACACAGGTCAGAAGTGAAGCATATACCAAAGTAGCATACAAGAAATCAAGGCAAAAAGATGTCAAGCAATACATTTAGGTCAAATGGACATATCATACAAAGTAGCACAAAAATGAACACTAAACATGCCATAAACTTACCTAAAAAATCAAATAAAAAACACTTAACATACCTCAAGATGATAATGACTCAATACAAAAAGAAGAGCATCAAAACAATTTTTAATGATCAAGAACAAAATTAAACAAGATCATGTACCACATTAAGAATGCACACCAAAGAAATTCAAAGAAAATTATGGAACAGGGGTAAAAATGTCATAAAATCAGAAAATAAAATCACCAAAAAATTTCTAAATGTTTTAATGATGCTCATGAATTTTTTTGGAATTTTATGATGCTATCTAGTATTTTTAAAAATTAAAAAGCAAACGTGTAGAAAAATGGAAAAATAAAATGCAATGCAAAAAGGAATGGGGGTGCATGACTAGTAATTAATCAGTTCAAAAATCATTGGGCTTTGGAAAAGGGAGGTGCGAATATCAAATTGGTCTAGGTCCAAATCTGCGCAATCCACACTAATTAACATGTACACTCATTCAACATTGTCGCTCCCGAAAGATTTCGCATCCAACGGTACAAACGCGAGAGTGGCGCAAAAGACACAGAGTCGCCAGCAAAGTGTATTTATCCCAAGAGAGGGAAAGGAAACACTGCGTAAACCTGGAAGAAGGGAAATAGCATGGTCACGCGACCAAGAGAATGGGTACGGGAGTCGGTTACGCGAAGGGAAGGTGTTAGCACCCAACACGTCCATCGTACTCGATGGGATCCACGCTTGCTGTCTGCATCAAAGGGTGTCATCATCTGGAACTCCACTGCTACTGGACTGGCGAAGAAACAAGAACGGAAAGAACGGAGAAACGAAGAAGAAAAGAAAGAAAAAAAAAGTGACTCGATAGGACGGTATCGTTGACCTAGGCCTACGTACTCCCTCAGTGCAATGGGAAAGTCAGAGTCAACGTAGTTCGGACGGGAACTGTGGGGGAAGGTTGCTCGCTAAGACAATCGCTGTCTTGTGCCTACGTATCCTCAATCGGACGAGAGAGAGGAATCAGAGCTGACGTAGTTCGTGGGTACGACCACGGGTGGGTAAGTGTTTTTTACGTGAGCGACGAGCTATTTTCTAAAAAAAAAAAAAAGAAGTTTGAAACCCAACAATCCCGAAGGATAAAAAGATTGAATTTGTTTGGCGTTTTTAGACAGAAGTGTTTTTTTTAAGTTGTTTCGCAACTTGCATTGAACCCAAGTCTTGAATACAGGAACGAATACTTTCGTGCATCGTCCCCAACAGGACAAACACTAGGTATCCTAGAAGAATGAGGGGAAGCCCCTCACTCCCCACTTCCCACATAGAAGGCTCAAGCGCAATACACGTTAACTTTTATTACGTGTCTTGAAGAAGTTTTGAGATGAGAAGAGAGACGACACAAAGGAAACTCTAAAGGGGACTAAGAGTCCTAATGTTATCATGCATGGATGTCCTATGGTTAGTGAGGTTTAGGAGAGACGACTACCTAACCTAATGCTAATCCTACTCCAAGCTTAATCAAAAATTAAGTTGGACTAGGTAGCTCTAACGGGAGAGAGTCCAAGACTTAAACAAGTCTCGAGACTCGAGGGATGAAAAGAGTGAAGGAGAAGGAGGAGAAAGAGAAGTGAAACACAAGTGGCCTTAGCTCACTTCAAACACAAGTATGAAAGTTGAAAGATAAAGGAAGAAAGTAAAATGTGGAAGCATATCCACACTCAAACAACTTACCACTTGCCCCTGAAAGTGTTAGAAATATTCACATATGACAAAATGAAACTCAAACAAGCATAAGGCAATAAAGAAACAAGTTCTAAGGTAAATCAAACATCAAGTTCAGAACCTAATGGTCCTACTGACCTCTAATATTAGTCATGCACAATTAGTCAAAAAGAAAAGGGAGAAGTCAATCAAGTACCATTCAAGTCATTAAAGAAGGAGTGAGATGAAGAGAAGTGATCATGTGAAGCAACCAAGTCAAAATTCCACCAAGTAAACCAAGTCTAGAAGCGACACAATCCTAGACATGTGCCTAAACAAGATCTTCAAACATCATTCAAGTCATGCAAACACTTTCACAATCAATTAAGAGGCAAAGAAGGAGAAGTGAAGTGAAGTGAAACATGATTCATACTTGTGAAACAAGTGACTTAAAGTGCAAGGCAAACATCAAACATACAAAGATGAGATTCAAATATCACAACCAGAAGTCAATTAACATGCTATCAATTCTCAACCAAGACCCCAAATTATGGCACAAGTGCCTTCATGATCAAGCAAACCAAACATGAAGCATACATTCACAAGTTGGACAAGTTATGGTTCATGCTTCAAAGAAAATAACAAACATTCCTCAAAAATTATGTCATTCAGTATTCAAGCATCTCAAACATGTATAATTGACATATCAAATCCACAAGTAATGAATCAGAACCAAAGTCAATCAACAATTAGGTCAAAGCATCAATAGGATTTCATACATTCATGCTCAAAGCAACACATCAAAAGTCATCCAAAAAGGACCTAAAAATCATTCCAAAAATCTCAAACATACCTCTAAATGTTATGAACACAACCCAAAAAGAATCAGGATCAAATCACTTTTAAAATGAGAGAAATAAATGATGCAATATGAATTATGCAATATGAAGTGCAAATGAGAAAAATTAATTTGGAAAATTAATATTTAATGCAAATTTAATGCAAAAATAATAAAATAAAATGTGAAAAATTAATTTTAATAATGAGTATGCGTGATGAATTTTTTTGGAATTTTTTTAGTATATGCAAGTATTTTTAAAAATTAATTATGAAATGGTATGTAAAAATAGAAAATAAAAAAAAAAGAAATGAAGCCAGGGGTGTATCAGCAATTCTTAACAACACACGGAGCCAACCAAAATGCGCTTGGGCCAAGAATTAAGGAGGTGCGAAAATCAAAAGAAAACAAGGCCCAATATCATTGAGAAACAAACAAAAAACACAAACTCAGCACAAGTGAAACGCTGCGTTTCATTAATCCAAATCAGAGTCAAACCCGTCCACGCGTGCAAGGACCGGGGTCAAAATGCCACCTCACCCAACACCTCAGACGCCGGAGCCCTAGCTCCGGTCGTCTTCCCCGGCAAGGCTCACCGGCGACGATTGTAAACGGTACCAAAACAACCACAACCTTACACCATTTTGAAGTATTTTCCATGTGGATGCCAAATCCACCATCCAAAATCATCTAAAACGAATAAAACACAGCAAATCGAAGCTCACAAATAAACATACTCAAACTGAAACCTTAACAAACAAGTTCATACACATCCCAAACATTGCCTACAACTTGGTAGGACTTCAGAGGAGCTCACAACAAGCGAAATGAACGTGTATTATGGCAGGTATGAATCAAGAAAAGTTACCTAACGGAGCGACTCCGTTGGTCCTTCAAACCTTGCGATGAGGCTGGTAAAAGATGCAGATCAACTCCTCTGAGCTTGGGAAGAGTAGATCGAGGCCTTGCTTGCTTGGAATCGTCTTCAATTTCTCACAACAAAAACTTGGTTAGATGATGAAGATGGAGATGCTGAACCAACTAGAACAAGGGTTCCAGTTGCCAAAAAATGCGTACAGAAGCAAGATCACACTCCAAGGATGCAGAATCAATCAAAAAAAAGAAGGAAGTGGCTGTGCAAATGAGTGATTCGAATCAGAGGAAAAATAAAAGAGTGTGAGCTTTTCTGATATGGTTTTCGTGTGAAATGGAATCCCCTCTCATTCTAGGGTTTGTGATGACTTTATATGGTGGGTTGAGAGTGATTTTGGGCCTGAAAAAAAAAAACAAAGTGGTGTTTGGAAATTTTTGCAAAGATTGAAAGAAAGAGAGAGAGAACGGTACAAGTAGTGGTGTTATGGAGTGTTGGTAGTGATTTTTGGACGTGAAAAGAATGTGAGTATGTTGTGGAGAGAGGTCAGGCACGTGAGAGAGGATGTGAGCTGATATTTGTACAATTCTCATTTTCTATTTATGGCAAAACATCCCTATGATGTGTGCATGGCATGCATGGCTTGGCTTAGTCTCATTAGGCAAAGAAAATTAATGTTATGCGTGTGAACATGTGAGGTCATGAAGCATGCTGCCAAAATGAAATGAGAAAAACTAGGTCATGAACACAATTTGACCACATGATGACACCATCTTTGAAGGGATATAACTTTCACCACAATGGTTCAAATGACACAAACTTGGGTTCTTTGAAAAGAGGGGATTGCCCTCTACACTTTTCATGTTGGAAGTTTCTCAATCCAAGGCCCGTAAGTCATCCAAAAGTGAGCATGAACTTGAGTACACCAAACTGTCCAAGAATAACTTAGAAAAAATTCTAAGTTTTCAAGTTTTTACAACTTAAAACCTCCATCTTTGAAACATCATAACTCTCTCAAAAATGATCCAAATGGCATGGTTCTTGTGCTCATTTTGAAGGGAAAACTTCAATCTACAACTTCCATGTGGAAAAGGTTTTTGAATGAGGCCTTGAAAATGGTGAAAAATGGCTTAGAAAGTGATTAAAAACTTACTAAAAATAGTAAGTTTCTAAAAACCTAATTTTCCAATTTTAGCAACTTTCCCAAATTTTTGATTTTTTATGAACCTTTGAACATTTCTTGATCAAATCTTGTCCATGGACCATATTTGACTTGAAAGTCATGATGTTGACCTCAAAAAGTCAGGGGTTGACTTTTCCACTGCACAGTTGACTTTATTCCCAATTCTCCTGATTTTCAAATTTCTGATCAATTGAAAACCTTCTGAAGCAAATTTATGGACAATTCTCCAATCCTAGACACTTGAGGACATGTGGAATACCATGAGGTCGAGTCTTGTCCTAAAAATCAGAAATAAACTGATTCTATAGGAAACCCTAATTTTGGCTCCTCTGGTTAGGAGAAATCAGCACATCCTCCAAATTCAAATTCCTCTGAGTATGATGTGTGTCATGTCCACCAATGATGATATGTGCCATTTGGAGATGATAAACAATCAAAGAGCTTGCTCATTTGAGGGTTAAATCTCAGAATCTCCAAAACCCTAATTTAAGAAACCAAGTTAGGAGAGTGTGATTCTTTTGAATTCCCCTGCCAATCTTGATCTTGTGGTGAGATGATGGACCAAATAAAACACCTTGAGGCTCAAGGCTCATTTGTGGTTCAAGAATTGATAGCATCAAGAATTTTCTCTCCTCTTAGCCCCTTGGACAAAGCACATGAACTGTTGTTTGAAAACCTGAAAAACCTCTTCTTCCTTTGAGTTAAACCAAGTACCTTGATCCCATGCTAGGACCCAATGCTATGCACAAATGCTAATGCAAGAAATGCAGAGAAACATAAGCCAGTTATCTAAAAACAACAAGGCAAATTTTGGGGTGTTACAAACATGAGTCAAACAAAGGATCACCATTGGATCAGGTCAAGTCAGCCAACAAGTCAAAGTATTTAGATCCAACGCACTCACATGAATGTCCACGCACACTACCATGCACTGCACCACACGTTGATTAATTGAATTCAGAAATAAGACACGTGAGGTTCATGTGCATTTTAATGTGCTGGCACACTCTTAACCACACGATGATGAAAAACCAATGGCCACGATTAAAACGAACACAAACCCTAGCATCTGAAACCACCGGCCGGAGATGACTTCCGGTCATCTTCTCCGGCTAACCACCACCGTCTGCAACCTCAAATTTTCCAGAATTCCACAAATGATATACCAAAATGAAGAGGAAGTAAAGGAGAACACAGATCCAGTGATAAAACACATAAAAAGTTCATGAAATGAGAGAATCGAACAGAGGAAAATTTGCCCTAACTTTTCAACTATGCCTCTAAAGGCCTATCAACTAGCAGACAAGTTCTTGAGCTTATATGAAGCATCAAGAACCTGATAACATCTTCACATTAGGTCTATAAGGGAAGAAATTCGTACCTGAAGATTTATGATCTTGATGTGTTCTTCAGAAAAACCAGAGATGTTGCTTCTTCTTTGAGCTTCTTTTGGCCAAATAAAGGCTTAGATGCAAAGAATGGATGATGCTTCAGTGGAGGAGAGTTGATATCCAAGCTTCAAAACCGTTGCAATGTGATGAAAATGGAGATAGAATCAGAGAGATTCTGAGATGAAGATGAGGAAGATGAATGAAATGGAGCTTGAAAATCAGTTGCAATGTGGAGGAATTGAGAGAGAATCGAGAGAGTTTCTGAGTTGAATGTGAGAAAATGAAGTTAGGAATGAAATTTGAGGGTGAAGTTTTTATTTATAGTGTGAGCTAACCATAGTTAAACTGAGTGAGTCAGCTGAGTCATGGTGGTTTGGGTGAGTCATCCCTAACTAACTGAGTCAAGTTAGTTAGGGAGAGCAATGATATGGTGATGGCCACTCATGATATGCTATGGTGGAGGTGAAAAGAAAATGAAGGCACGGCTGGTTGTAGTAGAAACTTGCTCAGCAAGTTTGTTTCTTTCCATTCTCATGTATGCCAAGGCAAGTGTGCAAGGTGTAAGTCATGTGTGTTTGGTTTAATGTGGAAAGCTGATGTGATGAAGTGTTTGGGGTGTGTGTGAACCAAAATCGTGCACCAGTCTGTCAATGCATCAGTATCAACATGAGGTGGTTTGAGGAAGTTTTTCTCTCTACTCAATGAATGAATTGGTGTGTTTTAGGAGTCATTGGAAAGAGGAGATGTAATGCTACATGTTTGGTATGAAAAATGAAATGAAATGATGCTTGGAAGAGGTTGAAAAATGACTTATAACACATAGGTTTGGAACTGGTATGAGGGCGTGGCAAAGGTTGGTTGACAAGGTAACATGGCCCCTAGGTTTTCAGCATGATCAAAGCACATTGGACTCAACATAACTTCTTGACCTTTGATCAAATGAAAAAAACATGAACACCAACCTTAAAGATCTCACATAGAGGAACAACTTTCATGTTGAAAGATTTTTCATTTGAGGCCTTTAACCATGAGAAAAATGAGTGGACATTTGGCCCACCACATGTTTGTTAAAATGACTGCGCGCGTGCCCTGAAAATCTTGGTCATGACCTAGTTTTGAACCTACTTTGCTCAAACTTTGATCAATCATATCTCACTCAATATTAATCCAATGGAGATGTTCCACACATGGATTTGAAGCTTGGAACAAGATCTTTTGTTATGGCCGAGTGGAATTTTCATTTGGTGCTTCAATTTTAAATGGCCTTGGCTCAAACTCTGATGCAAAATGGCCAAAACTTGTTATTTTTAGTAACCCTTCTTCACCCAAAAATGGCAACTTTTTACATCTTGATTTTTTCATGATTCCTTTGGAGTTTCTTGATCAAATTTTGCACATTGGACACATATAACATGAATTTCATGAATTTGGCCTCAAAAAGTCAAGAGTTGACTTTTTCCTCTGATTATTTGACTTGGCCCCAAATTTCCTGATTTTTTATCTTTCTTCCAATTGAACCACTTCCAAAACCAATTGAGGGGCAATTCTCCATACACATACACTTAAGAACATGTAGAATACCATGACATCAAGTTTTGTCCAAAAAATCAAAGATTCCCTGATTTAATGGGAAACCCTAGTTTTGGTGCCCACCTCCTAGGAGAAAAATATGCAGTCTTCAATTCCAAATTCCTCAGAGTGTGTTGTGTATCCTCTTAAAGGATGATGAGATATACCATTTGAGGATGATTTTGGATCAATGAGCTATCTCTTTTGATGGTTTTCCTTCAGTTTTTGAACCTCTTGCATAGTGGAAGATGTAGTGCTTCAATCTCCCATTGAATCTCTCATCCTTGAGGTTGTGGATGATCCATTGAGATGGTATAAGACATGAAAGACCTCTTGGCTTGCCTTGAGGCAACTTGATTGACCTTTTTGTGCTTTGAATGATTCCTTGATTTTCCACCTTCCACCTGATCGCATGCCCTGATGGTAAGAAGGATGCCATGCTTCATTTTTCTATGTTAAATGCAATGTAATGTTAATGAGGTGGATATGATATGATAAATGATAATGCCATGCTATGATGACAAAGAGGGAGAGCAAATTTTGGGGTATTACAAGAAGATGTTCCAGATCTATTATCCCCAGTAGAGTTTGAGGACACTTGGTCTTCTGTAAAATCCTCTTAAAAGGCATTCCCCAGCACGAGATGCTTGGAAGCGGTTTTCCCCAGCAGAGTTTGTTATAAACTCATTATCCCCAGCGGAGTCGTCAAACGGAAAGTTTTCCTAGCATGGAACATTGTGGCCCTTATTCTAAGCTTGACAGTTTCGTTCCTCAACAGATCACAGTGCATTTGCTTTGTGCCTTCCCAGCAGATCTAAGGACTCTTTCCCAGCAAGTCATAACAGAATGTCTTCTAACCAGGATTTGTGTATCCCTGACGGAGTAGTTTTGATCCCCAGCAAGATCGTGTCGCTGGCAATGGTACTCCCCACATAGTTCAGCATTGAATCTTGTCAACCATACTCCCCAGCTGAGTTGTGTTCTTCCCCGCAGAAGTTTAGCGGGTCAACAGAATCTCTTCTCCGCCGAGTGTTAGCATATTCTCCTCGAGTTTGATAGATCCCCAAGAAGAGTTTTAATGACTTGTCTTCTTTAGCAGAGTGTTAGTGCATTCTTTACCCAGCCAAGTCAGAAAACTCTCATCCCCAGCAGAGTTGCTATGACCAAAATTCGTCCCCAGTCAGATGAAGTAGTTTCTGGCAAAGTCATCATTCTCTATATCTCAAAGTCCAATTTATTTTTGGCAAGCATAACAATTCGAAGCAAACAGACTGTTCATTCATCCTCCAGCAGAGATATCATCCTTTCAGGAGTCTCTAAGGTCAAGTCATTGATCATTATTCCTCAGCAGAGTCAGCAGGGATGTCGGACATGGATGCAGAGCGTAATCCAGTGTTGAAGGTTTTTTCAAAGTCCAACCGCAGATTGGCGAAAGTCCATCTAAGGGTGGCAAGTTCTCAAAGTCCAACCGTAGATTGGCAAAAGTCCATCCAAGGGTGGCAAATCATCGGCAAGTCCAACCGTAGTTTGGCACAAGTCCACCCGCAGTGTGGCAAGTCAGTAGTCGTCTGACTCCCTTTAAAAGACCACAGCTAAGTCCAACCGTAGATTGGCAAAAGTCCATCCAAGGGTGGCAAATCATTAGCAAGTCCAACCGCAGATTGGCAAAAGTCCACCCGTAGTGTGGCAATTCAAAGTCCACCCGCAGTGTGGCAATTCAGCTGCAAAGTCCAACCGTAGATTGGCAAAAGTCCACCCGTAGTGTGGCAAGCCAGTAGTCGTCTGCCGTCGTGCTAAAAGATAGTGCTAAAGTCCACCCGCAGTGTGGCAGGCCAGTAGTCGTCTGGCGTTGTGCTAAAAGATAGTGCTAAAGTCCACCCGCAGTGTGGCAAGCCAGTAGTCGTCTAGCATCGTGCTAAAAGACAGTGCTAAAGTCTACCCGCGGTGTGGCAAGCCAGTAGTCGTCTGGCGTCGTGCTAAAAGACAGTGCTAAAGTCCACCCGCAGTGTGGCAGGCCAGTAGTCATCTGGCGTCGTGCCAAAAGACATTATTAAAGTCCACCAGTAGTGTGCCAGGCCAGTAGTCGTCTGGCGTTATTCTAAAAGACATTGTAAAGTCCACCCGTAGTGTGGCAGGCCAGTAGTCGTCTGGCGTCATTCTAAAAGACATTGTAAAGTCCACCCTTAGTGTGGCAGGCCAGTAGTCGTTTGGCATTGTTTAAAAGACATCTCTTCGGTATTATTCTTCTCATCAGAGTTTTCTTCAAGCAAAGTTCATTTGGTTGGGTTTATTTCCCTTTTCTTCTTCTTCACGGAGTGCAAATTTTCTAGTTATTTTTGGTATTCAATCCCTCCATACCTTGAAAGTCTGACAGCAATCGCTATCATCCATTCAGGTCTACAATGATTGAATAGGGGCAGCTGTAATACCCCAAAATTTTCCCTCTCTTTTCTTCATATCATTTAGCATGAGCTTTCATTTCATTGCACTGCATTCAAGCATAGAAAAACAAAACATCAAGCATTGCATTGCATCTTGCATAAGGGCATGGGATCAGGTGATGCTCTAAGGGGCTGATCATCCAAAGTAAAGGAACAAGAGCCAAGAGTCTCTCACAATCCTCAAAGGTCTCTTACATCATATGTCATCCCTAATTGATCTCACAAGTCATTGAAAAAGGGCGAATTCATCAAGAAGATTGGGCAGTGCACCACCTCCTACACAAGGCAGTCAAAATTGGGATCTGACCCTCAAATGGGCAAGCTCTTTGAGTCTTCATCACCTCCAAAGGCCACATGCCATCTTTTTTAGATGGGATATACATCATATTCAGAGGAATTTGGATTTGGAGGATGTGTTATTTCCTCCTAACCAGAGGGTTCCAAAATTAACGTTTGACCTAAAATTAGTTTATCTCTGAGTTTTTTGGGCAAGAATTGATCTCATGGTATTCCTTATGTTCTTAAGTGTATATGGATGGAAAATTCCTCATCAATTGGTTTCAGAAGGGTTTCAATTGATCAGTTGCTTGATAATCAAGAAATTGGGGAAAAAGTCAACTGTGTAGTGAAAAAAGTCAACCCTTGGCTTTCTAAGGTCAAATTCATGAAATTCATGTTATATAGGTTCATTTGGATAAAATTTGATCAAGAAATGAAGGAGGAATAATGAAAAATCAAGAAATCACAAAACTGCCAAAAATAGAAACTTTAGGGTTTCCAAAAATGGCAACTTTGGACCATTTTGCACCCTACTTTGAGGCCCTCTTTCTTCAATATAAAAGTTCCAAACCTCAGGCCCAAGTTAAGCCAATTAAAGTTCATGTTCTAAGCTTCAAATCCATAAAAAGAACATCTCCGTTGGATCAATATTGAGGGAGATATGATCAACCAAAGTTTGGCAAAACTAGGTCACAAACCAAGTCATGACCAAGCATGACCAGGCCCACGCGCCATAATTTTGACAAACACCTGTTGTGCCAAAAGTCAAACTTATTTTCTTCAAGATAAAAGCTCCAAATAAAAAACTTTCCAACATCAAAGTTGTTCCTTGCCATACCCTCTTCAATGTTGATGTTGGGCAAATTTTAATTTGAGCAAATTATGATGGAGATATATTGGTCCCAAGTAGGTATGTTCATGCTGAAATTCCATGCACCAAGTTACCTTACCAACCAACCACTTGCCACGCCCACAAACCAGTCCCACACCTTGATGCTCCAAGCTATTTTTCACCAACTTCCAAGCCTTAATTCAATCCAAAATTAACATCAATCATGTTCTATGATGTTCCATCTTTCCATAGCCACTAATATCTCATCAAACCATCCACAAATCATGGAGAAATTCTTTCACAAAATTTCATGTTTCAAGCTGTCAAAATTAGAAGGAAATGAAATGTTGTTGTTGTTGTCATGTTTCAATCCACACGCATACAAACCAATACATTCCTTTCCACTTACAGCCAAGCATTCCCCTTACACACCCTTGCCATAACCTATACCATACATGAGAAGGGAAAAAGAAAAACTTGTGCAGCAAGTTTCTTCTGCAAGCTACTGCATTTGAGAGAGCATCACCACCACTCTTTCTCTTTTAATCTCCACCATAACATCATGCACCTTCATCACCATATCATTCCTCTCCTCACTCGCCCTAACTAACTT
Organism: Lathyrus tuberosus; assembly: GCA_022829125.1. NCBI lineage: Eukaryota > Viridiplantae > Streptophyta > Magnoliopsida > Fabales > Fabaceae > Lathyrus > Lathyrus tuberosus. The sequence continues at coordinate 10,978,750 of JALAZF010000115.1, forward strand.
GACTCAGTTAGTTAGGGACAACTCACTTAAACCCACTCAACTCACCTTAACTAACTCATTTAACCACCACTGGTTCACTCTTAACTCAACCTATATATTTGAATCTCACTCAAAAATTCATTTTCAAATCTCATTTTCCACACTCACCTCAGAACCTCTCTCTCTTTCTCTCTGAGTTCTCTCATTTTCTCTTCACGATTTCATCTTCATTATTCATCCATTGTCTATTGTTTGGTGTTTCTGAATCAAGAGAAAATAAGAACAACTCAATCTCTTCAAGCTCAGCACCACTGCAATCCTCAATCTTCTTCATATACTCGCGAATCAACAACATTTATTTTGCTTGAAAGTTGAAGATCTACAAGCTCAAGACATCACAATCTCTGGTTTTCTCAATACTTCAAAATTCTTTGCAGTTTCAGGTTTTGTTTCTTAGCCTTTTTCTACTAATCTCAGCTTGTTTTCATGGCGTTTATAGCTTATTAGAAGTTGCGTGTGTCCTGGCTAGTTGATAGGTTCATTAGGAACTTAGTTGAAAAGTTAGGGCAAAAGTGTTTGGACTCTGTTCTTGCTGAGCGTGCATGATGTGTTGATTTTATGCTTGAATTCTTGATCTACATGAGTTCCTCTTCATTTTGGTACCATTTTTGTGGATTTATGGACATGTGAAGGTTTACAGGTGGTGGCGTTTCGCAGGAGAAGATGACCGGAGGTCCTTCTCCGGCCGGTGGTTTGATTCAATTAGGGTTTCTCAGCTTTAATCTCAGCCGTTTGATCTTTGCATCGTGTGGTCCATAACTTGCCAGCCCATTAAAATCCACCCTCTCTCCCACGTGCTTTCTTTTTAATCCGATTGGCATTTGTAGGTGCGTGTGCATGTTACTTATTGTGGATGTCATTTCTGATTCATTGGATGTGCATGATTATGTGATGATCTCATGTTGACTTTGATCCAATGCTCCATGTTTTGCCAGCGCATTAATGAGTGAAGGTCCATAGCACGTGTTTTCTTTTTTTTACTCAGATGTGTACATGTGGGTGCGCGTGTGATAACTACCATGTACTTGATTTGTGGGACGTTGGATTGTTGACTGTTTGTGATTGATATTATTCAATGGCCATGATTGCATCTCTATATTAATTGATCATACACGCTGCCACACCACTGCATGTTTAATTGGACTGAACTCAAATTGATGTTTGCACCCCCTTTGCTGAGCTCAATGTACATTTTGACTGGCGAATTACTTCCTTTGCACCCCCACTCCATTTTCCTCTTATTTTTATTTTCTTTTCTATATTATTTTGATTTTGTTATTTTTAAAAATAGTAAATGACCTCTAAAAATACCAAATAAATTTATGAAACATCTTCATAGTTTTATAAAATTTTTACAAATTTTATTTTCCATTTTTTATTTATTTTTTGCATCTGAATTAATTATTGTTTGGATTTCTTTTTGAATTGTTTCATTTGTGCACACTTGATCTTGTTGATTTTATTTCTCATCACTGGTACCTAGTTTGATCCTCATTCTTTTTTCATATTTCAAAGGATACTTTGAAGCATTTAAAACATTTTTGTTATATTTTTTAAGATCATCTTTTCATCCTCTTTGAGCCATTTCTTTGTGCATAATCATGTGAAACCCTATTTGCTTTGCCATGCTTGTTTGATTGAGTTTCTTTGTGTTTCTTTGCATGAGTTTTTGGTATGATACTTGCCACTGGTAGAGTTCCCTTGAAACCTATTTTGTTGATTTTTAAATCATGTTTGGTATTTGTTTGATGACTCTTGTTTGAAGTCCCTTTTCATGAACTTCTTGGGCCGTGTTTGTTTACTTGCTTGAGAAGGCACTTGTGCCATTGTATGAGATCCTTCTTCTTGACTTCTTGAGCAATGTTTAGATCATTATAGGTTTCTTGGATGAAGTTATAGGTCATTGGTTTAAAGTTGATGTTTTCTTTGTGTACATGTTCAATACTTGTTTCACATGTTTCCTTTTGACCTAATTTCTCATTCTTTTTCATCTAAGTTCCAACTTGACTTGTAATTGGTTTGTTTATGCCATGCCATACTACCCATTTGCATTTCATAGGATGTATGCCTCTGAATTTGAAGCATTACATTCATTCCATATGCCATTCATGTCTTACTTTGCATATTTGAACATGTTTCATTCAAATGCATGTTTCTTTTTCTTCTAGCTTCTAAATGGATTGTAATTGCTTGAAAGTGATTAGTTTGTGCATCTTATCCTCATCCTAACATGTCATATTACTTTTTACTTTAATACTTGAGTTTCATCTTGAATTTTTTTAGGTTTGACTTATGCCTTGAATGTTTTCTTTCCATGATTAATTCATATTCCTATCTTCTCATTTCTTCTCTTTATCACTCTTAATGCTTGGATACTTGATTGTTTGCCTTGTATGTCATTTATACATCGTCTTTAGGCATATGTTTAGGTCATCCACATTCTGACTTTGACATTACTTGAAGCATTATTGCATGATCACCTTGCATATCCACTCATTCTTCATCTTTATTTTCCATGATTCACTTCTTTGATGTTTAAGATCTTTAGTTGTGTATAGTTTGTTCTTGATTGATCAATTAACATAAGAGAACACCCCTAGAGACTAGGTTCTGACCTTGATTGAGGTTCATCTATTAGGAGCTTTATCCTTTAATTCTTAACTTGTTTGCTCACCACTTGTTATTCTTTTTCTTATTGCGCTACTTGTAAATTGTTTTGAACTAACATTTTCATGTAGGTGCTAAAGGTAAGTAAGTGTGTGGACTTAGTTCCACATACATTTCTCTCTCTTATATTTTCTTATTTATTTTAAACTTTCTACTTGTGTTTGTTAAGCATTTACATGCTTTCATTGAATAACTTTTCTTTCATCCCTCTTTAAGATCAACTTAACTTCCATTTTGGAAGTAAGTTGCTTCTTTTGCTCTTCTTCTTCTTCCTTTTAGAATTAGGTTTGTTAAACCCCATTGACCATAGGATCTCCAAATATGCTAACACTAGGGTGTGTCTTAGTCTCCCCTTAGTTTTCACCTTTACTCCTCCATTTGAGTCTCTTCTTCCCATCTTAAAACAAAAGTAAAAAACACCTAATAAAGGCAAAACAAACATTGTATTTGAGCCTTTCATGTAAAAATGAGATAGTGAGGGATCTTCTCTTATTTTCTTAGAATGTTTAGCGTACGTCCCATTTCGGGTCGATATGCGAGGCATTCGATCTTACATGAGGGACTTAAATACAATGTGCGTTACAAAACACAAAAGCAATCAAAACACTTCTTTCTTAAAAGACAAAAAACAAACAAACAATAACGTCTTTCCTTCGGGAATTCTCTTCTCATCTTACTCATTCTCAACGTGCGAATGCGCTTCTCCTCATTCTCTTGCAAGACGGTAACGCCTAAGTCTCCATACAGCGAGCTGCAACACCTGAGCTAGAACATTAGCCGTTCCCTAAAAAACACAAACAACTTTTCCCTAGGTGAGGGGAACTACGTCGCTCTGATTCTCATGTTCCCGATGAGATACGTAGGCAGTGGGGTAGGGCCCATTCGAGCACTTATTTTATTTTCCCTACATTTGTTTCTCTTTCTCTCTCCTTTCCTTTTTCAGTTCTCCAGTTAGCAGTTCCTTTTCCAGTATCGTTTCCTTACACCCTTTGATTGAAGCAGCAAGCGTGGCTCCCATCGGGTACGATGGACGCGTGGGGGTGCTAATACCTTCCCTTCGCGTAACCGACTCCTGAACCCAATTCTCTTGGTCGCAAGACCATGCTCTTTCCTTCCCTCAGGTTTATGCAGTGTTTCCTTTCCCTCTCTTGGGATAAATACACATTGCTGGCGACTCTGTTTCGATGCCACTTTCGCGTTTGTACTAGGATGAAAATCCCGAGAGCGGCAATATCGTTTGGAGTGAGTGTGTTTCCCATCTTTATTGTTTATTGGCGAAGATTATTATTCGTTGGTGTTACTCGGAAGACTCTTTGCACACCCATTATTTATATAGTGGAATATTTTTACTAGATTAGGTCACATGATTTTTATTCTCTCATTTTGAGGGAAGCTTGCCACTTTAAAAATTTGGTGTCTTTGCTATTTAATTTTTTCCTATTATTATTGACTGAAGTGGGAAACATACTGAATAATGAGAACTTAAGGATGAGATATTTTCCTAGTTCAATTACAAAAAAAAACATGTTTACATGGTTTATAACCCTCCATGTGCATTCCATTATTGATTGGACTTGTTTAGAAAGATCGTTCAACGAACAATTTTATATGGGACAATCGAAGATCAATCTGAAAGAGTTGTCAAGTGTGAAGCGAAAGTTTGCTGAATCAATCGACGATTATCTTAATAGGTTCTGACTGCTGAAAACAATGTGATTTATCCAAGTGCCTGAGCACGAATTAGTCAAAATGGCCCCTGAGGGCTTAGATTATTCTATTATAAAGAATTTGGATACATAGTATCTAAGGGATATGGCCCAACTGGCGGTTAGAGTTCAACAAGTCGAACAATTAAAGGCTGAGAAATCTAGAATGAACAAAAGTAAGAAAGAACAGGTGGCTTACATCGACATGGATGACAATGACCTGGAGTCAGATATCGAATATAACCAATTCAAAGAAAATGAGGTTGATTTGGCCGAGTTGAAGCTAGGACCCTCATATGTGTGTAAACTTCTTACACCACCAGCAAATGGGAAGAACCCTTCTGAACCTGAAAAAAGAGTGATAAATTCCCCAAGAAAACCTATACTTTTGATGTGACTAAATGTGACAAGATCTTTGATTTGTTGGTTGCAGATAGCCAAATTTTAGTGCCACAAGGCGCAAAAGTGCCACAATTAGAACAAAGAAAGAAAAGAGGTATTTGTAAATATCATAATATTTTGGGGCATAAAACTTCACAAAGTTTTCTTTTCAGGGATCTTGTCCAAAGTGCTTTGAATGATGGAATGCTGAAATTTTCCAAGGGTAAAGAGCACATGAAGATAGATTCTGATCCGTTGTATGTTGAGGAGGTAAGTTATGTTGAACCTGTGGAGATTAACATGGTCGAGATTACTAAAGGTTTCGACATGGAGGCGGAAGATGAGGTTGTCGAAGGCAATGAGAATCAGAACGAATTTGTCTACCCCATAGATGTGGAGGATTTGCTCAATTTCTTTCACCTCTATAAAGCTAAGGATTCAAATGTGATGCTTTGTCCAAGGTGCGATGAAATTTTTTAGAAGAAGGCTGCTAAGAAGGTGAAAAATGCTTGGTCGAACTACAGTAAAGCGGCAAGAAGTAAAAATTTATATTTGGAAGGATTCCCTCTGGGATTTATATCGTCTCCATAGGGATCGGTGCGAGGGAAATAATATCATTCAACGGTATCCATATTTCTAAGCTTATGGCTACGAAATGGTTGAAAGATCAAAGTACCATAAATAAAGGCAGAAAATATAAAGACAGAAAATATAAAGTAAAGACTGAAATATAAACGGATCCTTGTTGGGGTTGGATCTCATCAATTGATAGCACATGCATTCTTCTGATCATGTTATACACAACTCAAACGTTCTTCTAATACCATCATGTATTACCCACAATAAAGGTTATGTCTAACGCAAAGTCGAGAAAGTCTCATCAGTGATGTCTCACGCAACAAAACCAACATAGAGCATTAAGAACTGATACTCACGTGAATATTAAACCTAAATCTATGTCTAGAGTTTAGACCTAACAGATATCCAAATAACATCCATATCAAATTAATGAATTTATTCATATATATAACGCCATGATCAGAATACGTACACATGATTAACCCTTTTTACATGTATTCAACTAATTTGCCAAATGTATGTGAACATAGTTCTTCATCTCTATTATCATGCATCCTCACAATACAGCTTGTGTCAAAAACGTTATCGTGGTCTTTACCGCATTGATCCTACTCAGCTACTAATTCACACAATAAAATAAAAGTGATACTAGTAAATATCAACTTGCAAGACTATGTCAATAGTCTTCTCATTGATAGATGAATATCTAATATCTAAGATCTGAAAAGGTTTTGTCAAGACCAACAAATAAGAAATCAAAGACAACATCAATATTGAATCAAAACTAGTTCACAATACATAAATTAGAAGAAATACATAAGGTATCAAAAGATTACATCCAAACCCAACAAGAGATCAAAGATCTTACCTTCTACCCCTTGGGGTTTGTGTTTCTCTCTCTAAAATATACTTGAAATGAAGAGAGATAAAGTTCTGATCCCAAAAAGTACAAGTTTTTTCTAAAAAAGCAAGAAAATTACTTAAATAGTATTTAAAAAACTGTGATGTTTGCCTAGCGAACAACCTATTCTCCCAGCGAAGTCTACTTTTGGGCACTTCAAGTGCCTTAGAAACAGTTAAATCTCCCTTGGAAAATATCTGAGTTCGTCGTACGAACACTTCTTCGCGCAGCGAACTGCTACGCTTCAACTTCGCCCAACGAACTTTGGGTCCTTTTCCTACTGCCTCTAATCTGAGATGGTTCGCTGGGGCTTCGCCAGGACCTCGCACAGCGAGCATTCACTTTCTCTTTGTTAGTGTTTGCACAACGAACTTGCTAATTCTTCCTCATTTCTTTGGCTTCCTTTTCCAATCCTTTGTGTCTTAATCATCAATGTTTTATGCCTATATTCTTCACAATAACACACACATCAAAGAATCAAAAGGTATTTGCAATATGTTTGAAGAATCACTCAAGAACAAGACATAAATTCATTAAAACATGAGAAATGAGTTGAAAAATGCCAAGAAAGATGGCTCAATTTAAGTTATATTTTGCACTTAACAAACTCTCTCTTACTAGATTTTTGCTTGTCCTTCAGCAAAGTATGCCCCTCAGGAAAACAAGAGGTGTTGCTCAAGCATTTTTTTTCTTTTGTTTTTCACATTTATATTCACATTTTCTTTTCCAATGCTTGTTTGAATTTTTTCAAAATTTTTTAGTAACCTACCACTTTCTTTTCACTCTCCCCAACTTGGTTTTAACCAAACCTCAAGTGAATACTCCTTGCTTTTATGGCAAGGAAAACAATTTAGGACAATTTTCAAAGGTTCAAGAAATTTTTTTTTAGAATCCTACACAATTCAATGATGAACTAACTTTTGATTTATGTACAAACACCAAGTTCATCACTAAATTAAGGTCTAAACTATTAAGCTCAAAGGGGTTAGCAAATTCTCTCTACTCACGGGATAAGTTACTTTTGGTTATGGTTGTGCTCAATATCAACAAATACCTTGATCATTTCTAATGCTTCCACAAAAACAAAATAATCAAAAGATTAAGCATGAATCAAACGAATTAAACAAAGTTATCAGTCATCCTAGCATATAGTAAACAATGGAGGTTTCTCACAATTTTGTGGCTTTTGGACCTAAGTGAAACAAGCATTCAAACAAGTTGCAAAATGAAACAAAAATACACATTTGCACAAAGCACAAAATTCTTAAATCATTATAACATTCTATAAAGTGGTACAATTTACCTTGCCTACATTCACATGTTCAACATCCTACCATCACCATCCAACTTGGGAGAATCTTCATTGGATACTTTAATACAAATAACAACCAATCTAGAAGAAGTTCTCATCATTCATCCCTAATCAGCACTTAAGAAAACGTAAAAGGAAACAAGTATATATACAATATAAGCAACTATACAAAGCTCAAAAATATATAAACTCTTGCAATGTGATTCAATATCTAAACACCAATCCCTGGCAACAGCGCCATTTTGGTCGGACTGCAGTAAAGTGGCAAGAAGAAAATTTTTAGATTTGGAAGGATTCTCTCCGGGATCTATATCGTCTCCACAGAGATCGGTGCGAGGGAAAGAATGTCGTTGAACGGTCTCTACATTTCTAAGCTAATGATTACAAAATGGTTGAAAGATCAAAGTACCATAAAAAAGGCAGAAAATATAAAGTAAAGACTTAAATATAAACGGAGCCTTGTTAGAATTGGATCTCATCAATTGATAACAGATGTATTCTTCTGATCATGTTATACAAAACTCAAACGTCCGTCTAATACCATCACGTATCACTCACAATAAAGGTTATGTCTAACGCAAAGTCGAGAGGCCAACCGTATTGTCTCATCGGTGATGTCTCACGCAACAAAACCAAAATAGAGCATTAAGAATTGATACTCACGTGAATGTTAAACCTAAATCTATGTCTAGAGTTTAGACCTAATAGATATTCAAATAACATCCATATCAAATTAATGATTTGATTCATATATAACGCCATGATCAAAATACGTACACATGATTAACCCGTTTTACATGTATTTAACTAATTTTCCAAATGTATGTGAACATAGTTCTTCATCTCTATTATCACTCATCCTCACAATACCGCTTGTGTCAAAAATGTTATCATGGTCTTTACCGTATTGATCTTACTCATGCTACTTATGCTATTAATCAACACAATAAATAAAAGTGATACTAGTGAATATCAACTTGAAAGACTATGTCAAAAGTTTGCTCATTGATAGATGAATATCTAAGATATAAGATTTGAAAAGGTTTTGTCAAGACCAACAAATAAGAAATCAAAGACATCATCAATATTGAATCAAAACTAGTTCACAATACATAAATTAGAAGAAATACATAAGGTATCAAAAGATTACATCCAAACTCAATAAGCGATCGAAGATCTTACCTTTTCCCCCTTAGGGTTTGTGTTTCTCTCTCTAAAATATACTTGAAATGAGGAGAGATAAAGTTCTGATCCCAAAATGTACAAGTTTTTTTTTAAAAAGCAAGAAAAGTACTTAAAATAGTATTTACAAAATATGTCATGTTCGCCTAGCGAACAACCTATTCGCCCAACGAAGTCTACTTTTGGGAACTTCAAGTTCCTCAGGAACAGTTAAACTACCCTTGGAAAATATCTGAGCTAGCCGTACGAACACTTCTTCGCACAGCGAACTGCTTCGCTTAAACTTTGCACAGTGAACTTTGGGTCCATTTCCTACTGCCTCTAATTTGAGATTGTTCACGGGGGCTTGGCCAAGACCTTGCACGGAGAGCATTCGCTTTCACTTTGCTGGTGTTTGCACAGTGAACTTGCTGATTCTTCTTCATTTCTTTGGCTTCCTTGTTCAATCCTTTATGTCTTAATCATTGATGTTTTATGCCTATATTCTGTACAATAATACACACATCAAAGAATCCAAAGGTATTTGCAATATATTTGAAGAATCACACAAGAACAAGAAATAAATTTATTAAAACATGAGAAATGAGTTGAAAATGCCAAGAAAGATGATTCAATTTAAGTCATATTTTGCACTTAATAATGCTCGACAGGTGTACTAGAAGGAGAACTGGAAAAAGAATAAACCTTAGTTCTACTTTTACAAAAGGGGAGTCCCCTAGAAGTGGCGATAGTTTTTGACTCATCAGAGTGACAAGCATGGCACTTATGTGCCGACATCCAATGTTCCCTAAGAGAAATGGGTGCGGCATATTGACAAGGAGGAATCTGGCCACCAGAAATGGAGAAATTTTGAGATGGTAGAGGTTCTTCACTGACGTATCGAGAGAAGTTTGAGGTATCGAAGAAATGCTCCTACGGTCCCAGCAACTACAAAGGAAAGAATCCAATGTGGTGGACCCAGTGGATGAGGTTTCAAAGGAAGAAAAAAACTAAGAAAGAGGTTGTTGAGTTAAGTATCAACAAACTATCTCAAAATCAAGTGAGTGATTAGGTCAAGAAACCAGTTGGGGGCAGTTGTTTTCCCCCAAGCCAGTCAAGTCAAATGGGAAGGCAAATGAGGAGGTACCATCCAAGGAATATGAGTTGGTGACTGATAATTTCAATTCAAGGTCGGAGGATGACTCCGACATCATATGCAACATGGTTTCGGTGCTTCAAAAGGAGTATGACTATATCACATAGGTGTTTGAACCAGTTGATTGTGATGAGGAGGAAAAGACGAGGCACAAACATGTATGCTACTTTGTGATGAATAATGGCTGCATCGAAGAGAAAAATGCGTTCTTTGAGAGACCAGATGAATTAATGAATAGTCACTTAAAGCCTCTTTTCATATAAACTAAGGTCGAAAACATTACAGTTAATAAGATTCTTATCGATGGAGGGGCTGCTGTTAACCCGATGCCCCACTTTTTGTTGAGAAAATAAGAAAAATATGATAATGATATGAGGCCACACAACATGGTGTTGTCTAATTATGAAGGGAAAGCGTGGCATAAGATGGGTGTTATTCTGGTCAATCTCACAGTTGGATCAATAACCCAACCTATCGTTTTTATGGTTATTGCATCGAAGGCGAGCTATAATCTACTCCTTTATTAGGAGTGGATCCATGGCGTATGAGTTGTATCTTCGTCACTCCATCAGAGGATGGCGATTCGGAGGACTGACAAAATTGTAGAGAATGTGGAGGCAGATCAAGGGTATTTTCTGGCGGAGGTAAATCATGTGGACAAAATGAACTTTGACAAAAACTTAGCTTACATTGCACCTTGCTCTCCAACTGGGTTTGCGTATATGCCTTTAGAAGAGGCATTTTATTCTCTCAAGCTTCATCTAACCCATGGGTTCATGTGGGATAGGGAAATTATGGGTGAGAGAAGTTATGATACCATCCAGGGAACTAGTTAGGGTGACGAATTCGACGACGATGTCTGAGTTCGACGCGTTAGAAAAAATTTAGGCTTATGTAGCCGAAAATAGATTAAAATCAGCCTTAGAGGTCGAAGTACCACATATTGTTGTCAATGCCAACGAGTTAGATATATTCGACATGGGCAAAGAATAAACATCAAGCCAAAACCACTCGAAGAGTTACAACCAATAGGCATAGAAAATGATGGCATAGGAAGCCAAAGGCTCGACTGCATCTATGATGATGTGCCTTTAGGCTTTGAAAAGGATCACGTCACATCAGCAACAAAGATGCAACCTCAGGATCCTTTGGAGGAAATTGACTTGGGCAAAAGAACTAATAGAAGGCTAACATATATCAGTGCTAACATCGACCCAGGTTTGATATTAGAGGTAATTAATTTACTTTGAAAATTTAAAGATTGTTTCACTTTGGATTATAATGAAAAGTCAAGTTTAAGCAGATACTTGGTGGAGTTGAAGCTGCCAATAAAGCCTGGGAAAAAGTTGGTCAAGCAAATGCCAAGACGGTTTCCACCATAGGTTGTGTTCAAAATAAAATAGGAGATCAAAAGACTCATAAAAAGCAAGTTCATAAGGACAGTAAGGTATGTCATCTGGCTTGTAAACATTGTTCTAATGATTAATAAAAATGGAACATTAAGGGTTTGCATCGACTTCAGAGATTTGAATGCAGCAACGCCAAAAGACGAATACCCAATGCCTGTCACTGAAATGTTGGTCGACTCAGCAGCGGGTTTCAATTATAATATTTATTGCAGATGAAGATGTGTCGAAGACGACTTTTGAATGTCCAGGAGCCTTAGGCACTTATGAGTGAGTTGTGATGCCATTTGGCTTGAAGAATGTTGTGGCAACTTACCTATGGGTGATGAATTTGATTTTCCATGATTATATAAAAACTTTTATGCAACTATATATATATATATATATATATATATATATATATATATATATATATATATATATATTAATGATATAGTCACTAAGTTTGCGTCGAGAAATGGTCATCTTGACCATCTTCGTTATTGCAGAAAATAATTGTTGTAGAGAAAGTAATTGATCGAGGTACATATATGATGTATGGAACCTAAATCAATAATCCATGGTCCAAGAGCATAGTTATTAACAAAATAAAAAATATTACCTTGTTGATTCGTTGATGTAGGACTAATGATTTCGAAAGAACCATCTTGATTTGAATCATAACGTGTTGAATTTTGATTAAGAGTTGAATTTTGGAGTAGAGTCACTAACTTCTCGTATTAGTCTTTATTAATAGCACTAGACTCATTTCCTTTATCACTAAGTGCAATTGAATCACCATCACAATTACGACTCTGAGTTGTAACATTGTTTGATATAACATCATATTTTTCTGCAAATGTGGAGGAAGACCATGCTTCTTATAGAAATTTTCCACTGTGTTATTCTTTTTTTCAAAATGATTATATACACGAGGCTCGGATCCATATGATTAAAAGCAGGATTTTGGAAAATATTGAACCATAATTCTTGAAATCAACTGCATTAATCAAAGCCTTGGCGTCATCACATAGGAGGAAAATACCTTGGCTCCCGTGTTAAATAACCATAGAAAATACCTTATTCCATAAAGGTGATGGATCCATAAGTAACATATGTAACTTAACCATTGCAAAGTGTTCATTTAAGTCATTAAGAAACAAATGAAGCAAAAAAGATTGTGATTGCTACGAGCACTCCTCATAGCTTCACAAAAATAGTTGAAGCTGAAATTGGAAGGTATATCTCTAAGTTTTCCTAATGGATTTTTAAACGAGAGAAAAAACCACTGACTGGTCGTGAATCTTGTCGGAGGGAATAAATTTCTAGTTGTAATTCGGATATCCGAATCAAATCACCTGTGAATATCGCTCCTTCAAATCATCACATACATCTAGTGTACTCTCTATGAAGATAATAGATCGATCAAAAATTGATTCCGAAATTGAATTCACTAACCATTCATGCCAAAAACATGTTACACCTACTTCAGACTCGCCTAGTATGATCAAATGAATCAGAATGTGTGTTGATTATGCCATCTATGAATTCGAGTTTCATCTTCCTTCAAAGTGCTCGGTTAATAGACCGCGCCCAACAATCTTTATTAGAACCCATGAGCATCAGAGTAACGGTGACTGGTGAAGGTTCATCACTAGGATGAACTTAAAACAAACTAGATTGATCTAGAATTGAATCTGTTGGAGCTGTAAAAGGAGGCATGATAATGATGAGAAGTTAGATTGTAGCGAAAATGGATCGAATAATGGTTGGTATACTATGTTAAAAACTTTAAATCAATGAAGTTAAAGCTAATTCTACAGCGGAACATAGACATGTCCACTCCGTAAAATCCAGAAAAAATGGGGCAAAACAAGAAATCACTACAACAAAAATTAACTTAGGCAACAACGAAAAAACCGTGCCTAAATATACAAAAACTGTACCCTAAAGCTTTAGGCTACGATTTCTTAGACGTGGAATATATGTCCGTTGCCTAATCCAATAGCCTACGATTTTTAATACTTTCTCCCACAAATGATAAAATCTGTTGCCTAAATATGTAAAAAGGCCACGGATTTTGAACTATTAAGCTACACACGTATAACCGTTGCCTATTCAACTGACCACGGTTTATTTGGCCAATTTTATTTCACGGTTTTAGACAGACCACACTTGTAAAACGTTGCCTAAATATCAAATTTATCAAAAAAAATTATTTTTAAATTAATATAAAAATAATAGTAATATTTATTTTTTCTATTTACTTCAAAGAATTCCACCACTATAAACATTATAAGTATGTAACATTAACAAATATATTTAAAGCTAAATATCCAACAAATCAAATCTGATTAAATTATATTTTCCTAAACTTCCTTGTATTTTCATATAGTGCATTCCTTCAAAATATCATTTCTTTCTTCTTCCATTTTTTATTAAAATTAAGTCGCATGCCCTACAAATCAAACACACATAATGTTAAAATTAAAATAATATTATAAAATAAGAATCTAAAAAAATGTTTTAAACATATAAGTGAAAGAAATTAAGTTTATGACAATCATGCGATTTACTATTTAAAAATACTCTTTCAAATTATTTATCACACATGAGATAAGTTTATGAGATTTATGAGAAAGTCCTACAACACATGAGATAAAGACACAAATACACTCATAGAATCTATTGCAACCAAATAAAATGAAAAAGAGAAAACTCTGCAACACACAGGAAATAAATAACTACTCAAAAAATTGAAAGATATAATAATTTCACTCCATAATTGAATTGTTTATAATTATTAAGAATTTTATGTAATCAAAGACCATAAAAATAAATTAAAATATAAAACTTACACAATTTATTGTCTTTAAAACAAAGTTTGAAAACATAAACAATCTTTTAATCCACTTTTTTATGCCAATTAGAGTTTCCAAATAATTTTCATCCAAAACGTAGAGCACAACCTATCATATGACAGAACAATACAAACAATATATGGAGAAGCAGTTTGCACAAATCTTTAGATGCAGAAGGACACCAATTCACAATTATATCGTTAAATTACAATTAAAAAAAGTATCTAACTTTGCATAAGAAAAACTAGAATTAGGACATATTCAGGCACAACATATCATGTTATAATTTATAAAATAATCCAAATATTTAAAATAAACTCTTTCAGTATCTTCGTTTCTAATTAATCAGTTTTTCAATGACAACCTATAATCAAATCATAATAAAATCTCTATAAATTAATGAAAGAGGACAAAAATATTTATAAAACTTGATTTAAAAAATACCTTCTCCACAATGAGATTTCCCAATAGTGATGGGAAAAACTTTAGTGACCTTTTTTACGTTCATGAAGGAAAAGATGATCTTGATTTTATAGATCTATTCATGAGAATCATCTAAACTAGACTTTGTGAATTTGGAAGAAACGACATTTTTGTTTTCTCAGAGTATAAAATGCGTGAAGAGAGAACTAGCTAGGGTGGTGCAGTAGATGAGAGATACATGAAATCGTTGATTTGTTTTGCAAGGTGAGATAGTTGGATATGGGTTGTGTTTTTAGGTCAAAATAATAGGCCCAATCCATCTCATTTTTAATTTAGTAAACTTTTATTTTTATTTTTATAACCTATAAAAAAATATTTATCATGAAAAGATATGAATTTCATTTTTATTGCAAAAAATCGTTAATTTCTCATTTAATTTTTATAAGATGAAGTTTTTAATATTTTGTAAATTTATGAAAAGATATTACAAACACTATTAATAAAATTTATCAATTTCATAATAAATTGTTATTTAATTATTTTAATGATAGATTGTAAAAGGGTCTATTCTCATTATAAAATTGTGGCCACATTTCTATTTTTTTCAATTTTTTATTTTAAAATAATTTTTTAATATGAATTAATAAATTTTTAAATTATTTTGAAATAAAAGTTATCATAAAGAAAACTTATATGATATGCAACATTATACATTGTGCTTTTTCATAATATGATTAGTGTGGCCATTCAAATTTGTTTTAATTAATCAATATTTTATTTTTATTTAATCAACATTTTGATATTTATTAAAGTTGATTTTTCATACCATCAATTAATCACATATAATAATTTTATAATTTTATGATTGTTTAATTTTTCATAAAATAATAATAAAATATTAATAACATATAATAATTTTTCACAAATAATAATTTTATAATTTGATAATTTTAATAAAATATTAATATTTATTTTAAAGTCATATATCCCTTTCATAAAAAATAATATTATTCATTAAGTTTTTTAGCAATTTTTTAAAATAAATAATTTTTTGAACGTCCTTTTAATAATATGTCATAAATGAAATTTTAATTTAAGAGAGAATAATAAAAGTACAATGCTATAAAACTGTGCTCTTTCATTTTAGGCAACAGTTCGCTGCTGTTGCTTTTGTGTAAGAATAGGCCGCGGAACAAAAACATAGTCTATAGATAATAGACGACGGTTATTTTATGTTTACACTTACAAAATCGCCCTCTATAGTGAATAGGCTACGGTTTTTTTGGTAATGAACAATGAAAAATAAATAACAACATTTATAAACCGTTGCCTATATTACTTTTGGCAACAGTTTTATAACCGTTGGCTATACTTTCATCGTGCAAAGTAAAAAATGCTATTGTGAATATTGTTGAAGGTGTGGACATAACTTGTCCCACCTCACCAAAAAATAAGTACGGGGTGGAACAAACCCGCAAGCACTACACCTTTTTAACACCTAAAAATTACAAAATTTTATGTTAATATCTCGTTCCTACAAAAGCCTATAAAAAATAGGGTGTTATAGAACAGATATATTAGATGGTGCAAGCATAAAATGAATATATGGTGGACCAAACACTTTTGTCATTTCTAACTAATTCTTAATTAGAAAGAAAACAGATTGATATTCAACTATATATTTACTTATAAAGAATGAGAGTGAATGACCATTATCTCTATATACAACTTGATGGCGATCTACACTATCTATTTAGCATGGACCATCAAGCATATAAAGACTGCTCTAAATATGCTAACCGAATTACAGATGTGAAAATATGTCATATCAAGAAAAATAGTTGGCATAACTAGGGTTAACTTTGATAGCAAGTAATCTTTATCATTATTTTAAGACAAAATATCATTTTTGGTCCCTTAACTATATCTCGGAATTTATTTTTGTCCCTTCACTTTAAAAAGGTTCATATTAGTCTCATAACTCTTCAAAACGTTTCATATTAGTCATTTTTATCGTATTAGTCAATATGGACCTTTTTAAAGGTAAGGGAGCAAAATAAACCCCGAAATATAGTTAGGGACAAAAAAAATATTTTGCCTTATTTCAATCATTGCTTTCATGTTTTAATAAATAAATATCATAAATCTTGACTCAATGTACTAAATTAAAATATTTTTATCTTGTTTGATTATTATATTTATTTAGTTGTCTGAGAATTATTACTTATGAAATCTTAAGATAGTGTCTATTACTGTCAAAGTGCATGTGTTTAAAAATATGAGAGATCTATTTATTTAATAAACATTTTGAGTCAGTTTATCCAATAGTAGTATTGAATTTCATCAAAATAATAATAAAATCTATCAAATATCTTTTAGATTATCGAATCATATTTTAGATGTTGAATTGTAAGTGTAATATTTATGTTGAGAGTCTCCCATATTATATGACATGTGGGCTAAAATACTTATAATTAAGGGGATCGAATACCTCAAATTAAAATGTTAATTATTTTTTAGAGTTAAGTTGTGCTAAATCTAATTTTATAAGTAGCTACCCTCAATTGAATACACATAGATCCAGTCTTGATTGAATAACATAATATGATATTTACACTAGGGTTTATAATAAATTTTCTATATTTTGCTCGTGATCATATCTCTTTTTATTTTATTTTAAAGAAATCATATTTTAATTTGTAATTTGTTTTATTCTTTTTGTATACTCAATAGACTTAGAACACTCATTATTTTAAGCATTTTGTTGACTTGATCTATACCAACTAGACTCCTGTTAAGGGATCGGTAACTACTTCTCTAGTTTTTTTGAATTGTCCTCTGTCAATCTTTGATAGATATTTTGGTGTTGACTTTATTTGCTTGTCGTTGGGAAATCTTGATGTTATCTTGTAAATGAACTGGTTGAAGTTCAATAATGTGCATATCAACTGTTATAACAAATTGGTGCGGTTTTTTGCTCCCGAGGAAGAGGAAGAAGCGGTTTTTCTGTATGCTAGAGAGTTGAAGGAGCTTTTGGAAGAGGAAGCTCAGGTGCTTGCGTTGTTTGTGTCCTTATCTGTGGAAACTCAAGCTGTGATTGATGAACTGCAGGTGGTGCGTGAATTTCCATATGTGTTTCCAGATGATATTTCAGATGTAGCGCGAGAGAAAGAGGTGGAGTTTGCTATTGATCTCGTCCCTGGTACCGGACCTGATTCTATGGCACCCTACAGGATGTCAGCATCAAAGTTAGCAGAGTTGAAAATGTAATTAGAAGAGTTGCTGGAAAAGAGATTTGTGAGACCTAGTGTGTCGCCATGGGGAGCTCCGGTGTTGTTGGTAAAGAAAAAAGATGGCAGTATGAGGTTGTGTGTGGACTACCGACAGTTGAATAAAGTAACAATTAAGAACAAGTATCCGCTTTCGAGAATAGATAACTTGATGGATCAGTTGGTGGGTGCACGTGTGTTTAGTAAAATTGACTTGAGGTCGGGTTATCATCAGATTCAATTGAAAGATGAAGATATTCAGAAGACGACTTTCAGGACATGGTATGGACACACTACAACAAAAGTAAGTTATAACATCGCACCTTAGACAGCGCTTTAATACAAAAGCGCTGCTATAAGTTAAAAACAAGGAATCTATTCATTTAAAAAAATAAAAGCGCAAAAAATATAAGACCTTAGACAGCGCTTTGTTCAAAAGCGCTTTATAAGGTCTTATAAATTTTAAAAAAAGAATTTAATGGAAAATATTAGACAGCGCTTTAGTTAAAAGCGCTTTCTAAGATCTTATAAATTTAAAAAAATATAAGACCTTAGACAGCGCTTCCGTAAAAAGCGCTTTCTAAAGTTTTATTAATTTTAAAAAAAAATTAAAGGAAAATATTAGACAGCGTTTTCATTAAAAGCGCTGTCTAAGGTCTTAAAAATTAAAAAAAAAAAAAATCAAAAGCGCTGTCTAAGGCCAACCTTAGAAACCGCTTTGAAAAGTGCTGTCTAAGATCAACCTTAGAAAGCGCTTTTATGACAAGCGATGTCTAAGGTCTAATTAAATTAAAATATATGAATAGTCAGTATTCATTTTCATATTTCCGCTCTTTCTTCTCCCCTGCTAGCGAACAGAGCTCAAAACCCTTGCGAACGAAAAACCTTCACCGTCAACCGTCCTCCACCGTGCCGTCGTTCGTTGTTGCCGTCGTTGCATTGTCGTCCGTCCGTTTCTGCTCACTGTCGTCGTTTTCGTTTCTGCTCATTGCCGTAGTCGTTCGTTTCTCTTTCTGCTCTTTGATACATTTCGTTCTTGCATTGCCGTTGTTACCGTCGTTAAAGGTACGTCGTTGTTGTGAAGAATAGGGTTTTGTTGCTTTACATTGTTGTTGTAGGGTTTTGTTGCTTTACAATGTTGTAGTGAATGATTATGTTTGATGAGTTTTGTTAATGAAGTTATGTTAGACTGTTTTATTAATGAAGTTTTGTAGTGAATGAGTATGTTTGAAGTTTTGTTAATGAACTTTTGTAGTGAATGAGTATGTTTGATGAAATCTTCTAAAAAACTCTAAAAAACTCTTAAAATTGATGGAGTTTTGTTAAAATTGATGGAAATAGTTTAGTTTAGTTTTATTTTTTCCACCTCTTAAATCTTCTAAAAAACTCTTAAAATTGATGGAAATGTCCTCTGAATTTTAGAATTCAAAGCTTGTTTTTGAAGCCTCAAAATTCTAGAATTTGAGATGGTTGAGTTAATAAACAAATATAATGAACATAAACATTTCACTAAAACATAAGAAATTCAACCAGTTACATATCAAACACTGTCAAACTTGTTCATTTCTTGATTAATATGGTTGAATTAATGTTATTTTGTTGACCTTAATAAATAGGAAAACCATGGATAAAAATGGATGGATGCCGATCAATCGTCCAAAGAGTATGAGAATGGGGTATTGGATTTCGTTAAGTTTGTTATTCAACACGCTGACGCTGAAGAGCTCAATAGAATAAAATGTCCTTGCTTGGATTGTTGTTATGTGGGTAGGGTTGACGCAGATGGATTGAAATCGCATTTACTGATGAATGGAATTGATCGAAGTTATAAGTGTTGGATACATCATGGGGAGAAAATTAACGAGAATGTTGAACCGACGGGGAAAATTAATACGACCTATGCTTCAGATGACAAAGACACGGAAACATACGATTGTGATCGAGTCGAAGAGATTGCAGAAGCAGTTGTAGAAGATCTTCATGATTGTCCCAAAATGTTTGAGAGGTTGGTAAGCGATGCAGAGAAACCGCTCTATCAAGGTTGCACTAAATTCACAAGACTGTCTGCGGTATTGAAGTTGTACAACTTAAAGGCGGGCAATGGATGGTCGGATAAAAGTTTCACAGAGTTGTTGGCCCTTTTGAGAGAAATGCTACCGGAGGATAATGTTCTTCCCAATCGAACCTATGAGGCCAAAAAAATGTTGTGTTCTATTGGCATGAGCTATGATAAGATACATGCTTGTCCAAACGATTGCGTTTTGTTTCGAAACGAATATGCATCGTTAACTGAGTGCCCTAAATGCGGTTTGTCTCGATATAAGAAAAAATTGTCTCCAGCCAAGGTCTTATGGTATTTTCCTATAATACCGAGATTTAGGCGCTTGTTTCGTAGTGAAACCGATGCAAGACACCTGACTTGGCATGCAGATGAAAGAATTATTGATGGAAAGTTGCGACATCCGGCTGATTCACCACAGTGGTCGAAAATTGATAATGATTATCCTAACTTTGGAGAAGAAGCAAGAAACCTTCGCTTGGCATTATCTACTGATGGAATGAACCCGCATGGTCTTCAAAGTATCTCACATACCACATGGCCTGTGATTCTTATGATTTATAACCTACCTCCGTCGCTATGCATGAAGCGTAAGTACATGATGTTATCTATGTTAATCTCTGGACCTAAACAACCAGGGAATGACATAGACGTATACTTGACACCTTTGATCGAAGATTTAAAGATATTGTGGGAGAACGGTGTGGAGGTTTATGATGGATATAGGAAAGAAAGTTTCAATTTGAGGGCGATGTTGTTTGGCACAATTAATGATTTTCCAGCTTACGGGAATCTATCAGGGTACAGCATAAAAGGTGAAAAAGCGTGTCCTATTTGTGAAGATAAAACAGTTTCGAAGCGATTGGAGTTTGGTCATAAGAATGTCTTTCTCGGTCATCGTAGATTCTTAAATGCCAAACATAACTACCGTGGGTGGAGACAAGAATTCAATGGAGACATCGAACAAGGTAGAGCTCCACCTATGTTGTCAGGTGACCAAGTTTTTAAAAAGGTGAAAGATATGCGTACTGAGTTTGGCAAACCTTTTGCACATAAGGTTGTCAAAGGTGGGTGGAAAAAGAGGTCGATATTTTTTGAATTGCCATATTGGAAGTCTTTGTATGTGAGACATTTTCTCGATGTTATGCATATTGAGAAAAATGTATTTGAAAGTGTTATTGGTACGTTACTCAATATAAAAGGAAAGATTAAGGATGGCCTTAAAGCAAGAAAAAACTTGGAAGCGATGGGGATTAGACCTGAATTAGCACCCGTGAAGAAAGGAAGACGAACATATCTACCACCTGCTGCTTTTACTCTGTCTAGAAAGGAGAAGAAAATATTGTGTAAGTTTCTGAGTGGAGTTAAAGTTCCAGAAGGATACTCTTCAGATGTCGGAAGACTTGTGTCTATGAAAGACCTCACGTTGAAGAGTTTAAAGACACACGACTGCCATGTTATAATGGAACACTTTCTACCAATAGGTATACGTTCTATTTTGCCAGTGAAAGTAAGAAGCGCCATAACTAATTTGTGTTTTTTCTTTAGGTCAATTTGTAGTAAGGTAATCGATCCCGATATCTAACCAACACTACAAAAAGAGATAGTTATTACCTTGTGTGAGCTTGAAATGTATTTTCCTCCCTCTTTTTTTGACATAATGGTACATCTAGTTGTTCATCTTGCGAAAGAGACACAGTTGTGTGGACCAGCTTATATGAGATGGATGTACCCTGCTGAACGTTATATGAAAATATTAAAAGGGTACGTGAAAAGCCGAAGTCGACCAGAGGGGTGTATTGTTGAACGATACATTGTTGAAGAAGCAGTTGAGTTTTGTACTGAATATTTGTCCAATGTTCAGTCGATTGGACTCCCCAAAGCTCATATTATTGAAAAAAAGGATGGTAAAAAATTAATTGGAAATAAAATTGTGACAGTATCAAGGGATGAACGGGATCAAGTGCATTTGTATGTTCTGCACAATGATAATGAGGTTGAGCCATATGTTGAGATGCACAAGGATGTACTCCGAAGGTTAAATCAGAACAGAAATGAAAATTGGATAGTACGAGAGCACAATCAAAGTTTCATACAATGGTTAAAGGATCATATTTATTCGAAGCGCTCTTCAGATCCTGCTTCAGTAACAGAAAGGTTGAGATGCTTGGCATATGGTCCAAGTTTGCATGTGTATTCTCATAGCGCATACGCAATTAATGGATACACATTTTATACCAAAGACCAAGACGATAAAAGTACTATGCAAAATAGTGGTGTCACCGTCCTAGCTGAAGCAATGCACATATCAAGTATGAAGGACTTAAACCCCAAATATGCAAATCTGTCATATTTTGGAGTTATTGAGCACATTTGGGTGTTTGATTACGAGAAGTTTCAGATTCCAATCTTTGGTTGCAAGTGGGTAAATAGTAGTGGCATACGAATGGATAAGTCTGGATTTTTGCAAGTGGATCTTAATAGGATGGGGTACAAAGATGAGCCTTTTATTCTAGCATCTCAAGCTAGACAAGTGTTCTATGTCACTGACCTGACGAGTACGAAATGGTCTATAGTGCTTCTATCTAACAAAGTGGTTGATGATAGCGGTGTAGATCAATGTGATATTGATGTTGAGAATGAGTCATGCATTAGACGGAATGAGTTGAATAGAAATGATCAAGATGAGGATCTTATAGCGGATGAGTCATATATCAGAAATGACCATAACGAGGGAATTTGGATCCATTCATCCGTCCGCATTGCTAAGACACAAGTAATTCATATTCCAACTAAGAAAAGAAAGAGATGTTAGTGAAAGAGGTAAAATTTGTTATATACTTGATTTCTTTATTATATTTGTTATATATTATGTCATATTTGTTATATATTAGTGAAAGAGCATTTTATTTTCATTTTTTACATGGTAATGTTATTTAGACTCCAACAAGATCCAAAACCACAGCGGAGAGTCAACCCCATTATTACATGGAATTATGTGAAGGTATATTAATTATCACATGTTTTATTATATTAGTGATACTACTTGATAAAACTTAGGATTTATCCATATTTTCTTTTCATTTGTAGTGTCCTCGGCAACGCAATCAAATAGATTGCGGCTATTTCATGTTGAGGTTTATTGTAACGCCCCAGTTTTTGTCAGTTTTATTTAATCGAGTTTATTTGATTATTTTATTATTATATTATTTTATTCTTGACTTTTATTTGGCAATATAGTATTTTTCATCGTTGTTTATGTTTTATCGCATTTTGAGAGCGTTTGCGAGATATTTGAGCGTAGGGGTATTTTGGTCTTTTGCTTGGGTAAGTTTTATGTTTTATAAAAATAGAAAGAAAGAGAGAAAATTAGAAAGAAGGAAAAAGAGAAGAGAGAAAGGAGGAGAAGGGAGAAAGAGAAAAGAGGAAAATCGCGGGAACTCCGTTTCGAGCGCGATTAATCGGGTAAGGGTGAGAAGTTTCAATTATATCTTGCTTGTGTATGTATATGTGTATGTTTTCTTGATGGTTTTGGGTATTTTCTTATAGTTTTCCGTTTAGGTCGAATTGTAGGAAATCGATAGAAATCGATGTTTTCACGGATGAATTTCGAAATAAATTGCGTAGTTTAGTCGAGTGAAGTGAGGCCGACGTTATAGAAACTCGTTTCGTTAAAATCGGTTGATATTTGAAAATTTGGCGTTTTTAGGTTCCGGAATAGTGTTTTTCAAAAGTCGCGGAATCGCGTAATTTTTTATTCTAATACGTCCGTATACATTTATGGAGGATTATCATGTATTTTGTTTGAAGAAAATAATTGAATCGGTCGGGTTTCGGGCGAAAACGCCCCAAAAATCACTGCTGAACCAGAACTGGTGTATTTTCACGCAGTCGTACGGACACGACTGCTAGTGTGAAAATTCTGGTTTCGTGCGATTTTCGGAAATTCATATCTCTCGAACCGTAAGTCGGTTTTGATCCCCGTTCGAAGCGTTGGGAAGCTAACGAGATGTTTTTTCTAGGAAAAATAGTTTTGAGGTCTGAATCCTCCCCAATCGGTACAGTTTTTACGAACCGTTTCGTAGTGTCGGGCGTCCGGTTTATGTTTTGCGTTATTTGGAAATATTCGTAACTTATTCGTCGTTTATCGGATTTAAGAGTTCTTTATATCGAATCGAAGGTCTTTAGGAGTACTTTTTAGTGATGATGAAAAATATTATTTTTGGCCGACTTTTCCGAGAAAACGAATTATGGACTTTTGTGTTATTTTTCAATATTGTGGGTTATGCTTTGGTAAGTGATTGTATGACTTGTGTGATGATTCTTTGATGATAATTGGTTGTTGTGGAATACTTTGTTGATGGTTTGTGGCTTTATGACAATAATTGTGTTGATGTGAATATATATGATAAGTATTGGTGATGATGGTTTGTGGTGTTATGGAGGAATAAATGTGTGTTTTGGGTTTTGATTTCAATGTGCGATAATGACGTGTTGTGAGTAGCATTTGATATGTGAATTCCTTGTGGAAGTGATTGTGATTGCATAATTGTTGTGGTTTGTGGTTTGTAATGAAAATGCATGTGGTGACATGTTGTGAAATGAATATGCACGTGATATTGTTGTGATGATGATTTGTGGCCTTACGGCAAGAAAATGCGATACGTGGTAATTGTTGATTTATGCATGATTATGGATGTGTATGTGGGTGCAATGTGAATGTCATGAGTCATTGTATGCCAAACATCATAATATGCATTGTTGAAACGTCCTGAGTGACGGAATGATTCCAGAGGGAATTTTCTATAACACCGTGTGCCTCCAAAATATGAGGCGTTGCCTGAGGACTGAAAGCGGTGGTTATAGACGATTGTGCGCCCTGAAATAGTGGACTATAGCAATCGGATTGTGCGCCCTGAAATAGTGGTAGAAAGCAATCCATAAACGTCGTTCGCCCTGAAATAGTGGTTTATAGCGACGGGGAACATCGTAGGCCCGACGGGGAGTTACTCTATGTAACGAGCGATGATTCCAAGAGTTCCTGGGGGACTAATGTATCACCAATTGAGTCGGTACCGCATTTGCATCTATATAGAGTCGTTGGTCGATCTCTATGGTATGCATTGATCATTTTTTGTATATTTGCATTGATGAATGATTATGGAAAAGTATGCTTTGTGGAAGTATGGAATTAATGGAATATGCATGATTATATGCTTGGTTTCGTATAGATATATACATTGTGATGTATATGAGTGAGTTGTGATGAATTGTGGTGTGAATTGTGAAGGGATGTGTTATGTGTGGAAAATCATGATTCGATTTATTATGTGTGATATATTATGTATTGGTGTCATGCTATATGTGTTAGTATGTGATGT
This sequence comes from Lathyrus tuberosus, assembly GCA_022829125.1. NCBI lineage: Eukaryota > Viridiplantae > Streptophyta > Magnoliopsida > Fabales > Fabaceae > Lathyrus > Lathyrus tuberosus. The sequence continues at coordinate 11,004,030 of JALAZF010000115.1, forward strand.
ATGCGGTGAGAAATATTACATATGTGAATTATCTGTGTTGTGGCATATTATTATGCAATCTTGTTATAGTTGTTATTTCTCACCCTTCTGCTGGAATATGCTTTTTATGGCATAGTGCAGATTGTCAGCTTTAGAGGCGTGGAGGATTTTGTGAAGATTAGTCCTCCGTTCCGTTGTCGGTCTTGGTGTCTGCTCTGATACGTAGCACGGGAGTCGGGGAACGTTTATTATATGTATATTTTTGTTGAATATATTAAATATTATTTTGTATTTATATTTTGATGTTCTAAAACCATTTATTTGTAAAACAAGTCGGTTATGGATCTTTCCGCTTTATTCCATAATTGACCATCCTTTTGTAAGGAAAAGTTTCTCTTTGTGTTATGTATCAAAAGTGTTGAGCAGGGATTGTATTTTATTTCTTTAAATGTGGCATCCCTGTTTCTGTCGGAAAAATAAATTTTTAGTTACTCTGATATCTTTTATGTGTTATTTATTCGCGATGGGAATTGGGGTGTTACATTAAGTGGTATCAGAGCTGGTCGGTCTGTCCGGCCAAGTTGTTGAGTCAGTTGGTGTGACAGTTGAATATTGTCATTGTTGTTTGTCCCTTAGTACGTGATATGTGTGTGGAGCACTGTCGGTACTTTCTGGTTTTTCTAATCCTTTGTTTTCAGGATTGAGTTTGAGATAAGTGGGGGAGAAGCTGGTACTTCTCCATGTTGTTTCAGGTGTGGAGCGTTGGCTCAGTGTACCGTTGGTTGCAAGATTGTAAGTGTTGTTTGGACAGTGTTGTTTCCGATTCTGGAGGGAATGCGGAGGTAAGGTTTATGTCAACTAAGGATTTGTGCTTTAGGTAGTTTTGTGCACAGGATGCAAGAAATGCTATTATAGTTTGGTAAAGACGGTTTATGCCACATCATGATTGTCGGCTTCTATTGACAAATTGAGGAACTGATCACCCTTAATCTCTTGTTGATAGCGGACGGGAATTATGTTGGATGGAATAAATGTGTCTTTCCGGCTTTGATATTGTGTGAATTGAGTGTTTGGAATTTAAGGAAACAATTACAGATTATTTTGACGAGTCGATGAAGATGCTAATATCGGAAAATGAAATGGATTAGAGGTTTTGGTATGTTGGTCCAGTTGGGAAGTCATTGGGAGAGAACGATTGGGTATCGTTAATGGTTGTTCTCAGAGAGTAAAGTGTGAACTCAAATTTGACGAAGGTAAGGATTTAAGGTCTGGATATGCTAAATAAGTAGAAGAACTTTTAGGAGGTGAAACTCAGATTGAAAGAGCAGTTGAAGGATTTGCTGGAAAAAGGGATTTGTGAAACCAAGTGTGTTGTCTTAGAGAGCCCCAGTATTGATAGTAATACAAGGAACTGATGATTGAATGGAATAACAAGTATGATGGAGATGATGGTATTGGTATTGAGACTATGAAAAGTAAAACTTAGAGTTCTGGTGAGGTTTGGAGTCTTTGGAGTTTTAGAGAAATAATGGGAAATGTTGAGAGAACCCCTAAGTGTGGATGTAATATTTAAGAGTTATTATTGGTTGGTTATTGCTACATGTTGGAATTTATGGAATTTGGACTGTTAAGCGAAGAAAGTATGTATGGATTGCTAATAGTGGAATAAGGTAACGATTGAGAATAAGTGACCACTTTCATGAACAGATAACTGGAATGGTTTGGTTGAGTTTGAGTGGAATTGCAATTGTTTGGAACGTTTGATAAGGATATTGAATTGTGTGAGTGAAGGCTTTGATCGATTTGATGTGACTTGTTATGTTGTTACCATCGGAATAGGCTGTTAATTACTCGGTTAAGCTTGTGTGTGAGTAACCAGTTTCCAGTGGAAAGTTTTGCAAGAGCTTTAAGAATTTTTATCTTTTGGAGTTTGGTTGGACATTACAATGTGCAGTGATGTTGTTCGGTGATAGTAATGCGTCTGTAATGTTTGTGGAGTAGAGGAATCGTATCTTTCATATTTATTTGGATAAGTTCGTATTGGTTTTGATTGAGGATATTCGGATCTGTTATAAACCCAGAGGAAGAACATATAGAGTGTTTGAGATTTGAATCACAAGTATTAAAAAGAGGCGAAGTTTTATGCTAAGCTATCCGAGTAAGAATTTTGGTTGAAAAGGTTAGTTTTCTTGGATATGTTATTTCTGAGGATGATATTTGTTGTGGATTCATCGGAATTAGATGCAGTTCTACAATGAGAGGTTCCGAAGTCGGTTAAGGAGATTAGAAACTTTTGGGCTCAGTTGGTTGTTACGGTAGGGTATGGAAGACTTTACTAAGTTTGTACTTCTGTTATTTCAGTTGGCTTGCAAAGGATTAGTCGTTTGTTTTGGATGTTCGTTGTGAGTTAGTTTTGGGTGAGTTGAAGTAGAAATGGTCTACGGCTTCAGTTTTGATTCGGGGTAATCCTAATAAACCGTTGGTGAGGTATTGGGGTGCGTCTTTGATGAGTTTAGTCAGTGTGTTAATGCAAGAGGGTAAAGTCGTGGTTTATGCTTTACGACAATTGAGGATTCATAAAAGGATCTATACTATTCTGGATTTGGAATTAGTCGCGGTTGTATTGTGTTGGAAAATTTGGAGGTATTATTTTTATGGTTCTCGGCTCGAAGTGTTTGGTAATCGCAAGAGTTTAGAGTACTTGGTTGGTTGAAGGAATATGGTATGAGACAGAGAGGATGGTTGGAATTTGTGATGAGTTATGACTTTAGTTGGAATTATCCCATTGGTGAAGTTAATGTCGCGCCTGATGAGTTAGGTCGAAAGTTGTTATGCATGTCTATTCAGATGGATGAGAATTATTTGAGCAGTTCAGAGACTGGTGTCTGGTGTGTGAGATAACACAGTAGAGTGCGAGGTTGGGTATATTAAAGGCGAACAATGATTTTTGGTGATTATGAGAAAGAGTTAGACTTTGGACGTGAAATTGATAGTTTTGATGGTTACGAGTAATCAGAGTGCGCATCGGAAGCCTGATGTGGCACATTTCGTTTATGCGTGTGTGACTTGATAGAGTTCAAAGGTTGAACAGTGGGAAACGGTAGGAATGATGAGACCGTGGGATGTTCTATAATAGAAGTGATAAGTGGAAGGTTTCAATATTAATCAGGTACTAATATGTAGTCGGGTGTTTTGGTTATATGTTCGATTGGTGAATCGTAGCATTGTTGTAGTATGGTTGTGTGACAAGGATGTTGGTGTTCTGGTTTTGTTGATGTTGTTGAGACCTTGTGGTGTCGTGGAATTTTATGTTCTTGTTTGTGTTGTTGCCTCGTTTCCATGGTGATGGTTCGAGTGTGTGTAGCTAATTCCTATGATTGGGAATTAGGGGAGTGTTACCTAAGGTGAGGGTAACGATCCTGTTGTGTTTTGGGTTCAAGAGTGAACCTGTGAGTTGTGTTTTGTGTATTCTTTGGGTTGTGAGTTGGTCGTCAAGTGCATTGTATGGGCTTTGCATCTTGTCGTTGTTGTGTCGTTATTGTATTTGTGGTTAGCAAGGTGTTTGCCCGTGGTGTTATTCGTGGTGTGCCTTTTGTTGGCAGGTTGGTTTGTTCGTCGGATGTGGGAGTCGTGTCCGGAGTTGTTCGTCTCGGTTATTTTCGAGGACGAAAATTTCTAAGTGGGGGAGAGTTGTAACGCCCCAGTTTTTGTCAGTTTTATTTAATCGAGTTTATTTGATTATTTTATTATTATATTATTTTATTCTTGACTTTTATTTGGCAATATAGTATTTTTCATCGTTGTTTATGTTTTATCGCATTTTGAGAGCGTTTGCGAGATATTTGAGCGTAGGGGTATTTTGGTCTTTTGCTTGGGTAAGTTTTATGTTTTATAAAAATAGAAAGAAAGAGAGAAAATTAGAAAGAAGGAAAAAGAGAAGAGAGAAAGGAGGAGAAGGGAGAAAGAGAAAAGAGGAAAATCGCGGGAACTCCGTTTCGAGCGCGATTAATCGGGTAAGGGTGAGAAGTTTCAATTATATCTTGCTTGTGTATGTATATGTGTATGTTTTCTTGATGGTTTTGGGTATTTTCTTATAGTTTTCCGTTTAGGTCGAATTGTAGGAAATCGATAGAAATCGATGTTTTCACGGATGAATTTCGAAATAAATTGCGTAGTTTAGTCGAGTGAAGTGAGGCCGACGTTATAGAAACTCGTTTCGTTAAAATCGGTTGATATTTGAAAATTTGGCGTTTTTAGGTTCCGGAATAGTGTTTTTCAAAAGTCGCGGAATCGCGTAATTTTTTATTCTAATACGTCCGTATACATTTATGGAGGATTATCATGTATTTTGTTTGAAGAAAATAATTGAATCGGTCGGGTTTCGGGCGAAAACGCCCCAAAAATCACTGCTGAACCAGAACTGGTGTATTTTCACGCAGTCGTACGGACACGACTGCTAGTGTGAAAATTCTGGTTTCGTGCGATTTTCGGAAATTCATATCTCTCGAACCGTAAGTCGGTTTTGATCCCCGTTCGAAGCGTTGGGAAGCTAACGAGATGTTTTTTCTAGGAAAAATAGTTTTGAGGTCTGAATCCTCCCCAATCGGTACAGTTTTTACGAACCGTTTCGTAGTGTCGGGCGTCCGGTTTATGTTTTGCGTTATTTGGAAATATTCGTAACTTATTCGTCGTTTATCGGATTTAAGAGTTCTTTATATCGAATCGAAGGTCTTTAGGAGTACTTTTTAGTGATGATGAAAAATATTATTTTTGGCCGACTTTTCCGAGAAAACGAATTATGGACTTTTGTGTTATTTTTCAATATTGTGGGTTATGCTTTGGTAAGTGATTGTATGACTTGTGTGATGATTCTTTGATGATAATTGGTTGTTGTGGAATACTTTGTTGATGGTTTGTGGCTTTATGACAATAATTGTGTTGATGTGAATATATATGATAAGTATTGGTGATGATGGTTTGTGGTGTTATGGAGGAATAAATGTGTGTTTTGGGTTTTGATTTCAATGTGCGATAATGATGTGTTGTGAGTAGCATTTGATATGTGAATTCCTTGTGGAAGTGATTGTGATTGCATAATTGTTGTGGTTTGTGGTTTGTAATGAAAATGCATGTGGTGACATGTTGTGAAATGAATATGCACGTGATATTGTTGTGATGATGATTTGTGGCCTTACGGCAAGAAAATGCGATACGTGGTAATTGTTGATTTATGCATGATTATGGATGTGTATGTGGGTGCAATGTGAATGTCATGAGTCATTGTATGCCAAACATCATAATATGCATTGTTGAAACGTCCTGAGTGACGGAATGATTCCAGAGGGAATTTTCTATAACACCGTGTGCCTCCAAAATATGAGGCGTTGCCTGAGGACTGAAAGCGGTGGTTATAGACGATTGTGCGCCCTGAAATAGTGGACTATAGCAATCGGATTGTGCGCCCTGAAATAGTGGTAGAAAGCAATCCATAAACGTCGTTCGCCCTGAAATAGTGGTTTATAGCGACGGGGAACATCGTAGGCCCGACGGGGAGTTACTCTATGTAACGAGCGATGATTCCAAGAGTTCCTGGGGGACTAATGTATCACCAATTGAGTCGGTACCGCATTTGCATCTATATAGAGTCGTTGGTCGATCTCTATGGTATGCATTGATCATTTTTTGTATATTTGCATTGATGAATGATTATGGAAAAGTATGCTTTGTGGAAGTATGGAATTAATGGAATATGCATGATTATATGCTTGGTTTCGTATAGATATATACATTGTGATGTATATGAGTGAGTTGTGATGAATTGTGGTGTGAATTGTGAAGGGATGTGTTATGTGTGGAAAATCATGATTCGATTTATTATGTGTGATATATTATGTATTGGTGCCATGCTATATGTGTTAGTATGTGATGTATGCGGTGAGAAATATTACATATGTGAATTATCTGTGTTGTGGCATATTATTATGCAATCTTGTTATAGTTGTTATTTCTCACCCTTCTGCTGGAATATGCTTTTTATGGCATAGTGCAGATTGTCAGCTTTAGAGGCGTGGAGGATTTTGTGAAGATTAGTCCTCCGTTCCGTTGTCGGTCTTGGTGTCTGCTCTGATACGTAGCACGGGAGTCGGGGAACGTTTATTATATGTATATTTTTGTTGAATATATTAAATATTATTTTGTATTTATATTTTGATGTTCTAAAACCATTTATTTGTAAAACAAGTCGGTTATGGATCTTTCCGCTTTATTCCATAATTGACCATCCTTTTGTAAGGAAAAGTTTCTCTTTGTGTTATGTATCAAAAGTGTTGAGCAGGGATTGTATTTTATTTCTTTAAATGTGGCATCCCTGTTTCTGTCGGAAAAATAAATTTTTAGTTACTCTGATATCTTTTATGTGTTATTTATTCGCGATGGGAATTGGGGTGTTACATTTATGAGAGACACTCTTTTGTTGGATCGAATAGAGATTTCATCCGATGTATGTATTTCTAACTTATGAGTTATTTTAATATTAACACATATCTCTCATGTCTAATGAAATAGTTAAAACTAAATCAAACTATGTTATATTATTATGTAGTACTTTGAAGAATGCAAGTGTGCTCATTACTCAATTTCTAACTCGGAATTTTACAAGGTATAATATTGTACTCTTACTTTAATTGATGAGAATTTAAATATGTGTAACTTTGTTTATGTATTCTTTTAATTGAATTACAATCTTTGTGTTTTCAGGACCTATAATGTAGATTTGAAGCAATGCTTTGGTTGGATGCAAAAGTATTAGTATAAGTAATATGTGCATTTGTAGAAAAAATGTAATGATTTGTAATTATAAATAGGTGTATATATAATTTTGGTTTGTAATTTTAAATATATATATTGGTTTGAATTGCCAATTGTTTTGCATATATAATTTTGGTGTAAATTGTCAATGGTTTGAATTGCTAATTTCTGAAAAAAAATGCTGGTTGAAAAACAGGTAAAATTCTGGTTGAAAAAACCTGGTAAAAATTGTGGTTTAAAAAAATTTATATAAAATTTTTCGTATACCTTAGACAGCGCTTCTGGAGAAAGCGCTGTCTAAGGTAGGGCTTAGACAGCGCTTTTGACAAAAGCGCTGTCTAAGGTAGGGCTTAGAAAGCGCTTTTGACAAAAGCGCTGTCTAAGGTATACCTAGAAAAGTTCAAAAAGGTTGACATTAGACAGCGCTTTTAGTGAAAGCGCTGTCTAAGGTATACCAAAAAAATGTCAAAAAAGGTAGGGCTTAGACAGCGCTTTTGGTGAAAGCGCTGTCTAAAGTATACCAAAAAAATGTCAAAAAAGGTGAGGCTTAGAAAGCGCTTTTTCCAAAAGCGCTGTCTAAGGTATACCTTATAATGTCAAAAAGCGCTGTCTAAGGGTACCATAGACAGCGCTTTTCATTAAATATACCCCCCTTTAGACAGCGCTTTTGGTATTACCCAAAGCGCTGTCTAAACCTATAGCAGCGCAGGTTTATACAGCGCTTAAAAACGCTGTCTAAGGGCAAAAAAAAACGCTGTCTAAGGTCTTTTTTTGTGGTAGTGACATTATGAATATTTGGTGATGCCTTTCGGCATTTCTAATGCACCTAGTGTTTTTATGGAGTATATGAATCGAATCTTTCACACTTATCTTGATCAATTTGGGGTGGTTTTCATTGATGCCATTCCGATCTATTCTAAATTAGAGGAGGAACATGATGAGAATTTACGAATTGTGTTACAAGTGTTGAAAGAGAAGAAGCTTTATGCTAAGTTGTCGAAGTGTGAATTCTTGCTGAGAGAGGTGAGTTTTCTTGGTCACGTTATTTCAGGTGATGGTATTGTTGTATACCCATCCAAAGTAGATGTAGTTCTACAATGGGAGGCTCTGACGTCAGTTACAGATATTATAAGCTTTTTGGGCTTGACTGGTTATTATCGCATGTTTATTAAAGACTTTTCTAAGTTAACACTTTCGTTGACTCAATTGACTTGCAAAGGTAAAGCATTTGTGTGAGATATTCACTGTGAGAAAAGCTTCATTGAGCTGAAGAAGAGATTGACTACAGCTCCAGTTTTAATTTCACCTGAACTGAATGAACTGTTTGTGGTGTATTGAGATGTGTCTTTGATGGGTTTAGGTGGTGTGCTGATGCAGGACAAGAGTTCATCAACTATGCTTTTCCTGAGGTCAACGTCGTCGAGAAGGATGACTCCTTTGTCCCCACAGAAGTATGGGACACTTTGGGACAACCGAGTGGAAAGTATGACTTCTTGGTCAAGTACACTGCTCCTGAAAGCTCTCGCATCAGATACGAGGACATCCAGCCAACTAGATGGGGAGATCCTCTTGAGAGTGAAAACATTAAGGAAGATACAACAGAGGAGTTCATTTATGAAAGCTCTGCTTGGGAGGAAGACTCCAACGATCCTGCTCCGCTAGAAATCTTCGTCATTTCTGAGGACAACCCAAGAAAGAAGGTACCAGACTTTGTGATTCACCTAGGAGTTCGTCGCCAATGGGTTGATGTCGATGTCCCGAAAGTCGTCCATAAGTCTAAGTAATTGTCGTCTTTGTTTTAACCTTTCACCCTGCCCAGGTGAAACAGATGTTGTTATAGGGCTCACTTTTTGTAAATGTTCCTCTTCGCTTCGCCCAAAGCGACAGAGTTTTGTTTTATAGGGTTGTATTTCAAGATTCGACAAATCATAAATAAATAAACATCGTTCTATCATTCTTGCATCTATTGTTGTTTTCACTTTTCATTTTTCAGAAAATGGTAATCCTAAAAACAACCCAAAATAATAACAAGCATTTTTCAAAAAATACACTGCACACACTCTTACATTCTCTCTATCTCTTCTAAAAAACGAATCATCACGTCATGCAGATTGCTTGTTTTAAACCCCATTGAAACATACGATCCAATGCCTTCTCCCAACTTTGAATTCCCGGTATTTGAGGCTGAAGAAGAAGAGGACACAGAAATTCCGGAAGAGATCTCCCGACTACTCAGGCAAAAGGAAATGTCCATTGAACCTCATAAAGAGCCGTTGGAAACGGTCGACTTGGGATCAGAGGAAGAAAAGAAAGAAGTTAAGATTGGGGCACTGCTCAATCCGACTGTCAAAGAAAGCTTGATAAAACTTCTCAAAGAGTTTCCCGATGTATTTGTTTAGTCCTATCAGGACATGCCAGGGTTGGATACTAGCATAATGGAACATCATTTACCGCTAAAGACAGAATGTCCTCCGGTGAAACAAAGGTTGAGACGGACTCACCCGGATTTGGCCATCAAAATTAAAGAGGAAGTGCAGAAACAGATTAACGCAGGTTTCCTCGCCACCTCAGAATATCCTCAATGGCTAGTCAACATAGTTCCAGTTCTGAAAAAAGACGGAAAAATCAGAATGTGTGTAGACTACAGGGATTTGAACAAAGCAAGTCCAAAGGAAGACTTCCCCTTGCCACACATTGACATACTGGTAGACAGTACAACGAAGTTTAAAGTCTTCTCCTTCATGGATAGATTCTCGGGCTATAATCAAATCAAAATGGCGCCGAAAGATATGGAGACATGGGTCACCTTTTGTTACAAGGTAATGTCGTTCAGCTTAAAGAACGTCGGGGTAACCTATCAAAGGGCCATGACCACTCTATTTCACAACATGATGCACAAAGAAATCGAAGTGTATGTCGATGACATGATTGCCAAATCTAAAATAGAAGAAGAGCATGTGACACACCTGTCCAAGTTATTCGAGCGTTTAAGAAAATACAAACTCTGCTTGAATCCCAACAAATGCACGTTTAGTGTCCGCTCAGGAAAACTTTTAAGGTTCATCGTCAGCCAAAAAGGAATTGAGGTTGATCTTGACAAGGTCAAGGCCATTCAAGAAATGCCTTCTCCAAAGACCGAAAAATAGGTCAGAGGATTTTTGGGACGTCTGAATTACATCTCAAGGTTCATATCCCTCATGACCGCGACATGCGCGCCAATCTTCAAACTACTCAGAAAGAATCAAAGTTGTGTATGGACAGAAGATTTCCAAAAAGCATTTGACAGTATCAAAGAATATCTGTTAAATTCAACAATCCTGTCACCTCTAGTGGAAGAAAGACCACTAATCATCTACTTGACAGTCTTGGAAAACTCCATGAGTTGTGTGCTTGGCCAATAAGACGAAACAAAAAGAAAAGAGTCTGCCATCTACTATTTGAGCAAGAAATTTACCGACTGTGAAACTCGGTACACTATGCTCGAGAAAACTTGTTGTGCTCTGGCTTGGGAAGCCAAACGTCTTTGCCAGTACATGATTTTCCACACTACTTAGTTAATCTCCGAAATGGACCCGATCAAGTACGTCTTTGAAAAACCTGCTCTCACAGGAAGGATCGCCCGTTGGCAGATGTTATTATCAGAATATGACATCAAGTACCATGCTCAGAAAGCCATCAAAGGAAGTATTTTAGTCGATCATTTGGCTCATCAACCGATTGATGATCAGGAATCAGTCATATTTAACTTCCTAGACGAAGATGTCATGTACTTGAAAATGAAATATTGCGATGAACCGCTACCCAGTGAAGGGCCAGAACCAGGTTTCCAATGGGGACTAATCTTTGACGGGGCTGTCAAAAATTATGGGAACGGAATTGGGGCAATCATCATAACACCTCAGGGTACCCACATTCCTTTCACCTCCCGACCGACATTCAAGTACACAAACAACGAGGCCAAATACGAAGCTTGTATCATGGGTCTCGAAGAAGCAATTGACTTAAGGATAAAAAATTTGGATGTATATGGGGACTCAACCCTGGTTATTAATCAGATCAAAGAAGATTGGAACACATACCAATCAGTACTGATTCCTTACAAAGATTACACGAGAAGGTTGTTACCATTCTTCAACAGAATCGAGTTTCATCTTATCCCTCGTGAAGAGAATCGCATGGCTAATGCACTAGCCACTCTCTCTTCCATGCTTAGTGTAGGTCAATGGAACGACGTACCTAAGATTGACGTAATGTGCCTTGAAAGGCCCGCTTATATCTTCTCAATTGAAGCAGTCATAGACGACAAACCTTGGTATCACTATATCAAATGCTTCCTTCAGAAACAAGAGTACCCACCTGGGGCATCAAGAAAAGACAGGAAAACCATCAGGAGACTGGCAGACAACTTCTTCCTGAGCGGTGATATACTCTATAAGAGAAACTTCGACATGGTCTTGCTCCAATGCTTAGACAGACCAGAAGCAAACATGTTAATGAAAGAAATTCACGAAGGATCTTTTGGCACTCATGCCAATGGACATACAATGGCAAGAAAAATACTGAGAGCATGGTACTATTGGTTGACCATGGAATTCGATTGCTACAAGTACATGAGGAGGTGTCACAAATGTCAAATATACGCTAACAAAATCCATGTACTACCAACGCATCTCAAAGTTCTTTCTTCTCTATGGCCTTTTTCCATATGGGGAATTGTCATACCTCGAAAAATATGATCCTCGCGATGGACGCGGAAAAAAAACTGTTCGAAACAGAGTCGCCACCGAACTTTATTCATTCCAAGGAAGGAATAGGAAAATATCGATAAAACCTTTGAAGGGATAAGAAAATGGTCGTCGCAACCAAATTCGGGTTCGGGAGTCAGTTACGCAAGAGGGAAGGCATTAGCACCCTCTACGTCCGTTGTACTCAACGAGAACCTCTTGATTTGATTCGTGAGAAAGTTAGCTCGGTTTGTTTGTTATCTTCTAAGGTAAAAGCTTTCTAAGGGGAAAATGGGTGGTTTTATTATTAGGGTGCTCGGCAAGGATTAGAACCCTTGTGCCTACGTATTCCCTCGTGCAATGGGAAAGTCAGAGCATTCGTAGTTCGTGGGACTACAGTTATTTGGTTTGTATTTTTTATAGGCGCCAATTGTCCACACACGAGTAAGAGAACTCGCACCCAAACAATTGAGGAGAAAGGTCAAAGACTTGGCCCCCCTCACGTCACCTTTTGGGAAGTTGTGTTTGAATATATGATTAAGTATATTGAAGAGTTTAATTAGGAAAAGAGGATTTGATTTGTATGTGTTTTAGGGTTTCGGTCGCACGTGGGCGAGAAAGGAGAGTTTTATTCGTATTGGATATTTTAGAGATGACAATTGTTCACACACGAGTAAGAGAACTCGCACCCAAACAATTGAGGAGAAGGATCGAAGACTCGACCACCCTCACTTCACCTTTAGTAGAAATGTGTTTAGACAGGGATTAAATATTTTAATGATTGCTTAGAAAATGGTTTGAATGCTATCGAGTTAGGAATGTTTTAGAGGTGTCAATTATTCACACACGAGTAAGAGAACTCGCACCCAAACAATTGAAGAGAAAGATCAGAGACCCGATCCCCCTCACTTTTCACCTTTCAAGAAATAGTGTTTAAGTATAGTTAAATGTATTTGTTTGATTTGTAAAATGCTCGATATGAATCGAGGTTTGAATTTGCGTACGGAATGGTTAAAGGATTGAACTAAGAGGTCCTAGTGGTTCAGGGTAAGGTCAATGGCGAGGCAAAAGCACTCGACTTACAAGAGGGGTAAGGGGACTTGATATATGGATCAAATGCTTGATAATGAATTGGTGGTTAATTGAATTTGTTTTGAAAAATGCTTGACGTTGGATCAAGCTTGTTTATTCTTTTGAAAAATGTTGATTTTAATCTTATGGGAGAGGGATACAATTACTCAAGTGGGAATAATTAAGTCATAATTAAAGTGAGCCAATCACACATACGCATACAAACCAAAGTGGAATGTGCAACAAGTATCGTTGTATAAAGCCCAAGAGGAGGCTATGTGAGGTTGATGGTGATCGTGAAAACAATCGACTTACAAGGTGTTAAAAGGGCTTGACATTAAGTCAAGATATTAGTTTAAAAAGAGTTTGGTTTGGAAAAGCATATGATGAATGACATAAATATAATCAAGGCATGATATTAATCCATATGAGAAAGGTATAAACGGCACATAAAGATTAAAAACCAAACAAAATGGGGGGAGAACACATAAACAAGCATGTTAATAATTAGAAACCTAATCTTAAGGTTAGTCTAAAAGAGAGGCATCTAAACTAAATTGTCTTAAATTTTTAGAGAAAATGTGAAAATCAAATAATTAATCAAATTAAACAAAAATATTTAATAAAATTAACTATTAAAGTTAATTAGTATTAAATAAAGTGGTTTAATAAAATTAATCATCAATTTAATTTATTAGCAAGGTTTAGAAAAGTATTTTGGATTTTTAGGGTTAGAGAAATTGGACTAATACAATTAATTAAGTTAAAATCAAATATTTAATAAAACTAATTATGAAAATAATTAGTTAGTATTAAATAAATAATTTTAATAAAATTAATTAATTAGTAAATAAATCTCTAGGTTTTTTAAAAGAAAATTAGTGTTTTGGTATTTTAAGAAATAAGTTAATAAAAAGTTTTTTTTTGGATCTTTTATTATTAAAGGAGAAATAGAAAAAGTTCTAAAAAGAAACTAAATGGGCCAGAAACATCAGAAATTGGGGAGGGGGTGTAGAACTAAATAAACTCAGGCCCATGAACATAGAAAGTCTGTGATGGGAAGAGGGTCCATCGTGTACCCTCAGATCAGATTTCTCCTATGATGCAATCTGGCACGTTGATCATACATGGAGTCAAAGCTTGACTTATGATCCAAAGGCCAAAATTCGCCGGTGCACAGTATGAGAACATGGAAGCTGATGATTAACCTGATGGTGACATGTGTCATCATCATAATCTCCTCTTACCCAAAATCAAGACACACGGGCAGTTGGAGTTATCAAACAAATCACTCACAACGATTCACACTCCAAAATTGTCCCTCTCCTCTCAATCGTTCCTAGCTTCTTCTTCTCCCTCTAAAAAAAGTTTTTTGCCGGAGACAAAAGAAAGGTCGGAGAAGGAGGTGGCATATGGCGGACGCCGCCCCTTTTCTGGCATATATAACTCAAACCATGATGAGCCCTACATCAACCCTCCCTAATTTTAAACACACAATCCAAATCCACCCTCAGATTTCTCTAGAAAACCCTCAAACGGCTGAATCGAAACAATCCTAATCTAAACCTTAACCTCCATAACTCAACAGAAAACAAGGATTCAAGCAAGGAAATACCATAATCAGAGGCGCAACACAAGTAACAAATGGCAAATCAAAAGCAACACACTAAATGAGGGCAAATCTGAGAGAATAAAATTACCTCTTGAAGAGCTTTTCCAAATAAGCTTCTGAGAACGATTTTTTTGTTTCCAGGTAAGCCCAGTACTCTCCTTTTCCTTCTACTTGGATCTGCTTGCTCTTGAAGATCCCCTCTTGGAGTATCTGAATCACCTTTCGGTATCGCTCCTGATTCCCTCTTCTTCTGCTCGTGCTATTGTGTTACAGTTGTTGAGATGTGAAGTGGAACTCGGTTGAAAATGTCACCAGAATTGTTAAGCTTCACCAAAATAATGGTGATGTTTATAGTCGTGAACAATGCAGTGATGCGATGGTGTTGTAGCGGTTGGATGTTCTGGTGGTGAGGAGTTAAAGGAAGGATGGAGAAGAGATGGTGCGTTGGGTAGTTGTGTCGTTATTGGCGGGTATTGTTTGGTTTCGCAGTGGAAAAAACAAAACAAATAGAACGTTTATTTTGGGTTGTTATTGATGGTGGGTGAAGTTTGTAGACGGAGGGAGTGGCGTTAATGGTGGTGGCCGTGTGTGTTGAAGGAGGTTATTGGAGGTGGTTTTGATGAAATCGAATGGTTAGATGGTAGAAGTTTTGAAGGTTAGCCTTTTTCGTGCAAAGCATTTTTCTCCTCTTTTTTCCTTCTCTGTTTCCAAATCCCCCTTCTTTAAACAATTCTAATTTCGAAAATCTCCTGTTATTGTGTGTTGTTGCTTTCCATGGCAGGTGTTGTTGGTGTAGCATTGTGTCGTCGTTTTCATGCTCGCAGTGTTTTGGCTTGTAATAACAGATGCACAGGGTTGCAGAATAGCCAGGGTCTTGTTATTGTTTTGTACGGTTTTGAGCAGAAAATTGGTCGGGTCGATTGTTGTTGTTCTGCTGCAAGTGGGCCAGGTTGGTAACTTGAAAAGGTTATGGCTTATTTTGTTTTGCAGCTGAGTGTGGCTTGAAGATATGTAGCACGTGCGTGAGGTGCTTGTGTGCTTGTTGGGAAAGTTTTGAAGTAGCATTTGGCTTGTGAATCATGTTGGTCATGGGCGTGTACTTCGTTGCTTCAAGAAGTGGTTCTTTTTTTGTAAATTTCCTTGTTAAAAAATTTGGTTGTAATCGGACTTATCCTTGTAATGGCCTTTATTGATGTAATTGATTTTGACACTTTGTATTTTTTCTTGTAATAAACGCTAGTTACATAACTTTGTGATTGGGCTTTTGAATTAAATCAAACCCCTCCTTATATCAATTGAAATGGATTTTTTGGAAATATTTAGATGGACAATGATTTATGGAATTGAATATTTGGATGTGAAAAGTAGTCATGGTTATGAAAGAAATGGATTTAAAAGTGGTTTATGGATATGTGACCAATGTTAATGGTTAATGAAATTGATAAAAATGTGGGTTAAATTGGTTAGAAGGAAGTGGATTTTTATAGAAATGGATTTTTTATGGATATAGATATTGAATGGATAGTTGTGGAATTGATAACAAAAATAAGGGTAATTGAAAATGAAGATGGTTTAGAAATTGGAAAATAAAAATAATAACGGTTAAGAAAAAAAAATGGATGATGATGGAGAATTGTCCCTAAGGACCCATGAATCAATCTCAACCTTTAAAACTATGAATCATACACCAACTGACTTGCACTAGCACAAAACCTGGTTGAGGCTTCAAACACACATTACTTGAATCACACACCCTAACCTGATCATGAAACACACTTTGCCTGACCAAACAAAGCGACGTATTTTTTTGGATTCTTTGAATATGGTTAATGGATGGATGTATAAATGAAGATTATATACAGGTAGGACAAATTTGGGGTATGACAGATGCCCCTATCTAATTGGCTTGAACCTAGAGAATGAACTACTGCATGGTGTTCATTTTAAGGGTCCAAGTCAATTAGATACAAGAAGACCCCAAAAATTTGTCTGACAAGAGATAAAGTGCCATAGAGAAAGAGCTGATAGAATGAGGCAGCGGTGTACCAAATGAACAAAATAACTTGAGATTCTCTGGATGGTCGAAGCAGTCCCTTATTCACTAAGGTTCCTCAATGATACCAAGGTAGTATCTCTAAAGGCAGACGATTCTCTGAGTCATCGAAGCAGTCCCTTATCAACTAAGGTTCTCCAATGATACCAAAGCAGTATCTCTGAGAGGCAGATGATTATCTGGGTCGTCGAAGCAGTACCTTATCCGTTAAGGTTCCTCGATGATACCAAAGCAGTATCTCTGAAGGCAGGCGATTCTCTGGGTCGTCGAAGCAATCCCTTAACCATTGAGGTTCCCCGATGATACCAAAGAAGTATCTCTGAAGGCAGACGATTCTCTGGGTCGTCGAAGAAGTCCCTTGTCCATTTAGGTTCCTCGATGATACCAAAGCAGTATCTCTGAAGGCAGACGATTCTCTGGGTCATCGAAGCAGTCCCTTATCCATTAAGGTTCCTCGATATTACCAAAGCAGTATCTCTGAAGGCAGACGATTCTCTGGGTCATCGAAGCAGCCCCTTATCCATTGAGGTTCCATGATGATACCAAAGTAGTATCTCTGAAGGCAGACGATTCTCTGGGTCGTCAAAGTAGTCCCTTGTCCATTAAGGTACCTCGATGATACCAAAGCAGTATCTCTGAAAGGCAGACGATTCTCTGGGTCGTCGAAGCAGTCCCTTATCCAGTAAGGTTCCTCGATGATACCAAAGCAGTATCTCTGAAGGCAGACGATTCTCTGGGTCTTCGAAGCAGTCCCTTATCCAGTAAGGTTCCTCGATGATACCAAAGCAGTATCTCTGAAGGCAGACGATTCTCGGGGTCGTCAAAGTAGTCCCTTGTCCATTAAGGTTCCTCGATGATACCAAAGCAGTATCTCTGAAAGGCAGACGATTCTCTGGGTCGTCGAAGCAGTCCCTTATCCAGTAAGGTTCCTCGATGATACCAAAGCAGTATCTCTGAAGGCAGACGATTCTCGGGGTCGTCGAAGTAGTCCCTTATCCATTGAGGTTCCTCGATATTACCAAAGCAGTATTTCTGAAGGCAGACAATTCTCTGGGTCGTCGAAGCAGTCCCTTATCAACTAAGGTTCTCCGATGATACCAAAGCAGTATCTCTAAAAGTCAGACGATTCTCTGAGTCATCGAAGCAGTCCCTTATCAACTAAGGTTCTCCAATGATACCAAAGCAGTATCTCTGAGAGGCAGATGATTATCTGGGTCGTCGAAGCAGTACCTTATCCGTTAAGGTTCCTCGATGATACCAAAGCAGTATCTCTGAAGGCAGGCGATTCTCTGGGTCGTCGAAGCAATCCCTTAACCATTGAGGTTCCCCGATGATACCAAAGAAGTATCTCTGAAGGCAGACGATTCTCTGGGTCGTCGAAGAAGTCCCTTGTCCATTTAGGTTCCTCGATGATACCAAAGCAGTATCTCTGAAGGCAGACGATTCTCTGGGTCATCGAAGCAGTCCCTTATCCATTAAGGTTCCTCGATATTACCAAAGCAGTATCTCTGAAGGCAGACGATTCTCTGGGTCATCGAAGCAGCCCCTTATCCATTGAGGTTCCATGATGATACCAAAGTAGTATCTCTGAAGGCAGACGATTCTCTGGGTCGTCAAAGTAGTCCCTTGTCCATTAAGGTTCCTCGATGATACCAAAGCAGTATCTCTGAAAGGCAGACGATTCTCTGGGTCGTCGAAGCAGTCCCTTGTCCAGTAAGGTTCCTCGATGATACCAAAGCAGTATCTCTGAAGGCAGACGATTCTCGGGGTCGTCGAAGTAGTCCCTTATCCATTGAGGTTCCTCGATATTACCAAAGCAGTATTTCTGAAGGCAGACAATTCTCTGGGTCGTCGAAGCAGTCCCTTATCAACTAAGGTTCTCCGATGATACCAAAGCAGTATCTCTAAAAGTCAGACGATTCTCTGAGTCGTCAAAGCAGTCCCTTATCCGTTAAGGTTCCTCGATGATACCAAAGCAGTATCTCTGAAGGCAGGCGATTCTCTGGGTCGTCGAAGCAGTCCCTTATCCATTGAGGTTCCTCGATGATACCGAAGCAGTATCTCTGAAGGCAGACGATTCTCTGGTTCGTCGAAGCAGTCCCTTGTCCATTAAGGTTCCTCGATGATACCAAAGCAGTATCTCTGTAGGCAGACGATTCTCTGGGTCGTCGAAGCAGTCCCTTATCCATTACGGTTCCTCGATATTGCCAAAGCAGTATCTCTGAAGGCAGACAATTCTCTGGGTCGTCGAAGCAGTCCCTTATCCATTGAGGTTCCCCGATGATACCAAAGCAGTATCTCTGAAGGCAGACGATTCTCTGGGACGTCGAAGCAGTCCCTTGTCCATTAAGGTTCCTCGATGATACCATAGTAGTATCTCTGAAGGCAGACGATTCTCTGGGTCGTCGAAGCAGTCCCTTGTCCATTAAGGTTCCTCGATGATACCAAAGCAGTATCTCTGTGGTAAATTTGCTGAAGAATAGTTGAGCAAGATTCCTTTTAGAGGAAATGTGTTGGCTCTGCAGGGGAAACTCACAAGAAACTTCCTGGGATAACCTCTGCTTGGGGAGCAATGGAAGCAACAGCTATCAGGAATTGTCATTATCAATTGCATGGTTGAAGCATGACTTGCTGGGGAATAGAATTCCTTGAGCATGTGCGGGGTATCGGCATCTCTTTAGAGGAATACTGCCGACTTTGAAGGAGGACTGGCCAAGATGCTTGCGAATTGATCCTGGATCCTGTTATGCTATGTTGTTGGGGATGGAAATGCCATGCATTGCTTGATGCACCGAAACACGCATACTAAGATGCAACTGCTTAGAAATCTAATGCAGGTATGATATGATAGTGCTTGATATGATTATGTAATGTTATGCTAGCATGCTATGCATATGACGATGCAAATGATTAGGCGTGTTGGGGATAGGTTTCCTTGTCGAGGGTATCACCAGGGATTGGATCTGGTAATTGCCAAGTGAAATTGGACTTTGGTTATTTTGGGGATGCCAACAACTGTGGAATCTTAGTGGTTGCCAATGAAGACTGGACTTTGGGTCAAACTTCCATACTAAAACTGGATTGGAGGATAGATTACCAGACTAGAACTGGTGAGAAAACCTTTGTTTGTCAGACGAGAACTGACTTTTTGATAGTCTACCAGACGAGAACTAGGCCTCAAAATATTTTCCAGACGAGAACTATGCCTTAAAGGATTTTCCAGACGAGAACTGGACCTTAAAAGATTTGCCAGACGAGAACTGGACTTTGGATTGGTTTGCCAGACGAGAACTGGACCTTAAAGTGATTTGCCAGACGAGAACTGGACCTTAAAATAATTTTCCAGACGGGAACTGGACTTTAAAAGATTTGCCAGACGAGAACTGGGCCTTAAAATGTTTTGCCAGACGAGAACTGGGCCTTTAATTGGTTTGCCAGACGAGAGCTAGGCCTTAAAATAATTTGCCAGACGTGAACTGGACCTTAAAATAATTTGCCAGATGAGAACTGGACCTTGGATTGCCAAGCTAAGTTGGACTTTCGGATTGCCAAGCTAAGTTGGACTTTAGATTGCCAAGCTAAGTTGGACTTTGGGATTGCCAAGCTAAGTTGGACTTTTGGGTGATTTGCCAAATGAAATTGGACTTTTGTGTCAAATCTTGCGGTATCAGGCTTTGAGACGTCAAATCTTGTTGGAAGGTTAAGCTTGAGGTATGATGCACATGTCTATGCAATGAGCGAAGCGACATGACTAATGCATATGAGTGATTTATGCAATGATATGAAGGTTTCCAAAGATGCCCCAGGAGAGGATAATGGATGGATAGGTTCCTACGCAGCGAGGTTTCTTGTTAGAAGGAAGGCAAGAGGTTATTTGTGGGGTGCTAGCATGATTCCCTGACACTCGTTCTGAACTTAAAGGTCACTTAACGGTGTTTGCTTGAGAAGATTGAAAGCAACGGAGAGATTTGCCCCTGTGTAGCTCATCTTGCCCCAGTCTGGGCCTATGAAGAATTTTTCCTTGACAGGAAATTGGAAGCAATTGTACCATGAGATGATTTTGAAATGGTTTGCCCCAGAATTCCAAGTCGTGAAAGGATTCATCCTTGAAAGGAAGTTGGAAGCAATTGTACCATGAGATGATTTCGAAATGGCTTGCCCCAGAATTCCAAGTCATGAAAGGATTTGTCCTTGAAAGGAAGTTGGAAGCAAATGTACCATGAGATGAACTCGAGATGGCTTGCCCCAGAATTCCAAGTCGTGAAAGGATTTGTCCTTGGAAGGAAGTTGGAGTATTTGGCTTCGAAGTACCCTTGAGGTAGCTTGCCCCAGAATGAGTGTTGGAGTGACTTAACTTGTGTTGATTAAACATTGGAGGGGTTTTCCTTTAATCAAAAGAACCTCTGGGTGGCCTGCCCCTGGTTGGCAGAGTCTTGAGATGATTCACCATGTTCAACCTGATTCCTGAATGATTTGCCCCATAATCAACTAATGCTTCGGGACTTGCTTTAAACTGACTGATTCTATAATAATTGGATGTCAATGCCCCTGTTCCATAGGGTTATAAGGTGTTGTTAGTTCAAATCAACTTTGTTGAATGACCCAGCTCCCTTTGATTGCTCCTTGTTGGAATTTCCTTGATATCAAACACTGACTTGCAGTCAAAATTGTTTGTTCACAAATGGTAATCTTAATGCGATGCTCATGCAAGTTTTGAAAATCAGTCATTATTAGAATGATGTGATAGTGTGTGACGGATGAACCATTAGTCCAAACGTGGTGCTGATTTAGCTGGTGTGAAAGATATAGCAAGAATATGACACCAAAACAAGTGATTAGCAAATTTGTAGGAGTTAGTTTACGCAACCTTGTTGTAGTATGCTTTCAGAATAAACCCCGCCTCAATTAGGTCTTTTAAGGGTTATAACGTGGTCTGGTTCACGGTTATAGAAACAAAGGATATAAGGCCCAAGATATATTTTGTACCCACCCTTTCTTCGTGATGATCTTTAGTCCTACATTCAGTTAAATTGACACGCACGTTCATCTCGGTAGTGGAGATGAGGATTCAAGATTTCCTTGAAATGGCAGTCACATTATTTTGCTTTTGTCATGATGTCAGCGACCCTTTTGATTCTTGATATGGTGCTCACTGAATCTTATTTTGCTTCGCCTGAGGATTTGAAGACCTCTTTTGCTTTTGACTTTTATTTTGATCCCTAACTTTTGCCTTGACTGATTTTGTTTTTTCAAGTCCATCGGGATTGCCTTGATTTTTGCCTAAGTCTCCTTTTGAGGTGTTCGACTTAGCAGGCTTTTTGTTTTTTTATTTTGTTTTTGATTTTGTCGAAGGATTGTGACTGCCAAGTTATTGGTCATTGAGGAAAAACGGCAAAACTTTTGCATGATCCCTTCAAGACGTCAGGATATGTGTGAAGAGCAGTATATAATTGATCCTTAGATGGGATATTTCATCTTGTAATGCGAATGCGTCGTCGGATTAACTGAACAACTACCCATGCCCCAGGTTAAGCATAAGGGTTTTTAAATCCGAAGGAAACTCCTACTTCTAGGCTCGAAGTGGTTAACTAGAGACTAACTCCTTATCTCTCCAGTGTTTAGGGATTTGAAACAATGCCTGTACATCCTTGGTAGGATTTTATCCGAAAGCATACTATAAGCAATTATGGGTACCTTGTTTTCATCATCCTCCCTCCAATCTTTGCTAAACAAAAGTTTGATAAAGAGAGTGGACAAGAAGTATATGGAAGAATTTTGTTGTTTTTATTTTGTATTTTTTGTATTTTTGTATTTTTTATATATAAGTAAAAAAAATGAGCGAATCCGACATGATTAATTCAGAAAATGCATGATCACATCATTAATATTACCATTCAAAACAACAATATTAAAAAACAAGTAGCATTTAACATAACGAAATTACAAATGCAAATGATAAATGTCCAATGGTTACCAGTATCTGAGGAAGTCTTCCTGTATGAACCATTAGCTTTAGAGGATGCCTCTTGAAGTCTTGGAACTCATTTGGGTGAGAAACTGACGTGTACAACCAAGCTTCCTTCTGGAAATGATATGTGCTTTTTGTCAATCAACTGTTGCACCTTGGCTTGAAAAGCTTTGCAATATTCAGTTGAATGCCCCATGGATCTAGCATGATATCCACAATGTGCATTGGGGTCATACCCAGACGGGTATGATTTTGGCAATGGCTTGATAGCTTTGGGCTCTACCAGTGAGTTTCGGACCAGATGCGGCAAAAGTTGACTGTACGACATAAGAACTAGGTGAAGAGGAGCAGTCCTTCTTTCCAAGTTGTTTTGAGGCCTATGCTGATTTTGATGATGATTCTGATAACCTCGACCACGGGCTCATTGATTGGCACAAGGAGAAATCCATGGTTTCTGGCAGGACGTTCTAGGCATGTTTGGTTGCCTATAAGGATGATATGGCACTGGCAATGATAACTGTCGAGAAGCTGAGGGACCGTAAAGTTTTGCTGGTGCACCCTGAGAATACTCAACATTTGCTAGGAGTGCATCAATTTCATTATCCTCTTCCTCTTGGGGATTGCTGAAGGATTCAGTCTCACCAGCTCAATTACTCGAGAGTCTTGGACTTGTTTAGCTTTGAGGTAACTCTCGATGCGTTCTCCTACTATTATAAGGTCAGAGAAGCTTGAGAATGAACTGCCAGTCATTCTTTCAAGATAGGTGGCATGCAAACTGTCCAGGAACACGTCAATCAATTCTCTGTCCAAGAGTAGTGGTTGTACCCTAGCTGCCAACTCTCTCCACCGCTGTGCATAATCCCTAATGGATTCACCGCTCTTCTGAGATAGGCTTTGCAGCTGCGTGCGACTGGGGGACATGTCCAAATTGTACTCATATTGCTTTAGGAAAGCATTGGATAAGTCTTTCCATGATTGGATACAGCTTCTTTCTAAATCCATGTACCAATTCAAAGATGCACCACTTAAACTGTCTTGAAAACAGTAAATCATCAACTTGTCGTCACGGACATGAGAAGTCATCTTCCGACAGAACATCACTAAATGACGCTTTGGGAAACTGGGGCTAGCGTACTTCTCGAAGTTGGGTACTTTGAATTTTGGAGGAATTACCAAGTCTGGCACTAGGCACATATCAACAACATCGAGCATAGAAGTATCACGCGCTTTCATGGCTTGAACTTTCTCTTCGAGGGCACAAAACCTTTTCTCCATGGAATCAGTCACCGACATCATCTGAGACTGAGCAGGGATGTTCCCTCGTGGAGGATGATCACTAGGTAGACAATCATACAATGGGTTAGTCGATACAGCAAAACCTAAAAGGGGTCAAAATCCCTCATCCCAACATGTTGAAAGCTATCCTCTGACGTAGCCATCACAACTTTCAAATTGTCTATGCTCCTCTTATCTCCGCTTGAACTTACTTTAAATGTTTTGCGGTTACCACAGGTTCAGTATGAGCGTCGGGAAATCAGCTGGCAGGAAATGGACAGAGGATCGGATGAGTTTGTTGGAAAATGCTATGCTAATGCTAATGAGTATGCAATGCAGGTTTCCAGGATCAAAACAACATCTGATTCTGAGGAAGGAGTTAGACATAGGATATCTCTGATTACAGGACCCCCCATAGGTAGGCTCTAATCGGGTAGGTGCCTAGAGTTATGGATATATTTCAAAAACATTATAGCCATTACAAAGATTTGTCCGACTATAATATTCTTGAAATAATCTCGTCTAGGTGAGGTCTTCGTATCTTCCCCACGAGAAAGATTCCTCGGAGGTGTCCACTACACAACCATCGACATACGGGTTCTAAGTAGGATTCTCAGAATCCTGGATCGAGGTCGAAAATATTACTGTCAGGAAGTAATACGTTCGAGGGATCTCATCTGATTGTGGCGTTCCCATTAACCCACAAAGAGTTACACTTCCAACCACCATGGATAAAATGGGTTAAAGGTCCTTGGGATTGACGATTCAGGCTCGAAAACATTATCATCGTGATGAAGTAACGTCAAAACGATAACATTTCCAAGGGAATATACTCCAAGCGGGGTATTTGCTTTGGCTCACGCGGAAGAAACCACGCAAACCTCCACTACACAACCACCATCCTAATCCTAGGGTTATACTCGGACTCGGGTATAGAGCCATCTCACAGAGCACCAATGATCAGAGAACCCCCACAGTGTCACAAGAAACAATGATAGGATATAATAATTATGAACATGCGAGTAGATAAAAGATAATCAGGCAAGCAAGCAAACAAGCAAGAGAAGATAAACAAACAAGCGGATCTAACACTCACGAATCGAGTCAAGTTAGGCTTGACTCTCTCCAGCACAGGGCAATGCAAGTCCAAAGCAGAGTCGCCATCTGTCGTACCTCAAAAAATACGATCCTCGCGATGGACGCGAAAAAAAACTGTTCGAAACAGAGTCGCCACCGAACTTTATTCATTCCAAGGAAGGAATAGGAAAATATCGATAAAACCTTTGAAGGGATAAGAAAATGGTCGTCGCAACCAAATTCAGGTTCGGGAGTCGGTTACGCAAGAGGGAAGGTATTAGCACCCTCTATGACCATTGTACTCAACGGGAACCTCTTGATTCGATTCGTGAGAAAGTTAGCTCGTTTTGTTTGTTATCTTCTAAGGTAAAAGCTTTCTAAGGGGAAAATGGGTGGTTTTATTATTAGGGTGCTCGGCAAGGATTAGAACCCTTGTGCCTACGTATTCCCTCGTGCAATGGGAAAGTCAGAGCATTCGTAGTTCGTGGGACTACGGTTATTTGGTTTGTATTTTTTATAGGCGCCAATTGTCCACACACGAGTAAGAGAACTCGCACCCAAACAATTGAGGAGAAAGGTCAAAGACTTGGCCCCCCTCACGTCACCTTTTGGGAAGTTGTGTTTGAATATATGATTAAGTATATTGAAGAGTTTGATTAGGAAAAGAGGATTTGATTTGTATGTGTTTTAGGGTTTCGGTCTCACGTGGGCGAGAAAGGAGAGTTTTATTCGTATTGGATGTTTTAGAGATGACAATTGTTCACACACGAGTAAGAGAACTCGCACCCAAACAATTGAGGAGAAGGATCGAAGACTCGACCACCCTCACTTCACCTTTAATAGAAATGTGTTTAGACATGGATTAAATATTTTAATGAGTGTTTAGAAAATGGTTTGAATGCTATCGAGTTACGAATGTTTTAGAGGTGTCAATTATTCACACACGAGTAATAGAACTCGCACCCAAATAATTGAAGAGAAAGATCAGAGACTCGATCCCCCTCACTTTTCACCTTTCAAGAAATAGTGTTTAAGTATAGTTAAATGTATTGGTTTGATTTGTAAAATGCTCGATATGGATCGAGGTTTGAATTTACCTACGGAATGGTTAAAGGATTGAACTAAGAGGTCCTAGTGGTTCAGGGTAAGGTCGATGGCGAGGCAAAAGCACTCGACTTACAAGAGGGGTAAGGGGACTTGATATATGGATCAAGTGCTTGATAATGAATTGGTGGTTAATTGAATTTGTTTTGAAAAATGCTTGACGTTGGATCAAGCTTGTTTATTCTTTTGAAAAATGTTGATTTTAATCTTAAGGGAGAGGGATACAATTACTCAAGTGGGAATAATTAAGTCATAATTAAAGTGAGCCAGTCACACATACGCATACAAACCAAAGTGGAATGTGCAACAAGTATCGTTGTATAAAGCCCAAGAGGAGGCTATGTGAGGTTGATGGCGATCGTGAAAACAATCGACTTACAAGGTGTTAAAAGGGCTTGACATTAAGTCAAGATATTAGTTTGAAAAGAGTTTGGTTTGGACAAGCATATGATGAATGACATAAATATAATCAAGGCATGATATTAATCCATATGAGAAAGGTATAAACGCCACATAAAGATTAAAAACCAAACAAAATGGGGGGAGAAGACATAATCAAGCATGTTAATAATTAGTAACCTAATATTAAGGTTAGTCTAAAAGAGAGGCATCTAAACTAAATTGTCTTAAATTTTTAGAGAAAAGGTGAAAATCAAATAATTAATCAAATTAAACAAAAATATTTAATAAAATTAACTATTAAAGTTAATTAGTATTAAATAAAGTGGTTTAATAAAATTAATTATCAATTTAATTTATTAGCAAGGTTTAGAAAAGTATTTTGGATTTTTAGGGATAGAGAAATTGGACTAATACAATTAATTAAGTTAAAATCAAATATTTAATAAAACTAATTATGAAAATAATTAGTTAGTATTAAATAAATAATTTTTATAAAATTAATTAATTAGAAAATAAATCTCTAGGTTTTTTAAAAGAAAATTAGTGTTTTGGTTTTTTAAGAAATAAGTTAATAAAAAGTTTTTTTATTTTGGATTTTTTATTATTAAAGGAGAAATAGAAAAAGTTCTAAAAAGAAACTAAATGGGCTAGAAACATCAGAAATTGGGGAGGGGGTGTAGAACTAAATAAACTCAGGTCCATGAACATAGAAAGTCTGTGATGGGAAGAGGGTCCATCGTGTACCCTCAGATCAGATTTCTCCTACGAGGCAATCTGGCACGTTGATCATACATGGAGTCAAAGCTTGACTCATGATCCAAAGGCCAAAATTCGCTGGTGCACAGTATGAGAAAATGGAAGCTGATGATTAACCCGATGGTGACATGTGTCATCATCATAATCTCCTCTTACCCAAAATCAAGACACGCTGGCAGTTGGAGTTATCAAACAAATCACTCACAACGATTCACACTCCAAAATTGTCCCTCTCCTCTCAATCGTTCCCAGCTTCTTCTTCTCCCTCTAAAAAAAGTTTTTTGCCGGAGCCAAAAGAAAGGTCGGAGAAGGAGGTGGCATACGGCGGACGCCGCCCCTTTTCTGGCATATATAACTCAAACCACGATGAGCCCTACATCAACCCTCCCTAATTTTAAACACACAATCCAAATCCACCCTCAGATTTCTCTAGAAAATCCTCAAACGGCTGAATCGAAACAATCCTAATCTAAACCCTAACCTCCATAACTCAACAGAAAATAAGGATTCAAGCAAGGAATACGACAATTAGAGGCGCAACACAAGTAACAAATGGCAAGTCAAAAGCAACACACTAATTGAGGGAAAATCTGAGAGAAGAAAATCACCTCTTGAAGAGCTTTTCCAAATAAGCTTCTGAGAACAATTTTTTTGTTTCTAGGTAAGCCCGGTACTCTCCTTTTCCTTCTACTTGGATCTGCTTGCTCTTGAAGATCCCCTATTGGAGTATCTGAATCACCTTCCAGTATCACTCCTGATTCCCTCTTCTTCTGCTCGTGCTATTGTGTTACAGTTGTTGAAATGTGAAGTGGAACTCGGTTGAAAATGTCACTGGAATTGTTGAGCTTCACCAAAATAATGGTGATGTTTATAGTCGTGAACAATGCAGTGGTGTGATGGTGTTATAGCGGTTGGGTGTTCTGGTGGTGAGGAGTTGAAGGAAGGATGGAGAAGATATGGTGCGTTGGGTAGTTGTGTCGTTATTGGCGGGTATTGTTTGGTTTCGCAGTGGAAAAAAAAAAACAAACAGAACGTTTATTTTGGGTTGTTATTGATGGTGGGTGAAGTTTGCAGACGGAGGGAGTGGCGTTAATGGTGGTGGCCGTGTGTGTTGAAGGAGGTTATTGGAGGTGGTTTTTGATGAAATCGAATGGTTAGATGGTAGAAGTTTTGAAGGTTAGCCTTTTTCGTGCAGAGCATTTTTCTCCTCTTTTTTCCTTCTCTGTTTCCAAATCCCCCTTCTTTAAACAATTCTAATTTCAAAAATCTCCTGCTATTGTGTGTTATTGCTTTCCATGGCAGGTGTTGTTGGTGTAGCATTGTGTCGTGGTTTTCATGCTCGGAGTGTTTTGGCTTGTAATAACAGATGCACAGGGTTGCAGAATAGCCAGGGTCTTGTTATTGTTTTGTACGGTTTTGAGCAGAAAATTGGTCGGGTCGATTGTTGTTGTTCTACTGCAAGTGGACCAGGTTGGTAACTTGAAAGGCTTATGGCTTATTTTGTTTTGCAGCTGAGTGTGGCTTGAAGATATGTAGCACGTGCGTGAGGTGCTTGTGTGCTTGCTGGGAAAGTTTTGAAGTAGCATTTGGCTTGTGAATCTTGTTGGTCATGGGCGTGTACTTCGCTGCTTCAAGAAGTGGTTCTTTTTTTGTAAATTTCCTTGTTAAAAATTTTGGTTGTAATTGGACTTATCCTTGTAATGGGCTTTATTGATGTAATTGATTTTGACACTTTGTATTTTTTCTTGTAATAAACGCTAGTTACATAACTTTGTGATTGGGCTTTTGAATTAAATCAAACCCCTCCTTGTATCAATTGAAATGGATTTTTTGGAAATATTTAGATGGACAATGATTTATGGAATTGAATATTTGGATGTGAAAAGTAGTCATGGTTATGAAAGAAATGGATTTTTAATGGATATAGATATTGAATGGATAGTTGTGGAATTTATAACAAAAATAAGGGTAATTGAAAATGAAGATGGTTTAGAAATTGAAAAATAAAAATAATAATGGTTAAGAAAAAAAATGGATGATGATTGAAAATTGTCCCTAAGGAACCATGAATCAATCTCAACCTTTAAAACTATGAATCATACACCAACTGACTTGCACTAGCACAAAGCCTGGTTGAGGCTTCAAACACACATTACTTGAATCACACACCCTGACCTGATCATGAAACACACTTTGCCTGACCAAACAAAGCGACGTATTTTTTTGGATTTTTTGAATATGGTTAGTGGATGGATGTATAAATGAAGATTATATACAGGTATGACAAATTTGGGGTATGACAGGAATCGACATGATTGGCATGATCGAACCCAAGGTTTCAACCAGACATCGGTTTATTCTGGTAGCCATTGACTACTTCACCAAGTGGGTCGAAGCAGCGTCATACGCCAATGTGACCAGACAAGTGGTGATCCGATTTATCAAGAACAATCTCATATGCCTTTATGGTGTTCCAAGCCAGATCATTACGAATAATGGATCTAACTTGAACAATAAGATGATGAAAGAGTTGTGTGTTGAGTTCAAGATCAAACACCATAACGCATCTCCCTACCGGCCTAAGGTGAACGGAGCGGTAGAAGCGGCTAACAAGAACATCAAGAAGAGTGTTCAAAAGATGGTTTTAACCTACAAAGACTGGCATGAAATGCTACCTTTTGCTCTTCCCGGTTATCGCTTGTCTGTCTGCACTTCAACAGGGGCAACCCCTTTCTCTCTAGTATATGGCATGGAAGCAGTGCTTCCCATAGAAGTAGAGATCTCTTTAATCTTGGTATTGATGGAAGCTAAGATAATAGAGGTTGAATGGTGTCAAAGTCAACATGATGAACTGAATTTGATCGAAGAAACCATGGTCAGTTGTATCAGTAAATAATGAAGAAGGCGTTCGACAAAAAGGTCTGACCTCGCGTCTTCAGGAAAGGAGACCTCGTGCTCAAGAAGATACAATCATTTCTCACTGATTCCCGGGGCAAATGGACTCCGAATTATGATGGCCCCTTTGTGGTTAAGAAAGCCTTCTCAGGCGGCGCCTTGAGACTCACAACCATGGATGGAGAAGAATTTACCTACCCAACGAATGTTGATGTAGTCAAGAAATACTTCGCCTAAATAAAAAAAAACGTCTCGGTGGATTGAAAACCTGAAAGGGCGGTCCAGGAAAAAATTAGAGACATAAGAAAAAATCATCCTGATGGATTGGAAACCTCAAAAGACAATCTAGGCAAAAGTTAGGGATTCATGGCAAGTAACTACGTCCGACAAGGTGAAATCCCCCAGTGGTAACACTATTCGTCGAAAAACTTCCAGTCAAGGTCATCTTTGACAGAAGCTCGGGATGTCCAGAATTCAAAGTTGGTAGATGGATAACGTTTGTTATGTTTCAATGTAGCCGTTTTCCCTTAAATTACCTTTTTCTAAACTTTGTAAATACTCTATGGAATCACGCGCTTGGCTGATTTCCATCCTATCAATAAAATTTGAGCCCTAGTGCTTTTGTTTGCAATTCTCATTTGTTTTAGCTTTGCAGAATGAAATTTTTAACATGATCAATGATTCTTGAAATAAAACAAAAAATGAATTTACTTGTCAAAATTTTTCTGCTTTTAAAATAAAGATGGCAATTCCTTTTGACTTTGAACATAAAAAAGAACATCGATAGTTTCTCGGAAGGTGATTGAACCTCAGAGTACAGAATCAAATTACTCCTTCTAAACCAATGCACCTGAATTAAGGATCAACTGTGTCAGATGTAATGTCCCATCTGATATCTACGGCAGAGTTCTTACCTCTTAAGACTGATTAACGATTCTTTCTTCCCCACAGGGTCTACCTCTCCTAAGTAAAGCAGGATTGCTATCTTGAACCAATGATACTTTTCATCCCCCGCAGTGGCCGAGTATCCAGTAGTTTTCATCCACTAATTTGTATGTCGCGTCAGTTTTGTCAGCATAAACATACATACATCATGCATAATTGATTCACATTCATAATCATATCGCATTAATATTACTCTGGTCATACTCATTTCTCAAGTGATAAAGTCCTTTTGTCAATCAAGTTGTCAGTTGTCCTTTCCGCGTTGGATAAGACAAAATCCTGGTTTAAGTTCTTTCCTCATCAGGAAATGAATCGTCTAAGCAATCTCTCCCCAGTTTATTTCTAGATCGAAGATGGTCCTCGGCCACTTTGATAACTTAAACCTCTGAAAGGCAAGAAGATATTCGACCGACACCTTTGGAACATCACTCTTTACCATCGAAGATGATATTTCTCACTTTCCCGAATTAAGGAAAATCCCCAGAGAAAGCCTCTTAACCGAAAACTCTCAGCAATACATCGATTTTTCTCCCAAGAAAGTCGATGTTAATGAAGTCATCAACACCTCAAAATTGGATTACATCACATGGCATTTCTCCGAAAAGATCTCGAAGAAAAGTATGATGTAATATCCCCGAGCGAAAAGCAGTCTTTCAAGAGACTCGTTTTTCCTCAGTAGAGTCAACAAATGGCATCTCCAACAGAGAAGTTTGCACACCTCTACCGCTCAGACAAATGGGTATCCCCAACAAGTCTGACCTCAATTTTTTTCAATCAAATGGCATCTCCCTCAGTATAACTCGGCGAAAAGTTTGATGAAAACCACTAAGCATAGTGTTCCTTGTCAAGGAAGAAACTCGACAAGAAGAAACTGAGACCAGTTACGTGGCGGAAGACCGGGATCGAGGGGAGGTTTATTACAAAAGGAAACTACGACCAGTTCCATGGCTAAAAACCAGGATGGAACTTTATTTCAGAAACTGGGACCAGTTCCGTGGCTGAAGACCAGGATCGAGGGGAAGTTTATTTCAAAAGAAACTGAGACCAGTTCCGTGGATAAAGACCAGGATCGAGGGGAAGTTTATTTCAAAAAGAAACTGAGACTAGTTCCGTGGCTGAAGACCAAGATCGAGGGGAGGTTTTACCCTTTTCTAAGTAACATTGCTTAGCAAAAGAAGATGGATGGGCAAACGGCCATTCATAATCGCCGTCAAAATTTCAGGTATTCTGATATTTAATCTTCTTGCACCCTGAATGTTCAAATATCTTCGCCATTCACACCTTCGGGTCCAAGAAGATTAAATAGGGGCATCTGTCATACCCCAAATTTTGACCACCAAGATTTCCCATCATAGTGAGAATCATCACCACAATATGGATGTACCTTCATGTCTCATCAATCTCATCAAAGATGGTTAAGCATTCACCGCAATCAAGAATTAGGGTTTTAAGCCCTCTCAAAGCACTTAGACAAAGGATCAATCAAGAAATAACATGATCTTTAACTTGTATAACCTCTCAAACACCCATAAAGGATCAAGAGGACTCCCACATCAAGAATCAAGCACAAAGTTGCAATATTCTAAGTGGATCAAGCCCCGAGATCGACAGTGTCACCAAATTAGGGTTTTGGTCGACCAAGGGGACATGAGCCATTACTTCAAAACATAATCCAAGAAGCTCAAAGGGACCTCATGGATCCAATCATCAAGTCAAAACAACCTCAGGGGGGGGCATTCATAAAAAAAATCAGGAATTAGGGTTTCTTAACCTAATTCACCCCTAAGTTGACTTTTGGAGCAAAGCATGAGCCAAAACCTCAAGACATGATTTGAGGACCTCAAACACACCACATTGATCTATTTACAACAATGGATTGATCCAAGAAGCTTGATTCACAAGTTTCAATTTCATCAGGACCACAATTAGGATTTTCAAGAAAAAGTCAACTGTATCTTTGACTTTTGACCAAGAGATGCCCCCAAACCTTGGGACATGATTCAATACACCCTAAAATACCTATGGAATCCATCCATTAGGTTTAAATTAGGTCAAGAACTTTTGATTGCACAAAGAATCACACAGTTTGAATTTCATCTGACAAAAAGTCAACTATGCCCAAAATCAAGTTTGGCTTTTTGGAATTTTTCACAAATATGGTTCCCCTAAGTCGAAAATAATGTTAATGTATAGTATTGATCATCATTCATTAAGAAAAATCAAGAAAAGTGAGGTTTCTTGCAAAAGGGGCAACCATGAGAAACCAAAAATTTTCTAAGTTATGGAATAAAAGTGATTTTATACCAACTTTGCAAGGTCATAACTCCTAAACCATAAGTCCTTTTTCTCCCATTCAAAGCTCAGATGAAAGTCCATCTGACATACTTCAAATATGCCAACTACATATCATTCCAAATCCTCATGGATTTTGAGTTATGGTTGAAGCAAAATCACTAAAACATGAAAATACCCCTTTTTCCAACACTTAGACAAAATTCTGTCCAAGACAGATTTTAGGTAAAACACCAAAACTTGGAGAACTTTTTCACCTAGTTGCAAGATGAATCAATATCAAATGTAAACATCAAAGTTATTGTGCATCTTGCTAGAAATTCAAAGAGTCCATCAGCATGGAAAAACTCCATGGAAACCAAGAGATATGGCAGCCCAAAGTCATGCTGCTGCAACTGGTTTAGAAAACCAGTTTGTATGTTTTCTTGCTCTACACAATTTTGAGTCAAGATATAATGATCACTATGCCACATTCATTCAATATGATCATGATATATTTGATCCAACTTACAGAATTAGGACAAGATGCTTCAAAGTTGATCCTTTGGCATAATGAGTCTTTGTACAAAGACTTGGAACTCAAAGTGCATTTATGTGCAATAGTGCACATTCAACAAAGCTGATCTTCTTATTCAAGATTCATGCTTAAACAACAATTAAAACATCTGAGGAATGTGGAATTGGTCAATACATAGCCTTGCTACTTGGAGGGGTTAGTTTGCCTTGCATAAGAAGAAATGCCACAAAGCCAAAGCCATTGAATGTGATCTGATCTTGCAGCTATTCACTATTCCTCCAAGACATAACTTGATCACCTATAAATAGAGGTCACATTGCCTCATTCAGATCACCCCAAAACATTACCACACATGTTTTCTTGCATTTCACTCTTTACCTCCAAAATTCAAAATGTTTGAAATATGAAAACACGCTTTTGATATAGAGAGAATTTCTGTCCAAACGAATGATGCAAACACCTCACATACATCATATGTAAGTGATTCAAACACTAAAACAACATCTGGAACATCAGAATCACAAAGTGGTATCCTATTTGCTCAAGTTCAAAAGCCTTCTGCCGAAGGATTCGAGCTGGTCAGACAAGAAGTTTCCAACCACTCCAAGCATTCAAACATATTCCTTGGCACCTAAGGAAGCTGTCCAGATCACTCAAACACTTCAAAAACACCTACAACTGAGAATTCGAATTTCCCTTGCACAGGTAAGCCTGAACCTATCAAACTCAATGAATCATGCATCATAAACATGTTTTCAAGTTACCATTGTATTTCTGGATGTTCATAGATCATTTTCCCTCAATCAATTGGTAATTATCATGCGTGTATAAGATTTCATATAGCTCTTGCACTTTTTAGGGTTCATCTGATTATAACATGTTATCTCTTGATTCTTTGAATTTAAATGAAATTGAATAATGCCATTCTATTCCTCGTCCAAAATTGGTTAAGTTTCATTTTTACATCTTGCAAAATGATTGAGAAACAAGAAAGATAGCTTGCTTCACGCAAGTCTGATGTTTGCCCAAGGAAGAAGATGGCCATGGCACCATTCTTCAGAAATCAAACTAGTTTTAGTGTATATTATACACTTGCCACTATATATTTGAATTGGCATTGTGCCCTAGTGGTTGATCAGCTGGTTTTGTGTGTGTAGCGAGCAAAGGGTCTGGGGTTCGAATCCCCCTCACCCCAGACCTTTTGGTTTTATTTTTTAAACCATTTTCAAAGGATTTTTCATATATTATCTACTCTTTTCATTCTCTATCAGCCAACGCACTTGGCTCAGATGGTAAGATTTTAAACACTCCACCCCAAAGGCGTGAGTTCAAGCCTTGGGAGGGCCATTCCATATTTTTTGCCACTTGTTTTCTTTCATTTTCTTCACAATCTTTTAATAACTTCCAAAATTATTTGCTCTCTTATTTTTTATCATTTTTGAATGGTTCTTTCTTTCAAAATTCACAAAAATGTTAAAGTATTTTATTCCACACAAAAAATCAAACAGATATTATTTATTTAATATATTTTGAATTTTTTAAGAGAATTCCTTTTATTTGTTTTTAAACATTTTAAATAAATTCTTTCTCTTGGCCTTTCAAATTCAAATGATTTGCAAATCATTCTATGAATGAAACATGATTTTTCAAATACTTATCCAAGATCACAACTTGTTTTTCACACATGTTTGATAATTTTGATCATTTAAATTATTTTTTTATTCAAATTAAAATACATTTTTTTATCAAATTAGGGTTTTGATTATTTTCACCCTTACAA
The DNA here is from genome assembly GCA_022829125.1 of Lathyrus tuberosus. Classification (NCBI taxonomy): domain Eukaryota; kingdom Viridiplantae; phylum Streptophyta; class Magnoliopsida; order Fabales; family Fabaceae; genus Lathyrus; species Lathyrus tuberosus. The sequence goes on from JALAZF010000115.1 coordinate 11,039,287, forward strand.
ATCTTTTTAAATCACTTTGGGCCTCTAATAGAGTGTAAGACCCAACCCCCTTGTACATAAAATAAATTTGGGCCTCAGTCATTGTATAAGACCCGATACGATTTTAAAAAATCTCTGCGCGATCGCCGTTTTTCAAACATTTTCATCTGCGCCTCCCCTTTGTGTTGTAAGTCCCATTTTTCTTTTTTTAAACTCTTTGGGCCTCTAATAGAGTGTGAGACCCATCCCTTTGTAAATATAAAACCTTTTTGGGCCTCAGTCATTGTATAAGTCCTAATGTGTTTTCTAAAACCGCGGTGCGATCGTCACCCTTTAAACAAAATCATCTGGGCCTCTCCCTGAGTTGTAAGCCCCATTCTCTTTTCTTTTAAATCACTTTCGGCCTATAATAGAGTGTAAGACCCAATCTCTTTTGTACATAAACAATAATTTGGGCCTCAGTCATTGTATAAGTCCCGATACAATTTTCAAAACAACAGTGTGATCACTGTTATTTTTGGGCCTCTCCTTGAGTATAAGCCCCAAATTTCTTTCAAAACAACTTTCCCTTTTGATTTAGATTCATATTTGTTATCAAAACTTTCTTTAATTTCTTGAATAACTAACCATACAGCTGTAGTAATGGAAGCTTGCTCACCTGTAAGTTCTATCAGATTTCTTTTACATACTTGTATATATTTCATCTGTACATATATATATATATATATATATATATATATATATATATATATATATATATATATATATATATATATGCTTGTATATTACCTTGCTTAGAGTTTTCCCCGACAACTAGGCCTAGGATTAGATCAAACCAGTGGTCACTCTTTTAACATAGTCAAAACTAGTTCCCCATAGGAAATTCCAGATACATTCTTGCCACCTCTTGGTCTTATACAATATGGAACAGAGAAAGGCATTATTCCCGGTGAAACTTTTCTCAAAACTGTCACTACTAGAAATTTGTCTAAGAAATTCATTCCCCCATAGAGGATTAATTCCCGGTGAAACCTCTCATGAATTCCTTCAAACCCTAGAACTGTTCATTAAAGAAAGGATTATTCCCGGTGAAACCTTTCTTGAACTTTTCTTAGGTTTGGACCCACAGGCTTCCTAAAAGTATCCCCAGCCTCCTCTTGGGCTTTGTACAAGGACCCTCGGGCTTCTTAGAAGTTCTCATGCCTCCTCTTGGGCTTAGTACAAGGACCTAGAGACCTCCTACAGGTATAGGACATAACCTAGTCATCCTTTGTTAGAGCAGTCTTCCAAACAGTCAAAACATCATACCAATTTAGGGTTGATTCTCATCCCTTATAACACCAGCCTCCTCTTGGGCTTCATACAAGCAGACTTGGATAGTCTCAGCCTCCTCTTGGGCATCATACAAAAATCATCCTCCAGTTAAGAGTTAACCTCTTCATACCAGTAGACTTGGACAGTCTCATCTCCTTTTTGGATCTCCAGAAACCCTCAAGTTTCCTAAAAACACAGGAAAAAACCCTGATCAATTTCCAACAGAGTTAAAACCTCTATAGGTTTTATAACTCAACCTTTAAACCCACACTTTAAATTTCCCCAGCTAGGGTCAAATCACTATCAATAAACCTAAATCAGAACCTCAAGGCTTCTGATATTTCAACTCTTCTGAAATCCCCAGCAAGAGTTGATTCCCCAATTTGGACCTGTCTCTGGATCTCAATAATCCTCGGCAGAAGTTAGCCTCATCTTAGGCTTCATATAAGAAATTCCCCAACTAGTCTCCTCTTAGGCTTTGTATAATGATTTTCCCTCAACCCTTTTTTTAGCCTCAATCTTGGGATTTGTACAAGACACCTATAAATATCCTCAGCTGAGTCAGTAAAATCCTTTTTAGCCTCAATCTTGGGCTTTGTACAAGACACATATAAACTCTCTCCAAAGAAGTCAAATCCTTCTTGCCTCCTCTTAGGCTTTGTATAATGATCTCCCTAAGCAGAGTCAATATCCCTTTAGCCTCAATCTTGGGCTTTGTACAAGACATATATTGAACCTCCCCAGTGGAGTCAATCCTCTTTCAGCCTCAATATTGGGCTTTGTACAAGACAGATAAAACCTCTCGCCAGTAGAGTCAATCCCTTTTAGCCTCAATCTTGGGCTTTATACAAGACAGCTAAAATATTCCCCGGAAGAGTCAATTCCTTCTAGCCTCCTCTTAAGCTTTGTATAATGATCTCCCCAAAAGAGTCAGTCTTTTTTTTAGCCTCAATATTGGGCTTTGTACAAGACAGATATAAAACTCCCTAAATAGAGTCGACCTTTTAGCTTCAACCTTGGGCTTTGATCAAGGCACACAAAAACCAAAATCCCCTCAGAGGAAATAAAAAATCTCTCTGTAGGAAGACATTTCTCTGTACATCACACATCAAAACAGACAATCAAACAAACCTTAATCCCAGATAACTGCTGTAAATGGCACGCTTGTTGATTTAAATATCCAAGTTATAGTCCCTCTCTTATCCTGGTCAATCCTCTTCTTTCATCTAATTGCTGTAAGTGGCAAGCCTCTGGATTATTTACATCCAAGCCAATGTCCCTCTCTTAGCATGAAAGACGCCTGAGGAAAAATGGCATTGCTCAACACTGAGTTAAAGTTTTCTTCTTCAAGACAAATCCCTTATAAAGGAAATTATGGCATTGCTGGATTCACACTTTCTAGTTAAAGTAATCCCCCTTTATATAACCAATCCTTCAGCAAATTGTGATGAACAGGTGAGATGTCTCCCTTTAGAGATGACAAATTCTCTCTCAGTCAAATCTTTCAGCTTCAATCTTGGGCTTTGAAGAAGACACAAATAACCTTTAACTTCAATCTTAGGCTTTGAAAAAGACACCCAAACATTTTTTTCCTCCCATAGAATAGGAGGAACTACGATTGCTCTGATTTCCCTATTTTCTTTAATGGGAATACGCAGGCATAAGATTGCAAAATCTTAGCGAGCACACCAATCAAAAACCTTAGGTCCAGTACCTTACCAAAAACATCGAAAAAACCCGACATCAACAAAAATACTCTCTCAAACATTCCCAAAGGAGAAACTTTCCCAATAAACAGATAAACACCAGTAAGTAGAAAACAGTAAAAATTGCTAATGATATATGGATAACCATATATAGGATGGGTAATTGACAACTCCCCGTTGTATAACCTGACCCCGAACCCCCCAATCTCTTAGCTTTTGTTAAAGAAAATATTTATGTGCAAGGTTAGTTTTAGATAGCTTCCCTTTCCTTTCCAACTTCATAGGATAAATAAGAAATCAGAAAGTAGCACCCAATTCCAACCAATGGCGATAAGGTGGTCACGTCACGGACAAAAATCGCACGCTACACCTGAAGAAGATTCTTTAAGAATGTGGTGGACGGCCAGCTCGTGGACATGGAAGAAGCTTCACCTGAAGTGGAGGTTTTGAAGGATGCGGGGATTAATGACTCGACCCTCGGGGCTAAGGAGGATGAGCGTCGTGGTATTTAAAGTTGTTTTTACTTATTGTTGGCCATAAATAATGATGTGTCGTTTGTAACTTTTGAACAATATCTACCTTTCTCACGCATAGTTTAAGCCCTTCATGGGCCCCTTTTGATTTATGACAATGTTATTTTTCTAATCCATAACTTTATTTTACTTGGCATGTTGGTTGTGATACCTTGATTATTTTAATAACTTTTGTGATTAAATGACTTAATCAAGTTGTTCGTTTATAGGTTACTTGGACCTTTGATTTGATCCTTAAATTTAATAGCCCGACAAAATACATTTATGACATATTTTATTAGTCTGGTGATTTATCATCATAACTTAGCGATATTACTTTATTTTATTTTATTGACTATTTAAGTCAAGACTTCGCCAAAGGTTTTATGGCATGGCCAAAATTTTGTCATTTACCTAATCAATTTCGTAGATTAGTGATTTTCTTAATTTAACCCGACCAGAGGTTTAATATTTACTTAGTCGATTTTATAGGTCAGAGGTTTTATCGAACTTAATTCAGCCAGAGGTTTAACATTTACTTAGCCGATTTCATAGGTCAGAGATTTTATTGAACTTAACCCAGTCAGAGGCTTAACATTTGCTTAGCCGATTTCAGAGGTCAGATGTTTCATTGAACTTAAATCGGTCAGAGGTTTAACATTTACTTAGCCGATTTCATAGGTCATAGGTTTCGTTTAACTTAACTCGACTAGAGGTTTAACATTTACTTAGCTGATTTGGTAGGTCATAGGTTTTATTGAGCTTAGCTCGACCAGAAGTTTAACATTTACTTAATCGATTTCATAGGTCAGAGGTTTTATAGGACTTAACTCGGCCAGAGGTTTAACATTTAATTAGATGGTTTCATAGGTCTGAGGTTTCATTGAACTTAACCAGGCTAGAGGTTTAACATTTACTTAGCCGATTTCATAGGTCAAAGGTTTCATTGAACCTTATTAATGAAGGAAGGTTAAGATTGGAATATTGTAGAAGTGAAGATCAAGTGGTTGATTTGTTGACTAAGGGAGTCATAAATGATGTGTTCAAGAGGTTGAAGATGAACATGGGCATGAAAGACTTGTATTAAAGTGGTGTTTTAATAGTATTTTTGATAATTCAAGTGTTGTAACCTGTTAACACGGGGGTGTAACCGATTACAGCAAGGAAAAAGTCACTTATGAACTGAAGAAACTAGAGCTGCATCACGGGCGTAACCGATTAACGTAATCACGATTAATCTTGCTAAGAACCTAATTGTATATGGGTTGAGTAAGCACGTTGAGATGAGATTTCACTACTTTAGGGAACTTATTAGTGAAGAAAGGTTAAGATTGGAATATTGTAGAAGTGAAGATCAAGTAGCTGATTTGTTGACTAAGGGAGTCACAAATGATGTGTTCAAGAGGTTGAACAGACATCGAAGACTTGTAGCACTTGCATTAAAGTCGTGGGTTAAAAGTATTTTTGATAATTCAAGTTCTATAACCGGTTAACACGTGGGTGTAACCGACTATAGCAAAGTAAAAGTCACTTCTGAGCTAAAGAAACTAGAGATGCATCGTGGGCGTAACCAATTAACGTAATCACGTAACCGATTACCACTTAAAAGAATTAAATTTGTATCAGTTGTAATCGATTAAAAGTTTAGCGAACCGGTTACAAATCTGAGTTTTCTGTTTTTTCAATTATTTGCTTATGTGACATGTATCTCAATCATTATGTAATGTTTATATACATGTCTTGGAGACATCCTCATCAATGTAGATGAAATATTCTCATCATCAATCAATTTCTTTCTCCCAATTCCTCTCTCCCTCTCTACACCATAATTTCTCAATTATTCACCAATTTTGTTATATTGTGCATATCAAATACATGATAAATTATAGTTATCATTTCTATATTTAATTATTTAATTAATCTATTTTGTATTTAAGTATGTCTCTATCATATTTTGATCATCAAATCAAACATGCCAGAAAAGCTTTTTTTTAGATTTTTTTATACTCACTTTAAAAAAAAAAGATTAAAATGTTTTTTTATAAGTTAAAAAAGTGTCAATTTTATACAAATTAAAAACATACGATAGCTAAAAAATATTATCCAACAACTTTAAGGTTGGAATAGAGTTAGAATTTTAGTAGGACATATTCCCAAGACATATTAATTTTTCTAGTTTGAAGATTTCTTTTTAAATAACCATATTCTAATAAAAAAATAAAATATCAAAGTATTCATCATTTTAGAAAAAATATCAAAATTATTATGTTTCAAAAAAAAAATATTATATACAAGAGGAGGAGCCAGCGCATGCATAAATTTTTTTGTACATAAGTGTCATGCATGATGGTGCATGCTTATAGTCACAGTTAAAATGCGTAAGTAAAAGTCTATTTACCGTAGGTATAGCTCTAAATATTTATACCTACGGCACTTTATCGTAGGTAAAAGTTTATTTTTGATATATAATTTGTTGTGCCTACGGTAAAGTATCGTAGGTATAAGAATTAGAGTCGGTACATAGAGTTTTATCTACGCCTTCTGACTATTGTTATAAGCATGTACCATCATCAGGCATAACGTCTATGTAAAAAAAATGAATGCATGCGTTATATCTTCTGGCTACTTTTTTTGTTGTCTAATTTTTTTTTATTTAAAACATGGTTAATTTGATAAATTATTTTAAGAGATGGTTATTTTAGTGTTTCATTAGAAAAAGGTAGTTATTTAAAAAAAATTCACTAAGAAACTAATTGATATGATTATGTTTTTTCGTGGAAATAATATCTTGCTATGATTTCATGTACCTCTTGTACCTTATTTAAAAAAAAAAATTCGCTAAGGAACTAATTGATATGATTATGTTTTTTTCGTGGAAATAATATCTTGCTATGATTTCATATACCTCTTGTACCTTATTTAAGTGGTATACTGATTCTATTTTTTTTCTTAGCATATAGAGGCATATGAGGTTGCTCTTAAAGTTGTTTAATTAGATTGTGTTGACTGATCCATTTATATATATTTATAATATTTTAATGGATTATTAAATATGATCGATTTCACTTTTAGTTTTTTTTTTAATTTTTTTAAAAAATAGTTTTCATAATAATTTTTATCTACACTTTTGGTTCTTTCTGCTAATGGCTCTTAAGTTGATGTAACAATGCCATGAGGAGGTTATTTTTTGACTGAGTATACACATAGCAATGGAAGCGTGGCAAGATGCTAACGTAGCATGCCACATAGTTAAAGTCAATATTGTTTATAAACACGGAAAAATTCATAACTAATTAGTAGTTAAAATCGTAGTTAATCTATAACAACTTCGATTTAATCTTCGAACGGCTTCCTTAGGTTGGACATACTCAGAAACTTGCAGATATGGCTGAGAATCAAAGGTTCCTTATAGAATATAAACTTGCAGATATGACCTCAGAAACTCCGCTGCTACACTTATAGAATATTTGATTTATATAATTTAATTAGTTCCTTTGTGTTCTTTGCAGGCAATGCTGCCTCAGCTTCACTTTATGTTGCGCCAATGTAAGTTACATTACACGCTATTCACTTTTTTATGACAAAATGAAGTAGTGAATTTGTGAATGTTTTTTGGTTATTTTATTTTCAGGGTTACATTTAGAAGGGTTATAAGGAAGAAAATCACAGAGGAGTTTTCATGCATTCCTTACATGATAGGATTGTTAACTCTCTCCTTTTCATATGGTATGTGTTGTGAATCTTGTTATGAATTACGACAAAATTTAATATCAATTTGTGAGACAAAAAACAATAGCAACCAAAATAAATTATTATTAGCAATAATAATCTGTACATAGATAATATAACAGAATAAGGCAAGAAAAAAACTGAGCGTTTGTTTACCCAGTTCAATCAAACAATCTACTCTGGGGGAGAGAGCAGCTCTCTAAATCACTATACTCAGAAAGTTGTTACAAGAAATTACAGATGAGTTACAAGAAAATAGCTTTTGCCTTCAGGTTCCCAAGAACAATCCTATTTTCTATCCAAGTGTTTCCCAACCTCTCCAACTCTCAATATATGAATCACTCAAACTCAAGGTGTAACAGTGTTTCACAATAACCTTAAACAACTCCAAAGATTTCCTTAAACATTTGTTTTTTTAAGGTTTTCCTTGTGAATAGCTGAAACCCTATGTTATACCTTTAAACCCTTGCTCTCCCTTGTTGGTGTAAATTCTAAGATTGTCACACACCAAACATAAAAGAGATACATATGTATAATAGAAAATACCCAACAAACAAAGCCCAAAATCACATGGATCCATGGACCGAATCGAAAAAATCCCAGAAACTCAAAAATACTATTCACCGTACGGACAACACTATTCACCGTACGGACGACATTATTCACCGACCTATTTTTTTTCTTAAATTTTCGTCCGACTTTCTAAAACTTCCGATATTCGCGGTAAATGCAATCTCCAAAATATGTTTTATTTCTCTTCATCAAGAAAGGTTTTAAGGCACATTTACAACAATCTCCACCTTGACTTTAGATCGTGTTGATACCAATTTAACAATCAACAACATTGTTGCTCTATACCAAGTTGAAACTTTAATCAATAACTTTGATCAAATTCAAGAAACCCATGAATCTTGATCTCGCAACTTGCATCCACTTGTTTCCAATTACCCTTTTCTGCCTAGGTAATTTAACAAGCCTACAAGTATGATTTTTCAACCACTCTTGACTCCACCTGTTTTCAAATGCCTCCCTGAAGGTTTTTCTTCTTTTATTTTGCACTCCTTCAGCCACATAAAAAACGTAATATCCAAGGCTAGCATAACTGTCTCTTTGAGATGCTACAATAACCCTCCTTACCTTATCATGAGTCAAATGATAATCCGAGATCTCTGTAACCGTTCCCTCACTACTGCTAGCATCCATAGTAGGAAACTCCACCTCAAACTGAGTTTTCTCCGTTATAGTTTCTCCCAGGTTTTTCCCTTGGTTTTCACTATTCTTCTTCTGAAGAAATTCTCTACCAACCAAGTAAGATGTTTTAACCTTAGCTCTTCCCCCAAAAACTCAATAACAACTCAGCGGTAACATGCATTTTTATCCCTTGATTTCTGAAAAATTCATTGTACTCCTCTGAAACTTTTTCAAGGCATTCATAACGCCTTAAACTCAAATCTCATATCTCTTCCTTGTCATGAAAGCCTCCACTAGTTAACGATGAATGAATAATAACATTTGAACCTTCTAAAATAAACACACCACATATTTTAGACCCTTTAGCAATAATCAATTCATCATGCAAAATCTTCAACACTCCACGCTCAACTCTAGTACAATAGCCTAGATCATCAAACATACTTATAGATAACAAATTTTGCTTGAGTTCTGGAACATACCTCACATTGTGAATAAGAAGTTCACGACCATTAAACATTTTAAATCTGACTGTACCAATACCATAAACCTTGCATGCCTTATTATTACCAAGGCGAACTACTCCGCCTTGCACCATCTTCAAAGTTTCAAAGTATTCTATTCTTGGACACATGTGATAAGAGCAACCTGAGCCAATGACCCAACTATCTTCAGTTTCCAAACTCGATACTACTAGTGCTTCGGCATCCTCATAACTTTCCTCACCCAATGCAACTACAGCTTGTACAGAATCTTCATTGACCTTTCTTTCAGGATAATCCCTTTTAAAGTGACCAATTTTATGACAGTTAAAACATTTTACCTTTGACTTGTCATACCTCTTTGATTTGGACATCCCTTTACGCTCACCTCCTCCTCTTGACACATTTAAGCTTTCACCACAATCTTCAATCTTCAAATCTTTTAGACTTTGAAAATTCTTTGGATTTCACCGCCGTCTCGACTTCATCCAAAGTAATAGTACTTTCCTTACCATAAATAAAGGTATCCTTAAAGTGCTCAAAGGATCTGGGTAATGAAATCAACAGGAGCAAAGCCTTGTCCTCATCATCAATTTTCACTTCAATATTCTCAAGATCATGGATAACCTTGTGAAATTCTATGAGCTGCTCAACTATGGATTTGTTCTCCACCATTCGGAATGAATAAAGTTGTTGTTTTAGATACAACTTGTGAGCCAAAGACTTTATCATATACAATGATTCAAGTTTTCCCACATAGAAACCGCAGTTTGCTCCCTGGCGACTTCTTTTAGAACTTTATCCCTAAGGCACAAGATAATGGAACTCCTGGCCTTATCAACCATCTCGGTCTTCTGTACCCGTGTAAGCCCTGCAGGCATCAATGCTTCGCTCTTCAAAGCATCGATACACTTCTCTTGAATTAAAATTGCTTCCATCTTAATTTTCCACAACCCAAAGTCGTTGTTACCGGAAAATTTCTCGATCTGACATCTACTCACCATGGTGCTCACTTGTCAACAATATCTCTTTGCTCCACGCTCACCGCACCACTTGTTGTGAATCATGTTGTGAATTACGACAAAATTCAATATCAATTTGAGGCAAAGAACAATAGCAACCAAAATAAATGGTTTTCAGCAATAATAATCTGTACACAAATAATATAACAATAAGGCAAGAAAAAATACGAAGGTTTGTTTACCCAGTTCGATTAAACGATCTACTCTGGAGGAGAGAGCAGCTCTTCAATTCACTATACTCAGAAAGTTGTTACAAGAGATTACAGATGAGTTACAAAAAAGTAGCCTTCGCCTTTAGGTTCCCAAGAACAACCCTATTTTCTACCAAAGTGTTTCCCTACCTCCGTAACTCTCAATTTATGAATCACTCAAACTCAAGGTGTAACAGTGTTTCACAATAACCTTAAATAACTCCAAAGGTTTCCTTAAACCTTTTCTTTTCTAAGGTTTTCCTTGTGAATAGCTGAAACCCTATACTATATCTTTAAACCCTTGTTTTCCCTTGTTGGTGTAAATTCTAAGATTGTCACACACCAAGCATATAAGAGATACATATTTATAATAGAAAATACCCAACAAACAAAGCCCAAAATCACATGGATCCATGGACCGAATCGAAAAAAGCCCGAAAACTCAAAAACACTATTCACCGTACGGACAATACTATTCACCGTCCGATTTTTTTCTCGACTTTTCATCTGATTTTTGCGGTAAATGCAATCTCCAAAATATGTTTTCTTTCTCTTTATCAACAAAGGTTTTAAGGCACATTTACAACAGTATGGGTTACTGTTGTAAGCTACAAATGGGAAAATTTTCCTGTTGTAACGGTTAATGGAGTTGGAATAATTCTTGAATTTTCCTACAATTATCATTTATTTCTGGTATTCTTCACCCAAAACAAAGGTGAAAGTGAAAGTAGCTATCATTACCATATTTGTAGCTATGTTCTGCATAACTGCAGCAGTTTCAGCTTTCGCCTTACACGATATTCGTCATCGAAAGTTACTTGTTGGTAGCATAGGCTTATGTGGTTCTGTTACATTATTCGGTTCTCTCTCATTGCAATGGTGAGATAAACACTTTTCACTTTAATAAAAATCAAAACCGAAGATATGTGGATATTAATCGAGTTTTAATTCGATTTTTGCAGAAGAAAGTTATAAAAACAAAGACTGTAGAGTTTATGCCACTGGCGTTATCTCTGTGTGCTTTCTCAACTAGTGTACCTTGGTTAGCTTATGGAATCCTCTTTCGTGATGTGTTCGTCGCGGTTCGTTTCTTAATTACTCTCAATCATGGAAGAGGAAGAGTATATTAGTTTTAATGTTGTAATTAGATTACTTTATGGTATTATGATTATTATAGGGTCCAAGTGTGGTTGGAACTCTATTGAGTATTTTGCAGCTTATGATTTACTTCAAATACAGGAAAGAGAGAGTTGTGGATGAAGCTGAAATTGAGCATTTGGAAAAGGGTGGGTTAGAGTTAGAGAATGTAATTCCTTATTGTCATAAAGGAAAGAAATTGAACCAATGTAATTTTCATTGGTCTCTACTGTTAATTACAATCATAGAAAAAAGAAGAATTGAAGAACCAAATGATGATATTCATAAAGTTTTTTTTTTATATAAGCTAAATATTATATTCATAGAGAATACTTGAAAGTATTTAAAATTAACAATTACAACTCAAAATTGAGGTCTAATACTATAAAGTTACAACCTCATCAAGTTATAACCCCTTTAAAAAAATCTAAAGGTTGCTTGGTCCATTCATAATAATTATAAGAAGTTTTGTTGCTAGAACCTAAAACCAACCAACACCAAGAATTGAGAATGATTTTGTGGACTATATCTTCTACACAACCAAAACCATCATTGAAAATAATTTGGTTTCTAAACCACCAAATGCACCAACATGTACTAAACCAAATCAACGACGCCGTTTTTTTGGACGTTTTGCAAACCAAATATAAAAATCATTCCAATAAGTGGTCACAACACCCCTTACTATCACACCATGGCATTCCAACCCATTCCAATATCGCTTTTCACATTAGGTGGGTTTTAGAGCAAATAATAAAAACATGATCTACCGTTTCAACATCATTAAAGAAAAGAACACAAACAATGTCATGAGTATTAGAAATCACCCCTTGGCCACCAGATTGGATCGAGTTGGTAATCTATCCAATAAAAGTCTCCAACCAAACAATTTTACCTTCATTGGAATCATGAGTTGCCACAATAAATCTAAAGCAGTCTTGGAATAAATTTCCAATATATCAAACTCCTTTGCTCGTTGAATAAAGTCATAGCAAGATTTCACCAAAAAGTTATTGTTCACCACATTTGGCCATAGAAAACTATCAGCCACCCCAACCATGGGCGATACCTCCACTAACAAGTCCTTCAACTCAGCTAATTAAGCAACCAAACCTTCATCCAAACAGTTTTCCTGGTATCCCAACGCTCACTACCAGCCTTGGGTCCTCCAAACACCTACATCTTTCACTGTACCATATTTGAGTTCAGACAAATTGAATAATTCTGGGAATCTGCACCGAATAGGACACAAATTCAACCATCTTGAATGCCAAAAGGAAATTCGCTCCCCATCTCCCACTTTACATTCCAATTGCATTGAAAATGAGTCATCATGCATTGAATGTGAAATCAACATCATATCTCTCCACCATAATGAGTTGCTTCGCTTACTATTTGGATCTTGCATTGATAAAACAAGTTTATCACAACAGCCATATTTAAATGTTAGCACTGGTTTTCAAATTGTATCTTCAGATTGTACAATTCTCCACAACCATTTTGTTAATAAAGCCTTATTGAACATGGCCAAATCTTTGATCCCCACACCAGCATATTCCTTAGGTTTGCATATGGAAGACCTTCTAACCCACGACATTGACACATCCTCTACTGATCCCGACCACAAAAAGCGTCATTGGATGGACTTCAACTCTTTAATCACTTTTGCTAGAATTTTGTAAAACGAAAAATGATGTACAAACATATTTGTAAGTAAAGAATTTATTAAAGTGATCCTACCACCCATTGAAAGTATCTTTCCTTTCCATGTGGATAACCTAGCCTTGAAGCTTTCCACTGCAAGTTTCCAGAAATTAATCCTTCTATGGTTTCCACCCACCATGAGTCCTAATAATTTGAAAGGTAACAACCCCTATTTGCAAGATAAGAAGTGTTCTGCAGTCGATAAAAATGAATCATCTACTCCAATTCCGTATAGGCAGCTCTTCTAGAAATTGATCCTCAAACACGATACTAGTTCAGATTCTCTAAGAATAGATTTGATTCCCCAGTTGTTTTTTCAATCTTCATCATAAATTAAAATCGTGTCGTCCGCAAACTGTATAAGATTTACTTCATTATTCTCATTTAATTTGAAACCACTGAAAATGCCTCTACTACATGCCCTTTTGACCATGGAGGCCAATCCCTCTGCCACTAATGAAAATAGAAAAGGAAAAAATGGGTCACATTGTCTTAGACCCCTTGAACCTTTAAAATATTTTGTATTTCCTCCATTAACAAATATCGACAAGTGGTAATTTAGAATCCCCCCTTAAGCCACTGCATCTATTTGTTCCCAAAATTCATAGCCACCATAACCATTTCCAAATATTCCCATTCTACACAATCATACGCCTGTGCAAAATCAACCTTAAATATTAAATATTTCCTTTTCTTCTTCTTGGCGATATCAATCACCTCGTTCATAACTAAAACACCATCAAGTATTTGCCTCCCCAGGATAAATGTTGTTTGCGACAAAGATATTAAACTGCCTATAACCTTACTTAACTGAGATGCCAAAGATTTAGATATTACCTTGTAAATACAGCCCACCAAGCTAATAGATCGATATTCATCCAAGCTTTAAGGACTTCGACTCTTTAGAATTAAGGAAATAAAAGAAGAAAGCAATGCATTAGGAAGAACATTAGTCTCATGAAATTCTTGAATGCAAAGAACCACATCCTTCCCCACCACATACCAACATGTTTTAAGAAATTCAAGATTGAAGTCGTCGGGTCCAGGACTCTTGTTTCCATCACAGTGACAAATAGCCCCAAATCTATCTTCAGCGAAGAATTGATCTTGAAGCATTGCACATTCATCTGTCGTTAACTTAGGGAACTCTGACATATTCGTTGAAGGCTTTCTTCCTCCCTCTTTTTGAAATCTACTGGCATAGGCTTATTTAATGGTATTTTTCACCATCGAGACATCCTCTACTATGTTTGCATTTACCTTCACAGATGATATAAATTTACTCCTGTTTCGAGACTTCATCATAGCATGAAAAAATCTTGAATTTGCATCACCTTCCTTGATCCATTTTGTCCTAGATTTCTGTTTGAGCATGTTTTCCTTAATCTGTAGATTGCTCTAAATTGCATCTTGAGCCAACCACGCTGAATCAGTTGCTCATCTTGCAAACCTACAGTTTGGTTTATCAAAACAACTTCTAAATCAATCAACGTACCGACTTCCTTGTCAATTTTCAGATCCACCCACCCAAAAACATTTCTATTCCACTGTCACACCCTAATTTTTTACCCTAAGATTCTATTTTTTTTGTTTTGCATCATCTGCATAGCATATCACGCATTTCATATCGCATAATACCCAATTTATCAACCAGAATAAATTTGTTGGAATTTACAGCCGATTCGGTCAAATAAAACTCAACAGTGCGAAAAATTAGTGGACGGAGAATTTTAAATTGAGCCTGCAGACGTCAGTGGTATTAATCTAAGTTTTGCGTAGTTTAACCTGGAGTGCTCGTTTAAATTTTTCGACCACTTTTCGGTCGCATTTTGGACGGTTTAAGTTATTTTAGCGAGTAAATTTTATTTTTGAAATTTGACCAAACGTTGTATTTTTTCCGGGTAGGTTTATTCTGCGTTGTTAATTTTAGTGCCAGTTTTTCTGTTTTTTTTTAGCATTTCAATACCCGACTTTTATTCGCCTTTTATTCATTTCATTTTATTTTATCTTATCTTATTATTTAGATAATCTTTTAATAAATTTAAAATTTATTTAATTTATTTAGATAATTAAGATTTTATTTTATTTTCGTGAAGATTTAATTTATTCCATATTTTATTTTTCTCTTTTATAGAGTATTTAAATTTATTTATTTTTTTAGTAAAACTTAGTCAACAAGTTTTCAAAAGCTTTTGTTTTTATTTTCTTTTAGGAAACACTTGTATATTAAGTTTTTAAAGTTACTTTTTATTTTATCTTCTTATGGTAAACCTAGTTTTCTAAAAGATAACATAGTATAGCATTGAATATTGGAGGGGAGATCAACACAACGAGCAAGCCGCACCACTTAGTTATTTTTCTACTTCATATCACCACAATCACACTTTCAGAAACAAGCCTCAAAACCTCTCTCCCATCCTTTGTCTACCACCTCTGTTTTCATTTTCACAAAACTGACCTACCACTTCACTCGATTCTCCCTCCATTTTCCATCCTTCACTAACTTCCTGCAACATCCCAAGCCGACTTCACTCCATGCTCCCACCGTGACTGCACCCTTGCACCCTCAAAAACCCTTTGTCAGAACTCCACTCAAAACAACTATCATCATTCCTCGCCTTTTCCTCTTTAATATGCTCACGCTGCACCTTCAAAAAAGGAAAACTCACCATATACCCAACCGTCATCTCCACCTTAACTCACTCTTTCTCTTCACATCAACTATTTTCCATCGCCTTCTTCATGCTCCACATCACGAACCATTTTCACTTCCCCTGCAAAACCCATAACACGCCTTTTTTTTCTTCACTCATCATCCATAACCTTTTCACGTGTAAAGCATCCACCACAACCACCGAGCCATTTTCCATCTTCTTCATCACCTATAACAACACCATAACCACTCGCATCACCTTCTCCATTTTTCCATATCAACTGTCAACTACAAACCGCAAGTCTCATCATCACCTTGCTACCCATTTCAACAATAATCCTCAACCTCACTCAAAACCCATCCCAAATCATTCAATCAAACACCACCCAAATCACCCAGAACCGAATCAAAATCAAGAAGAAGAGAAATTGTGAGTGAGAACGAAAACGAAACTCAAACCACAAATCCAAACCTGAATCGAAGGGAGTTGGGAATGAATCGTGAAAATCTGAATGTGAATTGAAACCAAGTAACATGAGGTCTTTGGCACGGAAGCATGATGAATCGTGCGACTCAAAGGTTGGGTCAAAATTCGGAGTTGTGTTGATGTTGTTTTGCTTTGATCTTGCCCTTTTCTTTTCCCTTCTTCTACTTCGTTTTAAAATAAACTCTGTTGACAATGTTTTGAAAGTAACGTTGGATCTGACCTTCCACCATGTTTTGAAAAGAGATATATGTGTTTAATGTGTTAATGAGTGATAGTGTCCAAGTTTTTTTCCTTTAAATGTTTGGAAAGTTATTTTATGATTGATGGGCCTCTGTAGCCCGCGTTGGATTTGTTGATCCACACTCTCTACAAGATTTTGCACCCCTCCTTGTTTTTTTAATTAAATTTTGTTTTAAATCCTTTTAAACTTTAAATTATTAGCTTTAATATTTTTTTTGTCTAAATTTTTAAGTTCTTATTAATTCTACTTTCTTTTTCGACTTACATGTATCCCTTCTTCGATTTTAATTTCTTTTTTGGGTCGATGATATAACAAATCACGATTGATTGATTTATTCAAATCAATGAAAATCTTGATTAATATAAGGCCACTTTCTTTTTTGCTTTTTCAATTTTTATTTCTCTTTCCATCTCATTTAGCATCATCTTCTTCTATTTTCTTTTCATCTTCGATCGATGAAGTCTTTCTATTCACGAATGTTAATTATCGAGGTCGTTAACCTTCATTATTTCAAATCTGTAGTGAGTAATCATCGAGATTACTTCCTATACTTTGGGATCGTGATAGGTTACCTTCGATTAATCGACGAAAGTTTGTGATTAAGAAGAGATTGTCACCTTTTCTTTTCGTGTGGCACGATTTCTTTGGAGAATGATCCTCAATATCATTTCTCCATCGTGTCTTAACACAAACATCATACTTGCATGGCCTCCTATATCATGATCTTCGTCATAGATCGTGCTACGATGGTTTAGCGCTAAAGTGGACCCGATCATCCGATTAACAATTGACCATTAACTTTAATTTTTGTCTAAATACTCTTGATTTATCTTTCTGTTGATATATCACTGTTGTTCATATTATTATCATTGTTCATATTTATAATGTTCATACTATCTCGATAAAACACTCAATAAAACTATCGGAACCCTAAAACTTTTAATTGGTGGACTGTGGTTATTATCTTGAGCTTTGGACTGTAGACTTAGATCTAGGACCCTTCCCTATGTTCTTGGAGTTGAGATTTGGAGACCTTCCACCGGTTATGTCGCTTTGTATATATTGGTGGATCACCAGTCCAGTAGAGGGGAACGCTTGTTATGCGCCATCTTACTTGGTTAGATCCTTCCATCTCTTACTATTTGCTTGATGCCTACTTTCATGATGCCTTGATTTGTGTCTTGTATATATGTTGTTATTTTTCTATGATTTTGACACTTGAGTTTTTGCTATTTGTACATTGTACATTATTTTCATGATTGCCTATGTTTAAGTCCAAGGGAAGGACATATTGTTGACTATACAGTCATGTGCATTGCATCTTATTCATTTGTATCATTTACCTCTGTGCTTAATCCTTGTTTCCCCTTTAGGCAAATTTCCCTCTAGGATGTACATACTTAGATTCTTTACTTTAGACAGATACCTCTTAGGTAGTTTCCCTTAGGATAATTGTCCTTAGGATGTTAACTTTAGACAACTCACAGTTAGTCTCCCTTTTCTCCCACGAGAGATTAGACATGAGTCATCCCTAGTTGAGATGTAATTCTCCGACCCCATGACATAGTTGAGTAAGATGTAGATTCTTTTCCACTTGAGAGAGGTACGTGGCATACTCGTTGATCCGATATCCGATTCAGATCCCTTCTCTTAATGCAAAGCAAGATCCCTTTCCACATGTTTATGGTGGTTTAGTTGAGTATTCTACTTAAGATGACAACTTGTCTCTTTACCTAACCATCCAACAAACATTGCTTTTATCCGTAGTCCGAACTACAGACGCTTTGATTTCTCAAAGTTCATTTTTGAGAATACGTAGGCACAAGGTCAATCCTTGGCGAGCACCTTTTCTTTTACACCTTTGTTTACCCTTATTGAGGGGAACTACAAGTGCTCTGATTCTTTTAGACAAGATACGTAGGCACGAGATGTGACGTTTTGGTGAGCACACTTAGTGTACATACCCTAGGTCTTTTCTTTTCACCCTTAGCAGACAAATAACAAATAACACAATAAAACAAGAGATTCCTGTAGAGTACTACAGATACTTAGGATGCTAATACCTTCCCTTTGTATAACCAACCCCCAAACCTTGGATTCTCTCTTGCTTTGCATTGCATTGCATACTCATGGGTTATTCGTTCTTTTTCCCTTCCCTTGGATAAATTAAAGATCGGTGGTGAATTAAGATCTGTGATTCAAGTTAATTCATAGCTTGATATTCGATTCTCACCGCGACAGAAATGGCGACTTCACTGGGGAATTCTTGAGGGTTACACCTATCTTGTTTTATATGTGTTATTTGTTTGTATACTTGTATCTGTATATCTGTATATCTGTATATTTGTATACTTGTATATCTGTATATACCTGCTTGCTTGGGTTTTCTGTATGCAGGGTTGCTACTTTGAGTGGTGAGGATATGTCCTATACCCGGGCTGGAGTGCACCTATGATAGGAAGGTGGTACATTCAAGGAGACTTTGAGGGAGTCGATTCCCGAAAAAGTTGACTTGAGAAACCACCACTCAGTTGAGGCCCTCTTGAAAGTTAGTCATGTTGAACGAGTCTATTCGTGAAAACGTTACTACTCTCGACCTAGGAGCCCATGACACTGATGACCATTAGTCACCTTTAACCCCACTTGGCCTTTTATTATGTAGTACGATGTCTATGAGGGAGTTGATTCCCAAAATAGTTGATACGCGATACTACACTCAGACAAGACTCTCTTAAGAATATTGTTGACTACTGAGTCATTCGGGAAATCGATAATATCCGAAAGATGGGTTGTTGACTCTGGGAACTTTTTAGAACCCTGTTCTACAGATGATAAACCCATAGTACACACCAGTTGGGATGGGTAGACCATGGCTTTATGCTCATGACCCAAACCTAGGCCTTTTGTCTGTATATATGTGAATATATGGATATGTATACTTGAGTTTGTGCATTGCATCCATCCATGCATTCATGCACCATATTTCTAACCTTTTCAATGAACTTAGAGTTATCTTGCAAACATCATAGGTTTTGCCATGGATTTTGGAAGTTGTACTCTATTTTGCAATCCTTCAAATTTTAATGAAATGAGAATTTTTTTTCAGTCATTCAAAGTGTTATCCATTTTATGGTGTTTGCAAATATAACTTTTGAGTTCCTTGAAATTCATTTGCATTTGCACGACATGCATCATGTAGCATTACATTTGCATACAGCTTTTCCCATAGCAACTCATTCAACCTTCTGTCCTTGTGTCACTCAGTTGATTTCCTGGTATTTGTACCGAGCTTGAAGTAGTTACTAAAGGAGAATGGGGAGGACAGAGAATGTTGATCCCATGTCCGGCTTCAGAGTGATGACTAACCCGATGTTTGGTTTTCCTCCTGACGACAACGCTCTACAAGTGGACGTTCCTACTCGGTCTCAGCCTGTGCAAGATAACCTGGTTGTTCAAGATGATGGAAGAGATTCCTGATTTCTGAGGTATATGGCAAATCCTCAGAATGTCTGTCCCGTGACAGAGGTGAATGATCCTAGAATTACAGAAATCGAGAAAGGATTTTGTGATCTCGAAGAACAATTGAAGATGATGAAAGGACTCAATGCATCTGGTCTTAAGGCTCATGACTTGTGTCTAGTTCCGGGCGTGGTTATTCCCCCAAAGTTCAAAATTCTTGTCTTTGAAGTATACAAGGGTGTTAGTTGTCCAAGGTACCATTTGACGATGTTCTGTTGAAAGATGACCGCTTATATCGACAACGACAAGTTGATGATTCACTACTTTCAAGAAAGTTTATGTGGGGCATCCTTGATGTGGTACATGAAGCTAGAAAGGAACCATATTCAGACTTGGGAAGATCTAGCTGATGCTTTCGTGAAACGGTATAATTACAATGTGGACATGGCTCCAGACATCGATCAACTAATGAGTATGAGGCAGAAAGACAACGAATCCTTCAAGGAGTACGCAGAGCGGTGGAAAGAGTTGGCAGCCCAAGTTCATCCATCACTCCAAGAGGAAGAACTGGCTAAGATGTTCCTAAAGACACTGTCAGGATCTTATTATGTCAAGATGGTAGGCGTTGTGCCATTAGAGTTCTCTAAAATTGTGGAAGTCGGAGTAACCATCGAGGACGCATTCAAAAGTGGAAAAATCCAAGATGACTCGAATAACCAAGCTAGTGAAGAGAAATCTGTTAGTGATTACCAAGAGGAATGGAATATTGATGTTGATGTAATTTGGGATTCTCCTCAGATCTTACAAGCTCCAGTTCCAGTGCCTTATCACCAATATCAGTATGCATCGCCTGTTCACTGCCAGTAACCACTACTTCATGAGCTTCCATACCAGCAACAAGGGTTGGTTCATCAAGATCAATGTCAGAATCGACAAGCTCAGAATCTGAACTGTTGTACCCCAAATTTTATCCTCAGATCCTCTGATCATTTCATATCATTTTAAGTCAGTCATTTTTGCATTTTTTGTTAAAACATATCGTTAATCATGCTTTTCTTTTTATTCCACGTCATTCTTGATTTTATTTACTTATTTATTTTTATATTTGCTTAAATGTTTATTTTTGAATTATTTAGAATCAGTCTAGTTTAATTTTGAATTTAGTTTAGTTTATATCTTTTAATTCATTTTAATTTTTAATTTAGTTTTTTATTTATCTTAAGTTTAGTAATTAGGCTAATTTTAATTCAATTTACTTTTAACTTTAATTCGATTAGATTAATTTTGTTAATTTAGCTTAGTTTAATTTAGTTTTTTATTTTAATTTTTAATTTTAATTTTAATTGCAATTTAGGTTTAGTTTTTAATTAGTTTCACTTAATTATTTTTCTTTTGTTTAAAAAAATCATACAAAAATATACATAGAATCCAATTTCTCTTATTTATAATATAATACAAAAAATACAAAAATTCAAAAGAAAGGAGGAAGTGCCAAGTTGTCCTTGCGCATCAGATACTCCAAAACAACATTCCTGAGCCATTTGCATAAAAATAGTCCCTGTTGCAATTTTGCGACAAAACTCCAAGACAAAACTCATTATGTTATTCACAACAAGCCCACATACACTACAAGCCAAACTGCAATCCATACCATCCAACACCACGCCAGATAACACACATTGACCCTGCATCATAAAACCCAGACCTACGTTTTTCTTGACAACGACAACACACTGCCTCTACAACCAAGCAAAGACCTGCAAAACCACTTTGCACTACACACCTACTAGCCAACAAAACTTTCACCAAAAACTGGCGTCCAAAGCAAAAGCTTCACAGATCCAACGTTGACATGTCAATGTAGATCAAGCATGCTCCAATGACCCTGCTACCATATGCCATAAGCCCTGCTCTACAACACAAGGCACAGACCTGCGCAGAACCTAAAACCTGTGTTTTCTTCCATAAAACAATTACCCTGCCTTGCTTCAACACACAATGACTTCACAACACTCCAAACGCACCACATATGAACTGTCCCTATCTCAGACATGTGAATCTTGCTGTAATAACAAGGACAACCTCACCTGTAAATTGAAAGCAACATAACAATAACAGCAAGAATCTCTTGAGGGAATGAGAGTCGAATAATTAAAAAATAAGGAGGAGGGAGTCACATTTTTTTCATAAAAGGGTTGAAAACTCATACCTGTGAAAAACAAAAAACTTAGAGAAAACCAATTCACCTCATCTCTCCACAACAATATCATCACTCTTTTCTCAAGCACTACTACAACCCTTCAAATCTCGCTCTCCTCGCCAAAGAAACCACATGGCCTTCGCCAAACACTCACCAAAAACAACTTGTAACTTCAACCATCTTCACCCTTCAAACTGTGATATTACCCTTCCCAAACACACCATTGTCTTCTTTCCAACCTGTCTTTCATCAACGTCAGCAACAAACCTCTCCAAAAATAAACTTCAAACTTCCACTGTGAGATAAACAACAAAACCTCTCCTCCTCTCCATAATCGTTACAGTAACGCCACATCACCTTGCTATCACCATCCACTCCATTCAAAAACCATTTCCAACCACCTTCAAAGCCATCCGCCGCCGCTGTTACGAAAGGACGAACCGGCGGAGATTCGAAAGAGACGGAGGCCGAATCGTAAAAGCAGAGACAGAGGGATTCAACGATTCGGAAGGGAAGGAGATTCAGAGCCGGATTGAGAGGAGATCGAAACCGAGTGATTTACGAGAGAGAAGAAGAGGGAGATCGCGAGATAGAGAGTGCGGAAGAGAAGAAGAAATATGCGAGAAGCTGAGCTGAGACACGAAATCGGAAGAGTATGAGATGAGATTGTGAACAGAGAAGGACAGGGTAGCATGATCGAGGAATGATTCGTCTGTTACTCACTGTGCGTAAGGAGGAAACAAGGATTTGAGGTGAAATAGGTCAATTTGTTTTCCTTTTTATTTGCATTTTAATTTAATTTTGGGCTGTTTATTTACCCTATTTCTATTTAAAATAAATTTGAATTTCATATCATTTTTATGATGGGCTCATCCATTTAAGTTTGTTTTGCACCCTTCTTTCGCTAACCGCACCATCATCTTTAGCAGGATGGGTTCATGAGCTTATGTTATTTCCCACTGTACACTCCCATATTCACTATTGCACCCCCATTATACTCTTTACAGCTTTGGTTAGTTTTTAGTTTAATAACCTTTAGTTAGTTTCTTAGTTTAATGAGCTTGATTAGTTTCTAATTAACTACGTTTAGTCTTTTAGTTTTAGAATTAGAGGTTAGTTTAGGTAGTTTAGAGTTAGAATTTAGTTTAGTTAAATTTTAGTTTAGTTTGATTAGACTTAGATTAGTTTTTAATTTAATTAGTTATTTTAGAATCAGTTTTTTACTAGACAATCTTTAGGTTTTTGAGAATTAATTATTTATAGAATTAACTTATTTGGTTTTGTTAGATTTAATTAATTTATTTTAGAACTTATTTAATTGGCTTTTTAATCTTTTAGAATTTGGCTTATTTTTTAATATCATTTATTTATATTTTTATTTAATTCTTAATTTAATCTTAACCATCCTAATTTTCATTTTTAGTAATTCCTGGTTTTCAATTTAATTCTAATTGCTTTATTGTATATACTGCTGTGCATTTTACCGTTGACACTTGTTTTCTCTGTTACCTACACTTCACATTCCAAAGGAAATGACCCTATAGTTGACTGCCATGTCATTTAGGATAACCTTGTCTGTCTGGCCCCGTTTTACCTAGCCTTAGTTTTGGAGTCGCCGCACTCCACGTAGGTGTCTTGCTGTCAGACCCTACTTTCCCTTAGAACCTTGACCACAGTCAAGAGTTCCTCATCCCCATTGAGGGGAACTACGGACGCTCTGATTTCTCAATTTCATCTTGAGAATACGTAGGCATAGGATTGCGAGATCCTAGCGAGCCACCTTTTTGTTTTTCTACCTTTTTCTTTTCCACCTTTTTCTCTACCATCCGATGCCTTCTCGGATTCCACGTTTTCTTTCTACACCCTTTTACCCCATATTGAGGGGAACTACGAATGCTCTGATTCCATTCCCGTCAGGATACGTAGGCACAAGATGCGATGTCTTGGCGAGCATATTTAGTGTATATACCCCTAGGTCTTTCTTTACCTTAGCACATTTCCCTTAGCAAGCAAACTTTAGCATAACACAAATACTAACAAGAGGTTCCCGTAGAGTACTATGGATACTTAGGGTGCTAATACCTTCCCTTAGTATAACCAACCCCCAAACCTTAGATCTCTAGCTGTGTTCCTACATAGCGCACTTAGGGTTTTTCGGTCTTTACCCTTTCCTTTGGATAAATCAAAGCTCGGTGGTGAATTTTATGTTTTGTGATTCAAGTTAATTCAATAGCTTGATATCCGATTCTCACCGCAACAGAAATGGCGACTTCACTGGGGATACACTCCCTTAAGATGGTTAAGCCTATCTTGTTTGTATTTGTGTTATTTATATGTTTGCTTGCTTATACATTTGTATATTCATATCTGTATATATCTGTATACCTGTTTTGCTTGGGATTTTCTGTATGCAGGGTTGCTACTATTGAGTGGTGAGATAAGTCCTATACCCGGACTTGAGCGTACACTTATGATAGGACGATGGTATTCAAAGAGGCTTTGAGGGAGTCGAATCCTGAAAAGTTGAATTGAGACACCATCACTCAGTTGAGGCCCTCTTGAGAGTTTAGTCACGTTGAACGAATCTGTTCGTGAAAATATTACTACTCTCGACCTAGGTGCCCGTGATTCTGAGAACCGTAGTTACCAAACCCCACTAAGCCTTTTTAGGATGTAGTGCGGTGACCATGATGGAGTCTATTTCTGAATTGGTTGTCACGCGATACTACACTCAGACGAGATCCTCTTGAGAATTTTATTGATTACCAAGTCATCTGGGAAATCCTTAAAATCTGAAAGATGGGTTGTCGACTCTGGGAACTTCTTAGAACCCTGTTCTACGGATACAGTAACTCTAGTACACACTCCGTGGTTGGTTCCTTACCCAGACTCCATGTTGTGATCTCAAACCCTTGATCTTGTTGCATGTGTTTTGTATGTTGTTTGTATCGCATTGCATATCATTTGCATCTTCGCATGATTCATTGCATACGTCTGTCTGTCCGGTTACTCATCTCCAGCTGTCTCTATCTTCCAGTGTTTCCTGTGAGTCATCAAGCTGATTCCTCGACACCGATACCGGACTAGAGCTAACTACAGACAAAGGATGTCAGAGCAAGAGGTACACAACGCTGAGGTCCGAATGGAAATCGATGACCTTAAGTCAAGCGTGACCAAACTCACTGAGATGGTTCAAGTTTTGATTGCTAGGGGAGAGCAACCCCAAAGGACTGTCATCCAGGAAGTTTCAAGTGATGATCCTCCACCAGTTCAGATGCCGCCTTCAACCTGGCCCGAGTGTGGTTTGCCACACAACTATTCTCTACCAATTGTGTCTACTGCTATGGTTGGTCAGACTACTATGCCCGTCTTTCAAGCTCCTGTTTTCACCGAGCCCAGACCTGTGGTCCATGCTGTTCCACAGACTGTTCGAGCTCCCTTTGAGAACCCCCTCTATGAGTACAATGCTGCCAGTGCTCAGGGTGAAGCGCCTGAAGACTTTGTTGAGCCTAAAGTTGTCCGAGAGCAGTTTCAGAGTATAGAGAAGAGACTCAAAGCCGTTGAGGGTACTGATTTCTTTAACGTGGACACAGACAACATGTGCTTAGTGTCTGACCTTGTTATGCCTTCTAAGTTCATAACTCCAGAATTTGTGAAGTATAAGGGCCACTCTTGCCCAAGAGCTCATTTGGTCATGTATCTTCGCAAGATGACTGCTCATGCCAAAAATAAAAAACTGCTTATCCACTGTTTTCAAGACAGCTTGAGTGGAGCCTCACTTAAGTGGTATATGAGTCTCGAGCAAAACTCCATTCACTGCTTCCAAGACCTCACAAATGCATTTATGAAGCAGTACAAGTATAACCTCGACATGGCTCCTGATAGCCGCCAGCTGCAAAACATGTCTCAGAATGATAAGGAATCTTTTAAGGAGTATGCTCAGCGCTGGAGAGAGTTGGCTTCCCGGGTTGAACCTCCTTTGGCTGAGAAGGAATTGACCGAAATGTTCATGGATACCTTGTCCCCATTCTATTGGGAGAAGATGATTGGAAGTGTTTCCTCCAACTTCACTGATTTGGTTACTATCGGACAAAGACTCGAGGAATGGCTTAAGAATGGAAAAGTGTCCAAGGTTGCTGAATCTTCTAATGCTGTGATGAAATCTTATGGGAACTTTCAAAAAAAGAAGGAAGATCAGACTAATGCTATAATGGTTGAAGTGAGAAGGCCTCGTCCTTAACCTCAGTATGTTGTTCACCCTACTATTGCTGTTGTTACTCCCGTGGTTGCTGCTCCACGACCAGCTCAAGCTTCCCAACGTCCGGCTGTTGGAAAGAATCACTACCGTGATAGGAATCAATTTGATCCAATTCCAATGAAGTACACTGAACTGTATCCCTTCTTGGTTGAGCAAGGTTTGATTACCACAAGGCCTATGCCACCTCCTCCAAATCCTCTTCCAGCCGGCTATAGGACTGGTCTTCATTGTGAATACCATCAAGGTGGTGCAGGTCATAACTTGGAAGGTTGCTTTGCATTGAAGGCTAGAGTACAAGAGTTGATGAGAAACAAAATCCTCTCCTTTAAGGACAATCCCAATGTACATAGCAACCCTCTGCCAGGGCACGCCAAGTGAAGCTTCAGTCGACTTCAGCAGACTATCCTCCTAAAAGCCAGTGTTTCAGACAGGACAGCTCATCCTTGTGTTGATTAGTCATTAGGCCGTTGTTTCTTGTTGTTTTCATTTTATTTATTTTGTAATAGTTGTTTGCTTTCAACTATGTTTGTACTTTCACAATTAATGAAATGAGCATTTGCAACTTTTTGATTCAATTCATTTGTGTTTGCTATTTACTTCTTAATGCTTTCCCTTTCAAAAAAAAAATATTTTGTCCACTTTCTTTTGATTATGCAAAGATTGGAGGGAGGATGATGAAACATTATACTCATAATTGTTGTGGTATGCTTTCAAATCAAGACTTTGCTGACGATGTAAGGCATTGTTTCAACTCCCAAACACCGGAGACATAAGGAAGATAACCCCTTTGAGCCTTGAAGTAGGAGTTTCTTTTTCTTTACAAATAAAAACCCGTAATCTTAACCTGGGGCAGGGTAGTTCCCATGTTAACTTGATTGTGCATTCAAATACAAGAGTTTCATGCAAGACGCCTTTCAACAAAAAAAGTTGCACTCACAAATTTTCCTTCGCACACAACAAGCAAGTGTCGAAGATGTCTTTCAAGTCGAACGCCAATTATGGTTCATCGTAATCCTTAAGCTAGGCAGTCACTAAAAAAAAATAAGAAGAAGGAAAAAAAATATAAGAAAGGAAAGTTTGTATGACAATCAAAGGAGGAAATCTTTAAATCCTTTATCCTGGAAGTCCTCAATGGCAAACAACTTTGCAAGGAAGTAGTGACCGCCATTTCAAAGTCTCTTAACTTCTGAGCCATCATCATCATCAATGTAATTTCCAACCCTTGGGAACCTGAGTGCATAGTTTGAGTTAACTGAACATTGGACTGGAGTTCATCACATAGATTGGGTGGGTCACAAATAAACTTTGAGCCTTTATCCTTTGTTTCTTAAACAGTGAACCAGGCCATGTTATAACCCTCAAAAGACCTAATTGAAGCAAGGTTATTTTGAAAGCATACTACAGCAAGGTTGCGTAAACTGACTCCAAAAGATCTTTGCAGATCACCTACTTTGGGTATTACACCCTTTGCTTAAACTTTTCACTTTAATGTCTTGAACCGCCGTGTTCTGACCAGTATCCCATATACTTTGCACCTCTTTCAAAATGATTTTGATTTCAAAAATTGCATGCACTTTGCATTTACCATGTTTGTACAAATACTTTTGTTTGCAAACTAGTTTTCTTCTCAAGGAATTTTCAAACAATTAAGAAACTTGGTCGGTGATCCAATCGGGGGCAAGTTCCTTCCATATCCTGTTAAGAATCAGTTCAAGATTTTTGGTTTAATGGCGACATCTCAGATTTGGTTTATCCAGAAAACCTTTCAAGACCCGGACTGGGGCAAGCAATCCCAGTGTACAGTAAGACAATCATTTTCAAGACCCGGACTGGGGCAAGCTTTTCAAATGTGCCGTGAAACGGTCATTTCCAGAATTAATCAAGCTGAAACAGTGATCAGCTCATCTATAATAATAAGCTAGTCTGGGGCAATTTACCTGAAGAATCCCCAAGCAACTCTTTATCCTTCCTACAAGGATCATCAATTTGGATACATTTTACCAGTGTGGCAGATGATGTGTTCAGCATTAACATCTCTAGTCCCAAGCAGAATAGCGGTGATCTCCGTGTAGAGGAATTAGCCTTCCAGTCTTGTCTTCTCCACCAAAGAGTTGTGTTATGTCGTCAGCATCTGCATCTGCATATGATCATATATCATCTGCATGATTCATATACATATGCATAGCATGAGTGTTTCATCCTCATTTGCATTTCTCCCAAGGTCGTGTCGTTATCCGCGTCTTACCTCGTGGTCAAAGTCCAACTTACTTGGCGCCAACCAAACGTTACCTAACCTTTCATTCAGTGTCATTCCTGAATGTTGACGTTTCCTTGTGCATCTAGTCCTATTGTTAGATGTTTGTTTTCTTTCATTCCAATGTTATTCCTAGATACTCATATTCCTTCACTCCAGTGCCATTCCTGGATGTCTTTCTCACTATCATATAATGCCATTCTTGAATATAGTGATTTGCGTTTACTTTCAGTGCCATTCCTGAAAGTTCTTTCCTTGTATCCAATGCTTTCTTGGGTATTTCTTTGTTCAATGCTTTCTTGGACGTTGTTATTTCTTTGTATCCAATGCTTTCTTGGGTATCTCCTTGTTCACAGTTATTCAATGTTGTCTTGGATACTGTGATTCTTTTTGTTATCCAATGCTGTCTTGGATCCTTACCTTTCTCACGTCTATCTGATGTTGTCTCAGATAACGTGCTTTATACCATTCATTCAATGCTGTCTTGAATACTTTGGTTTTTTTATCCAATGTTGTCTTGGATCCTTACCTTTCTCACGTCTATCTGATGCCGTCTCAGATATCGTGATTTATACCATCCATTCAATGTTGTCTTGAATACTTTGGTTTCTTTGTATCCAATGTTGTCTTGGATCCTTACCTTTCTCACGTCTATCTGATGTCGTCTCAGATATCGTGATTTATACCATTCATTCAATGTTGTCTTGAATACTTTGGTTCCTTTTGTCCAAATGCTTTCTTGGATTTCTATGTTGTTCACTTTCATCTGATGCCTTCTCAGATATTGTGATTATACCTTTCATCCAAAGCCATTATTGGGTGATTGGTTTCTTTGCGTCCAATGCTGTCTTGGATCCCTACTTTCTTCACACTCATCTAAAGCCATTATTAGATATTGTGAGTTGTACCTTTCATTTAAAGCCATTACTGGATGACTGGTTCCTTTGTGTCCGATGCCTTCTCGGATTACCCTTTTTACCTCATTCTCATCTGATGTTTTCTCAGATATTATGAGTTTACCTTTCATTCAAAGCCATTATTGGGTGATTTGGTTGTCTTTGCATCCAATGCTGTCTTGGATCCCTGCTTTGTACACTTTTATCTAAAGCCATTATTAGATATTGTGATTATGCCTTTCATTCAAAGCCATTATTGGATGTCTGTTTTTCTTTTTCCATCTGATACTCTTCCAGATGTGCCTCTCTTTCTGATGTTCTCCCAGATTGAGTCTTTGTTATTTGATTCCCCAGTGGAGACCGTCTTTCCGGTGCTACTTCCATTGAGGATCTTGTGTTATCTCTTCTTTCTAAAGTGTCATTCGGTCACGCATGAACCAGTTGCTTCATCACCTTATATTTTCTCCGGCTTTATTTCTGTTCCCCAGTGTTGTTGTCATCCCCAATGAGTGATTGCTCGTTGTGTGGACTTTGTCCCTGTTTGTTTTCGTTTTGTCTGCATTTAGCATACCATCATTTGCATCATATTAGAGTTTATTGCATGTCAGTACATCTGAGGGAAAAAATTTCGGTTATCTATATTTAAATACCTTTCACCATGATTTCATGAAGATCTATCATCACTCATGTCATTCGGTGAAGATATTTAAATAGGGGCAACTGTTGTACCCCAAATTTTACCCTCAGATCCTCTGATCATTTCATCTCATTTTAAGTCAGTCGTTTTTGCATTTTTTGTTAAAACATATCATTAATCATGCTTTTCTTTTTATTCCACGTCATTCTTGATTTTATTTACTTATTTATTTTTATATTTGCTTAAATGTTTATTTTTGAATTATTTAGAATCAGTCTAGTTTAATTTTGAATTTAGTTTAGTTTATATCTTTTAATTCATTTTAATTTTTTATTTAGTTTTTTATTTATCTTAAGTTTAGTAATTAGGCTAATTTTAATTCAATTTACTTTTAACTTTAATTCGATTAGATTAATTTTGTTAATTTACTTTTTTATTTTAATTTTTAATTTTAATTTTAATTGCAATTTAGGTTTAGTTTTTAATTAGTTTCACTTAATTATTTTTCTTTTGTTTAAAAAAATCATACAAAAATATACATAGAATCCAATTTCTCTTATTTATAATATAATACAAAAAATACAAAAATTCAAAAGAAAGGAGGAAGTGCCTAGTTGTCCTTGCGCATCAGATACTCCAAAACAACATTCCTGAGCCATTTGCATAAAAATAGTCCCTGTTGCAATTCTGCGACAAAACTCCAAGACAAAACTCATTATGTTATTCACAACAAGCCCACATACACTACAAGCCAAACTGCAATCCATACCATCCAATACCACGCCAGATAACACACATTGACCCTGCATCATAAAACCCAGACCTGCATTTTTCTTGACAACGACAACACACTGCCTCTACAACCAAGCAAAGACCTGCAAAACCACTTTGCACTACACACCTACTAGCCAACAAAACTTTCACCAAAAACTGGCGTCCAAAGCAAAAGCTTCACAAAGCCAACGTTGACATGTCAATGTATATCAAGCATGCTCCAATGTCCCTGCTACCATATGCCATAAACCCTACTCTGCAACACAAGGCATAGACCTGCGCAGAACCTAAAACCTGTGTTTTCTTCCCTAAAATAATTACCCTGCCTTGCTTCAACACATAATGACTTCACAACACTCTAAACGCACCACATATAAACTGTCCCCATCTCAGACATGTGAATCTTGCTGTAATAACAAGGACAACCTCACCTGTAAATTGAAAGCAACATAACAATAACAGCAAGAATCTCTTGAGGGAAAGAGAGCCGAATAATTCAAAAATAGGGAGGAGGGAGTCACATTTTTTTCATAAAAGGGTTGAAAACTCATACCTGTGAAAAACAAAAAACTCAGAGAAAACCAATTCACCTCATCTCTCCACAACAACATCATCACTCTTTTCTCAAGCACTACTACAACCCTTCAAATCTCGCTCTCCTCACCAAAGAAACCACACGGCCTTCGCCAAACACTCACCAAAAACAACTTGTAACTTCAACCATCTTCACCCTTCAAACTGTGATATTACCCTTCCCAAACACAACATTGTCTTCTTTCCAACCTGTCCTTCATCAACGTCAGCAACAAACCTCTCCAAAAATAAACTTCAAACTTCCACTGTGAGATAAACAACAAAACCTCTCCTCCTCTCCATAATCGTTACAGTAATGCCACATCACCTTGCTATCACCAACCACTCCATTCAAAAACCATTTCCAACCACCTTCAAAACCATCCACCGCCGCTGTTACGAAAGGACGAATCGACGAAGATTCGAAAGAGACGGAGAGCGAATCGCAAAAGCAGAGACAGAGGGATTCAACGATTCGGAAGGGAAGGAGATTCAGAGCTAGATTGAGAGGAGATCGAAACCGAGTGATTTGCGAGAGAGAAGAAGAGGGAGATCGCGAGATAGAGAGTGTGGAAGAGAAGAAAAAATCTGTGAGAAGTTGAGCTGAGACACGAAATCGGAAGAGTATGAGATGAGATTGTGAACAGAGAAGGACAGGGTAGCATGATCGAGGAATGATTCGTCTGTTACTCACTGTGCGTAAGGAGGAAACAAGGATTTGAGGTGAAATAGGTCAATTTGTTTTCCTTTTTATTTGCATTTTTATTTAATTTTGGGCTGTTTATTTACCCTATTTCTATTTAAAATAAATTTGAATTTCATATCATTTTTATGATGGGCTCATCCATTTAAGTTTGTTTTGCACCCTTCTTTCGCTAACCGCACCGTCATCTTTAGCAGGATGGGTTCATGATCTTATGTTGTTTCCCACTGTACACTCCCATATTCACTATTGCACCCCCATTATACTCTTTACAACTTTGGTTAGTTTTTAGTTTAATAACCTTTAGTTAGTTTCTTAGTTTAATGAGCTTGATTAGTTTCTAATTAACTACGTTTAGTCTTTTAGTTTTAGAATTAGAGGTTAGTTTAGGTAGTTTAGAGTTAGAATTTAGTTTAGTTAAATTTTAGTTTAGTTTGATTAGACTTAGATTAGTTTTTAATTTAATTAGTTATTTTAGAATCAGTTTTTTACTAGACAGTCTTTAGGTTTTTGAGAATTAATTATTTTTAGAATTAACTTATTTGGTTTTGTTAGATTTAATTAATTTATTTTAGAACTTATTTAATTGGCTTTTTAATCTTTTAGAATTTGGCTTATTTTTTAATATCATTTATTTAGATTTTTATTTAATTCTTAATTTAATCTTGACCATCCTAATTTTCATTTTTAGTAATTCCTGGTTTTCAATTTAATTCTAATTGCTTTATTGTATATATTGCTATGCATTTTACCGTTGACACTTGTTTTCTCTGTTACCTACACTTCACATTCCAAAGGAAAGGATCCTATAGTTGACTGCCATGTCATTTAGGATAACCTTGTCCGTCTGGCCCCGTTTTACCTAGCCTTAGTTTTGGAGTCGCCGCACTCCACGTAGGTGTCTTGCTGTCAGACCCTACTTTCCCTTAGAACCTTGACCACAGTCAAGAGTTCCTCATCCCCATTGAGGGGAACTACGGACGCTCTGATTTCTCAAGTTCATCTTGAGAATACGTAGGCATAGGATTGCGAGATCCTAGCGAACCACCTTTTTGTTTTTCTACCTTTTTCTTTTCCACCTTTTTCTCTACCATCCGATGCCTTCTCGGATTCCACGCTTTCTTTCTACACCCTTTTACCCCGTATTGAGGGGAACTACGAATGCTCTGATTCCATTCCCGTCAGGATACATAGGCACGAGATGCGATGTCTTGGCGAGCATATTTAGTGTATATACCCCTAGGTCTTTCTTTACCTTAGCACACTTCCCTTAGCAAGCAAACTTTAGCATAACACAAATACTAACAAGAGGTTCCCGTAGAGTACTACGGATACTTAGGGTGCTAATACCTTCCCTTAGTATAAACAACCCCCGAACCTTAGATCTCTAGCTGTGTTCCTACATAGCGCACTTAGGGTTTTTCGGTCTTTACCCTTTCCTTTGGATAAATCAAAGCTCGATGGTGAATTTTATGTTTTGTGATTCAAGTTAATTCAATAGCTTGATATCCGATTCTCACCGCAACATGAACAATCAGAATCAGTGCCAGAGTCAGCAGAGACCTCTGAATAGTCCAGAAGGAGAGACTCGCCAATTTTATCAAATCCTAATGACTTACAGTCAATTATGGTCTTATTTTGCCCAAAACTCTGTGATGGCACCCAGAAAGACCAGATCCATGAAATCTCGTCTTCCTTGGTTCAATCCAAATGTCAATTGTGAATTTCATGATGGAGCAGTGGGGCATTCGATTGAAGAATATAAGGTTTTCCAAGAAAAGGTTCAAGAGCTAATCAACGATGAGGTACTGACCTTTAAAGGAGGAAGCCCGGTTGTGAATGGAATGCCTTTATGCTGATGGATATTAAAACTCAAGAGAGTCATTTCCAAGCCGGTGAAATCAAGAGGAGAGCTTATTCCCAGGATCATCAGGCTGTTTGTTTGCTTGCTTGCATTTGTTGTTATTCCTTTGATTGTAAAAGCATGATTTGCATGTAAGAACTTGTTTGTTTTGAATGATTAATGCAATGAATATGTTTGTCTTGAAGAAATCCATTCATATTCACTCATAAAATGCCTTTTCTGCTTTATAATGCCAATGCTACCCGATCTCTTGCTTAGGCAGAGAATTAGAGGGAGGATGACGAAAGTGAAAACACAAGATCTCTTGTTGTATGCTTTTGAATAAAACCCTGTTGATGATGTAAGGCATTGTTTCAAATCCCCCAAACACCGGAGATATAAGGGAGATAAACCCTCTTTAACCCCTTTGAGGCTTGAAGTCGGAGTTTCCTTCCAAATCAAAAAACCCTTAATTTTAACCTGGAGCAGGGTAGTTCTCAGTTAACTTGGTTGTGCGTTCATGCAAGACATCTTTCATATAAAGGTTACACTCAAAAAATTTCCTTCACACACATCAAGCAAGTGTCGAAGATGTCTTTCAAGTCAAATGTCAATGATGGTTCACCGTAATCATTAAGTTGGTTAATCACTTTCCTTACTCTAAGAATGAGCCGAGTCCCTTTCAAGGCAAAAGCTAAGAAAGATGGGAAACTCATGACCTTGCCTTATACAAAAAGGTTTGTATGACAACCAAAAGGACGAAATCTTTAAAACTTTCACCATGAAAATCCTCAATGGCAAACATTTTGGTAAGGAAATAGTGATCGCCATTTCAAAAGTCCCTTGACTTCTGAACCATCATTACTATCATCAGTGTAATTCTAAACCTCTTGGAACCTGAATGTATAGTCTAAGTTGACTAAGCATAGGATTGGAGAATATCACGAAGAATGGGTAGGGTACAAATAAACTTTGAGCCTTATATCCTTTGTTTCTTAAACCGTGAACCAAGCCACGATACAACCCTCAAAAGACCTAATTGGAGCAGGGTTTATTTCAAAAGCATACTCGATGAGATAACGTTTCCTGACTCCTATGAGCTATGCTCAAATTGGTGTTGGCTTTGTAAAAATTAATTTATATCCTAACTAGTGATTTGGTCACAAGTTGTTGCGATATATTTTCAATAAAAAACTTCAAGACAAACATGTGTGTTGCATTAGCAGTTTCAGAATTAACATTTTTCTGCTTGCTAACATTGCTTGACATCATTGAAGCTTGCATATGAGCATCAGCGATGAGCTCAGTCTTTTGAGACTTGAAACTCTGATGAGTGAATGGAGAATCATTTCAAAATGATGACCATATCAAAGGGTATGACGCATGAAGACTCTGCTAAACACGGGCAAGTTGTTTCCCTAGTTGTTGCTTCCACAGTATGACCATCCCCAAGGGGCAAGTTTGAAGACTCAGTTGTGTCGAATACAATCAATCATGGGCAGTTACATCGAGATTCGATAAATATCTCCGAGTTTGAAGACATTGGAATATTTTGGATGCCAAGTTTTCTGTAAAATCCTTTTGAGGTCACTTTTTCTCATAAACCATGTGCTCTGGGGCATTTGAGAATTGATGATTATTTTATCCATTCACAACAACTGTTGTTTGAAATGGCGACTACCACACTGTTCTTCAATGCAGAACATATTTGTTCTCACAACATTCTTCACCCATGTCCCCAGTAAGTTTCTACTTCAGGTGGTCATGACAATTCCCTGGAGAATCTCTACTTCAAGCAGTTATGGCAAGTTTGATGCAAGGTTTCCCCAGTTGGTGACCTTAGAGTTCCCAGTTAATTTCCTTGGTTTCAACCTTCCCAGTGAAGTGAATGTTATTTCACCCCTCAGTGAATCTCTTACAACTCAATCTTCCCCAGCGAAGTGGATGTTTATTTCATCCCCATAGAGTCTCAACTCTGACATCTACAGCTGCGATTTTGATCTGAGCTTCCCCAATGGAGTGGATATTTATTTTATCCACTGTGTGGCCTCAGCTATGGCATCTCCAATCTCTTTCAGACTACTTCAGTTTGTAGTGGATATTTATTTTATCCCCTATGAAGTCTCTCCAATCATGAGTTTGATCCTTTCCCAGTAAATCTTTCTCATCCCTAACAGAGTTGCCAAATTCATCTTAATAATCCCCTCAGTGAAGTCATGATGTTCATCCCCAAATGGAGTGTTCTCTTTTCCCCAGAGAAGTTTGAAGCCTTGAAACAGGACTGTGACCCCATATGTGGCTTCCCATTCATCCCCAGTGATTCTTCTATCTTGTGAAGATTGGCTGAGTATCCTTGTCAAGATGTTTATTTCATCTCCAATTTACTTTTTCTTGTTTATTTTGTCAGCATAAGCATAACATGACTTACATTCATTCATAGATACATGGCATCTGTGCATTTTTGCATTTTGTGATGTTTGTTTGCTTGCTTATTCGTTCACTTTGGCTGTGTTTATCCCCAAGTGACTGGGCTTGTCTTCTCCTTCCAAGTAGAGTCATCAGCCCTAAGCAGAAAAAAGCATATCCTTCTAATTCCCCCAGTGAGTTTGATCCTCGTGGAAGATGGTTGCTTTAGTGTTCTTTTCCATTTCTTGGATAAGATAAGCCCCAGTTGAGTTCATTCCTCACTGGATGGAGTCTTTCTTGACCGTTTCTTTTCAGTTATTCCCTGAATTGAACTTTGGTCCCCGACAATCACAATTTTGAGTCTCTCTAGGCTATTGAACCTAGATCGAGCGTGCATTTATTTTGCACTTTGTCTCCCCAGGAAAAATCTACTTGAAGATCACCCTTGAAGACAAAATCTTTCTCCAACAATTTATGCCCAGACAACAAATGGCAGCTCTTTATTTGAGCAGTTTGTTTTGGTCTCAGGTTTTCTATTTGGATGGAAAATGGCAGTCTCCTTTCAAGACAGTTTATCTATCCCCAGCCGATTATCAAGACTATCAACTTGTTCTCCATCAAATGGCATCTCTCCGGAAATCCGTCAGAGAAGTTTGTTGAAGACGTTGCAAGTATTTATCTTTAATTAAGAATTCCTGTTACAAGGATTTTGTTTGCTTCTGCAATTTCAAACTACAACAATATTGCTCCTCAGTGATGTTCTCCCCGTGAGTCCACTGCCCAATTTGCTTCCATCAAATGGCATCTCTCTGAGAAGTTTGGTGAAGATTCAGATGATCTTTCTCTTTATTTGAGAAGACATGTTTACAAGTCTGCCGGCCTACATCTCTTTTGAAGATCCCTGGTGAAAATTCCAAATCTCCATAAGTTATGGCATCCCGCTAAAGTCGTAAAACTCCAGTGACGTTCCAATTCCCTATGAAAGATACTCTCCAATAAGTATTCACCATTCCAGGAAGAAACTAAGACCAGACTGCGGTCCAAGACACGGTACGATGGGAGGTTTGTTTACCCTTTTCAAGCTAATGGAGCTTGATCAAAGAAGAAATTGAGACCAGTCCGTGGTCCAAGACCTGGTACGAGGGGAGGTTTGTTACCATTTTTAAGCTAATGGAGCTTGACAAAGAAGAATTTGAGACCAGTCCGCGGTCCAAGACCCGGTACGAGGGGAGGTTTGTTACCCTTTTCAAGCTAATAGAGCTTGATCAAAGAAGAAACTGAGACCAGTCCGTGGTCCAAGACTCGGTACGAGGGGAGGTTTGTTACCCTTTTCAAGCTAATGGAGCTTGATCAAAGATGAAATTGAGACAAATCTGTGGTCCAAGACCCAGTACGAGGGGAGGTTTGTTACCCTTTTCAAGCTAATGGAGTTTTATCAAAGAAGAAACTGAGACCAGTCAGTGGTCCAAGACCTGGTACGAGGGGAGGTTTGTTACCCTTTTCAAGCTAATGTAGCTTGATCAAAGAAGAAACTGAGACCAGTCCGCGGTCCAAGACCCGGTACGAGGGGAGGTTTGTTTACCCTTTTCAAGCTAATGGAGCTTGATCAAAGAAGAAACTGAGACCAATCTGCGGTCCAAGACCCGGTACGAGGGGAGGTTTGTTTACCCTTCTCAAGCAAAGACCTTGATTGAAGAAGAAACTGAGACCAGTCCACGGTCCAAGACCCGGTACGAGGGGAGGTATGTTTATCCTTTCTAAGTGAAAGACCTTAGTCAAAGAAGAATTTGAGACCAGTCTGTGGCTTGTGACACGAGGCGAGGGGAGGCTTATCATCTTTTTAAAATAGATCATTTGATTATTTGAAGTTGGCTCTATTTCAGACTCTTTGGTTAATCTCGATAATAGATTCTCGGATAAGTTTTAAAATAGAACTTTCATCAAACCTCGGCACTGGGTATTTTCTTTTATTTCCTGGCAATTCTCGATAGAAGATTTCCAATAGACCTCGACAGAAGGTATTTTCATTTATAAATTCTCTGGTTATTCTCGACAGTAGATCTCTATCAGACTTCACCAGAATATGTTTCATTCTTCCCAGAATCTCGACAGTAGACTCTCTGATTAACTTTTGATGCATCTTTAAACTTCAACAAATAATTGTCCTCTTTTCAGATTCCCTGGTTAATCTCGACAGCAGATTCCCCAGTAATTTTGATGGTTGACACTTTTCAATAAAAGCCTTGGCAGAGAGTATTCCCAAATGAGGTTCAAGTCTCAACAGTGGACTCCTCTAATTGGTATCTCCTGATATCCCCACAGTTGGCCTCGACAGTAGGTTCTTCGAGTGGAAGCTCTTTAAAAGATTTCATCACAAGTTCATCACCCTGCGTTTAAGATATCTTGTGATTGTCAGTTGGTAGTCTTTTCCCTAGTGGAGTTGAGTCTCATCCCCAGTGGAGTTGGATCGTTCCCCCATGGAGTCTTGCTTTGCTGTTGAGTCTTTCATTCTTTAGTTGTGCTTCAGCATTTCGGTATGCAATTATCCCCTGTGGCATCCATTTTCCCACAGGATCTTTGTCTTGCATTTCATATTATATCATATCATGTGCATTTTGTGGCATCTTAGGGCCAAAAATTGTGCATGTCTGTATTTAAGTCTCTTCAATCTCGTCGAGACGAAGATTTCAATCTCCATATTTTCGGATAGAAGAAACTTAAATAGGGGCATCTGTCACACCCTAATTTTTGATCCTAAGATTCTGCTTTTTTTTTTTGCATCGTCTGCATAGCATATTACGCATTTCATATCGCATAATACCCAACTTATCAGCCAGAATAAATTGTTGGAATTTACAGCCGGTTCAGTCAAATAAAAGTCAACAGTGCGAAAAATCAGTGGACGGAGAATTTTAAACTGATCCTGCGGACGTCAGTGGTATTATTTTACGTTTCACGTAGTTTAACCTGACGTGCTCGTTTAAATTTTTCAATCACTTTTCGGTCGCATTTTGGACGGTTTAAGCTGTTTTAGCAGGTAAATTTTATTTTCGAAATTTGACCAAACGTTGTATTTTTTTCTGAGTAGGTTTATTCTGTGTTGTTAATTTTAGTGCAGTATTTTTCTCTCTTTTTTTGAGCATTTCGATACCCGGCTTTTATTCACTTTTTATTTAGGGTTAATAAAGTTTTTGGTCCTCATAAATATCTCAATTTCACTTTTAGTACTTCCAAAAATAATTTCAAAGAATGGTCCTCATAAAATTTTTAATTTTAACTTTTGGTCCCTCCTGCCAATTAACGACGGTTTTTACAACTTAGAGACAGAATTAGCGACGGTTTTAACCGGTTTTAGCGATGGTTTTTTATTTAGCGACGGAAATGGCGACGGTTTTAGCGCCAATTTTGGCAGTAGGGACCAAAAGTTAAAATTAAAAATATTATGAGGATCATTCTTTGAAGGAAATTTTTAGAGGGACTAAAAATTAAATATGAGATATTTAGGAGGATCAAAAACTTCATTAACCCTTTTATTTATTTCATTTTATTTATCTTATTTTATTATTTAGATAATCTTTTAATAAATTTAAATTTTATTTAATTTATTTAGATAATTAAGATTTTATTTTATTTTATTTTAGTGAAGATTTAATTTATTTCAAATTTTATTTTTCTCTTTTATAGAGTATTTAAATTTATTTATTTTTTTAGTAAAACTTAGTCAACAAGTTTTCAAAAGCTTTTGTTTTTATTTTCTTTTAGGAAACACTTGTATATTAAGTTTTTAAAGTTACTTTTTATTTTATCTTCTTATGGTAAACCTAGTTTTCTAAAAGATAACATAGTATAGCATTGAGTATTAGAGGGGAGATCAACACAACGAGCAAGCCGCACCACTTAGTTTTTTTTCTACTACATATCACCACAACCATACTTTCAGAAATAAGCCTCAAAACCTCTCTGCCATCCTTTGTCTACCACCTCTGTTTTCATTTTCACAAAACTGACCTACCACTTCACTTCATTCTCCCTCCATAAGCCATACCACTACCATTATTCAACATCCATCTTCCATCCTTCACTAACTTCCTGCAACATCCCAAGCCAACTTCACTCAATGCTCCCATCGTGACTGCACCCTTTCACCCTAAACAACCCTTTGTCAGAACTCCACTCAAAACAACTATCATCATTCCTCACCTTTTCCTTTTTAATATGCTCACGCTGCACCTTCAAAAAAGGAAAACTCACCATATACTCAACCGTCATCTCCACCTTAACTCACTCTTTCTCTTCACATAAACTATTTTCCATCGCCTTCTTCATGCTCTACATCACGAACCATTTTCACTCCCCCTACAAAATGCATAACACACCTTTTTCTTTCTTCACTCATCATCCATAACCTTTTCACGTGTAAAGCATCCACCACAACCACCAAACCATTTTCCATCTTCTTCATCACCAATAACAACACCATAACCACTCGCATCGCCTTCTCCATTTTTTCATATCAATTGTCAACTACAAACTGCAAGTCTCACCATCACCTTGCTACACATTTCGAAAATACTCCTCAACATCACTCAAAACCCATCCCAAATCATTCAATCAAACAACACCCAAATCACCCATAACCGAATCAGAATCAAGAAGAAGAGAAATTGTGAGTAAGAACGAAAGCGAAACTTAAACCACAAATCCAAACATGAATCGAAGGGAGTTGAGATTGAAACGTGAAAATCTGAATGTGAATTGAAACCGAGTAGCATGAGATCTTTGGCACGGAAGCGTGATGAATCGTGTGACTCGAAGGTTGGGTCAAAAATCGGAGTTGCGTTGATGTTGTTTTGCTTTGATCTTGCCCTTTTCTTTTCCCTTCTTCTACTTCGTTTTAAAATAAACTCCGTTGACCATGTTTTGAAAGTAACGTTGGATATGACCTTCCACCATGTTTTGAAAAGAGAGATATGTGTTTAATCTGTTAATGACTGATAGTGTCCAAGTTTTTTTTCCTTTAATTGTTTGGAAAGTTATTTTATGAGTGATGGGCCTCTGTAGCCCGTGTTGGATTTGTTGATCCACGCTCTCTACAAGATTTTGCTCCCCTCCTTGTTTTTTTAATTAAATTTTGTTTTAAATCCTTTTAAACTTTAAATTGTTAGCTTTAATATGTTTTTGTCTAAATTTTTAAGTTCTTATTAATTCTACTTTCTTTTTCGACTTACATGTATCCCTTCTTCGATTTTAATTTCTTTTTTGGGTTGATGATATAACAAATCACGATTGATTGATTTATTCAAATCAATGAAAATCTTGATTAATATGAGACCACTTTCTTTTTTGCTTTTTCAATTTTTATTTCTCTTTCCATCTCATTTCGCATTATCTTCTTCTATTTTATTTTCATCTTCGATCGATGAAATCTTTCTATTCATGAATGTTAATTATCGAGGTCGTTAACCTTCATTATTTCAAATATGTAGTGAGTAATCATCGAGATTACTTCCTATACTTTGGGATCGTGATAGTTTACCTCCGATAAATCGATGAAAGTTTGTGATTAAGGCGAGATTGTCACCTTTTCTTTTCGTGTGGCACGATTTCTTTGGAGAATGATCCTTAATATCATTTCTCCATTATGTCTTAACACAAACATCATACAAGCGCGGCCTAATTTAGCATGCTCTTCATCATAGATCGTGCTACAATGGTTTAGCGCTAAAGTGGACCCGATTCATCCGATTAACAATTGACCATTAACTTTAATTTTTGTCTATATACTCTTAATTTATCTTTCTGTTGATATATCACTGTTGTTCATATTATTATCATTGTTCATATTTATACTGTTCATACTATCATATTCATATCTTGCTCATATCTCATTCAAAACACTCAATAAAACTATTGGAACCCTAAAACTTTTAATTGGTGGACTGTGGTTATTATCTCGACCTTTGGACTGTGGACTTAGTTCTAGGACCATTCCCTATGTTCTTGGAGTTGAGATTTGGAGACCTTGCACTAGTTATGTCGCTTTGTCTATATTGGTGGATCACCAATCCAGTAGAGGGGAACACTTGTCATGCGCCATCTTATTTGGTTAGATCCTTCCATCTCTTACTATTTGCTTGATGTCTGCTTTCATGATGCCTTGATTTGTGTCTTGTACATATGTTGTTATTTATCCATGATTTTGACACTTCAGTTTTTG
Source organism: Lathyrus tuberosus (assembly GCA_022829125.1). Taxonomy (NCBI): domain Eukaryota; kingdom Viridiplantae; phylum Streptophyta; class Magnoliopsida; order Fabales; family Fabaceae; genus Lathyrus; species Lathyrus tuberosus. The sequence continues at coordinate 11,081,855 of JALAZF010000115.1, forward strand.
CTGTTTGCACATTGTACATTATTTTCATGATTGCCTATGTTTAAGTCCAAGGGAAAGACATATTTTGACTATACAGTCGTGTGCATTCCATCTTATTCATTCGTATCATTTACCTCTGTGCTTAATCCTTGTTTCCCCTTTAGGCAGGTTTCCCTCTAGGATGTACATACTTAGATTCTTGACTTTAGACAAATACCTCTTAGGATGTTAACTTTAGACAACTCACAATTAGTCTCCATTTTCTCCCACGAGAAATCAGACTTGAGTCATCCCTAGTTGAGATGTAATTTTCCTACCCCATGACATAGTTGAGTAAGATATATATTCTTTTCCGCTTGAGAGAGGTATGTGGCATACTCGTCGATCCGATATCCGAGTCAGAGCCCTTCTCTTAATGCGAAGCAAGATCCATTTCCCACATGTTTGTGGTGGTTCAGTTGAGTATTCTACTTAATATGACAACTTGTATCTTCTCTTAACCATCCAACAAACATTGCTTTTATCCGTAGTCTGAACTACAGACGCTCTGATTTCTCAAAGTTCCTTTTTGAGAATACGTAGGCACAAGGTCAATCTTGGCGGGCAACCTTTTCTTTTACACCTTTGTTTACCCTTATTGAGGGGAACTACGAGTGCTCTGATTCTTTTAGACAAGATACGTAGGCACGAGATGCAACGTCTTAGTGAGCACACTTTGTGTACATACCCCTAGGTCTTTTCTTTTCACCCTTAGCAGACAAATAACAAATAACACAATAAAACAAGAGGTTCATGTAGAGTACTACAGATACTAAGGATACTAATACCTTCCCTTTGTATAACCAATCCCCGAACCTTAGATTCTCTCTTGCTTTGCATTGCATTGCATACTCATGGTTTATTCGTTCTTTTTCCCTTCCCTTGGATAAATTAAAGATCAGTGGTGAATTAAGATCTGTGATTCAAGTTAATTCATAGCTTGATATCTGATTTTCACCGCGACATAACTAGCGACTTCACTGGGGAATTCTTGAGGGTTACACCTATCTTGTTTTATATGTGTTATTTGTATGTTTACTTGTTTCTGCATATCTGTATATCCATATATTTTTATACTTGTATATCTGTATATATCTGCTTGCTTAGGTTTTCTGTATGCAGGGTTGCTACTTTTAGTGATGAGGATATGTCCTATACCCGGACTGGAGTGCACCTATGATAGGAAGGTGGTACATGAAGGTGTGAAAAACACAAGAAAGGGGGGGTTTGAATTGGTTTTTCAAAATAAAATTATTTCTTTAAAATAAATTCCTTTTATAAGACTCTTTCTTTTAACACTAATGACTTTTGTTGAGAACAAAGAGATGAACACGTTATGTTTATACTAGTTCACTTGAGAAATACTCAAGTTAATCTAGTCCACCCGCCAAGGTGATTTTTCCTCTCTCAATGAGGTCTTAATCCACTATTCAATCAAATCAGTACAATGCACTAGCCAAAATGTTGGTGACTAACACAACCTCTAAAACTCTCAAGTTTTAGACTTCTCAAGTAATACAACCTCACAGGTCTTACTCAAGGAACAACCTCTAACACAACACGTCCTAGACTTCTCAAGAAATACAACCACACGGTCTTTCTTAAGGAACACAAACCTAAGTTTGAATAAGTTACGTTTACAGAAAAATGCTTCTCATACAAGCTGAAATATGTAAACCAGTTTCGACCAGAATGACTTAAGAAAGATTTCAGTTGGAAAGTATTTTTGCAGTTTGTTCGTGTGTATCTTTCTTCAAGTCTTTTGCTTCCTTTTATAGCCGTGTAAGAAAGAGTCGTTGAAGTGTAATCATGATAGCTAACTAGGCTGGCGGCTAGAAGCGTGAGGACAGATAAAAACGTTTGCGTGTTGCGCGTCCTGTTTTGTCAGAATATCTTCGTTTGTACCATTGCACTGTTACCAAGATATTTTCACATTGTATTTTGGTACAGCTGTACTATGTAGCTTTGTCTTCATGGCTTCTTAACTTAAGAGGCTTTTTGCAAGCATGAGTAAGAAGGGAAAACATAGCTTGGTTCTTAAGATTATCAAGTCTTCGAATCCTCAGAGCAGCGCCTTCAGCGTCTTCAGCACTTGGTCTTCAGAACCTTGTTCGCTTGGTGCGTTGTTTTCATATCTTCAGAGGCTTCTGATAGTATCTGGTTGAAGCATGAGTAGAGACTGTGGTTAGGTCTTCAGAACCTTGATCAGAGAGCATAAGTCTTCAGCATCTGGACTTCGTTCAATCAGAACTTTTGTCTTCTGATCTTCAAAACTCGTTCTCTTTTCATTTTGTATCAGAGTCTTGTGAACTTCATATTAGCTTAAAATGAGTTCTTGCTTTTCAAGTGTATAGGCAGAGTATTTTCCTTTAATCATTGTGTTCGCGCCAATTTACGGAAGCATAACCTGTTTGTTAAGTTCTAAAAAATAACAAACATTAGTTGTACACAATTGTTCATGCAGAAATACTCATTTGATATCATCAAAACTTAGAGATAATATTGGAGAACCAAATCTTGTTCTCACAATCTCTCCCTTTTTTATGATGACAAAACTATGTATTTTGATGACACAATTTTGATATATGTAATGCAGGGAAAATAATAGATTCTAAAGATAGCTTATTTTTCATATGAAGTACTCCCCCTGAGTCTTAGACTTGATGAGTTTCTGAGTCTGGGCTCCCCCGGATTTCATTATGTCATATACTGAAGTCATCATAGTCTTGATTCTTCAACGATTCACTTAGTGATGTTTGAATTTGATCAGGATTCCTGAAAAAGAAAAACAATCTAATAGAAATAACAGTTTATCTGTTAGCATGTAAACAACGTTGTTTTTCAGGGATTGACTATGGAATCAAAATATCATATTCAAATACTTCTCCCCCTTTTTGTCATTGATCAAAAAGATTAGTGGTTCAAGGGTGAAAAACAAAGATTTAAAAACTTCAAAAAACAAAGGAGACTTAGAACTTAGTTTCTTTCAGAGGACATCTTGTCGCAAAGCTTCTGAAGCATGCTTTGGACATTGGAAATGATGGACTTTTGTTCCTCAAAGTTTATCTGAACTTCTGTTGTTCTTCTCTGATTTCTTCAATTGCGTTTTCCAAACGCTTTACAGCAGGATCAGAGGTGGGAACAACTGCAGCATCTTGTTCAGCCTTTTCCATGGCTTCAGCTTCTTGTGCCATCCTGGCCTCTTCAGCAGTCTTCTCTGCTAGAAGTCTAGCTTCTTCAGCAGCTTTTTCTTCCGCTTCTTTCTGTTTTGCAGCCAGAAGCTTGAGTATCCTAATCCTCACTTCAGCTTCTGCTCTGTCTTTTGCCAACTGAATTCCAGCAGTTATGGTTGCGTCTGAGAAACTTATAATTCTTACAAGTTCAGAATCCAACCATTTCTTGAAGATCTGATAGGAATTTTCAAGCTCCAAGGGCATGGAACTTTTGTTGATTTCTTCTCTCAATTTCACAAACTTCTTTAGTGCTTTATCACGAAATTGACTTGTGCACTCTTCAAAAGTTGTTGGAACAGGTATGTCATAGATGACCAAAGCAAGGTCAGGCTTGGCAGAATTAATTTTAGATAATGTTGGCTGAGATGAAACAATCTCAGTAGGAGGATGTTCATTGGCTGGTTGATCAGCACGAGATGATACTTATAGAGTGTCTGAAACCATGAGAGTTTCGGGTGTAACAATCTCTAGAGATTCAGAGATGGTTTCCTTAGAGCTAGATTCAATGCTGAGGATTTGAGATTCAGAGAGTAGTTTCGTAGAACCTTGTTCATTCGACTAAATGGTTGAAGTAGTTATTGTCGAGGTGTAGGTTATAACAGCTTCAGACGAGATAGGGGTACTGATTGATGAGTTGGGTGATGATTGGATAATGGTAGTTGGAGGAGAAGTTGACAAAGATGGTGGTTTAAACTTCACTTATGGATTTGAGGTAGGAATGAAGGTGATTTGAGATGATGATGTTGCAGTAACACTCTCAGTGACATTCATGGACCCAGAAGAATTGATAGCAGATCTATTGATTTTCTCAAGAAGAAGAGACTCTAGTCTGGAAGTCCTGGGGGTTTCAGTTTCATTCTTTTTCTTCTTCTTAAGCTCAGCATCTTCTTCAATTTGCTTCCTCTTACTCCTGGTTATATATTTAGGTTTAGGAGCGACATCTTCAACTCTGTATTTTGGCATTTCATGCCCTTCTTCTCTCATTACAGCAACAAATGAAGCAAATGTTGTAGGATTATCTTCTTTATGATAGACAGGGTAGTATGTCTGTTGTTGATCACAGTGTCGTGAGGGATAGACATGGGTTTCACATCAATACTTGTAATCATTTTCATATGCTTAAGTTTCACAGCATTAAAAACATCTCCTACTCTACCAGTCAGATAATCTGTATATTTAGCTTCCTTGACTAAATACTCTACTAGGCCACTTTCAACAAAGACATCAGAGAGAAGTCTTCCAAAGGGAATGTAGTTTACAATCTTCCTATCTGGTGAGGTTGTTGTTCTTGTCTTACGCACCATATCTATCAGGTAGTTGAATATAATGGATGGAAGACACATTTTCTCACCCTTGTGCAGGTAGTATAGCATGTACTTTTGGTTTGCGTTGAAGAAATCTGCAGCACTCTTTGGAGGTCTTGGATTGATACATCCAAGAATAATTTTATGCCAGATCCTCAGATTGTCACGCAAATTTTTGCTTTTGTACTCTATTGTCCCAGGTTGACAATTTTTTAAAATTGCTTTGTTGATGACAGAGTCAAATATTTCAGTTTTTCCATAAACCCTTTTTCCTTCCAAGAACTGCATCCCTAGTAGGTCTGAAATAGATTTCTCAGTAATAATGATCTTTTGACCCATAACAAAAGATACAACATGAAGATCATCTGTTTCAGCTTGTCTCCAGAATTCCTTTACTAGGTCATCAAAGGTGGGACCTCTAAGTCTATCAAAGTAGCTTTTCCATCCTTGAGTATTTAGTTGATCAATTAGATTGAACCCATTATCACGAAGATTGTAGAAGTCAACATCAAGCTCTTTCAGAATGATTAGTTCATTTGCATGCACAACACAGGTAACAGAGGGATTTCCCTGTGTTACATGGTTTGCATCGATCGTGGGAAGAGATAGTGGAGTTGGAGCGATCTTCGCAGTAGTCGTGGAGGTTGTGGACGGCGCTACTGATGAGGAAGATGATAACCTCTTTGATGAAGTTTCCGTTTCTTTGGAAAATTTTACAGTATCTTCTTGAGTCGAAGTCATCATGATAGTTAAGATCAGAGAGGATGAGAACAGGGATTGAGTTGGTATGAGGGAGAGATAGAGAGAAGGAGAAGGAAAAGTGATTAGGGTTTCTTTTTTAGTGAGAGAGGGAATAGGAATGTTTTTGAAAACTTAAAGAGATAGTCACCGTACAGGGGATAAATGAATGAATGTAATGAAGTTTTAAGTCAATCCCAAGAAAATTACTGTTCGTTTGATTTAGATAAATATAGTGATTTAGATCTGATCTAATCACATGCAAAAATTATTTGCTAATCAAATGACACGTCAGGATTGAGACACGTTTCACAAAAGTGATTCTGATGATTTAAAAATGATTATTTACTCTGACTAAACACATTTGGTTCTGAAATACTTTCACTCTGGACAGTAGTCCATTTTTAGATGCTTTAAAATAATTTGAAATCTATCTTCAGCCAGGGGTTTTGTAAAAATATCAGCCCATTGATGGTCTGTATCAATAAATTTTAAGCATAAGGTTCCCTTCTGAACATAGTCTCTGATAAAATGGTGTTTTATTTCAATGTGTTTAGCCCTAGAATGTAAAATTGGATTTTTACTTAAACAAATAGCATCAGTATTATCACAGAAGATAGGAATGTTACTCTTGTATATCTGATAGTCTTCCAGCTGATTTTTCATCCATAACATCTGAGTACTGCATAATGAAGCGGATATGTATTCTGCTTCTGCTGTAGAGAGAGCAATTGTGGATTGTCTCTTGCTTGACCATGAGATTAGGTTGTTCCATAGGAACTGACAGTTACCGGATGTGCTATGTCTTTCTAATTTTTCTCCAGCATAGTCTGCATCGTAGTAACCAGAAAGAGTGTACTCTGATGTTTTCTCATACATCAAGCCAAGATTAGTTGTTCCTTTCAGATACCTTAGAATTTGTTTAACAGCAGTTAAATGAGATTCTCTTGGATCTAATTGAAATCTAGCACATAAATGTACACTGAATAATATATCAGGTCTAGAAGTAGTTAGATACAAGAGAGAGCCTATCATACCGCGATAGAGCTTCTGACAATCCTTAACTCCTATTTCTTCTTTTCCCATGATACATGTTGGATGCATTGGTGTTTTAGCTACATTACAATCCATCATGTTGAATTTCTTCAGAAGTTCTTTTGTGTACTTACTTTGATGAATGTAAGTGGACTCTGGTTTCTGATCAATTTGTATTCCCAGAAAGAACTTTAGCTCACCCATCAGACTCATTTCAAATTCTGCTTGCATTAACTTTGAAAATTCTTCGCATAGAGAAGAGTTAGCAGAACCAAAAATAATATCATCAACATAGATTTGAACTATAAGAATATAATTCTTATATGTTTTACAGAAGAGAGTCGTGTCAACCTTTCTTCTGGTGAAATTGTTTTCTAAAAGAAATTTGCTCAATCTATCGTACCAAGCTCTGGGAGCTTGCTTTAAACCATAGAGAGACTTTTTGAGTTTAAAAACAAAATTTGATTTTTCTGAAATTTCAAAACCAGTAGGTTGTTTGACATAAACTTCTTCTGATATATAGCCACTTAAGAATGCACTATTAACATCCATATGATATAAGGTGATGTTATAATTTACTGAAAAGGAAATTAATAATCGTATTGCTTCAAGTCTAGCGACTGGAGCAAAGGTTTCATTGTAATCAATTCGTTCTTGTTAACTGTATCCTTGAGCAACAAGTCGTGCCTTGTTTCTGAAAACTTCTCCCTTATCATTTAGCTTGTTCCTGAATACCCACTTGGTTCCAATTACATGAACATTCTTGGGTTTTGGAACTAAATCCCAAACATCATTCTTTGAGAACTGATTAAGTTCTTCTTCCATGGCCAGAACCCAGTCATTGTCCATAAGAGCTTCTTCAACTGTGGCTAGTTTGATAAGTGACACTAATCCCAAGAGTGTTTCTTCTAATGATCTGAAGGTTGATCTGGTTCTGATTGGAGCATCCTTGCTACCCAGAATTAGTTCCTCAGGATGAGAAGTAGACATTCTTCTTTTCTTTTGATGTGGAGTATTCGGAGTTACATCAGTGGTATCCAGCGTAGGATCTTGCTGGTCTTTAACTTCATCTGCCTTTTCTTTAGGTTCTGAGAAGCTAATTTCCAAATCTGCAAGCTTTTCAACTAGCTCTGACTTTTCAGAGTCAGGCTTGTCATTGAATCTAACATGAATTGATTCTTCCACAATCCGTGATTCTGTGTTATAAACTCTGTAGCCTTTTGAGCGTTCAAAGTATCCTAATAGTAGACACTTCTGTGCTTTGGAATCAAAATTGCTAAGATTCTCTTTAGTGTTTAATATAAAACAAGTACATCCAAAAGGATGAAAGTAGGAAATATTGGGAATCTTATTCTTCCACAATTCATAAGGAGTTTTATTCAAGATAGGTCTAATAGAGATTCTATTTTGAATATAACATGCTGTGTTAATTGCTTCTACCCAAAAGTGCATAGCCATGTCAGTCTCTTGAATCTTGGTGCGAGCCATTTCTTGTAAAGTTCTGTTCTTTCTTTCTACAACTCCATTTTGTTGTGGAGTTCTAGGACAGGAAAAATCATGATATATTCCATGTGAATCAAAAAGTTCTTCAAAATTCTTGTTTTCAAATTCTCCACCATGATCACTTCTGACTTTAACTATTTTACAATTTTTCTCATTTTATACTTGAGTGCAGAAGGAAGCAAACACGGAATGTGACTCATCCTTGTGTTTTAAGAATTTCACCCATGTCCAACGACTGTAATCATTAATGATGACTAGTCCGTATTTCTTACCATTGATGGAGGCAGTTTTCACTGGTCTAAAAAGATCAATGTGAAGAAGTTCCAATGGTCTAGAGGTAGAAACAATATTCTTTGCTTTGAAAGAAGTTTTTGAAAACTTGCCTTTCTGACATGCTTCACAAAGAGCATCTGAAGAATACTTCAGATTTGGCAAGCCTCTGATAAGTCCTAGTTTATTTACCATTTCCAACAGTTCCGGAGCCAGTGATTCTTCCTTTCTGATTTCCTCAGAAATCGACGACACCTCCGGGCTTAAGTTTCAAATCTTGGAACATATGCCTTTCTCCCGTCATGTGTCGCGAGCATCCACTGTCCAGGTACCATGACTGGTGTTTTAATGGTGCCATTAAGGATGTCTGCAACATAAATTATCTTATTCTTAGGTACCCATTTTGTGGGTCCTTTCATATTAGCTTTTCCAGAGGTTCTGACACCTTTGGACTTCCTTACATTAGAGTAATAGTGTGGAATTTGTGCATAGTGTTTAATTTTAGGAGTTTTCTTTAGTGTCTGTGTTTGTGTAGTAATAGATTTTGAACCTTTTTGTTCATAACATTTCAAGATAGTGCCAGAGGGCACAAAATGTTTAGACAGAGGTATTATCTTGATACTCTTGGTCTCATCATATGGTTGTGATGGTCCTGAGTATCCCAGACCTCTATTGCCATTCCTGCTGACTCCATAGATAATTGAAGCCACTTTAGTTCTATCTATGCTTTTAGCAAGGAAGTGTTGAAAGGCTTTATCATATCTGACTACTTCATTGTTAGTTATGTTGGAAGTGATTTCTTCTTCTAACTTAGAGACTTTATTTTTTAAAACGGCATTTGATTTTTCCAAGACAAATAATTTTTCATTTAATTCAGAGATGGTTTGTTTGCTTTTAGTAAGATCTTCTAGAGGAACCACAAACGTCTTTTTCAGAGTTTTGTGTTTTCTTAGAAGGATTTGATATCTTTCCATAAGTTCAGATAATCCTATTTCAAGTTCAGAACGGGATAGGGAAGAAAGTACCTCTCTTTCGTCGTCAGAGTCTGATAGATCTTCTTCTGATAAAACATCGTTGGTTTCTGCCATGAATGCCATGTTGACACGTTCTCCATCTAGATCATCCTCAGATTCTGAATTATCCCAAGTTGCCATAAGACCCTTTTTAGCTTTCTTAGGTCTCTCCTCTTTCTTAAATTTTGGACAATCATTTTTTATATGTCCAGATTCCTTGCATTCAAAACACGTAACATCTCTTCCATAATTTCTCCTTTGACCATATGTAGATTCAGATCTTCTTCTTGGTCCTCTGAACTTAATCTTTCTGTATTTCCATAATTGACTTATTTTTCTTGATATGAGAGATATATCATCTTCATCTGAATCTTCTTCAGATTCTTCCACTTCTTCTTCTGCCTGATACGCCTTTTTCTTCTCGGACTTGGCCTTTAGGGCAATGGATTTATTTTTCTTCTGAGGTTCATCTCCTTGAAGCTCTATCTCATAACTTCTTAAAGAACTGATAAGCTCCTCAAGACTTATACTATTCAAATCCTTTGCCAGTTTCAAAGCAGTCACCATTGGTCTCCATTTGATAGGCAAATTTCTGATAATTTTCTTGGCATGATCAGCAATAGAATATGCTTTGTCCAGAACTCTGAGTCCTGCAACAAGCATTTGAAACCTTGAGAACATGGTTTCCACAGATTCATCGTCTTCCATTTTGAAGACCTCATATTTTTGAATTAGTGCAAGAGCCTTCGTCTCCTTGACTTGAGCGTTGCCTTCGTGAGTCATACGAAGAGAGTCAAAAATAGATTTTGCAGTTTCTCTGTTTGTAATTTTTTCATATTCTGTATATGAAATTGCATTTAACAGAATAGTTCTTGCTTTGTGATGATTCTTGTAATTTTTTCTTTGTATATCTGTAAATGCACTTCTTTCAATCTTTTTGCCTGCAGAATCTACAGGGTGACTGTAGCCATCAACTATTAAATCCCATAGATCTAAGTCAAACGACAAAAAGTAACTTTCAATTCTATCTTTCCAATATTCAAATTTTTCCTCATCAAAGATAGGAGGTTTTGCAGTATAAGAGTCTCTTTCATTCACAATGAAACTTGACTCAGGAGCTTGTGTAGCCATTGTTTTTCACACTTGGATCGGTACTGAACACTGTTAAGTGCTTGATAAAAATTCAACCTTTTTATCACCTCAGAACCGGAGCTCTGATGCCAATTGAAGGTGTGAAAAACACAAGAAAGGGGGGGTTTGAATTGGTTTTTCAAAATAAAATTGTTTCTTTAAAATAAATTCCTTTCATAACACTCTTTCTTTTAACACTAATGACTTTTGTTGAGAACAAAGAAATGAACACGTTATGTTTATACTAGTTCACTTGAGAAATACTCAAGTTAATCTAGTCCACCCGCCAAGGTGATTTTGCCTCTCTCAACGAGGTCTTAATCCACTATTCAATCAAATCAGTACAATGCACTAGCCAAAATGCTGGTGACTAACACAACCTCTAAAATTCTCAAGTTTTAGACTTCTCAAGTAATACAACCACACAGGTCTTACTCAAGGAACAACCTCTAAGACAACACGTCCTAGAATTCTCAAGAAATACAACCACACAGTCTTTCTTAAGGAACACAAACCTAAGTTTGAATAAGTTACGTTTACAGAAAAATGCTTCTCATACAAGCTGAAATATGTAAACCAGTTTCGACCAGAATGACTTAAGAAAGATTTCAGTTGGAAAGTATTTTTGCAGTTCGTTCGTGTGTATCTTTCTTCAAGTCTTTTGCTTCCTTTTATAGCCGTGTAAGAAAGAGCCGTTGAAGTGTAATCATGATAGCTATCTAGGCTGGCGGCTAGAAGCGTGAGGACAGATAAAAACTTTTGCGTGTTGCGCGTCCTGTTTTGTCAGAATATCTTCGTTTGTACCGTTCACTTTGTATTGTGGTACAGTTGTACTATGTAGCTTTGTCTTCATAGCTTCTCAACTTCAGAGGCTTTTTGCGAGCATGAGTAAGAAGGGAAAACATAGCTTGGTTCTTAAGATTATCAAGTCTTCGAATCCTCAGAGCAGCGCCTTCAGAGTCTTCATCACTTGGTCTTCAGAACCTTGTTCGCTTGGTGCGTTGTCTTCATATCTTCAGAGGCTTCTGATAGTATCTGGTTGAAGCATGAGTAGAGACTGTGGTTAGGTCTTCAGAACCTTGATCAGAGAGCATAAATCTTCAGCATCTGGACTTCGTTCAATCAGAACCTTTGTCTTCAGATCTTCAAAACTCGTTCTCTTTTCCTTTTATATCAGAGTTTTGTGAACTTCATATTAGCTTAAAATAAGTTCTTGCTTTTCAAGTGTATAGGCGGAGTATTTTCCTTTAAGCATTGTGTTCGCGCCAATTTACGAAAGCATAACCTGTTTGTTAAGTTCTCACAAATAACAAACATTAGTTGTACAAAATTGTTCATGCAGAAATACTCATTTGATATCATCAAAACTTAGAGATAATATTGCTGAACCAAACCTTGTTCTCACAATACATTCTAGGAGACTTTGAGGGAGTCGATTCCCGAAAAAGTTGACTTGAGAAACCACCACTCAGTTGAGGCCCTCTTGAGAGTTAGTCATGTTGAACGAGTTTATTCGTGAAAACGTTACTACTCTCGACCTAGGAGCCCATGACACTGATGACCATTAGTCACCTTTAACCCCACTTGGACTTTTAGGATATAGTGCGATGGCTATGAGGGAGTCGATTCCCGAAATAGTTGATACGCAATACTACACTCGGACGAGACTCTCTTGAGAATATTGTTGACTACCGAGTCATTCGGGAAATCGATAATATCTGAAAGATGGGTTGTTGACTCTGGGAAATTTTTAGAACCCTGTTCTACAGATGATAAACCCATAGTACACACCAGTTGGGATGAGTAGACCATGGCTCCATGCTCATGACCCAAACCTAGGCCCTTTGTCTGTATATATGTGAATATGTGGATATGTATAGTTGTGTTTGTGCATTACATCCATCCATGCATTCATGCACCATATTTCTAACCTTTTCAAGGAACTTAGAGTTATCTTGCAAACATTATAGGTTTTACCATGGATTTTGGAAGTTGTACTCTATTTTGCAATCCTTCAAATTTTAATGAAATTAGACTTTTTTTTCAGTCATTCAAAGTGTTATCCATTTGATGGTGTTTGCAAAAATAAATTTTGAGTTCCTTGAAATTCATTTGCATTTGCACGACATGCATCATGTAGCATTGCATTTGCATACAGCTTTTCCCATAGCAACTCATCCGGCCTTCTGTCCTTGTGTCACTCAGCTGATCTCTATCACTGATAGATTCACAACACAGTATAGACCCACCAGAAAAATTAGAACTTGATTCATTTTCTTCAACACTTATAGTTGATACTTCTAAACCCTTCTTTGGAAGACAAGTGTCATTCTCTGTCCTGCCTTGGTTGAAATCCTTCAAATGCACTAAGTAGATAAGTGCAAAAAAGTAAAAGGTGAAAATGGTATTTTGATATTTTCATATATATCCTTCATCAGTTTAGTTTTCTTTAGTTTTAAGCCCAATGCAGGTCCAATAGGCCCAAAAGGAGTACATGTTTTTGGATCAGAAGAAGTTAAAACCGGGTCCCTTAAGCCCAATTGGTTGACAACATGATGCTCACAACTAATTTTCTTTTCCACTTCCACCTCAGTAACCATTAAATGATTTGATTCCCTACCAACTTTTTCTGCTGCTAACGTTGGAACCACACAAGATTCAATCACTTTTCCACACCTTCCAAGTATAACCTTTTCTCCTACTTTTACGTTACCCACTAAAGTCGACGCTCCATTTCCTTTTGACAGATCTTTCTGACTTGACGTGGATTTATTTTACGTCTTCGCCGCATCTCTATTGTCCCCATCCTGAGGGTTATCATCCTCATTGTTTGTTTCCATACAACCTTGATATCCACTCCCATTTTGGTCATCGTCTTCCTCGTCCATTGATGTTTTAGAAACACCATCATCGGACCCTGAATCAGATTCGTCCCTTTCACTATCTGTCCAACTTTGATTACGAACAGTAATCTATTTTGGACCATGGAAATCTTCCAACAACGTAATTCTATAAATTTTCCCATTAATCTCCACGTTAAATACCTCATTAAGGTTTATACCAAACTTGGTCTTGATAAGGAAACGAGTCACACCCATCAGTTTATGTTTCTCAGTGTTATCATCACATGAAATGAATTCTCCAACACGACCAGCCAAGAATTTGAAGAACTCTAGTGTCCATGAATGACATGGCAAACTGAAACATTTCATCCAAGTTAACCTTTCTTTATCAACATCCTCCGGAGTTCATGGATGGATGTCATCGAACCATATCGACACTCCAGCTTCATCAGTTGGAATTAACTCTTTTATATCACCAGCTTGGTTCTCTTCAAACAAGCATGAATTAGCTCTAAGTGGTGTAGCTTTAATCATAAAGTAACCCTCCGCATTCAACGCTTGTTAGATATTGTACGTTTCCCACTTTGCTTACAACACCAACAAATGCCTTCTGAAATCTCACCATGTCAATGTCATCTATGTTGAACTGGAGATGAGCAAAATTAGGTTTATCCAAATCAATGTTCCTTTTCCTTGTGCTGATGTTTGGTTTACCCACCACCTAAGCGTAGGATCTTAAATTTTTTTCTTCTTTCCAAGGCCTTCTTTGGTTCTGCACATCATTGCCTTCTCCACCAGACTTCATGTTCATCAGTTTTATTATCCTATCGCTTCTTTCACAATTAAATTTGGGGATGTTTACGAAAATATTTTTGCCCCGAATATGGATACTATCGAGTTTAGCCGCCATTATTCTTACATCCTTCACCTTTCGGAACCTCACGAAACCATATATCTTCCCTCTCTTATCCCTTTTCGCCGGCAAGAACACTTCCTAGACCAAACCATATTCCTTAAAGACTTCAAACATCTCCTTAGCCCCATAATCCTCTGGGAATCCTGTAAACAAAAAGGATTCAATGTCTTGGTGTTCTTCCAAACTCTTATATTCCTATCCGACCACATAAAACTCTTTAATATCGTGTTCCTCGTTCTTCTATTTTCACCTCAACCCAGCGATTACCTTCATTTCCCATGCTAAACAGTTAAAGACAAAGCTAACAACAAAACTAGACACAAACCACAACAATAGTTGACTCAACCAGATTCAACACCACTACAACAAACAATAGCAAATCCAGTTGAAGAGGTCCCTAATTAGGACTTTAAACCCAGTCAACACCCAGATTCACTCATTTTTAATCGCACTGCTAATAAGATAAACTTCATGTTTGTACATGATATTCATAAAGTTACAAACCAATGAAACTTGAATGTTGCACCATTCAAACTATATCTTATCTTAATAGCTCATAAAGTCATAGTTTGTTTTTTCTACAATGATCTTTTGCCAGAAAAGAAAGAGAAATAAAGCAATGTTTAGTTGCTGACACCTAAACATGTCGTTCGAAGATTAAATCGAAGTTGCTATAGATTAGCTACGATTTTAACTAATGATTAGCTACGAATTTTTTTGGGTTCATAAATAATGTTGACTTTAGTCATGTGGTATGTCATGTCAGCATCTTGCCACGCTAGCATTGCCATGTGTATGCTCCGTTACAAAAAGACTTCCACTTGGCATGCCACATCAATTCCTGTTAGCGGCCGTTAGCCAGAAGGACCAAAAGTGTAGATGAAAAATATTAGGAGGACAATTTTTTGAAGGAAATTTTTAGATGAACTAAAAGTGAAAATTTTCATATTTAGATGGATAAAAAACTTATTTAACCCTATCTTAATATTAGTTATTTATTCTCTAATTATAAAACTCACTTTTCATATTTGTAATCATTTAATATAAAACATTTTAAATTTTAAATTTTATTAATAACTCTTTTAAAAAATATTCTAATAATTTTTTAATTAATAAAAAACATAAGTTTATTTTATTTTACTTATTATATTATTAAATATAGAAATAAGTATGCTTAAAAAACATTCATCGTATCATCTAGGACAATAAATGTGATAAATTGAAAATAATTAATTTTGTCTTCCAAAAATAGTAGGGATGCAGTTTGTTGTTGTCCGTTTATGTATTATTTATGTAGATTTTTTATTTTATATATATAATATTTAAGAATTGTAGATAATTTTTTGACAAAGAACAAATATATGATTAAGATAGATATTTTAGAGTGTTTCTTAATACACCACCCAAATTTTTTAGGCACTATGTGAAATTTCATTTTTTCCATCAGATTCTGAATTTGCACATCCGGACGCACCAAATTTTTAAAAAACGCTGATATGTTCCGGATGTGCACATCCGGAAGAATTCCTGATTTGCACATCCGGAAAAAATCAAAAGAATTCCATAAAATCATTTACTTCTAAATATAATTAAATCCAATCTAATTAAAATCCAATATAATTAAAATTAATATCATTTTTTCAATATAATTAAATCTAATATAATTAAAATCTATATTAATTAAAATTAATATGATATTTAATATGATTAATTTTTTTTAATATAATTAATAGGATTAATATGGTATTTGATTCTAAATTATTTTTTATATTGAATAAATTAATTTAATTATATTGGATTTAAAATTATATGGTATTTACTTCTAAAATTGGAATTAATTATATTGGTATTTAAAGTTATATGGTATTTACTTCTAAATTATATGGTATTTACTTCTAAATTATAATTGAAATTATATGGTATTTACTTCTAAAATTAATTTAATTATATTGGATTTAATTATATTGAAAAAATCATATTAATTTTAATTATATTGGATTTAATTATATTGAAAAAATCATATTAAGTTTAATTATGTTGTATTTTAATTATATTGGATTTAATTATATTTAGAAGTAAATGATTTTATGGAATTCTTTTGATTTTTTTCGGATTTGCAAATCAGGAATTCTTCCGGATGTGCACATCCGGAACATATCAGTGTTTTTTAAAAATTTGGTACGTCCGGATGTGCAAATCCGGAATCTGAGGACAAAAATAAAATTTCACATTGTGCCTACGAAACTTGGGTGGTGTATTAAGAAACACCCATATTTTATCATGCAATTGTGGGTATCGTTAATGTCGTGTTTCGATTGATGGGATGATATAAAATAAAATAAAATCAATATCTATTTTATTGTTTAAATTCATTAAAGAATAATAAAATGAAACACAACATGATGAAATGCGTTTTATTTTATTTCATTTTTCTATACTATTGACCTGCGCAAAATAGTCTAAAATAAACGTTTTCCAGTTTCCCGTACGCACCAAACCAATGAATAATTTTTTAATTACGTAACTATTCCTTCCACACAAGGCTTTCTTGTAACCTTCCACCATTTTAATCTATGAATGTAAAGAAACAAGTTATTGAATACCTTTTTGACAAAGAACACTTGATTGAGTTGAACAAGTTTTTCTATTACCATAGGGTGTACATGTTATTTGAAAGCAAAAAATGTTTGACAATTTGAATATTCGATTCACTGAATATGGTTATATATGACAAACATGCTTACTATATTAATTTAGCAACTTTGTTTGTTATTTCCTTGCAGTAACAATCTTGACCCGTAATGTGTAAAAACGACAGAATTAATGTAGGCTTAGACACCAAAAATAAAGAGAGAATCCATGTTATAAAGAGAATCCATGTTATGTTCCCAAGTCTACTTTAGGCAATTAATTTCACAATTAGAAAGCATAATAAAAACTAACACCGTAGTTACATGATCTAAGATAGTGTACCTCAAGTCCAACGAGTTTATGCATAATTTTATACACAGAGATGGACAACCAAACAATGAAAGAGACTTGAGAAGTGGTTCATTTGATTTTGTAAAATTGCCTTTTATTTATAATTTACAAATTATAAAATATATTTGATAGTCTGGTTTTATAAAATTATTTTTAAAAATTATTTTCTATTTAAGAGTTTTAAAAATTAAAAAATTAAAATAAATTTGAAAGGTTTTTTATTTTGGTTTTTAGTTTTGAAAATTAAGAAAAGTAAAAAAAAAAAAAAAAGTGATACACTGTTATTGATGAAAAATTTGTAATATCATTTAACTTTAAAATAATTTTGAAATACTATATTACCAAACATATTTTTTTCTTTAAAATTCTTTTTTAAAATTGATTTACAAAATAATTAAAAAAAACTAAAACTCATTAAAATGGATCTTAAGACTTTATATATATATATATATATATACTCCCTCCGTTATTTTTTAAGAATCATTTTTTGACTTTTTATATTTACCAAGAAAGTTAATCAATATAGTTACTTTTTAAACAACAATTCTCCTTTTACATATAATATCCCTAATTATTTATTACATTCATCTAATTTTTTCTCTCTCTGTAATAATTACTTAGGGGTAATTTTTTGACAAAAGTGCAATTAATATTACTTTAAACTTTGCAAGTGACAATTAAAATGAAACAAAAAATTATTCTAAAGATGACACTTAAAAAGGAACGGAAGAAGTATATATATATATATATTTTTTTTTTTTTTTTTTTTTTTTTAATTTTTTGAAATTACGATAACATGAGTAAAATTAAAAGGAAAAAAGTATTAAAAGTTATTAATAATAGCTCATAAAAAATGTCATTAACTACTATAAATAAATTATAAACTCGAAAAAAATATTAAATATATTTTTAAAAATAGGTTAAATTACGTTTTAGTTTTCCAATTTATGAAATTGAATTATCTTTTAAAACTAAAACAGTTTTAACTGCCTCTCATGTTTTTTCATAAAAAATCGAAAAAATATTCATTTTTAACTTATATTTTTATTTATAAATTTCTACAACACACAATAATTTATCATGTTTCACAAATAACTTGTTCTTTAAAAAATACAAACATTATTGATATTAAATGTTAAAGTATGAAATTTAGACTAAAATTGTTTAAATTTAAAATAAAAAGATTAAAATTATTTAAATTTAAAATAGGGATATCAATTTTATATTTCAGATAAAATAAGAGGATTAAAATGATAATTAAACTTAAAAATAAGAATTTATGAATTAAAAAAAAACAATTATAATTTCAAAAACAATCTTACCAAAAAGAGCCGAGTCCATTTAATAATACTTCACAAAAAATCAATCATATTTCATCTTAGTCTTGTTTGGTATATATTTTCTCCTCGCGTGAGGGTTGTCATGGTAAGATAAATTTTTTTATTTATTTTTTTAATCTATTAAAATATCAAAACACTCAAGATAAAAATATTTACTATTTTTATAAACTAAAACTACTAAGATATATGTGCTCCAGCACGGGTAAAATTATTTGATACGTATAAAATATATTTAAATATATATGTAAATTTGATATGATATAAAATGTATTTATATATGTATTTAAATTTGAAATTAGCTATTAATTTTAAAATAAATAATAATTATGTAAATTTCATTAAATTAAATTATAAAGAAAAAAAGGGACTCATGAGATGAAAAAAAAATTAATATTTAAAAATAAGGATTTTATCTTTTAAATTAAGATAGTTATTGATTATAATAAAATATGTATTGTGTTTATAGTGATCTATGAAATAAAAAAGTTATTTGATACAATATAAAATGTATTTATATACAGATGTAAAATTGAAATTAGTTATTTAATTGTAAAATGAAAAATAATTATATAATTTCAATTGTATTAAATAATAATGCAAAAAGAGAAAAAAAAGACTCGTGCGATGAAGAAAGACAAAAAAGAAAATTTTGATGCGATAATGACCCGTGAGATAAAAAAATAATTTGATGCGATATAAATGTATTTTGATTCAAATGCAAAATTTAAAATAATTTACTTAACTGTAAAATGAACAATAATCATATAAATTTATCCTTATTAAATAACTACATAAAAAGAAGACAAAAAGGAATCGTGAGATGAAAAAAGAAAAAAAATTAATATTTAAAAATAAAGATTTGTCTCTTAAATTAAGATAATGGTTAATTAAAATAAAATAAATATTGTGTTGATAGTGACCCGTGAGATAAATATATAGTGTTATTTTACTAAAATTAAAAAATAGATTTTTAATATTTTTAGTGATAATAAATCAATAAAGAAAAAAAATTAAAATGAAGTGAGAAAGTGTGGGAAAAAGAAATGTGAGTGAGATTTGAAATTTGAATGAAAAGAGAGAATGAGTGCATAAGGAAGATTGACATTTATCATGTAAATAGGGGATAATTGAGAATTAATTAGGACATTTGTTAATTACCAATTTATCCATAATGTAGTGTAATAAATTTTTAGTAAAAGGGCAAATAAAGCAATGCATGCAATTTACTTTTAATCGTAGACTAATCATATAAAATATGTTTGACAATATATTATTATTTATGGTTTTTTTATATGACCTTTATTGTTATTGTCTTATTAGTACTTATGATCTTTTTAATTGCAAATAATCTTGTGTTATTGTATTAATAACTGTTTAAAGAAAAAAAAAAATCATCGATTAAAAAAGAAAAGTTAATGTCAATACTAGTAGTAACGGAGATATATATGTAAACGGAAAAATTAACAAATCAATTATACGACATTAGAACATCAACACTTATTTGTTGAAGACATTATTTGAGAATAATGATTGTCGTTCTTGTCACTTTGATTCAGAATCTTGACAAGATGAGTGATTGAATCTTCCTCTATATCTCACACTCCCCGTTCATAACTCTCAATGGGGTAAGATGTGGAGTCGTCAGTTATGTTTCTGATTCAATGATTACATATGGGACTTAGCCACATAATATATAACCCTAGTCCTTACCCACTATAGACCAAAATTTCATAAACTCAGACTTTAATTAAAAAGATGACCTACCTAATAAAGGAGACTATTATGCACCCCATCAAAATCATGATTAACCCATTTTTCACAAATCAAAATAACAATTGATTATAGCCCACAAAAATATTAGATAAATCTAACATTCTCCCACTTGAACAAAATCAATTGTGTAATTTAAATTTTTAAAAAACATATATTTAAAAACGGCTCTCAGATTAATGACTAATTTCTTAAAATGTGACCACATTTTAACAAAAATGCATGATTCCAGGTTTAGTATCTGAATACGACTCCATCTAACAAAAGCCAAGCAATATCGAATCATGGCGATTATTATATCCTTCATTGACGTAAAACCTTCCATGGTTACAAATACTACGGACTCCGTCAACTAGTCATCAATGTGGAGTATGGCAAGAAAATAGCATTCCAATGTGATCCAACAATCAAACTGTTATATATATGTAAACGGAGATATATATGTAAACAGAAAAATTAACAAATCAATTATACGACATTAGAACATCAACACTTATTTGGTGAAGACATTATTTAAGAATAATGATTGTCGTTCTTGTCACTTTGATTCAGAATCTTGACAAGATGAGTGATTGAATCTTCCTCTATATCTCACACTCCCCGTTCATAGCTCTCAATGGGGTAAGATGTGGAGTCGTCAGTTATGTTTCTGATTCAATGATTACATATGGGACTTAGCCACATAATATATAACCTTAGTCCCTACCCATTATAGACCAAAATTTCAGATACTCAGACTTTAATTAAAAATATTACCTACCTAATAAAGGAGACGATTATGCACCCCGTCAAAATCATGATTAACCCATTTTTCATAAATCAAAATAACAATTGATTATAGCCCACAAAAATATTAGATAAATCTAACATTCTCCCACTTGAACAAAATCAATTGTGTAATTTAAATTTTTTTAAAACATAGATTTAAAAACGACTCTCAGATTAATGACTAATTTCTTAAAATGTGGCCACATTTTAACAAAAATGCATGATTCCAGGTTTAGTATCTGAATACGACTCCATCCAACAAAAGCCAAGCAATATCGAATCATGGCGATTATTATATCCTTCATTGACGTAAAACCTTCCATGGTTACAAATACTACGGACTCCGTCAACTAGTCATCAATGTGGAGTATGGCAAGAAAATAGCATTCAAATGTGATCCAACAACCAAACTGCTATATATATGTAAACGGAGATATATATGCAAACGGAAAAATTAACAAATCAATTATACGACATTAGAACATCAACACTTATTTGGTGAAGACATTATTTGAGAATAATGATTGTTGTTCTTGTCACTTTGATTTAGAATCTTGACAAGATGAGTGATTGAATCTTCCTCTATATCTCACACTCCCCGTTCATAGCTCTCAATGGGGTAAGATGTGGAGTCGTCAATTATGTTTCTGATTCAATGATTACATATGGGACTTAGCCACATAATATATAACCCTAGTCCCTACCCATTATAGACCAAAATTTCAGATACTCAGACTTTAATTAAAAATATTACCTACCTAATAAAGGAGACGATTATGCACCCCATCAAAATCATGATTAACCCATTTTTCATAAATCAAAATAACAATTGATTATAGCCCACAAAAATATTAGATAAATCTAACATTCTCCCACTTGAACAAAATCAATTGTGTAATTTAAATTTTTTAAAACATAGATTTAAAAACGACTCTCAGATTAATGACTAATTTCTTAAAATGTGGCCACATTTTAACAAAAATGCATGATTCCAGGTTTAGTATCTGAATACGACTCCATCCAACAAAAGCCAAGCAATATCGAATCATGGCGATTATTATATCCTTCATTGACGTAAAACCTTCCATGGTTACAAATACTACGGACTCCGTCAACTAGTCATCAATGTGGAGTATGGCAAGAAAATAGCATTCAAATGTGATCCAACAACCAAACTGCTATATATATGTAAACGGAGATATATATGTAAACGGAAAAATTAACAAATCAATTATACGACATTAGAACATCAACACTTATTTGGTGAAGACATTATTTGAGAATAATGATTGTCGTTCTTGTCACTTTGATTCAGAATCTTGACAAGATGAGTGATTGAATCTTCCTCTATATCTCACACTCCCCGTTCATAGCTCTCAATGGGGTAAGATGTGGAGTCGTCAGTTATGTTTCTGATTCAATGATTACATATGGGACTTAGCCACATAATATATAACCCTAGTCCCTACCCATTATAGACCAAAATTTCAGATACTCAGACTTTAATTAAAAAGATTACCTACCTAATAAAGGAGACTATTATGCACCCCATCAAAATCATGATTAACCCATTTTTCATAAATCAAAATAACAATTGATTATAGCCCACAAAAATATTAGATAAATCTAACATTCTCCCACTTGAACAAAATCAATTGTGTAATTTAAATTTTTAAAAAACATATATTTAAAAACGACTCTCAGATTAATGACTAATTTCTTAAAATATGGCCACATTTAACAAAAATACATGATTCTAGGTTTAGTATCTGAATACGACTCCATCCAACAAAAGCCAAGCAATATCGAATCATGGCGATTATTATATCCTTCATTGACGTAAAACCTTCCATGGTTACAAATACTACGGAATTCGTCAACTAGTCATCAATGTGGAGTATGGCAAGAAAATAGCATTCCAATGTGATCCAACAACCAAACTGTTATTTTCTTTGTCGGTCCTTAACTATTTCTCTCAAATGCCTTAAAGCCAAAGAAATTGTATGGTTTCGCAAACCATAATCCCTCAACTCCAATATGGCATCAACCATCGGCACAATGGTCCTGACAATGTCGAGCTCAAAATCATAACTCACCTCTAATACGGCATAGACAACTGTTATAGTGGTTCCGAAGATGCCGGTCTCAAAATTATAACCATGTCTCAACTCTAAACTAGTATCGACCACATGCATGGTGGTCCCAATGATACTGAGTCTCAATTTTAACAATTGACACATAAATAAACAATGAAAAATACTAATAATATTCATTGCATTATCAGTTGCTCAAAATAGAAAATACTTGACAATTCAACACTTAAGGTGTCCAAAATAAAATACAACATGATAAGAAAATGACATAAAGAATAAGCTCCTACTAACAAAGTACATCAAAAGAACTCACAATGCTTATGTTCTCAACATGGTTTTTGAACATAATGAGCCTAAGTCCCTTAGTTAGGGGATCAACAAACATGAAATCAGTATCAATGTACTCAAGAATAATGTCATTTTTCTTTACAAGACCTAGTTGTTAAATACTTCAATTCCATATGTTTAGAACCGCTAAAACTTATATTATTCTTAGAGTATAACACATCCGTATTTTTATCACAATAAAGCTTTAGATTCCTAGCAATGTAATCAACAATACAAAGTCCAATCACTAAAATTCTCAACCAAACAACATGAGTGGCGGCGGCATAACAAACAACAAACTTTTCATGCATAGTAGAAGAGGCGACAATAGTTTATTTTTTAATCTTCCAGGATATCGCAGCCCTAGCCGACATATAAATTAACCATAAGTAGATTTTCTATCATTAACACATGCAGCAATATCAAATTCAATATACCCAATAATTTCCAAGTTGTCAACTCTCCTAAAAATAAGCACATACTCTTTAGTTCTCTGCAAATATTGCATCACTTTCTTAGCAATAATCTAATAATCATTTCCAAGATTGGACTGGTATCGTCCCAAGACGCCAACTATGAAAGCAATGTTAGGCCTAGTACATACTTGGGCATACAACAAGCTACCCAATGCACTGTCAAAGGGTTTTCCCTTCATTTCTGCCCGCTCAATCCCATTTTTAGGACATTGATCTTTAATGAATTTGTCACTTTTAGTAATTGGAACATCTCATGGCTTACAGTTTACATGTTGAACCTCTCTAGAACTTTTTCGATATAAACCTTCTAAGATAAACCAAGTACACCATGTGATATGTCTCTCTGTATTTCAATTCCCAACATAAAAGATGATTCACTAAGATCTTTCATATTAAAGTACTTGTCTAGCATAATTTTGGTCTCATGAAGTAGACCAAAATCACTACTAGAAAGCAAAATTTCATCAACATATAACACAAGAAAGATGAATTTGTTCCCACTGACCTTATGATAGATGCACTTATCAACTTTATTTTATTCAAAACCCAAGGAAGTCGTCACCTCAGTTTTAAAGTTTTTAAACTTTTCAAGTGATTCCGATTTTTCCTTAATTAAGTAAATATAGCCAAACTGGAAAAAATCATCAATGAAAATGATAAAAGATTTATTACCATAGATAGTAGGAGAAAAGGGCCCCGCTATTATCTGTATGAATGATTTTCATAAGGTCTGAACTTCTAGTTGAACCTTTCTTATTGGTCTTAGTAAAATTTCCTCTAATACAATACACAATTCCCAAAATCATTAAAATTTAAGGAAGGTAAAATATCATCTCTAATTAACCTTTCAACTATTTCTTTAGAGATATGGGATAAATACTTGTGCCACAACAAGGAGGATTTTTCCCTAATTCTAAGCCTTTTAGCAATGAAGCTCTCAACGTTTATGGATGAGGAAATATTTTCACAATCTAAATATAACTTGTATAAACCATCCAACAAGATACCATTACCACCAACTTGAGAATTCAACCTCAAATTTATTTTTCCAACATAAAAGGTAAAATAGAATCCAAGTATATCCAAACAAGATACTAAAATCAACCTCCTCCTAAACGAAATTACATAAAATGTATCTTTTAAAACAAGTTCAAAACTAGATCCTAGAACTAAGCTAACATCTTCCA
The DNA here is from genome assembly GCA_022829125.1 of Lathyrus tuberosus. Lineage (NCBI taxonomy): Eukaryota > Viridiplantae > Streptophyta > Magnoliopsida > Fabales > Fabaceae > Lathyrus > Lathyrus tuberosus. The sequence continues at coordinate 11,106,802 of JALAZF010000115.1, forward strand.
CTAGCTCCACAATGTCTTCAAGATCATTTCCTACCCTGAGCTTGCTTTCCCTCAAATTTGGTCTCTGTTGGTTTTTGAACCCTTCCAGATGTGTTCTTGTTGTCTAACTAAGCTTTAAAAAGCACAACAATCAGTTTTCTTATGCCATTTTTCCTTACACCAAAAGCACCAAAAGGATTTCTTAAAAGCAACCAGCTTAGGACCTTCTATGTTATGGTGTTGACCATTACCTTGTTTCCTAAACTCAGGATGTCTATGAGAAGCATTATGAGTGTTTTTCTTTTTTTTTTTTCAAGAATTCTTACTAGAATGGGCCTTAGCATGAATAGTCAAGAGGGCTAAATCACTTATTTTCTTCTTGAGTTTCTCTTTTTTAGCCACACACTTGGTAATAAGGTTATTGCCGACCCACTTCTCACCAAGGTATTATAGGCATTTTTTATTTGAGTGAACTCATCAGGTAGGCAGTTTAAGGCATATGACACAATGAAATTCTCATTCTGGTCAATGTTATGGGATTTCAGTTTGGTTTGGACACGAGTCATCCTAAGCATGAACTCCCTGACACCCCCATTATTATCATCGATTATGTCCATGAGTTATTTCATTAAATATACAGATTCGGCATTATCAGATACCTGGAACCTCTCCCCAACAGCAGTAAGATATTCTTTAGAATTATCTTTCTCAAACAATACGCTGATCATATGTTTTAAAATGTTCCTCTTAATAGCACACTAGCTAAGTAGGTTATTCCTCTCCCATTTAGCTAATTTTTCTTTCTCTTCAGGTGTGCTCTGAGCATTGATCACATGTTTGGTTTCACGCAATGCCATGTCAATATCAACAATCCCTAATGAAAATTCTAAGTATTTTTTTCATTTCTTAAAATTGGACCCATTAAGGATCTCAATAGAACCAGAATAATTGTTCATAGAGAAGGCCATTGTTGAGACAAAATAAGAATGCATTAGAACAAATAATAAAGAAAAGATATAACTTCAATGAACACAAGTTATCACGAAGAGGACAACATTATCACGCAATCCCTTTTAGGTGAAATGCGCAAATCATAACCAATGTCAGAACCTCAGATGAGTTACTCAATGAGCATACATTGGGTTCGAAAATCTATCTCTTTTGGGTAGATAAATTCTCTAAACCAAAGTACCTCTAACAACTTCATCCACAAATTTCAAGAATGAGCTATTCGGTGAGCATATATTGGGTTTAAAAATTTATCTCATTTAGGAAGATAAATCCCGTAGACCAAAACATCTTCAATAGTTATATTCTTAATTAACTATAATCTCTACATACAGTTGTCATCTTTTGAGAAGACAATTATAATAATAACTGAAACCATCCTTCAAACTACAAAGAAATTTTTATAAATTAAAATAAGTGATATCAATTTAGTGGTAATCACACCAATAATTTATAAAAGTTTTTGCATATAAATCAAATTTCTCTTATAAAAAAAATCATAATTCAGTCATAAAATTAAACAATATAACATTTCCAATGAACTTTGTCTTCAATCAGTGTTAACTTCAAAAAAAAAAAACTATAACGTATCTCAAAGTATAGGATCACTAAATCTTTATTAAATTAAAAAATAAAAAAATGTTTTAGTAATTATTGTTTATTGTTTAGTAAATTGTTGTAGTCTTCTTTATCATGCTACTATCTATGGAACCATAACCCCCATCCAACTTGTTAAACTTCAAGGATTTCCATATAGTATTTTTTTAGTGTTTTGCCAAAAAAAAAAAAACATTCTTAGTGATTGGAAAAGGAAACATGGTTTTATGATATCCCACGTTTTCTAAGAAATCGCTTTCGAAAGAATTGTTCAGGCATACTAAAACACAATTTGTCGGCATTCAACCATTCAAAGGCGGCCTCTCAAAAACAGGGGAAAAACCATTAAAAAAAAAAGGAAAAATCGCTATATATATATATATATATATATATATGGAAATACTAACATACACCAAAAATTAGTGGGTCCCACACAAAAATATACTACATATATTTTCTTTCTATTTTTTTTCTTCATTTTTTTTATGTGGATTCCAGCCAAAATTGATAGATCCCACACAAAAATACACTAAGATGTATATTGCTAATACACACCTACATGAACGTGCATTAATATAACCTATATATATATATATATATATATATATATATATGGCCTGTGGGTGTGCAAGGAGTGTCACCGGACAAAGCCTCCAAATTTTAAAAGCCTCACATTTGATTGTTGGGTCCAATGTAAATATAAAATTAAATAATATATATCACCTATTCTAATATTAAGTTGTTCTATTATAGCCATGCGATAAAGAGCGTTCTGTGTTGCTAAAATTTTGGGTGTTCGAATCCCTGCTTCATGCTTTATGTATTTTTCTATTTTTATTTTTAACTATTAAAGAAACTATAGCTACAATCTCTATTTTTTTAATTATTAAAATTGTTTTAAAATAATATCATTTAAGGTGAATATAAAAGTAAATTTGTTACAACTTTAAGATCTTTGAAATTTTATTTTATTTAAATTTCTTTAAATTTTATTTTAAATAATAACATTTTAATGAGCATTATAATTAAATAACTAAAGATATAAACAAACTTATTATTATTATTTTTATGTAAAAATTATGTACTGTATTATTTGTGGCTATTGTTTTCCTTCATAATAATGTTTTAAAACTTTAATAGATTCATTTTTTTACAAAGTATTATTAAATATGGTAAATTAATAAATTAAGTTAGTTATTTAAAAGTTTTTTTTACAAGTTTTTTTTATTAATTTAGATTTTCATTGTGTATTGATATATTAATAAATTTGATGTAGTAGTCGTGAGACCTTGAATTTTGTAATTTCACATTGTTGGTTGTTTATTAATTAACATATATTTTATTTAAATTGTAAATAAAATTTAATATATATAAAGAAAAAAATGATACATAAATATTATGTAAAAATATGGCTCGATGAAGTTTAATTTTTTTTTGCATTTTTCAACTCTTATAATTTTTTATTTAAAAAAAAAATTCATACAATTTAATGAAAGATAATAATTCTTTGAACAATTTTGACAATATAATAAATTGGTTGGGCTCTCTCTCTCTCTCTCTCTCTCTCTCTCTCTCTAAATAGAAATAGTATTTAAACAAATGTGGGAATAAAATAACTCTTTTTTATCTATTATATCAGTTTGTAGTTGTTCCATTCCAGAATAAAAAATGATGATGATTGCAGAAACTGCGGTGGAGGGGAACTTCCAAAACATTACGTCGATGTGACACTATAGATCGAAGGTTGTGATCGCGGTGCTTCTTGAATCAGAGGTATCAGTCTTAATGCGATGCCGTTAAAAAGTGTTTATCATCTTAGATACAGTGGACATAGGGGGTAGTTACATGGTTAGCACTCGAATTCCCAAGTTAGTTTATGGTTCAAGATAGTGGTAGTGAATGTGGAAATTAAAGATTGTATACATTGGAACCTTTTACAAATGTATTTATACCTTGGGTCTGACAAAGTAGGCTGCATAATCGACCTCGTGCTATTGGGCCTTTGGTCGGCGCATAGTAGTGGTCCTAGGTCTTTGGCCGATACGTAATTTCCCTCATGACTCATCGGGCATGTTTGATGTCGAGGAAGTCTTTCAATAACAGTAGTCGGCCTCAAAGGAAGTTTATGCAGACGTCGGGTGGCAAGCACCACTTCGGTTTTTCCAAATCATGATGCGAATGTGAGCATTAAATGCATCCCATCATCGAAACGTTTCACCATTTTTCTTTGACATGTGATCTGAAAAGGTATAGGGTGATGTGCCACAGCGTTTTGTGTACTTAAGTACACTTGAGTATAGTTGTCTTCCCTAGATGAAATATGACTATCGAGCTGCACTTTCGACCTGATATGTTTGATTTCCTTTGCATATATATATATATATATGGAGAGAGATCGTGGAGAAACTTTTCAGCCCTCTCGTAGACCGAGTTTCCCTTGTCTTTTGAGCTCTTTCCCCCTTTATCTGAGAGCACTTTCTTTCTTGAGTAACTGTCATCGCACGTTCATAATCTTAAGCTTTAAAGCTTCGATTTTTCAGTTTCATTCCTTGTTTCAGCGCCTTCGCCCTCATACTTCAAGGTACATTCTCTTCTTCTCAGCCTTTATTCAAGTTTTTATTGCATTTTCATTACGATGAGTGGTAACCCTATTACCGTCGAAAATGACTCAGAGGGTAATGTTTCTTCATCTTCAAAAAAAAGGAATGGAGTCTGAATCAAATTCTTTCCCCTTTGTCATTGGGGGTTTCGAATTAAGAGTCATCTTTTTAAGTGATGATTCGAAGATGGAAGAATCATCTGGAGAATCTCTGTCAGATGAAGCTCTCTATATGAATACTTTGCAATCGTTGCTTCCTATGAAATCTGATGGGGATGCAAACCTTGCGAGAGACTGATGCCTCCTCTTATCTTGACCGAGGAAGAAATAGAGGTTGCTTGTCAAAGGAGGGAACATGTTGGTCATTTTGTCCAAACTTATTAGGGGCCGACTGGTCATGACCCTAGTGACGCTGAAATTGCTCGTCATTTGGAGTGCTAAAGGCATCATTATGTCATGTCCTGGGTCAATCTCAACGATCATCATAAAGCATACATATTGGCTCGTAGGGGTCTTTGATTAAAAGAACTTGCCAATACGAATAGGTACCTTTGGGTGGCCGGAGAAATAGTTGTAACTTCTTTTGTTCTGAACACCGTTGAAGTCGTACCCCAGGCTAACATCATAGTTGGCAATGCCTCAAATTAGGCGATTATGCTCGTAGGTCCGGATGATAGGGCGTGTAACTCTTTTAAGGGTTGCTTGGTTCCTTTGTACGAGTGTTTCTTCGTAATATTGGGAATAAATATGCCATTCTCCGACTTTGATGTGGTCGTGATGAACCATCTAAAACAAGCCCCCTCACAACTTCATCCTGGAGCCCGGGCCTTCATGGCGGTGTTCCAGCTTTATGTTGGGTACAAGTCTTGGAAACCTCCATTAGGGTTATTCTTCGACTTCTTCTCTATAGCTCGTACTTTGGTGGACGATGCTCGGGATCAAGGATTGATGTCTCTTCATCCTCAAGTACCTTAGTTCAATTCTTTTGCCTCCAATATGGGTGATTTCTTAGAACATTTTGTATTGGTGAAACCCATCACTTCTGGAGCGTACTTGGCCTTCTGTTCAACTTTGGCTCCAGTGGAAAACGCACTCTCTTGCAGAGGTGGATTTTAGAAATATTAGTCCAGAGCTCATTTTTATCGGCCTATCTATTTTTATCACTTCATGCCAACTTCCCTGTTGTAATACCCTAATTCTTACCCCTAAGATCCCACATGTCATTTGCATTTTTGCATACCACAAGCGAGATCACATTTTGGTTCCATCTTTGATAGGATTGTGCCTTGCAGGGATCTTTGGGTTTCTGTGCGTTTGTTAGTTGTTTTATTGCTTAATTTGTTTATGTTTACTAACCATTAATTAAAATTCAAAAATACTTTTTTTTTATTTCACTAACATTTTCAGGGGAAGAACAGGTTAAAAATGCCAAAATAACGGTCCCTCAGCTCGAATGAATTTCATCTGAATAAAGTCAATGTTGATCTGCGATTAATTCAAAAATTATCTGATCAATAGTTTCCAAGATTTAATTGATTATCATTCAAGGGACTCCAAGGTTCATGTGTTTATTTCCATGCCTTCTTTGACAAGCAAGAAAATCGAGCCAGAGCCAAGACATGACATCAAAAAAGCCATTTTTCCCATTTCTCACTGTGCTAATCGATTAACCTAATTGCACTGTGAAGTGGTTAATCGATTAACACGTGCAATATTTGAAAAAATGTGCCAAATTCAAATTTCAGCAATTGGCACCAATTTTGATCACATGTGAAATATTCTAGACCATCTCATTTTAATTCCCTACATCACTTTGATCATTCCCCACTATGTACCATCACTAATCACCACTCTTTTGTGATTTCCCTCCAAATTTGAATTCCAGTCCTAATTTTGATCATCCAAGCCTAATTCCAAACCACCAAATTTCCAAGCCTAAACTCTATAAATAGAGGCTTCATTTCATTGATTCTACAAGCTTTTGATAGCCAACAAAATCCCTTGCAATTTCTCTCCCCAAACCACAAATTCACCAAAAGCTCAATTTCTTCTTTCATAAGTTAGTAAGAATTCACATTGATTCTTACTAATTTAGATCTAAACCTCCATCCATTCTTGTTTTTGTTCATAGATCAAGGCTTTGGAGTGTAGATCTTGCTGCAATTTGGAAGGATTTTCTGATTTGGATTGGTAATTCAGTTTTCACCATTGTTGAAGCTTCATCTTCATCTTCCATAATGTAGATCCTTTGTTGATTTTGTTTGCTTGATCATTGGATCTTGCAATTTGTGTTGTTTGCTGGTATTTGCTACTGTTTTACTCCAAAATTCATGCACAATTGAATCCTTGATCCTAAGGTGTTTGAAGAAATGAGTGATCAAGGATTTGGCAATTTTCAAATTGATTTTCTGCTGTTTTCACAGTGTTAATCGATTAACCAAGACATGTACAATTAGGTTAATCGATTAACAGCTTATTTTTGCGTAAAAAACTAGAAGTTTGCACTAGTTAATCGATTAACATAATTCCATTGTGAGTTGGTTAATCGATTAACCAGCATCCAGAATGTGAAAAATGCTTGTTTTTGGGGCTGTTTTGGTTTTTCTTCCTCTTTCTTCCCCTTTCTTCTTATTTTAGCCTTGAAGCACATTGTTGAGATTAATTTCGCTTCAATTTCAATGGACTTTGGATATGGTTAAAGTAATTAAACATTCATTAGTTCAAATCTGTCTTTTAATGAATTGTTGAATTCATTTGAGGTGCTTTGAATTAGTGATATGTTTTCACACTTAAACTTATCAATTTAAAAGTGATTGAACTTGAAGATGAAAGGTTCTTGACTTTGTAATTCAATTTGGCTTTCTCTTCATCTATTTCCTTTTTTCTTTTGATCGATGAAAGTCTAAAGATCTTGGAATTCTTTTGTTGAATTTAGATCGAGACGAGATCACTACCACTTTTCTTTTCGTGCGGTAGTGCTTTCGGATGACGATCTATATATCATTAATCTAGCCTACATTAACACAAAGAGCTATTGACCGGCCTCATTGTAGGGTAATTACTCCGTAAATTACTCGGCGATTGCTTAACATAGCGCAATATTTGTCCCGTATCGGAAAACTATCAAGAATGGTTGATTATTTGTCTTATGGTTCATAACTCATGAAACTTGTTGTTAGGAGGCTTTGGTCTTATCAATCCTCTAATGAGTTTCATCAACCTTGACCTAAGTGCAATTATTCAATTGTTATTGATCATTAATACTAACATTTAATCACTAACTTACTAACAATATTTTGTATTAATTTTGTTTATGTTTCCTTCTCGCTCCCTATCTCTTTTATTTTGATGCTTCATTTCATATCATGTTTATGTTTCCGCAATTTTTCCTTTGTCCATTTGGACTCAAAAATATTAATAAAGGCTTAAACCATAAAAAACTTAATTCTCCTCATCTTGGACTATTGGTTACTATCCTATGCTTTGGAGTGATCTCTTTATGGACCTCTTTTAAAGTAATATTGGACTTATGGACCTAGAATTAGGACTTCTTATCCCTTTGCTTGGAGTATTGATTGAAGACTTGCCTTTATTTGGCCAATTTGCTTAAGGATGGAATTCTTTTAATATTGCTTTGAAGTGGCTCCATTTTGGTTAGATCCTTCTTTTCCCTAGCTTTTATTTTATGCACTAGGATAGTCACTTCTTCTCCTCTCCATTCTTAAATTTTCAAAATTCTCCCCCTTTTTCAAAACCTTCTTGTTTTGCAACCTATCACCTCTTTCATAACAAAACCTTGACTTTTGTCAAGTGACTTTTAAAACTTGCTTTTCTTTAATAAATGTCAATCTATCTTAACCATATTTTGACCATTTCATGAAAACATAAAAAATATGAAACTCACTCAAATCTTTTGTGCTTTTATGCACCCTTTTTTCTTTTAAACTCTTTTTCATAAGTTTAGACATTATTCATTTCTTTAAGCGAAATTATTCGCTTAGAAATGATGACTTGTCTTTACACTTAAAAAATCAATCAAAACCAATAATTTTTGTTCTTTGTACCACGAACTACGGGGTTTTGATCCTACATTGCACATCGTGGGTACGTAGGCATGAGGCGATAAGTCTCTCCAAACACAAAAATCTTAAAAAATATTTCTCCTCTCCTCTCCTCAATCTCTTTGCAAGCAAACCTTTTCAGACCAAAAAGCGGTAGATATTTCAAAGGGCTCCTATAGAGTACTATAGACGTTTTGGGTGCTAACACCTTCCCATTACGTAACCAACTCCCTTACCCATTCTCTGTTTGTTCTTGTTGTTTATAGAGTTCTTTAGGTTTTGTTCGCTCTTTTTCCTTTCCCTTTGTGGATAAAATAAAAGTGCGGTGGCGACTCTTGCTTTTTTTTAGTTAAGTTAATCCATAGCTTACACTCACAAATTTCCCCTCTACAGAAAAGTGGCGACTCTGCTGGGGAGAGATTGACCTCTTGCTGGTCCATCCCTTAAGGGGTTTAGCCTACTTTGATTTATTTATTGCTTTTTGTCTGACTCGCTTGTTATTTGTTTGTTCTGGTTGGGATGTTCTGAGAGATAAGCCTAATACACAGGCTTAAGTATACACTTAGGATTAGAGTGGAAAGTAGTGGGACCTACGCGCCGTCTTGGTACGTTTGGTGTTCAAGAAATTCACATCTAGACGAGGTTTTCTTGGGAGATATTCTGACGTGCGTGTCTTGCGTATTTTGGGGTGTTGATCTAGAAAGTTGTCGACTCTGGTGACCGTTTCCCCGAGAACTCAGTAAAGCCTCTCCTCCCGACATGTGATAATGGCATACCAGAAATGGCAAACCCGTTACACTTGTCGATCCGAGGACCCAATGCTGAGAACTTGCTATAGGATATCCTTTTTCTGGGGAATTAGTGGACGACCTCTTTGTTTGGCGATAGTATTGTACCCCGAGGGATGAATGTATTATTGCTTCTTAAATCGAGAATATGAAACTGAGGATCCCGGCTTTTAGTACCCACATGTGAGAATGGGCGGGTGTTTACAGGTTTGCAGGAAACCCTGACTTTCAACATGCCCGGTACTTTGGATTTCTTATCAGTGTGGACTTATAGACCTGGTATTTTGGTATTCTCCTCAGAGCGGACCTTTGAACTCATCAGCGCATCAGTTATTCAGAGTTTTTGGAAGCTTTGCCTGCTGCATTCATATTGCATTGCATTTGCATCAAGCATCAATCTGCATTTGTTTTTTGCCTTTTCCAGGTGTCTTATTGTTTGTCTTTGGTTCTTGTTCAGTCAAGTTGTCGCACCAGTATAATACTCGAGCTAACCTGAAGAAAAAGATGGATCAATTGCAACAAGAGAACCTTGAGCTTCGTGAAGAAGTATCAACTCTGAAGGATGGTTTGGAAAGACTCACTCCTATGATGGAAGCTCTGGTGGCTGTTCAGAATAAGCCACCACCACCTCCTCCTCCTCCGCTTTTAACTCCTGTGCAAAGGACAGTCATTTCTGAGATTGTCTCCACGCCCATCTCTGTGGCGCCTGCTAGTGTTCCTCAGTATCCCATGCCTTCTGGTTTCCCCTGGGGCATGCCTCCTAACTTTGTTCCTGAGGGTTATCAACCACCACCATCTCCTAAAATTCTAGTTGTTCCTACTGTTCAACCTGTGATGACTGTGCCACCGCCTGTGGTTCACACTGTTCCTTTTGGTGAAGAGGAAATTTTCCATACTGCTCCAAGTGAGAATGCCAATGTGTATGATAGAATTGAAGAGATTCAAGACTAGTTTGCTAAAATATAGAAAGAGATCAAAGCGCTGAGAGGTAAAGAACTGTTTGGAAAGAATGCTCATGAGTTATGCTTGGTTCCAAATGTGAAGATCCCGCATAAGTTCAAGGCCCCTGACTTTGAAAAGTATATGGGTAATTCTTGTTCCTTGAGTCACTTGACTATGTATGCTCGTAAGATGTCGACCCAGAAGGATAATGATCAGCTGCTCATTCACTATTTTCAAGATAGTTTGTCCGATGCTGCTTTGAAATGGTATATGGGACTCGATAGTGCTCGAATTTACACTTTCGAAGATTTGGGTGAGGCGTTTGTGAAACAGTATAAGTATAATGTGGATATGGCTCCTGATCGTGACCAGCTTCGAGCAATGGCTCAGAAAGATAAGGAGACATTTAAAGAGTACGCGCAAAGGTGGTGCGAGATTGCTGCTCAGATCAGCCCTCCTTTGGAAGAGAAGGAGATGACGAAGATTTTCCTGAAAACTCTGAGTCCTTTCTATTATGAGCGTATGATTGCTAGTGCCCCAAGTGATTTCACTGAGATGGTCCATATGGGGATGAGACTGGAAGAGGGTGTCTGTGAGGGACGTTTGTTGAAAGATGGCAATTCTACTGGAAGTTCCAAAAAATATAGTGGAGGATTTGCCAAAAAGAAAGAAGGAGAGACCAATGCAGTTTCTCGAGAAAGGTATAGAAAACCTCGCAATAGAAACAATCAGTGTCAGCAACATGTTGCATCTGTCACTCCTATTATCAGTTTAGCTCCTGTTGTTCAGGTAGCTTCTGTTCAGCAACAACGTTCTAATCAGCCAAACAACCAACAGGGCCGTTTTTAGAAAGATTTTGATCCGATTCCAATGACATATACAGAGTTGCTTCCTTGTTTAATTAAGAAGAATCTTGTTCAGACCCGTCCACCGCCTGCTGTTCCAAGAGATTCACCATGGTGGTATAAGCCTGAAGCTCATTGTGCTTTCCATCAGGGAGGAGCTGGGCATGACACTGAGAATTGTTATCCATTGAAAGTGGAAGTGTAAAGGTTGGCTAGAAGTGGTATTTTTTCTTTCGAAGATTCTAATCCTAATGTCCAATCGAATCCACTGCTTAATCACGGCAAGGCGTCTGTCAATATGGTTCAAGATTGCCCTAGTGAAGATCTTTCTACGACTGCAATTCTTAAAGATGACCCTGTAGGCTACATCCCGTTTGGTTCTGAAGATGATGTCATTCCTGCTGAACACTGGGAGCCTTATTTGGAAGACCCCAGGTATATGTCCCCAGAGGATGCATATGTGCCTTTTTATTCCCCTCGGAAGAAGTTTAAGGAACCTGAATATGAAGTCACTGCCATCATTGAAGAAGATGAAGAGGAAGAACTTCTCAATTTCGTGACACGTGGACAAGTCTGCCAGAATTGGATAGTTGTTGATGTTCCCACTATTGTTCATATTTCAAAGTAATTTGTTTTTGTTTTTTTTCAAAGAAAAATCCTTTCACGCTGCCCAAGGTGAAAGTGAATTTGTGAGGGCTTTATTTCAAATTTTATCATCATCAATAAAATGTTATTTTGTTTATCCATATTATGTTTTCCCTTTTTGCTTTATTTCTGAAAAATGGTAACATAAAAAACCAAAAAATATAATAATGTGATAATCACTTTTCTCTGCATGATACTTGCATTTTTTGTTCATATTCTAAAATCAAACATAAATCATTATGCAGATTGATTGTTAAACCCATTGAAAACAATGACCCTATGCCCCCTCCCAACTTTGAGTTCCCTGTGTTTGGAGCTGAAGAAGAGGGTATTGAGGAGATTCCAGATGAAATTTCTCGGTTGCTTGAGCACGAGGAAAAAGCCATTCAGCCTCATGAAGAGCCGTTGGAATTGGTTAATTTGGGTTCAGAGGATGATGCAAAAGAAGTCAAGATTGGGGCACTGCTTCAGTCAGATGTTAAGAAGAGGATTGTGGAGATTCTTAGAGAATATGTTGACGTGTTTGCTTGGTCCTATCAAGACATGCCTGGTCTTGATACTGATATTGTGGAGCATAGATTGTCGTTGAAGCCTGAATGTCCGCCGGTGAAGCAGAAATTGAGAAGAACTCATCCCGACATGGCTGTGAAGATCAAAGAGGAGGTTCAAAAGCAGATTGATGCTGGTTTTATTCTGACTTCTGAGTATCCTCAATGGGTGGCCAATATTGTGCCTGTTCCAAAGAAAGACAGAAAAGTCTGAATGTGCGTCGACTATAGAGATTTGAATAAAGCGAGTCCAAGAGATGATTTTCCACTGCCACACATTGACATGTTGGTAGACAATACTGCTAAATTCAGTATCTTTTCTTTTATGGATGAATTTTCCGGTTATAATCAAATAAAGATGACACCCGAGGATATGGAGAAAACAACATTCATTACACCCTAGGGAACGTTCTGTTACAGAGTGATGCCCTTCGGTTTGAAAAACGTTGGTGCAACGTACCAGAGAGCTATGACCACTTTGTTCCATGATATGATGCATAAAGAAATTGAGGTCTATGTGGATGATATGATTTGTAAGTCGAAGACTGAAGAAGATCATATTGAGTATTTATTGAAGCTGTTTCAACGTTTGAGAAAGTTTAAGCTCCGCTTGAATCCTAATAAATGCACTTTTGGTGTCCGTTCTGGAAAGTTGTTGGGCTTTATTGTCAGCTAAAAAGGCATTGAAGTTGATCCTGGTAAAGTTAAAGCCATTCAGGAAATGCCTGCTCCCAAAACAGAGAAGCAAGTAAGAGGATTCTTGGGACGTTTGAATTACATCTCCCGATTTACATCCAATATGACTGCCACATGTGTGCCGATCTTCAAGCTTCTTCGCAAAGATCAGGGTTGTGTCTGGACAGAGGATTGTCAGAAAGCTTTTGAAAGAGTTAAAGAGTATCTACTTGAACCTCTGATTTTGTCTCCTCCCGTGGAAGGAAGACCTTTGATCATGTATTTGACCGTGCTGGAAGAGTCTATGGGTTGTGTTCTAGGTCAACAAGATGAATCTGGTCGAAAAGAATTTGCCATTTATTATTTGAGCAAGAAGTTCACCGATTGTGAGTCTCGGTACTCAATGCTTGAAAAGACATGTTGTGCTTTAGCTTGGGCTGCCAAGCGCCTCCGCCAGTATATGTTGAATCATATAACTTGGTTGATATCCAAAATGGATCCAATCAAGTACATCTTTGAAAAGCCTGCTTTAAATGGGAGGATTGCTCGTTGGTAAATGTTGTTGTCAGAATATGATATCGAGTACCGAACTCAAAAAGCGATAAAAGGAAGTGTTCTGGCTGACCATTTGGCACATCAACCCGTTGATGATTATCAACCTATCAGGTTTGATTTTCCGGATGAGGATGTGATGTATCTAAAGGTAAAAGATTGTGAAGAACCATTACTTGATGAAGGGCCTGAGCCTGGATCCCATTGGGGTTTGATTTTTGACGGAGCTGTTAATGAGTATGGCAATGGTATTGGGGCAATAATTGTTACTCCTCATGGTTCTCATATTCCTTTCACTGCAAGGTTGATGTTCACTTGCACAAATAATGCGGCTGAGTATGAAGCATGTATTATGGGCTTGGAAGAAGCTATTGATTTAAGAATCAAGATTCTTGATGTATACGGAGATTCAGCCTTGGTGATTAATCAGATTAAAGGAGAATGGGAGACGCGTCAACCTGATTTGATTCCTTATCGAGATTATGCAAGAAGGTTGTTAACTTTCTTCAATAAGGTTGAGTTTCACCATGTACCCAGAGCAGCAAATCGAATGGAGGATGCTTTAGCCACTATATCCTCCATGATTGTGGTGGGTCGGTGGAATGATGTGCCCAAAATTGATGTTATGCGGCTTGACAGACCAGCTCATGTGTTTGCGGTTGAAGAGGTCGTTGATGATAAACTGTGGTATTATGATATTAAATGCTTTCTTCAAAATCAAGAGTACCCGCTTGGGGAATCCAAGAAAGATAAGAAGACTTTGAGAAGGTTGGCTGGTAGTTTCTTCTTGAACGATGATGTGTCATATAAAAGAAATTATGATATGGTCTTGCTCAGATGTGTGGATAGACACGAAGCAGACATGTTGATGAAAGAAATTCATGAAGGGTCTTTTGGTACTCATGCCAATGGGCATGCAATGGCTAAGAAGATGTTGAGGGCAGGTTACTATTGGCTGGCAATGGAATCCGACTATTGGAAATTTGTGAAGAAGTGCCATAAGTGCCAAGTTTATGCTGACAAAATTCATGTGCCTCCAACTCCTCTCAATGCTATCTCTTCCCCATGGCCTTTCTCCATGTGGGGCATTGATATGATTGGAATGATTAACCCTAAAGCGTCGAACGGACACCGTTTCATACTGGTGGCAATTGACTATTTTACCAAGTGGGTTGAGGCGGCATCATATGCCAATGTGACAAAACAAGTACTGGTCCAGTTTATCAAGAATCAAATCATTTGTCGGTATGGTGTTCTGAGCAAGATTATCACTGACAATGGGTCGAATCTGAATAACAAGATGATGAAGGAATTATGCGATGAGTTTAAGATTGAGCATCATAATTCTTCTCCTTACAGACCTAAGATGAATGGAGCTGCTGAAGCTGCTAATAAGAATATCAAGAAGATTGTTCAAAAGATGGTTGTTACTTACAAGGATTGGCATGAGATTCTCCCTTTTGCTTTGCATGGGTATCGTGCATCTGTCCGCACGTCAACAAGGGCAACCCATTTCTCTTTTGTTTATGGTATGGAAGCAGTGCTCTCGGTAGAGGTTGAAATCCCTTCTATGAGAGTTTTGATGGAAGCTGAATTGTCTGAGGCTGAATGGTGCCAAAGCATATATGACCAGTTGAATTTGATTGAAGAGAAAAGAATGACGACCTTGTGTCATGGCCAATTGTATCAACAGAGAATGAAGAAAGCTTTTGATAAGAAGGTTCGACCTCGTGTGTTCAGAGAAGGCGACCTCGTGCTAAAAAAGATATCGACTTTTACCAATGATTCTAGGGGCAAGTGGACTCCTAATTATAAAGGCCCATATGTTGTTAAGAGAGCCTTCTCTGGCAGTGCATTACTTCTTACAACTATGGACGGTGAAGAGTTCACTCGTCCTATGAATGCTGATTCAGTCAAGAAATACTTCGCCTAAAAATAAAAAGAACAGCTTGCTAAGTTGAAAACCCGAAAGGGCGGCTTAGGCAAAAAGGAACGTCTCGGTGGGCTGAAAACCCGAAAGGGCAGTCCAGGCAAAAATTAGAGACAAAAACAGAAATAATCATCCCGGTAGATTGAAAACCCGAAAAGGCAATCTAAGCAAAAGTTAGGGATTATGGAAAGTAACTGCATCTGGCCAGTCTTGATCATTTGAAAGCAACATTGTCTATCAAGGATTCTGCTTCAATCATCCCCAACTGAAGTTTTGAGCACAGTGGAATTCAAAGTTGTTAGGGAGAATAGTGGTCATTGTATTTCAATGTAACCCTTTTCATGTATTTACCATTTTTCAAACTTTGTAATGATCCATGGAATTACGCCATTTACGGACTTCCATTCTATTAATAAAATTTTGGCCTTTGTCCCTTTGTTTGCAATTCTTACCTTGTTTCTGTTTGCAAAATTTCATTTATTTTTTATGATGATTTTTGAAATAAAATGTGAATAATTGATTTAAATTTTTGAAAATTATAAAAACATTTTCCTTTGAGTTATGAATGTGAAAAGAAACATCAATGGTTATTCCAAGGATGGTAAGATCGATGTTTTCCTCAGCAGGGTTTGTTCTCGCTCCTTTGGCAGAATTATTGACAGCTCCCCAGTAGAGTTTGTCGATATTTCCCCAACAGAGTTTGTTGATATTTCCTAAGCAGAGTTTGTCCCTATGAATGTGATTAATTGATGACAAGATGTTGGGTTTGTTATGATGTGTTGAATTCATGTGGTCCAATGCTGTTTGGTTTCTTCCCCAGCTAGGTCTTGATCTGAATCCTCTCCAGCTGATTATGTTATAGTCAGGCAGTTGAGTAGTTTTGAGGTCCATTTCTCCTTAACGGTGGTCCCCACGTAGAAATTCATTTTTGCTGTCCCCAGCCGAAATCATATGAGGAATCTTCACTCAGAATTTTACCCTCTAGACGTGGATTTGAATATCCCCAAACAGAGAGCCGTGTTTTTCTCCTTTAAGAAGCATGGACTTGGTGTTTATTTTTTGGATTCTTATCTGTGGTTGTATTTCTCGCCAGGATGATTTACCCTTGACGATTCCGTAGCAGAGACAGAGCATTATTGTTTCGTTTGTTCTCCAATCATAAAGCAGTGAGGTTAATTTCTCATTTCCCCCGGAAAGTCCAAGATGTACTCCTCTCCGGATTGTTTTTCAGAGATTTATCCTCCTAGTGAAAATTGTGCATCACTATTATGGCTATTCCCCAGTGAAGTCGCTGATGATATCTCTTCTAGTCACCTGTTAGGTTTTCTCTCATTCATGATGAGTATTGATCTAAAATCCCCCACAGTTTGACCTTTTGCTATTTTCCCAGCAAGTTCAGGATGCTTTGCTCAGAATTGGTTATTCCTCTGAGAATGTTCTCGTATCTCCAGCAGACCTGCCTGGTCTTCCCAATGGATTTTGCGTAGATGTTTATATGTCTGCAATCCCCAGCAGATTCATTGCTTCTCCGCAGTAAATCTCTTCACTCCTTTTGAAATGGAAGTTTCTGTGATTTTTTACAATCCCCAAGAAGAATCAGAAAGTTTGGGTTGTTATGATTCCCCAACAGTTTTCCTGTCATCCTCAAAGTAGAGTTTATGTTGTTATCCTCTTTTGTGGATCATCTATGTTAGAAGATGGATATTTGGGTTTCTCCCCAAGGAGTATCTTCTTTTCTCCAGCAAGATTTGAGCCTCGTAGTAGGATTTATTTTTCTTTGATGGCTTTTGTTTATGTCTTGCAGGATTTCTTCAGACGAATCCCTAGCAGAGTTGCTAATAATATATCCATCTTGTTGAGATTAGCCGAGTATTCAGTGGTGTTGTGATGTTTATTTCACCCTCTATTTTTTCTTTATGTCTCTTTTGTCAGCATATTCATACTCATAAGCATAGCATGCACATTCTTTTGTTGTGCATAGCATATTGTTGTTGCATTTTGCATTTTGCATTTGTGTTGGTGCTTCTTTGCTCTCTGGTGTTGTTATCCCCGCAGAGCGTGTGTGTCCTCTCTCCATTTAGAGTGTCGACCCGTAAGCAGAAAAATGCCTATCTTTGTTAATTCCCCACTAAGTTTATTTCTCGTGGAAGTTTTTGATTCAGTTTCCTCTCCAGTTCATTATCTGGATGAAATTAGTCCCCAGTTGAGATATTTCCTCCTCGGGATGAGTCTTGTTTTACCGTTTTTCTCCAGCTTGTTCCTGGATTGAACTTGGGTCCCCTGCGATTTTTGTTTGGATCTCTAAGTTGTGAAACCTGGATTAAGAGTGCATTTATTTTGCACCTTTGAGGATTTTGCGCCCTTTAGCTGAAATCTGCGTATGATTCCCCTTTTGGAAGGTTCAATACTGTTTCGTGGCACGCCTTTATTTGAGAAGCCTGAGGCGATGCAGTAATACCTTTTGTTACTCCAATGAATGGTAAGTCTCTTCGGTTTGACGGGACAGTTCGTTGTTGAGATTTTTTGTGACTCCGATGAATGGTAAGTCTCTTCGGTTTGACGGGACAGTTCGTTGTTGAGGATTTTGTGACTCCAATGAATGGTAAGTCTCTTCGGGTTGATGGGACAGTTCGTTGTTGAGATTTTTTATGACTCCGATGAATGGTAAGCCTCTTCGGTTTGACGGGACAGTTCGTTGTTGAGGATTTTGTGACTCCAATGAATGGTAAGTCTCTTCGGTTTGATGGGACAGTTCGTTGTTGAGATTTTTGTAACCCCGATGAATGGTAAGTCTCTTCGGTTTGACGGGACAGTTCGTTGTTGAGATTTTTGTTACTCCAATGAATGGTAAGTCTTTTCGGTTTGATGGAACAGTTCGTTGTTGAGATTTTTGTGACTCCGAAAATTAGTAAGTCTCTTCGGTTTGACGGGACAGTTCGTTGTTGAGGATTTTGTGACTCCAATGAATGGTAAGTCTCTTCGGTTTGATGGGACAGTTCGTGTTGAGATTTTTGTGACTCCGATGAATGGTAAGTCTCTTCGGTTTGACGGGATAGTTCGTTGTTGAGATTTTTGTTACTCCAATGAATGGTAAGTCTCTTCGGTTTGATGGGACAGTTCGTTGTTGAGAGTTTTGTGACTCCGATGAATGGTAAGTCTCTTCGGTTTGACGGGACAGTTCGTTGTTGAGATTTTTTGTGACTCCGATGAATGGTAAGTCTCTTCGGTTTGACGGGACAGTTCGTTGTTGAGGATTTTGTGACTCCAATGAATGGTAAGTCTCTTCGGTTTGATGGGACAGTTCGTTGTTGAGATTTGTTACTCCGATGAATGGTAAGTCTCTTTGGTTTGATGGGATAGTTCATTGTTGAGATTTTGTTACTCTGATGAATGGTAAGTCTTTTCGGTTTGATGGGACAGTTCGTTGTTGAGATTTTTGTGACTCCGATGAATGGCAAGTCTCTTCGGTTTGATGGGACAGTTCATTGTTGAGATTTGTTACTCCGATGGATGGTAAGTCTCTTCGGTTTGATTGGACAGTTTGTTGTTGAGATTTGTTACTCCGATGAATGGTAAGTCTCTTCAGTTTGATGGGACAGTTTGTTGTTGAGATTTTTGAGACTCTAGTGAATGTTTATTCTCATCGGTATGCTAGAGATTGTTCATTGTTGAAGTCTTGTTTTTCCCAGTGGAGCCTTGTTGTGCTAAGTCTTCTCTGTTGGGTTTTATCCTTGTTGTGATATGGTTTATTTTCGCATACTCTTATCCCCAGTTTGTCTCCTCCCTTTGTTGGGATGTGTTTTCCCCTAAGTAGTCTTTTCTCTTTTCTTTTGCTCTCCGGTTTTTATTTATCTCCTGTGGTGTATTCTCCCCACAGTGGTCTTGTGTTTGCATATCATTTACATGATCATATCATTTTGTGGTCTCTTAGGGCCAAAAATTGGGTTGTTGTTATATTTAAGTCTCTTCTATTTCGTCGAGACAAAGATGCCCATCTTCGTATCTCCGGATAGAAGAAACTTAAATAGGGGCAGCTGTAATACCCTAATTCTTACCCCTAAGATCCCACATGTCATTTGCATTTTTGCATACCACAAGCGAGATCACATTTTGGTTCCCTCTTTGATAGGATTGTGCCTTGCAGGGATCTTCGGGTTTGTGTGCGTTTGTTAGTTGTTTTATTGCTTAATTTGTTTATGTTTACTAACCATTAATTAAAATCCAAAAATACTTTGTTTTCTTTCACTAACATTTTCAGGGGAAGAACAGGTTAAAAATGCCAAAATAACGGTCGCTCAGCTCGAATGAATTTCATCTGAATAAAGTCAATGTTGATCTGCGATTAATTCAAAAATTATCTGATCAAGAGTTTCCAAGATTTAATTGATTATCATTCAAGGGACTCCAAGATTCATGTGTTTATTTCCATGCCTTCTTTGACAAGCAAGAAAATCGAGCCAGAGCCAAGACAGCACATCAAAAAAGCCATTTTTTTACCATTTTTCACTGTGCTAATCGATTAACCTAATTGCACTGTGAAGTGGTTAATCGATTAACACGTGCAATTTTTGAAAAAATGTGCCAAATTCAAATTTCAGCAATTGGCACTAATTTTGATCACATGTGGAATATTCTAGACCATCTCATTTTAATTCCCTACATCACTTTGATCATTCCCCACCATGTACCATTACTAATCACCACTCTTTTGTGATTTCCCTCCAAATTTGAATTCCAATCCTAATTTTGATCATCCAAGCCTAATTCCAAACCACCAAATTTCCAAGCCTAAACTCTATAAATAGATGATTCATTTCATTGATTCTACAAGCTTTTGATAGCCAACAAATCCCTTGCAATTTCTCTCCCCAAACCACAAATTCACCAAAAGCTCAATTTCTTCTTTCATAAGTTAGTAAGAATTCACATTGATTCTTACTAATTTAGAGCTAAACCTCCATGCATTCTTGTTTTTGTTCATAGATCAAGACTTTGGAGTGTAGATCTTGCTGCAATTTGGAAGGATTTTCTGATTTGGATTGGTAATTCACTTTTTACCATTGTTGAAGCGTCATCTTCATCTTCCATAATGTAGATCCTTTGTTGAATTTGTTTGCTTGATCATTGGATCTTGCAATTTGTGTTGTTTGCTGGTTTTTGCTGCTGTTTTACTCCAAAATTCGTGCACAATTGAATCCTTGATCCTAAGGTGTTTGAAGAAATGAGTGATCAAGGATTTGGCAATTTTCAAATTGATTTTCTGCTGTTTTCACAGTGTTAATCGATTAACCAAGACATGTACAATTAGGTTAATCGATTAACAACTTGTTTTTGCGCAAAAAACTAAAAGTTTGCACTGGTTAATCGATTAACATAATTCCACTGTGAGTTAGTTAATCGATTAACCAGCATCCAGAATGTGAAAAATGCTTGTTTTTGGGGGCTGTTTTGGTTTTTCTTCCCCTTTCTTCTTATTTTAGCCTTGAAGCACATTGTTGAGATTAATTTCTCTTCAATTTCAATGGACTTTGGATATGGTTAAAGTAATTAAACATTCATTAGTTCAAATCTGTCTTTTAATGAATTGCTGAATTCATTTGAGGTGCTTTGAATTAGTGATATGTTTTCACACTTAAACTTATCAATTTAAAAGTGATTGAACTTGAAGATGAAAGGTTCTTGACTTTGTAATTCAATTTGGCTTTCTCTTTATCTATTTCTTTTTTTCTTTTGATCGATGAAAGTCTAAAGATCTTGGAATTCTTTTGTTGAATTTAGATCGAGACGAGATCGCAACCACTTTTCTTTTCGTGCGGTAGTGCTTTCGGATGACGATCTATATATCATTCATCTAGCCTACATTAGCACAAAGAGTTATTGACCGGCCTCATTGAAGGGTAATTACTCCGTAAATTACTCGGCGATTGCTTAACATAGCGCAATATTTGTCCCGTATCGGAAAACTATCAAGAATGGTTGATTATTTGTCTTATGGTTCATAACTCATAAAACTTGTTGTTAGGAGGCTTTGGTCTTATCAATCCTCTAATGAGTTTCATCAACCTTGACCTAAGTACAATTATTCAATTGTTATTAATCACTAATACTAACATTTAATCACTAACTTACTAACAATATTTTGTATTAATTTTGTTTATGTTTCCTTCTCGCTCCCTATCTCTTTTATTTTTATGCTTAATTTCATATCATGTTTATGTTTCCGCAATTTTTCCTTTGTCCGTTGGACACATGTTTATGTTTCCGCAATTTTTCCTTTGTCCATTTGGACTCAAAAATATTAATAAAGGCTTAAACCATAAAAAAACTTAATTCTCCTCATCTTGAACTATTGGTTACTATCCTATGCTTTGGAGTGATCTCTTTATGGACCTCTTTTGAAGTAATATTGGACTTATGGACCTAGAATTAGGACTTCTTATCCCTTTGCTTGGAGTATTGATTGAAGACTTGCCTTTATTTGGCCAATTTACTTAAGGATGGAATTCTTTTAATATTGCTTTGAAGTGGCTCCATTTTGGTTAGATCCTTCTTTTCCCTAGCTTTTATTTTATGCACTAGGATAGTCACTTCTTCTCCTCCCCATTCTTAAATTTTCAAAATTCTCTCACTTTTTCAAAACCTTCTTGTTTTGCAACCTATCGCCTCTTTCATAACAAAACCTTGACTTTTGTCAAGTGACTTTTAAAACTTGAGTTTCTTTAATAAATGTCAATCTATCTTAACCACATTTTGACCATTTCATGAAAACATAAAAAATATGAAACTCACTCAAATCTTTTGTGCTTTTATGCACCCTTTTTTCTTTTAAACTCTTTTTCATAAGTTTAGACATGATTCATTTCTTTAAGCGAAATTATTCGCTTAGAAATGACGACTTGTCTTTACACTTAAAAAATCAATCAAAACCAATAATTTTTGTTCTTTGTACCACGAACTACGGGGTTTTGATCCTACATTGCACATCGTGGGTACGTAGGCATGAGGCGATAAGTCTCTCCAAACACAAAAATCTTAAAAAATATTTCTCCTCTCATCTCCTCAATCTCTTTGCAAGCAAACCTTTTCAGACCAAAAAGTGGTAGATATTTCAAAGGGCTCCTATAGAGTACTATAGACGTTTTGGGTGTTAACACCTTCCCATTGCATAACCAACCCCCTTACCCATTCTCTGTTTGTTCTTGTTGTTTATAGAGTTCTTTAGGTTTTGTTCGCTCCTTTTCCTTTCCCTTTGTGGATAAAATAAAAGTGCGATGGGAACTCTTGCTTATTTTTGAGTTAAGTTAATCCATAGCTTACACTCACAAATTTCCCCGCTACACCTGTCTCCCGAAGAAGTGAAAATGATGGTAGATTTGCATGCCTGGTATTAGGGAATCAGATATGAATAAGGGTTTGGTCCCGGTGAAGTACTTTCTTTTCAGCAAAATAAAAGGAGAGTATATATTCCTATGATCATTAATGCGTCTGAACATTCGAAGAGGCAAAAACTCTTTGGTAAGGATGAGGATCGAGGCGCCATTTTTTTAAATTGTGTTACTTGTGCTTTTGTAGATAACATGAATCAGTTGAGTCAATATCAGAAAGCTCTGGTGCTTGTGAATAATCAGAGCCTTACTACTGGATTATCAGTCCCGATGCTAGCTGTACCTGTCGTTGCTTCTACTTCTGTTTTAGAGGGTCAGATTCCTACTGTGGTGACTTCCCAGAAGGTAGTCGAAACTACTGTCCCGGTTCTGACTTATGTAATGGGTTAACTGGCTACTGCCTCAATTGGTTTATCCAATCGGGGACCTTCACCTTCTCCTTCCCCTGCCAAGAGAGGTCGGGGAGATTGTCGGTCCACTCTTGTTGAAGGAGGTTCTCCCAAACGGGCTCTCTTGGTGGAGGGTGGTGAGAAGGATGCTCCGACTACTTTCTTCCGACTTCCTTCTATTCTTCTTTCCTGAGTACCTAACACCCGGAGGAAATTGTTACTATTGTGGCTATTGAATACCAAGGTTTCATTCAGGGTTTGTCTACGACTGATAGGCGGGGCCTTTTTGTATATGCTTCTCGTACTTTGTTCAGGGTTTGGTCCCTTGTTTCTATTATGGCTGCTGGCTAGGACGATGTTCTGGACTCTAGCAAGCTTTCATGGGAATGAGATGAACTAAAAGAGAGGTGTGAAGTTCTTGAGTGGCAAAGTTACGATGTTGAGAAGGAATTGGTTGAGCATTGGGTAAATGCTGATGATTTTAGTTCTTTGAGGGAAGAGGTGGATTGGTATGGAAGACCGTCCATTTTGGATGCTCAGATATAGAGGTTGAATGTCTCCCTTGCTGACGGAGAGAAGCATTGTAAGAAGGTTTCTGAAAATGCAGCTAAAGTGTGTCGGGCATTCAAAGCGGATCAGAAATCTCTTCAGCAGAAGAAGGATGACTAGACCAATGCTTTGGAGGCTCTCTAGGAGGAGGTGGTTATTGGTCGGTAGAGATCTCAGGAATCCCTTCAACAAGAAGTAGACGTCGTGAGTAAGGTCTGGGATGAAATGTTGGAACAGGCTCAAACGTTATGTCCTGGACTTGCTATCACTACTGACTAGCTGGACCCTTTTGCATAAGCTTCTAAGAAGGATACCAGAGGTTGTCCTGGATTTAAGGAGTCAAGTGTCAACGTTTGAGAGCCATTTTTTTCTGTTTCTTTGCTATTCTTGCTCCTGTAATATTTGCCCGGGCCTTTATGCCTATGTTTGTAAACAATACTTTTATATATGTATTTCAGTTATTACTTTTGTATGCTGGTGCTTTTTGGTATAATATTGCTCCTTT
Source organism: Lathyrus tuberosus (assembly GCA_022829125.1). Taxonomy (NCBI): domain Eukaryota; kingdom Viridiplantae; phylum Streptophyta; class Magnoliopsida; order Fabales; family Fabaceae; genus Lathyrus; species Lathyrus tuberosus. Next base: position 11,130,799 of record JALAZF010000115.1, read on the forward strand.
TTCAACCGTCGTCATTGTCTGGTTGGGATCCAAGGAGAGTTAGGATTCGAGGATAGCTAAGGATTGCTTTGGAATCTTATAATTTGTATCGTTGTTTACAGTAGAAAGCTATAAATAATAGTTGCTTAAAGTGTAAATGACCTTAAGTCTTTTATAGAGCCATGTATGGTTGGTTTGCTTCAAATGTGTGTTGCGTTAAGACGCACATGTTGTCTCAATAAAATGTTGAGGTAGTAGTGCATGGTTGTGCTAAAAATGTGATTGCACAGAGGAAACACTACTGTAATTTGAATTTTTGGTATGTCGGATTGAAACTAGTGAAACACAAGTTCATCTCCGACCGTTTTATGCTTTCAGTTGTACATGCAAGTATTCCATGCCAGACTAGCTAGATGCGAATATGGCTTAATCTTGTTTATATGGATATGGAATGAGTATAATTAATTGTGGTGATGTTTCGAATCATACTTACAAATGAGGGACATGAAACCGGCTAGATACAAAAATGTTTTTAACTGCGCTCTACGCCATAGAGGATTTAACCCAACCAAAGGTAGAAGATCCTCATCCCTGCCCACGAGGCAATAGGTCGGATTGAGGTGGACACCTCAAAGATTCACCATGCTTGCCCTCAGATTGGCTAGATCCAAAAAGGGGGTGGGTGCGCCAATTACGCGTGAACATGGGTATATCTTTGACAGGGGCTATTTGGAAGCTATATTTAGACGTGAAAAGTGACACCAATAGCACCCATAGGGGAATTGATTGTTGTAGTAGGATGTGCAGAGCGTTTCCGACAACTCCCTTGGATTCTGAAGATGCACGAGGTGTTGTGGGAAATTGATAACTTTGGTCGGGGGCTCAAAGCATATCTGACATCACCTCTGGATTCTAAAGATGCGCAAGGTGCTATGGGGTACTGATTGCTGCAGTCGGGCGCTCAAAGCATATCCGATACACCCCTGAGTCTTTTTGTGTGCAAGGTGTCGAGGGTTTAGAATTTTGTATTGATACTGGTAAAGCCTCTTTGAAAGCACCCCTAGGTCCTTAGACGGGCATCATCTGTATTAGTTGTTCTCTGGTTTGCTGCAATATGCATTTGCATTTTAGTGCCCTAAAAAGGGAACAAGATAGAAAGCAGAACAACAATAGTATGATATTTTATATATATATATATATCATTTCACTATTAAATAGTTAATTTACAAATACATTAATTAAATCTTCCAGCTAGACACAAGTGTGTACCAGACGTTTTCCCTCGAATGTGGTATCTGGGTGGCTTGATGCTCGATAGAACTAGAAGGTCGGGTGCTTGACTCAAGATGGTATCTAGCCCTGTTATACGTCTTCAGGTCTTCTTTCTGGGGTAGAGGTAGATCGACTTTCTTGGGCTCATATCTCTTTAAAATCTTCAGGATGTTTCATCCAGGTGGAAGATTTGGGGATGATTCATTTCGTGATGCCTAGACCTTTCTCGAAGAGATTCTGGACCCTGTCCAATGGGTGTGTCGGATAGTATCTAAATGTGGGTACCGAAGGGTCTTCCACTCTCTGGGATCCGGGATGCTAGTTGTTGGATAACCCTAGTGGCTCCCTGCTTTGTTATCCAATCGGTGGAAGCCCTGGGTGCATTCAGTGAAAATCATATGATATCCACAAGATGCACCTCAATACTTATTCAGCGCTCGACATAACTACAATTTTGTGCCACCCCACCGCCATTAACTACAAATTTATTCCACCTGCTTGCCCCCGTCATGACCTTGGTGGAAAATGATGGTATCTTTGTCTGGCCTGTGGTCAACGGGGTTGACGCCCGGTCTTCTTATGGGTGGATCTCGGCGGTCGGTGTGATTTTAAAGTTGAGTTGGAGCCCATGACACCCTCTATCTTTGAAATTGTAGATAAAGTTGAGAATCTTGGCAGTGGAGAGTTGTCAGAGGTGATGATTGGCCGAATCATTGGCATTATATGATCGACCAGATCGTTGATGGTGATTTCCTTTGCTTATCTTTTAACACTATTGTTTTCGAGACCTGAGGAAGCATAGACAAAGGAATTGAACGGATCACACAAATATGTTGAGGCTTGGAGTCGGTGCAACCTTTTTGTTCGGTATCAGATTGGAGTTAGGTGGATCCAAACTGCAAGTGCGCGCACACACACTTGTTCTCTCTCTCTTTCTCTCTCTTTCTCTCTCTCTCCTCTCTCTCTCTCTCTCTATATATATATATATATATATATATATATATATATATATATATATATATATATATATATATATATATATATATCTTCATTCAACTTAACTAACACTATGAGTGAATATATTTTGTCCGTGTGGAATAAGTAGAGGTGTTGTTATTCGTGAAGTGTTCATGATCACTCTTCCAATTTGACTTCAAAGGTTCATCACTATAAGAGATAGTCATTTGATCATTGATAATGACGATTCATAAGGATTCACCAAAGGGAAAAAATTATCTGATACCTTTTGCTCATAATTTCCTTTCAAGGTGAACTATATAGCTTGGGCAAACCTCTAATCATGTCTTCTAGGTACAAAGTTTCTAAACCGTTGATGCTTAAGTGACCATATCTACAATACCATATTTTTTAGTTTCTTCTTAACAGTACTACAAATACTACATTTCCTGACAAAAGTTTGCCCTGCTAATCCAACCAACTGAGATAAAATCACTTTAAAACACGCTTTACTTTTAATTTTAACTTTTAGTTAATATATTCCCTCGGTTGTAATTTAAATCCAAGGTAAAAAGTCTCAATTTATTCCCTCAGTTAAGAAATCTAATAGAAGAGAAAAGTGAGTGTGTGCTTGAAAAGAAAAAAAAAATCTAATTTTGGGGATTGAACCCATGACTAGTCCTAGATTTTCCCTCGATAAGCAAACAAGTGAGGGGAAATGTTACACACTTTCTTTGACACACTTCTTTACCTTGGATACAAAATTAAGGTGAAATTTCTTTACGAACCAAGGTAATATCACTTATTCCTAGTAGTGTAAGTAATATTCATAGAGTTTAAGATGACAACTGGTGCAAAGATCACAAACATTCTATTAGAGGACATTTGAGTATCTTTGTGAAAGATAATGAGAAGTTATTTTTGTTGAACCTAACCAATGCTCGACAAATGTTTTCCTTAAATTAGGATGGCAACACATTTTATTAGTCACCACTTGCACTATAGATCCAATATGTAGTTTCCAACTTACCTTCCCCGTGACAACCATAGTTGGGTCATCAACTAGATTGAAAGATTTATGGAATTGACTATCAATGTAAAATAATGAACCTTTGTTTTTCATCATGTGGTTGTTAACTCTAGAGTCAAGGAACCTGACCTCAATTTGCACACCAGAACTATTAGATTTCATACTTGTTTAAGCCATTAACAATATTTCTTCATCAACATTGAATTCACCATAGTTGACTTTTTTCCCTTGTAGGAAAATTGTTCTGATAATGTCTCAACTTATGACACTCAACTTGTGACACTTGTAACACTCCACAAATTCCTAGCTCTGTCTCTCCTACCACGACCATGCGAGGAACACTTTCTACCTTAAACATAGTCACTAACAACATTGGTCACCTTGGGTGCTTGATCTTCCTCGCTGTGACTTTTCATTTGTTATTCATGCACCACTATACTACTCTACAGTTCATCAATTGATAGAATGGTCACTTCATTGGATTCCTCAATCGTGAAAAGAACATAATCCAATCTTGAAGTCATCAAGGGAAAAATATTCTCCCAATTAAGATTTGATCCATTTTTTCCTCTTGATTATTCATCTGATTCATAATTGCAAGAGTCGGGAAAAGTACTCATCGATTGATTCATTATCTTCAATGACAAAAACTTCAAACTCACAATGTAAATACTGAAACTGAGCTTAATTAACCTTCGTGAAGCCTTGATACTTCTTGTTCATTGAGTTCTAAATATCCTTTACGATATCACGCACGAGAATCATCTATATAGAGCCTTCTTCATCGATGCTCCAATATTCTTGATACTGAAGCAAAATTTTCATAAGCATCAACCTGTGATCATAGAAACCATCAAATTGAGGGACGAAAGGTGGAAGGAAATTACTTTCAGCCATGAGAATAGTAGAAAGAATAAAAAAAATGTTCAAGGAAGAAAAATAAATGTAAGTTAGTTGCAACTATAAAAAAACAGCCTTTTTTTTCTCAATTATTTATTGGGTTAAATAAGTATTAGGTCCCTGAAAATAACCCAACATTCAAGTTTGGTCCCTATAAATATTTTCTTCAAGGTTTGGTCCCCCTAATGTTTTCCGTTTCCAACTGTAGTCCCTCCCGTTAGTTTTCACTAACAGATGATGACATGGCGTGCCATGTGTGCTAACATTCCTTGCCAACTGTGTATAATTTCTTTGACCAGTCAGGGACCAAACTTGAATGTTGGGTTATTTTCAGGGACCTAATACTTATTGGCAAACCATAAATCAAACTTGAATTTCACTGACTACAAAAAACCATCCTAATTGTTTTAGCTTTCTTGCGAAACCTGCCACTGTATCAATTAACCAATTCAAGTAACCAATCCAAGAATTCACTTCATTGACTATTCTATTCAAGCCTCAGACATATCAACCGTAACAGTTTCTCAAGCTAACCTAACCTATAGCATCACACACAATCATCACATGAGCAAGACAAGTTGCATTCAACAATTAACAAGAGGAGCTATGAATCATTTGATTCACAATATAATGCAAACTGTGACGAGAAAATGCGTGCATAATTCAAGCCAAAACAGAAACAAAATGAAGTTGAAGAATTACATTCACCAATACTATCTTCAGGAAACTCTTTTCCCAAAAAGGAGCCAAAAATCAGAGAAAGGAGAGTACTTCCAATGAAATCCCAACATACATGACTGCAACAAAACCACCAAAAGAAAAAGTAAGATCAACAAGCACCCCATGGACAAGGATAGGAGGGTACAGAAACTTGAGATTATTGATTATTACCATTAGATATAACAGAAACTACATCAACTTGAGATTCTTTGTATGAGATGTAATGTATGTAGAAGCTGAAAAGTACTACTAACATTAGAAAGTCATTACCAATAGGAACACACCATAAGCACTCTCAATAACCTCTTTTCAAATGAGACCTTTGTTATACTATTGCATATAACTGCATATAGCGCAACCATGGATGAAAATAATGAAAAAATTCGCAACATAATAAAAACTTAAAGCTAATAATATGATTTGTACAATATTTATTTACAGGTTGAAGGAATCAATCCCAAATATGATCAGTGTCTCTACAAACTAATAATATTACAACAATTGCTTACCAATTTTATTGTCTTTTTGGAACTGCAAAGTAATGCTTCTTTCTAAGTTCTATAAATATGATTCATGAATAATTTTGGAGAATGGACAAAAGTGTTCATTTCTGCATTAATTGTTGATTTCTGCGATGAGTTTGAGGGACGAAAGGTGGAAGGAAATTCCTTTCAGCCGTGAGAATAGTAGAAAGAATAAAAAAAATGTTCAAGGAAGAAAAATAAATGTAAGTTAGTTGCAACTATAAAAAAACAGCCTTTTTTTCTCAATTATTTATTTATTTATTTCAATAAGATTTGGTGTAATTTGTTGGTGTAAATATACCAACTAGCTTTCTCATTAACTTGGTCGCCCTTATATATGCCCAAATACTTTACACAAAGAGGCCAAGATTTTATCCTGGCACTCCCACCCTTTGACTTGGCACTCCCACAAACCCTATGCATTTACCGTATTAACCCTAAACAATATTAAAATTCATTTCACAAAATCATTGGGGGATTGAGAATTTTTAAAAACCTCCCGTGATTACCGGATTTTCAAAGAGACTATCACATTTATGACCAGTAAATATCGATTTTTATCGAAATTTTCTGTTTGTACCCGAATTTTAGTTAAAAATCATATATTTTGACCGCATTTTTTGAAATATCCAATAAAAAGACATGTTTTGTGTGCATTTTGATCGCATTTTTTAAAAAAACTGGTAAAAATTCATATATTTTCTCGGATTTTTTGAAAAATCTGATAAAAACGTATACATTATAAAAATGCATACTGTCGCCAAACTCAACCCTTGAATTTAAACAATTGAATTTTTAAGCGATCCACTACCGAGTTTTTCAACATTTAACAAAAAATTCGTTAAATTTAGGTTTTTTTTTATTTTAAATCTAGTTTGTTTCACCATATACCGGCTTTTTGAAATAATTGATATATCCAATTTTTTTTATTTGTACCAAATATTTTATTTGTTTTAATAGATTTTTTGTCTAGATTTTTTAATAAACTATTGACATGTGTAAAATAAATATTATAGAAATATGTGAAGGTGTCAAGTCAAAGTATAAGAGTGGCATAATAAAATCTTAAAGAGACCTTATAATAAAAAGGTTAAATATGTTTGCGGTCCTAATAAATATCTCAAATTTCATTTTTAGTTTCTTAAAATATTTCTTTCAAAGAATGGTTCTCCTAAAATTTCTCCCCACACTTTTGGTCCCTAATACTAAAACCGTCGCTAAAATTGTCGCTAAGTTAAAAATCGTCGCTAAAATCGTAATTAATTATGTCGCTAAGTTGTAAAAATCGTCGCTAAGTTGTAGGAGAGACAAAAATGTTTATTAAAAATTTTAGGAGGACCTTTGAAAAAATTATTTTGAGGGACCAAAACGAAATTGAAATATTTATGAGGACTATAAACGTATTTAACCCTAATAAAAATAAGTGATGATTTCATTTTACAATCTAGAAGCTTTATCAACCCGAAAAACGATTCACAAATTGTCATAATGAGAAAACTCCAATCAAGTTTATCAACTAGGATAAGAAACTAGTGTAAAAGATTTTGGGTTTAGTATCCCTAATACTCAGTTTTAATATAATTTTTTGCTTATAAAAAAAGTTTAGCTTAAAAAACTAGTTCAATTGAAAAATGATTTTTGGAAAAACTTAACTCAAGTTTTTCAATTAACCATATTTTCTTAAAATTTTATTTACTATTGAATTAGACTTTCGGAGATCGTAGCTCAAATTTTCCAGTTTATAAATTTGGTTTTTTGAGAACTTTGCTCAAGTTTTACAATTCACAGTTTTTTAGCTAATTTTTTTTGTTTCAATGGTGAAATGCTTGCTGATTTGATTTTTGGAGATCTTAGCTTAAAATTTTCAATTCATAAATTTGACATATGTAAAAACTTAGATTGAGTTTTACGATTTGCAACTTTTGTTTTTAAAAATCCAAGTTCAAATTTTCAAAAAATTGTACAATTTCAAAAAAACATTTATTTATAGGAAATATTCTAGAGACGAATTAACGTGGAATATGCAAGTGTTGATAATGGAAGTCATAAACAAAATAATAAATAAAAAAACCAATATCAAAAGAGATAAAATTGATGTTTTTTTCAAACATGACAAATCTCAGTATGAGTTCTGTTGGGTTTGTAGTTTCTTTTCATGGGCTTATCCACTTTGATTTGTAAGAGTTTTTTTTTTTAATTGCTAAAGGCATCTTACAAAATGCTACCACACTCTCGTGAAAAAATAAAAATAAGTTTAAAATTTGAAGATACATCTTTGGATGTATCCCAAACACACACATTCCATCCGTTTTTGAGTCATGTCCTAAATATTTGATTGAATTAAATTCAAAAACACATATCCGTAAACTTTTTAGAGATGTATTTCCGGAACATACTAAACCAAAAACAAACACATAATTGAAAAGATGCAAAATGGAAATAAATTAACATTAATAACATAATAAACAAAATATTACATAGGTGGTCGTTAACATAAATTGAACATTAGATTTCAAAATCAAGATGTACGTTTCAACATGTTCATAATATCTTTGATCGATCTCGCAATCGTCGCATCCAGCTCGATCAGACATTTTGTTTTTTAACGGAAAAAAGTATTTTACATGTTCATAACCATCAGTTCCATTTCAAGGCTTTGAAGGTTACTGATCAACCTTTCAAGGTCTAGAGTATTAAGGTCTTTAGCATCTTTAATAGCTGTAACCTTGAAGTTGTATCTTGCAGAAAAATTCCTCAAGATCTATTACCAAGCCAACATCATTGATCTTCTAGTCAACGCCATCTTCAAGATTGTCCCATAGCTTATCACAACCAATGATGTGAGTCGACATCTTGCTTTAAGCAGATTAAGATTAAACCAAGACTCCTGCAACAAGCACATTTGTCCCACGAGCCAGTCTTAAGGATTAAAGAATCCTATTATACTCACAAACCAAATGACTTAAAGTAGAAATGGTTTCTTGATTTCTTCAGCATGTATACTTGTCCCATGAGCCAGTCTTAAAGATTAAAAATCATTTCATACTCACAAAACAAGTGAATTAAAGTAGAAACAAGTTTCTTAATCCACAGAAATTTAAAAGAACTCCTTCAATGGATATTCAAGAGTTCCTTCAAGTTCATATGCTTAATTTCAAGCATTCAACATGACCTTCTTCAGCTCATCTTTTTATAGTTTCCATTCTATCCAATGAAGCAAACTTCATCCAAGCTGGAGCTATTGGCTAAGTAGTTTTTCTCACTGGATCTTTTCTGTTTCACTGTTAAGTGACAAACCACAGTCGAGCTATGCTACCAACTGAAGGTGAAAAAAATACACAAGAAAGGGGGTGGGGGTTGAATTGTGTATGTCCAAATATAAAACTCTTTTCTTCTACTGCTTCAAAACCATCAAATTTTGAACAATTTTTAGAGTCTGATATCAGGGTGAGAAATAGTAGTGAAAAATTTACTTCTTTGTCTTAACTCTACTTCAGGACATGAGGTGTCAAGCTCATATTCTGATGCAAGTAAGAGACTGAATAAGATCAAAGTCTGATTTCAGAGTATGTTGCACAGCGGAATATAAATGCAAAAGTAAATAAAGAGACACACAATATATCATGGTTCCTCTAAACAAAGAGTAGTACAGTCTCATTGCAACACAAGATCTTTTAACTATAATCAGACTGATTACAATTGCTTAATCCAACATCTCAAGACTTCTTGCTCAATCCCAGGAAAAGAGACTTCTGCTCAAGCCCACAAGCATGAGACTTCCTTGTCTAAACTACTCGTTCAAGACTTCATGATCAAGCCCTCAAGCACGAGACTTCCTTGCCTAAACTACCCGTTCAGAACTACCTGCTCAATCACCCTGATCAAGACTTCCTGCTCTGCATGCAAACATGAGACTTCAATGCCTAAACATCTAGTTCAGGACTTTTTGCTCTGCCCGCAAGCATGAGAATTCAATGCTGAATCACATAGAATGAGACTTACTCTAAGCACAGAGGCTAGAGTCTTCAGATTCACTCAATAGAAGAATCTGGTATTAACCTCCTGTTCATATATGTGCTTCTTGGATAAGAAGATACACAAAGGTTTACACTCTTGAGCATATTTGAATTATTTTCTCCTGAGTGTAGAAGAATGAAGTTTTTATTCCTCTTCTCTCATTGCACAAATTTCCATCTTGTTGAGCCTTCTTGTTCTTGGTCATATTCACATATTCTTTCTTCCGAATATATGTGAATATGTTTCACTCTGCTCTACACACTTTAACCCATATGGTTATGTAATCTATTGAAGCGTATTTCTCTAATCTATGTTTTCTATAAAACATAAATTATTTTAACTTATTTCGTTGAACTGGTATCACATCCATGTGAACATAATCACGAAATATTCAACTCACATTCATTCTTTTGAGAGGTAGAAGGATCTGCTCAGAGATATGTTCCAAGAGCTTGTGAATGTTTTCAATCTTCATCCTTAAATAGATACTAAGAATAGATTTGTTGAATATTGAGACTACCATGGTACAAATAGTCGTTGAAGGTCTTTAGCCGATGATCAATAGGGTGAGCTAAAAATCTGCTAGCATAAAGATGTTAAGAGTAGCAGAGTAGAGTTCTTAACAGTTGGAGAGAGAAGATCCTAACAAAATTTATTTATACTAATTAGATATAAAGTAGTTTATCTTTGTCACCTGATCTTTTATGGATAACTTCTGACTGGAGTCTTCTTGTTGGCGTTTGTGGAAGCTTACTCAGAGGCATTTTTATCCTTATACTTGGCTTTCGGAATCAAAGGCTTTTTATAAAATTAGTTAAAGCATGATCAGAAGCTAAAGTATGTCTTCAAAAATAGGATGTAATGAAATTTCAGAGTCCTGAGTTCACAGGTTTTGAGTCTTGCCTTCATCAGAGTCTTGATCAGAAATAGTCTGGATGATCACTTGAAGAGGTGACGAATTGATGTAGACTAATTCCTTTTAAGTAGAATCTTAAAAATTGATGAGGAATCCTATTCAGAAGATGCAGAGTCGTTCCCTATAATAGAGTCTACTTACTTAAAATGATTCTAGTCTTTAGAGTTGAGCTGATCTCTAGTATTCCTTGTAAGCTTAGGTTCAGTATCTGAAAGATTTGGGTTGACTCTTCAGAGTCTGAAAGCTTGGTTCTAATTCCCATATTCAGAACAACTTTGCTTCTCTTTAATGGTTCTTCTGAGTGATTAACTTGATTAATATCAGGTTTAATGTGTTTTGATCTTGCATACTCGAATAACCATTAGTAAACTCTATTATTATTTCAATACTTTGTTATCATCAAAACCTTTTTAGGGAATGAACAAATCTTGTTCTAATAGTGTACAAAGATAAGAAGTTTAAAAGTAATGGGTGTTAGAGTAGTCACATATTTGGTAATGAAGTCTAGACATGTGTGATATTCTTCTTCTGAAAGTTCAATAATAACATGAATGGTTTCAACTTTATTGAGAAAAAAGGAGTTTGAAAGTAATTGGTTAAATCCAAATTGTCCAGCCACCACGTTGGGTTGGTAACTAACAAATCCCAGGCCACAACTTCCCAATACAATTTTGGCCGACAGAACAATAGACTTAAGAAAAGTTCTCCAGATGTTGAGAGCCTCAAAATGTTGTTCAGGAGAAAGAGCTGGAAACTCTCTCTTAAACCAATATGGATTTTGACTTCGACTATTGAAAAGGGCCATAGAAAAATCAAAGTTAGCATGGTCTGCATACATGAGGAAGTATTTATTAAAAGTTGTGTCAGCCAAAAGGTCGTTATCTTCTGGAGTAACTAGAACAGACCTGGTGGCCTTGACTCGTTTTGCTTAAATCTATTTTGTTAAGCCATAAGGGATGCTCAATTTCAAAGAAGGTTCAAAAATGGCATAAAGCAACAATTGAAGAAGCCGCATAGGGCCAGAGACCAAAAACATTTGGTCTTGGTTTGAAATAGTTATGGATTTTAGGCTAGATGAAGAAAGCCCAAGAGCTTGATACACGGAGCCTAAAATCAGTTTGCTTAGACAGATGTCCCACCCCTAAGGGATTTGAGTTTCCTAAGGAATGAACTTCTTAGGTACCTGAAAAGATCTATAATATAAGATAAATGGGATAGCCAATAATTGAGGAAAGTAATATGCTCGTGGTCAGATACTTCCTCATGATGGTTCTCATAGTGATCTTCGATGAAGTCACTATAGCTTGTGCGAATAAAAGAGAAGTTTGGTTTGGTTTTGGTTATGATAGTTGGGTTGAAGGTTTCCACAATGGGTCGAAGACCAGTAATGGCAGCGACGTCAAAAAGGGTAGGAGTCACCATTCCATAATGGAGGTGAAAGGTGTTAGTCGAGCCTGCCCAAAAGAAAAGGGCTAAAATAAGCATGTTGGCATTGCATTTGGGGACAACTCTAGACAATTGAATCAGATCATAGATTCCTTGACCCTTTCACAATTTTTTCTTTTTCTTCTCTACTTTATCTAACCAATGGATGTAAGCCTCACTTTTAGTAGAATGAGAGAAACGGAAAACACGTTGGGGGTGAACTCATGAACCCTAACACACAGGCTTTGTTTTCCATTTCTAGGGGTTTGCAGCGATGGTAGCAATGGAAAAACTTATTTAGTTGGTTTGGTTTTTCAGAAGGTCTAGGAAATAGACACTAGAATATGCAGACATTATGAGAAATAGAGAAAGGGATCAATACTTAAGAAGCCCATATCATGGCTTTTTCCTCCTCCGTTGGTGGTTCAGGAATGTAGGTATGATTACCAAGAAAAGTAATAGTAGTGACTCCAGGGCAAGCGAGATTGGTAGTTGTTGAGTTGAAGTAGAAGAAGAAGCTGTGATTTCTAAGGGTTGACAAAGGGACGAGAATGGAAGTTTGTAGCAATTTAAGGTTTTAGGGTTCTGAATGAGAAGAAGTTGTGAAAAAGGGAAAATGAGATAACAAGGGTGTTTATATAGTGGAAGAAAACGTTTCAGTGTCTCTCTTGAATTTGGATAAATGGCGCTTGATTTTTCCAATTTAAAAATCAATTAAATGATTTCTTTATTGTGATTTAATCTTATGGCCCACAATGTCCTAGAAAATTGGAGTAATGATGACTGAGCACACACACGTTCAATGACGTGGCAGTTTGGTACAGTGGCTATGATGACTATGACGTTGTTTACCTCTATATTTGGAAAATAATCGCTGGTCTTTTAGAAAAGTTACATGCAGGATCGACTAGTGAATACTAGGACATATGTGCATAAATTCTTAAAGGAGTGTTTAAGTGTTTGTTGTATATGTAGCATAGATTCTAACTTAGCAAGAAAATAAAGACAAACTTGTAAAGAAAAGCAAGGGATTTCAACGGGGTCAAGATCCTTGTAAAATGCAAGATAAAAGGCAATTAAATTGCTGAAAGGAATGTGTAAAGCAAGATTTTTTTTTTGCTTAAATATGTAAAGAATGGTGTGCTGGATCATACATGTTTTCTCATTGACTCGTTTCTCACTCTTGACTGAGTACTTTGAGGTTTTGGAGTTTTTTGTAATGATATTGCCACCCTGAATCCTAACATTAGAATCCTTATATATAATAATACATAAATAACTGCCTACAATAACTCTATTTCTAACAATCGACACGTATCCAGTTCCATGGTTTTCACCCTTTTGGCTAGCTTCCACGTGTCTTCGATGCAGGGATAAGACCAAAAGACAGTTACACAATTTGATCTCATCGTTTCGCTTCAACTGCCACTGTCGACCAGCAGTCCTTCGTCGAATTCCCGAGAACGATATCCTTCATAATCTAAGAAAACATGTTAAGTTCCTATCTCCAGGTTCTACATAGTTGCTTTTGACCAATTGAGAGACAAGGGCATTTTTGAAACTTCTCAACATTGTGTCAAGTAATACGCCGACGTCATCATCATCCTGGCAACATTAGCAAAACGTATTTTTAAGACGTGCAACCACCAACTCTCCATCATGAATCCACTTTCCTAGGAGAACATGGGCAATCAAGATCTACACCATTCATTACACCTCTTAGCGAAGAACACATGTCCCAAAATAAGCGCCATTTGTCAAAAAGGAAGAAAGGAAGAATTTTTCCTTATTGCTATAAATAACAACTCTTTATCATTTTGATTTCTTCTTCTCTTCACCTCTTAATTTCTCAAAGCAAAATTGTTCTCAACTACATCTTCTCCAAACCCCTACATCAAAGAATCCACTACCTCTCGCTTCTAAAGTTAAGGTTTCCATTGCTGCTTGGAACCAAGTTTACATTATAGAGATACCATTGGAGGAAGAGAAAGCTAGAATCTGGAAATCACACGTACTCACCCATTTCTTGTTTCTAAAAAATCTCATGCATTTTTGGGCCACTCCCTGACCCTAATGCCAAGGTTAAAAGATTGAAATCACAAGTACTATTCTTATCATCGTACCAAACTGATAGTTTTCTCTAAATAACTTATTGACCTAAATTATAAGAGCGCTTATCTTCATGTTTTTTTACTCTGCTCCCTCTACTAAAAACAAAGAGGACTACATTTCTTTGTTAGACAAAGTAGAGTCCAGGAAAGAAACAATCTAGAAAGAGAAAGGACTTTATAATTTCGTCCAGCCGTCGAGGGTTGGCCCTCCATATTTCCCAAACATGATTGTCACAGCGTTGTACTTTTGAGAAGGTTCAATGAACGTCTTCCAACTGCCTTGTGGAATGATAACACCCACTTTATTTAACGTGGTGACCGTTATTGACCTTCTCCTAACTGGAGAAGTGTTTGACCCAACTATACGGGATGAAGACACCATTAACTTCAATAAAAAATGTGCTAGCTTCACTAAGTTCATTATTGGTCACCATGACACCCAAACTGAAGAATTGTCAAACAAAGAGTACATGACCTTCTTGACAATGTGGCTGTCATATTTTATCTTTTCCTGCAAATCTCTCAAGGTGGATAAAAGGTTCCATACTTTAACCAACAAATTACACGATGGTCGAAACATTGGATTAGGCCAATTAATATTAGGTTCTATCTATGAGTCACTAGGGCTTGAAACTCACACCCTAAAAAACCTTGGACCTACAACCAATCTTTCATGTGTTGGCCGTTATTGGTTACTCCAACTTTGGCTAAATGCCATGTTTGAATCTTCTCTGCATATGGATGTACCAAACAATCGAGTCGAAGAGATAAAAAACCGACGAATTGAAGGCACAAGACTTGATTTAATGACCCATGCTGATATAGGACGCTCGACGTAGGACGCTTTTACTGAATACGTCATGATGTTTGCAAAGCGTCATACCTTCACTCCCTCTATGGATCCTTTTGCAAATCAAAACTTGGGGCCAGAATGGTTCAAACGAGAGTTTCCTGCTCTTGCTCCTGGAAGCGAAGTTGAAGCTGTCAAGATATGGAAAGCCTTCCTTGCCCCAAAACTATTATAATCAAGACTTGGGAATACTATAGACGCAATGGGGTTGGTTGGCTATAAACCAAACTTAGTATCTCCACAGTTTAGGCTTAGACAATTTTTTCCTAGATCATACTTTAATCGAAAAAGTGAACTTTGCTTGAGCACCATCAAAATGACTGAGGCGCGGTACAATAAATGTTTGATTTGACAAGCTAATGTGTGCATTGACCTCACACCTTTTTAATTCCAAACGTACTCCTATTGTACTCAAGAGTTCGACGCGTGGTGGAAAACTTATCACACTGATCAATTTGTAGTTGTGTCGAACCTCATGAATTATCTAATGAAAGCTTTTTCCTCTGTGCAGACCAAGTTTGCAAAATGTAAGAGTTTGCATATTAAAGAAAACCAACCCTTTCAGCTTTACTTTGAAACTGTGCATAATTCAAGTAATCTTAGGCGAACTATCTCCGAGGAAGCTAAAACTTTGAAAGAAAAGCTTATTGAAAAATTGCAAAACTATGTTTTACTTCTTATATAACTGATAGATATACTTTTTCTTTACTATTTCACACACCTAAATTTTCACCTTTACCTTCTAGTGAGCATAATTTGGAATTTCGACTGCCTTTCCCAAGGTGGTTTGTTTGTGGGTTTTACCTAAAAGTTTTAGAAAACAAATGTAAAAATCCTGCCGAACGAGTAGTTGCGACTAAGTATGACATACATAACTATCAAGGTCACCTTCATGTTGATATTGAGAATGTTTAAATTTTATCTACTGTACATGCAGGTGACGAAAGTAAAGAAACTTTGGGATTAACTTATCTCTTCTTTCTTTTGTGCTTATCTGATGTGATTATTGTTGAATTTCTTTGCATCCTTTGCTTTGAGAAAAGCCACAAGGGATGCTGCTAGCTTAGCTGTTGCTGCATTCGGCCAAGCATTTTATGCCAGTTCTTTGGCTTGTGACCTATGTGCTTCTTAACTAAACCAATTATGACCTTGTTGGCCTCTTCGACCTGACCGTTGGATTGAGCATAATAGGGTGTCGAATTTAATAGTTTAAACCCTATCTCTGAGGTAAATTTCACCATTTTCGACTTGTAAACATTGAGCCATGATCTGTGGTAATAGTCTCAGGAATCTAAAATCTATATATGATGTGGTTCTCGATTAAAATGATCATTTCTTCTTGGTCTACCTTAGGTAACATGAATCAGTTGAGTCAATATCAGAAAGCTCTGGTGCTCATGAATAATCAGAGCCTTACTACTGGATTATCAGTCCCAGTGCCAGCGGTACCAGTCGTTGCTTCTGCTTCTATTTTAGAGGGTCAGATTCCTACTGTGGTGACTTCCCGAAAGGTAGTCGAAACTACTGTCCCGGTTCTGACTCATGTAATAGGTTAACTGGCTACTGCCTCAACTGATTTATCTAATCGGGGACCATCACATTCTCCTTCCCCTGCCAAGAGAGGTCGGGGTGATTGTTGGTCCACTCTTGTTGTTGAAGCTAGAATAGCAGCAAGCAAAAATATAAGTAACCCAGTTTTGTCGTTCTCCACAGGGATCAGTGCGAGGGAAAGAATGCCATTCAACGGTTTCTATATTTCTAAGCTCATGAATCAAAAGTTCTGGTTTAAGCGAACCAAAAGCAAATGCAGAAAATTAAAGGAACAAAAAGCAAGTAAATAACAATAACACATTCTTCGGAGGAAAGAAACTCAATAGAGATCACTCAATAACACATGCATTCTTCCGACCATTTCATACACAAATCACTCATTCGTCTAATATCCTCACGTATCACTCACAACAGAGGTTATGTCTAACGCAACGTCGAGAGAACAATGGTATTGTCTCATTGGTGATGTCTCACGCAACTCAACAACACAGAGAAGTAAGAACTGATACTCACGCAAGTGTTAAGTCTAAATCTATCTCTAGAGTTCAGACAAAACAGATATTACTATAACATCCATGTCAAACTCATGAGTAATTCATATACAAAGCCCTAATCAGAATACAAACATATGATTAACCCTGCATTCAACTAATTTACCAACTGTATACGAACGTCGTTCTTCATCGCTATTGTCACGCATCCTCGCAATACCGTATCGATCCTACTCATGCTACCCATGCTACTTAATCAACACAATACAACAAAAGATACAATGAATATCAATTCACAAACCCCTGTCAAAAGCTTGCTCATTGACAGATGAAAATCTAAGATTAACGATTCGATATAGGTTTTGTCACGACCCACAAATAATCAATCAAAGACAAACAATCAATAGAGAATCAAAACATATTCATAAACATAGATTAGATGAAATACAATAGGTATCAAGAGATTTACATACCAAACATCAACAAATAGAGGATACAAAGAGAAGAAAGGAGAAGAACAAATTTCTCACGGTTCGTCGGAGCCGATTAAAGTAAATCCTACTCCGGATCATCAAGATGCATCATCCAATGTTGTTTCTAAGCTAATCTACTCCTAAAACATGTTTGATGAAGTTGGGAGAAAGTTCCCCCAAAAACATAACATAAAAAATGATGAAAAATGGCTTAAATGGGCAAAATTGACTTTCCAGGTTCGCCTAGCGAGTCCCCGTTCGCTAGGCGAACGTAAACCGCCTTTCTGTTGAGTTTTTTCACGATTCTGGAACTTTTTGTTCGCCCCGGTTCGCCTAGCGAACAAGCTAGCGAGTGTTCGCTACGGGAGCTCGCCTAGCGAGCATGACAGAAAACCAGAATTTGTTTTCTTCATAACTCTTGAACCGTAACTCCGATTGACGCACGGTTTGAAGCGTTGGAAAGCTTATTCAATGCTCTTTATGAATATGGAAAAATCCCATTGCTGGAACACCTACAAAAATAAATGAAAATTGATTAAACTCAATGATATTTACACGATAACACACTATACACACGAAAACGTAAAGTAAACGTATTTACACACAAAGTGGGGTTTATTCAACCAATTTTAACACAAAGTAAGGATAAGTGCAACAAAACTTATATACAAAAATAGGTACAATTTGCACTTATCAAACTCTCCCCAACTTATTATTTTGTTTGTCCTCAAACAAAAGTCAATCAACTCAAAGAAACAAAAGCAATTATCAAGAAATCATGCTCAACAAGTTTTTACAAACGGAGAATAAACGTATGGTACAAATATCAAAAGTACATGCAAAGCAATGCTTACCACTAAACTACAACGACACCACGAATATGAAACAAAGTCTAAGCACAAAACAAATGTCAACATCCAAAAGCAATACATGTTCAAGAATGAATCACGCCTAACACTCCACTTCAAATAAGAATGAAGAAATTAATGCGCGTTTGCAACCGCGGGGAAATTTCACTCATCTGACAAACAATGCAAATAACAATTCAATTCATACAACATCTAACAATCAAAAATGAAAATATGGAAGCAAAAAGATCACTAAGGGCTTTAAGGGTTGTAGCTTGGTCGGGTTCACAATAAAGGGACATTTCTACAGGCCATTGAATCGAAATTGCCGATAAATGATATTTACACATTACAACTTCATTCACCATTCTCATTCCTTTACCACAAACCTTCTCAAACTACCTTTATGCACAATTATTTCACTCTATTTTTCTCATTCAAACCAACATTCTTTTTCTTTTGTTTTTCACATTCATATTTACACTTTTTCTTTTCATGCTTGTTTGAACTTTTTCAAAAGTTTCAAGCAACTTACCAATCTTCTTTTTCATTCTCCCCAACTTGAATTCAACCAAACCTCAAGTGAATGCTCCTTGCTTTTTACGGCAAGGAAATCAAAGTATACAATTTCAAAGGTTCAAGAAAACAAAATTTAGAAACTCACTAAATTCAATGATGAACCAAACTTGCAAATTATGTACATAAACCAAGTTCATCACTAAAAATGAGATCTAAACTGTTTTAGTCTCAAAGGGGCTAACAAATTCTCACTACTCACGGGAAAGTTACTTTTGGATATGGTTGTGCTCAATATAAACAAATGCCTTGATCATTTCTAATGCTTCCACAAAATCACAATAATCAAAAGATAAAGCATGAATCAAACGAATTAGACAATGTTATCAGTCATCCAAGCATTTAGTAAACAATGGAGGTTTCCTCACATGGGCTATGAACTAAAGTGATTCAAAATTGAACAAAAATTGCAAGAGAATGAAAGACATGTAATTTGTACAAATCCTAAGGTTCATAAACATGTTATGTTCTAGAAAAGCAATAAACACCAACCAACGCAATGCAACTTTCTTTAAACTTTTCACACTACCATAACATTTTCATGTTGAAATAATCAAAATTGAAAAATCACACAATGCATCCTCAAGCTAATCAAAAACAAAACTTGAGAACAAACTCATAAATTATTCTAACAACCTAACAAAATTGAACTAAAACTAAATAAACATAAAAACCAAAATTTGTGAAAGTGGATGGAAAATGAAAGATTTTTCTTTGCAAAACAAGGCACGCTAAGCGCCCTCTGCGCGCGCTAAGCACGGGCAGGAAAATTTTGTTTTTCAAAATTGGTTCTTTCTCTCATTCACTCCATCCATTGTCACTTTATATTAACTATACTACTAAACATAAAACTGTACAAGCTCAAGAATCATTGGGTTGCCTCCCAATAAGCGCTAGTTTCACGTCGTTAGCTCGACACCTTATTTACGTACAAGCTCCTCCATGTTGCTTCGTTCACCGGTAGATAGCAAATAAAATCTGCAACACTTAAGCAAACGTAAACCAAAAACAAAAATATGTACACACACATAAACATGATGGAAAACACATATATACAATCACTTATGGAAAACAACTATTAACAAGTATGTACACTTGTTAAGCTTTGTTCGCTAGGCGAACCAAATCATTCGCGACGCGAGCCTTCGCTACAACCTTCGCCCAGCGAAGTTTGGGTGTTTTCAAAAGTGAAAGTTTCTGCCACCGCCTCGCTGGCACCTTCGCCTCGCGAACACATCAGCGAGCATTCGCTGGCTCCCTCGCCCAGCGAATTTACCCAGTTTTCCTACTGGAGGTTTTTACATACTTTCTGCCACCCCCTCGCTGGCACTCTCGCTAGCGTTCGCTAGGCGAACCTTCGCTGGTATCTTCGCCAACACTCGCCTAGCGAATTCTGTTGTTGATTTCTTCCTTTAATGGTAACTTTCCTCCAACATTTGTGTAACACAATCTTGATCTTTTTATGCCTATTCCTGCACATTAGCACACAAATTACAAGCACCACAAGTATATTTCAATGAATGCACAACAACACCATTCCTCACTAAAATCAATACATTACACATGGAAAGAAATGAAAAATGCCAAGTATTGCATACAAATATATAACATGTTTGACATCTAACAAACTCTCCCCAACTAACTATGCACCATTATACAAGTAAATATACAATATAGACAATTATGTACGAAGCTTAAAAACATAGAAACTATGCGATGCAACTCAATATCGACACACCAATCCCCGGCAACGGCGCCATT
Source organism: Lathyrus tuberosus (assembly GCA_022829125.1). Lineage (NCBI taxonomy): Eukaryota > Viridiplantae > Streptophyta > Magnoliopsida > Fabales > Fabaceae > Lathyrus > Lathyrus tuberosus. The sequence goes on from JALAZF010000115.1 coordinate 11,151,200, forward strand.
TTGTTGAAGCTAGAATAGCAGCAAGCAAAAATATAAGTAACCCAGTTTTGTCGTTCTCCACAGGGATCAGTGCGAGGGAAAGAATGCCATTCAACGGTTTCTATATTTCTAAGCTCATGAATCAAAAGTTCTGGTTTAAGCGAACCAAAAGCAAATGCAGAAAATTAAAGGAACAAAAAGCAAGTAAATAACAATAACACATTCTTCGGAGGAAAGAAACTCAATAGAGATCACTCAATAACACATGCATTCTTCCGACCATTTCATACACAAATCACTCATTCGTCTAATATCCTCACGTATCACTCACAACAGAGGTTATGTCTAACGCAACGTCGAGAGAACAATGGTATTGTCTCATTGGTGATGTCTCACGCAACTCAACAACACAGAGAAGTAAGAACTGATACTCACGTAAGTGTTAAGTCTAAATCTATCTCTAGAGTTCAGACAAAACAGATATTACTATAACATCCATGTCAAACTCATGAGTAATTCATATACAAAGCCCTAATCAGAATACAAACATATGATTAACCCTGCATTCAACTAATTTACCAACTGTATACGAACGTCGTTCTTCATCGCTATTGTCACGCATCCTCGCAATACCGTATCGATCCTACTCATGCTACCCATGCTACTTAATCAACACAATACAACAAAAGATACAATGAATATCAATTCACAAACCCATGTCAAAAGCTTGCTCATTGACAGATGAAAATCTAAGATTAACGATTCGATATAGGTTTTGTCACGACCTACAAATAATCAATCAAAGACAAACAATCAATAGAGAATCAAAACATATTCATAAACATAGATTAGATGAAATACAATAGGTATCAAGAGATTTACATACCAAACATCAACAAATAGAGGATACAAAGAGAAGAAAGGAGAAGAACAAATTTCTCACGGTTCGTCGGAGCCGATTAAAGTAAATCCTACTCCGGATCATCAAGATGCATCATCCAATGTTGTTTCTAAGCTAATCTACTCCTAAAACATGTTTGATGAAGTTGGGAGAAAGTTCCCCCAAAAACATAACATAAAAAATGATGAAAAATGGCTTAAATGGGCAAAATTGACTTTCCAGGTTCGCCTAGCGAGTCCCCGTTCGCTAGGCGAACGTAAACCGCCTTTCTGTTGAGTTTTTTCACGATTCTGGAACTTTTCGTTCGCCCCGGTTCGCCTAGCGAACAAGCTAGCGAGTGTTCGCTACGGGGGCTCGCCTAGCGAGCATGACAGAAAACCAGAATTTGTTTTCTTCATAACTCTTGAACCGTAACTCCGATTGACGCACGGTTTGAAGCGTTGGAAAGCTTATTCAATGCTCTTTATAAATATGGAAAAATCCCATTGCTGGAACACCTACAAAAATAAATGAAAATTGATTAAACTCAATGATATTTACACGATAACGCACTATACACACGAAAACGTAAAGTAAACGTATTTACACACAAAGTGGGGTTTATTCAACCAATTTTAACACAAAGTAAGGATAAGTGCAACAAAACTTATATACAAAAATTGGTACAATTTGCACTTATCACTTGTTGAAGGAGGTTCTCCCAAACGGGCTCTCTTGGTGGAGGGTGGTGAGAAGGATGCTCCGACTCCTTTCTTCCGACTTCCTTCTATTCTTCTTTCCTGAGTACCTAACACCCGGAGGAAATTGTTACTATTGTGGCTATTGAAGACCAAGGTTTCATTCGGGGTTTGTCTGCGACAGATAGGCGGAGCCTTTTTGTAGATGCTTCTCGTACTTTGTTCAGGGCCTGGTCCCTTATTTCTATTATGGCTACTGGCCAGGACGATGTTCTGGACTTTAGCAAGCTTTCATGGGAATGAGATGAACTAAGAGAGAGGTGTGAAGTTCTTGAGTGGCAAAGTTACGATGTTGAGAAGGAATTGGTTGAGAATTGGGTAAATGTCGATGCTTTTAGTTCTTTGCGGGAAGAGGTGGATTGGTATGGAAGACCGTCCATTTTGGCTGCTCAGATATAGAGGTTGAATGTCTCCCTTGCTGACGGAGAGCAGCGTTGTAAGAAGGTTTCTGAATATGCAACTAAAGTGTGTCGGGCGTTCAAAGCGGATCAGAAATCTCTTCAGCAGAAAAAGGATGACTAGACCAATGCTTTGGAGGCTCTCTAGGAGGAGGTGGTTATTGGTCGGTAGAGATCTCAGGAATCCCTTTAACAAGAAGTAGACGTTGTGAGTAAGGTCCGGGATGAAATGTTGGAACAGGCTCAAACGTTCTGTCCTGGACTTGCTATCACTACTGACCAGCTGGACCCTTTTGCATAAGCTTCTAAGAAGGATACCAGAGGTTGTCCTAGATTTAAGGAGTCAAGTGTCAACGTTTGAGAGCCATTTTTTGCTTTTTCTTTGCTATTCTTGCTCCTGTAATATTTGTCTGGGCCTTTATGCCTAAGTTTGTAAACAATATTTTTATATATGTATTTCATTTATTACTTTTGTATGCTGGTGCTTTTTGGTAAAATATTTCTCCTTTTTCAACCGTCATCATTGTCTGGTTGGGATCTAAGGAGAGTTACGATTCGAGGATAACTAAGGATTGCTTTGGAATCTTATAATTTGTATCGTTGTTTACAGTAGAAAGCTATAAATAATAGTTGCTTAAAGTGTAAATGACCTTAAGTCTTTTATAGAGCCATGTATGGTTGTTTTGCTTGAAATGTGTGTTGCGTTAAGACGCACATGTTGTCTCAATAGAATGTCGAGGTAGTAGCGCATGGTTGTGCTAAAAATATGATTGCACAGAGGAAGCACTACTGTAATTTGAAGTTTTGGTATGTCGGATTGAAACTAGTGAAACACAAGTTCATCTCCGACCGTTTTATGCTTTCAGTTGTACATGCAAGTATTCCATGCCAGACTAGCTTGATGCGAATATGGCTTAATCTTGTTTATATGGATATGGTATGAGTCAAATTAATTGTGGTGATGTTTTGAATCATACTTACAAATGAGGCACATGAAACTGGCTAGATACAAAAATGTTTTTAACTGCACTTTGCGCCATAGAGGATTTAACCCGACCAAAGGTAGAAGATCCTCATCCTTGCCCCGAGGCAATAGGTCGGATTAAGGTGGACACCTCCAAGATTCACCATGATTGCCCTCAGATTGGCTAGATCCAAAAAGGGGGTGGGTGCGCCAATTACGCGTGAACGTGTGTACATCTTTGACAGGGGGTATTTGGAAGCTATATTCAGAAGTGAAAAGTATCTCCAATAGCACCCATAGGGGAATTGATTGTTGTAGTAGGATGTGCAGAGCATTTCTGACAACTCCCTTGGATTCTGAAGATGCACGAGGTGTTGTGGGAAATTGATTACTTTAGTCTGGGGCTCAAAGCATATCTGACATCACCTCTGTATTCTAAAGATGCGCAAGGTGCTATGGGGTATTGATTGCTGTAGTCGGGCGCTCAAAGCATATCCGATAACACCCATGAGTCTTCATGTGTGCAAGGTGTCAAGGGTTTTGAATTTTGTATTGATACTGGTAAAGCATCTCTGATAGCACCCTAGGTCCTTAGACGGGAATCATTTATAGTAGTTGTTCTCTAGTTTGCTTTAATATGCATTTGCATTTTAGTGCCCTAAAAAGGGAACAAGATAGAAAGCAGAACAATAATAGTATGATATTATATATATATATATATATATATATATATATATATATATATATATATATATATATATATATATATATATATATATATATATATATATATCATTTCACTATTATATAGTTAATTTACAAATACATTAATTAAATCTTTCGGCTGGGCACAAGTGTGTACCAGACGTTTTCCCTCGAATGTGGTATCTGGGTGGTTTGATGCTCGATAGATCTAGAGGGTCGGGTGCTTGACTCAGGATGGTATCTGGCCCTGTTATACGTCTTCAAGTCTTCTTTCTGGGGTAGAGGTAGACCGGCTTGCTTGGGCTCATATCTCTTTAAAATCTTCAGGATGTTTCATCCAGGTGGAAGATTTGGGGATGATTCATTTTCGTGATGCCTAGACCTTTCTCGAAGAGATTTTGGACCCTGTCCAATGGGTGTGTCGGATAGTATCTAGACGTGGGTACCAAAGGGTCGTCCACTCTCTGGAATCCGGGATGCTAGTTGTTGGATAACCCTAGTGGCTCCCTGCTTTGTTATCCAGTCGGTGGAAGCCCTGGGTGCATTCAGTGAAAATCATATGATATCCACAAGATGCACCTCAATACTTATTCAGCGCTCGACATAACTACGATCTTGTGCCACCCCACCGCCATTAACTACAAACTTATTCCACCTGCTTGCCCTCGTCACGACCTTGGTGGAAAATGATGGTATCTTTGTCTGGCCTGTGGTCGACGGGGTTGACGCCCGATATTCTAAAGGGTGGATCTCGGCGATCGGTGTGATTTTAAAGTTGAGTTGGGGCCCATGACACCCTCTGTCTTTGAAATTGTAGAGAAAGTTGAGAATCTTGCCAGTGGAGAGTTGTCAGAGGTGATGATTGGCCGAATCATTAGCATTATATGATCGACCGGATCGTTGATGGTGATTTCCTTTACTTATCTTTTAACACTATTGTTTTCGAGACCTGAGGAAGCATAGACAAAGGAATTGAACGGATCGCACAAATATGCTGAGGCTTGGAGTCGGTACAACCTTTTTGATCGGCATCGGATTGAAGTTAGGTGGATCCAAACGACATAGATTTGAAATTTTGGCTTCTTGAGACTTCCACTTCTTCCCCATAAACTTCTTTGGAGCTTAGATTTGAGGATCAAACATGGAATTGTGGAAATTGTAGGAATCAAAAGTCGATTCCCATAGATGGCGCCACTGTTCGGTTGCGAAACTAGATATGGTGATCATTGCAGAAACTGCGGAGGAACTGAGCTTCCAATGCACTACGTCGATGTGACACCGTGGATCGAATGTTGCGATCATGATGCTTCTTTAACCAAACGTATCAGTCTTGATGCGATGTCGTTAATAAGGGGTTATAATCTCCAATACGGCGGATCAAGGAAGGGAGTAGCAGCGTGGTTAGCACTACAATGCCAAAGTCAGTTTATAGTTCTAGATGGTGGTAGTGAAAGTGGAATTAGATACTGGGAACCCTTTACGAATGTATTTATATCTTGGACTTGACAAAATAGTCTGAATAACGAGCCTCGTGCTATTGGATCTTTGACCGACGCGGAACAGTAGTTCTAAATTTTTGACTGTTACAAAACAAATAGTTATCAAAGAATATCTGATCGCAAAAGAACATTAACTATTAGACAGACTATTGAAGTTTACAAAAATGTATGGTATGGGGTGACATCAGATTTTAGATAAACAATTTGAATCATAATGATATGACACTAACATTTATGAAAGAAACACAGTACACTGTAACATACGATCTATTTAAGTGAAATATGACACACCTTAAAGTATAATGGGTTTAATTGTACTTGTTCAATTTGCACCACACACAAGTTGTTCTAAAAACATAATAGTGTGCTGAAGTAAATAAGCTTAACCAAATTCATTTTAGAAATTCTAGTTTTCTGAAACCTAAAACTGCAAGCGCGCGCACTCACACTTGTTCTCTCTCTCTCTCTCTCTCTCTCCCTCTCTCTCTCACTCTCTCTCTCTCTCTCTCTCTCTATATATATATATATATATATATATATATATCTTCATTCAACTTAACTAACACTGTGAGTGAATATATTTTGTCCGTGTGGAATAAGTAGAGGTGTTGTTATTCGTGATCACTCTTCCAATTTGACTTCAAAGGTTCATCACTACAAGAGATAGTCATTTGATCACTGATAATAACAATTCATAAGGATTCACCAAAGGGAAAAAAATTATCTGATACCTTTTGTTCATAATTTCCTTTCAAGGTGAACTATATAGCTTTGGCAAACCTCTAACCATGTCTTCTAGGTACAAAGTTTCTAAACTGTTGATGCTTAAGTGACCATATCTATAATACCATAATTTTTTAGTTTCTTCTTAACAGTATTACAAATACTACATTTCCTGACAAAAGTTTACCTTGCTAATCCAACCAACTGAGATAAAATCACTTTAAAACGCGCTTTACTTTTAATTTTAACTTTTAATTAATATATTCCATCGGTTGTAATTTAAATCCAAGGTAAAAAATCTCAATTTATTCCCTCAGTTAAGAAATCTAATAGAAGGGAAAAGTGAGCGTGTGCTTGAAAAGAAAAAAAAATACTATTTTTGGGGATTGAACCCATGACTAGTCCTAGATTTTCCCTCGATAAGCAAACAAGTGAGGGGAAATGTTACACACTTTCTTTGACACACTTCTTTACCTTGGATACAAAATTAAGGTGAAATTTCTTTACGAACCGAGGTAATATCACTTATTCCTAGTAGTGTAAGTAATATTCATAGAGTTTAAGATGACAACTGGTGCAAAGATCACAAACATTCTATTAGAAGACATTTGAGTATCTTTGTGAAAGATAATGAGAAGTTATTTTTGTTGAACCTAACCAATGCTCGACAAATGTTTCCTTAAATTAGGATGGCAATACATTTTATTAGTCACCACTTGCATTATAGATCCAATATGTACTTTCAAACTTACCTTCCCCGTGACAACCATAGTTGAGTCATCAACTAGATTGAAAGATTTATGGAATTGACTATCAATGTAAAATAATGAACCTTTGTTTTTCATCATGTGCTTGCTAACTCTAGAGTCAAGGAACTCGACCTCAATTTGCACACCAGAACTATTAGAGTTCATACTTGTTTAAGCCATTAACAATATTTCTTCATCAACATTGAATACACCATAGTTGACTTTTTTTCCCTTGAAGGAAAATTGTTCTGATAATGTCTCAACTTATGACACTCAACTTGTGACACTTGCAACGCTCCACAAATTCCTAGCTCTGTCTCTCCTACCACGACCATGCGAGGAACGCTTTCTACCTTAAACATAGTCAATAACAACATTGGTCACCTTGGGTGCTTGATCTTCCTCGCTGTGACATTTCATTTGTTATTCATGCACCACTATACTTCTCTGCAGTTCATCAATTGATAGAACGGTCACTTTATTGGATTCCTCAATCGTGAAAAGAACATAATCCAATCTTGAAGTCATCAAGGGAAAAATCTTCTCCCAATTAAGATTTGATCCATTTTTTCACCTTGATTATTCATCTGATTCATAATTGCAAGAGTCGGGAAAAGTACTCATCGATTGATTCATTATCTTCAATGACAAAAACTTCAAACTCACAATGCAAATACTAAAACTGAGCTTGATTGACCTTCGTGAAGCCTTGATACTTCTTGTTCATTGAGTCCTAAATTTCCCTTACGATATCACTCACGAGAATCATCTATATATAGCCTTCTTCATCGATGCTCCAATATTCTTGATACTGAAGCAAATTTTCCATAAGCATCAACCAATGATTATAGAAACCATCAAATTGAGGGACGAAAGGTGGAAGGAAATTCCTTTCAGCCATGAGAATAGTAGAAAGAATAAAAAAAATGTTCAAGGAAGAAAAATAAATGTAAGTTAGTTGCAACTATAAAAAAACAGCCTTTTTTTCTCAATTATTTATTTATTTATTTCAATAAGATTTGGTGTAATTTGTTGGTGTAAATATACCAACTAGCTTTCTCATTAACTTGGTCGCCCTTATATATGCCCAAATACTTTACACAAAGAGGCCAAGATTTTATCCTGGCACTCCCACCCTTTGACTTGGCACTCCCACACACCCTATGCGTTTACCGTATTAACCCTAAACAATATTAAAATTCATTTCACAAAATCATTGGGGGATTGCGAATTTTTAAAAACCTCCCGGGATTACCGGATTTTCAAAGAGACAATCACATTTATGACCAGTAAATATCGATTTTTATTGAAATTTTCTGTTTGTACCCGAATTTTAGTTAAAAATCATATATTTTGACCGCAGTTTTTGAAATATCCGATACAAATACATGTTTTGCGTGCATTTTGATCGCATTTTTTGAAAAAACTGGTAAAAATGCATACATTTTCTCGGATTTTTTGAAAAATCTGCTAAAAATGTATACATTAAAAAAATGCATACAGTCGCCAAACTCAACCGTTGAATTTAAACAATTGAAATTTTAAACGATCCACTAAAAATTTGGTACATGAAAGATGATTTTGAAATAATTTGTACTCTTGTAACTACCTAGTTTTTCAACAATTAACAAAAAATTCGTTAAATTTAGATTTTTTTTTTTAAATCCAGTTTGTTTCACCATATACCGGCTTTTTGAAATAATTGATATATCAGATTTTTTTTATTTGTACCAAATATTTTATTTGTTTTAACAGATTTTTCGTCTAGATTTTTTAATAAACTTTTGACATGTGTAAAATAAATATTATAGAAATATGTGAAGGTGTCAAGTCAAAGTATAAAAGTGGCATAATAAAACCTTAAAGAGACCTTATAATAAAAAGGTTAAATATATTTGTGGTCCTCATAAATAACTCAAATTTCATTTTAGGTTTTTTAAAATATTTCTTTCAAATAATGGTCTTCATAAAATTTCTCCCTACACTTTTGGTCCCTAATACTAAAACTGTCGCTAAGTTAAAAATCGTCGCTAAAACCGTCATTAATTCTATCATTAAGTTGTAAAAATCGTTGCTAATTTGCAGTAGGGACAAAAATGTTTATTAAAAATTTTAGGAGGACCTTTGAAAAAATTATTTTGAGGGACCAAAACAAAATTAAAATATTTATGAGGATTATAAACATATTTAACCCTAATAAAAATAAGTGATGATTTCATTTTACAATCTAGAAGCTTTATCCACCCGAAAAACGATTCACAAATTGTCATAATGAGAAAACTCCAATCAAATTTATCAACTAGGATAAAAAACTAGTGTAAACGATTTTGGGTTTAGTATCCCTAATACTCAATTTTAATATAATTTTTTGCTTATAAAAAAAAGTTTAGCGTAAAAAACTAGTTCAATTGAAAAATGATTTTTGGAAAACGCAACTCAAGTTTTTCAATTAACCATATTTTCTTAAAATTTTATTTACTATTGAATTAGACTTTCGGAGATCGTAGCTCAAATTTTCCAGTTTATAAATTTGGTTTTTTGAGAACTTTGCTCAAGTTTTACAATTCACAGTTTTTTAGCTAATTTTTTTGGTTTCAATTGTGAAATGCTTGCTGATTTGATTTTTGGAGATCTTAGCTTAAAATTTTCAATTCATAAATTTGACATATGAAAAAACTTAGCTTGAGTTTTACGATTTGCAACTTTTGTTTTTAAAAATCCAAGTTCAAATTTTCAAAAAATTGTACAATTCCAAAAAAACATTTATTTATTGGAAATATTCTAGAGACGAATTAACGTGGAATATGCAAGTGTTGATAATGGAAGTCATAAACAAAATAATAAATAAAAAAACCAATATCAAAAGAGATAAAATTGATATTTTTTTCAAACATGACAAATCTCAGTATGAGTTCTGTTGGGTTTGTAGTTTCTTTTCATGGGCTTATCCACTTTGTTTTGTAAGAGTTTTTTTTTTAATTGCTAAAGGCATCCTAAAAAATGCTACCACACTCTCATGAAAAAATAAAAATATGTTTAAAATTTGAAGATACATTGGATGTATCCCAAACACACACATTTCATCCGTTTTTGAGTCATGTCCTAAATATTTGATTGAATTAAATTCAAAAACGCATATCCGTAAACTTTTTAGAGATGTATTTCTGGAACATACTAAACCAAAAACAAACACATAATTGAAAAGATGCAAAATGGAAATAAATTAACATTAATAACATAATAAACAAAATATTACATAGGTAATCGTTAACATAAATTGAACATTAGATTTCAAAATCAAGATGTACGTTTCAACATGTTCATAATGTCTTTGATCGATCTCGCAATCGTCGCATCCAGCTCGATCAGACATTTTGTTTTTTAACGGAAAAAAGTATTTTACATGTTCATAACCATCAGTTCCATTTCAAGGCTTTGAAGGTTACTGATCAGCCTTTCAAGGTCTAGAGTATTAAGGTCTTTAGCATCTTTAATAGCTGTAACCTTGAAGTTGTATCTTGCAGGAAAATTCCTCAAGATCTATTACCAAGCCAACATCATTGATCTTCTAGTCAACATCATCTTCAAGATTGTCCCATAGCTTATCACAACCAATGATGTGAGTCGACATCTTGCTTTAAGCAGATTAAGATTAAACCAAGATTCCTGCAACAAGCACATTTGCCCCACGAGTCAGTCTTAAGGATTAAAGAATCCTATTATACTCACAAACCAAATGACTTAAAGTAGAAATGGTTTCTTGATTTCTTCAGCATGTATACTTGTCCCATGAGTTAGTCTTAAAGATTAAAAATCATTTCATACTCACAAAACAAGTGAATTAAAGTAGAAACAAGTTTCTTAATCCACAGAAATTTAAAAGAACTCCTTCACTGGATATTCAAGAGTTCCTTCAAGTTCATATGCTTAATTTCAAGCATTCAACATGACCTTCTTCAGCTCATCTTTTTATAGTTTCCATTCTATCCAATGAAGCAAACTTCATCCAAGCTGGAGCTATTGGCTAAGTAGTTTTTCTCACTGGATCTTTTTTGTTTCACTGTTAAGTGACAAAGCACAGTCGAGCTATGCTACCAACTGAAGGTGAAAAAAATACACAAGAAAGGGGGCGGGGGTTGAATTGTGTATGTCCAAATATAAAACTCTTTTCTTCTACTGCTTCAAAACCATCAGATTTTGAACAATTTTTAGAGTCTGATATCAGGGTGAGAAATAGTAGTGAAACGTTTACTTCTTTGTCTTAACTTTACTTCAGGACATGAGGTGTCAAGCTCATATTCTGATGCAAGTAAGAGACTGAATAAGATCAAAGTCTGATTTCAGAGTATGTTGCACAGTGGAATATAAATGCAAAAGTAAATAAAGAGACACACAATATATCATGGTTCCTCTAAACTAAGAGTAGTACAGTCCCATTGCAACACAAGAACTTTTAACTATAATCAGACTGATTACAATTGCTTAATCCAACATCTCAAGACTTCTTGCTCAATCCCAGGGAAAGAGACTTCTGCTCAAGCCTACAAGCATGAGACATCCTTGTCTAAACTACTCGTTCAAGACTTCCTGATCAAGCCATCAAGCATGAGACTTCCTTTCCTAAACTACCCGTTCAGGACTACCTGCTCAATCACCCTGATCAAGACATCATGCTCTGCATGCAAACATGAGACTTCAATGCCTAAACATCTAGTTCAGGACTTTTTGCTCTGCCCGCAAGCATGAGAATTCAATGCTGAATCAGATAGAATGAGACTTAATCTAAGCACAAAGGCTAGAGTCTTCAGATTCACTCAATAGAAGAATCTGGTATTAACCTCTTGTTCATATACGTGCTTCTTGGATAAGAAGATACACAAAGGTTTACACTCTTGAGCATATTTGAGTTATTTTCTCCTGAGTGTAGAAGAATGGAGTTTTTATTCCTCTTCTCTCATTGCATAAATTTCCATCTTGTTGTGCCTTCTTGTTCTTGGTCATATTCACATATTCTTTCTTCCGAATATATGTGAATATGTTTTACTCTGTTCTACACACTTTAACCCATCTGGTTACGTAATCTTTTGAAGTGTATTTCTCTAATCTATGTTTTCTATAAAACATAAATTATTTCAACTTATTTCGTTGAACTGGTATCACATCCATGTGAACACAATCACATAATCTTCAACTCACATTCATTCTTTTGAGAGGTAGAAGGATTTGCTCAGAGATATGTTCCAAGAGCTTGTGAATGTTTTCAATCTTCATCCTTAAATAAATACTAAGAATAGACTTGTTGAAGATTGAGACTACCATGGTACAAATAGTCGTTGAAGGTTTTTAGCCGATGATCAATAGGGTGAGCTAAAACTCAGCTAGCATAAAGATGTTAAGAGTAGTAGAGCAGAGTTCTTAACAGTTGGAGAGAGAAGATCCTAACAAAATTTATTTATACTAATTAGACATAAAGTAGTTTATCTTTGTCACCTGATATATTATGGATAACTTCTGACTGGAGTCTTCTTGTTGGCGTTTGTAGAAGCTTACTCAGAGTCATTTTTATCCTTATACTTAACATTCGGAATCAAAGGCTTTTTATAAAATTAGTTAAAGCATGATCAGAAGCTAAAGTATGTCTTCAAAAATATGATGTAATGAAACTTCAGAGTCCTGAGTTCACAGGTTCTGAGTCTTGCCTTCATCAGAGTCTTGATCAGAAATAGTCTGGATGATCACTTGAAGAGGTGACAAATTGATGTAGACAAATTCCTTTTAAGCAGAATCTTAAGAATTAATGAGGAGTCTTATTCAGAAGATGCAGAGTCGTTCCCTATAATAGAGTCTACTTACTTCAAATGATTCTAGTCTTTAGAGTTGAGCTGACCTCTAGTATTCCTTGTAAGCTTAGGTTCAATATCTGAAAGATTTGGGTTGACTCTTCAGAGTCTGAAAGCTTGGTTCTAATTCCCATATTCAGAACAACTTTGCTTCTCTTTAATGGTTCTTCTGAGTGATTAACTTGCTTAATATCAAGTTTAATGTGTTTTGATCTTGCATACTCGAATAACCATTAGTAAACCCTATTATTATTATTTCAATACTTTGTTATCATCAAAACCTTTTTAGGGAATGAACAAATCTTGTTCTAATAGTGTACAAAGATAAGAAGTTTAAAAGTAATGGGTGTTAGAGTAGTCACGTATTTGGTAATGAAGTCTAGACATGTGTGATATTCTTCTTCTGACTGTTCAATAATAACATGAATGGTTTCAACTTTATTGAGAAAAAAGGAGTTTGAAAGTAATTGGTTAAATCCAAATTGTCTAGCCACCACGTTGGGTTGGTAACTAACAAATCCCAGGCCACCTCTTCCCAATACAATTTTGGTCGACAGAACAGTAGACTTAAGAAAAGTTCTCCAGATGTTGAGAGCCTCAAAATGTTATTCAGGAGAAAGAGCTGGAAACTCTCTCTTAAACCAAATGGATTTTGACTTCGACTATTGAAAAGGGCCATTGAAAAATCAAAGTTATCATGGTCTGAATACATGAGGAAGTATTTATTAAAAGTTGTGTCAGCCAAAAGGTCGTTATCTTCTGGAGTAACTAGAACAGACCTGGTGGCCTTGACTCGTTTTGCTTCAATCTATTTTGTTAAGCCATAAGGGATGCTCAATTTCAAAGAAGGTTCAAAAATGGCATAAAGCAACAATTGAAGAAGCCACATAGGGCCATAGACCAAAAACATTTGGTCTTGGTTTGAAATAGTTATGGATTTTAGGCTAGATGAAGAAAGCCCAAGAGCTTGATACACGGAGCCTAAAATCAGTTTGCTTAGACAGATGTCCCACCCCTAAGGGATTTGAGTTTCCAAAGGAATGAACTTCTTAGGTACCTGAAAAGATCTATAATAGAAGATAAATAGGATAGCCAAAAATTGAGGAAAGCAATATGCTCGTGGCCAGATACTTCCTCATGATGGTTCTCATAGTGATCTTCGATGAAGTCATTATAGCTTGTGCGGATAAAAGAGAAGTTTGGTTTGGTTTTGGTTATGATAGTTGGCTTGAAGGTTTCCATAATGGGTCGAAGACCAGTAATGGCAGCGACGTCAAAAAGGGTAGGAGTCACCATTCCATAATGGAGGTGAAAGGCGTTAGTCGAGCCTGCCCAAAAGAAAAGGGCTAAAATAAGCATGTTGGCATTGCATTTGGGGAGAACTCTAGACATTTAAATCAGATCATAGATTCCTTGATACTTCCACAATTGTTTATTTTTCTTCTCTACTTTATCTAACCAATGGATGTAAGCCTCACTTTTAGTAAAATGAGAGAAACGGAAAACACGTTGGGGGTGAACTCATGAACCCTAGGGGTTTGCAGTGATGGTAGCAATGGAAAAACTTATTTAGTTGGTCAGGTTTTTCAGAAGGTCTAGGAAAGAGACCCTAGAATATGCAGACATTACGAGAAATAGAGAAAGGGATCAATACTTAAGAAGCCCATATCATGGCTTTTTCCTCCCCCGTTGGTGGTTCAGAAATGTAGGTATGATTACCAAGAAAAGTAATAGTAGTGACTCCAGGGCAAGTGAGATTGGTAGTTGTTGAGTTGAAGTAGAAGAAGAAGCTGTGATTTCTAAAGGTTGACAAAGGGACGAGAATGGAAGTTTGTAGCAATTTAAGGTTTTAGGGTTCTGAATAAGAAGAAGTTGTGAAAAAGGGAAAATGAGATAACAAGGGTGTTTATATAGTTGAAGAAAACGTTTCAGTGTCTCTCTTGAATTTGGATAAATGGCGCTTGATTTTTCCAATGTCCTAGAAAATCGGAGTAATGATGACTGAGCACACACACTTTCAATGACGTGGCAGTTTGGTACATTGGTTATGATGACTATGACATTGTTTACCCCTATTTTTGGAAAATAATCGCTGGTCTTTTAGAAAAGTTACATGCAGGATCGACTAGTGAATCCTAGGACATATGTGCATAAATTCTTAAAAGAGTGTTTGACTGTTTGTTGTAAATGTAGCATAAATTCTAACTTAGCAAGAAAATAAAGACAAACTTGTAAAGAAAAGCAAGGGATTTCGACGGGGTCAAGATTCTTGTAAAATGCAAGATAAAAGACAATTAAATTGCTGAAAGGAATGTGTAAAGCAATAATTGTTTTTTTTTGCTTAAATATGTAAAGAATGGTGTGCTGGATCATACATGTTTTCTCATTGACTCGTTTCTCACTTTTGACTGAGTACTTTGAGGTTTTGGAGTTTTTTGTAATGATATTGCCACCTTGAATCCTAACATTAGAATCCTTATATATACTAATACATAAATAATTTCTACAATAACTCTATTTCTAGCAATCGACACGTATATAGTTCCAATGGTTTTCACCCTTCTGGCTAGCTTCCCTGTGTCTTCGATGCAAGGATAAGACCAAAAGACAGTTACACAATTTGATCTCATCATTTCGCTTCAACTGCCACTGTCGACCAGCAGTCCTTCGTCGAATTCCCGAGAACGATATCCTTCATAATCTAAGAAAAAATGTTAAGTTCCTATCTCCAGGTTCTATATAGTTGCTTTCGACCAATTGAGAGATAAAGGCATTTTTTAAACTTCTCAACATTGTGTCAAGTAATACGCCGACGTCATCATCATCCTGGCAACTTTAGCAAAACGTCTTTTTAAGACGTGCAACCACCAACTCTCCATCATGAATCCACTTTCCTAGGAGAACATGGGCAATCAATATCTACACCATTCATTGCGCCTCTTAGCGAAGAACACATGTCCCAAAATAAGCGCCATTTGTCAAAAAGGAAGAAAGGAAGAATTTTTCCTTATTGCTATAAATAACAACTCTTTGTCATTTTGATTTCTTCTTCTCCCCACCTCTTAATTTCTCAAAGCAAAATTGTTCTCAACTACATCTTCTCCAAACCCCTACATCAAAGAATCCACTACTTCTCGCTTCTAAAGTTAAGGTTTCCATTGCTGCTTGGAACCAAGTTTACATTATAGAGATACCATTGGAGGAAGAGAAAGCTAGAATCTGGAAATCACAAGTACTCACCCATTTCTTGTTTCTAAAAAATCTCATGCATTTTTGGGCCACTCCCTGACCCTAATGCCAAGGTTAAAAGATTGAAATTACAAGTACCCTTCTTATCATCGTACCAAACTGATAGTTTTCTCTAAACAACCTATTGACCTAAATTATAAGAGCGCCTATCTTCGTGTTTTTTACTCTGCTCCCTCTGCTAAAAACAAAGAGGACTACATTTCTTTGTTAGACAAAGTAGAGTCTAGAAAAGAAACAATCTAGAAAGAGAAAGGACTTTATGATTTCATCCAGCCGTCGAGGGTTGGCCCTCCATATTTCCCAAACATGATTGTCGCAGCGTTGTACTTTTGAGAAGGCTCAATGAACGCCTTCCAATTGCCTTGTGGAATGATAACACCCACTTTATTTGACGTGGCGACCGTTATTGACCTTCTCCCAACTGGCGAAGTGTTCGACCCAACTATACGGGATGAAGACACCATTAACTTAAATAAAAAATGTGCTAGCTTCACTAAGTTCATTATTGATCACCATGACACCCAAACTGAAGAATTGTCAAACAAAGAGTACATGACCTTCTTGACAATGTGGCTGCCACATTTTATCTTTTGCTGCAAATCTCTCAAGGTGGATAAAAGGTTCCTTACTTTAACCAACAAATTACACGATGGTCGAAACATTGGATTAGGCCAATTAATATTAGGTTCTATCTATGAGTCTGTTTACTGTGAATTTTGATCTGTACTATCAATTTTAAATAAAACTGACTAACTTGCAGGATCGACCACAAAAATCCTAGGACATGTGCTAAATTTTAAGAGAGAGTGAATATAACTTGAAATAAAGGAAATGTAAACTGAACTCCATGTTCGACAATGCTAAAAAAAGAAACCTAAGTGAACTCCACGTTCGACTACTTGCAGTAAAGTAAAAGCTTGGAAGTTAAAAGGCTGTAAATAAAGAATGCAGAATTTAAAGGCGTTGAAAGTAATAAATAAGAAGTAAAAAGCTTTGAAAATAAGGCTTGAAGATAAAGACTTGAATTGATAAAAATGCAGGAAGATAAATTACTGTTGAAGATAAATGACAAAAATGTAAAAGTGCTTGAACTCCACATTCTTGAATGTAAAAGATGCAGAAAAATAAATGACTGTCGAAAGTAAATGACGAGGAAATAAATGACTTTAAAAGTAAATGCAATGATATAAACGCTTTTGAAGATAAAATGCAATGAACTCCACGTTCTTGAAAATAAAGACTGGAATTGATAAAAGTGCAGTCGAAAGTAAATGCGGAAAGATAAATAACTTTAAAAATAAATGACTTGAAGATAAAAGACTTTGAAAGTAAATGCTTGAAGATTAAATGCTTGAATGTAAAGATGCAAGAAGATAAATGTCGAAAGCTTTTAAATGAAAGTAAAAACAAGGTTTAAAATAAACTTGACTGAAAATAAAGATTCAAGGAAAAGTTAAGGCATGAAAGGTAAAGTTCAGGAAAATGTAAAGTGCTGAAACATAAACATGATGAAGATAAATTGCATTGATGAAATAAAGTGGTGTTACATTGCGTACATTCTCACGAACTCGTTTCTCTACACGCGGGTACTTTGAGTAACTTGTACAAAAATACGAACACACCCATTCTATAGAAATAACTCCTATTTATAGTGCTTAGAAATAACTACTAAGTGGTGGTTATGCTTCCAAACGTGTCCTCTTGGAACCTTTCTCCATTTTAACTGCTCCCACGTTCAGCAACTGATCCTTTTGAAATTCAAACATTTGAAATTTTCCCTCCAGCCTCAATGTGATAATTGCAACGCGTGTTTCAGCATTCTTACGGTCGAAGCATCTCCCAACACTTAGCCATTTTTTGAGGTTTCCAAAACCCTTATTCGACTCAGGCTTCACCAAAATTGGGCCGAAGCCTTCTTTACGTTAAAAATAATTTTTTAACTTAAAATAGCTTTGATTATTTCTAGCGTCGAAAATGAGGGTTAACAAATTGCCCCCCAAGAAATGTCCTTTCGCCAGAATTGGTAAGAAGGTCATTTTTTGATTCAACAACCATTTCGGCGCTTGTTTGCATGGCTTCAACTGAATAACCCACTAATCACTCAGTGGCTCAACTGTTCAGTTTCTTTAACCCACGCTTATGACATCATGCCATCATGACAATCCCTTAAACGTCTCTTCAGCCGCACTCATCATAACTCCTTTCTTGAAAATATATGTTTGCAGTCTGAACATAACTGCTACTACTCATCACGTTTCCAAGAGAAAGACACACGTCCCACTACCTTCTCAACTTCAACGGTGGATCCAAGGCTCTTGGGATTTTCAAACGTCTATAAATATCTGTTTTCACCATTTGGTGAACTTTCCACACTTTCATACTCTCAAGCAACCTTCTCTTCTTTTTCAGTTTTCTTCACGCAAAACCCAGAAAAGCACCACTTCTTTTCATTTTCTCTAACAATGGTGTCCTCCCAAGTGAATCCTCAACCAAAGAAAACCCAAAGAGGTAAGGCTACTCAATTCAAACAAGCCATTCCTCCATTTGCAAATATCCCAGCCCCCCAAATAGTGGATAATCGCCGTTGCCTGCCGGAACCCACCACCAAAGAGGCACGAGCCATATATAAGTCTTAGGTAATGATTCCTTTAGACGTTTCTGACAAACCTTATGCACTGTCTGGTCCTCTAGCTAATGTTGACATTTCTAATGAGAAACTAAGTGAGTTTCTCCCCTCTTACCGGAAAATAAGGCCATTAGGGCAAAAAAACTTTTCCAAGATCAACGTTTCTGATGAAACCTCTCCTGAAGAAATTCCACTGCCCAAGATCAATGTTAGCTATCTCACTGATGGCACAAGGCTAGTAAGAGCTGTTACTCCTTTGAAGGATTTTGACCAATCGATGGCAAAGATGGAAAAGGTCAAGTCTGAACATTGGAAAAACATAGGGATTTATGACATTCTTATGCTGTCGAAGACCAGCGTACCATACTGCTTGAACATGCTGGCAACGTCATTATATTTTTGGGACAACACCCACTACACCTTCCATCTGCCATGTGGAATGGTTACCCCTACACTGTTCGACTTGGCTGCCATCACAGGGCTTCACCCAGATGGCCTTATTTACAACCCTGAAGAAGATGCTGAGGATATCATAGGCATTTCAAGTTCCAAACTCACCTACACCCACTTCATCAAACACTACTTCGACGCAGGTCATGATGAAGTATCTGATAAAGAACACATTGCATTTCTCACAGTATGGCTGTCGAGATATGTTTTCTGTACAAAGTCCTTGCAAGTGGCTAAGAAGTACTTGCCCCTTGCTAACCAGCTTCACAACAACAGAGGGGTCTGCTTAAGTGAACTCATCCTGGCGAACCTTTATGAGTCCATCAGTGAAGGGGCTTCTCGACTGAGGCACATGGAAGCTCAAGGTTCTGTCCACTTGAGTGGACCTCTTTGGCTGCTTCAACTGTGGCTCAATGCAACATTTGAAGCTAGCCTTCCCAGAAAAGGGCTAGTTGACGAAGCCTCCGCTGAGATAAGGGAGAGGAGCGTCGAATGGCCCCGTTTGGTCAAACTTACCCCCAATGATGATGGTGAAACCCTTCAAGGGGCCTTCACCAGCTATATCATGATGTTTGCCAAGCGCTATGAGTTTACTCCCAGCATGGCACCCTTTGTTCAAAGAAGATATGGCCCTGTGTGGTTTACAAGGCCATTTCCAAATCCTCACAAGACTCTTGACAATGAATCTGTTGCTATTTAGGAAGCCTTTTTAATTCCCAGATTCATTGTCCAAAGGCTGAACTTGGGGAGAGGCCTATCAGCATTGATTGCTTACCAACCAAATCTTGTCTCTCGACAATTTGGGCTGGCCCAGAGCTTTCCTTAATGTTTATATGAGAAGAAAGGCCAAGTAATCCCTCACACTGCAAGCTTTGGTGAAGAAGATGTCACCAGTACACTCGTCAGCTAGAATGAGAGAGGAGGAGTTCTGTCTCCTGTGTTTTTTGAGCCTTCTTTCATATGCACTTCATCATTCCACCACTGGTGGTCGAAGCACTACAATGAGCATTTTCTTGATATGGCTACATTTTCTTCATTGCTTGACCAAGCTTTTATTGATGTGCAAGACAAGATGAAGAAGAGTAAGTTCACTCACCTCCAAGAAATACAGGCTTTCCAAAATACTTTGAAACTGTCTATCGACCAGATGATCTTGGTCGAACCATTCACGAGGCTGCTATTCCTTTAAAGAGAAAATTTCTACAACAGTTGAATCAACTAAAAATCCCTTCAGACATCCCTCGTGAGAAACGTTATGAGGTAGCTTTTGAACTTTTCCCTCCAAAGTTCCCTCGACTGCCTAATGCTGATTTTGGAGTGGCACTTACCCCTCCATTTCCAGATTGGTTTGTCTGTGGTGAACACTTAAAACTTCTTCGACAGCAGTCTCAGCCAAAAGTTCAATGAGTGGTTCCGACTAAGCAAACGCTAGACAGTTTCAAAGGACACCTTCATATAGGAATTCAGGATGTTCGTGTCAAATCTGAAATATATGAAGGTTTGAAGCCCTTATTCCATGGCTTTATAACTAACCATTTAATCATTAACTTGTAACAATTTTCACTGTCTTTCAGCTGTGCCTAGGAAAGCTCCTTCATCCAGGGCTGCTGCTGCACAAAGTAGCAAAGAACCAGAAGGCAAACAGGTACGTTTCACATCCCTTGCCTATGTTCTTATTATGTGAATCACTTCTCAAATTTGCATCACCTTTTCAGACTGGTCGAAAACCTCCTACACCTTCAAAGAAAGGTAAAAAGGATTCCCCAGCTGTTGTTATATCTTCAGATGCTTCAGATGAATCTCCTGAGGAGGTTCTTACAAAGAAGAAGAAAACCAATAAAAGCATCTGGACCTGCTGGCCCACCTCCTTCGAAGGTGGCCTAAATACTTAAAAAGGCACCCACAGCAAGTGGTGTCGAAAAACAACCTTCCATGGTAACCACCCAAACACCTCCTGGCGACCATGAAAGTGGTAACTCAAGTCCTGCTGCTGTACAAGCTCAGGTATGTGCACCATTTTTTCATTATACTGACGTCTTTCGCCCAAATTCTTTCAATCTCATTTTCTTCACTTATGTTCTTTAGGCAAACATAATCAATCATCCTGACCCTCAACCAGCTTCGAGCAATTTTGCTACCAACATAATCAACAATCCCACCCCTCAACACGCTGCAGGAAGTTTCACCACTACACTCCTCAACAGCCAAGGTGAACCAACTTACCATCCATCATTTGATCTTGGCTCTGGTTTAAGTGAAATTAATCAACCTAATCCTCTAGCTGCAGACCCCACCAACCCTCCTGCCCAAACTACTACACAGAATGCACAGGCTGATGGCTCTAACTCTGATGATGATGATGCTTCAAGTCCACCACTTTTCGACCTGGCTAACTTCATGGATACTGATCAACTAGTTGTCGAAGAAGAAGGTGGTCCTGAGGCTCAACCTCAAAACGACAATCCTGGACAAGCTGCCCCTGAAGAAACACATGAACCACATCCTGAACCAGCTGATGACCAGGCCAACCTCCAACCAACTGCTGAAGAAAATGATGGAGGAGTGGCAGTCGAAACTGAAGAAGAAAAGGATGAAGGAGAAGAATCAGAAGAAGAAGAAGAGGAAGAAGACCAACCAGATCCTACCCCTCACCATACTTCTTCGCCCATGGTCCAGCAACTTTTGGCTAGCATTCCAAATCCCGAAGACTCACTGACAGCCCTCAAGTGGTCGAACCCACGTGAGTATTCCAAATTAATACTCGGGCAGAAGTATGGTTCTTCTTCTTTTGGCTCTTCGACTCCAGCATCAGATGATTTCGCCAAACCAATCCTCCAAGCCATAAAGAAAAAATTCTTCAAGGGGGACATTCACAGAGTTTTGGCCTCAGACCCCACTGCGACCACTTATCTGAAGGACACCCTTGAAAAGCTTGAGCTCACCACCCTTAATCCAGACGTTTCTGGTTTTCTGATAGAGTTAACCGCTGTGGTGAACCAAATAGCTGCAGAAATAAAGCTGCTTCCATCTATCAGGAATACCATAGAAGAAACATCTGATCATGAGAGTTCAGCCTGGTGTAGTGCAAAAGAGTTGTATGAAGAGGTCGAACATATGGAGGCTAATCAAAAGAAAAAACAAGATGAGATAGCCTCCAACCAGAAGGATATTGAAGCCTGGAAGCAACAAATCACGGAGCTACAAGCCAAAATTGAAAATGCTGAAAAACGCAACCGTGAATTGCAACATTTCGACGACACTAAGATGGCTAAAGAAATGAAGAATGCTATGGATCATATTGAGGCAGCCCAAAGATATGAAAAAGAGCTCGCAGCAGCCAAACTTGATGAATCTTTGTGCAATGCTCGCCTCAAACATCACATAGAAGCCTTTGCTCAGTTGGCGTCGAGGCTTCCCTTCGATACTTTTGAAACCTTTATTTGTTTAACCATCATTTGTTTCTTGGCCTTTTCAGACCTTTATGTAATGACAGTTTTTATGCCTTTGGCATTGATTAAGTAATCCTTAGTATTTCGCCATTAACTGCCTTCGACTCATATTATATTATGATGCATTTTATTTATTGCCTCACATCTAAGTCAAATTTGCAATTAAGGCATTCTATCTTTTTCTTGGAAAGCCAAACTTTTCAGCTTTAAAACTCCAAGGCATAAGCCTCTAGCTTTAAACTGACATTTATAGCATAGCCCTTAGGCATAATTCCAAGAATAATTCACATGGTTTCACCGTTTGACTGGCAAATCCAATCAATACTTCGCCTCTATAAATTCTCTTCCATCTGAACCATGTTCATTCATCAAGGTAACTATGAACAACTCAGAGAAGTCATCAGCCAAGAAGACAGTTGGTAAGGCAAAAGAAACTGAAGAAACCAAGAAAACAGAGGCAACAAAGAAACCTGAAGCCTCTACTGGAGCAACTTCCAGAGCAAAAAAGCGAGAAACCAACATGAGGATCTCTAAGAAAGGGTGTTCCAACACCCAGGACTTTGATGATAATGAGCCAGACGCAGACTGCATGGACTTCCTCAAATCCATTGACTGGAGAGATTATGAATAATCTTTCCTATCTTTGAAAGATGTTATGTTGATTCTCCTTTGCTTTGTATGCCATATTAGCCTGAGTTGGCCTATTTTGGCTTTCCTTTCTTAAAATAAAACTTACGTTTTAATATGAATCTCTTGCAACATAGGCTTATATTTTTTCAAATACTTGCCATTTACTTTCAAGATTCTTTTATCTTTGTCTAACTCTTCCACTTCATAAGCTCCATTAAAGAAAACTTGTATGACTTAGAATGGACCTTTAGGAGACCATTTGGCTAATGTTCTATCCTTTCGATCCATAGGCAAAATCACTTTCCAAACTAAATCCCCACATGCAAAAGATTTAGACTTAACCTTTTTGTTGTAGGATTCTTCGACCCTTTTCTTTTGTCTTCTTAACAACTCCAAGGCTCTAAGCCTTTCTTCGTCCAAATCCACTAATTCATTCATCATCATTTCCCAATAGTCCTCAGAGGGAATCTCATGATGTCTTTGAACTCTTATAGATTGTAAATAAATCTCAACAGGCAATACTGCGTCATGACCAAAAGTAAGTCGAAATGGGGTAGTATTAGTAGCCACTTTAGGGGATGTTCGACATGCCCAAAGAACTTGGTATAATGTCTTGTGCCAATTTCTAGGCCTCTTTCCCACATGCTTCTTAATTAGTCCAATCACTACCTTATTGGCAACTTCGACTTGCCCATTGGCCTGAGCATAATAAGGTGTAGAAGTCAATAACTTAAAACCTATTTCTTTGGCAAACTCCTGCATCTTTCAACCAGTAAACACTGATCCTTGATCTGTAGTGATTGTTTCAGGAATACCAAATCTATAAATAATGTGATTTTGAATGAATTCAATAACATCTTCTTGACCTATATTCGCCAGTGGTATTGCTTCAATCCACTTGGTGAAATAATCAATTCCCACCAAAATATATCTTTGATTCTTTGAAGATGCTGGTCGAATCTCTCCCACTATATCCAAAGCCCATCCTCTGAAAGGCCATGGTTTCACTATGGAATGTAATTCACTTGCAGGGATATGCTGTATGCTAGCAAGAATTTGACATTCTTGGCAACCCTTAGCAAATTCTATGCAATCTTTCAGCATAGTCGGCCGATACATGCCTTGTCGAAACAACAACCATTTCATCTTCTGGCCAACTTGGTGTGCTCCACATGCCCCACTATGTACTGTCGAAAGAGCCAAATATGCCTCTGCTTCACTAAGGCATTTCAATAAGACTCCCTCAGGGGTCTTTTTAAACAATTCATTACCCAAAAGTACATAGCTTAAAGCTTGATACCTGATTTTTTCGCTCTGTCGAAGCCGTTGGATTTTGCAAATATTCAACTATAGGCTTCCTCCAGTCTTCATCTGTCAAATTATCTATAGCAAAAATTTCAAAATTTTCGCCATCTATGCATCCAAGCTTAGTTGTTTCTAAGTCTGATGGGCACAATCCAACAGCCACCACTTTACCTCTTGCTTCAATTACTTCTTGAAGATTTTCCTTCGACACTTTGTATCCAGAGGCAATTTGACCCAAGTCATTAGCAACTTAATTCTCTATTCTAGGTATGTGTTGGATGGCCACTACCTCAAATTTCTTTAATAATCTATTGGCTATCACAAAGTACATAATGAGATTTTCTTTAACACATTTATATTCCTTTGTGATTTGTTTTATAACCAATTCTGAGTCTCCCATTATTTCGACTCTAGTTGCCCCCAATTCTAACAAAATTTCAAGGCCAGCAATTAATGCTTCATATTCAGCCTCATTGTTAGAGCAAGGTCCTTCGACCTTGTACTTGAATTTTGTTGGAATTTTTTCAGGAGAAATAATGTATATTCCCACTCCTGTTCCATTTTTATAACTTGATCCATCAAAGTATAACTTCCAGGATTTTAATTCAACATAATTCAAATCATTTTCATTTATGGAGTGGTCAACTATAAAGTCTGTAACTATTTTCCCTTTCACAGCTTTTAAAGGTTGATATGTTAGAGAAAATTCTGTTAATGCTAATGCCCATTTGCCAATTCGACTATGCAAAATAGGCTTAGATAACATATGTTTTACAACATCAAAGTGAGAAGAAACATACACATCAACTGGCTTTATATATTGCTTCAATTTAGTACAAGAGAAATACAAGCATAAACATAACTTTTCAATCATGCTATACCTAGTTTCTGCATCATTTAAAACTCGACTAAGGTAATAAATGGCTCTTTCGACTCCATTTTCATCCTCCTGAGCTAACATGCTCCCTAGAGTTTTATCTGATGCAGCTATATACAATCTTATACTCTTGTTTCTACAAGGTGGTGAAAGAATTGAAGGGTGGGTTAGGTACTCCTTGATTTTGTCAAAGGCTTCCTGCTGTAATTGCCCCCACTCAAAACCATCTTTGTTGAAACGAAGCAATGGCGAAAAGGTCTGTGTTTTGCCACTCAGGTTGGATATAAACCTTCTTAAGAAGTTGATCTTGCCCATCAACGACTGCAACTCCTTTTTAGTTGATGGCACTTTCGCCTCCATTATGGCTTTGGTTTTATTCTGATTTATTTCGATCCCTTTCTTATGGACCACAAAGCCTAGGAAATCCCCTGCCTGCACACAAAAAGCACATTTGAGAGGATTCATTTTAAGACCATATTTTCTCATCCTTTCAAAGGACTGTCGAAGATGGTCAATGTAACTTTTCCCAAAAATAGATTTTATAACTATATCATCAATGTAAATTTGCATGAATGTGTCTATAAAATCATGGAAGATTGAATTCATCGCCCTTTGATAAGTGGCACCAGCATTTTTAAGACCAAAAGGCATCACTACCCATTCATAGGTGCCTAGGGCTCCAGGGCATCTAAAAGCAGTTTTATGAACATCTTCCTCAGCAATGAATATTTGGTTGTAGCCGGAATATCCATCCAGCATACTAAGATATTCATGCCCTGCTGCAGAATCTATTAACATTTCTGCTACTGGCATTGAATATTCATCTTTAGGAGTTGCAGAGTTTAAATCTCTAAAATCAATGCAAACTCTCAAAGATCCATTCTTTTTAATAACAGGTACTATATTAGCCAACCATTCGACATACCTTGCCGTGCGAATGAATTTGCAACGAAGCAGTCTTTCGACTTCCTCTTTGATCTTTGACAATATCTCTGGTGCAAACCGTCTTGGATTTTGCTTGACTGGTTTTTTTCCAGGTGTCATAGGTAACCTGTGTTCGACCAACTCCCTGCTCAAACCAGGCATCTCATCATAATCCCAGGCGAAGCAGTCCTTAAAATCTTTCAACAACTGAACCACTTCAACCTTCAACTGGGGATCAAGGTTGGCACTGATGTAGGTAGGCCTTTTGGTTGTCCCCTCACTGAGGTCAACTTCTTCTAAAGGATCTTGTGCTAGCATTTTGATATTATTCGCCAACGGATCCTTCTCAAATCCCAAAGGCTCATCTTCATAGATGCGTCGAGCCTCTGGCTTTGCTCTCCAGTTTCAACCTTAGCTGGAGGTTTTGGGTCGAAGTCCTTACCAGGAATTTCTTGATAAAATTCAGAAATGGCTTCGCCAGCCATATAGTCATTGACAGCTTCCAAAGCCGCTTGTAGTTTTGTTTCAGCCACATAGGCCGAAATCCTTTTTAAAGCTTCGAACTCAGTCATGATCACTGAATTCATTTCCCCATCCTGTGGGCTCTATTGGAGGTGAGCCTAAGCATGGCAACCTTTCTCCTAGTACTTCCCTGTCCCATCTGAAACCTTCGACAGGGTGTAAATACAATGAATAAAACGTTTCTTCCTCAGGCGTAAACTCAAAGTCGGCTGGAGGACATGGAGCAATGTTCGCCAAATGTTTCTCAAACTGTCTACTATCCACATGATTAATAGGCACCTTAAAGTACCCTTTATCAGCTTCAATATTTTCAACTATCCCATCTGGTCTCCAAATGGTGATTCTTTGATGCATAGATGAAGGTACAACACCTATTCCATGAATCCACTCCCTACCCAAGAGTAGATTGTAGTTAGCTTTTGTCTCAATGACCATAAACACTGTTGGTCTGGTAATGGTTCCCACAGTAAGATCCACTTGAATCACTTCTAGAGTGGAACTAACTTTTCCTTCATAGTTCGACAGAACCATGTTGTGGGGTTTGGTATCAGTCTCAAACTTCCCAATCTTGCTCAGCAAAAATCTTGGCATTAAATTAACAGTTGCACCACAATCCACCAAGATTTTGTTAACAGGAACATTTTCTACTTTGCCAGTAATGTAGAGAGGCTTCAGATGACCCTTCATTGCCTCTGTGGGGCGTTCAAAAAAAATTATGTTCTTCGACGCACCCATTGTTCATGATGTAATAACACACAGGCTTGTGTGCCAACATTTCTAATTCAGATGACCCTTCATTGCCTCTGTGGGGCGTTCAAAAAAAAATTATGTTCTTCGACGCACCCATTGTTCATGATGTAATAACACACAGGCTTGTGTGCCAACATTTCTAATTCAGCAGTTTGATCCAAGTCTTCGACCTCTAAAACTTGACCAAATTCTTTTGGCATCACTGATACCACATTCACAATAATATCTAGAGAAGCTGCTGACTCACTGTCGAAATTATCAGTCATATTCTCATCATCTTCAACTTTCTTCTCTGGATGAACATTGAACAGCTTTCGCCTTATGGTCATCTTCTCAATTGTCCCAGCTTGATTATCAATATTGGTGCTTGACTCTCCTTGTACCTGAGCCTCCCTGATAGCCTTTCTCCTACGTTGTTCTCTTCGCCATTGTGATCTAGACATGGGATTTTTACCCTTGTAATTTTGAGAAATGTATGCTGACTTGTTGGTGGTATGGTTCTCTTTTCTATGCTCAAATGAAGAACCTCTTGCCACATCAAATTTTTCCCACTTCTTATTCTGTCCTCTTCCTTCGATAGGCTTGATCCAACTACCTGTTGGCACATTTGCAGCTGGTTTGAATGTACCTGGCCTAACTCCTGGTACTTGGTTTTTCAACCCTGTCGAAAGTCGTATATGGTCAAAACTTTTGGGACCTTTATTTACCTTCTGCCCCCAGCTTCCACCAGCTTTTTTGACACCTTCTAACTTGTGGGCAGCTTTCTCATCAAAAATGGCGCTGCATCTAGGGCATAGCATTACTCCAGAACCTTTCTTCTGGCAACGGTGCAGAAAATCCACAATTGTCTCCTCTTGCTTAGGATAAGCTATTTTGTTGCGCTCTTCTTGTTCATCTGCCTTACTAACTGCTTTTTGATCTGTAATTTCGACCATATTGACATCAATTTTATCCTTTAAGCGCATCTTGGAGAAATGAGCTTCAAGACTTTCAGTGGTCTTCGCCAGACAACCACCACTTGCTGCTGCTCTTGCAGCTTTTTGGGAAGCCTTCTGCCAAGCAGTCTTTTCAGCTTCGACCATTTCCTCAGCATTGACTCTTTCAACATCAGGAGATGTCTTAAAGAATTATTCAGCAGCCATACATATCCAGTTTTCTACCAAACAACCATCCATGTTTATCATCTCTCCTACCAATAGCATGTCATCTTCCAACTCTTTAACAACTTGGACTTTGGGGGCGTTCCTGCCCATAGCCTTGTTGGTACTGATATTGCCTGAGCTAGCATCAGATTCTTCAACCAATTCGACCATGTTAATGCCCTCAGTGGCATTTATCTTCAATTCGCTTACGACCATATCCAATATCTTGGCAGCATTATCCATCTCAACAAACTTGTCAGCAGCTTTTTTGGTCACCAACATTAAACTGGCCCCATCAGCATTCAAGCCATTCGCAGCCTTATTAAAACCTTCAGTTACCACAGGATTGGTGGCGAAGTCCTCAGTGACTTCCACCATGTTGACTGACTGATCAAATCCTTCTGTGGCTTCGACCATTTGAACCTCGTGAGGCTCTGTATAGTTAGCCTCTGCAACTTGCAATGGGTCAGAGTCAATTTTCATCTGAGCTTTGCCTTTGTCACCAAACTTCAGCCTCCCTTCTTGAATAGCATTTTGCACCAAATCCCTGAAAAGAAAACATTGAGAAGTTTTATGACCCAAAAAATTATGGTACTTACAAAAACCTCTTTTCTTTCTTTGTTCTAAAGGTGGCATCTTAGCACCAGCAGGCACTATCATTTGCCCATCTTTAACTAACAAATAAAAAATTTCGTCACATTTAGTGACGTCGAAAGTGTATGTTTTCTTAGGAAATTTTCGTTAGATTCAACAGGATTTTTTCCATTTGAAGGAGCTAATAATTTGCAGGCATAAGGTGGACCTTGCTTTAACTCAGCAACGTCAACCTCATTTTCGTCGAAATAAGATGTTTCATCATACAAATTCTCCAATCTTCATTACATTCGACAAAGGCTACTTTTTTACCCCTGCTGAATTTAGCCTTTTCCTCTTTTAGCCTTTCTAGTTGTCGGACTCTATCAGCTAACTGGGCCATATCTCTAAGATATTGGGTATCTAATTTCTTCCTAATGGAATAATCAAGACCCCTAGCAACCATTTCAACCAACTCATGTTCTGGTACTTATGTAAAGCACCTGGCTTTAAGAAGTCGAAACCTATTCAGGTAATCATCAATTGGCTCAGTAACTTTGCGTTTGATGCTAGCCAATTCTTTCAAACTAATCTTAGTTTGCCCCATGTAGAATTGTTCATGAAACAAACGCTCTAACTGGGTCCAATTGTATATGGAATTTGGAGGCAAAGTAGTGAACCATGTGAAGGCATTATTGGTAAGGGAACTTGGGAAGTATTTGATCCTAAGGCTTTCGTCAGCTGCAATTTCGCCTACTTCAATCTAATACCTAGCCACATGTTTGACAGTAGATTCAGTAGTATCTCCTGAAAACTTGCTGAACTTTGGAACCTTCGTCCTAGGGGGTAATTCTGCTTGGAGAATATAATCCACTATAGGCGAAGTATAATTTGGCCTTGTGAAGCCAAGATTCACACCATTTCTGGTCATTATCCTTTCAACCATGGCTGCGAGATTATTTTCTTCTGCTTGATTTTGATGTCAAACCTGTCTAAGGAACTGATCAACATTTAGGTTCCTGTTCACCATCACTACTGGCTCTTCCTCTATCTGGATTGGCATCTGGTTTCTTGGTGGTCCGACTCTAAAATGATCAATCATCTCTTGATCTTTCAAGTTCACCTCAGGTACATGACGTGGATGACGTCTTGGGATATCTTCGACAACAGTTGCTCTTCGATCCACCGCTAGTACTCCCATGAAATCAGCCATGCGTGCCAATTGTGTAGCCAATTGTTGGTTAGTTTGAGTCGTATTCTGAATCAAGGGTTGAAAAACTTCTCCCATTGTCTGAGACAACGTATGCACCATTTGCATGTTACTTTCATCCATCTGTCGTCTCAAATAATTTATGGATGTATTTGTAAGACTAGGCGCTTGCACGGAGTAACCAACACCTATACTCTGATTGTTTCGACCCCCTGATCCTGATCCTTGTAATGGTGAAGACACTACATTCTCTTAAAATACAGGTGGAGCATTCTGCAGATTTTACATCATTGATGTAGGCATACCATAGGGTTGACTCCTTGACCCTGGATGTGGAAAACCTGGAGGAGGGAAATGCCGGGACATTGAATTTCCTCCTGGGGGTGTTGGTGAATTAGGACTTTGTGGTCCTATGTATTCTATCACAGGTTGAGTATATGATTTTGTGCATGTTGATCCTGGTTCAGACACTACTAATGAAGGTGACGTCTGTCCTCCTGTCGAAGACACTGGTGATGGTGTGCTTTGAGACCCCATACTGCTACTTGACTGAGTGTTTGAAATACTCCCTTGAGGATCAACTTGTTGGTTAGCATTAGTTGCCATTCTCTTAGTGTATCTTCTCTTTGGTATTCCTTCGTTTGTTGTGGCTAACTTCCCACTTCTCAATAACATACAACGAAAGTATTTCTTCACCAAGAAAGATATGGTTAACAAAAAGTATAAAACTTAGCACTAGGTCCCACTGGGCGTGCCAATTTGTTTACTGCGAATTTTGGTAAACAACCTCTGGTCTATCAATTTTAAATAAAACTGACTAACTTGCAGGATCGACCACACAAATCCTAGGACATGTGCTTAATTTTAAGAGAGAGTGAATATAACTTGAAATAAAGGAAATGTAAACTGAACTCCACGTTCGACAACGCTAAAAAAACAAAACCTAAGTGAACTCCACGTTCGACTACTTGCAGTAAAGTAAAAGCTTGGAAGTTAAAAGGCTGTAAATAAAGAATGTAGAATTTAAAGGCGTCGAAAGTAATAGACAAGAAGTAAAAAGCTTTGAAAATAAGGCTTGAAGATAAAGACTTGAATTGATAAAAATGCAGGAAGATAAATTACTGTTGAAGATAAATGACAAAAATGTAAAAGTGCTTGAACTCCACGTTCTTGAATGTAAAAGATGCAGAAAAATAAATGACTGCCGAAAGTAAATGACGAGGAAATAAATGACTTTAAAAGTAAATGCAATGATGTAAAAGCTTTTGAAGATAAAATACAATGAACTCCACGTTCTTGAAAATAAAGACTGGAATTGATAAAAGTGCAGTCGAAAGTAAATGCGGAAAGATAAATGACTTTAAAAATAAATGACTTGAAGATAAAAGACTTTGAAAGTAAATGCTTGAAGATTAAATGCTTGAATGTAAAGATGCAAGAAGATAAATTTCGAAAGCTTTTAAATGAAAGTAAAAACAAGGTTTAAAATAAACTTGACTAAAAATAAAGATTCAAGGAAAAGTTAAGACATGAAAGGTAAAGTTCAGGAAAATGTAAAGTGCTGAAACATAAACATGATGAAGATAAATTGCATTGATGAAAGAAAGTGGTGTTACATTGCGTACATTCTCACGAACTCGTTTCTCTACACGCGGGTACTTTGAGTTTCTTTGAGTAACTTGTACAAAAAAACGAACACACCCATTCTATAGAAATAACTCCTATTTATAGTGCTAAGAAATAACTACTAAGTGGTGGTTATGCTTCCAAACATGTCCTCTTGGCGCCTTTCTCCATTTCAACTGCTCCCACGTTCAGCAACTGATCCTTTTGAAATTCAAACATTTGAAATTTTCCCTCCAGCCTCAATGTGATAACTGCAACGCGCGTTTCAGAATTCTTACGGTCGAAGCATCTCCCAACACTTAGCCATTTTTTGAGGTTTCCAAAACCCCTATTCGACTCAGGCTTCACCAAAACTGGGTCGAAGCCTTCTTTACGTTAAAAATAATTTTTTAACTTAAAATAGCTTTGATTCTTTCTAGCATCGAAAATGAGGGTTAACAGAGTCACTAGGGCTTGAAACTCACACCCTAAAAAACCTTGGACCTACAACCAATCTTTCATGTGTTGGCCGTTATTGGTTACTCCAACTTTGGCTAAATGCCATGTTTAAATCTTCTCTGCATATGGATGTACCAAACAATCGAGTCGAAGAGATCAAAAACTGATGAATTGAAGGCACTAGACTTGATTTAATGACCCATGCTGATATAGGACGCTCGACGTAGGACACTTTTACTGAATACTTCATGATGTTTGCAAAGCGTCATACCTTCACTCCCTCTATGGATCCTTTTGGAAATCGAAACTATGGGCCAGAGTGGTTCAAACGAGAGTTTCCTGCTCTTGCTCCTGGACGCGAAGTTGAAGCTCTCAAGATATGGAAAGCCTTCCTTGCCCCAAAACTATTATAATCAAGACTTGGGAATACTAAAGACGCAATGGCGTTGGTTGGCTATAAACCAAACTTAGTATCTCAACAGTTTAGGCTTAGACAATTTTTTCCCAAATCATACTTTAATCGAAAAAGTGAACTTTGCTTGAGCACCATCAAAATGACTGAGGCGCCGTACAATAAATTTTTGATTTGACAAGCTAATGTGTGCATTGACCTCACACCTTTTTAATTCCAAACGTAGAAGATCCTCATCCTTGCCCCCGAGGCAATATGTCAGATTGAGGTGGACACCTCCAAGATTCACCATGATTTCCCTCAGATTGGCTAGATCCAAAAAGGGGGTGGGTGTGCCAATTACGCGTGAACATGTGTATATCTTTGACATGGGGTATTTGGAATCTATATTCAGAAGTGAAAAGTATCTCCAATAGCACCCATAGGGGAATTGATTGTTGTAGTAGGATGTGCAGAGCATTTCCGACAACTCCCTTGGATTCTGAAGATGCACGAGGTGTTGTGGGAAATTGATTACTTTAGTCGGGGGCTCAAAGCATATCTGACATCACCTCTATATTCTAAAGATGCGCAAGGTGCTATGGGGTATTGATTGCTGTAGTCGGGCGCTCAAAGCATATCAGATAACATCCTTGAGCCTTCATGTGTACAAGGTGTCAAGGGTTTTGAAATTTGTATTGATACTGGTAAAGCGTCTCTGATAGCACCCTAGGTCCTTAGACGGGAATCATTTGCATTAGTTGTTCTCTAGTTTGCTTTAATATGCATTTTCATTTTAGTGCCCTAAAAAGGGAACAAGATAGAAAGCAGAACAACAATAGTATGATATTATATATATATATATATATATATATATATATATATATATATATATCATTTCATTATTATATAGTTAATTTACAAATACATTAATTAAATCTTTTGGCTGAACACAAGTGTGTACCAGACGTTTTCCCTCGAATGTGGTATCTGGGTGGCTTGATGCTCGATAGATCTAGAGGGTCGGGTGCTTGACTCAGGATGGTATCTGGCCCTGTTATACGTCTTCAGGTCTTCTTTCTGGGGTAGAGATAGACCGGCTTGCTTGGGCTCATATCTCTTTAAAATCTTCAGGATGTTTCATCCAGGTGGAAGATTTGGGGATGATTCATTTCGTGATGCCTAGACCTTTCTCGAAGAGATTCTGGACTCTGTCTAATGGGTGTGTCGGATAGTATCTAGATGTGGGTACCAAAGGGTCTTCCACTCTCCGGGATCTGGGATGCTAGTTGTTGGATAACCCTAGTGGCTCCCTGCTTTGTTATCCAGTCGGTGGAAGCCCTGGGTGCATTCAGTGAAAATCATATGATATCCACAAGATGCACCTCAATACTTATTCAGCGCTTGACATAACTACGATCTTGTGCCACCCCACCGCCATTAACTACAAACTTGTTCCACCTGCTTGCCCTCGTCACGGCCTTGGTGGGAAATGATGGAATCTTTGTTTGGCCTGTGGTCGACGGGGTTGACGCCCGGTATTCTTAAGGGTGGATCTCGGCGGTCGGTGTGATTTTAAAGTTGAGTTGGAGCCCATGACACCCTTTGTCTTTGAAATTGTAGAGAAAGTTGAGAATCTTGCCAGTGGAGAGTTGTCAGAGTTGATGATTGGCCGAATCATTGGCATTATATGATCGACCGGATCTTTGATGGTGATTTCCTTTGCTTATCTTTTAACACTATTGTTTTCGAGACCTGAGGAAGCATAGACAAAGGAATTGAACGGATCGTACAAATATGCTGAGGCTTGGAGTCGGTGCAACCTTTTTGTTCGGCATCAGATTGAAGTTAGGTGGATCCAAACGACATAGATTTTAAATTTCGGCTTCTTGAGACTTCCACTTCTTCCCCATAAACTTCTTTGGAGCTTAGATTTGAGGAGCGAACGTGGAAATTGTAGGAATCAAAAGTCTATTCCCACAGATGGCGCCATTGTTCGGTTGCGAAACTAGATATGGTGATCATTACAGAAACTGCAGAGGAACTGAGCTTCCAATGCACTACGTCGATGTGACACCGTGGATCGAATGTTGCGATCATGATGCTTCTTTAACCAAATGTATCAGTCTTGATGCGATGTCGTTAATAAGGGGTTATAATCTCCAATACGGCGAACCAAGGAAGGGGGTAGCAGCGTGGTTAGCACTATAATGCCAAAGTCAGTTTATAGTTCAAGATGGTGGTAGTGAAAGTTGAATTAGATACTGGGAACCCTTTACGAAGGTATTTATATCTTGGACTTGACAGAATAGTCTGAATAATGAGCCTCGTGCTATTGGATCTTTGACCGACGCGGAACAGTAGTTCCAAATTTTTGACTGGTAAAAAACAAATAGTTATCAAAGAATTTCTGATCGCAAAAAAACATTAACTATTAGACAGACTATTGAAGTTTACAAAAATGTATGGTATGGGGTGACATCAGATTTTACATAAACAATTTGATTCATAATGATATGACACTAGCATTTATGAAAGAAACACAGTACACTGTAACATACAATCTATTTAAGTGAAATATGACACACCTTAAAGTATAATGGGTTTAATTGGACTTGTTCAATTTGCACCACACACAAGTTGTTCTAAAAACATAATAGTGTGCTGAAGTAAATAAGCTTAACCAAATTCATTTTAGAAATTCTAGTTTTCTGAAACCTAAAACTGCAAGCGCGCGCACACACACTTGTTCTCTCTCTCTCTCTCTCTCTCTCTCTCTCTCTCTCTCTCTCCTCTCTCTCTCTCTCTCTATATATATATATATATATATATATATATATATCTTCATTAAACTTAACTAACATTGTGAGTGAATATTTTTTGTCTGTGTGGAATAAGTAGAGGTGTTGTTATTCGTGAAGTGTTCGTGATCACTCTTCCAATTTGACTTCAAAGGTTCATCACTACAAGAGATAGTCATTTGATCACTGATAATGACGATTCATAAGGATTCAACAAAGGGAAAAAAATTATCTGATACCTTTTGTTCATAATTTCCTTTCAAGGTGAACTATATAGCTTTGGCAAACCTCTAACCATGTCTTCTAGGTACAAAGTTTCTAAACCGTTGATGTTTAATTGACCATATCTACAATACCATAATTTTTTAGTTTCTTCTTAACAATACTACAAATACTACATTTCCTGACAAAAGTTTACCTTTCTAATCCAACCAACCGAGATAAAATCACTTAAAAACGCGCTTTACTTTTAATTAATATATTCCCTCGATTGTAATTTAAATCCAAGGTAAAAAATCTCAATTTATTCCCTCAGTTAAGAAATCTAATAGAAGGGAAAAGTGAGTGTGTGCTTGAAAAGAAAAAAAAAATACTATTTTTGGGGATTGAACCCATGACTAGTCCTAGATTTTCCCTCGACAAGTAAACAAGTGAGGGGAAATGTTACACATTTTCTTTAACACACTTCTTTACCTTGGATACAAAATTAAGGTGAAATTTCTTTACGAACCGAGGTAATATCACTTATTCCTAGTAGTGTAAGTAATATTCATAGAGTTTAAGATGACAACTGGTGCAAAGATCACAAACATTCTATTAGAGGACATTTGAGGATCTTTGTGAAAGATAATGAGAAGTTATTTTTGTTGAACCTAACTAATGCTCGACAAATTTTTTCCTTAAATTAGGATGGCAACACATTTTATTAGTCACCACTTGCACTATAGATCCAATATGTAGTTTCAAACTTACCTTCCCCGTGACAACCATAGTTGAGTCATCAACTAGATTGGAAGATTTATGGAATTGACTATTAATGTAAAATAATGAACCTTTGTTTTTCATCATGTGGTTGCTAACTCTAGAGTCAAGGAACCCGACTTCAATTTGCACACCAGAACTATTAGAGTTCATACTTGTTTAAGCCATTAACAATATTTTTTCATCAACATTGAATTCACCATAGTTGACTTTTTTTTCCCTTGTAGGAAAATTGTTCTGATAATGTCTCAACTTATGACACTCAACTTATGACACTTGTAACACTCCACAAATTCCTAGCTTTGTCTCTCCTACCACGACCATGCGAGGAACGCTATCTACCTTAAACATAGTCACTAACAACATTGGTCACCTTGGGTGCTTGGTCTTCCTCGCAGTGACATTTCATTTGTTATTCATGCACCACTATACTACTCTGCAGTTCATCAATTGATAGAATGGTCACTTCATTGGATTCCTCAATCGTGAAAAGAACATAATCCAATCCTGAAGTCATCAAGGGAAAAATCTTCTCCCAATTAAGATTTAATCCATTTTTTCACCTTGATTATTCATCTGATTCATAATTGCAAGAGTCGGGAAAAGTACTCATCTATTGATTCATTATCTTCAATGACAAAAACTTCAAACTCACAATGCAAATACTGAAACTGAGCTTGATTGACCTTCGTGAAGCCTTGATACTTCTTGTTCATTGAGTTCTAAATATCCTTTACGATATCACTCACGAGAATCATCTATATAGAGCCTTCTTCATCGATGCTCCAATATTCTTGATACTGAAGCACATTTTCCATAAGCATCAACCAGTGATCATAGAAACCATCAAATTGAGAGACGAAAAGTGGAAGGAAATTACTTTCAACCATGAGAATAGTAGTAAGAATAAAAAAAATGTTCAAGGAAGAAAAATAAATGTAAGTTAGTTGCAACTATAAAAAAACAACCTTTTTTTTCTCAATTATTTATTTATTTATTTCAACAAGACTTGGTGTAATTTGTTGGTGTAAATATATCAACTAGCTTTCTCATTAACTTGGTCGCCCTTATATATGCCCAAATACTTTACACAAAGAGGCCAAGATTTTATCCTGGCACTCCCACTCTTTGACCTGGCACTCCCACACACCCTATGCATTTACTGTATTAACCCTAAACAATATTAAAATTCATTTCACAAAATCATTGGGGGATTGCGAATTTTTAAAAACCTCCCGTGATTACCAGATTTTCAAAGAGACTATCACATTTATGACCAGTAAATATCGAATTTTATCGAGATTTTCTGTTTGTACCCGAATTTTAGTTAAAAATCATATATTTTGACCGCATTTTTTGAAATATCCGATAAAAATACATGTTTTGCGTGCATTTTGATCGCATTTTTTGAAAAAACTGGTAAAAATGCATACATTTTCTCGGATTTTTTGAAAAATCTGATAAAAATGTATACATTATAAAAATGCATACTGTCGCCAAACTCAACCCTTGAATTTAAACAATTGAATTTTTAAACGATCCACTAAAAATTTGGTATATGAAAGATGATTTTGAAATAATTTGTACTCTTGTAACTATCGAGTTTTTCAACAATTAAGAAAAAATTCGTTAAATTTAGGTTTTTTTTTTAAAAATCCAGTTTGTTTCACCATATACCGCATTTTTGAAATAATTGATATATCAGATTTTTTTTATTTGTACCAAATATTTTATTTGTTTTAACAGATTTTTCGTCTAGATTTTTTAATAAACTTTTGACATGTGTAAAATAAATATTATAGAAATATGTGAAGGTGTCAAGTCAAAGTATAAAAGTGGCATAATAAAACTTAAAGAGACTTTATAATAAAAATGTTAAATATGTTTGTGGTCCTCATAAATATCTCAAATTTCATTTTTAGTTTTTTAAAATATTTCTTTTAAAGAATGACCCTCATAAAATTTCTCCCCACACTTTTGGTCCCTAATACTAAAACTGTCGCTAAAATTGTCGCTAAGTTAAAAATCGTTGCTAAAACCGTCATTAATTCTGTCGTTAAACTGTAAAAATCGTCGCTAAGTTGCAGGAGGGACAAAAATGTTTATTAAAAATTTTAGGAGGACCTTTGAAAAAATTATTTTGAGGGACCAAAACGAAATTAAAAAATTTACGAGGACTATAAACATATTTAACCCTAATAAAAATAAGTAATTGATTTCATTTTACAATCTAGAAGCTTTATCCACCCGAAAACGATTCACAAATTGTCATAATGAGAAAACTCCAATCAAGTTTATCAACTAGGATAAAAAACTAGTGTAAAAGATTTTGGGTTTAGTATCCCTAAAACTCAATTTTAATATAATTTTTTGCTTATACAAAAAAGTTTAGCGTAAAAAACTAGTTCAATTGAAAAATGATTTTTGGAAAACGCAACTCAAGTTTTTCAATTAACCATATTTTCTTAAAATTTTATTTACTATTGAATTAGACTTTCGGAGATCGTAGCTCAAATTTTCCAGTTTATAAATTTGGTTTTTTGAGAACTTTGCTCAAGTTTTACAATTCACAGTTTTTTAGCTAATTTTTTTGGTTTCAATGGGGAAATGCTTGCTGATTTGATTTTTGGAGATCTTAGCTTAAAATTTTCAATTCATAAATTTGACATATGAAAAAACTTAGCTTGAGTTTTACGATTTGCAACTTTTGTTTTTAAAAATCCAAGTTCAAATTTTCAAAAAATTGTACAATTCCAAAAAAACATTTATTTATTGGAAATATTCTAGAGACGAATTAACGTGGAATATGCAAGTGTTGATAATGGAAGTCATAAACAAAATAATAAATAAAAAAACCAATATCAAAAGAGATAAAATTGATGTTTTTTTTTCAAACATGACAAATCTAAGTATGAGTTTCTGTTGGGTTTGTAGTTTCTTTTCATGGGCTTATCCACTTTGTTTTGTAAGAGTTTTTTTTTTAATTGCTAAAGGCATCCTAAAAAATGCTACCACACTCTCGTGCAAAAATAAAAATATGTTTAAAATTTGAAGATACATCTTTAGATGTATCCCAAACAACATTCCATTCATTTTTGAGTCATGTCCTAAATATTTGATTGAATTAAATTCAAAAATACATATCTGTAAACTTTTTAGAGATGTATTTCCAGAACATACTAAACCAAAAACAAACACATAATTGAAAAGATGCAAAATGGAAATAAATTAACATTAATAACATAATAAACAAAATATTACGTAGGTAATCGTTAACATAAATTAAACATTAGATTTCAAAATCAAGATGTACGTTTCAACATCTTCATAATATCTTTGATCGATCTCGCAATCGTCGCATCAAGCTCGATCAGACATTTTGTTTTGTAGCGGAAAAAAGTATTTTACATGTTCATAACCATCAATTCCATTTCAAGGCTTTAAAGGTTACTGATCAACCTTTCAAAGTCTAGAGTATTAAGGTCTTTAGCATCTTTAATAGCTCTAACCTTGAAGTTGTATCTTGCAGGAAAATTCCTCAAGATCTATTACCAAGCCAACATCATTGATCTTCTAGTCAACGTCATCTTCAAGGTTGTCCCATAGCTTATCACAACCAATGATGTGAGTCGACATCTTGCTTTAAGCAGATTAAGATTAAACCAAGATTCCTGCAACAAGCACATCTGCCCCACGAGTCAGTCTTAAGGATTAAAGAATCCTATTATACTCACAAACCAAATGACTTAAACTATAAATGGTTTCTTGATTTCTTCAGCATGTATACTTGTCCCATGAGTCAGTCTTAAAGATTAAAAATCATTTCATACTCACAAAACAAGTGAATTAAAGTAGAAACAAGTTTCTTAATCCACAGAAATTTAAAAGAACTCCTTCAATGGATATTCAAGAGTTCCTTCAAGTTCATATGCTTAATTTCAAGCATTCAACATGAACTTGTTCAGCTCATCTTTTTAAAGTTTCCATTCTATCTAATGAAGCAAACTTCATCCAAGCTGGAGCTATTGCCTAAGTAGTTTTTCTCACTGGATCTTTTCTGTTCCACTATTAAGTGACAAAGCACAGTCGAGCTCTGCTACCAACTGAAGGTGAAAAAAATACACAAGAAAGTGGGGGGGGGGGGGTTGAATTGTGTATGTCCTAATATAAAACTCTTTTCTTCTACTGCTTCAAAACCATCTGATATTGACCAATGTTTAGAGTCTGATGTCAGGGTGAGAAATAGTAGTGAAAAGTTTGCTTCTTTGTCTTAACTCTACTTCAGGACATGAGGTGTCAAGCTCATATTCTGATGCAAGTAAGAGACTGTATAAGATTAAAGTCTGATTTCAGAGTATGTTGCACAGCGGAATATAAATGCAAAAGTAAATAAAGAGACACACAATATATCATGGTTCCTCTAAACTAAGAGTAGTACACTCCCATTGCAACACAAGAGCTTTTAACTATAATCAGACTGATTACAATTGCTTAATCCAACATCTCAAGACTTCTTGCTCAATCCCAGGGAAAGAGACTTCTGCTCAAGCCCACAAGCATGAGACTTCCTGATCAAGCCCTCAAGCACGAGACTTCCTTGCCTAAACTACCCGTTCAGGACTACCTGCTCAATCACCCTAATCAAGACTTCCTGCTCTGCATGCAAACATGAGACTTCAATGCCTAAACATCCAGTTCAGGATTTTTTGCTCTGCCCGCAAGCATGAGAATTCAATGCTGAATCACATAGAATGAGACTTACTCTAAGTACAGAGGCTAGAGTCTTCAGATTCACTCAATAGAAGAATCTGGTATTAACCTCCTGTTCATATACGTGCTTCTTGGATAAGAAGATACACAAAGGTTTACACTCTTGAGCATATTTGAATTATTTTCTCCTGAGTGTAGAAGAATGAAGTTTTCATTCCTCTTCTCTCATTGCACAAATTTCCATCTTGTTGTGCCTTCTTGTTCTTGATCATATTCACATATTCTTTCTTCCAAATATATGTGAATATGTTTCACTCTGCTTTACACACTTTAACCCATCTGGTTATGTAATCTTTTGAAGTGTATTTCTCTAATCTATGTTTTCTATAAAACATAGATTATTTCAACTCATTTCGTTGAACTGGTATCACATCCATGTGAACACAATCACGAAATCTTCAACTCACATTCATTCTTTTGAGAGGTAGAAAGATCTGCTTAGAGATATGTTCCAAGAGCTTGTGAATGTTTTTAATCTTCATCCTTAAATAGATACTAAGAATAGATTTTTTGAAGATTGAGACTACCATGGTACAAATAGTCGTTAAAGGTCTTTAGCTGATGATCAATAGGGTGAGCTAAAACCCAGCTAGCATAAAGATGTTAAGAGTAGCAGAGCAGAGTTCTTAACAGTTGGAGAGAGAAGATCCTAACAAAATTTATTTATACTAATTAGACATAAAGTAGTTTATCTTTGTCACCTGATCTTTTATGGATAACTTCTGACTGGAGTCTTCTTGTTGGCTTTTGTTGAAGCTTGCTCAGAGTCATTTTTATCCTTATACTTAGCTTTCGGAATCAAAGGCTTTTTATAAAATTAGTTAAAGCATGATCAGAAGCTAAAGTATGTCTTCAAAAATAAGATGTAATGAAACTTCAGAGTCTTGAGTTCACAGATTCTGAGTCTTGCCTTCATTAGAGTCTTGATCAGAAATAGTCTGGATGATCACTTGAAGAGGTGACGACTTGATGTAGACAAATTCCTTTTAAGCAGAATCTTAAGAATTGATTAGGAATCTTATTCAGAAGATGCATAGTCGTTCCCTATAATAGAGTCTACTTACTTCAAATGATTCTAGTCTTTAGAGTTAAGCTGATCTCTAGTATTCCTTGTAAGCTTAGGTTCAGTATCTGAAAGATTTGGGTTGACTCTTCATAGTCTGAAAGCTTGGTTCTAATTCCCATATTC
The DNA here is from genome assembly GCA_022829125.1 of Lathyrus tuberosus. Lineage (NCBI taxonomy): Eukaryota > Viridiplantae > Streptophyta > Magnoliopsida > Fabales > Fabaceae > Lathyrus > Lathyrus tuberosus. Next base: position 11,193,598 of record JALAZF010000115.1, read on the forward strand.
AGAACAACTTTGCTTCTCTTTAATGGTTCTTCTGAGTGATTAACTTGATTAATATCAAGTTTAATGTGTTTTGATCTTGCATACTCGAATAACCATTAGTAAACCCTATTATTATTTCAATACTTTGTTATCATCAAAACCTTTTTAGGGAATGAACAAATCTTGTTCTAATAGTGTACAAAGATAAGAAGTTTAAAATTAATGGGTGTTAGAGTAGTCACGTATTTGGTAATGAAGTCTAGACATGTGTGATATTCTTCTTCTGAAAGTTCAATAATAACATGAATTGTTTCAACTTTATTGAGAAAAAGGAGTTTGAAAGTAATTGGTTAAATCCAAATTGTCTAGCCACCACGTTGGGTTGGTAACTAACAAATCCCAGGCCACCTCTTCCCAATGAAATTTTGGTCGACAAAACAATAGAATTAAGAAAAGTTCTCCAGATGTTGAGAGCCTCAAAATGTTGTTCCGGAGAAAGAGCTGGAAACTCTCTCTTAAACCAATATGGATTTTGACTTCGACTATTGAAAAGGGCCATAGAAAAATCAAAGTTAGCATGGTCTGCATACATGAAGAAGTATTTGTTAAAAGTTGTGTCAGCCAAAAGGTCGTTATCTTCTTGAGTAACTAGAACAGGCCTGGTGGCCTTAACTCGTTTTGCTTCAATCTATTTTGTTAAGCCATAAGGGATGGTCAATTTCAAAGAAGGTTCAAAAATGGCATAAAGAAACAATTTAAGAAGCCACATAGGGCCAGAGACCAAAAACATTTGGTCTTGGTTTGAAATAGTTATGGATTTTAGGTTAGATGGAGAAAGCCTAAGAGCTTGATACACGGAGCCTAAAATCAGTTTGCTTAGATAGATGCCCCACCCCTAAGGGATTTGAGTTTCCAAAGGAATGAACTTCTTAGGTACCTGAAAAGATCTATAATAGAAGACAAATGGGATAGCCAAAAATTGAGGAAAGCAATATGCTCGTGGTCAGATACTTCCTCATGATGGTTCTCATAGTGATCTTCGATGAAGTCACTATAGCTTGTGCGGATAAAAGAGAAGTTTAGTTTGGTTTTGTTTATGATAGTTGGGTTAAAGGTTTCCACAATGGGACGAAGAACAGTAATGACAACGACGTCAAAAAGAGTAGGAGTCACCATTCTATAATGGAGGTGAAAGGTGTTAGTCGAGCCAGACCAAAAGAAAAGGGCTAAAATAAGCATGCTAGCATTGCATTTAGGGACAATTCTAGATATTTGAATCTGATCATAGATTCCTTGATCCTTCCATAATTGTTTCTTTTTCTTCTCTACTTTATCTAACCAATGGATGTAAGCCTCACTTTTAGTAGAATGAGAGAAACGAAAAACACGTTAGGGGTGAACTCATGAACCCTAACACACAGGCTTTGTTTTCCATTTCTAGGGGTTTGCAGTGATGGTAGCAATGGAAAAACTTATTTAGTTGGTCAGGAATTTCAGAAGGTCTAGGAAAGAGACCTTAGAATATGCAGACATTATGAGAAATAGAGAAAGGGATCAATATTTAAGAACCCTATATCATGGCTTTTTCCTCTTCCGTTGGTGGTTTAGGAATGTAGGTATGATTACCAAGAAAAGTAATAGTAGTGACTCCAGGGAAAACGAGATTGGTAGTTATTGAGTTGAAGTAGAAGAAGAAGCTATGATTTCTAAAGGTTGACAAAGGGACGAGAATGGAAGTTTGTAGCAATTTAAGGTTTTAGGGTTCTGAATGAGAAGAAGTTGTGAAAAAGGGAAAATGAGATAACAAGGGTGTTTATATAGTGGAGGAAAACGTTTCAGTGTCTCTCTTGAATTTGGATAAATGGAGCTTGATTTTTCCAATTTAAAAATCAATTAAATGATTTCTTTATTGTGATTTAATCTTATGGCCCACAATGTCCTAGAAAATTGGAGTAATGATGACTGAGCACACACACGTTCAATGACGTGGCAGTTTGGTAAAGTGGTTATGATGACTATGAAGTTGTTTACCCCTATTTTTGGAAAATAATCGCTGGTCTTTTAGAAAAGTTACATGCAGGATCGACTAGTGAATCCTAGGACATATGTGCATAAATTCTTAAAAGGGTGTTTGACTGTTTGTTGTAAATGTAGCATAGATTCTAACTTAGCAAGAAAATAAAGACAAACTTGTAAAGAAAAGCAAGGGATTTCGACGAGGTCAAGATCCTTGTAAAATGCAAGATAAAAGACAATTAAATTGCTGAAAGAAATGTGTAAAGAAAGAATTTTTTTTTTGCTTAAATATGTAAAGAATGGTGTGCTGGATCATACATGTTTTCTCATTGACTCGTTTCTCACTCTTGACTGAGTACTTTGAGGTTTTGGAGTTTTTTGTAATGATATTTCCACCCTGAATCCTAACATTAGAATCCTTATATATACTAATACATAAATAACTGCCTACAATAACTCTATTTCTAACAATAGACACATATCCAGTTCCATGGTTTTCACCCTTCTGGCTATCTTTCACGTGTCTTCGATGCAAGGATAAGACCAAAAGACAGTTACACAATTTGATCTCATCGTTTCGCTTCAACTGCCACTGTCGACCAGCAGTCCTTCGTTGAATTCCCGAGAATGATATCCTTCATAATCTAAGAAAACATGTTAAGTTCCTATCTCCAAGTTCTACATAGTTGCTTTCGACCAATTGAGAGATAAGGGCATTTTTGAAACTTCTCAACATTATGTCAAGTAATACGCTGACGTCATCATCATCCTGGCAACTTTAGCAAAACGTCTTTTTAAGACGTGCAACCACCAACTCTCCATCATGAATCCACTTTCCTAGGAGAACATGGGCAATCAAGATCTACACCATTCATTACGCCTCTTAGCGAAGAACACATGTCCCAAAATAAACGCCATCTGTCAAAAAGGAAGAAAGGAAGAATTTTTCCTTATTGCTATAAATAACAACTCTTTGTCATTTTGATTTCTTCTTCTCTCCACCTCTTAATTTCTCAAAGCAAAATTGTTCTCAACTACATCTTCTCCAAACCCCTACATCAAAGAATCCACAACCTCTCGCTTCTAAAGTTAAGGTTTCCATTGCTGCTAGGAACTAAGTTAACATTATAGAGATACCATTGGAGGAAGAGAAAGCTAGAATATGGAAATCACAAGTACTCACCCATTTCTTGTTTCTAATAAATATCATGCATTTTTGGGCCACTCCCTGACCCTAATGCCAAGGCTAAAAGATTGAAATCACAAGTACTCTTCTTATCATCGTACCAAACTGATAGTTTTCTCTAAACAACCTATTGACCTAAATTATAAGAGCGCTTATCTTCGTGTTTTTTACTTTGCTCCCTCTACTAAAAACAAAGAGGACTACATTTCTTTGTTAGACAAAGTAGAGTCCAGGAAATAAATAATCTAGAAAGAGAGAGGACTTTATGATTTCATCCAGCCGTCGAGGGTTGGCCCTCCATTTTTCCCAAACATGATTGTCGCAGCGTTGTACTTTTGAGAAGGTTCAATGAACGCCTTCCAATTTCCTTGTGGAATGATAACACCCACTTTATTTGACGTGGCGACCATTATTGACCTTCTCCTAACTGGCGAAGTGTTCGACCCAACTATACGGGATGAAGACACCATTAACTTCAATAAAAAATGTGCTAGCTTCACTAAGTTCATTATTGATCACCATGACACCCAAACTGAGGAATTGTCAAACAAAGAGTACATGACCTTCTTGACAATGTGGCTGTCACATTTTGTCTTTTGCTGCAAATCTCTCAAGGTGGATAAAAGGTTCCTTACTTTAACCAACAAATTACACGATGGTCGAAACATTGATTTAGGCCAATTAATATTAGGTTCTATCTATGAGTCACTAGGGCTTGAAACTCACACCCTAAAAAACCTTGGACCTACAACCAATCTTTCATGTGTTGGCCGTTATTGGTTACTCCAACTTTGGCTAAATGCCATGTTTGAATCTTCTCTGCATATGGATGTACCAAACAATCAAGTCGAAGAGATCAAAAATCGACGAATTGAAGGCACTATACTTGATTTAATGACCCATACTGATATAGGATGCTCGACGTAGGACACTTTTACTGAATACTTCATGATGTTTGCAAAGCGTCATACCTTCACTCCCTCTATGGATCCTTTTGGAAATCTAAACTATGGGCCAGAGTGGTTCAAACGAGAGTTTCCTGCTCTTGCTCGTGAACGCGAAGTTGAAGCTGTCAAAATATGGAAAACCTTCCTTACCCTAAAACTATTATAATCAAGACTTGGGAATACTAAAGACGCAATGGGGTTGGTTGGCTATCAACCAAACTTAGTATCTCAACAGTTTAGGCTTAGACAATTTTTTCCCAGATCATACTTTAATCGAAAAAGTGAACTTTGCTTGAGCACCATCAAAATGACTGAGGCGCGGTATAATAAATGTTTAATTTGACAAGCTAATGTGTGCATTGACCTCACACCTTTTTAATTCCAAACGTACTTTTACTGTACTCAAGAGTTCGACACGTGGTGGAAAACTTATCACACTGATCAATTTGTAGTTGTGTCGAACCTCATGAATTATCTAACGAAAGCTTTTTCCTCTGTGCAGACCAAGTTTGCAAAATGTAAGAGTTTACATATTAAATAAAACCAACCCTTTCAGCTTTACTTTGAAATTGTGCATAATCCAAGTAATCTTAGGCGAACTATCTCCGAGGTAGCTAAAACTTTGAAAGAAAAGTTTATTGAAAAATTGCAAAACTATGTTTTACTTCTTATATAACTGATAGATATACTTTTTCTTTACTATTTCACACACCTAAATTTTCACCTTTACCTTCTAGTGAGCACCATTTGGAATTTCGACTGCCTTTCCCAAGGTGGTTTGTTTGTGGGTTTCACCTAAAAGTTTTAGAAAACGAATGTAAAAATCCCGCTGAACGAGTAGTTGCGACTAAGTATGACATACATAACTATCAAGGTCACCTTCATGTTGATATTGAGAGTGTTCAAATTTTATCTACTGTACATGCAGGTGACGAAAGTAAAGAAACTTTGGGATTGACTTATCTCTTCTTTCTTTTGTGCTTATCTGATGTGATTATTGTTGAATTTCTTTGCAGCCTTTGCTTTGAGAAAAGCCACAAGGGATGCTGCTAGCTTAGCTGTTGCTGCATTCGGTCAAGCATTTTATGCCAGTTCTTTGGCTTCTGATCTATGTGCTTCTTAACTAAACCAATTATGAGCTTGTTGACCGCTTCGACCTGGCCGTTGGATTGAGCATAATAGGGTGTCGAATTTAATAGTTTAAACCCTATCTCTGAGGTAAATTAAACCATTTTTGACCTGTAAACATTGAGCCATGATCTATGGTAATAGTCTCAGGAATCCCAAATCTATATATAATGTGGTTCTCGATTAAAATGATCACTTCTTCTTGGTCAACCTTAGGTAAAAGGATAGCCTCTAACCATTTGGTAAAGTAGTGTATCCCGACCAAGATATATTTGTGCCCCTTCGATGATGAAGGTTTAGTTTCACCAATTAAATCTAAAGCCCGCCCTCTAAAACACCATGGCTTAATTATTGAGTGCAACTCACTTGTGGGCACATGCTTGATACCTGCGTGCCTTTGGAATTCTTGTCAACCCTTCACAATTTCTATGTAGACTTTCAACATGGTTGGCCAGTAAACACCAAGTCGAAACAAAAGCCATTTCATCTTTTGGCCTGCCTGGTGAGAACCACATGATCATGTATGGACTTCAGAGACTGCTAATTATGTTTCGCTTTCGCCAAGACATTTAACAAACCTCCCTCATGCATTTTCTTAAGTAGTTTGTTTCCCATCATCACATAGCTTAAGGCTCTATATTTTATCTTTCAATCCGTTGTCCCTGTGGGTTTTTCCACATTTTTCCAATTGCTATCTGACATATTGTCAATGGAAAAAACTTCAAATGTTTTGAAATTTTCAAAAGTTTCAGAATTCTCTAAGTTTGGTATTTCTCCAAAATTCCCTAAGTTTGGTATGTCTCCAAACTCCCCTCCCCCATAGGTTTTGACATTGACAATTTCATTGGGGAATACTCCGTCGAAATCAGTTTATCCTTTACTTCAATCAAATCTTCAAGTTTCTCTTTGGGGACTTTATAACCTGAGGCGATTTACGCTAAATCATTTGCCTCTTGGTTCTCCAATCGAGGTACATAATTAATATTGACAGAGCAGAAGTATTTCAAAAGAGAGTTTATTGTGACGAAGTACATCATCAAGTTTTCTTTGATGCACTTATATTCTTTTCTTAGTTGCTTCACTACTAATTCTGAATCACCTTTTATCTCGACTTCTTTTGCCCCTAAGTCCAATAAAATCTTAAGGCCTGTTGTTAAAGCCTCATATTCGGCCTCATTGTTTAAGAAATGGCCATCGATTTGAAATTTGGACTTTGTTGGTATCTCCTTTGGTGAAATTATGAGGATTCCAATCCTAGTTCTACCCTTGTATCAGGAACTGCATAATATAATTTCTAAGGCTTCTCGCCTACGTAGTTTTGTGTTGCTTCGACCAACGAGTGGTTGACAATAAAGTATGTGACGATATGGATTTTCATGGTCTTCAAAGGTTAATAAGTAAGTGAATACTCGGCGAGGGCCAACACTATTTCCCGATTCAACTATGTAAGATAGGCTTTGATAACATATGCTTAATTACGTCGAAATGCAAATAAACATAGATATCCACCCGTTTTATATAATGCTTTAACTTAGTAAAAGAAAAGTACAAACACAAACATAGTTTTTCTATTGCATTGTATCTAGTCTCAACATCATTTAGGATTCGACTAAGATAATAGATGGCTCTTTCGGCGCCATTTTCATCTTCTTGTGCTAACATGCTCTCAATAGTCGAACCTGATGTTGATATGTACAACTTCATGACCTTATTTCCAATAAGGGGTAACAAAATAAGAGGATTTGTCAAACATGTTTTGATTTCTTCAAATTCCTTTTGGTGTTCCATCTCTTATCTTAAACTTTCCGCTTTCTTCAGTCAAAGAAATGGCGAGAATGCTTGTGCCTTGCCAATTAAATTGGATATAAATCTCCTTAGGAAATTTATTTTTCCCAACAAAGATTGAAGTTGCTTGTTTGTTGAGGGAGGCTTGTTGTCCAATATCGCTTTGGTCTTATTTTGTTTGATCTCGATGCCTTTCTTATGCACAAAAAAGCCTAAGAAGTTGCCTACACGGACACAAAAAGCACATTTCAATGGATTCATCTTTAATCCATATATCCTCATCCTTTCAAATGACTGTCGAAGGTGGTCTAAGTGACCATTTTCCGACGAGGAATTTATGACTATGTCGTTAATGTAAAACTTCATGAAAATGTCGATGAAATTATGGAACATTGAATCCATAGCCTTTTGATAGGTTGCCCCAACATTTTTTAAACCGAAAGGCATTAATACCCATTCGTAGGTCCCTAAGGCCCCCCTGGGCATCAAATCTCCATTTTTGGTATGTCCTTTTTAGCAATGAAGATTTGGTTATACCCCGAGTAGCCATCTAGCATACTTAGGTAATCAAAACCTGCACCTGAGTCGACAAACATTTTTACCAAAGGCATCGGATATTCGTTCTTAGGCGTGGCATTGTTGAGATCCCTAAAATCCTTACAAACTCGAATGGTTTTATTTTTCTTAATGACATACACTATGTTAGCTAATCATTCCACATACCTGAATGTCCTGATAAATTTACTTCTGAGATGCCTTTAGATCTCTTCTTTGATTTTGAACATTATCTCTAGGGTGAATCTCCTTAGTAGCTGCTTCATTAGTTTTTTACCAAGTCGAATTGACAACCTTATTTCTACCTTATCTCGACTTAACTCTGGCATTTCTTTGTAATCCTAAGAAAAGCAATCTTTGAGTTATTTGAGTAGCTTGACCGCTGCTCTTTTAGGCCTAGATCAACCTTAGCACTGATGTATGATAGTCTCTTAATTGTTCCATCTCCCAAATCAACCTCCATCAGAGGATCTTGGGCTTGGATTTCCTGATCGAAATTGTTGGCTTTTTTTGACATTATAGCTTGCTTTGGATGATATTACCGTGCAGAAAGTTGGCCTTTTCAATGTACCAACTAAAAGACCAACTTGAATAACACCCAAAATATGGCTTATTTTTCCTTCGTAAATCGAAACAACCATGTTGTATGGGCGGAGGTCCATATTTCCATATTTTCTTTAATAAGGAATTAGGCATTGGATTTACCGTTTCTCCCCCATCAACAAACACTTTATTGACTCCAACGTTGTCCGCTTTCTCCCTTTTAAATAAAGGCTTGAGGTGATACATTATTCCTGTATCCGGTTTCTCAAATATATCTTATTGTTCCTTTACAACATCATTATTCATCACATAGTAACATAACGACTCCTGATTCTCCACCTCTTCCACCACAATATCATCTTCTGCTTTAGATATTTCTGAGACTCGGTCATACTCCCTAGGTAAGAATGACACAATATTGCAAGTAACCTCAAGATCATCTTCTAATCCTGTATTGAAATTGTCCATGACCATTTCGTTGTAGGGTTAGGCTATGCGATCAGATAAACTTTTTTCCAATGGTGTCAGTTTGAAACAATCTCTGCGTAACTAGTTTTTTGGCCACTTCGCTGACTTTTTCTGCAACCACCTTATTGTCGGTGTTTGATCCTAAGGCCTCATATGTTTCTTTCTTGTTCCTTTGGTGTCGGCGCCATTATGTTCCTGTCATATGATTTTTCCTTTATAATTCTGAGGACTATGAGAATACCTTTTTGACACATGAGAGTTGTCATTGTAGAAAGATCATACTCCAATGTTGACTACCTTCCACTTTTACTAGTTTGAGTCTTGCTGGTTCACAGGCATAACTCATTCTCCTTTAGGTGCATTGGAATGAGGCATGTAAGTCCTTTGATAGTTCTCGGACTTCTTTTGGAAGCCCTGATTCCTATGTGGAATGCCTCTCTTGTTGAAAATTAATAAAGATGTCAATTCACCCTTATTACCCTTCCTTGGATATGAGGGTCTAGCGGTTTGGAGACCCTTTGCAATTTCCTCATCAAACACTGCGCTACACCTAGGGCGTAGCATGGCCTTACAATTTTTTAGTTTGCATCAATTTAAAAAGTTGACGAGTTCCTCTTCTGCCCAAGGGAAAACGAATTTCATCTATTCAACAACGTCTTCTACAGTATTTTACTCAACTTGTTCGACTTTCATGTCCACCTGCATCGAAGCCTTGGGTTTCTCTCTGAACTACAACCTTTCTTACTTAAGTGTCTTCTACACTAAGTCCCTGAAAATGACACATTGACAAGTTTTATGATCTAAGAAATTGTGGTACTTACAAAACCTTCTCTTTTTTCTTTGCTCTAATGAGGTATTTGTTCGGCCCTGATGCACTATAATCTTCCCATCAGTAACCCACAAATAAAACATCTCGTCAATTTTTGTTATATCGAACTTCTCGTTTTTGCTGGATTCGATAGGATTTTTCTCGTTCGAAGGTTTTAATAATTTACAAACACATGGAGGCTCCGGCTTTAGTTCTGCCACATGGACCTCGCTCTCTTCGACACATTCGTCGAATGAGTATGACTCTAAATAACCAACTATTTCTACATATGCGACCTTTTCTTTTTTGTTATATTTACTCTATCTGGATTTCTCAGCTTTTAGTCGCTCGACTTGGCAAACTCTATCTGCTAATTGGGACATGTCTCTTAGATATTGGGTGTTTAACTTCTTCCTATTATGAAAAAATATAAAAAGTGGGATAGGTGAGCTCTGAACTCAGGACATCGCCTTTGTAAGACCTTACACATGCTCTTCTATCAATTATGCCATTTCATTTATTCAAAATAAAGTGTCACTAAAAAATATATGAAAGGTGAGCAAAATTTGGAGTACGACCGATATGAATGTTACATGTTTGATTAAATTTCTTATCGAAACAATATGTTAATTATTAAAAATGAATGTAATCTTGTTTTATTGATTTAACTTGAGAAAAGAGAGTTTGTGATTGCTAGCAGTAGAGTCGTGTGTATTGAAACCTAGACTATGGCCAGAGACGAGTTATGTAGGGACATTATAGCTTTATTGATACACCTCCATCCATTTGATAAGTTACTTGCTGTCATAGCTTCATCCTTATCCTTTCTATGCTCTAATTATATAGATCTTTTTGTTGAAAGCTTAACCTGACTCTCTCCATTTATATCTTACAATATGGCCAAAACAACATATGAAATTTTATGGATATAGACCATACATAAGAGTTAAATGTTCCAATCAACACCCTTAATACTATTACTATAATAATATGGAATATAATCCTTGTCACATAGTCGCACTTCATTCCTAAACTAATTACATGCAATTGAAGTTATACTCAGAGCAATAGTCCTTAACGGGCCTCTCCGGACGATTCACATTCCCACTTAACATCAATATACTTTTTTTTTTATCAAATTAAGGTACTATCAACAAGAAGGTTTTGTAAACCTATATACACTCTGTGTGTGGCAACTTTCATATTTGATGTTCAATGAACAAGTGTCTTTTAATTAGCATTTCCAAATCAAGAGAAAGTGAAATCCTCTGTAGGATTTTTGTTTTACGTTTGTTGCAAAGAAAAAAAAAGTTTCTTTGCCAACGCATGTTAAAACGACAATATCCCTTTTTCATATGATCCATCGATATTGTTAGTGTTTTTCTTTAAACGCTATTAAAAAGAAAATTTAATAGTGTTTATAAAATGCTATTATAGGTGGTGGACTTATAATAGTGGGGGATTTAATAGCACTTAATAGCGCCATTAAAGCTTAAAAGCTCTATTAAACATGTTTTTTGGTGTAGTGCCTTGTGGTGAAGTTTTGAAATCCGACATTGATGAGTTTCTGACCTACATTGGAGATCGAACACTAGGAAAGATCAATAGCCTCTTTGAAGTTTTAAAATTCAATATTGACTTTGAGCTTACCCATAATGATGCACTCAACTTCTTTGAAGTTGGAATCTTCGCTTGTTGATGACGAAGAAGATGATGATACAATGAAAGATTATGATTCCCTAGGCATATGATATCATATTTGATGAATGTGAATGCATAATAAGATGATAATTTACATTCATGGTTGTAGCGAGCGATTTTTGTCGGTGACGCGACCACCTTATCGCCAGGTTTTCCTCACCGCAATGAGGAGGGGGTGCTACTTTCTGATTTCTTATTTATCCCGTGAAGCTGGAAGGGAAAGGGAAGCTATCTAAAACTAACCTTGCACGCGAATGTTTAACTGAACAAACGCTTAAAAGAGATTGTGGGGTCCGGGGTCAGGTTATACAATGGGGAGTTGTCAATTACCCATCCTATATGTGGTTATCCACAGGATATTAGGTTTAGATTTCGCTTTATACTTGATGGTGTTTATTCGTTAATGGGTTGGAAAAGTTTCTTGGGAAGTATGAGTGAGTGAGTGAGTTTTTGTTGATGTTCGGGTTTTTCCAGTGTTTTTGGTAAGGTACTAGACCTAAGTTTTGAATGATGTATGAAGGTACTAGACCTAAAGTTTTTTATTGGTATGCTCGCTAAGATTTCATAATCTTATTCCTACGTATTCCCGTTTAAACGAAACAGGGAAATCAGAGCAATCGTAGCTCCTCCTATTCTAAGGGAGGAAGAAGATGTTGTTTTGGTGTCTTGTTCGAAGCCTAAGATTGAAGCTAAAAGGTTTTGACTGAGAGAGAATTTGTCATATCAAAAAAGGGATTGTTGATTTTTGTGTGCCTTGATCAAAACCCAAGGTTGAAGCTAAGAGGTTGATTGACTCCACTAGGGGAAGTCTTTATACAAAGCCTAAGAGGAGGCTGGAAATGACCGACTCAACCAGAGAGTGTTTTTATCTATCTCATACAAAGCCCGATATTGAGGAAAAAAAAGGATGACCCTTTAGGGATATCTTTATACAAAGCCTAAGAGGAGACTAGAAGCTTGACTTTTCCGGGGAAAATGTTCTACCTGTCTTGTACAAAGCCCAAGATTGAGGCTAAAAAGGGTTTTGAATCCGCCAGGGAGATTTGTATGTGTCTTGTACAAAGCCCAAGATTGAGGCTGAAACGAGTTTGACTCTTGCTGGAGAGTATTATCTGTCTTGTACAAAGCCCAAGATTGAGGCTAAAATGAGTTTGACTCTGTCTGGGAAATATGTTGGTCCCAAGCTTAAGAGAAGGTTATGAAGATTTATGTCTTGTAAAAAGCCCAAGATTGGGGCTAAAAGGGTTTGACTCAACAAGAGAGTGCTTTTATCTGTCCTGTACAAAGCCCAGGATTGTGGCTGAACAAGCTGGAGAAATTATTCTACACAACTTGAGAGGAGGCTAGCTCATGCTAGGGGAAATCTTTATACCAAACCTGAGATGAGGCGGGAAAAAGACTGACTCAACAAGAGAGTACTTTTATCTATCTTGTATAAAGCCCAAGATTGAGGCTAAAAAGGTTGACTCAACAAGAGAGTCTGAAAAGGTGATTGACTCAACGAGAGAGTCTGAAAGGGTGAGTGACTCAGCAAGAGATTCTGAAAGGTAATTGACTCAACAAGAGAGTCTGAAAAGGTTAGCTCAGCTGGGGAGAATCATTGTACAAAGCCCAAGAGGAGGCTAGCTATGCTGAGGAAAAGTCATTATACAAAGCCTAAGAGGAGGCTAGCTTTTGCCAGGGATAATTGAGATCCCGAGGCAGGTCCAAGTGGGGAATCAACTCTTCCTGAGGGTTCCAGAAGAGTTGAGGTATCAGATGCCTTGAGGTTCTAATTTGGGATTTTTGGGAGAGAGACTGGGATTTAGCTCTGCTGGAGATTGATCCAGAGTAACCGGGGTTTCTCTCTGTATTTGTAGGCAACTTGAGAATGTCTTTGAGACTCAAGGGAATTAGACTGTCCAAGTCTACTGGCGTGGAAGAGTTTTATCTTTTGTATGATGCCCAAGAGGAGGCAGGTGTTTTAAGGGATGAGAATCAACCCTAAAATCTAATATTTGACACTGGAAAGACTGCTCTAGCAAAGGATGACTAAGTTCTGTCTTATACCTTTAAGAGGTCTTCAGGGTCCTTGTATAAAGCCCAAGAGAAGGCATGATAACTTCTAAGAAGCCGGATGGTCCTTGTACAAAGCCCAAGAGGAGGCGGGGATGCTTTTAGGAAACCCGTGGGTCTCAAACCAAGAAAAGTTCAAGAAATGCTATTCACCGAGAATAGATCATTTAGTGAAAGTTCGAAGGTTTGAAGAAACTCAAGAGATGCTATTCACCGAGAATAGATCAACTCTGGGGAGTAGAATTCCTTTGACAATTTCTAGGGGTGACAGTCTGAGAAAAGGTTCACGAAGAATACTACCTTTCTCTTTGTTCCATGTTGTTTAAGCCCAAGAGAAGGCAAAACTGTATCTGGAAATCCTATGGGGATCTAGTTTTGACTGTATTTTAAAGAGTGACCAAACTGGCATTACCTAGTTCTAGACCTAGTTGCCAGGGAAAACTCTAAATAACTATACTAGTATATATACAGATGATATATGACAAGTATTTAAAAGGGTATGAAAGAAGACTAATCGTGCGCAGCTTCCCACAATACAGTTATACATATATGAAAGTGAGTAAATGAAAGTTGTTAAAACTTACAGGCGAGCAAGCTTCCATGCTGTATGGTTAGTTGTTCAAAGAAATTAAAGAAAGTTTTGATAACAACTGTATATTGAATCTGAATAAAAAAGGAGTTTGTTTGAAAAGATTATTGGGGCTTATACTCAAAGAGAGGCCCAAGTTTTAACAGTGATTGTACCGTTGTTCAGAATATCGTATCGGGACTTATACAATGATTGAGGCCCAAAGAGGTTCATTTACAAAAGGGTTGGGTCTTACACTCTGATAAAGGCCCAAAGAGTATTTAAAAAAAAGAAATGGGACTTATAACACGAGGGTAGGCCTAAATGATTTTGTTTTAAAAGGCGACGACCGCGCCGTGGTTTTGAAAATACAGTGGGACTTATTTAATGTCTGAGGCCCAAAAATTATTTATTTAGAAAGGGGTTTGGGTCTTACACTATATTAAGAGGCCCAAAAAGGTTTTGAAAAAGAAAAGTGGGACTTACAACACGAGGGTAGGCCCAAAATTGTTTTTGCTCTGAAATGGCGATCACGCCGAGATTCTTTTAACGCCGAGGGACTTATACAATATCTGAGGCCCAAAAATTTGGGTTAAAAGGGGGTCGGGTCTTACACTCTATTAGAGGCCCATGAGTGTTTGAAAAAGATTGATGAGGGTGGAATCAATCAAAACCCTAATTTTGTTAAAAATGGAATTAATTTTGATTAAAAATTAATAAAATCATTGAAAACATGTGAGAAATAAGTTGTGATTTTGGCTCAATGTTTCAAAAATCATGTTTTTATCCACAAAATGATTGAAAACCATTCAAGTTTGGAAAATCAAGAGAAAGAAAATTTTAAAAAAGTAAAAAAAACAAATAAAAATTAATTCTTTACAAAAATATCAAATATATGAAATAAATAATATTTTTGCGAAATTTTTGTAAAATAAAATATTTTAACATTTTTGTGAATTTTGAAAAAAATAATCAACTCAAAATCATTAAAATTCAGAGAGAAATTAATTTTTGAATCAATTAAACAAAATAATAAAAATTCAAAAATTCAAAAGCTTGAAAAAGGGCGCCAAGAACACCTTGGTTTTGCCCGCGTGCCCTGTTCTTGGCCGATTTGCATTTTCTCATCAATCTCACAGAATACTTGATGAAATCACACAATCCACATATCAATTTGCTCGTTTTCAACTCACGATCATGTCTATGGTCTTTAATTTCATTTATTTTAAGCATGGAATAAGAAATCAAAGAGAAACCTCAAGAACCCTAATTTCTGCATAAAGGCTAAGGAGTTCCATACACGATTCATACAAAGCAATTAATTGAGGGGAAACACTCCATACATGATTATGAACATATGGCAAAATTATTGTGTGAGGAAATATGCATGAATCATGAGATGACCAAGTAGAGGCTTATCTCTTGCAGCTGGTGATCGAGCTTGGTGTTGGAGGTGTTGCAGCTTGGTTCCAATGATATGGACAGCTTCCTTAGGTGCTATGGAGTGTGTCTGAATGCTTGGAGTTGATTGAATTGAGCTGGAACTTGATTTGGCACCTCAACTGCAAATATGTCAAAGGCTTGTGCAGATGGCCGGTGATTTTCAGAACCTGATGTTCCAGATGTGATTTTGTGTTATGGATCACTTCTATATGTTATATGTGAGGTGTGTGAGCCATTGGTTTGGTTGGATTTGCTCTCAAACTCAAAACTCGATAGTGACTTGCTTTAGAAGGCAAAATTGGAGTGAAAGTGGAGATTTTGAGGAAAGCATCAGTTTGGTTGCTTTGGTGTACTCAAACTGATCACAAATGAGCTCTATTTATAGTAGAGTAAGTTTTTTTTGCAAGCAATAGTGAATGGCAACTACAGCAGGCCTTTAGCCAATGTTATGCAAAAGGAATCTCAAGTATTCCTCTAGCCATTGACTTAAGGTTAGAGCACATGCCTATGGTTCTTTGATTGAGAGCTTATCCTTGACTCATTCAGTTAGGAATGCCTCAGTCCATGCCACCTTGGTGTATCCATTAAATGCATTACAACAAAATTGGAGTCTTGGCATCTTTTTAGCTCTTTTAGGTTTGGCATGCTACTTGTAGATTTTAGGACTTTGGAGGCTGGTAGACCAGTGCTTGTCCCTTGTTTGTTCCCCTTTGAGGTATGCAGATGGATAACCATGCTTGTTGTTGCACAATTTGATCAAATTGAGCCCTTATGCACAAATCTGCCTTGCCAAGACAGTTTGCAGCAAGGCATGTTGTAGCTGTCATAACCTCTAGCTCAGGTGGAGTTTCATGGGGTTCTTGGACATTTTGGAAAGCTGATATATCCTATTTTAACACAATGTCCAACTTTGGTTTTGAATCAACTTGAATTACAATGAAAAATGCCCCTACATTTGGAAAAAAATAAGGCAGATTCTGACTTAGTGAAAATTTCACTAAGTGTTGGAAAAATGTCATTTTCATGTTTTTTTGTGATTTTGATCACTCCATAACTGAAAATTCATGAGGAATTGGAATGAGATGTAGTTGACACTTTTAAAGTATGACATGAGAGCTACAAATCCAGCTTTGGACCATCCAAAATGGTTGCTTGGATCTCAAGTTATGGTCCTTGGAAGTTGGTACCCTAGCCATTTTGTTCCATAACTTAGAAAAATTCTAAGTTTTTTTATGGTTACCCCTTTTACAAGTTAACTCACTTTCTTTGATTTTTATTGATGAATGATGATTCCCATCACATATTAACACTGTTTTAGAGTCAAAGAACCATAATTGTGAAAAATCCCAAAAAGTCAAACTTGATTTTGTGCACAGTTGACTTTTTTATCGGATGAAATCCAAACTGTGCAATCCTTTGTGAAATCAAGTCCTTGACCTAAATCAAACCTAATGGGTATATTCCATAGGTGTTATAGGGTGTACTGAATCATGTCCCAAGGTTTGGGAGCATGTATGGGTCAAAAGTCAAAGGTACAGTTGACTTTTCCCTCGAAACCCTAATTGTGGTCCTGATGAAATTGAAACTTGTAGATCAAGCTTCTTGGGTTAATCCATTGTTGCAAATGGAAAAATGTAGTATGTTAGAGACCCTCAAATCATGTCTTGAGGTCTTGGCTCATGTTTGGTCCCAAAAGTCAACTTAGGGGTGAATTAGGTCAAGAAACCCTAATTCCTGATTTTTGATGAATGCATCCCCTAGGCTTAAATTGACTTGATGATTGGGTTCATAAGGTCCCTTGGAGTATCTTGGGTTGTGCTTTGAAGCATTGGCTCATGCCCATAGAAAAATTTGCATCTGGAGGCCTCAGTCGA
Organism: Lathyrus tuberosus; assembly: GCA_022829125.1. Classification (NCBI taxonomy): domain Eukaryota; kingdom Viridiplantae; phylum Streptophyta; class Magnoliopsida; order Fabales; family Fabaceae; genus Lathyrus; species Lathyrus tuberosus. The sequence continues at coordinate 11,210,654 of JALAZF010000115.1, forward strand.
CCAAAACCATAATTTGGTGACACTGGAGATCCTGAGGCTTGATCCACTTGGAATGTTGAAACCTTGTGCTTGATTCTTGATGTGGGAATCCTCTTGATCCTTTGTGGGTTTTTGAGAGGTTAGACAAGTTTAAGATCATGTAATTCCTTGATTGATCCTTGGTCTAAGGCTCTGAGAGGGCTTGAAACCCTACTTCTTGATTTGTGATGAATGCTCAAACATCTTTGAGGATATTGATGAGGCATGATAGTTCATCCATATTGTGGTAATGTCTTGCACAATGATGGGAAATCTGAGTGGTCAAAATGTGGGGTATGACAGATGCCCCTATTTAATCTTCTTGGACCCGAAGGTGTGAATGCCGAAAGTATTCAGGCATTCGGGGTGCAAGAGGATTAAATATCGGAATACCTGAAATTTTGATGGTGGTTATGAACGGCAGCTTACTCATCCATCTTCTTTTTCTAAGCAATGATTCTTAGAAAAGGTAAAAACTTCCCCTCAATCCTGATCTTCATCCAAGGAACTGGTCTCAGTTTCTTTTCTCAATAAACTTCCCCTCGATCCTGGTCTTTAGCCAAGGAACTGGTCTCAGTTTCTGAAATAAACTTCCCGTCGATCCTGGTCTTCAGCCAAGGAACTGGTCTCAGTTTCTTTTGTCAATAAACTTTCTTGACAAGGGACGCTATTTGTAGCGGTTTTCCTCAAACTTCTCGCCGAATTTTTTCGGGGAGATGCCTTTTGATGGAAAAAGTTTTGATGTCAGACTTGATGGGGAAACCCATTCGTCTGAGTTGTAGAGTTGTACAAACTTCTCTGTTGGAGACGCCATTTGTTGACTCTACTGGGGAAAACGAGTCTCTTGAGAGGCTGTTTTCTGCTTGGGGATATTACATCATACTTTTCCTCGAGATCCTTTCGAAGAAATGCCATGTGATGTAATCCATTTTTTGTGCTAGTGACTTCATGAACATTGACTCTCTTGGGGAGAGAAATCAATGTGTTGCTGAGAGTCTCTAGTTGCGCGGCTTTCTCTGGGGATTTTCCTTAATCCGGGAAAGTGAAAATATCATCTTTAATGGCGAAGAGTGACGTTTGTTGAATGCCTTATTATTTTTCAGAGGTTCAACTTATCAAAGTGGTCAAGGACCGTCCCCATTCCAGAAATAAACTGGAGGAGAGATTGTTCAGATAAAACATTTCCTGACGAGGAAAGAACTGACAACTCGATTGATAAGAAGACTTTTATTACTTGGGGATAAGACTGGCCAGAGTGATAGTGATGCAATATGAATATAAATGTAAATCAATAATGCATAATATATGTATGTTTATGCTGACAAAACTGACACGACATACAGACTAGTAGATGAACACGACTGGATACTCGACCACTGCAAGGGACGAAGAAGTATCTTCAATTCAAGATAGCAATTTTGCCTTGCTTAGGAAAGATAGTCCCTGTGGGGAAAAACGTTGGTCGGGCTTAGGAGATAAGAACTCTGCCGGGGGGTGTCGGATGGAATATTCGCATCTAACATAGTTGATCCTTCGTTCAAGTGTACTGGTTTAGAAGGAGTACTTTGATTCTGCACTTTGAAGTTCAGTTACTTCCGGATAAGCAATCGATGCTCTTTCGATGTTCAGCAGTCAAAAGAAATTACCATCTTTATTTTAAAAGCAGAAAAAGTTTGACAAGTAAAATTCATTTTTGTTTTATTTCAAGAATCGTTAATCATGTTAAAATGTCGTTCTGTAAAGCTAAAACAAATAAGAATTGCAAACAAAAGCACTAGGGCTCAAATTTTATTGATAGGATGGAAATCAGCCAAACGCGTGATTCCATGGAGTATTTACAAAGTTTAGAAAATGGTAATTTAAGGGAAAAAGGCTATATTGAAACATAACATCCGCTATCCTTCTACTAACTTTGAATTCTGGACATCCTGAGCTTCTGTCGAAGATAACCTTGATTGGAGTTTTCCTGATGGATGGTGTGATTGCCGCCGAGGGACTTGCCCCTTTGTTAGACGTAATTACTTGCCATTAACCCTAACTTTTACCTGGATTGTACTTTGAGATTTCCAATCCATCGGGATGATTTTTGATCATGTCTCTAATTTTTGCCTGGACCGCCCTTTCGGGTTTTCAATCCACCGAGACGGTTTTTTTTCTTTCTTTTTTTGTTTAGGCGAAGTATTTCTTGACTACGTCAACATTTGTGGGGTAGGCAATTTCCTCTCCATCCATGGTTGCGAGTCTCAAGGCGCCGCATGAGAAGGCCTTCTTGACAACGTAAGGGCCATCTTAATTTGGAGTCCATTTGCCCTGGGAATCAGTGATACATGATTATATCTTCTTGAGCACGAGGTCTCCTTTCCTGAAGACGCGAGGTCGGACCTTTTTGTCAAATACCTTCTTCATCCTTTGCTGATACAACTGACCATGTCATAAAGCCGTTATTCCCTTTTCTTCAATCAAGTTCAGTTCGTTGTGTCGACTTTGACACCATTCAACTTTTGTTAACTTGGCTTCCATCAATACCCTGATTGACGGGATCTCTACTTCTATGGGAAGCACTGCCTCCATGCCATATACTAGAGAGAAAGGGGTTGCCTCTGTTGAAGTGCGGACAGATGTGCGATAACCGTGAAGGGAAAAAGGTAGCATCACGTGCCAGTCTTTATAGGTTACAACCATCTTTTGAACAATCTTCTTGATGTTCTTATTAGCCGCTTCTACCGCTTTGTTCATCTTAGGTTGGTAGGGAAATGAGTTATGGTGTACTATCTTGAACTCAGCGCACAACTCTTTCATCATCTTGTTGTTCAAGTTAGATCCATTATCAGTAATGATCTGGCTTGGAACACCATAACGGCAAATGATATTATTTTTGATAAATCGGACCACCACTTGTCGGGTTGCATTGGCGTATGACACTGCTTCGACCCACTTGGTGAAGTAGTCAATGGCTACCAGGATGAACCGATGTCCGTTTGAAGCCTTCGGTTCGATTATGCCAATCATGTCGATTCCCCATATGGAAAAAGGCCATGGGGAAGAGAGAACTTTTAGATGCATTGGCGGTACATGGATTCTGTCTGAGTATATCTGACACTTGTGACATCTTCTCATGTATTTGTAGCAGTCGGATTCCATGGTCAACCAATAGTACCCTACTCTCAAAATTATTCTCGCCATTGTGTGTCCGTTGGCATGAGTGCCAAAGGATCTTTCATGAATTTCTTTTATCAGTATGTTTGCTTCTGGTCTGTCTACACATCGGAGCAAGACCATGTCGGAGCTTATCTTATAGAGTGTATCACCGCTCAGGAAGAAGCTGCCTACCAATCTTCTGAGGGTCTTTCTGTCTTTTCTTAATGCCCCAGGTAGGTACTCTTGTTTCTGAAGGAAGCATTTGATATCGTGATACCAAGGTTTGTCGTCTATGACTTCTTCAATTGTGAAGATGTAAGCGGGCCGTTCAAGGCGCATTACGTCAATCTTAGGTATGTCATACCATTGACCTACACTAATCATGGAAGAGAGAGTGGCTAATGCATCAGCCATGTGATTCTCTTCACGAGGGATGTCATGAAACTCAATTATATTGAAGAATGGTAACAACCTTCCCGCGTAGTCCTTGTAAGGAATCAGTCCTGATTTTTATGTGTTCCAATCTCCTTTGATCTGATTGATAACCAGGGCTGAGTCGCCATATACATCCAAGTTCTTGATCCTTAAGTCGATCGGTTCTTCGAGACCCATGATACAAGCTTCGTATCTGGCCTCGTTGTTTGTACACTTGAATGTCAGTCGGGCGGTGAAAGGAATGTGGGTACCATGAGGTGTTATGATGATTGCTCCAATTTCATTTCCATAATGATTGACAGCTCCGTCAAAAATAAGTCCCCATTGGGAACCTGGTTCCGGCCCTTCATTGGGTAGAGGTTCATCGCAATCTTTCATTTTCAAATACATGACATCTTCGTCTGGGAAGTCAAACCCGACTGATTCCTGATCGTCAATTAGTTGATGAGTAAAATGGTCGGCTAAAATACTTCCTTTGACGTCTTTCTGAGCATCGTACTCGATGTCGTATTCTGATAACAACATCTGCCAATGGACTATCCTTCCCGTGAGAGCAGGTTTTTCAAAGACATACTTGATTGGATCCATTTCGGAAATTAACCAAGTAGTGTGGTGAATCATGTACTGGCAAAGATGTTTGGCTACCCAAGCCAGAGCACAACAAGTTTTCTCAAGCATAGTGTACCGAGTTTCACAATCGGTAAATTTCTTGCTCAAATAGTAGATGGCCGACTATTTTCTTTTTGTTTCGTCCTGTTGGCCAAGTACACAACCCATGGAGTCTTACAAGACTGTTAGGTAGATGATCAACGGTCTTCCCTCTACCGGAGGTGATAGAATTGGTGGGTTCAACAGGTAATCCTTGATACTGGCCAAGGCGGTTTGACAGTCTTCTCTCCAAACGCAGTCCTGATTCTTTTTGAGTAATTTGAAAATTGGCGCGCATGTCACGGTCATGAGGAATATGAATCTGGAAATATAGTTCAAACGTCCCAGAAATCCCCTGACTTGTTTTTCATTCTTTGGAGAAGGCATTTCTTGAATGGCCTTGACTTTGTCAGGATCAACCTCAATTCCTTTCTGGATGACGATGAACCCTAAGAGTTTCCCTGAACGGACACCAAATGTGCACTTATTAGGATTCAAGCTAAGTTTGTACTTTCTCAACCGCTCGAATAGCTTTGACAGGTGGGTCACATGCTCCTCTTCTGTTTTAGATTTGGCAATCATATCATCGATATATACCTCAATTTCTTTGTGTATCATGTCATGAAACAAAGTAGTCATGGCCCTTTGATAAGTTTCCCCGACGTGCTTCAAACCGAACGGCATTACCTTGTAATAAAAGGTACCCCACGGGGTGATGAACGAAGTTTTCTCCATGTCTTTCAGCACCATTTTAATCTGATTATAGCCCGAGAATCCATCCATGAAGGAGAATACTTTGAACTTTGCTGTATTGTCTACCAGCATGTCAATGTGGGGTAAGGGAAAGTCATCCTTTGGATTTGCTTTTTTCAGATCCCTGTAGTCTACACACATTCTAACCTTTCTGCCCTTTTCGGAACTGGTATTATGTTGGCTAACCATTGAGGATATTCTGATGTGGTGAGGAAACCTGCGTCAATCTGCTTCTGTACTTCCTCTTTGATTTTGATGGCCATGTCCGGTGAGTCCATCTTAGTCTTTGTTTTACTGGCGGACATTCTGATCTCAACGGTAGATGATGTTCCACGATGCTGGTATCCAACCCTGGCATGTCCTGATAGGACCAAGCAAACACATCTGGAAACTCTTTGAGAAGTTCTATCAAGCTTTTTTTGATAGTCGGACTAAGCAGTGCTCCAATCTTGACTTATTTTCTCTCTTTTTCTGAACCTAAGTTGACCGTTTCCAACGGCTCTTTATGAGGTTTAATGGACCTTTCCTCTTGTCTGAGTAATCGGGAGATCTCTTCTGGAATTTCTTCATCATCTTCTTCTTCAGCCTCAAATACCGAGAATTCAAAGTTGGGAGAGGGCATCGGATCGTATGTTTCAATAGGGTTTAAAACAAGCAATCTGCATGACGTGATGATTGTTTTTAGAAGAGATAGAGAGAATGCAAGAGTGTGTGCAGTGTAATTTTTGAAAAATGTTTGTTTTTATTATTTGAGTTGTTTTTAGGATTACCATTTTCTGAAAAAGCTAAAAGAGAAAACAACAATAAATGCAGAAATTACAGAACGACATTATTCTATTTATGATCTTGTCGATTCTTGAAACTACAGCCCTATGAAACAAAACTCTGTCGCTTCGGGCAAAGCGAAGAGAGACATTTACAGAAAGTGAGCCCTATAAAAACATCCGTTTCACTTGGGCAAGGTGAAAGGTTAAGATAAAGACGACAATTACTTAGACTTATGAACGACTTTCAGAATGTTAACAGCGACCCATTGGCGGTGAACTCCTGGTGAATCACAAAGCCTGGTACTTTCCTTCTTGATTTGTCTTTAGAAATAACGCTGATTTCTAGTGGAGCAGGATTGTTGGAATCTGTCTCCCAGGCAGAGTTGTCGTAGGAGGATTCTTCAGCTGTATCTTGCACAGTGTTTGAACTCTCAGGTATATCTCCCCATCCAGTTGGCTGGATGTCTTCGAGCCTGATATGAGAGCTTTCAGGAGTGGTGTACTTGACTAAAAAGTCGAATTTGCCACTTGGTTGTCCTAAAGTGTCCCACACTTCTTTGGAATCGGAGGTGTCATCCCTTTCGATGACGTTGACCTCAGGAAAAGAGTAGTTGATGAACTGCTGTCCTGCAATCTTTGCAAATTTATTGTCGTATTGGATATTTTCTGAATGCCCTGAGTAATGATCCCATGATTCTGTGGGGACACAGATATTCTTTTCAATGATGCTCAGCTAATATGCATCGTTCGGCTGACTCTTTTTCCCTGAGTCTCCTGGGTACGGCTGCCAAATAGGCAGGCCATCCATTGGGCCATAATAGTCGTGGTCAAAGTTGTCTTTCATCTGAGTGTCCTCCTCTAATGAGGTTGGTGGAGCACTGCATCCTTTCGGATCACAATCTCCGTTTATCATCTTGACATATGACCTCGATATATATCTCGGACTCTATGCGAGATAGCAATATAGCGTAGGCACCTCTTCCTGAGACATATAACCGTCTTCGTTAAGGTAGGACTTCCACTCTTCATCTGTATCAGAGGAATCACCCTCATTGATGGTGTGTACTTCTTGAGACACTGGATGAAGAAAGCCTCCACTATCGAAGAAGTTTTGCATGGGATGAAGACTTTTATTGTTAGTAGCAGTCTGGGTACAGGTTGAAGAAAAACCAAGACCTTTCTTTTTCTTATTGTCAGTAGGAATGACAAGCTGTCCCCATCCTTTGGTATTGTTACTTCTGATCGCTTTGAGAGCAACTTTGTACGAGGAAATCGACGCTCCTCCTTCTGATTGGTTGTCGTGGCTCACCAAAAGTGCACGGAACTGGGTTCCAACAACCTCCTCTGGTTTTACACAAATGGATGATGATAAGTTGCTTACGATCAAGGCTTGCTCTCAGCAGACTGTGACTAGTTGGTCGTTCTGGACAAACTTCAGTTTTTGGTGAAGTGTCGAAGTGACTGCTCCACCCTCGTGTATCCAAGGTCTTCCTAACAAATAGCTGTATGCTGCCCGGATGTCCATGACCTGGAAAGTGACTAGGAAAGTGTGAGGACCGATAGTTATGGGAAGGCCGACTTCTCCGATAACTGTTTTTCGGGATCCGTCAAATGCTTTGACGTTGACCTCACTGCCTCTTATCGGAGATCCTTTGAATGATAGTCGCATTAGAGTAGATTTCAGCATCACGTTTAGAGCTAATCCAGTGTCTACTAGTATACTGGCTAAAGCATCGTCCGTGCAGTTGACTGTAATACTGAGTGCCATGTTATGATTTGGGCCCTCTTCCGGCAGTTCCTCATCACTAAATCCTAAGTTATTGCAGGAAGTGATGTTGGAGATAATGCTGTTGAATTGTCTTATTGTCAGATCTTGTTCCACAAAGGCTTGCTCTAAGACTTTCTGTAGAGCTTCCCTGTGAGCTTTGGAACTGAGTAAAAGACATAGCACAGAGATTTTTGAAGGAGTTTGCAACAGTTGATCAACAATGTTGTACTCACTCTTTTGGATGAGCTTCAGCATCTCATCATTGTTCTTTGAAAGGTCGGGATCACTGGACTGACCGACTGGCTGATTAGGAACTTCTGTTTGAGGTTCCTTTTCTCTGGTAGGTTCTCCAACTCCTCGGTTGAAGATTCGACCGCTCCGTGTTACTCGACTGATGTCTGCAATATTCATGATGGAGGGTAATGGAGTTTCTTTTCCATTCTCAATTGTTGTTGCACCGTATTTATAAGGGATAACCTTATCAGATTTGTACGGTATTGGTCCCGACAGATAGATAACTACAGGAGCCTTCTAATTTTTCTGACCATCGTAGCCGACCTCAATTGGTTCGAGGTAGAGAATCCTTCCACTATCAAGAGGAACTCTTGATTCTTGGAGTAGAGGGATTATGGCACACACAACTTTGGCCACTTCTCGCTTAGGGATCAAGACAACATCTTTGCCTTGATTAGGATGATAGTCCGACATTGACCCAGAGCTTGACCATGGTTGAGTCTCCTTATGGTCCAACTGACTTTGAAGGGCTGCTCGTACGAGTTAGCATCCTTGATTATTCTCTGAGCAAACTCTACAACGCTCATAGTTATGTAGTGGCACCCGGCCACGTCCGCTCTGTATGTAGTGTAACCTCACTAGGTCTGTTTCCATTGATCGAACATCCTGAATCTGATGCCTAGTAGGGTTCCCATCAGTCATACTGATTTGTTGGGTGTCTTCATCTAGATGGATCGGAAGCCACCAGTGGTTTAACAAGTGTTGTAGTGTTCTTTGAACGAGTGCACATCCTTGGTCACTCTCACAACATCCCTTACAGTTCTGATAATTATGCGAAGTCAGAAAACCGAGCTGGACTTGCTTAGCGTGTAATTCCACCAAGCTGGTATTCATCAAACGAATATAAAAAATTTGAATCATATTAACTTGATACTGACTTCTATCATGGTAATCCTGAATCCATCCAAGATCCATTTGACGCTGGAGGGCCTCTTATACAAGAGAGAATCCCTGATTGTTTACCGAGCAAATCAGACAAGAATCGTAATCGTGTTGTGGCAGATTATAATGTTGGTCTTGCCTTGAGTGTATGGCCACCAAGTTGACATTCATCGCATGGATGTCGTGGTTCTGAATGATGTTGGAATTCGTATAAGTCATGTTGACCTCACGAATTCGGTGGTCTTGGATCCATTCGAGATCCATCTGTTCCTGTAGAGCAAATTGCACCACAGAACATCCTTGATTGCTTTTAGAACAGATATCACACTGGTGATAGCAATGAGACGGTACATGACCATATCCGCTCTATCTACAATGCATACTGACCAGGTTGGTTCCCAATAAGAGTACATCGTGAATTTGATAGCTGTGCTTAGACTCGTCTTCTATCAAATTTACCGCAGCTTTCTCGTGTTGAGGAAACGGGTTTGTCTGAACATTTGGATTTGTATTCTTGAAGGATAAGACCCCGTTCCTGACAAGCTTTTGTACGTTGGATTTGAAACTGAGACAGTTTTCTATGTTATGCCCTGGTCCTCCTTGATGATAAGGGCAAGTCTGATCCACTTTGAACCAAAAAGGCAGATTCTCTGGTACCGCAAGAGGAGCCCTGGTTTGGACATGCCCTTTGGCCAGTAGTAGCGAAAACAGTTCTGCATACAACATTGGTATAGGGTCGAACCCTGGTGGTCGCGTTGTACGGTTGTTGTTGTACGGAAGACGAGCCTACTGAAGAAGCTGTTGTGTCCTTTGCTGATATTATTGTTGATTCGGTTGGATCTGAGCAACCTAAGGTTGATATGTAGGAACAGGCGCAGGGGTGATAGCAGGAGTTACAACTGCTACTGGTTGGTAACATCGCCTTTGCTTTTCGTAAGAGATATTGCTAATATCTTGCTCTTTTTTCCTAGGGAAAACACTACCGTATCTTTTGGTACTGCTTGATGGTTCGACCTCTTTAACTTAACCTCCTTCTCAGACTGCTTCCTCAAGACGAACTCTCATGCCTACCATCTCAGTGAAGTCACTGGACGCACTGGCGACCATTCTATCGTAGTAAAATGAGCTCAAGGTTTTTAAGAAGATCTTTGTCATCTCTTTTTCCTCAAGAGGTGGACAAATCTGGGAGGTAATTTCACGCCATCTCTGAGCATATTCCTTGAAGGTTTCTTTATCCTTCTGCGACATGGCTCTGAGTTGATCTCTGTCCGGTGCCATGTCTAGATTATACTTTTACTGCTGAACAAAGGCAGTAGCAGCTGTTAAAACCCATGTACCATTTGAGTGCGGTGTAGCGAGTGATTTTTGGATGTGGTTGCGAAGCACGATCGCTCTAGTACTACAGTTCGATTCATTTTTTATCCTATTAAAGCTGATGAAGGAAGGGAAATAGATGTCTCCAACTAACCCTGCTTGCATACTGAGGTTAAACAGTCAAAACTGTTGGTTTACAGATGCTACAAAGATTCGGGGTCTCTCCTTGGTTATTTTTTTGAAAAGGGGTGTTTTAGGCTATCGTTTGAGATGTTAGGACGGATGTATATGAAAGTATGGGATTTTGGGTTTTTGTTTAGTGTGCTCGCTAAGATTTTTCTTTCAATGTTATGCCTACGTATTCCCGTTTACCGAAACAGGGAAATCAGAGCGTTCGTAGTTCCTCCTATTCTATGGGAGGAAGTGGTATTTGGGTGTCTTGTTCAAAGCCCAAGACGTGAAGCGAAAGGTAGTTTGTATCTTGTTCAAAGCCCAAGATGTGAAGCTGAAAGGTCTCAACTTTAGAGAGAATTTGTCATCTCTAAAGAGGGGTTTGTTTGTCATAACCTTTTATAAGGGAGAATTACTTTAACCGGGATATGTGAATCCAGCAATGCCATAATTTCCTTTATATGGGATTTCCAACCTAAAGGAGAAGACTTTAACTCAGTGTAGAACAATGCTATCTTTCCTTAGGAATTTCTCATGCTAAAAGATGGACAGTGGTATGGATGTAGATGATCCAGAGGCTTGCCGCTTACAGCAATTAGATGAAGGGAAAGGAGTTGTTGATGTTTGTGTACTGCGAACGAGGCACAACTTTGATGCTAAAAGGTTGATTGGATCAACCAGTGGTTTTCTTATACAAAGCCTAAGATGAGGCTAATATGTGTCTCGTACAAAGCTCGAGAGAGAGGCTAAAAGGTTTTGACTCAACGAGGGAATCTTTTGGTATCTCGTATAAAGCCCGAGATGGAGGCTATTTGACTCAACAAGAGAGTTTTTGTATCTCGTACAAAGCCCGAGATGGAGGCGAAAGGGTGATTGACTCAAAGAGGGAGTCTCTTATGTGTCTCGTACAAAGCCCGAGAGAGAGGCTAAACGTTGTTTGACTCAACGAAGGAGTCTTTTGTATCTCGTATGAAGCCCGAGATGGAGGCTAAAATTGTTAGCTCCGATGGGGAGAATCATTGCACAAAGCCCAAGAGGAGGCTATGGTTACTGTTTTAGTTGAGTGACAGGTCCAGTATGCTGATTTAAAGAGAAAATCAGTTCTTATATGAGTAATGTTTGCACTCAGGGATTTGATTCGAGGATCAGGGATATTTCCTTGTCTTTGAGGAAGTGGGAAATCCGAAGGGTATTGAGACTGTCCGAGTCTACGGGTTTCCTTCCTATTTAACGAAGGGGTCACTTGAGAATGTCTTTGAGACTCACGGATATTAGACTGTCCGTGTCTAGAGTTTCATCTTTTGTACTATGCTTTGAGAAACAGTAGTAGACTCTTGGAAAGGACTGTTCTATGAAGATGACTAAGTTCTGTTCCTATACCTCTAGGAGGTCGTCGGGACAATTTGTACGAAGCCCAAGAGGAGGCTGGAAACTTTTAAGAAGCCGAGTGGTCCTTGTATGAAGCCAAAAGAGAAGGCTATCATTCCCGGAGGAAGAATCATTATACGAAGCCTAAGAGGAGGCTGTGAATACTTCTAAGAAGCCGACGGGTCCTTATACAACGCCCAAGAGGAGGCAAGGATGCTTTTAGGAAGCCTGTGGGTCCTTGAACAATGCCCAAGAGGAGGCCGATGCTTTTAAGAAGCCGATGGGTCCCCAAACCCCGAGAAATTTAAGACAGGCTATTCACGAGGAATAGATCAAGCCAGGAAAGTTCGAGAATTTGGAAGAAACTCAAGAGATGCCATTCACGGAGAAAAGATCATCTCTGGGAAATAGAGTTTTTTGACAAGTACTTTTAAGAAGCCTGTGGGTCCCCAAACCCCGAGAAATTCAAGACAGGCCATTCACGAGGAATAGATCAAGCCAGGAAAGTTTAAGAATTTGGAAGAAACTCAAGAGATGCAATTCACGGAGAAGAGATCATCTCTGTGGAGTAGAGTTTCTTTGACAACTTCTACGAGTGACAGTCTATGAAAGGGTTCACAGAGAATGCTGCCTTTCTTATCTCCATATTGTTTAACCCCAAGAGGAGGGAAGACCGTGTCTGGTAATCCTATGGGGATCTAGTTTTGACTATTTAAGAGTGATCAATGGGCTTAATGTTAGACGTAGTTGCCGGGAAACTCTAAATATCTATACTATTATTACACAGTTGATATGAGTTTATGAAAGAAGACTTACAGCGAAACAGCCCCACAATATAGTTATATGTATATGAAAGCGGTAAATGAAAGCATATAAACACTTACTCGGTTGTAGAGCTTCCATGCTGTTTGGTTAGTTGTTCAATAAAGAAAGATTGTAAACAACAGTATATTTCAAAATCAAAGGAGAAAGTGCTTTGAAAAAGAAAGATTTGGGGCTTACAGCTCAAGGAGAGGCCCATGGTTTTATCAGTGATCGCACTGTCGAATTTGTACAGAGGGACTCATACAAGTGACTGTGGCCCAAAAATTATTTTTTGTACAAAGGGATGGGTCTTACACTCTCTCAAGAGGCCCAAAAAGTTTTAAAGAAAAAGAGTGGGGCTTATAACACGAGGGTAGGCCCAGATGATTTTTCCGTTTTAAATGGCGATCGCGCTGAGGTTTTCTTTTAACGCAGAGGGACTTATACAATAAGTGTGGCCCAAAATGATTTGGTCATAAAAGGATTGGGTCTTACACTCTATTAGAGGCCCAAAGAGTTTTAAAGAAAAGAAATGGATCTTACTACTCGAGGGTAGGCCCAAGGTTTGTTTTTCAACGGATGATGATCGCGTCGAACTTTTTGAAATACAACGGGACTTATACAATAAGTGAGGCCCAAAATAGGTTGTATTTATAAAGGGTTGGGTCTTACACTCTATTAGAGGCCCAAAAATTTTGAAAATGATTTATGAGGGTTGAATTAATCCAAAAACCCCAATTTGTTTTCAAAATGTGTTTTAATTGAATAAAAATTCAATTAAAATGATCAAAATTGTTTAACATATGGAAAACAAATTGTGATCTTGGATTAATGCTTCAAAAATTAAGTATTGACCTACAAAATAATTAGAAGGCATTAAAAGTTACAAAATCAAGAGGGAAAAAACATTTTAAATGGCAAAAACAAATAAAACATTAATTCATTGCAAAAATATCAATTATATGAAATAAATAATATTTTTGGGATTTTTTGATAAAATAAAATATTTTAACATTTTTGTTAATTATCAAAAAAAGAATCAACTCAAAATCATTAAAACTCAGAGAGAATTTAATTTTTGAATCAATTAAATAAAATCACAAAATTCAAATATTCAAATATTTGAAAATGGCGCCAAGAACAAAGGCAAGAACACGCGCGTGTTCTGAGTTTCCCAGATTTGCATTTTCTATCCAATCTCACTGAATACTTGATTATATCATGCAATCCACATACCAATCAACTTGTTTTAACCTCACGATCATGTCTATGGTCTTTAATTTCATTTATTTTTAACATGGAATAAGAAATAAAAAAGAAACCTCAAGAACCCTAATTTCTGCATGAAGGTTCAGAAATTTCACACACGATTCAAACAATGCAATTTATTGAGGGAAAACATTCCATGCATGATTATGAACATATGGCCAAATTATTGTGCAGCAAAAATTGCATGGATCATAGAGTTAGAAGAGCTCATGCTTACCTCTTGCAGCTGGTGATCGTGTTTTGTGTTGGAGGTGTTACAGCTAGGTTCCAATGATCTGGATAGCTTCCCTAGGTGCTATGGAGTGTGTATGAATGCTTGGAATGGATTGAAATGATCTGGAACTTAAGATGGTACCCCAACTGCAAATCTGTCAAGAACTTGAGCAACTGGCTGGTGATTTTGTGATTTTGGTGTCCCAGATGTTATGTGAGTGTTTGGATCACTTCTATATGATGTATGTGAGGTGTGTGTGTGATTGGTTTGAGTGGAATTGCTCTCTAATGAAAAACCCGATAGTGACTTGCTAAAAAAGGCATTTTTGAGAGTGAGAAGTGGTTTTTGAGAAAGGCAAGTGTTGTAGGCCTTTGGTGTACTTAAACTGATCACAATTGAGCTCTATTTATAGTAGAGCAAGTTTGTTTTGCAAGGAATAGTGAATGGCAACTGCTGAGTAGGTTTGACCAATGTTGGCAAATGAAAATCCAAGTCTCCTCTAGCCATTGACTAGAGGTTAGGGCACAGGCTGCTGGTCCCCTTGGTCTTGGATAAGTCTTGACTGAATTCAGTTGCTAAGAGCTCAGTTCATGCCACCTTGATGCTTCCATTGAATGCTCTAATCCAAAATTAGAGTCTTGTCCCTATTTTGGCCATTCTAGGTTTAACATGCTATTTCTTGTTCCAAAGACTTTGGATGCTTGGTTCAGTGATTGTCCCCTTTAGATTCAATTCTCAGAGGTGTCCAAGTGGATAGGAGCATTTGGATTTGGCTGATTTTGGCAAATCGACCAAAAGTGCAAAAATCTGCCTTGCCTTGGCAGATTTCAGCAAGGCATCTTGCCAATGTCATATCTCATAGCTCAAATTGAATTTGGTAATGTTCTTGGCCATTTTGGAAAGCCATTACATGATACAACAACTGTTTGAACATGTTTGGTTTTGATCTCTTTTGAATCCAAGTGAAGAATCCCCCTACATTTGGAAAAAAGTAAGGCCAAATCTGACTTAGTGAAATTTTCACTAAGTGTTGGAACAAAGTGACTTTTCCTGATTTTGATCACTCCATAACTCAAAATCCATGAGGAATTTGGACATAGGTCAGTATGAAGCTTTTGTAGAGGGAAACGAGATCTACAAATCAAGCTTTGAATGGGGAACAATGACCTTGTGGTTTAGGAGTTATGGTCCTCCAAAGTTGCCACATTAGTGTCACTTTTTCCATAAATTAGAAATTTTTCTAAGTTTTTATGGTTACCCCTTTTACAAGTTATCCCACTTTCTTTGATTTTTCTTGATGAATGATGATTCAAATCATACATTAACATCATTTTAGGGTTAAAAATCCATTTTGGTGAAAAATCTCAAAAAGTCAAAGTTGACTTTTGTGCACAGTTGACTTTTTATCAAATGAATTCCAAACTGTGCAAATCTTCAGGAAATCATGTCCTTGACCTAAATCAAATTTGATGGACATGTTCCATGGGTGTCATAGGGTATATTGAATCATGTCTTAGGGTTTGGTAGCATGTCCTGGTCAAAAGTCAAAGTTACAGTTGACTTTCCTTCCGAAACCTAATTGTGGTGCAGATGAAATTGAGACTTGTTGCTCAAGCTTATTGGATTAATACATTGTTCCAAGTGGATCAATATGGAATATTAGAGACCCTCAAATCATGTCTTGAGGTCTTGGTTCATGATTTGTCCCAAAAGTCCACTTAGGGGTGAATTAGGTCAAGAAACACTAATTCCTGATTTTTGATGTATGCATCCCCTGAGGTCAAATTGACTTGATGATTGGGTCCATGAGGTTCCATGGAGTATATTAGGTTATGTTTTGGATCATTGGCTTGTGCCCAGATGAAAAATTTCCATCTGGAGGCCCTGGTCGACCAAAACCCTAATTTGGTGACACTATCGATCTTGAGACTTGATCCACCTAGAAGGGAGCAACCTTGTGCTTAATCCTTAAAATAGGAGTCCTTTTGATCCATTGTGGATATTCTAGAGGCTAGACAAGTTGAAGATCAAGTCATTCCTTGATTGATCCTTTGTCTAAGGCTCTGAGAGGGCTTAAAACCCTAATTTTGATTGTAGTGAATGCTCCACAACCCTTAAGGCATTTGATGAGGCATGATGGTTCATCCATATTGTGATGATGATTTGCACAGTGATGGGAAATCTTAGTGGTCAAAATTTGGGGTATGACAGATGCCCCTATTTAATCTTCTTGGATCCGAAAGTGTGAATGACGAAGGTATTCGGGCATTCGGGGTGCAAGAGGATTAAATATCAGAATACCCAAAATTTTGATGGCTATGAATGGCAGCTTGCGCATTTATCTTCTTTTGCTAAGCAATGATGTTTAGAAAAGGTAGACTTCCCCTCGATCCTGGTTTCCTTCCAAGGAACTGGTCTCAGTTTTCTTTTGAAATAAACCTCCCCTCGATCCTGGTTTCCAACCAAGGACCTGGTCTAAGTTTCTGATTTAAACTTCCCCTCGATCCTGGTTTCCTACTGTAGCGAGCGATTTTGGACGCGGTTGCGAAGCGCTATCGCTCTTTGGTGTCTACAACTCGATTCATTTTTTATCCTTTTAAAGCTGATGAAGGAAGGGAAATATATGTCTCAAATTAACCCTGCTTGCAAACTGAGTTTAAACAACGGTCTGTTAAGTTACAGATGCTACAAAGATTCAGGGTCTCTATCGGGTTTATTTTTTAAAAGTTGTGGGAGGTTTAGATGTTAGGACAGATGTATATGAAAGTATGGGATTTTGGGTTTTTGTTTAGTGTGCTCGCTAAGATTTTTCTTTCAATCTTATGCCTACGTATTCCCGTTTACTGAAACAGGGAAATCAGAGCGTTCGTAGTTCCTCCTATTCTATGGGAGGAAATGGTTGTTTTGGTGTCTTGTTCAAAGCCCAAGACGTGAAGCGAAAGGTAGTTTGTATCTTGTTCAAAGCCCAAGATGTGAAGCTAAAAGGGTGTTGACTTTAGAGAGAATTTGTCATCTCTAAAGAGGGCTGTTTGTCACAACTGTTGGGTGACTGACTGTCAAGGAGGATTACTTTAACCGGGATTTGTGAATCCGACAATGCCATAATTTCCTTTATAGGGGATTTTAACCTGAAGGAGAAGACTTTAACTCAGTTTAGAGCAATGCCATCTTTCCTTAGGAATTTCTCATACTAAAAGAGGGACAGTGGCATGGATGTAGATGATCCAGAGGCTTGCTGCTTACAACAACTAGATGAAGGGGAAAGAGTTGTTGATGTTTGTGTACTGTGAACGAGGCACAACTTTGATGCTAAAAGGTTGATTGGACCAACCAGTGGTTTTCTTATACAAAGCCTAAGAGGAGGCTAATATGTGTCTCGTACAAAGCCTGAGAGAGAGGCTAAAAGGTTTTGACTCAACGAGGGAATCTTTTGGTATCTCGTATAAAGCCCTAGATGAAGGCTATTTAACTCAACAAGAGAGTTTTTTGTATCTCGTACGAAACCCGAGATGGAGGGAAAAATTTGTTCGGCTCAATAAGAACCTTTTTGTATCTTGTATAAAGCCTGAGATGGAGGCGAAAGGGTGATTGACTCAACAAGGGGGTCTCTTTATGTGTCTCGTACAAAGCCCGAGAGAGAGGCTGAACGTTGTTTGACTTCGCTGGGGAGGATCATTGTACAAAGCCCAAGATGGAGGCTAGTATGACTGGAGAAGGATCATTATATAAAGCCTAAGAGGAGGCTATGGTTACCGTTTCAGTTAAGTGACAAGTCCAATATACTGATTTAAAGAGAAAATCAGTTCTTATATGAGCAACACTGTACTCGAGGATTTGATTTGAGGATTCGGGCTATTCTTGTTCTTTAAGGAATTGGGAAATCCGAAGGGTATTGAGACTGTCCGAGTCTACGGGTTTTCTTCCTATTTAACGAAGGGGTCACTTGAGAATGTCTTTGAGACTCAAGGATATTAGACTGTCCAAGTCTAGAGTTTCCTCTTTTGTACTATGCTTTGAGAAACAATAGTAGACTCTATGAAAGGACTGTTCTATGCAGATGACTAAGTTCTATTCCTATACCTCTAGGAGGTCGCCGGGACAATTTGTACGAAGCCCAAGAGGAGGCTGGAAACTTTAAAGAAGCCGATCGGTCCTTGTACGAAGCCCAAGAAGAGGCTATCATTCCCGGAGGAAGAGATCATTATACGAAGCCTAAAAGGAGGTTGTGAATACTTCTAAGAAGCCGTAGGGTCCTTGTACTAAGCCCAAGAGGAGGCAGGGTTGCTTTTAGGAAGCCTGTGGGTCCTTGTATGATGCCCAAGAGGAGGCCGATACTTTTAAGAAGCCCGTGGGTCCCCAAACCCCGAGAAATTCAAGGCAAGCTATTCACAAGGAATAGATCAAGTCAGGAAAGTTCAAGAATTTGGAAGAAACTCAAAGATGCCATTCACGGAGAATACATTCATCTCTGGGAGTAGAGTTTCTTGACAATTCCTAATGAGGACAGCCGAAGAGAAGACTGTATCTGGTGATCCTATTGGGGATCTAGTTGTCTATTTCTACGAATAAACGAAACGGCGTCACCTAGTTCTAGACGTTGTTGCCGGGGAAACTCTAAATATCTATACTATTATTACACAGTTGATATGAGTTTATGAAAGAAGACTTACAGCGAAACAGCCCCACAATACAGTTATATGTATATGAAAGCGGTAAATGAAAGCATATAAACACTTACTCGGTTGTAGAGCTTCCATGCTGTTTGGTTAGTTGTTCAACAAAGAAAGATTAAAAACAACAATATATTTCAAAATCAAAGGAGAAAGTGCTTTGAAAAAGAAAGATTTGGGGCTTACAGCTCAAGGAGAGGCCCAGGGTTTTATCAGTGAGCGCACTGTTGTTTTGTACAGAGGGACTTATACAAGTGACTGTGGCCCAAAAAGGTTTTCTATACAAAGGGATGGGTCTTACACTCTCTCAAGAGGCCCAAAGGGTTTAAAGAAAAAAGAGTGGGGCTTATAACACGAGGGTAGGCTCAATTGATTTTTCCGTTTAAAATGGCGACCGTGCCGAGATTTTCTTTTAACGTAGAGGGACTTATACAATAAGTGAGGCCCAAAATGATTTTGGTTAAAATGGGGTTGGGTCTTACACTCTATTAGAGGCCCAAAAGTTTTGAATGGGTCTTATAGCTCAAGGACAGGCCCAGAAGGTTATTTTTCAAAGGGCGACGATCGCGCCGTTTGTTTTTTACGGTATCGGGACTTATACAATACACTGAGGCCCAAAAATGATTTGGTCAAAAAAATGATTGGGTCTTACACTCTATTAGAGGCCCAAAGTGTTTTGAAAATGATTTATGAGGGTTGAATTAATCCAAAAACCCTAATTTGTTTTCAAAATGTGTTTTAATTGAATAAAAATTCAATTAAAATGATCAAAATTGTTTAACATATGGAAAACAAATTGTGATCTTGGATTAATTCTTTAAAAATTAAGTATTGACTTACAAAATAATTAGAAAGCATTAAAAGTTGCAAAATCAAGGTGGAAAAAATATTTTAAATGTCAAAAACAATTAAAACAGTAATTCTTTGCAAAAATATCAATTATATAAAATAAATAATATTTTTGGGATTTTTTGGGAAAATAAAATATTTTAACATTTTTGTGAATTATTAAAAAAAGAATCAACTCAAAATCATTAAAACTCAGTGGGAAATTAATTTTTGAATTAATTAAATAAAATCACAAAATTCAAATATTCAAATATTCAAAAAAATGGCGCCAAGAACACCCAAGAACACGCGCGTGTTCTGGGTTTGCCCAGATTTGCATTTTCTCTCCAATCTCACTGAATACTTGATCATATCATGCAATCCACATACCAATCAACTCGTTTCAACCTCATGATCATGTCCATGGTATTTAATTTCATTTAAATTAAACATATAACAAGAAATCATGAAAAATCCTCAAGAACCCTAATTTCTGCATGAAGGCTAGGATTTTTGATACACGATTCAAACAATGCAATTAATTGAGGGAAAACATTCCATGCATGATTATGAACATATGGCCAAATTATTGTGCAGCAAAAATTGCATGGATCATAGAGTTAGAAGATCTCATGCTTACCACTTGCAGCTGGTGATCGTGATTTGTGTTGGAGGTGTTACAGCTAGGTTCCAATGATCTGGATAGCTTCCCTAGGTGCCATGGAGTGTGTATGAATGCTTGGAATGGATTAAAATGATCTGGAACTTGAGATGGAACCCTAACTGCAAATCTGTCAAGAACTTGAATAATTGGCTGGTGATTTTGTGAAATTTGTGTTCCAGATGTTATGTGAGTGTTTGGATCACTTCTATATGATGTATATGAGTTGTGTGTGTGATTGGTTTGGTTGTAAAAGCTCTCAAACTCAAAACCCGATAGTGACTTGCCTTAGAAGGCAAAATTGGAGTGAAAGAAGAGATTTTGAGGAAAGCATCTGTTTGATGACTTTGGTGTACTCAAACTGATCACAATTGAGCTCTATTTATAGTAGATCAAGTTTGTTTTGGGATCTACAGTGAATGGCAACTGCAGCAGGTGTTTGTTCAATGTTGTCCAATGGAAATGCAAGTCTCCTATAGCCATTGACTAGAGGTTAGGGCACAGGGTTGTGGTTCCCTTGGTCTTGGATAAGTCTTGACTGAATTCAGTTGAGAATGGCTCAGTCCATGCCACCTTGATGCTTCCATTGAATGCTCCAATCCAAAATTGGAGTCTTGTCCCTATTTTGGCCATTCTAGGTTCAATATGCTATTTCTTGTTCCAAATACTTTGGAGGCCTGGCTCAGTGATTGTCCCCTTTAGATTTAATCCTCAGAGGTGTCCAAGTGGATAGGAGCATTTGGATTTGGCTGATTTTGGCAAATCGACCAAAAATGTAAAATCTTCCTTGCCTTGACAGATTTCAACAAGGTAACTTGCCAATGTCATATCTCATGACTCAAATTGAATTTGGTAATGTTCTTGGTCATTTTGGAAAGCCCTTACATGATACAACAACTGTTTGAACATGTTTGGTTTTGATCTCTTTTGAATCCAAGTGAAAAATCCCCCTACATTTGGCAAAAAGTAAGGTAAAATCCGACTTAGTGAAATTTTCACTTAGTGTTGGAACAAAGTGACTTTTCTTGATTTTGATCACTCCATAACTCAAAATCCACGAGGAATTTGGACATAGGTCAGTATGAAGCTTTTGTAGAGGGCAATGTGATCTAAAAATCAAGCTTTGAATGGGGACCAATGGCCTTGTGGTTTAGGAGTTATGATCCTCCAAAGTTGGCACATTGGTGTCACTATTTCCATAACTTAGAAATTATTCTAAGTTTTTATGGTTACGCCTTTTACAAGTTATCCCACTTTCTTTGATTTTTCTTGATGAATGATGATTCAAATCATACATTAACATCATTTTAGGGTTAAAAATCCATTTTGGTGAAAAATCTCAAAAAGTCAAAGTTGACTTTTGTGCACAGTTGACTTTTTATCAGATGAATTCCAAACTGTGCAATTCTTCATGAAATCATGTCCTTGACCTAAATAAAACTTGATGGACATGTTCCATGGGTGTCATAGCGTATATTGAATCATGTCTTAGGGCTTGGGAGCATGTCCTGGTCAAAAATCAAAGTTACAATTGACTTTCCTCGCGAAACCCTAATTGTGGTGCAGATGAAATTGAGACTTGTTGATCAAGCTTCTTGGATTAATCCATTGTTCCAAATGGATAAATATAGTTCATTAAAGACCCTCAAATCCTCTCTTGAGGTCTTGGCCCATGATTTTTCCCAGAAGTCAACTTAGGGGTGAATTAGGTCAAGAAACCCTAATTCCTGATTTTTACTGAATGCATCCCCTGAGGCAAAATTGACTTGATGATTGGGTCCATGAAGTTCCATGGAGTATATTAGGTTATGTTTTGGATCATTGGCTTGTGCCCAGATAAAAGATTTCCATCTGGAGGCCTTGGTCGACCAAAACCCTAATTTGGTAACACTGTCGATCTTGAGACTTGATCCACCTTGAAGGGAGCAGCCTTGTGCTTGATCCTTGAAGTGGAAGTCCTCTTGATCCATTGTGGATGTTTGAGAGGTTAGACAAGTTGAAGATCATGTCATTTCTTGATTGATCCTTTTCCTAAAAGCTCTGAGAGGGCTTGAAACCCTAAGTCTGATTATAGTGAATGCTCACCCATCTTTGGGGAGACTAATGAAGTGTGATGGTTCCTCCATATTGTGGTGATGATTTTCAAAATGATGGGAAATCTTAGTGGTCAAAATTTGGGGTATGACAGATGCCCCTATTTAATCTTCTTGGACACGAAGGTGTGAATGACGAAGGTATTCGGGCATTCGGGGTGCAAGAGGATTAAATATCAGAATACCCGAAAATTTGATGGCATCTATGAATGGTAATTCACGCATTCATCTTCTTTCGCTAAGCAATGGTGCTTAGAAAAGGTAAACTTCCCCTCGATCCTGGTCTTCAGCCAAGGAACTGGTCTCAGTTTCTGATGTAAACTTCCCCTCGATCCTGGTTTCCTACCGAGGAACTGGTCTTAGTTTCTCTTGTAAACTTCCCCTCGATCCTGGTTTCCTACCAAGGAACTGGTCTTAGTTTCTTTCATCAATAAACTTTATTGACAAGGGACTCTATTCGTAGCGGTTTTCCTTCAAACTTCTCACCGAATTTTCCTGGGGAGATGCCATTTGACGAAAAAATTTGATGTCAGACTTGCTGGGGAATCCAGTCGTCTGAATTGTAGAGGTGCACAAACTTCTCTGTTTGGAGACGCCATTTGCCGACTCTATCTGGGGAAAGCGAGTCTCTTGAGAGGCTGCTTCTGCGTGGGATCTTACATCATACTTTTCTCGGGATCTTCCCGGAGAAATGCCATATGATGGGGTCCAATTTTGAGGTGCCGATGACCTTTTCATCAGCGGTCTTTTCGGAGCGAAACTGGCATGCTGCCGAATCTCTGATTACGAGGCTTTCTCTGTGGATTTTCCTTAATCCAGGAAAGCAAGGATATCATCTTCAATGGCGAAGAGTGATGCTGACTGAAAGTTCCTCTAGTTTTTCAGAGGTTCAAGTTATCAAAGTGGTCGAGGACCCAACTTCAATCCAAAAATAAAACTGGAGGAGAGAGATTGTTCAGACGTAACACTTCCTGACGAGGAAAGGGCTGATAACTCGATTGAGAGGATTGTTATCACTAGGGGACATGACCGACTAGAGTGATAGTGATGCAATATGACTGTGAATGTAAATCAATAATGCATGATGCATGTATGTATATGCTGACAAAACTGACGCGACATACCAACTAAAAAAAATGAACATGACTGGATACTCGGCCATCGCGGGTCGAAGAAGTACCGCTGGTTAAGAATAGAAATTCCACCTTGCTTAGGAAATATAGTCCCTATTGGGAGCTATGTTGGTCGGGCTTAGGAGATAAGAACTTGGCCAAGGGTATCAGATGGAATAGTTGCATCCGACACTGTTGATCCTTCATTCAGGCGCACGGGCGTAGAAGGAGTACTTTGATTCTGTACTTTGAAGTTCGCTTACTTCCGGAGAAGCGGTTGATGCTTTTTTGATGTTCAACAGTCAAAAGAAATTGCCATCTTTATTTTAAAGCAGAAAAAGTTTTAACAAGTAAATTCATTTTTGTTTCATTTCAAGAATCGTTAATCACATTTAAAACGCCATTCTGTAAAGCTAAAACAAATAAGAATTACAAACAAAAGCACAAGGGCTCAAATTTTATTGATAAGATGGAGATCAGCCAAACGCGTGATTCCAAAGAGTATATACAAAGTTTGAAAATGGTAATTTACAGGGAAAAGGGCTACGTTGAAACATAACGACCACTATCCTTCTA
This sequence comes from Lathyrus tuberosus, assembly GCA_022829125.1. Lineage (NCBI taxonomy): Eukaryota > Viridiplantae > Streptophyta > Magnoliopsida > Fabales > Fabaceae > Lathyrus > Lathyrus tuberosus. Next base: position 11,234,437 of record JALAZF010000115.1, read on the forward strand.
CCAACTTTGAATTCGGGGCATCCTGAGCTTCTGTCGAAGATGACCTTGACTGGAGTTTTCCCCCGATGGATGGTGTAACTGCTGCTGCTGAGGGACTTGCCTCTGTTGAACATAGTTACTTGCCATTATCCCTAATTTTTGCCTGGATTGTACTTTGATGTTTCCAATCCACCGAGATGATTTTTTCATGTCTCTAACTTTTGCCTGGACTGCCCTTTCGGGTTTTCAATCCATCGAGACATTTTTTTTTAGTTTAGTTTAGGCGAAGTATTTCTTGACTACATCAACATTCGTGGGGTAGGAAAATTCCTCTCCGTCCATGGTTGCAAGTCTCAAGGCGCCGCATGAGAAAGCTTTCGTGACCACATAGGGGCCATCATAATTCGGAGTCCACTTGCCCCGAGAATCAGTGAGAAATGATTGTATCTTCTTGAGCACGAGGTCTCCTTTTCTGAAGACGCGAGGTTGAACCTTTTTGTCGAACGCCTTCTTCATTCTCTGTTGATACAATTGACCATGGCATAGGGCCGTGATTCTCTTTTCTTCGATCAGATTCAGTTTGCCGTGTCGATTTTGACACCACTCAGCTTCGGTGAGCTTAGCTTCCATCAATATCAGGATTGATGGGATCTCTACTTCTATGGGGAGAACTGCCTCCATGCCATATACTAGAGAGAAAGGGGTTGCCCCTATTGAAGTGCAGACAGATGTTCGATAACCATGAAGAGCAAAGGGCAGCATCTCGTGCCAGTCTTTGTAGGTTACAACCATCTTTTGAACGATCTTCTAGATGTTCTTGTTAGCCGCTTCTACCGCTCCGTTCATCTTTGGTTGGTAGGGAGATGAGTTATGATGTTCGATCTTGAACTCTGCGCACAACTCTTTCATCATCTTGTTGTTCAAGTTAGATCCATTGTCAGTAATGATCTCGCTTGGAACACCATAACGGCAGATGATATTGTTTTTCATAAAACGAACCACCACTTATCGGGTTACATTGGCGAATGACGCTGCTTCGACCCACTTGGTGAAGTAAACAATGGCTACTAGGATGAACCGATGTCCGTTTGAAGCCTTGGGCTCAATCATGCCAATCATGTCGACTCCCCATATGGAAAAAGGCCACGGGGAAGAGAGAACTTTGAGATGCGATGGCGGTACATGAATTTTGTCGGAGTATATCTCACACTTGTGACACTTCCTCATGCACTTGTAGCAGTCGGATTCCATGGTCAACCAGTAGTACCATGCTCTTAGAATTTTTCTCGCCATTGTGTGTCCGTTGGCATGAGTGCCAAAGGATCCTTCATGAATTTCTTTCATAAGCATGTCTGCTTCTGGTCTGTCTACGCATCGGAGCAAGACCATGTCAAAATTTTTCTTATAAAGAGTGTCACCGCTCAGGAAGAAGTTTCCAGCCAATCTTCTGAGGGTTTTCCTGTCTTTTCTGAGTGCCCCAGGTGGGTACTCCTGGTTCTGAAGGAAGCATTTAATATCGTGATACTAAGGTTTATCGTCTATGACTGCTTCGATCGTGAAGATGTAGGCGGGCCGTTCAAGGCGCATTATGTCGATCTTAGGTAGGTCGTTCCATTGACCTACACTAATCATGGAAGAGAGAGTGGCTATAGCGTCAGCCATGTGATTCTCCTCACGAGGGATATGATGAAACTCAACTCTGTTGAAGAAAGGTAGCAACCTTCTTGCGTAGTATTTGTAAGGAATCAATCCTGATTGGTATGTGTTCCAATCTCCTTTTATCTGATTGATAACCAAGGCTGAATCGCCGTATATGTCCAAGTTTTTGATCCTTAAATCAATTGCTTCTTCGAGACCCATAATACAAGCTTCGTATTCGGCCTCGTTGTTCGTACATTTGAATGTAAGTCTGGCAGTGAAAGGAATGTGGGTACCCTGAGGGGTAACAATGATTGCCCCAATTCCGTTTCCGTAATGATTAACTGCTCCGTCAAAGATAAGTCCCCACTGGGAACTTGGTTCTGGCCCTTCACTGGGTAGCGGTTCATCACAATCTTTCATTTTTAGATACATGACATCTTCGTCTGGGAAGTCAAACCCGATTGATTCTTGATCGTCAATCGGTTGATGAGCCAAATGATCGGCTAAAATACTTCCCTTAACGGCTTTTTGAGCGTGGTACTCTATGTCATATTCTGATAACAGTATCTGCCAACGGGCGAGCCTTCCCGTAAGAGAAGGCTTTTCAAAAACATACTTGATTGGATCCATTTCTGAGATTAACCAAGTAGTATAATGAATCATGTATTGGCGAAGACGTTTGGCTGCCCAAGCCAAAGCACAACAAGTTTTCTCAAGCATCGTGTACCGAGTCTCGCAGTCGGTGAACTTTTTGCTCAGATAGTAGATGGCAGACTCTTTCCATTTGGTTTCATCTTGTTGGCCAAGTACACATCCCATTGAGTCCTCTGTGAGGTAAATGATCAGTGGTCTTCCTTCCACTAGAGGTGATAGAATCGGCGGATTCAACAGATATTCCTTGATACTGTCAAAGGCGGTTTGGCAATCTTCTGACCAAACACAATCCTGGTTCTTTTTGAGTAATTTTAAAATCGGCGCACAGGTCGCGGTCATAAGGAATATGAATCTGGAGATGTAGTTCAAATGTCCCAGGAATCCTCTGACTTATTTTTCAGTTTTTGGAGAAGGCATTTCTTGAATGGTGTTGACCTTGTCAGGATCAACCTCAATTCCTTTCTGGCTGACGATGAACCCTAAGAGTTTCCTTGAACGGACACCGAAGGTGCACTTGTTGGGATTCAAGCGGAGTTTGTACTTTCGTAAACGCTCGAACAATTTTGACAGGTGGGTCACATGCTCCTCTTCTATCTTAGATTTTGCAATCATGTCATCGACATATACCTCTATCTCTTTGTGTATCATGTCATGAAACAGAGTAGTCATGGCCCTTTGATAGGTTGCCCCGGCGTTCTTCAAATCGAACGGCATTACCTTGTAACAAAAGGTACCCCATGGGGTAATGAATGAAGTTTACTCCATGTCTTTCGGCACCATTTTGATCTGGTTATAGCCCGAGAATCCATCCATGAAGGAGAAAACTTTGAACTTTGCTGTACTGTCTACCAGCATGTCAATGTGTGGTAAATGAAAGTCGTCCTTTAGACTAGCCTTGTATAGATCCCTATAGTCGACACACATTCTGACCTTTCCGTCCTTTTTGGGAACGGGTACGATGTTAGCTAACCATTGAGGATATTCAGACGTAGCAAGGAAACCTGCGTCGATCTGTTTCTGTACCTCCTCTTTGATTTTGATGGCCATGTCCGGGTGAGTGCGTCTCAACCTTTGTTTTACCAGCGGACATTTCGACTTTAATGATAAGTGATGTTCCACGATGCTGGTATCCAACCCTGGCATATCCTGATAGGACAAGCGAATACATCGGGGAATTCTTTGAGAAGCTTTATCAAACTCTATTTGGCAGCCGGACTGAGTAGTGCCCTAATCCTGATTTCTTTTCTCTCTTTTTCTGAACCCAAGTTTACCGTTTCCAACGGTTCTTTGTGAGGTTCAATGGACCTTTCCTCTTGTCTGAGCAGTCGGGAGATCTCTTATGGAATTTCATTGTCAACTTCTTCTTCAGCCCCAAATACCGGGAACTTAAAGTTGGGAGAAGGCATCAGATCGTATGTTTCAACGAGGTTTAAAACAAGCAATCTGCATGACGTGATGATTCGTGTTTAGAAGAGATAGAGAAAATGCAAGTGTGTGCAGTGTTTTATTTTACTGCTTGTTTTTATTTTTAATTGTTTTTTAGGATTACCGTTTTCTGAAAAAAAAAGCAAAAAGAGAAAACAACAATTAATGCGGAAATTACAGAACGACGTTATTTTATTAATGAATAACTCGATTCTCGAAACTACAGCCCTATAAAACAAAACTCTATCGCTTTGGGTGAAGCGGAGAGGGAAAATTTACAGAAAGCGAACCCTATCAAAACATCCGTTTCACCTGGGCAGGGTGAAAGGTTAAAGATGGCAATTACTTTGACTTATGAACAATCCTCGGAACATCGACAGCAACCCACTGGCGGCGAACTCCTCGGTGAATCACAAAGTCTGGAACCTTCCTTGATTTGTCTTCAGAAATAACACGGATTTCTGGTGGAGCAGGATCATTGGAATCTGTCTCCCAGGCAGAGTTGTCGTAGGAGAATTCCTCAGTTATATTTTGCATAGCATTTGTGCTCTCAGCTGTATCTCCCCATCCAGTTGGCTGGATATCTTCGAGCCTGATACGAGAGCTTTCGGGAGCGGTGTACTTGACCATATAGTCGTATTTTCCACTTGGTTCTCCCAAGGTGTCCCAAACTTCTTTGGAACTGGAGGAGTCATTTCTCTCAATGATGTTGACCTCGGGAAAAGCATAGTTGATGAATTCAAGTCCTGCAAACGTTGCGAATTCATCTTCATGTTGAATAGTTTCTGAATGACCCGAGGGTTGATCCCATGACATGGTGGGGACACAGGTATTCTGTTCATTGAGACTCAGCTGAGTTTCATTACTCGGCTGACTTTCTGGCCCCAAGTCTCCTGGGTAAGGTTGCCACATTGGTAGACCATCCATTGGGCCATAGTAGTTGTGGTCAAAGTTGTCTTTCATCAGAGTGTCCTCCTCTAATGAATTTGGCGGAGCACGACATCCTTCCGGATCACAATCTCCATATATCATTTCGACATCTGACCGTGGTATAAATCTCGGACTCTGTGCGGGATAGCAAAATGGTATATGCACCTTTTCCTGAGATATATAACCGTCCTCGTTAAGGTAGGACTTCCATTCTTCATCTGTGTCAGAGGGATCTTCCTCATTGATAGCATGTACTGCTTGAGACACTGGGTGAAGGAAACCTCCACTGTGGAAGAAGTTTTGAAGGGGATGAAGACTTTCATCGTTGGCAGCTGTCTGGGTACAGGTTGCAGAAAAACCAAGACCCTTCTTTGTTGTATTGCCAGTAGGAATGACAAGCTGTCCCCATCTTGTCGTATCGGTACCCTCGACCGCTTTGATAGCATCATTGTATGAAGAAATGGAAGTTCCTTCTTTGAACTGATTGTTCTTGCTCACCGACAGTGCTTGGAACTGTGTTCCAATAACCTCCTCGGGTTCTATATCAGCAGATGATGACAAGTTACTCACCAGCAAGGCCTGCTCCCCGCAGACTGTGACAAGTTGATCGTTCTTGACGAACTTTAGCTTTTGGTGAAGGGTTGAAGTAACCGCTCCAGCCTGGTGTATCCAAGGTCTTCCTAATAAACAACTGTATGTTGCCCAGATGTCCATGACCTGGAAAGTGACTTGGAAAGTGTGAGGACCAATAGTTATGGGAAGATCAACTTCACCGATAACTATTTTTCTGGATCCGTCGAACGCTTTGACGATGACCTCACTGATTCTCATCGGAGGGTCTTTGAATGATAATTGCATCAAAGTGGACTTCAGCATAACATTCAAGGCTGACCCTGTGTCTACCAGTACGCTGGCTAAAGCATCGTCCTGGCAGTTAACTGTAATGTTGAGCGCCATGTTATGACGGCGACCCTCTTCGGGTAATTCCTCATCACTAAATCCCAAATTGTTGCAGGAAGTGATGTTAGAGACAATGCCATCGAACTGTCTGATTGTTACATCCTGTTCGCCAAAGGCTTGCTCCAAGACTTTCTGTAGAGCCTCCCTGTGGACTTCTGAACTGAGTAATAATGATAATATCGAGATCTTTGAAGGAGTCTGTAACAGTTGGTCCACAATGTTATATTCACTCCTTTGGATGAGCTTCAGCATCTCATCATAATTTTTCGAAAGGTTGGGATTACTGGAATGACCGACTGGTGGATTGGGAGCTTCTGTCTGAAGTTCCTTTTCCTTGTTAGGTTCTCTAACTCCTCTGTTGAAGATTCTACCACTCTGTGTTACACGACTGATGTCTGCAATATTCACGACGGAGGGCAATGGAATTTCCTTTCCATTTTCAATTGTTGTTGCACCTTATTTGTAAGGGATAGCTTTAGTTGATTCATACGGTGTTGGTCCCGACAGATAGATGACTACAGGAACCTTCTGATTTTTCTGACCATCGTAAGTAATCTCGATCCGTTCCCGGTTGGGAACTTTAGATTCGTCAAGTAGAGGGATAATGGCAAAAACATCCCTGGTCTGGTGATGACCAGAGATTGTGACAACGTCCTCGACTTGATCGGCAAGGTAGTTCGGCGTCCAGTTGATGGGTCCAGAACCCGGATATGGACGAATTTCTCCATGATCCACCTGACCCTGAAGAGCTGCTCTCACAAGGTAACACCCTTGGTTACCTTCCGAACAGACGCTACAACTGTCATAGTTGTGTGGTGGCACCTGGCCACGCCCACTTTGAATATAATGTAACCTCACTAGGTTAGCTTCCACGAGTCGGACATCCTGACTTTGACGTCGAGTAGGATTCCTGTTACTGATACTAATTTGCTGAGTATCTTCATCCATATAAATTGGCATCCACCAGTGATTTAACAAGTGCTGAAGTGCCTCCTGGACAAGGGTACAACCTCGATTGTTTTCGCAACCCGCTTTACAGCTTTGATAGTCATGTGATATTAAGAATCCGAGTCGGACCTGCTCAGCATGTAACTCTACCAGGTTGGTATTCATCACGCGAATATCGAAGATCTGAACCATGTTGATCTGATAAGGGTTCCTATCATGGTAGTCTTGGATCCATCCAAGATCTATCTGACGCTGGAGGGCCTCTTGTATGAAAGATCATCCCTGTTTGTTTACCGAGCAAGTCAGACAAGAACTGTAATCGTGCCGCGGCAGATCATGATACTGGCTTTGCCTTGAGTGCATCGCCCCCAAGTTGACATTCATCACACGAATATCGTGGTTTTGAATGACGTTGGAATTTGTGTAGACCATGTTAACTCCACGAACTCGGTGCTCTTGGATCCATCCGAGATCCATTTGTTCCTGTAGAGCTGCTTGCACCACAGAACATCCCTGGTTATCTTTAGAGCAGATATCACACAGGTGATAATTATGAGGTGGCACATGGCCATATCCACTCTGTCTACAATGCATCTTGACCAGATTGGTTTTCAACAAGAGTACATCGTGAATTTGATAGACATTGTTAGTCTCTCCTTCTATCAAATTGACTGCAGCCTTCTCATGTTGAGGCAGCGGGTTTGTGAGAACATTAGGATTTATATCCTTGAAGGATAAGACCCCGCTCCTAACAATTTTTTGCACGTCAGACTTGAAATTGAGACAAGTCTCTATGTTATGCCTTGATCCTCCTTGGTGGTAAGGGCAAGTTTGATCCACCTTAAACCAAAAAGGAAGATTTTTCGGTACTGTAAGAGGAGATTTAGTCTGAATGTGCCCCTTAGCCAGTAGTAACGGAAACAGCTCTGCGTACAACATGGGTATAGGATCAAACCCTGATGGTCGTGTCGTACGGTTGTTGTTATACGGAGGACGAGCCTGCTGAAGAGGCTGTTGTGTCCTTTGCTGATCAGGTTGGCTCTGCGCAACCTGAGGTTGATACGTAGGAATAGGCGCAGGGCTGATAGCAGGAATTACAGCTGCTACCGGCTGATAACGTCGCCTTTGCTTTCTGAGAGAGATATTCCCAATATCTTGCTCTTTTTTCTTAGGGAGAGCACTACCATATTTTTTAGTACCGCTCGTCGATCCAGTGTCTTTTTCCAAACGTCCTTCTCAGATGGCTTCCTTAAGACGTACGCCCATGCCCACCATCTTGGTGAAATCACTGGGTGCACTGGCAACCATTCGGTCATAGTAAAATGAGCTTAAGGTCTTTAAGAAGATCTTTGTCATCTCTTTTTCCTCAAGAGGTGGACAAATTTGAGCGGCGATTTCACGCCATCTTTGAGCATACTCCTTAAAGGTTCCTTGTCCTTTTGCGACATTGATCTGAGTTGATCATTGTCGGGTGCCATGTCTGTAGCGAGTGATTTTTGGATGTGGTTGCGAAGCACGATCACTCTAGTACTACAGTTCGATTCATTTTTTATCCTATTAAAACTGATAAAGGAAGGGAAATAGATGTCTCCAATTAACCCTGCTTGCATACTGAGATTAAACAGTCGAAACTGTTGGTTTTTAGATGCTACAAAGATTCAGGGATTTTCCTAGGTTTATTTTGTTGACGAGGGGTGCTTTAGGCTATCAGTTAAGATGTTAGGACGAATATATATGAAAGTATGGGATTTTGGGTTTTTGTTTAGTGTGCTCGCTAAGATCTTTTTTTTCGATCTTATGCCTACGTATCCCCGTTTACCGAAACAGGGAAATCAGAGCGTTCGTAGTTCCTCCTATTCTATGGGAGGAAATGGGTGTTTTGGTGTCTTGTTCAAAGCCCAAGACGTGAAGCGAAAGGTGATATATATCTTGTTCAAAGCCCAAGATGTGAAGCTGAAGGGTTTATTTGTATCTTGTTCGAAGCCCAAGATGTGAAGCTAAAAGTGTTGACCTTAGAGAGAATTTGTCATCTCTAAAGAGGGGTTTGTCTGTTACGACTGTTTATAAAGGAGAATTACTTTAACCGGGATTTGTGAATCCGGCAATGCCATAATTTCCTTTATAGGGGATCTCAACCTGAAGGAGAAGACTTTAACTCAGTGTAGAGTAATGCCATCTTTCCTTAGGAATTTCTCATACTAAAAAAGGGACATTGGCATGGATGTAGATGATCCAGAGGCTTGCCGCTTACAGCAGTTAGATGGAGGGGAAGGAGTTGTTGATGTTTGTGTACTGTGAACGAGGCACAACTTTGATGCTAAAAGGTTGATTGGATCAACCAGTGGTTTTCTTATACAAAGCCTAAGAGAAGGCTATTATGTGTCTCGTACAAAGCCCGAGAGAGAGGCTAAAAGGTTTTTGACTCAACGAGGGAATCTTTTGGTATCTCGTATAAAGCCTGAGATGGAGGCTAATTGACTTAACAAGAGAGTTTTTGTATCTCGTACAAAGCCCGAGATGGAGGCGAAAAGGGTGATTGACTTAAAGAGGGAGTCTCTTGACGTGTCTCGTACAAAGCCCGAGAGAGAGGCTAAACATTGTTTGACTCCGTTGGGGAGAATCATTGTTGTTAATTCTTGTAGTTGGCTAGAATTTTGGTAAAACAATGTTGATGTCATGGTTGATGTTTCAACATAAGTTTTTAACAGCCTTGTTATGTTTAGTTAACATTCTGGTTATGTTAAGTTTTTAAGGGTTGTAGTTTTGTGCTGATGTCAAACCCGATGTCATAACATCAGATGACAGAACATCAGTTTGGTAAGTTTTAGGGCTGCGCATGTGCAAGTATGTTAAGGATAAGATCTGATTGAGAGATTGCAGGAGAATATCATGGAATAGATATATTCTGTTACAATCAAATGTGGAGCAGTTCTTGTTGCTATTTTCATGCAAATAGACATGGAGAATTATTCCTATTTGTGTGGAGAAGATCTCGCCTATTTGTGTGGAGAAGATCTTGCAGCTGAATTAAAAGTGAAGATTTAAAAGATACATAATATCCTGGAAATATTATGTGGAGATGTTTTTAAGGCTAAAAGATATGAAGAATAATTAAGAGTTAATTATGAAGAGCTGATTGAAGATTTAATTGAAGATCTATTTTATAGCAGAATCTTTTGGAGATTTGTAGCAGAAGATTTACTGGGATTTGAAGGCCCATATCCAGTAGGAAAAAGGTTATAAATAGAATGCTTGTAATCTAGGTTTGGCACGGGTCCAAGATGTAGATCATTAGGGCTTTGTCTAAGTGAACAACTCGTGTTGTGAGATGGTCACTGTGTTTAACTCATAAACCTGTAGGTAATGAGTTTAGTATTGTTCTTGGAGGAAGCTTTGAAGAAACTCCAAAGGGTTATCATGGAAGTGTGTCTTCTAAGGTTATGTTCGTGAAGAGTTATTTGGTAATCAAGCTGTTGATGCAGTAACGGTGTAGTTGACTGCTAGACATCATTGTGATGATTGGGAGTGAGATGGAGTCTCTTACCTAGGGAAGACTTAGGTAGAAGGGTCATTGGGTAGTGATTGAATTAGGTAGATTGTCAACTGGTCTGTTGAGTCTGTAATTTGATACTACTAATAGTGGACTTCCTTCCTAGCTTGGTATGCCCCCAGATGTAGGTTGTTGAACCAAACTGGGTGAACAATCCTTGTGTGTGCAATTCTGCAGTTTTCTGTTGTTTTACATTGCAGAGTGTGTTGTTGTAACATCACACATAACATCACAGTTCTTTTTAGTGCCTTGTTCATACAGCAGATTGCGATGTTGTGACATTGCACAAGACATCACATATCTGTACCAGAATTTGAATTGGTATCAGAGCAGGCATCCTGTCTATTTCTGGATGAGATCTAGGGAAGATACTTTCTGGTTCATGAGTAAGGAAGATAGTTTTGCTGAGTTATGGACTTGGTCAGCTCATATAGTTGTTTGTGTGATCCCTTGGAGTGAAGAATGGACAATTCATGATAGGGTATGTATTGGACCTGTCTGTTTTTCTCAGGTGTGTAGCTTTGATGGAGAACTGTTGTTGGGAGTTTGATTTGTTGACACTTGGTGTGCAAGGATTATCTCATGTCCTTGTTTTAGGAAAGAAGTGATCATAAGGTGAATGGATCTTATTGAAGATTGTATGACATGGAAGTTTCAGTTTTTTTTTGGAGAAGAATATATTTCATATCAGGCATTGAAGACCAATCTGTCCAGAACATTGATTCCTTCTTTATCAAGTTTCTTGATGGTGAAAGAAGAGGGTGGAGCCAAAGCAAAAGAGTATCACTGTCAAATCTTTCATGCGGGAGTGAAGATCTTGATAAGCTATCTCTTATGCTTAGTTGTGGTGACCTAATTAGGAGGATCTTCCTGGTTATAATGTCAAATATAGTTCTGGTATATTTGAAGATGAAATCTCTTGTGAAGATACATGAACTAAAGAAGCTGAGCTTAATATGTCAATTCTAATGTCTCGACATCGCGCTACACATCAGTAGTTTATGGTAAATGCTAAGTCAAGACCTATTAGAGTGTAGCGGCTTTGAAGGATCACTGAAGCTGTGAAGTTGAACAATTTTTGAGATGCTGTTCATAATGTCATAGCATTTCAGCAGGAGCTGGTTGAAGAGAAGGGAAAAGGCATCCAAGAGTTTGTGTGCAGTAGCAGGGTAATTCAGCCGGTGTTTGCTTGAGCTCTTTCAGTTTTGTGCCTTGAAGGATTCAAAGTAGCAGATTGTCTATGGTATGTTTCTGAAGAAGGATGGCAGTTAGTACTCTTTGGTTAGGAGGTCTGAACCTTGTGCTTATTAGAAGAAGCCTCTGGAAGAGTGTGTTATGCAAGTTACTGCAGTTTTGTTGGTCTAATCTTGGAAGATGCTGCTCTTTGCTCAGGGTAGAGTAAAAGATCAAGACACTGACCTTACCTGGAAGAGTTTTGTGGGTTTCATGATGATTTGTTTTGAAGAAGAATCAGCAAATGGCGGTTGCGTGGAAGGTTACCTTGACAGGAGTTGAGTATTTATCTGCTTTTGATAAGGTTGTGCATTCAACTAATGACAAAATACATTGATGGGAGACTATGTATATGTCTGATGTAAAAGTGCAGGACTGCAGAAGTGTTGAGAATTTACTTTTCTCTATGTGGCTGTATATTTCTCTTTGTGGTGTGTGACGACCTGAATTATGTTGTTGAAGATGGAGATGGAAAACTATGAAGACATCATAGTCTTGATGGTTGAATCAGTTTATTTCTGGTCTCGGTGCTTTGGAGCATGGGTTTTGTGGTGTGAAAGTCGAGGATACGTGGATGTTATCTCTGGCTTTCTACTGACGGTTTACTGAGGGGAGTGGCATTCTTTGGTATAGCTATGGGGTAGTCTTGGACTACTTATTTTCTGAAGATTCAGATGTGGTAGGTTTGAAGTCTTTGGAATGTCTAAGCAGGATGGAGGTTGTCTACTCAAACTTGATTGTTGAATCAAGTCTATGAGAGCATGGAAATCTGGTTCTGCAAAGGGAGGAAGTTCTTCTGAGTGGCAGAAGGAGGAGCTGAATTCAACAGTTGGATGTCATAATGTTCTGACATCTAGCTTAACATCAGGAGTCTCAGCTGGTAATGTGGCACATCAGCTAATGATATGGTGATCTACAGGAATGATAGGATGCTTCAAAAAGATCGTTCTCATGGCAGTTTGCGGGAGCTGCAGGAAGGAGAAAATGTTACATGACCATGGCTTAGGGAGTCTAAGTGTGTTTGCTTTTGAGCAAGTGGAACATGTGACTTGAACTTCAAGTTTCCGTGTGGATCAAGATATCTTTGTGAGAGTTCTGACAAATGTGAAAAAGGTCAAAATGTGGCAGTTAGCTTTTTCATATGAGGATTCATAAAGGAGGTGATCAAACTGCGGTAATTGGTTGATCTCAGAAGTGGATTCGAAGAATCAAGATAATCAGAGTGTGGCAGCTGGTTATTATTGTGGATTGTCTTGGAACAAGTTACTCTTAGGCATAAGGGTGATGAGTTGAAGACTCAAGGAGATTATTCTTCTTGAAGGTGGATGAGAGTTTAATTCTCTAGTTCTTTGGATTACTATGCAATAGTAAGTCCAGTTGGTGGAGCATGTCAAGAATCATGGTGATGATATCTTGGTGGGTGGCAAATGTTCTAACTTGTGTTGGGACATTATCTGGTTGAATATCCTTGATGAAGAATGATTTTGTTCTGGTTCTGGAGGTTGGTGCATACATTATGCCTAAGGAGCGTCTACATAGTCATACGGGAGAATGATGAAGTAGTAGGTCTGCCTTGGATGGGGAATATAGAGAAGACTGAAGTAGATCAGGTATTGATTGCTTGGAAATCTGAAGATGAAGAGTATGATAGGGAATGACTGCTTTTCGAGAGTTGGGGGATCTATGTGACTTTGATCCTTATCTGACAGTTTGTTTGAAGGAGGATGGTGATTCTTATGTTCCTCACGAACAGCCTAATGGTAACTTCATGTGGAGATGGATGCTCAAGCATTATTGTCAGAAGAGGTGTTTCTGACTATGTGGATTAGAATGTGGAGATTCTGAGCTTGGTTATAGTAGTATGTTCTAGCAAAGCATGACTACTAATTTTTGAATGTAATGGCAGCGGAATTGTGTCATATGATGTGATCTGATAAGAAAGTTTTGTGCTACAAGTGTCTCTTGAAGAAATTAGATCTCAGTAAAGCTGATAATTTGTGGAGTCTGTGAGCAGTGTCATACCAGTCAAGATAATTGAATGTGTTCTCCAAGAGTGAAAGTACAATATGTGAAAGTGCTTAGCAAGTGTGCTCAAATGTTCATCTCCATCTAGAGCTTTAGTTAACCATTTAAGAGGGAATTATGTGATTAAGCACTAAGTGAATACGTTCAGCAGGTGAGTTGAACAGAGAGTGCGCTCTTGAACACATGAAGATGAGTCTTATGTTTTCCATTCATTTAAGGTGTTCTTTTTGCAAAGGTGCACTGGTTATCTTAGATAGGGGGAGTTGATCTTTTCTCTGCTGGTCTAAAGGAATCTAGAAGGGGTTGTGAGTTGTGCTGATCATTGAAAGTAGTAGCTGCTGAGTCTGGGTTTTGTTCTGAGTATATTAGTTGGATGATTCAGAGTTTGCCTTTGGAATTTTTTTTGTGCTTGCTGCTATGTTCAGAGTTTGTCCAATTATGGCTAAAAAGGGGGAGAGTTAGCCTAGTGGTTGCCAAGGTGTGGTTGTGAAGCCTTTTCTGATATGGTGCAGCAGTTGAGGGGGAGAGTGTTTGAACAGCAGATGAGGGGGAGAGTGTTTGAACAGTTGTGAGCTGGTTCTTGGTTTGAGGGGGAGTTTGCCCTATGCTAATGTGAAAATGTTCGTTTCTGCTGCAAGTTGTTCTAATGTAGGCTGAAATAGTTTTAACCAAAATTAGCCAAAGGGGGAGATTGTTAATTCTTGTAGTTGGCTAGAATTTTGGTAAAACAATGTTGATGTCATGATTGATGTTTCAACATAAGTTTTTAACAGCCTTGTTATGTTTAGTTAACATTCTGGTTATGTTAAGTTTTTAAGGGTTGCAGTTTTGTGCTGATGTCAAACCCGATGTCATAACATCAGATGACAGAACATCAGTTTGGTAAGTTTTAGGGCTGCGCATGTGCAAGTATGTTAAGGATAAGATCTGATTGAGAGATTGCAAGAGAATATCATGGAATAGATATATTCTGTTACAATCAAATGTGGAACAGATCTTTTTGCCATAGACATGGAGAATTGTTCCTATTTGTGTGGAGAAGATCTCGCCTATTTGTGTGGAGAAGATCTTGCAGCTGAATTAAAAGTGAAGATTTAAAAGATACATAATATCCTGGAAATATTATGTGGAGATGTTTTTAAGGCTAAAAGATATGAAGAATAATTAAGAGTTAATTATGAAGAGCTGATTGAAGATTTAATTGAAGATCTATTTTATAACAGAATCTTTTGGAGATTTGTAGCAGAAGATTTACTGGGATTTGAAGGCCCATATCCAGTAGGAAAAAGGTTATAAATAGAATGCTTGTAATCTAGGTTTGGCACGGGTCCAAGATGTAGATCATTAGGGCTTTGTCTAAGTGAACCACTCGTGTTGTGAGATTGTCACTGTGTTTAACTCAGAAACCTGTAGGTAATGAGTTTGGTATTGTTCTTGGAGGAAGCTTTGAAGCAACTCCAAAGGGTTATCATGGAAGTATGTCTTCTAAGGTTATGTTCGTGAAGAGTTACTTGGTAATCAAGTTGTTGATGCAGTAACGGTGTAGTTGACTGCTAGACATCGTGATGATTGGGAGTGAGATGGAGTCTCTTACCTAGGGAGGACTTAGGTAGAAGGGTCATTGGGTAGTGATTGAATTAGGTAGATTGTCAACTGGTCTGTTGAGTCTGTAATTTGATACTACTAATAGTGGACTTCCTTCCTGGCTTGGTATGCCCCCAGATGTAGGTTGTTGAACCGAACTGGGTGAACAATCCTTGTGTGTGCAATTCTGCAGTTTTTTGTTGTTTTACATTGCAGAGTGTGTTGCTGTAACATCACACATAACATCACAGTTCTTTTTAGTGCCTTGTTCATACAGCAGATTGCGATGTTGTGACATTGCACAAGAAATCACATATCTATACCAGAATTTGAATTGGTATCAGAGCAGGCATCCTGTCTATTTCTGGATGAGATCTAGGGAAGATACTTTCTGGTTCATGAGCAAGGAAGATAGTTTTGCTGAGTTATGGACTTGGTCAGCTCATATAGTTGTTTGTGTGATCCCTTGGAGTGAAGGATGGACTATTCATGACAGGGTATGTATTGGACCTGTCTGTTTTTCTCAGGTGTGTAGCTTTGATGGAGAACTGCTGTTGGGAGTTTGATTTGTAGGCACTTGGTGTGCAAGGATTATTTCATGTCCTTGTTTTAGGAAAGAAGTGATCATAAGGTGAATGGATCTTATTAAAGATTGTATGACATGGAAGTTTCAGTTTTTTTTTGGAGAAGAATATATTTCATATCAGGCATTGAAGGCCAATCTGTCCAGAACATTGATTCCTTCTTTATCAAGTTTCTTGATGGTGAAAGAAGAGGGTGGAGCCAAAGCAAAAGAGTATCACTGTCAAATCTTTCATGCGGGAGTGAAGATCTTGATAAGCTATCTCTTATACTTAGTTGTGGTGACCTAATTTGGAGGATCTTCCTGGTTATGATGTCAAAAATAGTTCTGGTATATTTGAAGATGAATTCTCTTGTGAAGATACATGAACTAAAGAAGCTGAGCTTAATATGTCAATTCTAATGTCTCGACATCGCGCTACACATCAGCAGTTTATGGTAAATGCTAAGTCAAGACCTATTAGAGTGTAGCTGCTTTGAAGGATCACTGAAGCTGTGAAGTTGAACAATTTTTGAGATGCTGTTCATAATGTCATAGCATTTCAGCAGGAGCTGGTTGAAGAGAAGGGAAAAGGCATCCAAGAATTTGTGTGCAGTAGCAGGGTAATTCAGCCGGTGTTTGCTTGAGCTCTTTCAGTTTTGTGCCTTGAAGGATTCAAAGTAGCAGATTGTCTATGGTATGTTTCTGAAGAAGGATGGCAGTTAGTACTCTTTGGTTAGGAGGTCTGAACCTTGTGCTTATTAGAAGAAGCCTCTGGAAGAGTGTGTTATGCAAGTTACTGCAGTTTTGTTGGTCTAATCTTGGAAGATGCTGCTCTTTGCTCAGGGTAGAGTAAAAGATCAAGACACTGACCTTACCTGGAAGAGTTTTGTGGGTGTCATGATGATTTGTTTTGAAGAAGAATCAGCAAATGGCGGTTGCGTGGAAGGTTACCTTGACAGGAGTTGAGTATTTATCTGCTTTTGATAAGGTTATGCATTCAACTAATGACAAAATACATTGACGGGAGACTATGTATATGTCTGATGTAAAAGTGCAGGACTGCAGAAGTGTTGAGAATTTACTTTTCTCTATGTGGCTGTATATTTCTCTTTGTGGTGTGTGATGACCTGAATTATGTTGTTGAAGATGGAGATGTAAGACTATGAAGACATCATAGTCTTGATGGTTGGATCAGTTTATTTCTGGTCTCGGTGCTTTGGAGCATGGGTTTTGTGGTGTGAAAGTCGAGAATATGCGGATGTTATCTCTGGCTTTCTACTGACGGCTTTACTGAGGGGAGTGGCATTCTTTGGTATAGCTATGGGGTAGTCTTGGACTACTTATTTTCTGAAGATTCAGATGTGGTAGGTTTGAAGTCTTTGGAGTGTCTAAGCAGGATAAAGGTTGTCTACTCAAACTTGATTGTTGAATCAAGTCTATGAGAGCATGGAAATCTGGTTCTGCAAAGGGAGGAAGTTCTTCTGAGTGGCAGAAGGAGGAGCTGAATTCAACAGTTGGATGTCATAATGTTCTGACATCTAGCTTAACATCAGGAGTCTCAGCTGGTAATGTGGCACATCAGCTAATGATATGGTGATATACAGGAATGATAGGATGCTTCAAAAAGATCGTTCTCATGGTAGTTTGCGGGAGCTGCAGGAAGGAGAAGATGTTACATGACCATGGCTTAGGGAGTCTAAGTGTGTTTGCTTTTGAGCAAGTGGAACATGTGACTTGAAGATCAAGTTTTCGTGGTGGATCAAGATATCTTTGTGAGAGTTCTGACAAACGTGAAAAAGGTCAAAATGTGGCAGTTAGCTTTTTCATATGAGGATTCATAAAGGAGGTGATCAAACTGCGGCAATTGGTTGATCTCAGAAGTGGATTCGAAGAATCAAGATAATCAGAGTGTGGCAGCTGGTTATTATTGAGGATTGTCTTGGAACAAGTTACTCTTAGGCAGAAGGGTGATGAGTTGAAGACTCAAGGAGATTATTCTTCTTGAAGGTGGATGAGAGTTTAATTCTCTAGTTCTTTGGATTACTATGCAATAGTAAGTCCAGTTGGTGGAGCATATCAAGAATCATGGTGATGATATCTTGGTGGGTGGCAAATGTTCTAACTTGTGTTGGGACATTATCTGGTTGAATATCCTTGATGAAGGATGATTTTGTTCTGGTTCTGGAGGTTGGTGCATACATTATGCCTAAGGAGCGTCTACATAGTCATACGGGAGAATGATGAAGT
The DNA here is from genome assembly GCA_022829125.1 of Lathyrus tuberosus. Classification (NCBI taxonomy): domain Eukaryota; kingdom Viridiplantae; phylum Streptophyta; class Magnoliopsida; order Fabales; family Fabaceae; genus Lathyrus; species Lathyrus tuberosus. The sequence continues at coordinate 11,252,178 of JALAZF010000115.1, forward strand.
AGAAGGTCTGCCTTGGATGGGGAATATAGAGAAGACTGAAGTAGATCAGGTATTGATTGCTTGGAAATCTAAAGATGAAGAGTATGATAGGGAATGACTGCTTTTGGAGAGTTGGGGGATCTATGTGACTTTGATCCTTATCTAACAGTTTGTTTGAAGGAGGATGGTGATTCTTATGTTCCTCACGAACAGCCTAATGGTAACTTCATGTGCAGATGGATGCTCAAGCATTATTGTCAGAAGAGGTGTTTTTGACTATGTGGATTAGAATGTGGAGATTTTGAGCTTAGTTGTAGTAGTATGTTCTGGCAAAGTATGACTACTAATTTTTGAATGTAATGGCAGAGGAATTGTGTCATATGATGTGATCTGATCAAAAAGTTTTGTGCTACAAGTGTCTCTTGAAGAAATTAGATCTCAGTAAAGCTGATAATTTGTGGAGTCTGTGAGCAGTGTCATACCAGTCAAGATAATTGAATGTGTTCTCCAAGAGTGAAAGTACAATATGTGAAAGTGCTTAGCAAGTGTGCTCAAATGTTCATCTCCATCTAGAGCTTTAGTTAACCATTTAAGAGGGAATTATGTGATTAAGCACTAAGTGAATACGTTCAGCAGGTGAGTTGAACAGAGAGTGCGCTCTTGAACACATGAAGATGAGTCTTATGTTTTCCATTCATTTAAGGTGTTCTTTTTGCAAAGGTGCACTGGTTATCTTAGATAGGGGGAGTTGATCTTTTCTCTGCTGGTCTAAAGGAATCTAGAAGGGGTTGTGAGTTGTGCTGATCATTGAAAGTAGTAGCTGCTGAGTCTGGGTTTTGTTCTGAGTATATTAGTTGGATGATTCAGAGTTTGCCTTTGGAATTTTTTTTGTGCTTGCTGCTATGTTCAGAGTTTGTCCAATTATGGCTAAAAAGGGGGAGAGTTAGCCTAGTGGTTGCCAAGGTGTGGTTGTGAAGCCTTTTCTGATATGGTGCAGCAGTTGAGGGGGAGAGTGTTTGAACAGCAGATGAGGGGGAGAGTGTTTGAACAGCTGTGAGCTGGTTCTTGGTTTGAGGGGGAGTTTACCCTATGCTGATGTGAAAGTGTTCGTTTCTGCTGCAAGTTGTTCTAATGTAGGCTGAAATTGTTTTAGCCAAAATTAGCCAAAGGGGGAGATTGTTAATTCTTGTAGTTGGCTAGAATTTTGGTAAAACAATGTTGATGTCATGATTGATGTTTCAACATAAGTTTTTAACAGCCTTGTTATGTTTAGTTAACATTCTGGTTATGTTAAGTTTTTAAGGGTTGCAGTTTTGTGCTGATGTCAAACCCGATGTCATAACATCAGATGACAGAACATCAGTTTGGTAAGTTTTAGGGCTGCGCATGTGCAAGTATGTTAAGGATAAGATCTGATTGAGAGATTGTAGGAGAATATCAAGGAATAGATATATTCTATTACAATCAAATGTGGAGCAGATCTTGTTGCTATAGACATGGAGAATTGTTCCTATTTGTGTGGAGAAGATCTCGCCTATTTGTGTGGAGAAGATCTTGCAGCTGAATTAAAAGTGAAGATTTAAAAGATACATAATATCCTGGAAATATTATGTGGAGATGTTTTTAAGGCTAAAAGATATGAAGAATAATTAAGAGTTATTTATGAAGAGCTGATTGAAGATTTAATTGAAGATCTATTTTATAACAGAATCTTTTGGAGATTTGTAGCAGAAGATTTACTGGGATTTGAAGGCCCATATCCAGTAGGAAAAAGGTTATAAATAGAATGCTTGTAATCTAGGTTTGGCACGGGTCCAAGATGTAGATCATTAGGGCTTTGTCTAAGTGAACCACTCGTGTTGTGAGATGGTCACTGTGTTTAACTCAGAAACCTGTAGGTAATGAGTTTGGTATTGTTCTTGGAGGAAGCTTTGAAGCAACTCCAAAGGGTTATCATGGAAGTGTGTCTTCTAAGGTTATGTTCGTGAAGAGTTATTTGGTAATCAAGCTGTTGATGCAGTAATGGTGTTGTTGACTGCTAGACATCATTGTGATGATTGGGAGTGAGATGTAGTCTCTTACCTAGGGAGGACTTAGGTAGAAGGGTCATTGGGTAGTGATTGAATTAGGTAGATTGTCAACTGGTCTGTTGAGTCTGTAATTTGATACTACTAATAGTGGACTTCCTTCCTGGCTTGGTATTCCCCCAGATGTAGGTTGTTGAACCGAACTGGGTGAACAATCCTTGTGTGTGCAATTCTGTAGTTTTCTGTTGTTTTACATTGCAGAGTGTGTTGCTGTAACATCACACAAAACATCACAGTTCTTTTTAGTGCCTTGTTCATACAGAAGATTGCGATGTTGTGACATTGCACAAGACATCACATATCTGTACCAAAATTTGAATTGTAAAAAGCCCAAGAGGCGGCTAGACTTCACTGGAGAAGGATCATTATACAAAGCCTAAGAGGAGGTTATGATGACTGTTCAGTTAAGTGTCAGGTCCAGTATACTGATTTTTAAAAGAGAAAATCAGTTCTTATATGAGCAATGCTGTACTCGAGGATTTGGTTCGAGGATCCGGGTTATTCATGTTCTCTAAGGAAGTGGGAAATCCGAAGGTTATTGAGACTGTCTGAGTCTACGGGTTCCTTCCTATTCTTGAAGGGTGCTTGAGAATGTCTTTGAGACTCAAGGATATTAGACTGTCAAAGTCTAGAGTTTCATCTTTTGTACCATGCTTTGAGAAACAGTAGTAGACTCTATGAAAGGACTGTTCTATGCAGATGATTAAGTTCTGTTCCTATACCTCTAGGAGGTCGTCGGGACAATTTGTACGAAGCCCAAGAGGAGGCTGGAAACTTTTAAGAAGCCGATCGATCCTTGTACTAAGCCCAAGAGGAGGCTATCATTCCCGGAGGAAGAAACATTATACGAAGCCTAAGAGGAGGCTACGAATACTTCTAAGAAGCCGGCGGGTCCTTGTACTAAGCCCAAGAGGAGGCGTGTTGCTTTTAGGAAGCCTGTGGGTCCTTGTACGATGCCCAAGAGGAGGCCGATGCTTTTAAGAATCCCGTGGGTCCCCAAACCCCGAGAAATTCAAGGCAAGCTATTCATAAGGAATAGATCAAGTCAGGAAAGTTCGAGAATTTGGAAGAAACTCAAAGATGCCATTCACGGAGAATACATTCATCTCTGGGAATAGAGTTTCTTGACAATTCCTAATGAGGACAGTCGAAGAGAAGACTGTATCTGGTGATCCTATTAGGGATCTAGTTGTCTATTTCTACGGATAAACGAAACAGCGTCACCTAGTTCTAGACGTAGTGGCCTGGAAAACTCTAAATATCTATACTATTATTACACAGTTTATATGAGTTTATGAAAGAAGACTTACAGTGAAATAGCCCCACAATACAGATATATGTATATGAAAGCGTATAAACACTTACCCGGTTGTAGAGCTTCCATGCTGTTTGGTTAGTTGATCAACAAAGAAAGATTGAAAACAACAGTATATTCAAAATCAAAGGAGAAAGTGTTTTGAAAAAGAAAGATTTGGGGCTTACAGCTCAAGGAGAGGCCCAGGTTTTTATCAGTGAGCGTACTGTTTGAATTTGTACAGAGGGACTTATACAAGTGACTGAGGCCCAAAAAGGTTTTCAATACAAATGGATGGGTCTTACACTCTCTCATGAGGCCTAAAAAGTTTAAAGAAAAAGAGTGGGGCTTATAACACGAGGGTAGGCCCAGATGATTTTTCCGTTTGAAATGGCGATCGCGCCGAGGTTTTCTTTTAACACAGAGGGGCTTATACAATATCTGAGGTCCAAAGTAATTTTGGTTAAAAAGGGGTTGGGTCTTACACTCTATTAGAGGCCCAAAAGGTTATTTTTCAAAAGGTGACGATTGCGCTGTGTGTTTTTTATGGTATCGGGACTTACACAATACACTGAGGCCCAAAAATGGTTTGGTCAATAAAAGGATTGGGTCTTACACTCTATTAGAGGCCCCAAAAGGTTTTGAAAATGATTTATGAGGGTTGAATTAATCCAAAAATCCTAATTTGTTTTCAAAATGTGTTTTAATTGAATAAAAATTCAATTAAAATGATCAAAATTGTTTAACATAGGAAAAACAAATTGTAATATTGGATTAATGCTTCAAAAATTAAGTATTGACCTACAAAATAATTAGAAAGCATTAAAAGTTGCAAAATCAATGTGGAAAAAATATTTTAAATGTTAAAAACAATTAAAACATTAATTCTTTGTAAAAATATTACTTATACAAAATAAATAATATTTTTTGGGATTTTTTGGGAAAATAAAATATTTTAACATTTTTGTGAATTATTAAAAAAAGAGTCATCTCAAAATCATTAAAACTCAGAGAGAAATTAATTTTTGAATCAATTAAATAAAATCACAAAACTCAAATATTTGAATTTATGAAAATGGCGCCAAGAACATGGACTAAGAACACGCGCGTTTTCTGCCTTGCCCAGATTTGCATTTTCTATCCAATCTCACTGAATACTTGATTATATCATGCAATCCACATATCAATATGCTCGTCTCAACCTCACGATCATGTTTATGACAATTAATTTCATTTAAATTAAGCATAAAACAAGAAATCACGATAAATCCTTATGAACCCTAATTTCTGCATGAAGGCTGGGATTTTTAATACACGATTCAAACAAAGCAATTACTTGAGGGGAAACATTCCATGCATGATTATGAACATTTGGCAAAAGTATTGTGCGAGGAAATATGCATAGATTGAGAGATGACCAAGTTTAAGGTTACCTCTAGGTCGTGACAGCAAGAGAAAATTGATTTCTGAGTAGGAGGTGTTACAGATGAATTGTGATGATCTGAACAGCTTCCCTACACCCTATGGAGTGTGTTTGAATGCTTGGACTTGACTGAGAATGGCTGGATCACTTCATGGCATCTCAACTGCACTTTGGTTAAAACCTTGAGCAATTGACTGGTGATTCTGAGAAATCAGTGTTCCAGTTGTTGTTTAAGTGTTTGATCAACTCACATATGATGTATATGAGGTTGTGTGTGATTGGTTTGAGTGGAATTGCTCTCTAATGAAAAACCCGATAGTGACTTGCTAAGAAAGGCATTTTTGAGAGTGAGAAGTGGTTTTTGAGAAAGGCAAGTGTTGTAGGACTTTGGTGTACTTAAACTGATCACAATTGAGCTCTATTTATAGTAGAGCAAGTTTGTTTTGGGATCCACAGTGAAAGGCAACTGCAGTAGGTGTTTGTTCAATGTTGGCCAATGGAAATCCAAGTCTCCTCTAGCCATTGACTAGAGGTTAGGGCACAGGGTTGTGGTTCCCTTGGTCTTGGATAAGTCTTGAATGAATTCAGTTGCAAATGGCTCAGTCCATGCCACCTTGATGCTTCCATTGAATGCTCCAATCCAAAATTGGAGTCTTGTCCCTATTTTGGCCATTCTAGGTTCTACATGCTATTTATTGTTCCAAAGACTTTGGAGGCTTGGCTCAGTGATTGTCCCCTTTAGATTCAATCCTCTGATGTGTCCAAGTGGATAGGAGCATTTGGATTTGTCTGATTTTGGCAAATCGAGCAAAAGTACAAATTCTGCCTTGCCTTGGCAGATTTCAACTAGGCAACTTTCCAATATCACATCTCATGACTCAAATTGAATTTGGTAATGTTCTTGGTCATTTTGGAAAGCCCTTACATGATACAAGAACTGTTTGAACATATTTGGTTTTGATCTCTTTTGAATCCTACATTTGGCAAAAAGTAGGGTAAAATCTGACTTTGTGAAATTTTCACTAAGTGTTGGAACAAAGTGACTTTTCTTGATTTTGATCACTCCATAACTCAAAATCCATGAGGAGTTGGAATTAGGTCTAGTTGAAGTTTTTGTAGAGGGAAATGAGATCTACAAATCAAGCCTTGGATGGGAGAAAATGGCTTTGTGGTTTAGGAGTTATGGTCCTCCAAAGTTGGTACCCTAACTACTTTATTTTTAACTTGGAAAAATTTCTAAGTTTTTTCTGGTTACCCCTTTTACAAGTTACCCAACTTTTCTTGATTTTTCTTGATGAATGATGATTCAAATCATACATTAACATCATTTTAGGGTTAAAAATCCATTTTGGTGAAAAATCTCAAAAAGTCAAAGTTGACTTTTGTGCACAGTTGACTTTTTATTAGATGGATTCCAAACTGTGCAATTCTTCACGAAATCATGTCCTTGACCTAAATAAAACTTGATGGACATGTTCCATGGGTGTCATAGGGTATATTGATGCATGTCATAGGGCTTGGGAGCATGTCCTGGTCAAAAGTCAAAGTTACAGTTGACTTTTTTCTTAAAACCCTAACTGTGGTGCAGATGAAATTGAGACTTGTTGCTCAAGCCTCTTGGATTAATCCATTGTTGCAAATGGATCAATATAGTTCATTAAAGACCCTCAAACCCTCTCTTGAGGTCTTGGCTCATGATTTGCCCTAAAAGTCAACTTAGGGGTGAATTAGGTCAAGAAACCCTAATTCCTGATTTTTGATGAATGCATCCCCTGAGGCAAAATTGACTTGATGATTGGGTCCATGAGGTTCCATGGAGTATATTTGGTTAGGTTTTGGATCATTGGCTTGTTTCCAGATGAAAAATTTCCATCTGGAGGACCTAGTCGACAAAAACCCTAATTTGGTGACACTGTCGATCTTGAGACTTAATCCACCTATAAGGGAGCAGCCTTGTGCTTAATCCTTGAAGTGGGAGTCCTTTTGATCCATTGTGGATGTTTGAGAGGTTAGACAAGTTAAAGATCATGTCATTCCTTGATTGATCCTTTGTCTAAGCACTCAGAGAGGGCTTGAAACCCTAATTTTGATTGTAGTGAATGCTCACCCATCTTTGGGGAGACTGATGAAGTATGATGGTTCCTCCATATTGTGATGATGGTTTTCACAATGATGGGAAATCCTAGTGGTCAAAATTCGGGGTATGACAGATGCCCCTATTTAATCTTCTTGGACACGAAGGTGTGAATGACGAAGGTATTCGGGCATTCGGGGTGCAAGAAGATTAAATATCGGAATACCCGAAATTTTGATGGTGGTTATGAATGGTAGCTTACACATTCATCTTATTTAGCTAAGCAATGATGCTTAGAAAAGGTAAACTTCCCCTCGATCCTGGTCTTCAGCCAAGGAACTGGTCTCAGTTTCTAAAATAAACTTCCCCTCGATCCTGGTTTCCTACCAAGGAACTGGTCTTAGTTTCTAGTGTAAACTTCCCCTCAATCCTGGTTTCCTACACAGGAACTGGTCTTAGTTTCTGATGTAAACTTCACCTCGATCCTGGTTACCTACCCAGGAACTGGTCTTAGTTTCTGATGTAAACTTCCCCTCGATCCTGGTTTCCTACCGATGAACTGGTCTTAGTTTCTTTCGTCAATAAACTTTACTGACAAGGGACGCTATTCGTAGAGGCTTTCCTTCAAACTTCTCGCCGAATTTTCCTGTGGAGATGCCATTTGAGTGGAAAAAGTTTCGATGTCAGACTTGCTGGGGAACCTAGTCGTCTGAGTTGTAGAGGTGTACAAACTTCTCTGTTGGAGATGCCATTTGTTGACTCTACATGGGGAATGTGAGTCCCTTTGCATTCGTTTGGGGTCTTTACATCATACTTTTCTCGGAGAAATGCCATATGATGTGATCCAATTTTGAGGTGCCGATGACCTTTTCATCGGTGGGTTTTTCGGAGAAAAACTGCCGTACTGCCGAATCTCCGATTTAGGAGGCTTTCTCTCGGGATTTTCTTTAATCCGGGAAAACAAAGATATCATCTTCAATGGCGAAGAGTGATGTTAACTGAGGGCTCTCTGGTCTTTCAGAGATTCAAGTTATCAAAGTGGTCAAGGGCCAACTTCAATCCAGAAATAAAACTGGAGGAGAGAGAATGTTCAGACGTAACACTTCCTGACGAGGAAAGGGCTGACAACTCAATTGAGAGGACTTTTATCACTAGGGGACAAGACCGACTAGAGTGATAGTGATGCAATATGAAATGTGAATGCAAATCAATAATGCAATGATGCATGTATGTTTATGCTGACAAAACTGACGCGACATACAAACTGACAGGTGAACACGACTGGATACTTGGCCATCGCGGGGCGAAGAAGTACCGTTGGGTTCAAAAGTAGCAATTCCACCTTGCTTAGGAGAGATAGTCCCTGTTAGGAGCTATGTTGGTCGGGCTTAGGAGATGAGAACTCGGCCGAGGCGTGTCAGACAAAACAAGGTCTCTGACACAGTTGATCCCTTCATTCAGGCGTACTGGGTTAGAAGGAGTACTTTGATTCTGCACTTTGAGGTTCGATTACTTCTAGAGAAGCGACCGATGTTCTTCTGATGTTCAACAGTCAAAAGAAATTGACGTCTTTATTTAAAAAGCAGAAAAAGTTTTAACAAGTAAATCCATTTTGGTTTCATTTCAAGAATCGTTAATCATGTTAACAACGTCATTCTGTAAAGCTAAAACAAATAAGAATTACAAACAAAAGCACAAGGGCTCAAATTTTATTGATAAGATGGAGATCAGCCAAACGCGTGATTCCAAAGAGTATATACAAAGTTTGAAAATGGTAATTTACAGGGAAAAGGGCTACGTTGAAACATAACGACCACTATCCTTCTACCAAGTTTGAATTCGGGACATCCTGAGCTTCTGTCCAAGATGACCTTGACTGGAGTTTTTCTGACGGATGATGTAACTGCTGCTGCTGAGGGACTTGCCTCTGTTGAACATAGTTACTTGCCATGATCCCTAATTTTTGCCTGGATTGTACTGTGACGTTTCCAATCCACTGGGATGATTTTTTCTTTTTATGTCTCTAACTTTTGCCTGGACTGCCCATTCGGGTTCTCAATCCACCGAGACGTTTTTTTTTTAGTTTAGGCAAAGTATTTCTTGACTACATCAACATTCATGGGGTAGGCAAATTCCTCTCCGTCCATGGTTGCAAGTCTCAAGGTGCCGCCTGAGAAAGCTTTTGTGACCACATAGGGGCCATCATAATTCGGAGTCCATTTACCTCGCAAATCAGTGAGAAATGACTGTATCTTCTTGAGCACGAGGTCTCCTTTTCTGAAAACACAAGGTCGAACCTTTTTGTCAAACGCCCTCTGCTGATACAACTGACCATGGCATAGTGCCGTGATTCGCTTCTCCTCGATCAGATTTAATTCGTCGTGTCGGTTTTGACACCATTCAGCTTCGGTGAGCTTAGCTTCCATCAATACCCGGATTGATGGGATCTCTACTTCTATGGGGAGAACTGCCTCCATGCCATACACTAGAGAGAAAAGGGTTGCCCCTGTTGAAGTGCGAACAGATGTGTGATAACCGTGAAGAGCAAAGGGTAGCATCTCGTGCCAATCTTTGTAGGTTACAACCATCTTTTGAACGATCTTCTTGATGTTCTTGTTAGCCGCTTCTACCGCTCCGTTCATCTTGGGTCGGTAGGGAGATGAGTTATGATGTTCAATCTTGAACTCTGCGCACAACTCCTTCATCATCTTGTTGTTCAAGTTAGATCCATTATCAGTAATGATCTCGCTTGGAACACCATAACGGCAGATGATATTGTTTTTGATAAATCGGACCACCAATTGTCGGGTTACATTGGCGAATGGCGCTGCTTCGACCCACTTGGTGAAATAGTCAATGGCTACCAGGATGAACCGATGTCCGTTTGAAGCCTTGGGCTCAATCATGCCAATCATGTCGATTCCCCATATGGAAAATGGCCATGGGGAAGAGAGAACTTTGAGATGTGATGGCGGTACATGAATTTTGTCGGAGTATATCTGACACTTGTGACACCTGCTCATGTACTTGTAGCAGTCAGATTCCATGGTCAACCAATAGTACCCTGCTCTTAGAATTTTTCTCGCCATTGTATGTCCGTTGGCATGAGTGCCAAAGGATCCTTCATGAATTTCTTTCATAAGCATGTTCGCTTCTTGTCTGTCTACGCATCGGAGCAAGACCATGTCAAAATTTCTCTTATAGAGAGTGTCACCGCTCAGGAAGAAGCTTCCAGCCAATCTTCTGAGGGTTTTTCTGTCTTTTCTGAGTGCCCCAGACAGGTACTCTTGTTTCTGAAGGAAGCATTTGATATCGTGATACCAAGGTTTATCGTCTATGACTGCTTCAATCGTGAAGATGTAAGGGGGCCGTTCAAGGCGCATTATGTCGATCTTAGGTAAGTCGTTCCATTGACCTACACTAATCATGGAAGAGATGGTGGCTAATGCATCAGCCATGTGATTCTCCTCACGAGGGATGTGATGAAACTCGACTCTGTTAAAGAAGGGTAACAACCTTCTTGCATAGTCTTTGTAAGGAATCAGTCCTGATTGGTATGTGTCCCAATCTCCTTTTATCTGATTGATAACCAGAGCTGAGTCACCATATACGTCCAAGTTTTTTATCCTTAAATCAATTGCTTCTTCGAGACCCATGATACAAGCTTCGTATTTGGCCTCGTTGTTTGTACATTTGAACGTAAGTCGAGCGGTGAAAGGAATGTGGGTACCCTGAGGGGTAACAATTATTGCCCCAATTCCGTTTCCTTAATGATTAAATGCTCCGTCAAAGATTAGTCCCCATTGGGAACCTGGTTCTGGCCCTTCACTGGGTAACGGTTCATCGCAATCTTTCATTTTTAGATACAGGCATCTTTGTCCGGGAAGTCAAACCCGATTGATTCCTGATCGTCAATCGGTTGATGAGCCAAATGATCGGCTAAAATACTTCCTTTAACGGCTTTTTGAGCGTGGTACTCTATGTCATATTCTGATAACAACATCTGCCAACGGGCAATTCTTCCCGTGAGAGTAGGTTTTTCGAAGACATACTTGATTAGATCCATTTCGGAGATTAACCAAGTAGTGTGACGAATCATGTACTGACGTAGACGTTTGGCTGCCCAAGCCAAAGCGCAACAAGTTTTCTCAAGCATCGTGTACCGAGTCTCGTAGTCGGTGAATTTCTTGCTCAAATAGTAAATGGAAGACTCTTTCCTTTTGGTTTCGTCTTGTTGGCCAAGTACACATCCCATTGAGTCCTCTAAGACTGTGAGGTAAATGATCAGTGGTCTTCCTTCCACTAGAGGTGATAGAATCGGCGAATTCAACAGATATTCCTTGATATTGTCGAAGGCGGTTTGGCAATCTTCTGACCAAACGCAATCCTGGTTCTTTTTGAGTAATTTGAAAATTGGCGCACACGTGGCAGTCATAAGGAATATGAACCTGGAGATGTAGTTCAAACGTCCCAGGAATCCTCTGACTTGTTTTTCAGTTTTTGGAGAAGGAATTTCTTGAATGGCCTTGACCTTGTCAGGATCAACCTCAATTCCTTTCTGGCTGACGATGAACCCTAGTAGTTTCCCTGAACGGACACCGAAGGTGCACTTGTTGGGATTCAAGCGGAGTTTGAATTTTCTTAGACGTTCGAACAATTTTGACAGATGTTCAATGTGCTCACTCTCTGTTTTAGATTTTGCAATCATATCATCAACATATACCTTGATTTCTTTGTGTATTATGTCATGAAACAGAGTAGTCATGGCCCTTTGATAGGTTGCCCCGACATTCTTCAAACCGAACGACATCACCTTGTAACAAAAGGTACCCCATGGGGTAATGAATGAAGTTTTCTACATGTCTTTCGGCGCCATTTTGATCTGTTTATAGCCCGAGAATCCATCCATGAAGGAGAACACTTTGAATTTTGCTGTACTGTCTACCAGCATGTCAATGTGTGGTAAAGGAAAGTCTTCCTTTGGACTAGCCTTGTTCAGATCTCGGTAGTCGACACACATTCTGACCTTTTCGTCCTTTTTGGGAACGGGTACGATGTTGGCTAACCATTGAGGATATTCAGACGTAGCGAGGAGACCCGCGTCAATCTGTTTCTGTACCTCCTCTTTGATTTTGATGGCCATGTCCGGATGAGTGCGTCTCAACCTTTGCTTTACTGGAGGACATTCCGACCTTAACGATAAGTGATGTTCCACGATGCTGGTATCCAACCCTGGCATATCCTGATAGGACCAAGCGAATACATCGAGGAATTCTTTGAGAAGCTTTATCAAACTCTTTTTGGCAGTTGGACTGAACAGTGCCCCAATCCTGATTTCTTTTCTCTCTTTTTCTGAACCCAAGTTTACCGTTTCCAACGGCTCTTTGTGAGGTTCAAAGGACCTTTCCTCTTGTCTGAGTAGTCGAGAGATCTCTTCTGGAATTTCGTTGTCAACTTCTTCTTCAGCCCCAAATACCGGGAACTCAAAGTTGGGAGAAGGCATCAGATCGTATGTTTCAACGGGGTTTATAACAAGCAATCTGCATGACGGTATGATTCGTGTTTAGAAGAGATAGAGAAAATGCAAGTGTGTGCAGTGTTTTATTTTTATTACTGCTTGTTTTTATTATTGAATTGTTTTTTAGGATTACCATTTTCTGAAAAACGAAAAGAGAAAACAACAATTAATGCGGAAATTACAGAACGACGTTATTTTATTAATGAACAAGTCGATCCTTGAAACTACAGCCCTATAAAACAGAACTCAGTCGCTTTGGGCGAAGCGAAGAGGGATATTTACAGAAAGCGAGCCCTATCAAAACATTCGTTTCACCTGGGCAGGGTGAAAGGTTAAAGATGGCAATTACTTTGACTAATGAACGACCTTCGGAACCTCGACGGTAACTCATTGGCGGCGAACTCCTCGGTGAATCACAAAGTCTGGCACCTTCCTTGATTTGTCTTCAGAAATAACGCTGATTTCTGGTGGAGCAGGATCATTGGAATCTATCTCCCAGGCAGAATTGTCGTAGGAGGATTCCTCAGTTACCTTTTGCATAGCATTTGTGCTCTCAGCTGTATCTCCCCATCCCGTAGGCTGGATATTTTTGAGCCTGATACGAGACCTTTCGGGAGCGGTGTACTTGACCATATAGTCGTATTTCCCACTCGATTGTCCCAAGGTGTCCCACACTTCTCTGGAACTGGAGGAGCCATCTCTCTCGATGACGTTGACCTCGGGAAAAGCATCGTTGATGAATTCAAGTCCTGCAAACGTTGCAAATTCATCTTCATGTTGAGTAGTTTCTGAATGACCTGAGTGTTGATCCCATGACATGGTGGGGACACAAGTATTCTATTCAATGATGGTCAGCTGATTTTCATTGTTCGGCTGACTTTCTTGCCCCAAGTTTCCTGAGTAAGGCTGCCATATTGGCAGACCATCCATTGGGCCATAGTAATTGTGGTCAAAGTTGTCTTTCATCAGAGTGTCCTCCTTTAATGAATTTGTCGGAGCACGGCATCCTTCCGGATCACAATCTCCATAGATCATTTTGACGTCTGACCTTGGTATAAATCTCAAACTCTGTGCGGGATAGCAAAATGGTGTAGGCACCTCTTCCTGAGACATATAACCGTCCTCATTAAGATAGGACTTCCATTCTTCATCGGTGTCAGAGGGATCTTCCTCATTGATAACATGTACTGCTTGAGACACTGGGTGAAGAAAACCTCCACTGTGGAAGAAGTTTTGAAGGGGATGAAAACTTTCATCGTTGGCAGCTGTCTGGGTACAGGTTGCAGAAAAACCAAGACCCTTCTTTGTTGCATTGTTAGTAGGAATGACAAGCTGTCCCCATCCTGTTGTATCGGTACTCTCGACCGCGTTGATAGCATCATTGTATGAAGAAATCGAAGTTCCTTCTTTAAATTGATTGTTCTTGCTCACCGACAGTGCTTGGAACTGAGTTCCAATAACCTCCTCGGGTTCTATACCAGTAGATGGTGACAAGTTACTCATAAGCAAGGCTTGTTCCCCCACAAACTGTGACAAGTTGATCGTTCTTGACGAACTTTAGCTTTTGGTGGAGGGTTGAAGTGACCGCTCCAGCCTGATGTATCCAAGGTCTTCCTAATAAACAACTGTACGTTGCCCGGATGTCCATGACCTGGAAAGTGACTTGGAAAGTGTGAGGACCAATAGTTATGGGAATATCAACTTTGCCGATAACTGTTTTTCTGGATCCGTCAAATGCTTTGACGACGACCTCGTTGATTCTCATCGGAGGGCTTTTGAATGACAATTGCATCAAAGTGGACTTAGGCATAACATTTAGGGCTGACCCTGTGTCTACCAGTATGCTGGCTAAAGCATCATCCGGACAGTTAACTGTAATGTTGAGCGCCATGATATGACGGCGACCCTCTTCGGGTAATTCCTCATCACTAAATCCCAAATTATTGCAGGAAGTGATGTTAGAGACAATGCTATCAAACTATCTGATTGTAACATCCTGTTCCACAAAGGCTTGCTCCAAGACTTTCTGTAGAGCCTCCCTGTGCACTTCTGAACTGAGTAATAGTGATAATACCGAGATCTTTGAAGGATTTTGTAACAGTTGATAGACAATGTTGTACTCACTCCTTTGGATGAGCTTCAGCATCTCATCATTATTTTTCGAAAGGTCGGGATTACTGGATTGACCGACTGGTGGATCAGGAGTTTCCGTCTGAAGTTCCTTTTCCTTGTTAGGTTCTCCAACTCCTCGGTTGAAGATTTTATCGCTCCGTGTTACACGACTGATGTCTGCAATATTCACAACGGAGGGTAATGGAATTTCCTTTCCATTTTCAATTGCATTGCACCGTATTTGTAAGGGATTGCCTTAGTTGATTCATACGGTGTTGGTCCCGGCAGATAGATGACTATGGGAACCTTCTGATTTTTTTAACCATCATAAGTAATCTCGATCCGTTCCGGGTTGGGAACTTTAGATTCGTCAAGTAGAGGGATAATGGCAAAAACATCTCTGGTCTTGTGATGACCAGAGATCGTTGTAGCGAGCGATTTTGGACGCGGTTCTTAAGCGCTGGTCGCTCTCTGCGGTTGAGCCTAAAACTACAGGTCGATTCATTTTTTATCCTATTGTGAGCTGAATAAGGAAGGGAAATAGATGTCTCCAACTAACCCTGCTTTGCATACTGAGTTTAAACAGCGGTCTGTTAGGTTACGAATGCTATCAATGTGGGGGGCCTTTGTACTGGTTATTCGTATTTCGCCAATACGGTTCTTTCTTTCTTTTTTCCTAGGCAAAGGGTTTCTGGCGGGGAATAAGGATTAGGAGGTTAGGACTGATGTTTTTGAAATACTGCTTTTAATTGATGGAGATATGAGATTTGGGTTTTTTGTTGATTGCGCTCGCTAAGATCTTTTCTTTCGATCTTATGCCTACGTATTCCCGTTTACCGAAACAGGGAAATCAGAGCGTTCGTAGTTCCTCCTATTCTATGGGAGGAAATTGGTGTTTTGGTGTCTTGTTCAAAGCCCAAGACATGAAGCGAAAGGTGATTTGTATCTTGTTCAAAGCCCAAGATGTGAAGCTAAAAGACCTCGACTTTAGAGAGAATTTGTCATCTCTAAAGAGGGGAGAAGGAGAATTACTTTAACTGGGATACGCGGATCCGAGCAATGCCATAATTTTCGAAGAAAGGGTTTTTAACCTGAAGGAGAAGACTTTAACTCAGTGTAGAGCAATGCCATCTTTCCTTAGGAATTTCTCATGCTAAAAGAGGGACAGTGGCATGGATGTAGATGATCCAGAGGCTTGCCGCTTACAGCGATTAGATGAAAGGAAAGGAGTTGTTGATGTTTGTTTACTGTGAACGAGGCACAACTTTGATGCTAAAAGGTTAATTGGATCAACCAGTGGTTTTCTTATACAAAGCCTAAGAGGAGGCTAATTTCCGCTAGGAAAATCATTATACAAAGCCTAAGAGGAGGCTATTTTGTGTCTCGTACAAAGCCCGAGAGAGAGGCTAAAGGTTTTTGACCCAGTGGGGCATATCGTTATACAAAGCCTAAGAGGAGGCTAGCAAAGAGTTCGACTCTCGCTTAAGGGATTTATATCTCGTACGAGGCCCGAGATGGAGGCAAAAAAGGGTAATTGACTCAACGAGGGAGTCCTTTGTGTCTCATACAAAGCCTGAGAGAGAGGCTAAAAGGTTGCTTTGACTCGACTGGGGAGAATTTTGGTATCTCGTACGAAGCCCGAGATGGAGGCTATTGTAACTGTTTCAGTTGAGTGACAGATCCAATATACTGATTTAAAAGAGAAAATCAGTTCTTATATGAATAACACTGTACTCAGGGATTTAATTTGAGGATCAGGGATATTTCCTTTTCTTTGAGGAAACGGGAAATCCAAAGGGTATTGAGACTATCCGAGTCTGCGGGTTTCCTTCCTATTTAACGAAGGGTGCTTGAGAATGTCTTGGAGACTCAAGGAAGTTAGACTGTCCAAGTCTAGAGTTTTGTCTTTTGTACTATGCTTCGAGAAACAGTAGTAGACTCTATGAAAGGACTGTTCTATGAGGATGACTAAGTTCTGTTCCTATACCTCTAGGAGGTCGTCGGGACAATTTGTACGAAGCCCAAGAGGAGGCTGGAATCTTTTAAGAAGCTGACGGGTCCTTGTACGAAGCCCAAGAGGAGGCTATCATTCCCGGAGGAAGAGATCATTATACGAAGCCTAAGAGGAGGCTCTGAATACTTCTAAGAAGTTGTAGGGTCCTTGAATAATGCCCAAGAAGAGGCGGGGTTGCTTATAGGAAGCCTGTGGGTCCTTGTATGATGCCCAAGAGGAGGCCGGTGCTTTTAAGAAGCCCGTGGGTCCCAAACCAAAGAAAAGTTCAGGAAAACTCTTTTAGAGTTAAAACCACTGGTAAACGTGCGAGGTTTACTATCCAGTGACTTTAACTTTTAGAGAGAGTCCGAACCGTTCGGCGGTTTGAAGAAATTCAAGAGAAGTTTCACCGAGAATAATTCATCTCTGGGGAATAGAATTTCTTGACGATTCCTAAGGAGGACAGCCGATGAGAAGACTGTATCTGGTGCTCCTGTTGGGGATCTAGGCGTCTATTTCTACGAATAAGTGAAACGGCGTCACCTAGTTCTAGACGTAGTTGCCGGGGAAACTCGAAATATCTATATTATTATTACACAGTAGATATGAGCTTATGAAAGGAGACTTACAGTGAGCAGCCCCACAATACAGTTTATAATATGAAAGTAGTAAATGAAAGCGATAACCACTTACTCGGTTGTAGAGCTTCCATGCTGTTTGGTTAGTTGTTCAACAAAGAAAGATTGAAAACAATAGTATATTCAAAATCAAAGGAGAAAGTGCTTTGAAAAAGAAAGATTTGGGGCTTACAGCTCAAGGAGAGACCCAGGGTTTTATCAGTGCGTACTGTTTGAATTTGTACAGAGGGACTTATACAAGTGACTGGGGCCCAAAATGTTTTCTGTATAAAGGGATGGGTCTTACACTCTCTCAAGAGGCCCAAAAAAGGTTTAAAGAAAAGAGTGGGGCTTATAACACGAGGGTAGGCCCAAATGGTTTTTAATTTTAAACGAGCGACGATCGCGCCGTTTACTTGTACAGAGGGACTTATACAATGAGTGAGGCCCAAAAAGTTGATTGTACAAGGGGGGATGGGTCTTACACTCTCTCAAGAGGCCCAAAAAGGTTTAAAGAAAAATAAATGGGTCTTACTACTCGAGGGTAGGCCCAGATGATTTTTTAAAAGGTGACGATCGCGCTGTTTGTTTTTTGACGGTATCGGGACTTATACAATAAGTGAGGCCCAAAGATGATTTGGTCAAAAAAAGGATTGGGTCTTACACTCTAATAGAGGCCCAAAGTGTTTTGAAAATGATTTATGAGGGTTGAATTAATCCAAAACCCTAATTTGTTTTCAAAAATGTATTTAATTGAATAAAAATTCAATTAAAATGATAAAAAATTGTTTAACACATGGAAAACAAATTGTGATCTTGGATTAATGCTTCAAAAATCAAGTATTGACCTACAAAATAATTAGAAAGCATTAAAAGTTGCAAAATCAATGTAGAAAAAATATTTAAAATGCCAAAAACAATCAAAATATTAATTCTTTGCAAAAATATCAATTATATGAAATAAATAATATTTTTGGGATTTTTTGATAAAATAAAATATTTTAACATTTTTGTGAATTATTAAAAAAAGAACCAACTCAAAATCATTAAAACTCAGAGAGAAATTAATTTTTGAATCAATTAAACAAAATCACAAAATTCAAATATTCAAATATATGAAAATGGCGCCAAGAACAACACCAAGAACACGCGCGTTTTTCAGTTTGCCCAGATTTGCATTTTCTATCCAATCTCACTGAATACGTAATTATAACATGCAATCCACATATCATTATGCTCGCCTCAACCTCACGATCATTTCTATGTACTTTAATTTCATTTAAATTAAACATACAACAAGAAATCACGAAGAAACCTCAAGAACCCTAATTTCTGCATGAAGGCTAGGATTTTTGATACACGATTCAAACAATGCAATTAATTGAGGGAAAACATTCCATGCATGATTATGAACATATGGCCAAATTATTGTGCGAGGAAATATGCATAGATTGAGAGATGCCCAAGTTTAGGCTTACCTTCAAGTTGTGACAGCAAGAGCAAATCAAATTCTGGGTTGGAGGTGTTACAGATGAATTGTGATGATCTGAACAGCTTCCCTACACTACATGGAGTGTGTTTGAACACTTGGATTGAATTGCAATGGACTGGATCAGTTTATGGCATCTCAGCTGCAACTTTACTTCAAACTTGTGTGGATGGCAAGTGATTTTGAGATTTTGATGTTCCAGATGTTATGTGAGTGTTTGATCAGCTCATATGTGATGTATGTGAGGTGTGTGAGTGATTGGTTTGTGCAGAATTGCTCTCAAACTCAAAACCCGATAGCTACCTTGCTAAGAAAGGCATTTTTGCCAAGAGAAAGAGATTTTGAGGAAAGCATCTGTTAGATGGCTTTGGTGTACTTAAACTGACCACAATTGAGCTCTATTTATAGTAGAGCAAGTTTGTTTTGCAAGGAATAGTACATGGCAGCTGGTAAGTAGGTTTCCTCAATGTTGGCTAATGGAAATGAAAGTCTCCTCTAGCCATTGACTAGAGGTTAGGGCACAGAGCTTTGGTCCCCTTGGTCTTGGATAAGTCTTGACGGATTTCAGATGAGAATGGCTCAGTCCATGCCACCTTGATGGTTCCATTGAATGCCTCATTCCAAATTTGAAGTCTTGTCCCTACTTTGGCAACTCTAGGTTCAACATGCTATTCCTTGTTCCTTGGACCTTGGAGGCTTGGCTCAGTGATTGCCCCCTTTGGATTCAATCCTCTGAGGTGTCCAAGTGGATTAGAGCAATTGCAATTGGCTGATTTTGGCAAATCGAGCCAAAATGCAAATTATGCCTTGCCTTGACAGATTTCAGCAAGGCAACTTGCCAATGTTGTATCTCATGATGTAGGTTGAATTTAACAATGTTCTTGGCCATTTTGGAAAGCTCTAACATGATACAACAACTGTTTGAACAAGTTTGGTTTTGACCTCTTTTGATTCCAAGTGAAAAATCCCCCTACATTTGGCAAAAAGTGAAGCAGAATTCTGACTTAGTGAAAATTTCACTAAGTGTTGAAAAAAGTGACTTTTTCACTTTTCAGCCACTTTGATCACTCCATAACTCAAAATCCTTAATGAATTGGAATGACTTGTAGTTGAAGTTTTTGTAGGTGATAGTGAGGGATACAAATCCATCTTTGGATGAGAAAAAATGGCCTTGTGGTACCTTTGCCACTTTATTTTTAACTTAGAAAATTTTCTAAGTTTTATGGTTACCCCTTTTACAAGTTATCTCACTTTTCTTGATTTTTCTTGATGAATGATGATTCAAATCATACATTAACATCATTTTAGGGTTAAAAACCCATTTTGGTGAAAAATCTCAAAAAGTCAAAGTTGACTTTTGTGCACAGTTGACTTTTTATCAGATGAATTCCAAACTGTGCAATTCTTTAGGAAATCATGTCCTTGACCTAAATCAAACTTGATGGACATGTTCCATGGGTGTCATAGGGTATATTCAATCATGTATTAGGGTTTGGGAGCATGTCCTGGTCAAAAGTCAAAGTTACAGTTGACTTTTCCCTTAAAACCCTAATTGTGGTGCAGATGAAAATGAAACTTGTTGCTCAAGCTTCTTGGATCAATCCATTGTTCCAAATGGATCAATATGGTGTATTAGAGACCCTAAAATCATCTCTTGAGGTCTTGGCTCATGGTTTGTCCCAAAAGTCAACTTAGGGGTGAATTAGGTCAAGAAACCCTAATTCCTGATTTTTGATGAATGTATCCCCTGAGGCAAAATTGACTTGATGCATGGGTTCATGAGGTTCCATGAAGCATATTAGGTCATGTTTTGGATCATTTCCTTGTGCCCAGATGAAAATTTCCATCTGGAGGCCCTGGTCAACCAAAACCCTAATTTGGTGACACTGTCGATCTTGAGACTTGATCCACCTAGAAGGGAGCATCCTTGTGCTTAATCCTTGAAGTGGGAGTCCTTTTTGATCCATTGTGGATGTTTGAGAGATTATACAAGTTGAAGATCATGTCATTTCTTGATTGATCCTTTGTCTAAGCACTCAGAGAGGGCTTGAAACCCTAATTTTGATTGTATTGGATGCTCACCCATCTTTGGGGAGACTGATGAAGCATGATGGTTCATCCATATTGTGATGATGATTTTCACAATGATGGGGAATCTAAGTGGTCAAAATTTGGGGTATTACAATCGTGACAACATCCTCAACTTGATCGGTAAGGTAGTTTGGCGTCCAGTTGATGGGTCCAGAACCTGGATATGGGCGAATCTCTCCACGATCTACCTGACCCTGAAGAGCTGCTCTCACAAAGTAACACCCTTGGTTACTTTCCGAACATACACTACAACGTTCATAGTTGTGTGGGGGCACCTGGCCACGCCCACTTTGAATACAATGTAACCTCACTAGGTTATCTTCCACAGATCGGACATCCTGACTCTGACGCCGAGTGGGGTTTCTGTTATTGATACTAATTTGTTGAGTATCTTCATCCATATAAATTGGCATCCACCAGTGATTTAACAAGTGCTGAAGTACCTCCTGGACAAGGGTACAACCTCGATCGTTTTCGCAACCTGCTTTACGGCTTTGATAGTCATGTGATGTTAAGAATCCGAGTCGGACCTGCTCAGCATGTAACTCTACCAGGTTGGTATTCATCACGCGAATATCGAAGATCTGAACCATGTTGATTTGATAGGAATTCCTATCATGGTAGTCTTGGATCCATCCAAGATCCATCTGATGCTGGAGGGCCTCCTGTATAAAAGAGCATCCATGTTTGTTTACCTAGCAAATCAGACAAGAACCGTAATCGTGCCGCGGCAGATTATGATACTGGCTTTGCCTTGAGTGCATCGCCACCAAGTTGACATTCATTGCACGGATATCGTGGTTCTGAATGACGTTGGAATTCGTGTAAACCATGTTAACTCCACGAACTCGGTGCTCTTGGATCCATCCGAGATCCATCTGTTCCTGTAGAGCTGCTTGCACCACAGAACATCCCTGATTGTCTTTAGAGCAGATATCACACTGGTGATAATTATGAGATGGCACATGGCCATATCCACTCTATCTACAATGCATCTTGACCAGATTGGTTTTCAACAAGAGTACATCGTGAATTTGATAGACATCGTTAGTCTCTCCTTCTATCAAATTGACTGCAGCCTTCTCGTGTTGAGGCAGCGGATTCGTGAGAACATTAGGATTCGTATCCTTGAAGGATAAGACCCCGCTCCTAACAAGTTTTTGCACGTCGGACTTGAAATTGAGACAAGTCTCTATGTTATGCCCTGGACCTCCTTGATGATAAGGGCAAGTTTGATCCACCTTAAACCAAAAAGGCGGATTTTCCGGTACTGTAAGAGGAGATTTAGTCTGAATGTACCCCTTGGCTAGCAGTAATGGAAACAACTCTGCGTACGACACGGGGTATAATCTCAAATCCTGGTGGCCGTGTTGTACAGTTGTTGTTGTATGGAGGACGAGCCTGCTGAAGAGGCTGTTGTGTCCTTTGTTGATCAGGTTGGCTCTGCGCAGCTGAGGTTGATACGTAGGAATAGACACAGGGTTGATAGCAGGAGTCACAGCTGCTACCGGTTGATAACGTCGCCTTTGCTTTCCGAGAGAGATATTCCTAATATCTTGCTCTTTTTTCTTAAGGAGAGCACTACCATATTATTTAGTACGGCTCGTCGATCTAGTGTCTTTTACCAAACGTCCTTCTCAGACGGCTTCCTCAAGACGTACACCCATGCCCACCATTTCAGTGAAATCACTGGGCGCACTGGCAATCATTTGGTCATAGTAAAATGAGCTTAAGGTCTTTAAGAAGATCTTTTTCATCTCTTTTTCCTCCAGAGGTGGACAAATTTGAGCGGCAATTTCACACCACCTTTGAGCATACACCTTAAAGGTTTCCTTGTCCTTTTGTGACATCGATCTGAGTTGATCTCTGTCGGGTGCCATGTCCAAATTGTATTTGTATTGTTGGACAAAGGTAGTACCAAGATCTCTGAATGTGCTGATCGTGGCACGGTTTAAACCCATGTACCATTTGAGTGCGGCACCGGTTAAACTATCCTGAAAGTAGTGAATCAGTAGGTCCTGATTTTCTGTCTGAGTTGACATCCGCCGGGCGTACATCACCACGTGGCTCTGAGGGAAAGAGTTACCCTTGTACTTTTCAAAGTCGGGCACTTGAAATTTGTGCGGGACTTTCATATTGGGGACCAGACAAAGTTCTGCGGCGTCCTTTCCAAATAGATCCTGACCACGAATGGCTTGCAGTTCCTTCTACATTTCCAAGAACTGCTCCTGGAATTCCTCCATTCTGTCAAATATAGTTTCCTTCTTACCAGAAGGTGTCTGTGGAATCTGTTCTTCTGGGACAGTGTGCACCATAGGGGGGTGGTACCGTGACTACGGTAGTGAGTCTTGGCGTTTTCCGAAGTTTGTAACCTTCAGGAGTCTTTACTATGCCCCGGGCATCTTCGCTTTCCCGAAGTTTGTAACCTTCAGGCCCAGCGGCTTCTGTTGTGATTCCATAATCTTCAGTGATCGGCGGAACATATCCTTCCAGGATATAGTTAACAGGCATGCCCCAAGGGCGATCTTTCGGCATTTGATACCTAGGATCATACTTTTCTACTATGGGCGTTGAGGTGATCTCTAAGATCACAGTTCTTTGTAGCTGAGCTTCTGCCATGGCTTGCATGTCGTTACAAAGCTTTCTCATATCCTCTCTCAAAGCGTCGATCTCTTCTTTCAACTCTCTGTTTTCTTCCTCAAGATCATCCAACTTTTTCTGGCGATTTGCCCGAGTATTATACGAATGAGACAGTTTGACTCTAGAACCGAGACACAAACGTGAGATTCGTAGGTAAGAAGAATACGCGATGTGAGAATGATGAATGCAATGATTATATTAATTGTTTAAGGTTTAATTAAAATAAACTTCGACAATTAGATTGCAAATATCATACGGTGGGGAAAGCCCTTTTTATTGAATTCAAAGGATTACAGAAATGGAAATACAGTAGATTACAAGGTGCAGAAACAGAAACCTAAACTAATGGGTCCCGAGTCCTCTCTGAAGAGAAATCGGGTGCTGATTCTGGTATCTTCCTTTTCTTTGACCGGGGCTCTTGGGCCGTTGTCGAGTTGTCATTCCTTTGCCCGGTGAAAGGAGTGAGCAAATTCCTTTGGTCATCTTGATTCTCTACAGCATGTTGCTCCAAAATTTCAATCAGAGCATCTTTCTCTTTTAGTAATTGCTGTATTTTGATGCACTCCACGTCGAAGGTGTGATACTTGTTCTTCCAAGACCTTCTCTCCTTTTGAACTTTGTTGAGAGTAACCTGAAGCTTTTCAGTTTTCGTCATGAAGTACATGACAGATTCCCTCGGCGGAAGAATTCCGTAACGAGGATAAGGCATCTTTAGCTTGAGAGCTCTAGTTTGTACCCAATGGGGGTAAGGCTCCACCGAGACACAATCTGGTTTTCCGAGAGACTCTCGCCCTTTCTTATGAACGTGCGTCCAAGCGTGCACTATTTCCATCTTTAGTGCTCTGTCACTTTCTCTTTCCTTGAAGAAAAGACCTTTCAGATGAACACCCCGTGGGACGTGTCTCATCGGGTATCCAAATTGACGGCGAACCAACACCGGATGATAGTTGATTCCTCCCTTAATTCCTATAAGGGGTACGTTGGGGAAGTTTCCACAACGATCAATGATCCTGATTCCATCATAAATCCTATTACACCAATCTATGTCAGAGTTGGTGAGAGACATGATCTTCTGCGACCAGCGCAAGGCACTCTTATGATCCCATAAAGTAGCATACTTAGGCAAATGAGAGATAAACCATTTGTAAAGCAGAGGTACACAGCATGTGATCTCCCCTCTGCTGTACAAATTTCCCAAGTGTACAGAATGATACGCATCTGCGAGCAAAGTCGGCACAAGGTTTCCAATGAGAAAAACCTTAATGGAGTTGATATCGACAAAATTATTAATGTTGGGAAACAAAAATAACCCGTAGGCGAGCAAGACAAAGATGCTTTCAAAAGCAGTCACGTTTCCTATACTGGCAAAATACAGGGCTTTCTTTGTCAAGAACTGGGCTGGTAAAACTTGGATGCCACCCTTGGTAGTTAGGTGAGTCCTGACCTCAGACTCGTCCAAATGAATTGCTCTTGCAATGGTCTGATTCTTTGGAATTTCTTCCAGTCCAAAAAATGGAGCTCGATCAGTGATATGTAAATCGATCAGATGAGAATACTCCTACAGCGTTGGTGCGAGCTAGTAATCTGGGAATGTGAAACAGTGATAAACCGGATCACAAAACTGAATGAGTGCATCCATGATTCCCTCAATCACATGGACTCTTAACAGTGGTAGCAAACCTCCGTACTTGGCTCTGAAAGCCTCTGGGTTTGTGATCATCCTCGCTAACCTTCTCAAATCCTCTAGCTTTGGAACCTTGAAAGTGTAACTATGAGTTCTCCTTCTACCGAACTCCATTAGTGCAATCCTTTTCTTTGATATTTGCAATCACAGTCTCAGTTTAATTTGAAAAACAGAGAGACTAGAAGAGAAAAATCTTTTGAATGTTTTTAATGTTTTTTAAATGAATGCATGAATGCAGGACACAAAAACATAGAAAAAACATGGGGTCAAAGGGTCGTTGTCATGAAGTCAAGGCTCTACCCATCCCCAAAGGTTTATACTAGGGTGATTTTTGTACCTGTACTCATTATCATCAGCTCCTCCCAGGAAATCAAAATAACAAGCGGATCGCCAGCGAGTTGTAGAGTAATCTTAGAGTAAGTGCCATTCACCGAGAATAGATCACCAGCCTCAAATGAGGGTAGTATCGCGTAACAACTATTCCTGATAGTTTCCGCACTACAAAAGGGTTTGGCTCCTAAGCTTCTCAGACATCACAATCGGCCCATTGTCTAAGTGAGAGAATGGGTTGCATTGGTCAGTCTCCACTGAGGTTGATGGTCGACCTCGTCGCCATCACTTATCTTAAGTGTATACTCAATCTTTCCCCATGCGGCATCACACGCATTC
Source organism: Lathyrus tuberosus (assembly GCA_022829125.1). Taxonomy (NCBI): domain Eukaryota; kingdom Viridiplantae; phylum Streptophyta; class Magnoliopsida; order Fabales; family Fabaceae; genus Lathyrus; species Lathyrus tuberosus. The sequence goes on from JALAZF010000115.1 coordinate 11,277,848, forward strand.
CCATTAGCAGAAAAATAAACACGTATAGCATTTAGGAAAAGGAGTATATATATTTGTCCTAATCATCCTAGACTTTTAAAAGCTAAGAATCTTAAGTTCTTGACAGAAAATGGTTTCCCGGCGGAGTCACCAATCTGTGGTTTCATTCCAAATTAACGGCGTTTTGACCTAAGATCCTAGTGACGTCAAGGTTTCCACCTAAGGGACAAAAAAGAACAAGATCCCTAAAGACACCTGCGCATTCCCCAGCAGAGTCGCCATTTTTCTGTAGAAAATGGGGACGATGATGACTAAGGTAAAATAACTCCTCATGTGACGTCCCCAGCAGAGTCGCCATTTTTCTGTAGCGAGTGATTTTTGGATGTGGTTGCGAAGCACGATCGCTCTAGTACTACAGTTCGATTCATTTTTTATCCTATTAAAGCTGATGAAGGAAGGGAAATAGATGTCTCCAATTAACCCTGCTTGCATACTTAGATTAAACAGTCGAAACTGTTGGTTTACAGATGCTACAAAGATTCGAGGTTTTTCCTAGGTTTATTTTGTTAACGAGGGGTGCTTTAGGCTATCGGTTGAGATGTTAGGACGAATATATATGAAAGTATGGGATTTTGGGTTTTTGTTTAGTGTGCTCGCTAAGATCTTTTTTTTCGATCTTATGCCTACGTATTCCCGTTTACCGAAACAGGGAAATCAGAGCGTTCGTAGTTCCTCCTATTCTATGGGAGGAAATGGGTGTTTTGGTGTCTTGTTCAAAGCCCAATACGTGAAGCGAAAGGTGATATATATCTTGTTCAAAGCCCAAGATGTGAAGCTGAAGGGTTTATTTGTATCTTGTTCGAAGCCCAAGATGTGAAGCTAAAAGTGTTGACCTTAGAGAGAATTTGTCATCTCTAAAGAGGGGTTTGTCTGTTACGACTGTTTATAAAGGAGAATTACTTTAACCGGGATTTGTGAATCCGGCAATGCCATAATTTCCTTTATAGGGGATTTCAACCTGAAGGAGAAGACTTTAACTCAGTGTAGAGTAATGCCATCTTTCCTTAGGAATTTCTCATACTAAAAGAGGGATATTGGCATGGATGTAGATGATCCAGAGGCTTTCCGCTTACAGCAGTTAGATGGAGGGGAAGGAGTTGTTGATGTTTGCGTACTGTGAACGAGGCACAACTTTGATGCTAAAAGGTTGATTGGATCAACCAGTGGTTTTCTTATACAAAGCCTAAGAGAAGTCTATTATGTGTCTTGTACAAAGCCCGAGAGAGAGGCTAAAAGGTTTTTGACTCAACGAGGGAATCTTTTGGTATCTCGTATAAAGCCCGAGATGGAGGCTAATTGACTCAACAAGAGAGTTTTTGTATCTCGTACAAAGCCCGAGATGGAGGCGAAAAGGGTGATTGACTTAACGAGGGAGTCTCTTGACGTGTCTCGTACAAAGCCCGAGAGAGAGCCTAAACGTTGTTTGACTCCGTTGGGGAGAATCATTGTACAAAGCCCAAGAGGAGGCAAGACTTCACTGGAGAAGGATCATTATACAAAGCCTAAGAGGAGGCTATGATGACTGTTTAGTTAAGTGACAAGTCCAGTATACTGATTTTTAAAAGAGAAAATCAGTTCTTATATGAGCAATGTTGTACTCGAGGATTTGGTTCGAGGATCTGGGTTATTCATGTTCTTTAAGGAAGTGGGAAATTCGAAGGTTATTGAGACTGTCCGAGTCTACGTTCCTATTCTTGAAGGGTGCTTGAGAATGTCTTTGAGACTCAAGGATATTAGACTGTCCAAGTCTAGAGTTTCATCTTTTGTACCATGCTTTGAGAAACAGTAGTAGACTCTATGAAAGGACTGTTCTATGCAGATGATGAAGTTCTGTTCCTATACCTCTAGGAGGTCGTCGGGACAATTTGTACGAAGCCCAAGAGGAGGCTGGAGACTTTTAAGAAGCCGATCGATCCTTGTACTAAGCCCAAGAGGAGGCTATCATTCTCGGAGAAAGAATCATTATACGAAGCCTAAGAGGAGGCTGCGAATACTTCTAAGAAGCCGGCGGGTCCTTGTACTAAGCCCAAGAGGAGGCGGGGTTGCTTTTAGGAAGCCTGTGGGTCCTTGTACGATGCCCAAGAGGAGGCCGATGCTTTTAAGAAGCCCGTGGGTCCCCAAACCCTGAGAAATTCAAGGCAAGCTATTCACAAGGAATAGATCAAGTCAGAAAAGTTTGAGAATTTGGAAGAAACTCAAAGATGCCATTCACAGAGAATACATTCATCTCTGGGAATAGAGTTTCTTGACAATTCCTAATGAGGATAGTCGAAGAGAAGACTGTATCTGGTGATCCTATTGGGGATCTAGTTGTCTATTTCTACGAAGGGGTCACTCGAGAATGTCTTTGAGACTCAAGGATATTAGACTGTCCAAGTCTAGAGTTTCCTCTTTTGTACTATGCTTTGAGAAACAGTAGTAGACTCTATGAAAGGACTGTTCTATGCAGATGACTAAGTTCTGTTCCTATTGGGGATCTAGTTATCTATTTCTACGAATAAACGAAACGGCGTCACCTAGTTCTAGACGTAGTGGCCGGGAAAACTCTAAATATCTATACTATTATTACACAGTTTATATGAGTTTATGAAAGAAGACTTACAGTGAAACAGCCCCACAATACAGTTATATGTATATGAAAGCGTATAAACACTTACCCGGTTGTAGAGCTTCCATGCTGTTTGGTTAGTTGTTCAACAAAGAAAGATTGAAAACAACAGTATATTCAAAATCAAAGGAGAAAGTGTTTTGAAAAAGAAAGATTTGGGGCTTACAGCTCAAGGAGAGGCCCAGGGTTTTATCAGTGAGCGCACTGTTTGAATTTGTACAGAGGGACTTATACAAGTGACTGAGGCCCAAAAAGGTTTTCTATACCCAAGGGATGGGTCTTACACTCTCTCAAGAGGCCCAAAAAGTTTAAAGAAAAAGAGTGGGGCTTATAACACAAGGGTAGGCCCAGATGATTTTTCCGTTTGAAATGGCGATCGCGCCGAGGTTTTCTTTTAACGCAGAGGGGCTTATACAATATCTGAGGCCCAAAGTGATTTTGGTTAAAAAGGGGTTGGGTCTTACACTCTATTAAAGGCCCAAAAGGTTATTTTTCAAAAGGCTACGAGCGCGCCGTTTGTTTTTTACGGTATCGGGACTTACACAATACACTGAGGCCCAAAAATGGTTTGGTCAAAAAAAGGATTGGGTCTTACACTCTATTATAGGCCCCAAAAGGTTTTGAAAATGATTTATGAGGGTTGAATTAATCCAAAAACCCTAATTTGTTTTCAAATTGTGTTTTAATTGAATAAAAATTCAATTAAAATGATCAAAATTGTTTAACATAGGAAAAACAAATTGTAATATTGAATTAATGCTTCAAAAATTAAGTATTGACCTACAAAATAATTAGAAAGCATTAAAAGTTGCAAAATCAATGTGGAAAAAATATTTTAAATGTTAAAAACTATTAAAAAATTAATTCTTTGCAAAAATATCAATTATACAAAATAAATAATATTTTTTGGGGAAATAAAATATTTTAACATTTTTGTGAATTATTAAAAAAAGAATCAACTCAAAATCATTAAAACTCAGAGAGAAATTAATTTTTGACTCAATTAAATAAAATCACAAAATTCAAATATTTGAATTTATGAAAATGGCGCCAAGAACATGGACCAAGAACACGCGCGTTTTCTGCCTTGCCCAGATTTGCATTTTCTATCCAATCTCATTGAATACTTGATTATATCATGCAATCCACATATCAATATGCTTGTCTCAACCTCACGATCATGTTTATGACAATTAATTTCATTTAAATTAAGCATAAAACAAGAAATCACGATAAATCCTTATGAACCCTAATTTCTGCATGAAGGCTGGGATTTTTAATACACGATTCAAACAAAGCAATTACTTGAGGGGAAACATTCCATGCATGATTATGAACATTTGGCAAAAGTATTGTGCGAGGAAATATGCATAGATTGATAGATGACCAAGTTTAAGCTTACCTCTAGGTCGTGACAGCAAGAGCAAATTGATTTCTGAGTAGGAGGTGTTACAGATGAATTGTGATGATCTGAACAGCTTCCCTACACCCTATGGAGTGTGTTTGAATGCTTGGACTTGACTGAGAATGGCTGGATCACTTCATGGCATCTCAACTACACTTTGGTTAAAACCTTGAGCAATTGACTGGTGATTATGAGAAATCAGTGTTCCAGTTGTTATTTAAGTGTTTGATCAGCTCACATATGATGTATATGAGGTGTGTGTGTGATTGGTTTGAGTGGAATTGCTCTATAATGAAAAACCTGATTGTGACTTGCTAAGAAAGCCATTTTTGAGAGTGAGAAGTGTTTTTTGAGAAAGGCAAGTGTTGTAGGCCTTTGGTGTACTTAAACTGATCACAATGGAGCTCTATTTATAGTAGAGCAAGTTTGTTTTGGGATCCACAGTGAATGGCAACTGCAGCAGGTGTTTGTTCAATGTTGGCCAATGGAAATCCAAGTCTCCTCTAGCCAGTGACTAGAGGTTAGGGCATAGGGCTGTGGTTCCCTTGGTCTTGGATAAGTCTTGACTGAATTCAATTGCAAATGGCTCAGTCCATGCCACCTTGATGCTTCCATTGAATGCTCCAATCCAAAATTGGAGTCTTGTCCCTATTTTGGCCATTCTAGGTTCAACATGCTATTTCTTGTTCCAAAGACTATGGAGGCTTGACTCAGTGATTGTCCCCTTTAGATTCAATCCTCTGATGTGTCCAAGTGGATAGGAGCATTTTGATTTGGCTGATTTTGGCAAATCGAGTAAAAGTGCAAATTCTGCCTTGCCTTGGCAGATTTCAGAAAGGCAACTTTCCAATGTCATATCTCATGACTCAAATTGAATTTGGTAACGTTCTTGGTCATTTTTGAAAGCCCTTACATGATACAACAACTGTTTGAACATGTTTGGTTTTGATCTCTTTTGAATCCAAGTGAAAAATCCCCCTACATTTGGCAAAAAGTAAGGTAAAATCTGACTTAGTAAAATTTTCACTAAGTGTTGGAACAAAATGACTTTTCTTGATTTTGATCACTCCATAATTTCCTTTAACCGGAGGATTACTTTAACCGGGATTTGTGAATCCGACAATTCCATAATTTCCTTTATAGGGGATTTTAACCTGAAGGAGAAGACTTTAACTCAGTTTAGAGAAATGCCATCTTTCCTTAGGAATTTCTCATACTAAAAGAGGGACAGTGGCATGGATGTAGATGATCCAGAGGCTTGCCGCTTACAGCAATTAGATGAAGGGGAAAGGGTTTTTGATGTTTGTGTACTGTGAACGAGGCACAACTTTGATGCTAAAAGGTTGATTGGACCAACCAGTGGTTTTCTTATACAAAGCCTAAGAGGAGGCTAATATGTGTCTCGTACAAAGCCCGAGAGATAGGCTAAAAGGTTTTGACTCAACGAGGGAATCTTTTGGTATCTCGTATAAAGCCCAAGATGGAGGCTATTTGACTCAACAAGCGAGTTTTTTATATCTCGTACGAAGCCCGAGATGGAGGCAAAAATTTGTTTGGCTCAATAAGAACCTTTTTGTATCTCGTATAAAGCCTGAGATGGAGGTGAAAGGGTGATTGACTCAACGAGGGAATCTTTTGGTATCATTGTACAAAGCCCAAGAGGGAGGCTAGTATGACTGGAGAAGGATCATTATATAAAGCCTAAGAGGAGGTTATGGTTACCGTTTCAGTTAAGTGACAAGTCCAATATACTGATTTAAAGAGAAAATCAGTTCTTATATGAGCAACACTGTACTCGAGGATTTGATTCGAGGATCCGGGCTATTCCTGTTCTTTAAGGAATTGGGAAATCCGAAGGGTATTGAGACTGTCCGAGTCTACGGGTTTTCTTCCTATTTAACGAAGGGGTCACTCGAGAATGTCTTTGAGACTCAAGGATATTAGACTGTCCAAGTCTAGAGTTTCCTCTTTTGTACTATGCTTTGAGAAACAGTAGTAGACTCTATGAAAGGACTGTTCTATGCAGATGACTAAGTTCTGTTCCTATTGGGGATCTAGTTATCTATTTCTACGAATAAACGAAACGGCGTCACCTAGTTCTAGACGTAGTGGCCGGGAAAACTCTAAATATCTATACTATTATTACACATTTTATATGAGTTTATGAAAGAAGACTTATAGTGAAACAGCCCCACAATACAGTTATATGTATATGAAAACGTATAAACACTTACCCGGTTGTAGAGCTTCCATGCTGTTTGGTTAGTTGTTCAACAAAGAAAGATTGAAAACAACAGTATATTCAAAATCAAAGGAGAAAGTGTTTTGAAAAAGAAAGATTTGGGGCTTACAGCTCAAGGAGAGGCCCAGGGTTTTATCAGTGAGCGCACTGTTTGAATTTGTACAGAGGGACTTATACAAGTGACTGAGGCCCAAAAAGGTTTTCTATACAAAGGGATGGGTCTTACACTCTCTCAAGAGGCCCAAAAAGTTTAAAGAAAAAGAGTGGGGCTTATAACACAAGGGTAGGCCCAGATTATTTTTCCGTTTAAAATGACGATCGCGCCGAAATTTTCTTTTAATGTAGAGGGACTTATACAATAAGTGAGGCCCAAAATGACTTTGGTTAATAGGGGGTTGGGTCTTACACTCTATTAGAGGCCCAAAAGTTTTGAATGGGTCTTATAGCTCAAGGAGAGGCCTAGAAGGTTATTTTTCGAAAGGCGACGATCGCGCCGTTTGTTTTTTACGATATCGGGACTTATACAATACACTGAGGCCCAAAATTGATTTGGTCAAAAAAAGGATTGGGTCTTACACTCTATTAGAGGCCCAAAGTGTTTTGAAAATGATTTATGAGGGTTGAGTTAATCCAAAAACCCTAATTTGTTTTCAAAATGTGTTTTAATTGAATAAAAATTCAATTAAAATTATCAAAATTGTTTAACATATGGAAAACAAATTGTGATCTTGGATTAATGCTTTAAAAATTAAGTATTGCCCTACAAAATAATTAGAAAGCATTAAAAGTTGCAAAATCAAGGTGGAAAAAATATTTTAAATGTCAAAAACAATTAAAACATTAATTCTTTGGAAAAATATCAATTATATAAAATAAATAATATTTTTGATATTTTTTGGGAAAATAAAATATTTTAACATTTTTGTGAATTATTAAAAAAAGAATCAACTCAAAATCATTAAAACTCAGAGAGAAATTAATTTTTGAATCAATTAAATAAAATCACAAAATTCAAATATTCAAATATTCAAAAAATGGCGCCAAGAACACCCAAGAACACGCGCGTGTTCTGGGTTTGTCCAGATTTGCATTTTCTCTCCAATCTCACTGAATACTTGATCATATCATGCAATCCACATACCAATCAACTCGTTTCAACCTCACGATCATGTCCATGGTATTTAATTTCATTTAAATTAAACATATAACAAGAAATCATGAAAAATCCTCAAGAACCCTAATTTTTGTATGAAGGCTAGGATTTTTGATACACGATTCAAACAATGCAATTAATTGAGGGAAAACATTCCATGCATGATTATGAACATATGGCCAAATTATTGTGCAGCAAAAATTGCATGGATCATAGAGTTAGAAGAGCTCATGCTTACCACTTGCAGCTGGTGATCGTGATTTGTGTTGGAGGTGTTACAGCTAGGTTCCAATGATCTGGATAGCTTCCCTAGGTGCCATGGAGTGTGTATGAATGCTTGGAATGGATTGAAATGATCTGGAACTTGAGATGGTACCCCAACTGCAAATCTGTCAAGAACTTGAGCAATTGGCTGGTGATTTTGTGAAATCTGTGTTCCAGATGTTATGTGAGTGTTTGGATCACTTCTAAATGATGTATATGAGGTGTGTGTGTGTGATTGGTTTGATTGGAAAAGCTCTAAAACTCAAAACCCGATAGTGACTTGCCTTAGAAGGCAAAATTGGAGTGAAAGAAGAGATTTTGAGGAAAACATCTGTTTGATGGCTTTGGTGTACTCAAACTGATCACAATTGAGCTCTATTTATAGCAGAGCAAGTTAGGGGTGGATGCCAATCTATATGGATCAATATAGTTCATTAAAGACCCTCAAATCCTCTCTTGAGGTATTGGCCCATGATTTGTCCCAGAAGTCAACTTAGGGGTGAATTAGGTCAAGAAACCCTAATTCCTGATTTTTGCTGAATGCATCCCCTGAGGCAAAATTGACTTGATGATTGGGTCCATGAAGTTCGATGGAGTATATTAGGTTATGTTTTGGATCATTGGCTTGTACCCAGATAAAAGATTTCCATCTGGAGGCCCTGGTCGACCAAAACCCTAATTTGGTAACACTGTCGATCTTGAGACTTGATCCACCTAGAAGGGAGCGGCCTTGTGCTTGATCCTTGAAGTGGAAGTCCTCTTGATCCATTGTGGATGTTTGAGAGGTTATAAAAGTTGAAGATCATGTCATTCCTTGATTGATCCTTTGCCTAAAAGCTCTGAGAGGGCTTGAAACCATAAGTCTGATTACCATTTTCTGAAAAAGCAAAAAGAGAAAACAACAATTAATGCGGAAATTATAGAACGACGGTATTTTATTAATAAACAAGTCGATCCTTGAAACTACAGCCTTATAAAACAAAACTCTGTCACTTTGGGCAAAGCGAAGAGGGAAATTTACAGAAAGTGAGCCCTATCAAAACATTCGTTTCACCTGGGCAGGGTGAAAGGTTAAAGATGGCAATTACTTAGATTGGCGATGATAGTTCCTGGATTGGCTGGAATTTTGGTAAAACAAAGGATATTCAATGTTGATGTGAAGGTGCTGATGTTGTAACATTGAAGTCTTAACACTGGGCTGTGTTAAGTAGTTAAGTGCTGAAGTTGGATGTCGATGTCACACAGGTGATGTTGTAACATCAGACCTGCAGAATTAACAACAGTAGGACATGTTATTAGGGCACGCGTATTAGCTGGAATTGTGGAGAGTGGTTGACTCATTGGATGAGAATATCTTGGGATAGATATTTTCTGTTACATGGGAGATTTGATTGCAGGTCTGTTGGAGAATTAAAAGGTTGAAGATTTAAAAAGATTTTGGGGATAAAATCTGTTTTGAAGATTCAGTTTTAATTAACAAATCTGATCAAATATTGTGACAAGTCCAAGCCCAATTCAGGAGCTATATAAAGCGCACAAGACCAAAGGAAAAAGTACAGAAAACATTCAGAAGATCAAGAGCAGGAGGCTTAGTGTCAAGAGTTTGTTTAAAGTGCTTGTATTTACACTATTCTAGGGTTTGAATAGGTGTTGAGTTTCTGTCCTCTCTAAAGCTGTGAAGCAAAGAGAGTTGTGTGATTTGATCGAACCTGTGAAGTAAGATCAAGGGTACTCAAAGTGGTTTCTTTGAGTGTTTGTAAAGGATTGAGTGGTGTTCTCATACCTAAGTGGTTTCTTAGGTAGGAAGTCATTAGTAGAGTATAAGTTTAGGAGATTGTCAACGGGTCGTTGAGTCTGTAAATTATATCTACAAGTAGTGAATTCCATCCCTGGCTTGGTAGCCCCTAGAGTAGGTTGGTTGTAACCGAACTGGGTCAACAATTCTTGGTGTTATTTTACTGTTATTGCTGTCCATTGTGCAGAGTGTGTTGTTGTGACATCACACCTTAACATCACACGTTTGATACCAGAATTTCAATTGGTATCAGAGCAGGCATCCTGTCTGTCTCTGGGTGAGATCTAGGGAAGTTACTTTCTGGTGAAAAGATGGACAAAGAAGTTGGAGGATTCGTCAACAGACCCCCTATTTTGGATGGATCCAATTTTGACTATTGGAAGCCAAGGATGACCACCTTCTTAAAATCCTTGGACAGTAGGGCTTGGAAGGCTGTTATTAAAGAGTGGAAAGCACCTGTCATGTGTGAGAAGGATGATGCTGGCAAAGATAAAGAAGGCACCTCTAAGCTAAAGCCTGAAGAAGAGTGGACCATGGAGGAAGATGAGCTTGCCCTTGGAAATTCCAAAGCTCTGGATGCTATCTTCAATGGAGTGGATAAGAACATCTTCAGGTTAATCAATACCTGTGAAGTTGCTAAAGAAGCGTGGGATATCATGCAGGCTACTCATGAAGGAACATCTAGAGTCAAGATGTCACGACTTCAGATTTTAACATCAAAATTTGAAAGCCTGAAGATGAAGGATGATGAGACCATTCATGACTTCCACATGAATGTTTTGGAACTGGCTAATGCATCCAGTGCTCTTGGTGAGAAGATGTCAGAGGAAAAGCTCGTAAGGAAGATCCTTAGGTCCTTACCTAAGAGGTACAAGATGAAAGTGACTGCCATTGAAGAAGCTCAAGACACCAGCAAGATGAGAGTTGATGAGCTCATTGGATCTCTTCAGACTTTTGAACTTGGTTTAAATGAAGAAGAACCAGAAAAGAAACCCAAGGGGATTGCTTTGGTCTCCACTCCTGCAGAAGATAAGGTAGTCAAAGATTTTCAGGAAGATTTGTCACAAGCCATTGCAATGTTGGGAAGGTAGTTCAACAAAGTGTTAAAAATATGGAACAATAACTACAAGCCTAGTGTCAGGAACAGTTCCTCTGACACCACCAATCCAAAAGAGAAAGATGAAGAGAAGACTGCTCAGGATAGAGGTGTTCAGTGCTTTGAATGTGAAGGGTATGGACATGTCAAGAAAGAATGTCCCACATTCTTGAAGAAGCAGAAGAAGAGCATGTCAATTTCCTAGTCTGAATCTGATAGTGAAAGTGATGGTGAGTCAGCAAAGCATGCTAGAGCCTTAACAGGAACTGTTGTATCTGATGATGGTAGTGATGAAGAAATAACTTATGAGGAGCTAGCTTCTACTTATCGAGAGCTGTGTTTGAAAAGTTCTGAGATTTGTCAAGAAAACAAGTATCATAAGCAACAGATTGCTCAGCTTGAAAATGAAAAAGCTGATCGGGAAGACGAAGTTTTGCTAGTTAAGTCCCAACTGGATCAGATGACTAAATTCATTAGGATGATGAACAGTGGTACTGCTGATCTTGATAAAATTCTTCAGTTAGAGAAATCTGCTGGAGATAAATCAGGCATAGGATATGTGGCTAGCACTTCAGGAACAAAAAGGGAGATGTCTCAACCATTGTCTCAACATCAACCTACGAAGGTTGTTCAGCCCCAGAATGCTGAGAAGAAGAATGGCCCTCATCAGAGGAAGATACAGCCCCAAGGAGCTAGTCAGTATATGCCTCCCCAATATCACCAGAATATGCAAGTTGTCAAGTTCAAGCAGAACATGTCTCAGCAGAGGTATCAACATCAGGAAAAATGGTATGGTTATGCTTACAACAATGCTGTGACTTATGGAAGAAGGAAACCTCATCACCATAGAAGACAGCCTAAGAGACAGCATCATCTATACAGCAGAAGCCAATTCAACTATGGAATAAGGAGACAACAGTATGGGTGGCAGCTACAGAATTATCAAAGTGGGAGAAGATTTAACCATTTTAGAAACGGCAGAGTCAAATGCTTCTATTGTGGCAGGATTGGTCATATGCAGTCCTCGTGCTTCAAGCTTCACGGATATCCTAATTCTGCTCATCAACCCAAATAGCAAGAGGTTAGGCCTAAGGTGATGAAGAAATGGATACATAAAGTTACCAGCTTGATAGCTCACACGTCCTTGAGGGTTTCTACCAAAGATGACTGGTATTTTGACAGTGGGTGTTCAAGACACATGACTGGAGTAAAGAATCTGCTTGTTGATGTAAAACCTCAGTCTTCTGGCTATGTTACATTTGGTGATGGGATCAAAGGAGAGATAAAGGGAATTGGAAGACTGAACTGTGACAGTACTCCCAAGCTGGAGAATGATCTTCTTGTTAAAGGACTAGCAGCTAATTTGATTAGTATTAGTCAACTTTGTGATCAAGGATTCAAAGTAGACTTCACAAAGTCCGAATGTAATGTGAAAGATGACAAAGGAGAAGTCATTATGAAGGGAGCCAAATCTAAGGACAATTGTTATCTTTCGGTGCCGCAAAATTCAAATTCCTCCACGTGTGTGCTTGCTAAAGAAGATGATGTCAAAATCTGGCATCATAAGCTGGGACATCTTCACCTAAAGGGAATGAAGAGAATTATCTCCTCAGAAGCAGTCAGAGGGATTCCCAAACTCAGTATTGAGGAAGGAAAAGTGTGTGGAGACTGTCAAAAAGGAAAGCAGACAAAAATGTCTCATCCGAAGCTTCAACATGACACCACCTCCAAAGTATTGGAACTCCTTCATATGGATTTGATGGGACCTATGCAGGTCGAGAGTCTGGGTGGAAAGAAATATGCTTATGTAGTTGTGGATGACTACTCAAGATACACCTGGGTGAATTTCATCAAAGACAAATCTGAGGTGTTTGATGTCTTTAAAGAGCTCTGTCATAAACTCAAAAGAGAAAAGGAGAGTAAGGTCATCAGAATTAGAAGTGATCATGGAAGAGAGTTTGAAAATAGTAAGTTTGAAGAATTTTGCTCGTCTGAAGGTATAAGTCATGAGTTTTCATCTCCTATCACCCCTCAGCAAAATGGAGTTGTTGAGAGGAAGAACAGAAATATACAAGAGTCGGCTAGAGCAATGATTCATGCCAAGAAACTACCTTATCACTTCTGGGCTGAAGCCATGAACACTGCCTGCTACATTCACAGCAGAGTTACCCTAAGAAGAGGCACTTCATCCACTCTATATGAACTATGGAAGGGAAGAAAACCTAATGTTAAGTACTTCTATGTGTTTGGTAGTAAATGTTACATTCTAGCTGATAGAGAGCAGAGAAGGAAATTAGATTCCAAAAGCGATGAAGGGATATTTTTGGGGTACTCCATCAACAACAGAGCTTATCGAGTCTTCAACTCCAGGACCAAAGTGATGATGGAGTCAATCAATGTTGTGATTGATGATGAAGAAAAGCATGAAGTTGAGGATGTCATAGAAGATGTTGGAACATTAACTGATGAGGTAACTGTTGAAGTTGAAGAAAGAAATCCATCCCCAAGTACTGCTGACACTGAGCCTGAGCAACCTCATAAGGATCCTTCTATCAGGATTCAGAAGGATCATCCTAAGGAGATGATCATAGGTGATCCAAATTCTGGAGTAAGAACTAGGTCCAGAGATATCATAGCTAGCTCGTGCTTCGTATCCAAAATTGAGCAAAAAAATGTCAAGGAAGCTCTGACAGATGAATTTTGGATAAATGCTATGCAAGAAGAACTGGAGCAGTTCAAGAGAAATGAAGTCTGGGATCTTGTGCCAAGACCAGAAGGGGTGAATGTTATTGGAACAAAGTGGATCTACAAAAACAAGTCAGACGAGCTTGGAGTGGTTACAAGAAACAAAGCGAGACTTGTTGCACAAGGCTATACTCAAGTGGAGGGAATCGACTTTGATGAGACGTTTGCTCCAGTGGCGAGACTAGAATCCATCAGACTACTTTTGGGTATGGCTTGTAACCTAAGATTCAAGCTGTTCCAAATGGATGTGAAGAGTACCTTTCTAAATGGCTATCTGAATGAAGAAGTCTATGTAGATCAACCTAAAGGATTCACTGACTCAAACTTCCCCAATCATGTGTTCAAACTGAGGAAGGCACTGTATGGCTTAAAACAAGCTCCAAGGGCCTGGTATGAGCAGTTAACAGAATTCTTAGGAGCAAATGGGTATAGAAAAGGAGGCATTGACAAAACCTTGTTTGTCAAGGAAGAAGGAGGAAAATTAATGGTAGCCCAAATTTATGTGGATGACATTGTATTTGGGGGTATGTCAGATGCCATGGTAAAACAGTTTGTCCAACAAATGCAATCAAAATTTGAAATGAGTTTGGTTGGAGAACTTAGCTACTTCCTTGGGTTGCAAGTCAGACAAATGGAGGATTCTATCTTTATTTCTCAAAGTAAATATGCTAAGAGCATAGTAAAGAAGTTTGGCCTAGATAAAGCCAATCACAAAAGGATACCTGCTCCCACCCATTTGAAGCTATCCAAGGATGAGAATGGAGTAAGTGTGGATCACAGCTTGTACAGAAGTATGATTGGGAGTTTACTATATCTCACATCAAGTAGACCTGATATTTCCTTTGCTGTTGGAGTGTGTGCTAGATATCAGTCTGATCCTAAGGTAAGTCACTTGAATCAAGTGAAGAGGATTCTGAAATATGTAAATGGCACAAGTGACTATGGAATGCTATATAGCCGTGATTCTGGGACAGTTTTAAAAGGATACTGTGATGCTGATTGGGATGGAAGTGCAGATGATAGAAAAAGCACTTCAGGAGGGTGCTTCTTTCTAGGGAACAATTTGATTTCCTGGTTCAGTAAGAAGCAAAATTGTGTATCTCTCTCAACTGCTGAAGCAGAGTATATAGCAGCAGGAAGTAGTTGCTCTTAGTTGGTATGGATGAAGCAGATGTTGAGTGAATACAATGTTAAACAAGATGTTATGACTTTGTACTGCGATAATCTGAGTGTAATTAATATATCTAAAAATCCTATACAACACAGTAGGACAAAGCACATAGACATAAGGCATCATTTCATAAGGGATCTGGTAGAAGAAAAAGTTGTTACCTTGGAACATGTAGCCACAGAGAACCAGCTGGCTGACGTATTCACTAAAGCCTTGGATGCAAACCAATTTGAAAGGTTAAGAAGCAAATTGGGAATCTGCATTTATGAAGACTGAATCTGCTAGAGGGGTTGTGGGCAGTTGGGGTGGTTCTGAAAATGTGTAGTCAACTGCCAACTGAAGTTTGTCTAATTATGGCTAAAAAGGGGGAGAACATAGCCAAGATAGTCAAGAGGATTATTGTCATATGCTACTGATGTGATGCAGAGATTAAGGGGGAGTTAGATTGATGCTGCTAAAAGGTGTGTAGTTGCATAAAGGGGGAGTTTTGACATTTGAAGAGTGCAGTCAAGCAGACATCTAGGGGGAGTAAATTGCTGCACATTATGAGCTACTGAACAGCTGTGATACTGGTTCATGTTTTTAAGGGGGAGCACCAATTGGCTGCTGTCAATAATGAAGATGGTGCTGCAGCAGATCAAGTGATGTAGACTATGAAGATTGTCAAACTGCTGCTAATGAGTTTCAAATTTCTGAAGATTATTTCACTGCTAAAATCTCTGAAGGTGCAGAGTGCAGAAGTTGTTTGCAGAGTTCAGAGATTGTTTTAGCCAAAATTAGCCAAAGGGGGAGATTGATAGTTCCTGGATTAGCTGGAATTTTGGTAAAACAAAGGATATTCAATGTTGATGTCAAGGTGCTGATGTTGTAACATTGAAGTCTTAACACTGGGCTGTGTTAAGTAGTTAAGTGCTGAAGTTGGATGTCTGATGTCACACAGGTGATGTTGTAACATCACACCTGCAGAATTAACAACAGCAGGACATGTTATTAGGGCACGCGTATTAGCTGGAATTGTGGAGAGTGGTTGACTCATTGGATGAGAATATCTTGGGATAGATATTTTCTGTTACATGGAAGATTTGATTGCAGGTCTGTTGGAGAATTAAAAGGTTGAAGATTTAAAAAGATTTTGGGGATAAAATCTGTTTTGAAGATTCAGTTTTAATTAACAAATCTGATCAAATATTGTGACAAGTCCAAGCCCAATTCAGGAGCTATATAAAGCGCACAAGACCAAAGGAAAAAGTACAGAAAACATTCAGAAGATCAAGAGCAGGAGACTTAGTGTCTAGAGTTTGTTTAAAGTGCTTGTATTTACACTATTCTAGGGTTTGAATAGGTGTTGAGTTTCTGTCCTCTCTAAAGCTGTGAAGCAAAGAGAGTTGTGTGATTTGATCGAAGCTGTGAAGTAAGATCAAGGGTACTCAAAGTGGTTTCTTTGAGTGTTTGTAAGGGATTGAGTGGTGTTCTCATACCTAAGTGGTTTCTTAGGTAGGAAGTCATTAGTAGAGTATAAGTTTAGGAGATTGTCAACGGGTCGTTGAGTCTGTAAATTATATCTACAAGTAGTGAATTCCATCCCTGGCTTGGTAGCCCCCAGAGTAGGTTGGTTGTAACCGAACTGGGTCAACAATTCTTGGTGTTATTTTACTGTTATTGCTGTCCATTGTGCAGAGTGTGTTGTTGTGACATCACACCTTAACATCACACGTCTGATACCAGAATTTCAGGCGAACGACCTTCGGAACATCGACAGCAACCCATTGGTGGCGAACTCCTCGGTGAATCAAAGTCTGGCACCTTCCTTGATTTGTCTTCAGAATTAACGCTGATTTCTGGTGGAGCGGGATCATTGGAATCTGTCTCCTAGGCAGAGTTGTCGTAGGAGAATTCCTCTGTTACATTTTGCATAGCATTTGTGCTCTCAGCTGTATCTCCCCATCCAGTTGGCTGGATGTCTTCGAGCATGATACGAGAGCTTTCGGGAGTGGTATATTTGACTATATAGTCGTACTTTCCACTCGGTTGTCCAAAGGTGTCCCACACTTCTTTCGAACTGGAGGAGTCATCTCTCTCGATGACGTTGACCTTGGGAAAAGCATAATTGATGAATTCAAGTCCTGCAAATGTTGCAAATTCATCGTCGTGTTGAGTAGTTTCTGAATGACCTGAGTGTTGATCCCATGACATGGTGGAGACACAGGTATTCTGTTCAATGACGGTTAGCTGATTTTCATTGTTCGACTGACTTTCTGGCCCCAAGTCTTATGGGTAAGGCTGCCACATTGGAAGACCATCCATCGGGCCATAGTAATTGTAGTCAAAGTTGTCTTTCATCGGAGTGTGTTCCTCTAATGAATTTGGCGGAGCACGACATCCTTCCGGATCACAATCCCCGTATATCATTTCGATGTCTGACCTGGGTATAAATCTCAGACTCTCTGTAGGAAAGCAAAAAGGAGTTTGCGTTTCGTCCTAAGACATATAACTGTCCTTGTTAAGATATGACTTCCACTCTTCCTCTGTGTCAGAGGGATCTTCCTCATTGATAGCATGGACTGGTTGAGGGACTGGGTGAAGAAAACCTCCACTGTGGAAGAAATCCTGAATGGGATAAAGACTTTCATCGTTAGCAGCTGTCCGGGTACAGTTTACAGGAAAACCAAGACCCTTCTTTGTTTTATTGTCAATAGGAATGACAAGCTGTCCCCATCCGGTTGTATCGGTACTCTCGACCGCTTTGATAGCATATTTGTATGAGGAAATCGAGGTTCCTCCTTGGGATTAATTGTCCTTGCCGACCGACAGCGCTTGGAACTGCGTCCCAATAACCTCCTCGGGTTCTACACAAGTAGATGATGATAAGTTACTCACGAGCAAGGCCTATTCTCCACAGACTGTGACAAGCCGATCGTTCTGAACGAACTTTAGCTTTTGGTGGAGGGTCGAAGTGACCGCTCTAGCCTAATGTATCCAAGGTCTTCCTAATAAACAACTGTATGTTGCCCGGATGTCCATGACCTGGAAAGTGACTTGGAAAGTGTGAGGACCGATAGTTATGGGAAGGTCGACTTCGCCGATAACTGTTTTTCTGGATCCGTCGAACGCTTTGACGACGACCTCGCTGGTTCTCATCGGAGGGCCTTTGAATGATAATTGCATCAAAGTGGACTTCGGCATAACATTCAGGGCTGACCCTGTGTCTACCAGTACGCTGGCTAAAGCATCGTCCTGGCAGTTAACTATAATGTTGAGCGCCATGTTATGACGGCGATCCTCTTCGGGCAATTCCTCATCACTAAATCCCAAATTATTGCAGGAAGTGATGTTAGAGACAATGCTATCGAACTGTCTAATTGTTACATCCTGTTCCATAAAGGCTTGCTCCAAGATCTGAATTGAGTAACAGTGATAATACCGAGATCTTTGAAGGAGTCTGTAACAGCTGATCCACAATGTTATATTCACTCCTTTGGATGAGCTTCAGTATCTCATCATTATTTTTCGAAAGGTCGGGATTACTGGATTGACCGACTGATGGATCAGGAGCTTCTGTCTGAAGTTCCTTTTCCTTGTTAGGTTCTCCAACTCCTCGGTTGAAGATTCGACCGCTCCGTGTTACACGACTGATGTCTGCAATATTCACGACGGAGGGTAATGGAATTTCCTTTCCATTTTCAACTATCGTTGCACCGTATTTGTAAGGGATAGCCTTAGTTGATTTATACGGTAGTGGTCCCGGTAGATAGATGACTATGGGAACCTTCTGATTTTTCTCACCATCGTAAGTAATCTCAATCCGTTCCCGGTTGGGAACTTTAGATTCGTCAAGTAGAGGGATGATGGCAAAAACATCCCTGGTCTGGTGACGACCAGAGATTGTGACAACATCCTCGACTTGATTGGCAAGGTAGTTCGGCTTCCCGTTGATGGGTCCAGAACTCGGATATGGGTGAATCTCTCCATGATCCACCTGACCCTGAAGAGCTGCTCTCACAAGGTAAGAGGTGGACAAATCTGAGCGGCAATTTGTCATAGTAAAATCATTGGGCACACTGGCAACCGTTCTGTCATAGTAAAATGAGCTTAAGGTCTTTAAGAAGATCTTTGTCGTCTCTTTTTCCTCAAGAGGTGGACAAATCTGAGCGGCAATTTCGCGCCATCTCTGAGCGTACTCCTTAAAGGTTTCCTTGTCCTTTTGTGACATTGATATGAGTTTATCTCTGTCTGGTGCCATGTCCAAATTGTATTTGTATTGTTGGACTAAGGTAGTACCAAGATCTCTGAATGTGCTAATCATACCATGGTTTAAACCCATGTACCATTTGAGTGCGGCACCGGTTAAACTATCCTGAAAGTAATGAATCAGTAGGTCCTGATTCTCCGTCTTTGCTGACATTCGCCGAGCGTACATCACCAGATGGCTCTGAGGGCAAGAGTTACCCTTGTACTTTTCAAAGTCGGGCACTTGAAATTTGTGCGGAACTTTCACATTGGGGACCAGACAAAGGTCTGCGGCGTCCTTTCCAAATAGATCCTGACTGCGAATGGATTGCAGTTCCTTCTGCATTTCCAAGAACTGTTCCTGGAATTCATCCATTCGGTCAAACATAGTTTCCTTTTTACCAGAAGGTATTTGTGGAATCTGTCCTTCTGGGACAGTGTGCACCACAGGGGGTGGTACCGTGACTACGGCAGTGAATCTTGGAATTTCCCGAAGTTTGTAACCTTCAGGAGTCTTCAGTATGCCCCTGGCATATTTGCTTTCCCGAAGTTTTTAACCTTCAGGCCCAGCGGGTTCTGTTATGATTCCCTGATCTTCAGTGATCGGCGGAACATATCCTTCCGGGATATAGTTAACAGCATGCCCCAGGGACGATCTTTCGGCATCTGATACCTAGGATCAAACTTCTCCACTATGGGCACTGAGGTGATCTCTGAGATCACAGTCCTTTGTAGCTGAGCTTCTGCCATGGCTTTCATGTCGTTACGAAGCTTTCTCATATCCTCTCTCAGAGCGCCGATCTCTTCCTTCAACTCTCTGTTCTCTTCCTCAAGATCATCTATCTTTTTCTGACGATTGGCCCGAGTATTATACGAATGAGACAGTTTGACTCTAGAATCGAGACACAAACGTGAGATTCGTAGGTAAGAAGAATACGCGCTGTGAGAATGATGAATGCAATGATTATATTAATTGTTTTTTGGTTTAATCAAAATAAACTTCAACAATTAGATTGCAAATATCAAACGGTGGGGAAACCCCTTTTTATTGAAATTCAAAGGATTGCGGAAACGAAAATACAGTAGATTACAGAGTGCAGAAACAAAAACCTAAGCTAATGGTACCCGAGAGAACTCGGGTGCTGATTCTGGTATCTTCCTTTTCTTTGATCGGGGCTCTTGAGCCGTTGTCGGGTTGTCATTCCTTTGCCAGGTGAAAGGAGCGAGCAAATTCCTTTGGTTATCCTGATTTTCTACAACATGTTGCTCCAAAATCTCGCTCAGAGCATCCTTATCTTTCAGCAGTTGCTGTATTTTGATGCACTCCACGTTGAGGGTACGGTACTTGTTCTTCCACGACCTCTTCTCCCGTTGAACTTTGTTGAGAGTAACATGAAGCTTTTCAGTTTCCTTCATGAAGTACATGATAGATTCCCTCGGCGGAAGAATTCCGTAACGAGGATAAGGCATCTTTAGCTTGAGAGCTCTAGTTTGTACCCAGTGGAGATAAGGCTCCACCGAGACACAGTCCAGTTTTCCTAGAGACTCCCGTCCTTTCTTATGAACATGTTTCCAAGCGTGCACTATTTCTATCTTTAGTGCTCTGTCACTTTCTCCTTCCTTGAAGAAAAGACCTTTCAGATGAACATTCTGGGGAACATGTCTCATCGGGTATCCAAATTGACGACGAACGAGAACTGGATGGTAGTTGATACCTACCTTAGTTCCTATAAGGGGTACGTTGGGGAAGTTTCCATAACGGTCAATGATCCTGATTCCATCATAAATCCTCCTACACCAATCTATGTCAGAGTTGGTGAGAGACATGATCTTCTGCGACCAACGTAAGGCATTCTTGTGATCCCAAAAAGCAGCAGACTTAGGAAAATAGGAGATAAACCATTTATAAAGCAGAGGTACACAGCATGTGATCTCCCCTCCACTGTACAAATTCCCTAAGTGTACAGAATGATATGCATCTGCGAGCAAAGTCGGCACAGGGTTCCCAATGAGAAAAACCTTAATGGAGTTGATATCGACGAAGTTATTAATGTTAGGCAACAGAAATAACCCGTAGGTGAGTAAAACAAAGATGCTCTCGAAAGCAGTCACGTTCCCGATAGTGGCGAAGTACAGGGCTTTCTTTGTCAAGAACTGAGCTGGCAAACCTTGTATGCCACCCTTAGTGGTCATGTGAGTCCTGACCTCAGACTCGTCCAAATGAATTGCTCTTGCAATGGTCTGATTCTTTGGAATTTCCTCCAGTCCAGAAAATGGAGCTCGATCAGTGATATGTAAATTGATTAGATGAGAATACTCCTCCGGTGTTGGTGCGAGCTGGTAATCCAGAAATGTGAAGCAGTGATAAACTAGATCGTAGAATTGAACGAGCGCGTCCATGATTCCCTCAATCACATGGACCCTTAACAGAGGTAGCAGACCTCCGTACCTGGCTCTGAAGGCCTCTTGGTTTGTGATCATTCTCGCCAAACCTCTCAAATCCTCTAGTTTTGGAATCTTGAAGGTGTACGTATGAGTTCTCCTTCTACTAAAATCCATTAGCACAATCCTTTTCTTCGGTATTTGCAATCACAATCTTAGTTTATTTTGAAAAACAGAGAGACTAGAAGAGAATTTTTTTGAATGTTTTAATGATTTTTAAATGAATGCATGAATGCAGCACACAAAAACATAGAAAAAACATGGGGTCAAAGGGTCGTTGTCATGAAGCAAGGCTTTACCCATCCCCAAAGGTTTATACTAGGGTGATTTTTGTATCTGTACTCAAAATCATCAGCTCCTCCCAGGATAACAAACAGCAAGCAGATCGCCATCGAGCTATATGAAATCTTAGAGTAAATGCTATTCACTGAGAATAGATCATCAGCCTCAAATGAGGGTAGTATCGCGTGACAACTATTTCCGATAGCTTCCGTACTACAAAAGGGTTGGCTCCTCAGCTTCTCAGACATCACAATCAGCCCATTGCCTATGAGAGGGAATGGGTTGCATTGGTCAGCCTCCACAGAGGTTGATAGTCAACCTCGTCGCCATCACTTATCTTAAGTGTATACTCAATCTTTCCACATGCGGCATCACACGCATTCCCATTAGCAGAAAAATAAACATTTATAGCAATTAGTAAAAACAGTATATATATTCGTCCTAAAGTCCTAGACTTTTAAAGCTATGAATCCTAAGTTCCTGACAGAAAATGGTTTCCCGGCGGAGTCACCATCCTGTGGTTTCATTCCATATTAACGGCGTTTTGACCTAAGATCCTAGTGACGTTAAGGCTTCAAGAGATAAGAGGAACAAAATGCCTTGAAAGGCGCCTTTTTTGTGGTACCTCAGTCCAAGATTTCTACCTAGGAGACAAGAAGAGAACAAGATCCCAAAAAAAACAATGATCATCCCCAGCAGAGTCGCCATTTTTCTGTAGCGATTGATTTTTGGATGTGGTTGTGAAGCACGATCGCTCTAGTACTACAGTTCGATTCATTTTTTATCCTATTAAAGCTGATAAAGGAAGAGAAATAGATGTCTCCAACTAACCTTGCTTGCATACTGAGGCTAAACTATCAAAACTGTTGGTTTACAGATGCTACAAAGATTTGGGGTCTCTCCTTGGTTATTTTTTTGAAAAGGGGTGTTTTAGGCTATCGGTTGAGATGTTAGGATGGATGTATATGAAAGTATGGGATTTTGGCTTTTTGTTTAGTGTGCTCGCTAAGATTTTTCTTTCAATCTTATGCCTACGTATTCCCGTTTACCGAAACAGGGAAATCAGAGCGTTCGTAGTTCCTCTTATTCTATGGGAGGAAATGGTATTTGGGTGTCTTGTTCAAATCCCAAGACGTGAAGCGAAAGGTAGTTTGTATCTGGTTCAAAGCCCAAGATGTGAAGCTGAAAGGTCTCAACTTTAGAGATAATTTGTCATCTCTAAAGAGGGGTTTGTTTGTCATAACCGTTTATAAGGGATAATTACTTTAACCAGGATATGTGAATCCGGCAATGCCATAATTTCCTTTATATGGGATTTCCAACCTAAAGGATAAGACTTTAACTCAGTGTAGAGCAATGCTATCTTTCCTTAGGAATTTCTCATGCTAAAAGAGGGACAGTGGCATGGATGTAGATGATCCAGAGGCTTGCCGCTTACAACAATTAGATGAAGGGAAAGGAGTTGTTGATGATTGTGTACTGCGAACGAGGCACAACTTTGATGCTAAAAGGTTGATTGGATCAACTAGTGGTTTTCTTATTCAAAGCTTAAGAGGAGGCTAATATGTGTCTGGTACAAAGCCAGAGAGAGAGGCTAAAAGGTTTTGACTCAACGAGGGAATCTTTTGGTATCTTGTATAAAGCCCGAGATGGAGGCTATTTGACTCAACAAGAGAGTTTTTGTATCTCGTACAAAGCCCGATATGGAGGCGAAAGGGTGATTGACTCAAAGAGGGAGTCTCTTATGTGTCTCGTACAAAGCCCGGGAGAGAGGCTAAACGTTGTTTGACTCAACGAAGGAGTCTTTTGTATCTCGTATGAAGCCCGAGATGGAGGCTAAAATTGTAAGCTCCGCTGGGGAGAATCATTGGACAAAGCCCAAGAGGAGGCTATGGTTATTGTTTCAGTTGAGTGATAGGTCCAGTATGCTGATTTAAAGAGAAAATCAGTTCTTATATGAGTAATGTTTGCACTCAGGGATTTGATTCGAGGATCAAGGATATTTCCTTGTCTTTGAGGAAGTGGGAAATCCGAAGGGTATTGATACTTTCCGAGTCTACGGGTTTCCTTCCTATTTAGCGAAGGGGTCACTTGAGAATGTCTTTGAGACCTAAGGATATTAGACTGTCCGTGTCTAGAGTTTCATCTTTTGTACTATGCTTTGAGAAACAGTAGTAGACTCTTGGAAAGGACTGTTCTATGAAGATGACTAAGTTCTGTTCCTATACCTCTAGGAGGTCGTCGGGGCAATTTGTACGAAGCCCAAGAGGAGGCGGGAAACTTTTAAGAAGCCGAGTGGTCCTTGTATGAAGCCCAAGAGAAGGCTATCATTCCCGGAGGAAGAATGATTATACGAAACCTAAGAGGAGGCTGTGAATACTTCTAAGAAGCCGACGGGTCCTTGTACAATGCCCAAGAGGAGGCGGGGATGCTTTTAGGAAGCCTGTGGGTCCTTGAACAATGCCCAAGAGGAGGCCGATGCGTTTAAGAAGCCGATGGGTCCCCAAACCCTGAGAAATTCAAGACAGGCTATTCACGAGGAATAGATCAAGCCAGGAAAGTTCGAGAATTTGGAAGAAACTCAAGAGATGCCATTCACGGAGAAAAGATCATCTCTGGGGAATAGAGTTTCTTGACAAGTGCTTTTAAGAAGCCTGTGGGTCCCCAAACCCCGAGAAATTCAAGACAGGCCATTCATGAGGAATAGATCAAGCTAGGAAAGTTTGAGAATTTGGAAGAAACTCAAGAGATGCAATTCACGGAGAAGAGATCATCTCTGGGGAGTAAAGTTTCTTTGACAACTTCTATGAGTGACAGTCTATGAAAGGGTTCACAGAGAATGCTGCCTTTCATATCTCCATATTGTTTAACCCCAAGAGGAGGGAAGACTGTGTCTGGTAATCCTATGGGGATCTAGTTTTGACTATTTAAGAGTGATTAACGGGCTTAATGCTAGACGTAGTTGCCGGGAAACTCTAAATATCTATACTATTATTACACAGTTGATATGAGTTTATGAAAGAAGACTTACAGCGAAAGAGCCGCACAATACAATTATATGTATATGAAAGCGGTAAATGAAAGCATATAAACACTTACTCAGTTGTAGAGCTTCCATGCTGTTTGGTTAGTTGCTCAACAAAGAAAGATTGAAAACAACAGTATATTTCAAAATCAAAAGAGAAAGTGCTTTGAAAAAGAAAGATTTGGGGCTTACAGCTCAAGGAGAGGCCCAGGGTTTTATCAGTGATCCTACTGTCGAATTTGTACAGAGGGACTCATACAAGTGACTGTGGCCCAAAAATTGTTTTCTGTACAAAGGGATGGGTCTTACACTCTCTCAAGAGGCCCAAAAAGTTTTAAAGAAAAAGAGTGGGGCTTATAACACGAGGGTAGGCCCAGATGATTTTTCCGTTTAAAATGGCGATCGCGCCGAGGTTTTCTTTTAACGCAGAGAGACATATACAATAAGTGAGGCCCAAAATGATTTGGTCAAAAAAGGGTTGGGTCTTACACTCTATTAGAGGCCCAAAGAGTTTTAAAGAAAAGAAATGGGTCTTACTACTCGAGGGTAGGCCCAAGGTTTGTTTTTCAACGGATGATGATCGCGTCAAACTTTTTGAAATACAACGGGACTTATACAATAAGTGAGGCCCAAAATAGGTTGTATTTACAAAGGGTTGGGTCTTACACTCTATTAGAGGCCCAAAAATTTTGAAAATGATTTATGAGGGTTGAATTAATCCAAAAACCCTAATTTGTTTTCAAAATGTGTTTTAATTGAATAAAAATTCAATTAAAATGATCAAAATTGTTTAACATATGTAAAACTAATTGTGATCTTGGATTAATGCTTCAAAATTAAGTATTGACCTACAAAATAATTGGAAGGCATTAAAAGTTACAAAATCAAGAGGGAAAAAACATTTTAAATGGCAAAAACAAATAAAACATTAATTCTTTGCAAAAATATCAATTATATGAAATAAATAATATTTTTTGGAATTTTTGATAAAATAAAATATTTTAACATTTTTGTGAATTATCAAAAAAAGAATCAACTCAAAATCATTAAAACTCAGAGAGAAATTAATTTTTGAATCAATTAAATAAAATCACAAAATTCAAATATTCAAATATTTGAAAATGGCGCCAAGAACAAAGGCAAGAACACGCGCGTGTTCTGAGTTTCCCAGATTTACATTTTCTATCCAATCTCACTGAATACTTGATTATATCATGCAATCCACATACCAATCAACTCGTTTTAACCTCACGGTCATGTCTATGGTCTTTAATTTCATTTATTTTTAACATGGAATAAGAAATCAAAGAGAAACCTCAAGAACTCTAATTTCTTCATGAAGGTTCAGAAATTTCACACACAATTCAAACAATGCAATTTATTGAGGGAAAACATTTCATGCATGATTATGAACATATGGCCAAATTATTGTGCAGCAAAAATTGCATGGATCATAGAGTTAGAAGAGCTCATGCTTACCTCTTGAAGCTGGTGATCGTGTTTTGTGTTGGAGGTGTTATAGCTAGGTTCCAATGATCTGGATAGCTTCCCTAGGTGTTATGGAGTGTGTATGAATGCTTGGAATGGATTGAAATGATCTGGAACTTGAGATGGTACTCCAACTGCAAATCTGTCAAGGACTTGAGCAACTGGCTGGTGATTTTGTGATTTTGGTGTTCCAGATGTTATGTGAGTGTTTGGGTCACTTCTATATGATGTATGTGAGGTGTGTGTGTGTGATTGGTTTGAGTGGAATTGCTCTCTAATGAAAAACCCGATAGTGACTTGCTAAGAAAGGCATTTTTGAGAGTGAGAAGTGGTTTTTGAGAAAGGCAAGTGTTGTAGGCCTTTGGTGTACTTAAACTAATCACAATTGAGCTCTATTTATAGTAGAGCAAGTTTGTTTTGCAAGGAATAGTGAATGGCATCTGCTGAGTGGGTTTGGCCAATGTTGGCAAATGAAAATCCAAGTCTCCTCTAGCAATTGACTAGAGGTTAGGGCACAGGCAGCTGGTCCCCTTGCTCTTGGATAAGTCTTGACTGAATTCAGTTGCTAAGAGCTCAGTTCATGCCACCTTGATGCTTCCATTGAATGCTCTAATCCAAAATTGGAGTCTTGTCCCTATTTTGGCCATTCTAGGTTCAACATGCTATTTCTTGTTCCAAAGACTTTGGAGGCTTGGCTCAGTGATTGTCCCCTTTAGATTCAATCCTCAGAGGTGTCCAAGTGGATAGGAGCATTTGGATTTGGCTGATTTTGGCAAATCGACCAAAAGTGCTAAAATCTGCCTTGCCTTGGCAGATTTCAACAAGGCATCTTGCCAATGTCATATCTCATAGCTCAAATTGAATTTGGTAATGCTCTTGGCCATTCTGGAAAGCCCTTACATGACACAACAACTGTTTGAACATGTTTGGTTTTGATCTCTTTTGAATCCAAGTGAAAAATCCCCCTACATTTGGAAAAAAGTAAGGCCAAATCTGACTTAGTGAAATTTTCACTAAGTGTTGGAACAAAGTGACTTTTCTTGATTTTGATCACTCCATAACTCAAAATCCATGAGGAATTTGGACATAGGTCAGTATGAAGCTTTTGTAGAGGGCAATGAGATCTACAAATCAAGCTTTGAATGGGGAACAATGGCCTTGTGGTTTAGGAGTTATGATCCTCCAAAGTTGGCACATTAGTGTCACTTTTTCCATAACTTAGAAATTTTTCTAAGTTTTTATGGTTACCCCTTTTACAAGTTATCCCACTTTCTTTGATTTTTTTTTTATGAATGATGATTCAAATCATACATTAACATCATTTTAGGGTTAAAAATCCATTTTGGTGAAAAATCTCAAAAAGTCAAAGTTGACTTTTGTGCACAGTTGACTTTTTATCAGATGAATTCCAAACTGTGCATTTCTTCAGGAAATCATGTCCTTGACCTAAATCAAACTTGATGGACATGTTCCATGGGTGTCATAGGGTATATTGAATTATGTCTTAGGGTTTGGGAGCATGTCCTGGTCAAAAGTCAAAGTTAGAGTTGACTTTCCTCGCGAAACCTTAATTGTGGTGCAGATGAAATTGAGACTTGTTGCTCAAGCTTCTTGGATTAATCCATTGTTCCAAATGGATCAATATGGCATATTAGAGACCCTCAAATCATGTCTTGAGGTCTTGGTTCATGATTTGTCCCAAAAGTCCACTTAGGGGTGAATTAGGTCAAGAAACCCTAATTCCTGATTTTTGATGTATGCATCCCCTGAGGTCAAATTGACTTGATGATTGGGTCCATGAGGTTCCATGGAGTATATTAGGTTATGTTTTGGATCATTGGCTTGTGCCCAGATGAAAAATTTCCATCTGGAGGCCCTGGTCGACCAAAACCCTAATTTGGTGACACTGTTGATCTTGAGACTTGATCCACCTAGAAGGGAGCAGCCTTGTGCTAAATCCTTGAAGTGGGAGTCCTTTTGATCCATTGTGGATATTCTAGAGGCTAGACAAGTTGAAGATCAAGTCATTCCTTGATTGATCCTTTGTCTAAGGCTCTGAGAGGGCTTAAAACCCGAATTTTGATTGTAGTGAATGCTCCACAACCCTTGAGGCATTTGATGAGGCATGATGGTTCATCCATATTGTGATGATGATTTGCACAATGATGGGAAATCTTAGTGGTCAAAATTTGGGGTATGACATGCGGCACCGGTTAAACTATCTTTGAAATAGTGGATCAGTAGCTGTTGGTTCTCTGTCTGAGTTGACATCCTCCGAGCGTACATCACCAAATGGCTTTGAGGGCAAGAGTTACCCTTGTACTTTTCAAATCCGGGAACCTTGAATTTGTGCGGAACTTTCACATTTGGGACGAAACAAAGGTCTGCGGCATCCTTTCCAAACAGATCCTGACCGCGAATGGCTTGCAGCTCCTTCTGCATCTCTAGGAACTGTTCCTGGAATTACCTCATTTTATCGTCCATACTTTCGTTTCCACCAGTCGGTATCTGTGGAATCTGCCCTTCTGGGACAATGTGTACCACGGGTGGTGGTATAGTCATTACGGCAGTGACTCTTGGTGCTTCTCTCTCCTGAAGTTTGTAACCTTCAGGAGTTGCTATCATGCCCCTTACATCTTCGCTTTCCCGAAGTTTGTAACCTTCAGGCCCAACGGTTCCTACTGTAGTTTCCGGATCTTCCGTGATCGGCGGAATATATCTTTCCGAGATATAGTTAATAGGCATACCCCAGGGACGATCTTTAGGTATGTTATACCGAGGATCATACTTCTCCACTATGGGCGTAGATGTGATCTCTGAGATCACAGTCCTTTGTATTTGAGCTGCTGCCAGAGCTTGCATGTCATTGTGAAGTTTCCTCAGATCTTCTTTCAGAGCGTCGAGTTCTTCTCTCAACTCTCTGTTCTCTTCCTCGAGATTATCCATTTTCTTTTATTGACTGGCCCGAGTATTGTACGAATGAGACAGTTTGACTCTAGAATCGAGACACAAACGTGAGATTCGTAGGTAAGAAGAATGCGTTATGTGAGAATGATGAATGATATGCAATGATTATATTAAATAAAATTTTTTTAATCAAAATAAACTTCAACAATTGGATTGCAAATATCATACAGTGGGGGGAACCTCGTTTTATTGAATTCAAAGATTGCGAAAATGGAAATACAGTAATTTACAAAGTGCTGCAAAAGGAAATGTCTAAACTTATGGATCCAGAGTCCTCTCTGAGGAGGGCTCAGGTGCTAGTTCTGGTATTTTCCTTTTCTTTGACCGGGGCTCTTGAGCCGTTGTCGGGTTGTCATTCCTTTGCCAAGTGAAATGAGCGAGCAAATTCCTTTGGTCATCTTGATTTTCTACAGCATGTTGCTCCAAAATCTCGATCAGAACGTCTTTTTCTTTTAATAGTTGCTATATTTTGTTACACTCCACATTGAGAATACGGTACTTGTTCTTCCAAGACTTCTTCTCCTGTTGAACTTTGTTGAGAGTAACCTAAAGTTTTTCCGTATCTGACATAAAATAAAGGACATATTCCTTTAACGGAAGAACTTCTTGACGAGGATAAGGCATCCTATGCTTGAGAGCTCTAGTTTGTACCCAGTGGAGATAAGGTTCCACCGAGACACATCCTGGTTTTCCTAGAGACTCTCTTCCTTTCCTGTAAACATGTTTCCAGGCATGCACTATTTTTATCTTTAGTGCCCTGTCATTTTCTCATTCCTTGAAGAAAAGACCTTCTAGATGAGCATTACGAAGGACATGCCTCATCGGGTATCCAAATTGACGACGAACTAAAACTAGATGATAATTGATTTCTCCTTTAGTTCCTATAAGGGGTACATTAGGGAAGTTTCCACAATGGTCAATGATTCATATCCCATCATAGATTCGATTGTACCAATCTATGTCAAAGTTAGTACGAGACATGATTCTCTGCAACCAACATAAAGTACTCTTATGATCCCAAAAAGCGGCAGACTTAGGTAAATGGGAAGTGAACCATTTGTATAGCAGGGGTACACAGCATGTGATCATTCATCCGCTATACCAATTCCTTAAGTGTACAGAATGATAAGCATCTGCGAGCAAGGTCGGTACGGGGTTTCCAATCAGAAAAATCTTAATGGCATTGATATCAACAAAGTCATCAATGTTGGGAAACAGAAATAACCCATAGGTGAGTAAGACAAAGATGCCCTCGAAAGCAGTTATGTTCCCTATACTAGCAAAGTACAGAGCCTTCTTTATCAAAAACTTGGCTGGCAAACCCTGGATCCCACCCTTAGTGGTCATGTGAATCCTGACTTCTGACTCGTCCAAATAAATTGCTCTTGCAATGGTTTGATCTTTTGGAATTTCTTCCAGTCCAGAAAAGGAAGCTTGGTCAGTAATGGGTAAATCAGTCAGGTGAGAGTACTCCTCCAGTGTTGGTGCTAGTTGTTAATCTAGGAATGTGAAACAGTGATAGACCAGATCGTAGAACTGGATCAGCGTAGCCAGGATTCCTTCAATTACATGGACCCTTAACAGAGACAGCAGTCCTCTGTACTTAGCTCTGAAAGCACCAGGGTTGGTGATCATCCTTGCCAACCCTCTTAAATCCCCTAGTTTTGTAACCTTGAAGGTGTACTTGTGAGTCTTCCTTCTACCGAAATCCATAACGCAATCTCCATTTCTCTGATATTTGCAATCATTGTTTAGTTTAATTTGAAAAAGAGAGACTAGAAGAGAAAATTTTTCTTTGTTTAAATTTTTTTAATGAAATGAATGCATGAATGCCGCACACAAAAACATAGAAAAACATGGGTTCAAAGGTTCCGTGTCATGAAGTCGTGGCTCTACCCATCCCCAAAGGTTGTACTGGTGATTTTTTATACCTGTCCTCAAAATCATTGACCCCTGTTGGGATAACAACAACAGGCTGGTTCACCCGAGCGAGCTGCAGTATCTTAGAGTAATATCAAATGAGGAGAGCATCGCGTGACAACTATTTCCGATAGCTTCCGCACTACAAAAATAGTAACAAGGTCTCAGCCTACTAAATCCTCAATTTCACGGACACCACAATCGAACAATCTGCTTTTAACAACCGAAGTTGTATAGGCATTGAATCCGCAAAGGGTATCTCCACTGATTCGATGGTCGACCGGGGTCTCTTATTTGGCAGTCACTCCCTGTAAGATTACCTGTCTAATGCCATCACTTATCTTAGGTGTCACTCAGACTTTCCAGATGCGGCATCACCCGCAGTCCCATTACCAGAAAAATAAACACGGATATCAATCAGGAAAAGCGATATATATTTATTCCTAAAACTAACATCATAGACCTCTTAAGAGCTATAATCCTAGTCATATATAGTCAATAAATCCCCAGTAGAGTCGCCATTTTTTTGTAGCGAGCAATTTTTGTCGGTGACGCGACCACCTTATCGCTGGGTTTTCCTCACTGCAATGAGGAGGGGGTGCTACTTTCTGATTTCTTATTTATCCCGTGAAGCTGGAAGGGAAAGGGAAGCTATCTAAAACTAACCATGCACGCAAATGTTTAACTAAACAAATGCTTAAAAGAGATTGGGGGGTCTGGGGTCAAGTTATACAATGGGGAGTTGTCAATTACCCATCCTATATGTGGTTATCCACAGGATATTAGCTTTAGGGTTCGCTTTATACTTGATGGTGTTTATCCGTTAATGGGCTGGGAAAGTTTCTTGGGAAGTATGAGTGAGTGAGTGAGTTTTTGTTGATGTTCGGGTTTTTCTGGTGTTTTTGGTAAGGTACTAGACCTAAGTTTTGAATGATGTGTGAAGGTACTAGACCTAAAGTTTTTGATTGGTATGCTTGCTAAGATTTCGCAATCTTATGCCTACGTATTCCCGTTTAAACGAAACAGGGAAATCAGAGCAATCGTAGTTCTTCCTATTCCAAGGGAGGAAGAAGATGTTGTTTTGGTGTCTTGTTCGAAGCCCAAGATTGAAGCTAAAAGGTTTTGACTGAGAAAGAATTTGTCATCTCTAAAAAGGGATTGTTGATTTTTGTGTGCCTTGATCAAAGCCCAAGGTTGAAGCTAAGAGGTTGATTGACTCCACTAGGGGAAGTCTTTATACAAAGCCTAAGAGGAGGCTGGAAATGACCGACTTAACCAGAGAGTGTTTTTATCTGTCTCGTACAAAGCCCGAGATTGAGGCAAAAAGAGGATGACCCTTTAGGGATATCTTTATACAAAGCCTAAGAGGAGGCTAAAAGCTTGACTTTTCAAGGGAAAATGTTCTATCTGTCTTGTACAAAGCCCAAGATTGAGGCTAAAAGGGGTTTTTGACTCTGTCGGGGAGATTTGTATGTGTCTTGTACAAAGCCCAAGATTGAGGCTGAAACGAGTTTGACTTTTACTGGAGATCGTATTATATGTCTTATACAAAACCCAAGATAGAGGCTAAAATGAGTTTGACTCTGCTTGGGAAAGATGTTGGTCCCAAGCGTAAGAGAAGGTTATGAAGATTTATGTCTTGTATAAAGCCTAAGACTGGGGCTAAAAGGGTTTGACTCAACAAGATGTCATACCTGAAATTTTGACCACTTAGATTTCCCATCATTGTGCAAGGTACATGCCTCATCAGTCTCCCCAAAGATGGGTGAACACTTACTACAGTCAAAATTAGGGTTTCAATCCCTCTCTGAGTTCTTAGACAAAGGATCAATCAAGGAATGACATGATCTTCAGCTTGTCTAACCTCTCAAACATCCACAAAGGATTAAGAGGACTCCCACTTCAAGTATTAAGCACAAGTCTGCTCCCTTCTAGGTGGATCAAGCCTTAAAATCGCCAGTGTCACCAAATTAGGGTTTGGTCGACCAGGGCCTCCAGATGGAAATTCTCCTATGGGCATGAGCCAATGCTTCAAGGCATAACCTATGATGCTCTAAGGGACAGCATAAACCCAATCATCAAGTCAATTTAGCCTTTGGGGAAGCATTCATCAAAAATCAAGAATTAGGGTTTCTTGACCTAATTCACCCCTAGGTTGACTTTTGGGACCAATCATGAGCCAAGACCTCAAGAGATGATTTGAGGGTCTCTAATAAACTACATTGATCCATTTGCAACAATGTATTAATCCAAGAAGCTTGAGCAACAAGTTTCAATTTCACCCGAACCACAGTTAGGGTTTCGCGAGAAAAGTCAACTGTAGCTTTGACTTTTGACCAAGACATGCTCCCAAACCCTAGGACATGATTCAATACACCCTATAACACCTATGAAATCAATCCATCAAGTTTGATTTAGGTCAAGGACTTGATTTCATGGAGGATCGCACAGTTTGGAATTCATCTGATAAAAAGTCAACTGTGCACAAAAGTCAACTTTGACTTTTTGAGATTTTTCACAAAAATGGTTTTTTAACCCTAAAATGATGTTAATGTTTGATTTGAATCATCATTCATCAAGAAAAATCAAGAAAAGTTGGATAACTTATAAAAAGGGTAACCTTAAATACTTAGAAAATTTTCTAAGTTATGAACAAAGTGGCAAGGGTACCAACTTTGGAGGATCATAACTCCTAAACCATAAAGCCATTTTTCCCCATCCAAAGCTTGATTTGTAGATCTCATTACCCTCTACAAAAGCTTAAAACTGACCTCCCTCCAAATTCCTCATGGATTTTGAGTTATGGAATGATCAAAATCACAAAAAGTGAAAATGTCACTTTTTCCCAACACTTAGTGAAATTTTCACTAAGTCAGAATCTGCCATCACTTTTTTCCAAATGTAGGGGGATTTTTCACTTGGATCCAAAAGGTATCAAAACCAAATATGATTAAACAGTTGTTGTATCATATGAGGGCTTTCCAAAATGACCAAGAACATCACCAAATTCCACTTGAGCCATGAGATATAACAAGGGCAATATGCCTTGCTGAAAACTGCCAAGGCTAGGCAGAATTTTGCATTTTTGCTCGATTTGAAAAAATCAGATAATTCCAAGCCTTGTCGTCATCTTGGACACATCTGAGGATCAAATCAAAAGGGGACAAACACTGAGCCAAGCCTTCAAAGTCCTTGGAACAAGAAGTAGCACGCCAAGCCTAGAATTGCCTAAAAGAGGGACAAGACTCCAATTTTGGATTGGAGCGTTCAATGCATACACCAAGGTGGCATGGACTGAGACATTTCCAACTGAATTCAGTCAAGACTTATCCAAGACCAAGGGAACCACAACCCTATGCCCTAACCTCTAGTCAATGGCTAGAGGAGACTTGGATTCCAAAGTGCAACCATTGGCAAAACCTCTGCTGCAGTTGCCATTCACTATTGATCCCAAAACAAACTTGCTCTACTATAAATAGAGCTCATTTGTGCTCAGTTTGAGTACACCAAAGCCATCAAGCAGATGCTTTCCTCAAAATCACTTTCTTTAGGCAAAAATACCTTCTTTAGCAAGGTAACTATGAGTTTTTGAGTTAGAGAGCATTTCCATCACAACTCATGATCCTAACACCTCATAAACATCATATGTAGGTGATCCAAACTCACACAAGTGACCTGTAATCCTTAAATCACAAAGTCATCTCTCAAAACCTCAAAATAGGCTTTTTGTGCATTTTTCAAGCCATGTCTTGATTCAGTCATTTTCCAAACCAGATAAAATCTCAAACACACTCCAAATAACATCCTTGAATTGTCCCAAATGGTTCCCCCCATCTGGAACACCATTTGAGGGAGTTGCTATTTTGGCCATTTTAACCACTTTTGCAAGAAATGGCCAGTTTGTGTTTTTGCAGGTTCTAGCTGATTCCAATCATCCTAAAAGCTTCCAAGGAATCATTTAAGAGTGTCCAAAGCATCAAACCATTTCTGGAACAAAGAACTTGGCAGATTGCACAGAAAACTCTAAAAGCTCAAAAAGCATCAAACCATTTTAATCAAACCATTTTAATAGAACTCCAAAAGCATCAAACTATTTTAACTCTTAGAAGTATTCACAGCCTCCTCTTAGGCTTCGTATAAGGATTCTTCCTTCGGGAAGAGAGCCTCCTCTTGGGCTTCGTACAAATTGTCCCTTGGCTTCTTAAAAGTTTCCAGCTTCCTCTTTGGCTTCGTACAAAAGTTTCCAGCATAGTACAAAAGACAAAACTCTGGACTTGGACAGTCTAACTTCCTTGAGTCTCGAAGGCATTCTCAGGCCCCTTTCAAAAATAGGGAAAACACTCGCAGACTTCGACAGTCTCAACACCCCTCTGGATTCCCCATTTCCTTAAAGAACAGGAAATAACCCTGATTCTCTGATCAAATCCAAATCATAGCCCTACTTTTAATCAGTCTCTTTATAAGAACTGATTTTCTCTTTTAACCCACATACTGGACCTGTCACTCAACTGAAATAGCCATCCTTTAGCCTCCATCTCGGGCTTCGTACGAGATATAAAAAGGCTCTCTTGTTGAGTCAACCACCCTTCATCCTCCATCTCGGGCTTCGTACGAGATACAAAAACACTCTCTTGTTGATTATAAAAGACTCTCTTGTTGAGTCAAACATTTTCAGCCTCCATCTCGGGCGTCGTACGAGATACAAATCACTCTCTTGGTGAGTATAAAAGACTCTCTTGTTGAGTCAAACCCTTTTAGCCTCCGTCTTGGGCTTCGTACAAGACATATATAAAGACACTCTCTAGTTGAGTCAACCCTTTTAGCCTCTATCTCGGGCTTCGTACGAGACACAAAAACACCCTATTGTTGGGCCACTAGCCTCCTCTTAGGCTTTGTATAAGGAAACCCCGGTTGAGTCAATCATCCTTTTAGCATCAATCTGTGCTTTGTTCACAGTACACACACATCAACAACTCATTTTCCCTCCATCTAATTGCTGTAAGCGGCAAGCCTCTGGATTATTTACATCCATGCCACTGTCCCTTTTTTAGCATGAGAAATTCCTAAGGAAAGATGGCATTGCTCTACACTGAGTTAAAGTCTTCTCCTTTAGGTTAAAACCCCCTATAAAGGAAATTATGGCATTGCTTGGATTCGCATATCCCGGTTAAAGTAATCCTCCTTTATAGTCAGCCACCCAACAGTCGTGACAAACAGACCCCCCTTTAGAGATGACAAATTCTCTCTAAAGTTAACACCCTTTTAGCATCACATCTTGGGCTTCGAACAAGATATAAATAAACCCTTTAGCTTCATATCTTGGGCTTCGAACAAGATACAAATAGACCCTTCAGCTTCACATCTTGGGCTTTGAACAATATACAAACCCCCTTTAGCTTCACGTCTTGGGCATTGAACAAGACACCAAAACACCATTTCCTCCCATAGAATAGGAGGAACTACGATCGCTCTGATTTCCCTGTTTCGGTAAACGAGAATACGTAGGCATGAGATTGAAAGAAAAATCTTAGCGAGCACACTAATCCAAAACCCAAATCCCGTACCTTCATACATTAATCGAAAAGCATCAGTCCTAACATCCTACCAATAGCATAGTCCCGTCATTTCAATCTTAGCAAAGTAAGAAGAAAGAGGCCCTATTACCATATAGCATACGTAACCTAACAGACTGCTGTTTAAAATTAGTATGCAAGCAGGGTTAATTGGAGACATCTATTTCCCTTCCTTAGTCAGCATAATAGGATAAAAAATGAATCGACCTATAGTAACCCCAAAGAGCGACAATGCTTAAGAACCACGTCCAAAATCGCTCGCTACAGAAAAGTGGCGCCCACCGTGGGGCTCTTCTCATCTTTCTTTCTTACAATTTAAGTTGAAAACCTTTGACAAGTCATTTTCATGGCGCTGGCCGCCACAAAAAAGTGGCGCCCACCGTGGGGCCCTCTTTTTTATCTCTCAGGGAGAAACCAAAGAATGATGACTTCACTAGGGATTTCACTAGGATAGGACTTTTTGTTGACTCCACTAGGATCTTAGGTCAAAACCTTTAAAGTTGGGAAGGTACCACAGGATGGAAACTCCGCCGGGGAGCCATTTTCTATCAGGAACATAGGATTCATAACTCTTTAAAGTCTAGGACTTTAGGACAAATATATATACTGCTTTTCCTAATTGATATATATGTTTATTTTTCTGCTAATGGGAATGCGTGTGATGCTGCATGTGGAAAGATTGAGTATACACCTAGGAAAAACCTCTTTTAGTGGTGCGGAAACTATTGGAAATGGTTGTCACGCGATACCACCCTCTTCTGATGGTTCTTCGAAAAACATCACCTAGCACGGTTTCTGGCCCGCTGGTGTTTTCTCGACAAGAACTGATGATTTTGAGAGACAGGTACAAAAATCACTAGTATAAACCTTTGGGGGGGGGGGGTAGAGCCTTGACTTCATGACACTGACCCTTTGACCCCATGTTTTTTCTATGTTTTTGTGTGCTACATTCATGCATTCATCTAAAAAATATTAACGCAAAGAAAAATCTTCTATTCTAGTCTCTCTTTTTAAACTAAGACAATGATTGCAAATGTCAGAGAAAAAGATTGCGCTCATGGATTTCGGTAGAAGGAGAACTCATAAGTATACCTTCAAGGTTCCAAAACTAGAGGACTTGAGAGGACTAGCAAGGATGATCACTAACCCTGAAGCTTTCAGAGCCAAGTACGGAGGTCTGCTACCTCTGTTAAGAGTCCATGTGATTGAAGGAAT
The DNA here is from genome assembly GCA_022829125.1 of Lathyrus tuberosus. Lineage (NCBI taxonomy): Eukaryota > Viridiplantae > Streptophyta > Magnoliopsida > Fabales > Fabaceae > Lathyrus > Lathyrus tuberosus. The sequence goes on from JALAZF010000115.1 coordinate 11,315,505, forward strand.
CATGGAGGCACTCATTCAGTTTTACGATCCGGTCTATCACTGTTTCACATTACCGGATTACCAGCTCGCACCAACGCTGGAGGAGTACTCTCACTTGACCAATTTACACATTACTGATCGAGCTTCATTTTCTAGACTGGAAGAAATTCCAAAGGATCAGACAATTGCAAGAGCAATTTATTTGGATGAGTCGGAAGTCAAGGCTCACATGACCGCTAAGGGTGGACTCCCAGGTTTTCCAGCCCAGTTCCTGACAAAGAAGGCTATGTACTTTGCTAGTATAGGGAACATGACTGCTTTTGAAAGCATCTTTGTCTTACTCACCTACGGGTTATTTCTGTTTCCCAACATTAATAGCTTCGTCGATATCAACGCCATTAAGGTTTTTCTCATTGGAAACCCTGTGCCAACTTTGCTCGCGGACGCGTATCATTCTGTACACTTAGGGAATTTGTACAGCGGAGGAAATATCACGTGCTGTGTGCCCCTGCTGTATAAATGGTTTATCTCCCATTTGCCTAAGTCTGCTGCTTTTTGGGATGATAAGAGTGCCTTACGTTGGTCGTAGAAAATCATGTCCCTCACAAACTCTGATATAGATTGGTGCAATAGGATTTATGATGGGATCAGGATCATTCACCGTTGTGGAAACATCCCCAACGTACCCCTTATAGGAACTAAGGGAGGAATCAATTACCATCCAATATTAGTTCGTCGTCAATTTGGATACCCGATGAGGCATATCCCGCATGATGCTCATCTGGAAGGTCTTTTCTTCAAAGAAGGAGAAAGTGACAGGGCACTAAAGATGGAAATAGTGCACGCTTGGAAGCATGTTCCTAAGAAAGGACGAGAGTCTCTAGGAAAACCGGACTGTGTCTCGGTGGAGCCTTATCTCCACTGGGTACAAACTAGAGCTCTCAAGCTAAAGATGCCTTATCCTCGTCACGGAGTTCTTCCGCCAAAGGAATCTATCATGTACTTCATGACTGAAACGGAAAAACTTTGGGTTACTCTCAACAAAGTTCAATAGGAGAGGAGGTCTTGGAAGAACAAATACCATACCCTCAATGTAGAGTGTACCAAAATACAACGACTACTAAAAGATAAGGATGCTCTAATTGATATTTTGGAGCAACATGCTGTAGAAAATCAGGATGACCAAAGGAATTTGCTCGTTCCTTTCACCTGGAAAAGGAATGACAACCCGACAACGGCCCAAGAGCCCTGGTCCAAGAAAAGGAAAGTACCAGAATCAGCACCCGGGTTCTCCTTAGAAAGGACTCGGGACCCCTTAGCTTAGGTTTCTGTTTCCGTACCTTGTAATCTATTGTATTTCTATTTTCGCAATCCTTTGAATTCAATAAAACGGGGTTTCCCCACTGTTTGATATTTGCAATCTAATTGTCGAAGTTTACTTTGAATAAACAAAAATAATTAATAAATCATTGCATTCATCATTCTCACGTTACGTATTCTTCTTACCTACGAATCTCACTTTTGTACTCGTTTCTAGAGTCAAACTGTCTTATTCGTACAATACTCGGGCCAATCGTCAGAAAAAGATGGATGATCTCGAGGAAGAGAACAGAGAGTTGAGAGAAGAGATCGACGCTCTGAGAGAGGATATGAGAAAGCTTCGTAACGGCATGCAAGCCATGGTAGAAGCTCAGCTACAAAGGACTATGATCTCAGAGATCACCTCAACGCCCATAGTGGAAAAGTCCAATCCTAGGTACAAAATTCCGAAAGATCGTCCCTGGGGCATGCGACTTAGCTATATCCCGGAAGGATATATCCCGTTGATCAATGAGGATCAGGGGACCTCAGCAGGAACCGCTGGGCCTGAAGGTTACAAACTTCGGGAAAACGAAGATGCCAGGGGCATGACAGCAACTCCTAAAGGTTACAAACTTCGGGAGGCACCGAGAGTCTCGGCCATAATGACTATACCACCGCCCGTGGTATACACTGTACCGGAAGGACAGATTCCACAGATACCTTCTGGTGGAAACGACAACATGTTCGACATAATGAATGAGTTCCATGGATAGTTCCTGGAAATGCAGAAAGAGCTGCAGGCCCTTCGCGGTCAGGATCTATTTGGAAAGGACGCCGCAGATCTCTGCTTAGTCCCAAATGTGAAAGTCCCGCATAAATTCCAGGTGTCTGACTTTGAAAAATACAAGGGTAACTCTTGCCCTTAGAGTCACTTGGTGATGTACGCTCGGCGAATGTCAGCTCAAATAGAAAATCAGGACCTACTGATTCACTACTTTCAGGAAGTTTAACCGGTGCCGCACTAAAATGGTACATGGGTTTAAACTGTGCTACGATTAGCACTTTCAGAGATCTTGGCACTGCCTTCGTCCAACAATATAAATACAATCTGGACATGGCACCGGACAGAGATCAACTCCGATCAATGTCACAAAAGGACAAGGAAACCTTTAAGGAATACGCTCAGAGATGGCGTGAAATTGCCGCTCAAATTTGTCCACCTCTTGAGGAAAAAAAGATGACAAAGATTTTCTTAAAGACCTTGAGCTCATTTTACTACGATAGAATGGTTGCTAGTGCGCCCAGTGACTTCACCGAGATGGTGGGCATGGGAGTTCGTCTTTAGGAAGCCGTCCGAGAAGGACGTTTAGTAAAAGACGCTGGATCATCAAGTAGTGAAAAACGATACAGAAGTGCTCTCCCTAAGAAAAAAGAGCAGGATATTGGGAATATCTCTCTCGGAAAGCAAAGGCGACGTTATCAACCAGTAGCAGCTGTAACTCCTGCTATCAATCCTGCGCCTATTCCCACGTATCAACCTCAGGTTGCGCAGAGCCAACCTACTCAACAAAGGACACAACAGCCTCTTCAGTAGGCTCGTCCTCCATACAATAACAACTATACAACGCGGCCACCAGGATTTGATCCTATACCCGTATCGCACGCAGAATTATTTCCGTTACTACTGGCCAAGGGGCATGTCCAGACTAAGTCCCCTCTTACAGTACCGAAAAATCCGCCTTTTTGGTTTAAGGTGGATCAGACTTGCCCTTACCATCAAGGAGGACTAGGGCATAACATAGAGAACTGTCTCAATTTCAAATCCGACGTGCAAAAGCTTGTTAGGAGCGGGGTCTTATCTTTCAAGGATACGAATCCGAATGTTCTCACGAACCCGCTGCCTCAACACGAGAAAGATGCAGTCAATTTGATATAGGGAGAGATTAACAACGTCTATCAAATTCACGATGTACTCTTATTAAGGACCAACTTGGTCAAGATGCATTGTAGACAGAGTAGATATGGTCATGTGCCACCTCATAATTATCACCAGTGTGATATCTGATCTAAAAGCAGTCGAGGATGTTCTGTGGTGAAATCAGCTCTACATGAATAGATGGATCTCGGATGGATCCAAGATCACCGAGTTCGTGGAGTTAACATGGTTTACACGAATTCTAACGTCACTCAAAACCACGACGTTCGTGCAATGAATGTCAACTTGGTGGCGATGCACTCCAAGCAAAGCCAGTATCATAATCTGCCGCGACACGATTACAGTTCTTGTCTGACTTGCTTGGTAAACAAACAGGGATGCTCTTTTGTACAAGAGGCCCTCCAGCGTCAGATGGATCTTGGATGGATCCAGGACTACTATGATAGGAATCCCTACCAGATCAACATGATCCAAATCTTCGATATTTGCTTGATGAATACCAGCCTAGTGGAGTTACATGCTAAACAGGTCCGGCTCGGGTTCCTGGTATCACATGATTATCAGAGCTGTAAGGCGGGCTGTGAAAATGATCAAGGTTGTGCCCTTGTCCAGGAAACACTTCAGCACTTGTTGAGTCACTGGTGGCTTCTAATCTATATGGATGAAGACACCCAACAAATTAGTATTACCAACGGGAACCTTACTCGACATCAAAGTCGGAATGTTCGATATGGGGAAACTGACCTAATGAGGTTACATTGTATTCAAAGCGGGCGTGGCCAGGTGCCACCACACAACTATGAACGCTGTAGGGTCTGTTCGGAAAGTAACCAAGGATGTTACCTTGTGCGAGCAGCTATTCAGGATCAGGTGGATCGTAGAGAGATTCGCCCATATTCAGGTTTCGGACCAATCAACTGGGCGCCGGACTACATCGCTGATCAAATTGAGGACGTTGCTGTAATCTTTGATCATCAGAGGGCTAGGGATGTTTGTACCATCATCCCTCTACTTGACGAATCGAGAGTTCCCAACCAGAACGGATCAAAATTGCTTACGATGGTCGGAAAAATCAGAAGACTCCCATAGTCATCTATCTACCGGGACCATTACCGTATGAATCAACTAAGGATATCCCTTACAAATACGGTGCAACAACAGTCGAGGATGGAAAGTAAATTCCATTACCCTCCGTCGTGAATATTGCAGACATCAGTCGAGTAACACGGAGTGGTCGAATCTTCAACCGAGGAGTTGGAGAACTTAACAAAGAAAAGGAACCTCAAATAGAAGTTCCCAATCCACCAGTCGGTCAATCCAGTAATCCCGACCTTTCGAAAAACGATAATGAGATGCTGAAGCTCATCCAAAAGAGTGAATACAACATTATTGATCAGCTGTTACAAACTCCTTCAAAGATATCGGTATTATCACTTTTACTCAGTTCAGAAGCGCACAGGGAGGCTCTACAGAAAGTCTTAGAGCAGGCCTTCGTGGAATAGGATGTAACAATCAGACAGTTCGATAGCATTGTCTCTAACATCACTTCCTGCAATAACTTGGGATTCAGTGATGAGGAATTACCTGAAGAGGGTCGCCTTCATAACATGGCGCTCAATATCACGGTCAGCTGCCAGGGCGATGCTTTAGCCACGTACTGGTAGACACAGGGTCAGCCCTGAATGTTATGCCGAAGTCCACTTTGATGCAATTATCCTTTGAAGGACCTTCGATGAGAACCAGTGAGGTCGTCGTCAAAGCATTTGACGGATCCAAAAAAGCAGTTATCGGTGAAGTGGATCTTCCCATAAATATTAGTCCTCACACTTTCCAAGTCGTTTCCAGGTTATGGACATCTGGGCAACATACAGTTGTTTATTAGGAAGACCTTGGATACATCAGGCTGGGGCGGTCACCTCGACCCTCCACCAAAAGTTAAAGTTCGTCCAGAACAACCAGCTCGTCACGGTCTGTGGAGAAAAAGCCTTGATCATGAGTAACCTTTCATTATCCACTTATGTAGAACCAGAGGGGGCAGTCGGAACTCAGTTCCAAGCGCTTTCGCTACACAAGGACAATCAATCCGAAGAGGGAACTTCCATTTCCTCATACAAGGATGCTACCAAAGTGGTTGAGAGTGCCAATACAAAAGGATGGGGACAGCTTATCATTCCTACTGACAATAAAACAAAGAAGGGTCTTGGTTTTTCTGTAACCTGTACCCAGACAGCTACTACCAGTAATGAAAGTCTTCATCCCATTTAGGACTTCTTCCACAGTGGAGGTTTCCTTCACCCAGTGCCGCAAGAAGTGCATACCATCAATAAAGATGATTCCTCTGATATGGAGGAAGAATGGGAATCCTATCTCAATGAGGACGGCTATATGTCTCAGGACGAAACACAGATTCCATTTTGCTTTCCTGCACAGAATCTGAGGTTTATACCCAAGTCAGACGTCGAAATGATATATGGAGATTGTGATCCGGAAGGATGTCGTGCTCCGCCCAACTCATTAGAGGAGGACACTCTGATGAAAGACAACTCTGACCATGACTATTACGACCCAATGGATGGCCTGCCTATCTGGTAGCCGTATCCCGGAGACTTAGGGCAACGAAATCAGCCGAACAGTGAAAATTCGCTGAGCATCATTGAACAGAATACCTGTGTCCCCGCCATACCGCAAGATCAACATCCAGGTTATCCTGATAATACCCAGCACGAAGATGAATTCGCAACATTTGCAGGACTAGAATTCATCAACTATGTTTTTCCCGAGGTCAGCGTCATCGAGAGGGATGACTCCTCCAGTTCCAAAGAAGTGTGGGACACCCTGGGACAACCAAGTGGAAAATTTGACTTCATGGTCAAATACATCGCTCCCGAAAGCTCTCGTATCAGGCTCGAAGACATCCAGCCAACTGGATGGGGAGATTTACCTGAGAGCACCAGTGTTATGCAAAATGCAACAGAGGAATCCTCCTACGACAACTCTGCCTAGGAGACAAATTCCAATGATCCTGCTCCACCAGAAATCAGCATTATTTCTGAAGACAAATCGAGGAAGGTGCCAGACTTTATGATTCACCGAGGAGTTCGCCGCCAATGGGTTGCTCTCGATGTTCCGAAGATCGTTCATCAGTCAAAGTAATTGCCATCTTTAACCTTTCACCCTGCCCAGGTGAAACGGATGTTTTGATAGGGCTCACTTTCTGTAAATTTCCCTCTTCGCTTTTCCCAAAGCGACAGATTTTTATTTTATAGGGCTGTAATTTCAAGAATCGACTTGTTCATTAATAAAATAACGACGTTCTGTAATGTCCGCATTAATTGCTGTTTTCTCTTGTTGTTTTTTCAGAAAATGGTAATCCTAAAAAATAACTCAATAATAAAAACAAGCAGTAAAAGAAATACACTGCACACACTCTTGCATTTCCTCTATCTCTTCTAAACACAAATTATCACGTCATGCAGATTGCTTGTTTTAAACCCCATTGAAACATACGATCTGAGGCCTTCTCCCAACTTTGAGTTCCCGGTATTTGGGGCTGTAGAAGAAGTTGACAACGAAATTCCAAAAGTGATCTCCCGATTACTCAGACAGGAGGAAAGGTCCATTGAACCTCATAAAGAGCTGTTGGAAACGGTAAACTTGGATTCAGAAGAAGAGAGAAAAGAAATCAGGATTGGGGCACTGCTCAATCCAACTGCCAAAGAGAGTTTGACAAAGCTTCTCAAAGAGTTTCCTGATGTATTCGCTTGGTCCTACCAGGATATGCCAGGGTTGGATACCGGCATCGTGGAACATCACTTACCGTTAAGATCAGAATGTCTTCCAGTAAAATAGAGGTTAAGACGGACTCATCCGGACATGGCCATCAAAATCAAAGAGGAGGTACAGAAGCAGATTGACGCGGGTTTCCTCGCCACGTCAGAATATCCTCAATGGTTAGCCAACATCGTACCTGTTCCCAAAAAGGATGGAAAGGTCAGAATGTGTGTCGATTACAGAGATCTAAACAAGGCTAGTCCAAAGGACAGCTTTCCTTTACCACACATTGACATGCTGGTTGACAGTGCAACAAAGTTCAAAGTTTTCTCCTTCATGGATGGATTCTCGGGCTATAATCAGATTAAAATGGCGCCGAAAGATATGGAGAAAACTTCGTTCATTACCCCATGGGTTACTTTTTGTTACAAGGTGATGCCATTCGATTTGAAGAACGCCGGGGAAACCTATCAAAGGGCCATGACTACTCTGTTTCATGACATGATACACAAAGAAATCGAGGTATATGTCGATGATATGATTGCAAAATCTAAGACAAAAGAGGAGCATGTGACCCACCTGTCAAAACTATTCGAGCGGTTGAGGAAGTACAAACTCTGCTTGAATCCCAACAAGTGCACATTTAGTGTTCGTTTAGGGAAACTCTTAGGGTTCATCGTCAGCCAGTAAGGAATTGAGGTTGATCCTGACAAGGTCAAGGCCATTCAAGAAATGCCTTCTCCGAAAACTGAAAAACAAGTCAGAGGATTCCTGGGACATTTGAAATACATTTCCATATTCATATTCCTCATGACCGCGACATGTGCGCCGATTTTCAAGTTACTAAAAAAGAATCAGGATTGTGTTTGGACAAAAGATTGTCAAACTGCCTTCGACAGTATTAAGAAATACCTGTTGAATCCGCCGATTCTATCACCACCAGTGGAGGGAAGACCACTGATCATTTACCTAATAGTCCTGGAAGACTCCATGGGCTGTGTACTTGGCCAATAAGACGAAACCAAAAAGAAAGAGTCTGCCATCTACTATCTGAGCAAGAGGTTCACCAATTGCGAGACTCGGTACACTATGCTTGAGAAAACTTGCCGCGCTTTGGCTTGGGCAGCCAAACGTCTTCGCCAGTACATGATTCGTCACACTACTTGGTTGATCTCCGAAATGGATCCTATTAAGTATGTTTTTGAAAAGCCTGCTCTCACGGGAAGGATCGCCCGTTGGCAGATGTTGCTATCAGAATATGACATATAGAGTACCACGCTCAGAAATCCGTTAAAGGGAGTATTTTAGCCGATCATTTGGCTCATCAACTGATTGACGTCCAGGAATCAATCGGGTTTGACTTCCTAGACGAAGATGTCAAGTACTTGAAAATGAAAGATTGTGATGAACCGCTACCAAGTGAAGGGCCAGAACCAGGTTCCCAATGGGGACTAATCTTTGACGGAGCAGTTAATCATTATGGAAACGGAATTGGGGCAATAATTGTTACCCCTCAGGGTACCCACATTCCTTTCACCGCCAGACTTACATTCAAGGGCACAAACAACGAGGCCGAATACGAAGCTTGTATTATGGGTCTCGAGGAAGCAATTGGTTTAAGGATCAAGAACTTGGACGTATATGGCGATTCAACTTTGGTCGTCAATCAGATTAAAGGGGATTGGAACACGTACCAATCAGGATTGATTCCTTACAAAGACTATGCGAGAAAGTTGTTACTATTCTTCAACAGAATTGAGTTTCATCATATCCCTCGTGAGGAGAATCACATGGATGATGCCTTAGCCACCCTCTCTTCCATGATTAGTGTAGGTCAATGGAACGACCTACCTAAGATCGACATAATGCGCCTTGAACGACCCGCTTACATCTTCACAATTGAAGCAGTCATAGACGATAAACCTTGGTATCACGATATCAAATGCTTCCTTCAGAAATAAGAGTACCCACCTGGGGCACTAATAAAGGACAGGAAAACCCTCAGAAGATTGGCTGGAAGCTTCTTCCTGAGCGGCGATACTCTCTATAAGAAAAACTTTGACATGGTCTTGCTTTGATGCGTCGACAGACCAGAAGCAAACTTGTTAATAAAAGAAATTCACGAAGGATCCTTTGGCACTCATGCCAACGGACACACAATGGCGAGAAAAATTCTGAGTGCAGGGTACTATTGGTTGACCATGGAATCCGACTGCTACAAGTACATGAAGAGGTGTCATAAGTGTCAGATATACTCAGACAAAATCCATGTACCGCCTACACATCTCAAAGTTCTTTCTTCCCCATGGCCTTTTTCCATTTGGGGAATCGACATGATTGGCATGATTGAGCCCAAGGCTTCGAACGGACATTAGTTCATCCTAGTAGCCAATGATTACTTCACCAAGTGGGTCGAAGCAGCGTCGTACGCTAATGTAACCCGACAAGTGGTGGTCCGATTTATAAAAAACAATCTCATCTACCGTTATGGTGTTCCGAGCCAGATCATTATAGATAATAGATCTAACTTGAACAATAAGATGATGAAAGAGTTGTGCGCTGAGTTCAAGATCGAACACCATAACTCATCTCCCTACCGACCCAAGATGAACGGAGTGGTAGAAGCGGCTAACAAGAACATCAAGAAGATTGTTCAGAAGATGGTTGTAACCTACAAAGACTGGCACGAGATGCTACCCTTTGCTCTTCACGGTTATCGCACATCTGTCAGCACTTCAACAGGGGCAACCCCTTTCTCTCTAGTATATGGCATGGAAGCAGTGCTCCCCATAGTGATAGAGATCTCATCAATCTGGGTATTGATGGAAGCTAAGCTTACAGAAGCTGAACGGTGTCAGAGTCGACACGATGAACTGAATCTGATAGAAGAGAAGCGAATCACGACACTATGCCACGGTCAGTTGTATCAGCAAAGAATGAAGAATGCGTTCAACAAAAAGGTCTGACCTCACGTCTTCAGGAAGAAGACCTTGTGCTCAAAAAGATACAACTATTTCTCACTGATTCTCGGGGTAAATGGACTCCGAATTATGACGGCCCCTATGTGGTCAAGAAAGCTTTCTCATGCGGCGCCTGGAGACTTGCAACCATGGACGGAGAGGAATTTGCCTACCCCACAAATGTTGACGTAGTCAAGAAATACTCTGCCTAAACTAAAAAAAAACGTCTCGGTGGATTGAAAACCCGAAAGGGCGGTCCAGGAAAATATTAGAGACATGATAAAAAATCATCCCGGTGGATTGGAAATCTCCAAGTACAATCCAGACAAAAGTTAGGGATAATGGTAAGTAACTACATCTGATCAGTTCAACTCCTCAGCAGTCATGCCGTCCATCAGAAACTCTAGTCAAGGTCATCTTCGACGGTAGCTCAGGATGTCCAGAATTCAAAGTTGGTAGAAGGATAGTGGTCGTTATGTTTCAACGTAGCCCTTTTCCCTCTAAATTACCATTTTCTAACTTTGTAAATACTCTATGGAATCACGCGTTTGGCTGATTTCCATCCTATCAATAAAAATTGAGCCCTTGTGCTTTTGTTTGCAATTCTTATTTGTTTTAGCTTTACAGAACGACATTTTTAACATGATCAACGATTCTTGAAATAAAACAAAAACGAATTTACTTGTTAAAACTTTTTTACTTTTTAAAATAAAGATGGCAATTTCTTTTGACTGTTGAACATCAAAAGAACATCAATTGCTTCTCCAGAAGTAATCGAGCTTCAAAGTGCAGAATCAAAGTACTCCTTCTAAACCAATGCACCTGAATGAAGGATCAGTTGTATCAGATGCGGCTTTCCCATCTGATACCCCCGGCAGAGTTCTTATCTCCTAAGCCCGACCACCGTCGCTCCCAACAGGGACCGTTTCTCCTAAGCAAGGAGGAATTGCTATCTTGAACCAGCGATATTTCTATATGCCCCACTGTGGTAGAGTATCCAGTCGTGTTCATCTACTAGTTTGTATGTCGCGTCAGTTTTGTCAGCATATACATACATATATCATGCATTATTGATTTGCATTCTCATTCATATTACATCGCTATCACTCCAGTCGGTCTTGTCCCGTAGTGGTAACAGTCTTCTCAATCGATTTATCAAGTTCTTTCCTCGTCAGGAAATGTCGTGTTGGAATTATCTCTCTCCTCCAGTTTATTTCTGGATCAGAATTGGCCCTTGACCACTTTGATAACTTGAACTTCTGAAAAACCAGAGAACCTTCAACCGATGTCACTCTTCGCCATTGAAGATGATATTTTCGCTTTCTCGGATTAATGAAAAATCCCCAGAGGAAGCCTCTTAAGCGGAGATTCGGCAATACAGCAGTTTTTCTCCAAAAAAACCCGCTGATGAAAAGGTCATCGGCACCTCAAAATGGGATCACATCATATGGCGTTTCTTTGAGAAGATCTCAAGAAAAGTATGATGTAAGACCCCAAGCAGAAGCAGTCTCTCAAGAGACTCGTTTTCCCCAGTAGAGTCGGCAAATGGCATCTCGAAATAGAGAAGTTTGTACACCTCTACAACTCAGGCGAATGGGTTCCCCAGCAAGTCTGACATCAAGTTTTTCCCATCAAATGGCATCGCCCTATCATACCCCAAATTTTGACCACTAAGATTTCCCATCATTGTGCAAATCATCATCACAATATGGATGTACCTTTGTGCCTGATCAATCTTCTCAAGGAATTGTTGAGCATTCACCACAATCAAAATTAGGGTTTCAAGCCCTCTCTAAGTGCTTAGACAAAGGGTCAATCAAGGAATGACATGATCTTCAACTTTTCTAATCTCTCAAACATCCACAATGGATCAAGAGGACTCCCACTTCAAGGATTAAGCACAAGGTTGCTCCCTTCTAGGTGGATCAAGCTTCAAGATCGCCAGTGTCACCAGATTAGAGTTTTGGTCGATCAGGGCCTCCAGGTGGAAATTTTCCTCTGGGCATGAGCCAATGATCCAAAACATAACCTAATATACTCCATGGAACCTCATGGACCCAATCATCAAGTCAATTTTTCCTCAAGGGATGCATACATAAAAAATCAGGAATTAGGGTTTCTTGACCTAATTCACCCCTAAGTTGACTTTTGGGACAAATCATGAACCAATACCTCAAGACATGATTTGAGGGTCTCTAATATGCCAAGAAGCTTGAGCAACAAGTTTCAATTTCATTTGAACCACAGTTAGGGTTTTGCGAGAAAAATCAACTGTAGCTTTGACTATTGACCAGGACATGCTCCCAAACCCTAGGACGTGATTCAATATACCCTATAACACCCATGGAACATGTCCATCAAGTTTGATTTAGGTTAAGGACATGATTACCTGAAGAATTGCACAGTTTGGAATTCATCTGACAAAAAGTCAACTGTGCACAAAAGTCAACTTTGACTTTTTGAGATTTTTCACAAAATTGGATTTTTAACCCTAAATTGATGTTAATGTATGATTTGAATCATCATTCATTAAGAAAAATCAAGAAAAGTGGGATAACTTGTAAAAGGGGTAACCATAAAAACTTAGAAAATTTTCTAAGTTATGAAATAAAGTGACAAAGGTACCAACTTTGGAGGATCATAAATCCTAAACCAAAAAGCCATTTTTCCCCATCCAAAGCTTGATTTATAGATCTCATTGCCCTCTACAAAAGCTTCATACTGATCTATGTCCAAATTCCTCATGGATTTTGAGTTATGGAGTGATCAAAATCAAGAAAAGTCACTTTGTTCCAACACTTTGTGAAAATTTCACTAAGTCGGAATTTGCCTTACTTTTTTCCAAATGTAGGGACATTTTTCACTTGGATCCAAAAAGTATCAAAACCAAATATGTTCAAACAGTTTTTGTATCATATAAGGGCTTTCCAAAATGACCAAGAACATCACCAAATTCAACTTGAGCCATGAGATATGACATTGGCAAGATACCTTGCTGAAATCTGCCAAAGCAAGGTAGATTTATGCACTTTTGGACACATCAGAGGATTGAATCTGAAGGGGACAATCACTGAGCCAAGCCTTCAAAGTCTTTGGAACAAGAAATAGCATGCCAAACCTAGAATTGCCTAAAATAGGGACAAGACTCCAATTTTGGATTGGAGCATTCAATGGAAGCACCAAGGTGGTATGGACTGAGCTATTGGCAACTGAATTCAGTCAAGACTTATCCAAGACCAAGGGAACCAAAGCTCTGTGCTCTAACCTCTAGTCAATGGCTAGAGGAGACTTGGATTTTCATTTGCCAACATTGGCCAACCCTACTCAGCAGTTGCCATTCACTATTCCTTGCAAAACAAACTTGCTCTACTATAAATAGAGCTCAATTGTGATCAGTTTGAGTACACCAAAGCCCTCAAACATATGCTTTCCTCAAAATCTCTTCTTTCACTCCAATTTTGCCTTCTAAGGCAAGTCACTATCGGGTTTTGAGTTTGAGAGCTTTTCCAACCAAACCAATCACACACACACCTCACCTACATCATATGTGAGTTGATCAAACACTTAAACAACACCTGGAACAGTGATTTCTCAGAATCACCAATCAATTGATCAAGGTTTTAACAAGTTACAGTTGAGATCCCATGAAGTGATCCAGCCAATTTCCATCAAGTCCAAGCATTCAAATACACTCCATAGGGTGTAGGGAAGCTGTTCAGATCATCACAACTCATCTGTAACAACTCCTACTCAGAAATCATTTTGAACTTGCTGTCACGACCTAGAGGGCAAAACATGATTTTTAAAGCATTAATCGAAGATCATAATTTGTTTCCCACATGTTAAACAATTTTTGATCATTTTAATTGAATTTTTATTCAATTAAAATACATTTTGGAAATAAATTAGGGTTTTTGATTTATTCAACCCTCACTCTTTTTCTTTAAACCTTCTGGGCCTCTAATAGAGTGTAAGACCCAATCCCCTTTTAAACAAAACAACTTTGGGCCTCAGATATTGTATAAGCCCCTTTGCATTAAAAGAAAATCTCGGCGCGATCACCATTTCAAACGAAAAATCATCTAGGCCTCTCCTCGAGCTGTAAGCCCCAACATCTTTTTCGAAGCACTTTCTCCTTTGATTTTGAAATATACTATTGTTTTCAATCTTTCTTTGTTGAACAACTAACAATACAGTATGGAAGCTCTACAACCGAGTAAGTGTTTATACGCTTTCATTTACCGCTTTCATATACATATAACTGTATTGTGGGGCTGTTTTGCTGTAAGTCTTCTTTCATAAACTCATATCTACTGTGTAATAATAGTATAGATATTTAGAGTTTTCCCGCCAACTACGTCTAGCACTAGGTGAAGCCGTTTCGATTATTCTTAGAAATAGACAAAACTAGATCCCCATAGGAGCACTAGATACAGTCTTCTCTTCGGCTGTCCTCCTTAGGAATTGTCAAGAAACTCTACTCCCCAGAGATGATCTCATCTCTGTGAATTGCATCTCTTGAGTTTCTTCCAAATTCTCGAACTTTCCTAGCTCGATCTATTCTCTGTGAATAGCCTGTCTTAAATTTCTCGGGGTTTGGGGACCCACGGGGTTCTTAAAAGCATCGGCCTCTGCTTGGGCATTGTACAAGGACCCACAGGCTTCCTAAAAAGCATCCCTGCCTCCTCTTGGGCGTTGTACAAGGACCCTACGACTTCTTATAAGTATTCACAGCCTCCTCTTAGGCTTCGTATAAGGATTCTTCCTTCAGGAAGAGAGCCTCTTCTTGGGCTTCGTACAAGGACTTCCCGGCTTCTTAAAAGTTTCTAGCCTCCTCTTGGGCTTCGTACAAATTGTCCCGACGACCTCCTAAAGGTATAGGAACAGAAATCAGTCATCTTAATATAACAGTCTTTCCAAGAGTCTACTACTGTTTCTTTAAGCATAGTACAAAAGATAAAACTCTAGACGTGGACAGTCTAATTTCCTTGAGTCTCAAAGACATTCTCAAATCCCTTTCAAAAATAGGAAGAAACCCACAGACTTGGACAGTCTCAATACCCTTTGGATTCCCCATTTCCTTAAAGAATAAGAAACAATCCCGATTCTCAGATCAAACCCATGAGTACAATGTTACTCATATAAAAACTGATTTTCTCTTAACCAACATACTGGACCTGAAACAGAACCCTTTTGCCTCCATCTCGGGCTTCGTACGAGATACATAGGCTCTCTTATTGAGCCAATCTCCTTTTTTAGCCTTCATCTCGGGCTTTGTACGAGATACAAAAACACTCTCTTGTTGAGTATAAAAGACTCTCTTATAGAGTCAACCCTCTTCAGCCTCCGTCTTGGGCTTTGTACAAGACACAAGTGACTCCCTTGTTGAGTATAAAACTTTAAGCCTCCATCTCGGGCTTCGTACGAGATACCATAAAAGACTCTCTTGTTGAGTCAACTCCCTTTTAGCCTCCTCTTAGGCTTTGTATAAGAAAACCACTGGTTGAGTCAATCAACCTTTTAGCATCAAAGTTGTGCCTTGTTCACAGTACACAAACATCAACAACTCCTTCCCCTTCATCTAATCGCTGTAAGCGGCAAGCCTCTGGATTATTTACATCCATGCCACTGTCCCTCTTTTAGCATGAAAAATTCCTAAGGAAAGATAGCATTGCTCTACACTGAGTTAAAGTCTTCTCCTTCAGGTTGGAAATCCCCTATAAAGGAAATTATGGCTTTTCCGGATTCAAATATCCCGGTTAAAGTAATTCTCCTTTATAAACAGTTGTGACAAACAGACCCTCTTTAGAGATGACAATTTCTCTCTAAAGACAACACCTTTTAGCTTCACATCTTGGGCTTTGAACAAGATATAAAAAGACCTTTCAGCTTCACATCTTGGGCTTTGAACAAGATACAAATCACCTTTTTCGCTTCACATCTTGGGCTTGAAACAAGACACCAAAACATCATTTCCTCCCATAGAATAGGAGGAACTACGATCGCTCTGATTTCCCTGTTTTGGACAAACGGGAATACGTAGGCATAAGATTGAAAGAAAAATCTTAGCGAGCACACTAAACAAAAATCCTAAATCCCATATCAATTGAAAAACACCAGTCCTAACTTCCTGTCCATAGAATAAATCCGTCATTCTGTCAAAATAAACATAAGAGAGGCCCCACTACCACATATCATCCGTAACCTAACAGACCGCGTTTAAACTCAGTATGCAAGCAAGGTTAATTGGAGACATCTATTTCCCTTCCTTAGTTAGCTCACAATAGGATAAAAAACGAATCGACCTGTAGTAACCCCAAAGAGCGACAACGCTTAAGAACCGCGTCAAAAATTGCTCGCTATAGAAAAATGGTGCCCACCGTGGGGCACCTCCCTGTTTTTCTTCTTTCTTTTCATATCTTGTGTCGAAACCACAGAATGGTGTTTCCACCGGGGAGCCATTTTCTGTCAGGAACGTAGGATTCATAGCTTTTAAAAGAGTCTAGGACATTAGGATAAATCTATATACTGCTTTTCCTAAATGATATATGTGTTTATTTTTCTGCTAATGGGAATGCGTATGATGCCGCATGTGGAAAGATTGAGTATACACCTAGGAAAAACCCCTTTAGTGGCGCAGAGGCTATCGAAAATAGTTGTCATGCGATGCCACCGTCTTCTGAGGACTCTTCAAAAAACACCACCTAGCACGGTTCCCGGCCCGCTGGTGTTTTCTTGACAAGAGTTAATGATGAAGAGAGACAGGTACAAAAATCACTAGTAAACCTTTGGGATGGGTAGAGCCTTGACTCCATGACACCGACCCTTTGACCCCATGTTTTTTCTATGTTTTTGTGTGCTGCATTCATGCATTCATCTAAAAAACATTAAAACAAAGAAAAAATTTCTCTTCTAGTACATCTGTTTTTTCAAAATAAACTAAGACTGTGATTGCAAATATCAGAGAAAAGGGTTACGCTAATGGATTTCGGTAGAAGGAGAACTAATAAGTACACCTTCAAGGTTCCAAAACTAGAGGATTTAAGAGGTTTGGCGAGGATGATCACAAACCAAGAGGCCTTCAGAGCCAAGTACGGAGGTCTGCTACCTCTGCTAAGAATCCATGTGATTTAAGGAATCATGGATGGACTTGTTCAGTTCTACGATCCGGTTTATCACTGTTTTACATTCCCGAATTACCACTTAGCACCAACGCTGGAGGAATACTCTCACCTGACTGATCTACACATTACTGATCGAGCTCCATTTTCTGGACTGGAAGAAATTCCAAAGAATCAGACCATTGCAAGAGCAATTCATTTGGACGAGTCTGAGGTCAGGACTCACATGATCACTAAGGGTGGCATACAAGGTTTGCCAGCCCAGTTTTTGACAAAGAAAGCCCTGTACTTCGCCAGTATCGGGAACGTGACTACTTTTGAAGCATCTTTGTTTTACTCACCTACGAGTTATTTCTGTTGCCCAACATTAATAATTTCGTCGATATCAACGCCATTAAGGTTTTTCTCATTGGAAACCCTGTGCCAACTTTGCTCGCGGATGCGTATCATTCTGTACACTTAAGGAATTTGTACAGCGGAGGGGAGATCACATGTTGTGTACCTTTGCTTTACAAATGGTTTATCTCCCATTTGCCTAAGGCTGCTACTTTTTGGGATTACAAGAGTGCATTACGCTGGTCGTAGAAAATCATGTCTCTCACCAACTCTGACATTGATTGGTGCAATAGGATTTATGATGGAATAAGGATCATTGATCATTGTGGAAACTTCCCCAACGTACCCCTTATAGGAACTAAGGGAGGAATCAACTACCATCTAGTATTGGTTCATCGTCAATTTGGATACCCGATGAGGCATGTCCCGCGTAATGCTCATCTGGAAGGTCTTTTCTTCAAGGAAGGAGAAAATGACAGAGCACTAAAGATAGAAATAGTGCACGCTTGGAAACATGTTCATAAGAAAGGACGAGAGTCTCTAGGAAAACCAGACTGTGTCTCGGTGGAGCCTTATCTCCACTGGGTACAAACTAGAGCTCTCAAGCTAAAAATAACGTATCCTCATCACGGAGTTCTTTCACTGAGGGAATCTGTCATGTACTTCATGACTGAGACTGAAAAGCTCCAGGTTACTCTTAACAAAGTCCAGCGGGAGACGAGGTCTTGGAAGAACAAGTACCGCATCCTTAATGTGGAGTGTACCCAAATACAACAACTACTGAGAGAGAAAGATGCTTTGATTGAGATTTTAGAGCAACATGCTGTAGAGAATCAAGATGACCAAAGGAATTTGCTCACTCCTTTCACCTGGCAAAGGAATGACAACCCGACAACGGCCCAAGAGCCCTGGTCAAAGAAAAGGAAAGTACCAGAGTCAGCACCTGATTTCTCTTCAGAGAGGACTCGGGACCCGTTAGCTTAGGTTTCTGTTTCTGTACCTTATAATCTACTGTATTTCCATTTCTGTAATCTTTTGAATTCAACAAAAAGGGGTTTCCCAAATGTTTGATATTTGCAATCTAATTGTCGAAGTTTATTTTGATTAAACCAAAAAGCAATTAATATAATCATTGCATTCATCATTCTCACATCGCGTATTCTTCTTACCTACGAATCTCACGTTTGTGTCTCGGTTCTAGAGTCAAACTGTCTCATTCGTACAATACTCGGGCCAATTGTTAGAAAAAGATGGATGATCTTGAGGAAGAGAACAGAGAGTTGAAAGAAGAGATCGACGCTCTGAGAGAGGATATGAGAAAGCTTCGTAACGACATGCAAGCCATGGCATAAGCTCAGCTACAAAGGACTGTGATCTCAGAGATCACCTCAGTGCCCATAGTGGAGAAGTATGATCCTAGGTATCAAATGCCGAAAGATCGTCCCTGGGGCATGCCTGTTAAATATATCCCGGAGGGATATGTTCCGCCGATCACTGAAGATCAGGGAATCATAACAGAAGCCGCTGTGCCTGAAGGTTATAAACTTCGGGAAAGCAAAGATGCCAGAGGCATATTGAAGACTCCTGAAGGTTACAAACTTCGGGAAACGCCAAGATTCACTGTCGTAGTCACGGTACCACCCCCTGTGGTGCACACTGTCCCGGAAGGACAGATTCCACCGATCCCTTCTGGAAAGAAGGAAACTATGTTTGACCGAATGGATTAGTTCCAGGAACAGTTCCTGGAAATGCAGAAGGAACGGAAAGCCATTCACAGTCAGGATTTATTTGGAAAGGACGCCGCAGACCTCTGCTTAGTCCGCAATGTGAAAGTTCCGGTCAAGTTCCAAGTGCCCGACTTTAAAAAATACAAGGGTAACTCTTGCCCTCAAAGTCATCTGGTGATGTACTCTCGGCGAATGTCAGCTCTGACAAAGAATCAGGACCTAATGATTCACTACTTTCAGGATAGTTTAACCGGTGCCGCACTCAAATGGTACATGGGTTTAAATCATACTACGATTAGCACTTTCAGAGATCTTGGCATTGCCTTCATCCAATAATATAAATACAATCTGGACATGGCACCAGACAGAGATCAACTCAGATCAATGTCACAAAAGGACAAGGAAACCTTTAAGGAATACACTCAGAGATGGCGCAAAATTACCGCTTAGATTTGTCCACCTCTTGAGGAAAAAGAGATGACAAAGATCTTCTTAAAGACCTTAAGCTCATTTTACTATGATAGAATGGTTGCCAGTGCGCCCAGTAATTTCACCGAGATGGTGGGCATGGGTGTTGGTCTTGAGGAAGCCATCCGAGAAGGACGTTTGGTAAAAGACACTGGATCATCGAGTAGTATAAAACGATACGGTAGTGCTCTCCCTAAGAAAAAAAAGCAAGATATTGGGAATATCTCTCTCGAAAAGCAAAGACGACGTTACCAACCAGTAGCAGCTGTAACTCCTGCTATCAATCCCGCGCCTATTCCTACGTATCAACCTCAGGTTGCGCAGAGCCAACCTAATCAGTAAAGGACACAACAGCCTCTTCAGCAGGCTCGTCCTCAATACAACAACAACCGTACAACGCGGCCACCAGGGTTTGGTCCTATACCCATGTTGTACGCAGAACTATTTCCGTTACTACTGGCTAAGGAGCACATCCAGACTAAGTATCCTCTTACAGTACCGGAAAATCTGCCTTTTTGGTTTAAGGTGGATCAGACATGCCCTTATCATCAAGGAGGACCAGGGCATAACATAGAGAACTGTCTCAGTTTCAAATCCGACGTGCAAAAGCTTGTTAGGAGCGGGCTCTTATCTTTCCAAGATATGAATCCCAATGTTCGCAAGAATCCGCTGCCTCAACATGAGAAAGCTACAGTCAACCTGATTGAGAAAGAATTTAACAATGTCTATCAAATTCACGATGTACTCTTGTTGAGGGCCAATCTGGTCAAGATGCATTGTAGACAGAGTGGATATGGCCATGTGCCACCTCATGATTATCATCAATGTGATATCTGCTCTAAAAGCAATCAAGGATGTTCTGTGGTGCAATCAGCTCTACAGGAACAGATGGATCTCTGATGGATCCAAGAGCACCGAGTTCGTGGAGTTAACATGGTTTACACGAATTCCAACGTCATTCAGAACCACGACATCTGTACGATGAATGCCAACTTGGTGGCAATGCACTCAATGTAAAGCCAGCATCATATTCTGCCGTGACACAATTACAGTTCTTGTCTGACTTGCTTGGTAAACAAACAGGGATGCCCTCTCATATAGGAGGCCCTCCAGTGTCAGATGGATCTTGGATGGATCCAGGACTACCATGATAGAAATCCCTATCAAATCAACATTGTTCAAATCTTTGACATTCGCTTGATAAATACCAACCTGGTAGATTTATATGTTGAGCAGGTCCGCCTCGGATTCCTGATATCACATAATTACCAAAGCTGTAAAGTGGGTTGCGAAAATGATCGAGGTTGTACCCTTGTCCAGGAGGCACTTCAGCACTTGTTAAATCACTGGTGGATGCCAATCTATATGGATGAGGATACTCAGCAAATTAGTATCAATAACAAGAATCCTACTCGGCGTCAAAGTCAAGATGTCCGATATGTAGAAGCTAACCTAGTGAGGTTACATTGTATTCAAAGTGGGCATGGCCAGGTGCCACCACACAATTATGAACGTTGTGGAGTCTGTTCGGAAAGTAACCAAGGGTGCTACCTTGTGCGAGCAGCTCTTCAGGATCAGGTGGATCGTAGAGAGATTCGCCCATATCCGGGTTCCGGACCAATCAACTGGGCGCCGGACTACCTTGCAGATCAAATTGAGGATGTTGTCGTAATCTCTGATCATCAGAGGGCTAGGGATGTTTGTACCATCATCCCTCTACTTGACGAATCGAGAGTTCCCAACCAGGAGCGGATCGAAATTGCTTACGATGGTCGAAAAAATCAGAAGGCTCCCATAGTCATTTATCTACCGGGACCATTACCGTATGAATCAACTAAGGCTATCCCTTACAAATACGGTGCAACAATAGTTGAGAATGGAAAGGAAATTCCATTACCCTTTGTCGTGAATATAGCGAACATCAGTCGAGTAACACGAAGTGGTCGAATCTTCAACCGAGGAGTTGGAGAACTTAACAAAGAAAAGAAACCTCAGACAGAAGTTCCCAATCCACCACTCGGTCAATCTAGTAATCCCGACCTTTATAAAAACGATGATGAGATGCTGAAGCTCATCCAAAGGAGTGAATACAACATTGTTGATCAACTGTTACAAACTCCTTCAAAGATCTCTGTGCTGTCACTTTTACTCAGTTCAGAAGTGCACAGGGAGGCTCTACAGAAAGCCTTGGAGCAAGCCTTTGTGGAATAGGATGTAACAATCAGACAGTTCGATAGCATTGTCTCTAACATCACTTCCTGCAATAACTTGGGATTTAGTGATGAGGAATTAGCTGAAGAGGGTCGCCGTCATAACATGGCGTTCAATATCACGGTCAGCTGCCAGGGCGATGCTTTAGCCAGCGTACTGGTAGACACAAGGTCAGCCCTGAATGTTATGTCAAAGTCCACTTTGATGCAATTATCCTTCAAAGGACCCCCGATGAGAACCAGTGAGGTCGTCGTCAAAGCATTTGACAGGTCCAGAAAAACGGTTATCGGCGAAGTCGACCTTCCCATAACTATTGGTCCTCACACATTCCAAATCGCTTTCCAGGTCATGGACATCCGGGCAACGTATAGTTGTTTATTAGGAAGACCTTGGATACATCAGGCTGAAGCGGTCACTTCAACCTCCACCAAAAGCTAAAGTTTGTCCAGAACGGCCAACTCGTCACAGTCTGCGGGGAGCAGGCCTTGCTCGTGAGTAGCTTATCATCATCTACTGGTATAGAACCCCAGGAGGTTATTGGAACTCGGTTCCAAGCACTGTCGGTGAGCAAGGATAATCAATCAAGAGGAGGAACTTTGATTTCCTCATACAAAGATGCTATTAAAGCGGTCGAGAGTACCAATACAACAGGATGGGGACAGTTAGTCATTCCTAATGACAATAAAACAAAGAAGGGTCTTGGTTTTTCTGTAACCTGCACCCAAACAGCTGCTACTGATGAAAGTCTTCATCCCATTCAGGATTTCTTCCACAGTGGAGGTTTCCTTCACCCAGTGCCTCAAGAAGTGCACACCATCAATAAAGATGATTCCTCTGACACAGAGGAGGAATGGAAGTCCTATTTTAACGAGGACGGTTATAAGTCCCAGGAAGAGGTGCCTACGCCATTTTGCTATCCCGCACAGAGTCCGAGATTTATACCACGGTCAGATGTCGAAATGATATATGGAGGTTGTGATCTGGAAGGATGTCGTGCTCCACCAAATTCATTAGAGGAGGACACTCTGATAAAAGACAACTTTGACCACAATTACTATGGCCCGATGGATGGCCTGCCAATGTGGCAGCCTTACCCAGGAAACTTGGGGCAAGAAAGTCAGCCGAGTAATGAAGCTCAACTGAGCATCATTGAACAAAATACCTGTGTCCCAACCATGTCATGGTATCAACACTCAGGTCATTCAGAAACTACTCAACATGACGATGAATTTGCAACATTTATAGGATTGGAATTAATCAACTATGCTTTTCCTGAGGTCAACGTCATCGAGAGGGATGACTCCTCCAGTTCCAAAGAAGTGTGGGTCACCCTGGGACAACCAAGTGAAAAATTTAACTTCATGGTCAAATACACCGCTCCTGAAAGCTCTCGTATCAGGCTCAAAGACATCCAACCAACTGGATGAGGAGATACACCTGAGAGCACAAATGCTATGCAAAAGGCAACAGAGGAATCCTCATACGATAACTCTGCCTGGGAGACAGATTGCAATGATTCTGCTCCACCAGAAATCAGCGTTATTTCTGAAGACAAATCAAGGAAGGTGCCAGACTTTGTGATTCACCGAGGAATTCGCCGCCAATGGGTAGCTGTCGATGTTCTGAAGGTCGTTCACCAGTTAAAGTAATTGCCATCTTTAACCTTTCACCCTGCCCAGGTGAAACAGATGTTTTGATAGGGCTCGCTTTCTGTAAATTTCCCTCTTCGCTTTGCCCAAAGTGACGGAGTTTTGTTTTATAGGGCTGTAGTTTCAAGAATCGACTTGTTCATTAATAAAATAACGTCGTTCTGTAAATTTCCGCATTAATTGCTGTTTTCTCTTTTTGCTTTTTCTCAGAAAATGGTAATCCTAAAGAACAAATCAATAATAAAAACAAGCAGTAATAAAAAAAATACACTGTACACACTTTTTCATTTTCTCTATCTCTTCTAAACACGAATTATCACGTTATGCAGATTGCTTGTTTTAAACCCCGTTGAAACATACGATCTGATGCCTTATCCCGACTTTGAGTTCCCGGTATTTGGGGCTGAAGAAGAAGTTGACAATGAAATTCCAGAAGAGATCTCCTGATTACTCAGACAAGAGGAAAGGTCCATTGAACCTCACAAAGAGCCGTTGGAAACGGTAAACATGGGTTCAGAAAAAGAGAGAAGAGAAATCAGGATTGGGGCACTGCTCAGTCCAACTGCTAAAGAGAGTTTGACAAAGCTTCTCAAAGAATTCCCCGATGTATTCGCTTGGTCCTATCAGGATATGCCAGGGTTGGATACCAGCATCGTGGAACATCACTTACCGTTAAGGTCGGAATGTCCGCCTGTAAAACAGAGGTTGAGACGGACTCACCCAGACATGGCCATCAAAATCAAAGAGGAGGTACAAAAACAGATTGATGCGGGTTTCCTCGCTACATCAGAATATCCTCAATGGTTAGCCAATATCGTATCCGTTTCGAAAAAGGACTTAAAGGTCAGAATGTGTGTTGATTACAGGGATCTGAATAAGGCAAGTCCAAAGGACGACTTTCCTTTACCACATATTGACATGCTGGTTGACAGTACATCAAAGTTCAAAGTTTTCTCCTTCATGGATGGATTCTCGGGCTATAACCAAATCAAAATGGCGCCAAAAGGCATGGAGAAAACTTCGGTCATTACTCCATGGGGTACCTTTTGTTACAAGGTAATGCCGATCGGTTTGAAGAACGTCGGGGCAACTTATCAAAGGGCCATGACTACTCTGTTTCATGACATGATACACAAGGAAATCGAGGTATATGTCGATGATATGATTGCAAAATCCAAGACAGAAGAGGAGCATGTGACCCACCTGTCAAAATTATTCAAGCGGCTGAGAAAGTAAAAACTCCGCTTGACTCCCAATAAGTGCACGTTCGGTGTCCGTTCAGGGAAACTCTTAGGGTTCATCGTCAGCCAGAAAGGAATTGAGGTTGATCCTGACAAGGTCAAGACCATTCAAGAAATGCCTTCTCCGAAAACTAAAAAACAAGTCAGAGGATTCCTAGGACGTTTGAACTACATCTCCAGATTCATATTCCTCATGACCGCCACGTGTGCGCCGATCTTCAAACTACTGAAAAAGAACCAGGACTGTGTTTGGACAGAAGACTGCCAAACTGCCTTTGACAGTATTAAGGAATATCTGTTTAATCCTCCGATTCTATCACCTCCAGTGGAAGGAAGGCCACTGATCATCTACTTAACCGTCTTGGAAGACTCAATGGGGTGTGTACTTGGCCAAAAAGACGAAACCAAAAGGAAAGAGTCTGCCATTTACTATCTAAGCAAGAAGTTCACCGACTGTGAAACTCGGTACACGATGCTCGAGAAAACTTGTTGTGCTTTGGCTTGGGCAGCCAAACTTCTGCACCAGTACATGATTCGTCACACTATTTGGTTGGTCTCTGAGATGGATCCAATTAAGTATGTATTTGAAAAACCTGCTCTCATGGGAAGAATCGCCCGTTGGCAGATGTTGTTATCAGAATATGACATAGAGTACCACGCTCAAAAAGCCGTTAAAGGAAGTATTTTAGCCGATCATTTGGCTCATTAACCGATTGACAATCAAGAATCAATCGGGTTCGACTTCCCAGACGAAGATGTCATGTATCTAAAGATGAAAGATTGCGATGAACCGCTACCCAGTGAAGGGCCAGAACCAGGTTCCCAATGGGGACTTATCTTTGACGGAGCAGTTAATCATTATGGAAACGGAGTTGGGGCAATCATTGTTACCTCTCAGGGTACCCACATTCCTTTCACTGCCAGACTTACGTTCAAATGTACAAACGACGAGGCCGAATACGAAGCTTGTACTATGGGTCTAGAAAGAGCGATTGATTTAAGGATAAAAAACTTGGACGTATATGGCGACTTAGCCTTGGTTATCAATCAGATAAAAGGAGATTGGAACACATACCAATCAGGACTGATTCCTTACAAAGATTATGCAAGAAGGTTGTTACCTTTCTTCAACAGAATCGAGTTTCATCACATCCCTCGTGATGAGAATCACATGGCTGACGCCTTAGCCACTCTCTCTTCCATGATTAGTGTATGTCAATGGAATGACCTACCTAAGATTGAAATTATGCGCCTTGAACGGCCCGCTTACATCTTCATGATTGAAGCAGTCATAGACGACAAACCATGGTATCACGATATCAAATGCTTCCTTAAAAAACAAGAGTACCCACCTGGGGCAATAAGGAAGGACAGAGAAACCCTCAGAAGGCTAGTAGGTAGCTTCTTCCTGAGCGGTGACACGCTGTATAAGCGAAATTTTGACATGGTCTTGCTCCGATGCTTAGACAGACCAGAAGCAGACATGCTGATGAAAGAAATTCACGAAGGATCCTTTGGCACTCATGCCAACAGACACACAATGGCGAGAAAAATTCTAAGAGCAGGTTACTATTGGTTGACAATGGAATCCGACTGCTACAAGTACATGAGGAGATGTCACAAGTGTCAGATATACTCAGATAAAATCCATGTACCGCCTACACATCTCAAAGTTCTTTCTTCCCCATGGCCTTTTTCCATTTGGGGAATCGACATGATTGGCATGATTGAACCCAAAGCTTCGAACGGACATCGGTTCATTTTGGTAGCCATTGATTACTTCACTAAGTTGGTCGAAGCAGCGTCGTACGCTAATGTAACCCGACAAGTGGTGGTCCGATTTATCAAAAACAATATCGTCTGCCGTTATGGTGTTCTGAGCCAGATCATTACTGATAATGGATCTAACTTGAACAATAAGATGATGAAAGAATTGTGCGCAGAGTTCAAGATCGAACACCATAACTCATCTCCCTACCGACCTAAAATGAATGGAGCGGTAGAAGCGACTAACAAGAACATCAAGAAGATTATTCAGAAGATGGTCGTAACCTACAAAGACTGGCACAAGATGCTACCCTTTGCTCTTCATGGTTATCACACATCCGTCCGCACTTCAACAGGGGCAAACCCTTTCTCTCTAGTGTATGGCATGGAGGCAGTGCTCCCCATCGAAGTAGAGATCCCATCAATACGGGTATTGATGGAAGCTAAGCCTACAGAGACTGAATGGTATCAAAGTCGACACGAAGAACTGAATCTGATCGAAGAAAAATGGATAATGGCACTATGCCACGGTCAGTTGTATCAACAAAGAATGAAGAGGGCATTCGACAAAAAGGTTGGACCCCGTGTCTTCAGGAAAGGAGACCTTGTGCTAAAAAAGATACAATCATTTCTCACTGATTCTCGGGGCAAGTGGACCCCGAATTATGATGGACCCTATGTGGTCACGAAAGCTTTCTAAGGCGGTGCCTTGAGACTTGCAACCATGGATGGAGAGGAATTTTCCTACCCCACAAACGTTGATGAAGTCAAGAAATACTTCGCCTAAAAAAAATGTCTCGGTGGATTGAAAACCCGAAAG
Source organism: Lathyrus tuberosus (assembly GCA_022829125.1). Lineage (NCBI taxonomy): Eukaryota > Viridiplantae > Streptophyta > Magnoliopsida > Fabales > Fabaceae > Lathyrus > Lathyrus tuberosus. Next base: position 11,342,793 of record JALAZF010000115.1, read on the forward strand.
GGCGGTCCAGGAAAAAGTTAGAGACAAAATAAAAAAAATCATCCCGGTGGATTGGAAACATCACAGTACAATCCAGGCAAAAGTTATGGATAATGTCAAGTAACTATGTTCAACAGAGGCAAGTCCCTTAGTAGCAGTTACACCATCCATCGGAGGAAAACTCTAGTCAAGGTCATCTTCGACAGAAGCTCAGGATGTCCCGAATTCAAAGTTGGTAGAAGGATAGTGGTTGTTATGTTTCAACGTAGCCCTTTTCCCTGTAAATTACCATTTTCTAACTTTGTAAATACTCTTTGGAATCACGCGTTTGGCTGATCTCCATCTTATCAATAAAATTTGAGCCCTTGTGCTTTTGTTTGTAATTCTCATTTGTTTTAGCTTTACAGAACGACATTTTAATATGATTAACGATTCTTGAAATAAAACAAAAATAAATTTACTAGTAAAACTTTTTCTGCTTTAAAATAAAGATGGCAATTTCTTTTGACTATTGAACATCGACTACTTCCCCGAAGGCAATTGAACTTCAAAGTGCAGAATCAAAGTACTCCTTCTAACCCAGTACGCCTGAATGAAGGGATCACCTGTGTCAGAGACATTGTTTCGTCTGACACGCCTCGGCCGAGTTCTTATCTCCTAAGCCCGACCAACACAGCTCCCCGCGAGGACTACTTCTCCTAAGCAAAATAGAATTGCTACCTTTTGGACCAACGGTACTTCTTCGCCCCGCGATGGCCGAGTATCCAGTCATGTTTATCTTTTAGTTTGTATGTCAGGTCAGTCAGCATAAACATACATACATCATGCATTATTGATTTACATTCACATTTCATATTGCATCACTATCACTCTAGTCGGTCTTATCCCCTGGTGATAAAAAAAATCCTCTCAATCGAGTTGTCAATTGGTCCTCGTCAGGAAATGCTGCGTCTGAACAATCTCTCTCCTCCAGTTTATTTCTGGAATGAAGTTGGCTCCTCGACCACTTTGATAACTTGAACCTCTGAAAGACCAGAGAACCTTCAACAAATATCACTCTTCGCCATTGAAGATGATATCCTTGCTTTCCCGGATTAAGGAAAATCTCGAGAGAAAGCCTCCTAATCAGAGATTCGATGGTACATCAGTTTTTCTCCGAAAAAATCGCTGATGAAAAGGTCATCCGCACCTCAAAATTGGATCCTATCATATGGCATTTCTCCAAGAAGATCTCCGAGAAAAGTATGATGTAATACCCTAAACGAAGGCAGTCTCTCAAGAGACTCATTTTCCCCAGCAGAAACAAATGGCGTCTCTAACAGAGAAGTTTGTGCACCTCTACAACTCAGACGATTGGGTTCCCCAGCCAGTCTGACATCAAAACTTTTTCCGTCAAATGGCATCTCCCCTGGAAAATTCGGCGAGAAGTTTGAGGAAAACCGCTACGAGTAACGTTCCTTGTCAATAAAGTTTATTGACAAAAGAAACTAAGACCAGTTCCTTGGTAAGAAACCAAGAATGAGGGGCAGTTTATTTCAGAAACTAAGACCAGTTCCTTGGTAGGAAACCAGGATCGAGGGGAGGTTTATTTTTGAAACTAAGACTAGTTCCTTGGCTAAAGACTAGGATCTAGGGGAAGTTTACCTTTTCTAAACATCATTGCTTAGTGAAAGAAGATGAATGCGTAAATTCCCATTCATAAACGCCGTCAAAATTTCGGATATTCCGATATTTAATCCTCTTGCACCTCGAATGCTCGAATACCTTCGCCATTCACACCTTCGTGTCCAAGAAGATTAAATAGGGGCATCCGTCATACCCTAAATTTTGATCACTAAGATTTCCCATCATTGTGCAAATCATCATCACAATACGGATGTACCTTTGTGCCTCATCAATCTCATCAAGGAATTGTTGAGCATTCACCACAATCAAAATTAGGGTTTCAAGCCCTCTCTTAGTGCTTAGACAAAGGGTCAATCAAAGAATGACATGATCTTCAACTTGTCTAACCTCTCAAACATCCACAATGGATCAAGAGGACTCCCACTTCAAGGATTAAGCACAAGGTTGCTCCCTTCTAGGTGGATCAAGCTTCAAGATCGCCAGTGTCACCAAATTAGGGTTTTGGTCGACCAGGGCCTTCAGATGGAAAATTTCCTATGGGCGTGAGCCAATGATCCAAAACATAACCTAATATACTCCATGGAACCTCATAGACCTAATCATCAAGTCAATTTTGCCTCAAGGGATGCATACATCAAAAATCAGGAATTAGGGTTTCTTGACCTAATTCACCCCTAAGTTGACTTTCAGGACAAATCATGAACCAAGACCTCAAGACATTATTTGAGGGTCTCTAATATACCATATTGATCCATTTGGAACAGTGGATTGGTCCAAGAAGCTTAAGCAACAAGTTTCAATTTCATCTGAACCACAGTTAGGGTTTTGCGAGAAAAGTCAACTGTAGCTTTGACTATTGACCATGACATGCTCCCAAACCCTAGAACATGATTCAATATACCCTATAACACCCATGGAACATGTCCATCAAGTTTGATTTAGGTCAAGGACATGATTTCCTGAAGAATTGCACAGTTTGGAATTCATCTGACAAAAAGTCAACTATGCACAAAAGTCAACTTTGACTTTTTGAGATTTTTCACAAAATTGGATTTTTAACCCTAAATTGATGTTAATGTATGATTTGAATCATCATTCATCAAGAAAAATCAAGGAAAGTGGGATAACTTGTAAAAGGGGTAACCATAAAAACTTAGAAAGTTTTCTAAGTTATGAAATAAAGTGACAAAGGTACCAACTTTGGAGGATCATAACTCCTAAACCACAAAGCCATTTTTCCCCAATCCAAAGCTTGATTTATAGATCTCATTTCCCTCTACAAAAGCTTCATACTGATCTATGTACAAATTCCTCATGGATTTTGAGTTATGGAGTGATCAAAATCAAGAAAAGTCACTTTGTTCCAACACTTGGTGAAAATTTCACTAAGTCAGAATTTGCCTTACTTTTTGCCAAATGTAGGGACATTTTTCACTTGGATCCAAAAAGTATCAAAACCAAATATGTTCAAACAGTTGTTGTATCATATAAGGGCTTTCCAAAATGACCAAGAACATCACCAAATTCAACTTGAGCCATGAGATATGACATTGGCAAGATACCTTGCTGAAATCTGCCAAAGCAAGGCAGATTTTTGCACTTTTGGTCGATTTGCCAAAATCAGCCAATTCCAAGCCTTGTCATCACTTTGGACACATCAGAGGATTGAATCTAAAGGGGACAATCACTGAGCCAAGCCTCCAATGTCTTTGGAACAAGAAATAGCATGCCAAACCTAAAATTGCCTAAAATAAGGACAAGACTCCAATTTTGGATTGAAGCATTCAATGGAAGCACCAAGGTAGCATGGACTGAGCTATTGGCAACTGAATTTAGTCAAGACTTATCCAAGACCAAGGGAACCAAAGCTCTATGCTCTAACCTCTAGTCAATGGCTAGAGGAGACTTGGATTTTCATTTGCCAACATTGGCCAACCCTACTCAGCAGTTGCCATTCACTATTCCTTGCAAAACAAACTTGCTCTACTATAAATAGAGCTCAATTGTGATCAGTTTGAGTACACCAAAGCCATCAAACAGATGCTTTCCTCAAAATCTCTTCTTTCACTCCAATTTTGCCTTCTAAGGCAAGTCACTATCGGGTTTTGAGTTTGAGAGCTTTTCCAACCAAACCAATCACACACACACACACCTCACCTACATCATATGTGAGTTGATCAAACACTTAAACAACACCTAGAACACTGATTTCTCAGAATCACCAATCAATTGTCGAGGTTTTAACCAAGTTGCAGTTGAGATTCCATGAAGTGATCCAGCCAATTTCCATCAAGTCCAAGCATTCAAACACACTCCATAGGGTGTAGGGAAGCTGTTCAGATCATCACAACTCATCTGTAACAACTCCTACTCAGAAATCATTTTGAACTTGCTGTCACGACCTAGAGGGCAAAACATGATTTTTAAAGCATTAATCCAAGATCATAATTTGTTTCCCACATGTTAAACAATTTTTGATCATTTTAATTGAATTTTTATTCAATTAAAATACATTTTGGAAATAAATTAGGGTTTTTGATTAATTCAACCCTCACTATTTTTCTTTAAACCTTCTAGGCCTCTAATAGAGTGTAAGACCCAATCCCCTTTTAACCAAAACAACTTTGGGCCTCAGATATTGTATAAGCCCCTTTGCGTTAAAAGAAAATCTCGGCACGATCACCATTTCAAACGAAAAATCATCTGGGCCCCTCTCAAGCTGTAAGCCCCCAACATCTTTTTCAAAGCACTTTCTCCTTTGATTTTGAAATATACTGTTGTTTTCAATCTTTCTTTGTTGAACAGCTAACAATACAGTATGGAAGCTCTACAACCGAGTAAGTGTTTATATGCTTTCATTTACCGCTTTCATATACATATAACTGTATTGTGGGGCTGTTTTGCTGTAAGTCTTCTTTCATAAACTCATATCGACTGTGTAATAATAGTATAGATATTTAGAGTTTCCCCAGCAACTACGTCTAGCACTAGGTGAAGCCGTTTCGATTATTCGTAGAAACAGACAAAACTAGATCCCCATAGGAGCACCAGATACAGTCTTCTCTTCGGCTGTCCTCCTTAGGAATTGTCAAGAAACTCTACTCCACAGAGATGATCTCTTCTCCGTGAATTGCATCTCTTGAGTTTCTTCCAAATTCTCGAACTTTCCTGGCTCGATCTATTCTCTGTGAATAGCCTGTCTTGAATTTCTCGGGGTTTGGGGACCCACGGGCTTCTTAAAAGCATCGGCCTCCGCTTGGGCATTGTACAAGGACCCACAGGCTTCCTAAAAAGTATCCCCGCCTCCTCTTGGGCGTTGTACAAGGACCCTACGGCTTCTTAGAAGTATTCACAGCCTCCTCTTAGGCTTTGTATAAGGATTCTTCCTTCGGGAAGAGAGCCTCCTCTTGGGCTTCGTACAAGGACTTCCCGGCTTCTTAAAAGTTTCCAGCCTCCTCTTGGGCTTCGTACAAATTGTCCTGACGACCTTCTAAAGGTATAGGAATAGAAATCAGTCATCTTAATAGAACAATCTTTCCAAGAGTCTACTACTATTTTTTTAAGCATAGTACAAAAGATAAAACTCTAGACTTGGACAGTCTAATTTTCTTGAGTCTCAAAGACATTCTCAAATCCCTTTCAAAAATAGGAAGAAACCCGCAGACCTAGACAATCTCAATACCCTTTGGATTCCCCGTTTCCTGAAAGAATAAGAAACAATCCCGATTCTCAGATCAAACCCATGAGTACAGTGTTACTCATATAAAAACTGATTTTCTCATAACCAACATACTAGACCTGTCACTCAACTGAAACAGAACCCTTTTTCCTCTATCTCGGGCTTCGTACAAGATACATAGGCTCTCTTGTTGAGCCAATCTCTTTTTTTAGCATTCATCTCAGGCTTCGTACAAGATACAAAAACACTCTCTGATTGAGTATAAAAGACTCTCTTGTAGAGTCAACCCTCTTCAGCCTCCGTCTTGGGCTTTGTACAAGACACAAATCACTCCCTTGTTGAGTATAAAACTTTTAGCCTCCATCTCGGGCTTCGTACGAGATACCATAAAAGAGTCTCTTGTTGAGTCAACTCCCTTTTAGCCTCCTCTTAGGCTTTGTATAAGAAAACCACAGGTTGAGTCAAACAACCTTTTAGCATCAAAGATGTGCCTCGTTCACAGTACACAAACATCAACAACTCCTTCCCCTTCTTCTAATCGCTGTAAGCGGCAAGCCTCTAGATTATTTACATCCATGCCACTATCCCTCTTTTAGCATGAAAAATTCCTAAGGAAAGATATCATTGCTCTACACTGAGTTAAAGTCTTCTCCTTCAGGTTGGAAATCCCCTATAAAGGAAATTATGGCATTTTCGGATTCAAATATCCCGGTTAAAGTAATTCTCCTTTATAAACAGTTGTGACAAACAGACCCGCTTTAGAGATGACAATTTCTCTCTAAAGACAACACCTTTTAGCTTCACATCTTGGGCTTTGAACAAGATACAAAAAGATCTTTCAGCTTCACATCTTGGGCTTTGAACAAGATACAGATCACCTTTTTCGCTTCACGTCTTGGGCTTCAAACAAGACACCAAAACACCATTTCTTCCCATAGAATAGGAGGAACTACGATCGCTATGATTTCCCTGTTTTGGAAAAACGGGAATACGTAGGCATAAGATTGAAAGAAAAATCTTAGCGAGCACACTAAACAAAAATCCTAAATCTCATATCAATTGAAAAACATCAGTTCTAACTTCCTGTCCATAGAATAAATCCGTCATTTTGTCAAAATAAACATAAGAGAGGCCCCACTACCACATAACATCCGTAACCTAACAGACCGCGGTTTAAACTCAGTATGCAAGCAAGGTTAATTGGAGACATCTATTTCGCTTCCTTAGTCAGCGCACAATAGGATAAAAAATGAATCGACCTGTAGTGACCCCAAAGAGCGACAGCGCTTAAGAACCACGCCAAAAATCGCTCGCTACACTCCCTAGGAAAATTCGGCGAGAAGTTTGAGGAAAACCGCTACGCATAGCGTTCCTTGTCAATAAAGTTTATTGACAAAATAAACTAAGACCAGGTCCTTGGTAGGAAACCAGGATCGAGGGGAAGTTTATTTCAGAAACTAAGACCAGTTCCTTGGTAGGAAACCAGGATCGAGGGGAAGTTTATTTCAGAAACTAAGACCAGTTCCTTGGTAGGAAACCAGGATCGAGGGGAAGTTTATTTCGAAACTAAGACCAGTTCCTTGGTAGGAAACCAGGATCGAGGGGAAGTTTATTTCAGAAACTAAGACCAGTTCCTTGGTAGGAAACCAGGATCAAGGGGAAGTTTATATCAGAAAACTGAGACCAGTTCCTTGGCTGAAGACCAGGATCGAGGGGAAGTTTTTACCTTTTCTAAGCATCATTGCTTAGCAAAATAGGATGAATGCGTAATCTACCATTCATAACTGCCGTCAAAATTTTGGGTATTCCGATATTTAATCCTCTTGCACCCCGAATGCCCGAATACATTCGCCATTCACACCTTCGGGTCCAAGAAGATTAAATAGGGGCATCTGTCATACCCCAAATTTTGACCACTAATATTTCCCATCATTGTGCAAATCATCATCACAATATGGATGTACCATCATGCCTCATCAGTCTCCCCAAAGATGGGTGGACACTTGCTACAATCAAAATTAGGGTTTCAAGCCCTCTCTGTGTTCTTAGACAAAGGATCAATCAACGAATGACATGATTTTCAGCTTGTCTAACCTCTCAAACATCCACAAAGGATCAAGAGGACTCCCACTTCAAGGATTAAGCACAAGACTGCTCCCTTTTAGGTGGATCAAACCTTAAAATCGCTAGTGTCACTAAATTAGGGTTTGGTCGACCAGGGCCTCCAGATGGAAATTCTCCTCTAGGCATGAGGCAATGCTTCAAGGCATAACCTATGATGCTCCAAGGGACATCATAAACCCAATCATCAAGTCAATTTATCCTCTGGGGAAGCATTCATCAAAAATCAGGAATTAGGGTTTCTTGACCTAATTCACCCCTAAGTTGACTTTTGGGACCAATCATGAGCCAAGACCCCAAGAAATGATTTGAGGGTCTCTAATAAACTACATTGATCCATTTGCAATGATGGATTAATCCAAGAAGCTTGAGCAACAAGTTTCAATTTCACCTGAACCACAGTTAGGGTTTCGCGAGAAAAGTCAACTATAGCTTTGACTTTTGACCAGGACATGCTCCCAAACCCTAGGACATGATTCAATACACCCTATAACAACTATGAAATCAATCCATCAAGTTTGATTTAGGTCAAGAATTTGATTTCATGGAGGATCACACAGTTTGGAATTCATCTGATAAAAAGTCAATTGTGCACAAAAGTCAACTTTGACTTTTTGAGATTTTTCACAAAAATGGTTTTTTAACCCTAAAATGATGTTAATGTTTGATTTGAATCATCATTCATCAAGAAAAATCAAGAAAAGTTGGATAACTTGTAAAAAGGGTAACCATAAAAACTTAGAAAATTTTCTAAGTTATGAACAAAGTGGCAAGGGTGCCAACTTTGGAGGATCATAACTCCTAAACCATAAAGCCATTTTTCCCCATCCAAAGCTTGATTTGTAGATCTCATTACCCTTTACAAAAGCTTAAAACTGACCTCCCTCCAAATTCCTCATGGATTTTGAGTTATGGAATGATCAAAATCACAAAAAGTGAAAATGTCACTTTTTTCCAACACTTAGTGAAATTTTCACTAAGTCAGAATCTGCCTTCAATTTTTTCTAAATGTAGGGGGATTTTTCACTTGGATCCAAAAGGTATCAAAACCAAATATGATCAAATAGTTGTTGTATCATATGAGGGCTTTCCAAAATGACCAAAAACATCACAAAATTCCACTTGAGCCATGAGATATGACAAGGGCAATATGCCTTGCTGAAAACTGCCAAGGCTAGGCAGAATTTTGCATTTTTGCTCGATTTGGCAAAATCAGATAATTCCAAGCCTTGTCATCATCTTGGACACATCCGAGGATCAAATCTAAAGGGGACAAACACTGAGCCAAGCCTCCAAAGTCCTTGGAACAAGAAGTAGCATGCCAAACCTAGAATTGCCTAAAAGAGGGACAAGACTCCGATTTTGGATTGGAGCATTCAATGCATATACCAAGGTGGCATGGACTGTGTAACACCCTGATTTATTTAATTATTTTTCGTAGTTAAATTATATGATCTTGTGCATATGTGCGTGTTTGAGTGTGGTTGGATGAGGCTGGGTTGCCCTTAGTATAGGGTAGTGGCCTTTGAATCATAAAGATTAAGGGTCGGAAGGAGTGGCGTGGTTAGAAATTAATTAATTAATATTTGGGATATTGATTAATAATATTAACGTGAATTATTAAGAAATATCGTTATTATTATTTAATTAGTAAGATAATAATAATAATAATAATAATAATAACAATAATAATATTGAGGGAATATTAATAATATAATGGAAAAACAAGAAATAGGGAGGGCAAAGTGGTCCTTTCGTGGTGGTTAGTGAGGATAAAGAAGGAAAAGCATAATTGGGGTCCAAGGGTCATAGTTGGAATAAGGGAGAAATTGGAAAGAGAGAAGCAGGGTGTTGATCGATCGATTGCGAAAGAGAAGAGAAAAGGGAACGGGAGCAGAGCTACGGCTTAGAGAGACCTCTGAAGAATTTTCATCTCAGGTAAGGGTGGGGTTCTTCAATCCCTTAAGGGATATATGATGTTTGTATGAGGGTAGATAAAGTGTTAGGTTTTTATCCATGTGATTGTTGATTGTTTGGTGTTTTTGATGAGAAGTTGGAGTCGCGTGTCGGTAATAGTAATAATGCTCGTATTGTGTAAATTACTTGTTGTGATTGTGGTTTTTCGGTGTTATAATGTGTTACAACGTATGTATGATATGGTGTACAGGTTTAGAGGTTCAATTCTGATGTATATGTTGTTTAGGGATATTGTGTAGAAGTGAAAAAGGGATTTTTCGTAACAGAATAGCAGAAAACTGGTTCTGCAGGTCGAGTAATCGGTTACTCTATTTGGGTAACCGATTACCTAGTGAAATTGGGGTTTCTGGCACATTTTACACAGAGTAATCGGTTACTCTGTTTGGGTAATCGATTACCACTGAACGTGACAGTTTTTCTAAACTTCGAAAATTCATAACTTTTGATTCGTAAGTCCGTTTGGGCCGCCGTTCGAATCGTTGGAAAGCTGGTTTTATGTACTTTTTGTTAAAATTATATTCAATGACAGAATTCCAACTATTCAACATGTGGTGTATGTTTGTGTTTTGTATGGGAATATGTTGAACCGTGAAATGTGGAAATTAGATGTGCGATGCGTGTTGTTGTTATGGATTGCGGTGTTTGCATGTTTGAACAGGTGTATACTGTATGTTGGACAGTGGAGAGATAATGTATTGGTGCTATGCTAGTCATATGCATTACGTCGTTGTTGTATGTTGTTGTTGAGTGCAATAGTTGTTGCTTATGATGTTACATGAAGGATTTCTTGTTGTGGTGTGTTATGGTGAGTAGGTATCTCATGTGTGATCAGGAGGATCGTGAAGATGTATGATTAATATTATACATGTGTGTTGTATGCATAATTATTGTCATGCATTCATGGTGTGTTGGTGGTGATGAATCATTGCTCAGGAGGAGTGTATGTGATTCATCCGAACTCCAATGTGGAGTATGGTGGAGATAGATCATTGCCAAGTGTAACACCCCACTTTCCATTTTTCAAAATAAACGAAAATATATGAAATAAATCAGAGTTTCCACACCAAAGTAGGATGCCACATTTTAAAAACAACAAAATAAATTTCTTTTATTTCAGTAAAATCAACCAGCGGAAAATTCATTCAATTATTCGATTCACGACCATCTGCCTACAACACCAAAACTCCACATAATTGTGGTCCACCATAATATTCATCATTTGAAAGATACGTGACAAGTATACAACATAAAAAAAAAGTTAAAAACCCCCAAATCCCGTGTTACGTATCAGAGCGACTCTCTAAACTCGAACAAGCTACACAAGCTCCAAGCTCTAACCTGGCACCTGAATATCTGTACATCCGAAGAAGCACAGACACAACAACAACAGAGGGGTGAGAACTACATTCAATATAAAAAGGTGAATAGTACTTATAAAGAGGTAGTATCTCAAACCAACAACAACAACATACCATCACGACCTACTGTCATATTCAATCACCAACAATCAACATAATAACACAATGCAACACGACACCATGCATGCGGTACCGACTCATTGGTTCATTCAATCGAATCCTGGATAGATCACATACACCTCTACTTGGCAATGATCTATCCCCCACCATTCTCCACGTAGGAGTACGGATGAATCACATACACTCCTCCCGAGCAATGATTCATCCCACCAATAATATGAATTCATGACTCAATGCACATAACAACGTGTGTATGACACATTCATACATCTACGGGATCCTCCTGATCACCACAAGCATACATATAACACGCATATATAACAAATGATAAACAATTTCACGATCCTCCTGATCACAACAAGCATACATATAATACACAAGTATAATAAATGATAAACAAACCACGATCCTCCTGATCACAACAAACAGACATATAACACACATGTATACTAACCGACATACGTAGTTACGATCCTCCTGATCCCACATGAGAGGCCTAATAATTCCCACTTGCACCATAATCAATGAATCCTCACCTTGTCCCATAATTCACCAAATACTAATTAATTCCTAAAAATCATCCAATTAATTAATTTCATCACCAACTATGTATTACTCAGCATCTGACTCCCAATCCCAACCTCTCAAACTAAGAGAAACCGAAACGGACGCGAAAACGGGAAAGAAATCGCGAAACGGTAAAATTCTGCAACTCCTATGGCTATACGCGTATTGCTGCGTATCACACCATCCCATACGCGTAATGACTCTACTCTTACGCGTATCCCCTCACAGATGCCCACATCCATACGCGTATTGCCTTGTGTCGTACGCGTACGGACAAAGACTCCCTCACACTGAAATTCCCAATCTCCAACACCGTACGCGTATTGCCTTCCAATTACGCGTAATGCTACCTCCCATACGCGTATCTCTGCGTATCTCGCCTTCCCATACGCGTACCACCCTTCACGGTACGCGTATCACCAGATCTGTTACGCGATTCACCAGAGGCCTCACTATTCTACATTCTGCTACGATTTCTACACTACTTCACTCCCAACCAGTCCTATAATTGTTTCTACATTGATTTTAGGTCCTATTTTCATCTCTTCTCTTGTGCCTAGAATTACTACAGGTATTACAAGCCTAAAATCTCAAATAGTTCTCCCAAATCGAACCCAAAAATGACAAGTCTGTAACATATGTTCATACAACAGCAACAACCACAATAATTCATGAAAATACATATCAATTCATGCACGATTCTCAGAATCACAACATACATAGGCAATAATCAACGATTCAACAAATTTGCATATAACTTCCTACGGGGTTAAGGACTCCCCACTACCCTTATACGATCAATTCACCAAATATGAACCCGTTCTCCCCCCTTACCTCGAATCCTGAAGAATTCCTGCGGAAATTGGTGAAGATGGGTGCCCTAGCTCTCCCTTGTTCTTCCCTTCTCCTTAGCTTTCCTTGTTCTCTCTCCTCAAAAATTCTGATTATGGTTAACCCCTCACTAATTTCTCACTAAACCAGCTTAATGACTAAACTACCCCTATTCCTCCACTAGCCCACTATCCAACTAATTAAATCAGATTTTAATTAACAAACAAAAATAATAATATTAATAATAATAATAATAATAATAATAACACACCAATAATATTAATAATAATAGTAATAATAATATTAATAATCTTCACCATATCAATAATAATATTCACCTTACTATTGTTATTAACTATGCCCACACATAATCCAACATTACATTATTGGTATCCCGACATCTCCATTTACCGGTTCTGCTAAGGACACTACGCCTACGCGCTCAACCACACACCCTAACCAAGGCCAACAAACAGAATTAACAACGCGACGATTAATAATTTAAATTGGGGTGTTACAACTCTCCCCTATTAAATTATTTTCGTCCTCGAAAATATAACGGAAATGAATCACTCCGGGTATAACCCTCGTAATCGACAACCAATAATCATACCAACAAAAGGCACATCATGAATAACACAACTAACAGATGACTTTGCTAACAGCAACTACAACAACGACAAGATGCAATGCCCATACAATGCCCTTGACGACTAATTCACGACCCAAAAATACTCAAGTTACGAACACATACAAAGATCGTTAGCCTCACCATAGGTACCCCTCTCCTAATCCCCCACCATAGGAATTAGCCACTCGCACTCGAACAATCACCATAGGCAACGAGGCAGTAACAAAACAAGAACATAAAGTTCCACAACACCACATCGTTTCGGCAACCTCTACATAACCATGATATCAACATCCTTGTCACACAATATTATTACGACAATGCTACGGTTCACCAATCAACATAAGACCAAGACATCCATCTACTTAATGGCCCAAGAACAATATTTAACCTTTTTTACATCCATTTTGAAACGTCCAATGGTCTCATCGCTCCTACATTTTTCCAATGTTCAACCCATGAACTCGTGCCAGCTACGCACACACATACGAAAGGTACCATATAACGCTTTCGATGCGCACTCTGATCACTCGCAACAATCAAATTTGCCAAAGTCATATTCAACTCTTGACTCTCTCTAATCCTCACCAGAAAAATCATAGCTCATTACTAATATACCCAACCTCACACTCTGCTGTGTTATCCCACACACCAGACGCAAGTCATCTGAACTGCTCAAATAGTTCTAATCCATGTGGTCGTCAAAACAAATATGTATAAAACTGCTGACTTAACTCATCTGGCACGACATTAACTTCTCCAATAGGATGATTCCATCTAAGGTCATAACGCATCCGTAATCCCAACTGTCCTTGCTGTCTCATACTCTATTAGTTCCGACAAAACAGGTACTCAATATTCTTGTGATTACTAAACAATTTGGATTCAAACCATAAAAATAATATTGCTAGATCCTCAACACAAAAATAACCGTAACCATCTTGAATCATGAATTCTTAATTGTCGTAAAGTATAAGCGACGCCTTTTCCATCCTGCATCAACACTCTGACTAAATTCATTATGGACACATTCCAATACCTCACAATGGTTTATTAGGATCACGAAGAAGCAAAACTGGGGCCGCAAACAAATTCTACTTTAGCCCTCTCAAACTTCTCCACAATGAACATCTAAAGCGAACGACTTACTCCGTGCAAGTCAACTGAAGTAACAAAAATTCCAACTTGGAAGAGCCTACCATGACCTCTGGTAATAACCAACAAAAGTCCAAAAGCTTTTAATTACCTTAACCGACTTCAGGGCCTCTCATTGTAGAACAACACCTACTTCTGATGGATCCATAACAATACCATCATCAGAATTACCATACCCAAGAAACTAATCTCCTTTCAGCCAAAATTCTCGCTTGAATAATTTAGCACAAAATTCCTTTCTTTTCGACACTTCCAAATCAATTCTCAAACACCCTACATAGTCTCCTTCTGACTTTATATTAGACCCGAATCCCCCTAATAAACACCACTCCGCACTCATCCCATCTTGTCCAGATTCATATACAAGCTTAACCGAGTAAATAACAACCCATTACGATGATAACAAACATAACCAGTCACAAGAGATCGATCATAGCCTCGACCCACACAAATTCACCACTCTTATCAAACATTCCAACAATTGTAATTCCAATCAAACTCAACTAAACCATTCCACTCCTCCGTTCTTGAAGGCGGACACTTATTCTGAATCGTTACCTCATTCAAATGTCAGTAATCCATACACACTTTCATTCTCTGAACAATCCACACTCCGCAATTTCTAACATGTATCAACAATCCACCAAAAAGAACTCTCAATCTCAATATTACATCCACGCCCAAGGGTTTTCTCAAAATTTCCATTAACGCCCTAAAATTCTAAGAATTCCAAAAGTCATCCAAACTCTAAGTTTGCTTCCCATAGCCTCAATACCCTTATACACATCACACTGTTATTCCATCCGGAACCACATCTGGGGATCATGCACAACCCGCAGCCCTTTACTGTGGCTTCCCTATCAATTTTAGAATGATACTATCACAACCATAGCAAACATCTTGGTTCCATCACCTAAGAGTTTCTCCCTCAGAGACATCCCGACCCAACCAACATACCAAAACCTCTAATCCGCCTCATTTTCCGATATAAGAATTTTCAATGATAACCTACTAAGTCCTAGACACTCTTAATATCCGTCACTGCCTTCGAAAGGTTTTCCATCGGAACACTGCGCTAACTTCCCGATGGATCTACCACAATACCCTCACCACCAATAACTTGTTCCAATAAACTCACCGTTTACAACCAAAACTCCCAATTCGAAACTTGCGAACAATTCATTATCCTTCTGTACCTACAAAACAATTCCCACACGCTCTGCGTGATCTTCCTCCGATTCGGAATACTCAAATACCATCAACAAATCCTGACGGTTTAATTCATATACTCCACATATACACCCTGCCTCTACTCCCTGACAAGCAATCACTAACCATACCTGATTGTCCCTCCTCGGAGATATTTTTCAACTTAACCGACAAGTACTTCTCTTCTACATCCTCTTTAAGATAATAAAGATCTCTACCGACTCAACACAACCACCTTCCACATCACATTCTATCTTGACTGTCGAGGCGCATCTATCCATTCATCTAGATTTTCGACTACTATCAACAAGAGATTGAGGGTGATTAGTTCCCCAATTTGTTCATAGACAGCCGATCATCCTGGTGAAGTATAGACTCTCCCTCACCAACTATGATAACACTCCATTACTTACCAATTCGTCTTTCCAGAGTGGAAGCATCCGGGAGGAGCACCTGCTTCTCCCCCACTTATCTCAACCTCAACTCCTGCAACCAAATGGTTAGAAAACAAGTACGTATCGACCGTGTTCTACACACGAGTCGTATACAAAGACACAAACTATACTCGACAACCTGGCCGGACGGACCGACCTGCTTTAATACCAATTGTAACACCCCACTTTCCATTTTTCAAAATAATCGAAAATATATGAAATAAATCAGAGTTTCCACACCAAAGTAGGATGCCACATTTTAAAATCAACAAAATAAATTTCTTTTATTTTAGTAAAATCAACCAGCGGAAAATTCATTCAATTATTCGATTCACGGCCATCTGCCTACAACACCAAAACTCCACATAATTGTGGTCCACCATAATATTCATCATTTGAAAGATACGTAACAAGTATACAACATAAAACAAAAGGTAAAAACCCCCAAATCCCGTGTTACGTATCAGAGCGACCCTCTAAACTCGAACAAGCTACACAAGCTCCAAGCTCTAACCTGGCACCTGAATATCTGTACTTCTGAAGAAGCACAGACACAACAACAACAGAGGGGTGATAACTACATTCAATATAAAAAGGTGAATAGTACATATAAAGAGGTAGTATCTCACACCAACAACAACAACATATCATCACGACCTACTGTCATATTCAATCACCAACAATCAACATAATAACACAATGCAACACGACACCATGCATGCGGTACCGACTCATTGGTTCATTCAATTGAACCCCGGATAGATCACATACACCTCTACTTGGCAATGATCTATCCCCCACCATTCTCCACGTAGGAGTACGGATGAATCACATACACTCCTCCTGAGCAATGATTCATCCCACCAATAATATGTATGCATGACTCAATGCACATAACAACGCATGTATAACACATTCATACATCTACACGATCCTCCTGATCACCACAAGCATACATATAACACGCATATATAACAAATGATAAACAATTTCACGATCCTCCTGATCACAGCAAACAGGCATATAACACACATGTATACTAACCGACATACGTAGTTACGATCCTCCTGATCCCACATGAGACGCCTAATCATTCCCACTTGCACCATAATCAATGAATCCTCACCTTGTCCCATAATTCACCAAATACTAATTAATTCCTAAAAATCATCCAATTAATTAATTTCATCACCAACTATGTATTACTCAGCATCTGACTCCCAATCCCAACCTCTCAAACTAAGAGAAACCGAATCGGACACGAAAATGGGAAAGAAATTGCGAAATGGTAAAATTCTGCAACTCCTATGGACATACGCGTATTGATGCGTATCACACCATCCCATACGCGTAATGACTCCACTCATACGCGTATCCCCTCACATATGCCCACATCCATACGCGTATTGCCTTGTGTCGTACGCGTACGGACAGAGACTCCCTCACACTGAATTTCCCAATCTCCAACACCGTACGCGTATTGCCTTCCAATTACGCGTAATGCTACCTCCCATATGCGTATCTCTGCGTATCTCGCCTTCCCATACGCGTATCACCCTTCACGGTACGCGTATCGCCAGATCTGTTACGCGATTCACCAGAGGCCTCACTATTCTACATTCTGCTGCGATTTCTACACTCCTTCACTCCCAACCAGTCCTATAATCGTTTCTACATTGATTTTGGGTCCTATTTTCATCTCTTCTCTTGTGCCTAGAATTACTACAGGTATTACAAGCCTAAAATCTCAAATCGTTCTCCCAAATCGAACCCAAAAATGACAAGTCTGCAACATATGTTCATACAACAGCAACAACCACAATAATTCATGAAAATACATATCAATTCATGCACGATTCTCAGAATCACAACATACATAGGCAACAATCAACGATTCAACAGATTTGCATATAACTTCCTACGAGGTTAAGGACTCCCCACTACCCTTATACCATCAATTCACCAAATATGAACCC
Organism: Lathyrus tuberosus; assembly: GCA_022829125.1. Classification (NCBI taxonomy): domain Eukaryota; kingdom Viridiplantae; phylum Streptophyta; class Magnoliopsida; order Fabales; family Fabaceae; genus Lathyrus; species Lathyrus tuberosus. Next base: position 11,360,456 of record JALAZF010000115.1, read on the forward strand.
GTTCTCCCCCCTTACCTCGAATCCTGAAGAATTCCTGCGGAAATTGGTGAAGATGGGTGCCCTAGCTCTCCCTTGTTCTTCCCTTCTCCTTAGCTTTTCTTGTTCTCTCTCCCCAAAAATTCTGATTATGGTTAATCCCTCACTAATTTCTCACTAAACCAGCTTAATGACTAAACTACCCCTATTCCTCCACTAGCCCACTATCCAACTAATTAAATCAGATTTTAATTAACAAACAAAAATAATAATATTAATAATAATAATAATAATAATAATAATAATAACACACCAATAATATTAATAATAATAGTAATAATAATATTAATAATCTTCACCATATCAATAATAATATTCACCTTACTATTGTTATTAACTATGCCCACACATAATCCAACATTACATTATCGGTATCCCGACATCTCCATTTACCGATTGTGCTAAGGATACTACGCCTACGCGCTCGACCATATAACCTAACCAAGGCCAACAAACAGAATTAACAACGCGACGATTAATAATTTAAATTGGGGTGTTACACCAAGCAGGGGTGTATGTGATATATCCGGATTCAATTATGAATCGGGTTCGATTGAATGAACCATGGTGTATTAGTACCACATGCACTGAGTCTAGTTGGTGTCTCATTGCATTCGTTGGTAGTTGTGTTGCATTATGCTTTGTGTGATTATCTGTGTTTGTGATGATGTGTGTGATTCTCATTGGAAGTTGTGATTGGGTGAACTACTTGATGTTTTATACTCTTAAATTTATATCATCTTTCTCTTTTGTATGATTTGAGAATCTCACCCCTTCTGTTTAAATGTTTCCTCCACGTGGGTAACGTGCAGGTAATCAGGAGTAGTGTGGAAGTCGTGGTCGGTGAAGACGAGGTGCTTCACTTTAGTTTGGAGTCTGCTCTGATATGTAACAATGGGAGTCGGGAACGCTTTATGCATGATTTTACTTTGTTAAAGAATTACAGTTGCCTTTACATTTTTGAAAACTAATATTTTGATTAATTGAAATCGTTATATTTTGTTGATCACAATGAAGAATTTCCGCTGTGTAATAAAGATGATTTTTGGATTAAAGTTGCATTAATATCTATTATACGTTGCATGTCTTATATGTGAGCAAGTTCTAATGAAAGTAATACCCTTTTATTCCGAATTGTTTCATTTTACTCTGATTTTTCGATTAAATATTACGGGGGAATTTAGGGTGTTACAGACTGAGCCATTTCTAACTGAATTCAGTCAAGACTTATCCAAGACTAAGGGAACCACAACCCTGTGCCCTAACCTCTAGTCAATGGCTAGAGGAGACTTGGATTCCAAAGTGCAACCATTGGCCAAACCTCTGTTGCAGTTGCCATTCACTATTGATCCCAAAACAAACTTGCCCTACTATAAATAGAGCTCATTTGTGCTCAATTTTAGTACACCAAAGCCATCAAACAGATGCTTTCCTCAAAATCACTTTCTTTAGGCAAAAATACCTTCTTTAGCAAGGTAACTCTGAGTTTTTGAGTTAGAGAACATTTCCATCACAACTCATGATCCTAACACCTCATAAACATCATATGTAGGTGATCCAAACTCACACAAGTGACATGTAATCCTTAAATCACAAAGTCACCTCTCAAAACCTCAAAATAGGATTTTTGTGCATTTTTCAAGCCATGTCTTGATTCAGTCACTTTCCAAGCCAGATAAAACCTCAAACACACTCCAAATAACATCCTTGAACTATCCCAAATGGTTCCCCCCATCAGGAACACCATTTGACGGAGTTGCTATTTTGGCAATTTTAACCCCTTTTGTAAGAAAGGGCCAGTTTGTGTTTTTGCAGGTTCCAGCTGATTCCAAGCATCCTAAAAGCTTCCAAGGGATCATTTGAGAGTGTCCAAAGCATCAAACCATTTCTAGAACAAAGAACTTAGCAGATTGCACAGAAAACTCCAAAAGCTCAAAAAGAGGTAAGCATCATGACTTGAACTTTCCAAAATATGCATTGCTTTGAAGTCCACTGGTCATACACACCTCATACATGTTATATATGTTGTGTTTGAACCAATTCATGATGTAATTCATGCCTGTATCAAAGTGTAGCATAGAAAATGCAATTATAGGCCTTTTCAAAATCACTATCGGGTTTTGAGGAGGGAGTATGATCTGGAAAAAATACCACCACCATTGGATTCCTTGTGAAATTCTAGGCCAGATGCATATAAATTTTGTCCCCAAACATGGAGAAATGAGAAAGTTATGACCTTCACGTTTCTGAGCCAAAACTTGCCTTGCCTTGCCTTGGCCAGGCCTAGAAAACAAGGCAAGCCTTGTATATTTGTGGTTTCACTTCAAGAAATGGATGTATCACCACCCCAGTGGTAAGGCACGCGCCCTATAACCTTGAGGTCGTGGGTTCAAACCCCACCCATGCCATTTTGTGTTTTCTCACATTTTTACTATTTTTTCCAATATTTTCATGTTTTATTAACTAATTGGAAAATTAATAACTCTTTCAATTTTAATTATTTTTTATTGGTTCTTTTTGCAAAAAATCACAAAAATATTGAAATATTTTATTCCACAAAAAAAATTAAGTTTATATTATTTATTTAATATAATTAGTGTTTTTGTGAATAAATTCCTTTTTAATGTTTTTTTAACATTTTAAAAGTGAATATTTACTTTGAAAATCAAAACCAAGTGAGTTTTAATATCCCTTATGATTAATCCCTCATTTTTCAAACCTTAAACAAAAATCACAAATGGTTTATTCAAACTTATTTGATCTTTTATTTGATTTTCTTTAAATATTTACTTTTAAAGAATAACAAATTAGGGTTTCTTTGATTTTCACCCTCATCAAACAATTTCAAACACTTTTGGGCCTCTAATAGAGTGTAAGACCCAATATTTTGTAAATACAAACCTATTTTTGAGCCTCACTTATTGCATAAGTCCCGTTGTATTTCAAAAAGTTCGACGTGATCATCGTCCGTTGAAAAACAAACCTTGGGTCTCTCCTCGAGCTATAAGACCCATTCAAAATCTTTTGGGCCTCTATTAGAGTGTAAGACCTAACCCTTTTTGAATTCCAAATCATTTTGGTCCCCAATGCATTGTATAAGACCCACCGCGTTTTCAAAAATCTCGGCGCGATCGCCATTTTCAAACAAATGACCTTGGGCCTCTCCTTGAGCTGTAAGCCCCACCACTTGTACAAAAATAAATCTTTGGGCCTCTAATAGAGTGTAAGACCCAATCCCCTTTTAATCAAAACAATTTTGGGCCTCAGACATTGTATAAGTCCCTCTGCGTTAAAAGAAAACCTCGGCGTGATCGCCAATTCAAAAACCAATCATCTGGGCCTACCCTCGTGTTATAAGCCCCATTCTTTTTCTTTAAACACTTGGGCCTCTTGAGAGAGTGTAAGACCCATCCCCTTGTACAGAAAACCCTTATTGGGCCTCAGTCACTTGTATAAGTCTCTGTACAAAACGACAGTGGGATCACTGATAAACCTTGGGCCTCTCCTTGAGCTGTAAGCGCCAACATCTTTTCAAAGCACGTTCTCCTTTGATTTTGAATATACTGTTGTCTTCAATCTTTCTTTGTTGAGTAACTAACCAAATAGCATGGAAGCTCTACAACCGAGTAAGTGTTTATATGCTTTCATTTACCGCTTTCATATACATATAACTGTATTGTGGGGCTGTTTCACTGTAAGTCTTCTTTCATAAACTCCTATCAACTGTGTAATACTAGTATAGATATTTAGAGTTTCCCCGGCAACTACGTCTAGCACTAAGCCCTGTTGATCACTCTTAAATAGACTAAACTAGATCCCCATAGGATTACCAGATATAGTCTTCCCTCCTCTTCGGGTTAAACAATATGGAGATGTGAAAGGCAGATTCTTTTTGAACCCTTTCTTAGACTGTCACCTTTAGAAGTTGTTAAAGAAACTCTACTCCCCAGAGATGATCTTTTCTCCGTGAATGGCATCTCTTGAGTTTCTTCCAAATTCTCAGACTTTCCTGGCTTGATCCATTCTCGGTGAATGGCATGTCTTGAACTTCTCGGGGTTTGGGGACCCACAGGCTTCCTAAAAGCATCCCTGCCTCCTCTTGGGCGTTGTACAAGGACCCTACAGCTTCTTAGAAGTATTCACAGCCTCCTCTTAGGCTTCGTATAAGGATTCTTCCTTCGGGAAGAGAGCCTCCTCTTGGGCTTCGTATGAATTGTCCCTCGGCTTCTTAAAAGTTTCCAGCCTCCTCTTGGGCTTCGTACAAATTGTCCCGACGACCTCCTAGAGGTATAGAAACAGAAATTAGTCATCTTAATAGAACAACCTTTCAAAGAGTCTAGATCCTACTACTACTGTTTCTTTAAGCATAGTACAAAAGACAAAACTCTGGACTTGGACAGTCTAACAGTCTAACTTCCTTGAGTCTCGAAGGCATTCTTAAGCCCCTTTCAAAAATAGGGAAAACACCCGCAAACTTGGACAGTCTCAACACCCCTCTGGATTCCCCATTTCCTTAAAGAACAGGAAATAACCCTGATTCTCTGATCAAATCCAAAGCATAGCCTTACTTTTAATCAGTCTCTTTATAAGAACTGCTTTTCTCTTTTAACCCACATATTGGACCTGTCACTCAATTGAAACATCCATCCTTTAGCCTCCATCTCGGGCTTCGTACGAGATACAAAAAGGCTCTCTTGTTGAGTCAACCACCCTTCAGCCTCCATCTCGGGCTTTGTACGAGATACAAAAACACTCTCTTGTTGAGTAAAAAAGGCTCTCTTGTTGAGTCAAAAATTTGTAGCCTCCATCTCAGGCGTTGTACGAGATACAAATCACTCTCTTGGTGAGTATAAAAGACTCTCTTGTTGAGTCAAACCCTTTTAGCCTCCGTCTTGGGCTTCGTACAAGACACATATAAAGACACTCTCTTGTTGAGTCAACCCTTTTAGCCTCTATCTCGGGCTTCTTACGAGACACAAAAACACCCTCTTGTTGGGCCACTAGCCTCCTCTTAGGCTTTGTATAAGGAAACCCCGGTTGAGTCAATAAGCCTTTTAGCATCAATCTTTGCTTCGTTCACAGTACACAAACATCAACAACTCCTTTTCCCTCCATCTGATTGCTGTAAGCGGCAAGCCTCTGGATTATTTACATCCACGCCATTGTCCCTCTTTTAGCATGAGAAATTCCTAAGGAAAGATGGCATTGCTCTACACTGAGTTAAAGTCTTCTCCTTCAGGTTAAAACCCCCCTATAAAGGAAATTATGGCATTGCTAGGATTCGCATATCCCGGTTAAAGTAATCCTCCTTTATAGTCAGTCACCCAACAGTCGTGACAAACAGACCCCCCTTTAGAGATGACAAATTCTCTCTAAAGTTAACACCCTTTTAGCTTCACATCTTGGGCTTCGAACAAGATACGAATAAACCCTTTAGCTTCATATCTTGGGCTTCGAACAAGATACAAATAGACCCTTTATACATCAATCGAAAAGCATCAGTCCTAACATCCTACCAATAGCATAGTCCCGTCATTTCATTCTTAGCAAAGTAAGAAGAAAGAGGCCCCATTACCATATAGCATTCGTAACCTAACAGACCGCTGTTTAAACTCAGTATGCAAGCAGGGTTAATTGGAGACATCTATTTCCCTTTCTTAGTCAGCTTAATAGGATAAAAAATGAATCGACCTATAGTAACCCCAAAGAGCGACAGTACTTAAGAACCACGTCCAAAATCGCTCGTTACACAAGAGAGTGCTTTTATCTGTCCTGTACAAAGCCCAGGATTGTGGCTGAACAAGCTGGAGAAATTATTCTACACAACTTGAGAGGAGGCTAGCTCGTATTAGGGGAAATCTTTATACCAAACCTGAGATGAGGCTGGAAAAAGACTGACTCAACAAGAGAGTACTTTTATCTGTCCTGTATAAAGCCCAAGATTAAGGCTAAAAATGTTGACTCAACAAGAGAGTCTGAAAAGGTGATTGACTCAACGAGAGAGTCTGAAAGGGTGAGTGACTCAACAAGAGAGTCTGAAAGGTAATTGACTCAACAAGAGAGTCTGAAAGGTAATTGACTCAAAAAGAGAGTCTGAAAAGTAATTGACTCAATAAGAGAGTCTGAAAAGGTTAGCTCAGCCTGGGAGAATCATTTTACAAAGCCCAAGAGGAGGCTAACCATGCTGAGGAAAAGTCATTATACAAAGCCTAAGAGGATGCTAGCTTTTGTCGGGGATAATTTAGATCCTGAGGCAGGTCCAAGTGGGGAATCAACTCTTACTAAGGGTTCCAGAAGAGTTGAGGTATCAGATGCCTTGAGGTTCTGATTTGGGATTTTTGGGAGAGAGACTGGGATTTAGCTTTGTTGGAGATTGATCCAGAGCAACCGGGGTTTCTCCCTGTATTTGTAGGGAACTTGAGAATGTCTTTGAGACTCGAGGGGATTAGACTGTCCAAGTCTACTCGCGTGGAAGAGTTTTATCTTTTGTATGATCCCAAGAGGAGGCGGGTGTTTTAAGGGATGCGAATCAACCCTAAAATCCGATATTTGACACTGGAAAGACTGCTCTAGCAAAGGATGACTAAGTTCTGTCTTATACCTTTAAGAGGTCTTCAGTGTCCTTGTATTAAGCCCAAGAGAAGGCATGAGAACTTCTAAGAAGTCGGAGGGTCCTTGTACAAAGCCCAAGAGGAGGCGAGGATACTTTTAGGAAGCCCGTGGGTCTCAAACCAAGAAAAGTTAAAGAAATGCTATTCACCGAGAATAGATCAACTCTGGGGAGTAGAATTCCTTTGACAATTTCTAGGGGTGACAGTCTGAGAAAAGGTTCACGAAGAATACTGCCTTTCTCTTTGTTCCATATTGTTTAAGCCCAAGAGAAGGCAAAACTGTATCTGGAAATCCTATGGGGATCTAGTTTTGATTGTATTTTAAAGAGTGAGCAAATTGGCTTTACCTAGTTCTAGACCTAGTTGCCGGGGAAAACTCTAAATAACTATACTAGTATATATACAGATGATATATGACAAGTATTTAAAAGGGTATGAAAGAAGACTAACCGTGCCCAGCTTCCCACAATACAGTTATATATATATATATATATATATATATATATGAAAGTGAGTAAATGAAAGTTGTTAAAACTTACAGGTGAGCAAGCTTCCATGCTGTATGGTTAGTTGTTCAAAGAAATTAAAGAAAGTTTTGATAACAACTGTATATTGAATCTGAATAAAAAAAGAGTTTGTTCGAAAAGATTATTGGGGCTTATACTCAAAGAGAGGCCCAAGTTTTAATAGTGATTGTACCGTTGTTCTGAATATCGTATCAGGACTTATACAATGACAGAGGCCCAAAGAGGTTCATTTACAAAAGGATTGGGTCTTACACTCTCATAGAGGCCCAAAAAGTATTTAAAGAAAAGAAATGGGACTTATAACACGAGGGTAGGCCCAGATGATTTTGTTTTAAAAGGCGACGACCGCGCCGTGATTTTGAAAATACAGTGGGACTTATACAATGTCTGAGGCCCAAAAATTATTTATTTACAAAGGGGTTTGGGTCTTACACTCTATTAAGAGGCACAAAAAGGTTTTGAAAAAGAAAAGTGGGACTTACAACACGAGGGTAGGCCCAAAATTGTTTTTGCTCTGAAATGGCGATCGCGCCGAGATTCTTTTAACGCCGAGGGACTTATACAATATCTGAGGCTCAAAAATTTTGGTTAAAAGGGGATTGGGTCTTACACTCTATTAGAGGCCCATGAGTGTTTGAAAAAGATTGATGAGGGTGGAATCAATCAAAACCCTAATTTTGTTAAAAATGGAATTAATTTTGATTAAAAATTAATAAAATCATTGAAAACATATGAGAAATAAGTTGTGATTTTGGCTCAATGTTTCAAAAATCATGTTTTTATCCACAAAATGATTGAAAACCATTCAAGTTTGGAAAATCAAGAGAAAGAAAATTTTAAAAATGTAAAAAAAAAACAAATAAAAATTAATTATTTGCAAAAATATCAAATATATGAAATAAATAATATTTTTGGGAAATTTTTGTAAAATAAAATATTTTAACATTTTTGTGAATTTTGAAAAAAAGAATCAACTCAAAATCATTAAAATTCAGGGAGAAATTAATTTTTGAATCAATTAAACAAAATAATAAAAATTCAAAAATTCAAAAGTTTGAAAAAGGGCGCCAAGAACACCTTGGTTTTGCCCGCGTGCCCTGTTCTTGGCCGATTTGCATTTTCTCATCAATCTCACTGAATACTTGATGAAATCACACAATCCACATATCAATCTGCTCGTTTTCAACTAACGATCATGTCTATGGTCTTTAATTTCTTTTATTTTAAGCATGGAATAAGAAATCAAAGAGAAACCTCAAGAACCCTAATTTCTGCATGAAGGCTAAGGAATTCCATACACGATTCATACAAAGTAATTAATTGAGGGGAAACACTCCATACATGATTATGAACATATGGCAAAATTATTGTGCGAGGAAATATGCATGAATCATGAGATGACCAAGTTGAGGCTTTTCTCTTGCAGTTGGTGATCGAGTTTGGTGTTGGAGGTGTTGCAGCTTGGTTCCAATGATATGGACATCTCCCGTAGGTGCTATGGAGTGTGTCTGAATGCTTGGAGTGGATTGAATTGAGCTGGAACTTGATTTGGCACCTCAACTGCAAATCTGTCAAAGGCTTGTGCAGATGGCTGGTGATTTTGAGAACCTGATGTTCCAGATGTTATTTTGTGTTTTGGATCACTTCTATATGTTATATGTGAGGTGTGTGAGCCACTGGCTTGGTTGGAATTGCTCTCAAACTCAAAACAAGATAGTGACTTGCTTTAGAAGGTAAAATTGGAGAGAAAGTGGAGATTTTGAGGAAAGCATCAGTTTGGTTGCTTTGGTGTACTCAAACTGATCACAAATGTGCTCTATTTATAGTAGAGCAAGTTTTTTTCGCAAGCAATAGTGAATGGCAACTGCAGTAGGCCTTTGGCCAATGTTATGCAAAAGGAATCTCAAGTCTCCTCTAGCCATTGACTTGAGGTTAGAGCACAGACCCATGTGTAGCCCGGTTTTTGTGGTCCTAAGTCACGATCGCTTGGGTACTTCAGTTCGATTCATTTTTTATCCTATTGAGCTGATTAAGGAAGGGAAATAGGTGTCTCCAATTAACCCTGCTTGCATACTGAGTTTGAACAGCGGTCTGTTAGGTTACAGATGCGATGTGGATGTGGGGCCCAATCTTCTATTATTTTGTTGAGAACACAGTGTCTAGATTATTTATGAGTTTTTCGGCAATGTGTTTAAATTTGATGCTTTTGGGTTGATTTGGTGGAGATACTGGATTTTGGGTTTTTTTATTTAGTGTGCTCGCTAAGATTTTTCAATCTTATGCCTACGTATTCCCGTTTGACGAAACAGGGAAATCAGAGCGATCGTATTTCCTCCTATTCTATGGGAGGAAAAGGTTATTTTGGTGTCTTGTTCAAAGCCCAAGACGTGAAGCTGAAGGGTCTATTTGTATCTTGTTCAAAGCCCAAGATATGAAGCTAAAGAGTTTTTTTTATAGAGAATTTGTCATCTCTAAAAAGGAGTTGTTGATGTTTGTATACTGTGGCGAGGCACAACTTTGATGCTAAAAGGTTGATTGACTCAACCGGGGTTTTCTTTATACAAAGCCTAAGAGGAGGCTATTGACCCAACAAGAGGGTGTTTTTTATATGTCTCGTACGAAGCCCGAGATGGAGGCTAAAAGGTTTTGACTCAACAAGAGAGTCTTGAACAGATGATTGACTCAACAAGAGAGTCTGGAGTTTGTTTGACTCAATGAGAGAGTCTTTTTTACTCAACAAGAGAGTGATTTATATCTCGTTCAAAGCCCGAGATGGAGGCTAAAAGGAGATTGACTCAACAAGAGAGTCTTTTATATTCAACAAGAGAGGTTTTGTATCTTGTACGAAGCCCGAGATGGAGGCTGAAGAGGTTTGACTCAACAAGAGAGTCTTTTATACTCAACAAGAGAGTGATTTGTATCTCGTACGAAGCCCGAGATAGAGGATAAAAGGAGATTGACTCAACAAGAGAGTCTTGACCAGGTGATTGACTCAACAAGAGAGTCTTTTATACTCAACAAGAGAGTGTTTTACTGTCTCGTACGAAGCCCGAGATAGAGGCTGAAAGGAGATCGACTCACCAAGAGAGTATTTTATACTCAACAAAAGAGTGATTTATATGTGCCTTGTATGAAGCCCAAGACGGAGGTTAAACGTGTTTGACTCAACAAGAGAGTCTTTTATACTCAATAAGAGAGTGTTTTCTATCTCGTACGATGCCCGAGATGGAGGCTAAAAGTGGTTGACTCAACAAGAGAGTCTTTTATACTCAACAAGAGAGTGTTTTAGTGTCTCGTACGAAGCCCGAGATGGAGGCTAAAAGGGTGACTCAACAAGAGAGTCTGAAAATGCTAGCTCCACTGGGGAGAATCATTGTACAAAGCCCAAGAGGAGGCTATCTGTGCTGGCGACTGTTTCATTTGAGTGACAGGTCTAGTATGTTGGATAAAAGAGAAAATCAGTTCTTATAAAGAGTCTGATTAAAGGTATTTGGGATTGATCAGAGGATCAGGGTTATTTCCTGTTCTTTAAGGAAATTGGAAATCCAAAGGGTATTGACACTGTCCAAGTCTAATGGTGTTTTGAGAAATCGTTTCTCGGATAAGTGAATGATCTTTTTATGATGCCCAAGCGAAGGCTGGTATGTTAAGGGATGAAGGTCAACCCATTAACTGGTCTGACACTTGACTCAGAAAGACAACTCTAGCAAATTGATGACTAGGTTCTGTTCCTATACCTGTAGAGGTCTCTAGGTCCTTGTACTAAGCCAAAGAGAAGGCATGTGAGCTTTTAAGAAGCCGAAGGGTCCTTGTACAACGCCCAAGAGGAGGCGGGGGATGCTTTTAAGAAGCCTGTGGGTCCCCAAATCCCGAGAAATTCAAGACATGCCATTCACTGAGAATAGATCAAGCCAGGAAAGTTCGAGAATTTGGAAGAAACTCAAGAGATGCCATTCACGGAGAAAAGATCATCTCTGGGGAGTTAGAGTTTCTTTGACAATGTCTAATGGTGACAGTCTGAGAAAGGGTTTACCGAGAATGCTGCCTTTCACGTTTCCATATTGTTTAACCCCAAGAGGAGGGAAGACTGTGTCTGGTAATCCTATGGGGATCTAGTTTTGTTTGTATTTAAGAGTGACCAACAGGGCTTTACCTAGTTCTAGACGTAGTTGTCGGGGAAAACTCTAAATAGCTATACTAGTATTACACAGTTGATATTTGACAAGTATATTAAAGTTTGTGAAAGAAGACTTACAGTGAGCAGCCCCACAATACAGTTATATATATGAAAGCGGATAAATAAAGCGGGTAAACACTTACTCGGTTGTAGAGCTTCCATGCTATTTTGTTAGTTGTTCAACAAAGTAAGCTTTGATAATAATATTATATTCAAAATCAAAGGAGAAAGTGCTTTGAAAAGATTGTTGGGGCTTACAGCTCAAGGAGAGGCCCAATGTTTTATCAGCGATTGCACTGTTGTTTTGAATTTGTACAGGGACTTATACAAGTGACTGAGGCCCAAAAAGGTTTTCTATACAAAGGGATGGGTCTTACACTCTCTCAAGAGGCCCAAAGGTGATTTAAAGAAAAGAAATGGGGCTTATAACACGAGGGTAGGCCTAAAGGTTTTTTTTGTTTGAAAAATGACGATCGCGCCGAGGTTTCTTTAACGTACTGGGTCTTATACAATGCATTGAGGCCCAAAAAGGTTTTATCTACAAGGGACGGATCTTACACTCTATTAGAGACGCAAAGAGTTTATTTTTATACAAGTGGTGGGGCTTACAGCTCAAGGAGAGGCCCAAAGTTTTAGTTTTAAACAGGCGATCGTGCCGAGAAATTCGAAAACATCGTGGGTCTTATACAATGACTGAGGCCCAAAAAGGTTTTAGTTTCTAAGAGGGATTGGGTCTTACACTCTATTAGACGCCCAAAGAGTTTGAAAAAAGTTTGATGAGGGTTGAATTAATTAAAAACCCTAATTTGTTCTCAAAATGTATTTTAATTGAATAAAAAATTCAATTAAAATGACCAAAATTGTTTAACATGTGGAAAACAAATTGTGATCTTGGATTAATGTTTCAAAAATCATGTTTTGATTCACAAAATGATTGGAAATCACTAAAATTTGAAAAATCATGGAGGAAAAAATATTTTAAATGTCAAAAATAATTAAAATATTAAATCTTTACAGAAATATCAAGTATATGAAATAAATAATATTTTTGGGATTTTTTGGGAAAATAAAATATTTTAACATTTTTGTGAATTATTAAAAAAAAGGAATCAACTCAAAATCATTAAAACTCAGAGAGAAATTAATTTTTGAATCAATTAAATAAAATCACAAAATTCAAATATTTGAATTTTCAAAAAGGGCGCCAAGAACAAGGGCAAGAACACGCGCCATCCTCTGTTTCTGCAGATTTGCATTTTCTATCCAATCTCACTGAATACTTGATTATATCATGCAATCTATATATCAATCTACTCGTTTCAACCTCACGATCATGTCTATGGTCTTTAATTTCATTTATTTTAAGCATGGAATAAGAAATCAAAGAGAAACCTCAAGAACCCTAAAATTTGCATGAAGGTTCAGAAATTCCACACACGATTCAAACAAAGCAATTGATTGAGGGAAAACACTCTATGCATGATTATGAACATATGGCCAAATTATTGTGCAGCAAAAAATGCATGGATCATAGAGTTAGAAGAACTCATGCTTACCTCTTGCAGCTGGTGATCGTGTTTTGTGTTAGAGGTGTTACAACTTGGTTCCAAGGATATGGACAACTTCCCTAGGTGCTATGGAGTGTGTCTGGATGCTTGGAGTGGTGGAAATGATCTAGAAATTGAGATGGTACCCCAACTGCAAATCTGTCAAGAACTTGAGCAATTGGCTAGTGATTTTGTGATTTTGGTGTTCCAGATGTTATGTGAGTGTTTGGATCACTTCTATATGATGTTTATGAGATGTGTGTGTGATTGGTTTGATTGGAATTGCTCTCAAACTCAAAACCCGATAGTGACTTGCTTTGGAAGGAAAATTTGGAAGTGAGAAGGTGATTTTGAGGAAAGCATCTGTTTGATGGCTTTGGTGTACTCAAAGTGATCACAAATGAGCTCTATTTATAGTAGAGCAAGTTTGTTTTGCAAGGAATAGTGAATGGCAACTGCTGCATAGGTTTGGCCAATCCAAAATTAGAGTCTTGTCCCTCTTTTAGGTATTTCTAGGTTTGGCATGCTATTTTTTGTTCCAAAGACTTGGGAGGCTTGGGCAGAGTTGGTTCCTCCTTGGTCCCCCCTTGAGGTGTTCAGATGAATAGAGTTGCTTTCCCTTTGCAAAATTTGGGCAAATCGAGCAAAACTCCCAAATCTACCTTGCCATGACAGTTTTCAGCAAGGCATATTGCCATTGTCATATCTCATGGCTCAAGTGGAATTTGATGGAGTTATTGGCCATTTTGGAAAGCCCTCATATGATACAACAACTATTTGATCATAGTTGGTTTTGATACCTTTTGGATCCAAGTGAAAAATGCCCCTACATTTGGAAAAAAGTGAGGGCAGATTTTGACTTAGTGAAAACTTCACTAAGTGTTGGAAAAAAGTGATATTTTCACTTTTTGTGATTTTGATCATTCCATAACTTAAAATCCATGAGGAATTGGAATGAGTTCTGTTTGAAGCTTTTGTAGAGGGCAATGAGAGCTACAAATCCAGCTTTGGATGGGGGAAAATGGCCTTGTGGTTTAGGAGTTATGATCCTCCAAAGTTGGTACCCTTGCCACTTTGTTCCATAACTTAGAAAAATTTCTAAGTTTTTATGGTTACCCCTTTTACAAGTTATCCCAGTTTTCTTGATTTTTCTTGATGAATGATGATTCCAATCATACATTAACATTATTTTAGGGTCAAAGAACCATATTTGTGAAAAATCTCAAAAAGTCAAAGTTGACTTTTGTGCACAATTGACTTTTTGTCAGATGAATTCCAAATTGTGCGATCCTCTATGAAATCATGTCCTTGACCTAAATCAAACTTGATGGACATATTCCATGGGTGTTATCGGGTGTATTGAATCATGTCCCAAATTTTGGGAGCATGCCTGGGTCAAAAGTCAAAGGCACATTTTACTTTTCTCGCGAAACCCTAATTGTGGTTCTGATGAACTTGAAACTTGTTGATCAAGCTTCTTGGATCAATCCATTATTGCAAATGGATCAATGTAGTGTGTTAGAGAACCTCAAATCCTCTCTTGAGGTCTTGGCTCATGTTTTGTCCCAAAAGTCAACTTAGGGGTGAATTAGGTCAAGAAACCCTAATTCCTGATTTTTGATGAGTGCATCGCCTAAAGTAAAATTGACTTGATGATTGGGTCCATGAGGTTTCATGGAGCATTTTAGGTTGTGATTTGAAGCCTTTGGATCATGCCCAGAGGAAAATTTCCACCTGGAGGCCCTGGTCGACCAAAACCCTAATTTGGTGACACTGGCGATCTTGAGGCTTAATCCACCTAGAAGGGAGCAGCCTTGTGCTTAATCCTTGAAGTGGGAGTCCTTTTGATCCTTTGTGGATGTTTGAGAGGTTAGACAAGTTGAAGATCATGTCATTCCTTGATTGATCATTTGTCTAAGAGCTCTGAGAGGGCCTGAAACCCTAATTTTGATTGTAGTGAATGCTCACCCATCTTTGGGGAGACTAATGAGACATAATGATACACCCATATTGTGATGGTGATTTTCACAATGATGGGAAATCTTAGTGGTCAAAATTTTGGGTATGACACTACGGTTCTTTGATTCAGAGCTTATCCTTGACTCATTTAGTTAGGAATGCCTCAGTCCATGCCACCTTGGTGTATCCATTAAATGCATTACAACAAAATTGGAGTATTGGCACTATCATACCCCAAATTTTGACCACTAATATTTCCCATCATTATGCAAATCATCATCACAATATGGATGTACCTTCATGCCTCATCAGTCTCCTCAAGGATTGTTAAGCATTCACTACAATTAAGCATTAGGGTTTTAAGCCCTCTTAGAGCTTAGACAAAGCATCAATTAAGAAATGACATGATTTTCAACTTTTCTAACCTCTCAAACACACATAAAGGATCAAGAGGACTCCCACATCAAGAATCAAGCACAAAGTTGCAACATTCCAAGTGGATCAAGCCTCAAGATCACCAGTGTCACCAAATTAGGGTTTTGGTCGACTGAGGCCTCCAGATGAAAATTTTCCTCTGGGCATGATCCAATGCTTCAAAGCACAACCCAAGATACTATAAAGGACCTCATAAACCTAATAATCAAGTCAATTTGACCTCAAGGGGTTCATTCACCAAAAATCAGGAATTAGGGTTTCTTGACCTAATTCACCCCTAAGTTGACTTTTGGGACAAAACAGGAGCCAAGACCTCAAGACATGATTTGAGGGTCTCTAATAAACCACATTGATCCATTTGCAATAATGTATTGATCCAATAAGCTTGACTCACAAGTTTCATTTTCATCAGGACCACAATTAGGGTTTTGAGGAAAAAGTCAATTGTACCTTTTAACTTTTGACCTGGACATGCTCCCAAACCTTGGGACATGATTCACTACACCCTACAACCCCTATGGAACATATCCATTAGGTTTTATTTAGGTCAAGGACTTGATTTCACCAAGGATCGCACATTTTGGAATTCATCTGATAAAAAGTCAACTGTGCACAAAAGTGAAGTTTGACTTTTTGAGATTTTTCAAAATTATGGTTCCTTGACCCTAAAACAATGTTAATATGTGATTTGAATCATCATTCATCAAGAAAAATCAAAGAAAGTGGGATAACTTGTAAAAGGGGTAACCATAAAAACTTAGAATTTTTCTAAGTTATGGAACAAAGTGGCTAGGGTACCAACTTCCAAGGATCATTACTTGAGATTCAAGCAACCATTTTGGAAGGTCCAAAGATGGATTTTTAGCTCTCATGGAATACTTTAAAATTTTCAACTACACCTCATTCCAGTTCCTCATGGATTTTGAGTTATGGAATGATCAAAATGGCTGAAAACACAAAAGTGACATTTTTCCAACACTTAGTGAAATTTTCACTAAGTCAGAATCTGCTTCACTTTTTCCAAAATGTTGAGGCATTTTTCAACCAAATGCAAGTTTCTTTAAAACCAAAGTTTGACATCACATTGAAGTAGGATACATCAGCTTTCAAAAGTGACCAAGAACTCCATCAAATTCCATCTGAGCTAGGAGTTATGACAGCTGCAACATGCCTTGCTGCAAACTGTCTTGGCAAGGCAGATTGTGCATTAGGGCTCGATTTGGTTAATTTGTGCAAATGATAAACAAGTTTATCTATCTGCACACCTCAGGGGGAGACCAAGGAGGAACAAACACTGATCCATAAGCTTCCCAAGTCTTTGGAACTACATATAGGTTTGGCACCCCTAAAGGCTAAAGATGCCTCAAGACTCCAATTTTGTTTTGAGGCATTCAATGGATGCTTAGAGGTGGCATGTATCAGAGCAAAGATGAAAACTTTAGTCAAGCCTTATCCTTGAATCAAAGAACCATAGGCTTGTGCTCTAATCTCAAGTCAATGGCTAGAGGAGACTTGAGATTCCAAAGTGATCCAATTGGCCACAGACCTGTACCAGTTGCCATACACTCTTGCATCCAAAACAAACTTGGTGCACTATAAATCGACCTCATTTGTGATCAGTTTGAGTACACCAAAGCATCCAAACTGATGCTTTCCTCAAAATCACCTCTTTCACTCCAATTTTGCCTTCCAAAGCAAGTCACTATCGGGTTTTGAGATTGAGAGCAATTCCAACAAAACCAATCACACACACACACACACCTCATAAACATCATATAGAAGTGATCCAAACACTTAAACAACATGTGGAACACCAATTTCACAAAATCACCATCCAACTTCTCAAGCTTTTAGCAGACTTGCAGTTGGGGTACCATTTTAAGTTCCAGCTTGTTTCCAACCACGCCAAGCCTTCAGACACACTCCATAGCACCTAGGGAAGCTGTCCACATCATTGGAACCAAGCTGTAACACCTCTAACTCAAAACACGATCACCAGTTGCAAGAGGTAAGCCTCAACTTGGTCATCTCATGATTCATGCATATTTTCTCGCACAATAATTTTTCCATATGTTCATAATCATGTATGGAATGTTTCCCCTCAATTAATTGCTTTGTATGAATCGTGTGTAGAATTTATGAGCCTTCATGCAGAATTTAGGGTTCTTACGGTTTCTCTTTGATTTTTTATTCCATGCTTAAAATAAATGAAATTAAAGACAACAAACATGATCATGAGGTGAAAACGAGTAGATTGATATGTGGATTGTGTGGTTTCATCAAGTATTCAGTGAGATTGTTGAGAAAATGCAAATCTGGGCAAAACCCAGAACACGCGCGTGTTCATGGGTGTTCTTGGCACCCTTTTTCAAAAATTCAAATATTTGAATTTTGTTATTTTATTTAATTGATTCAAAAATAAATTTCTCTCTTAATTTTAATGATTTTGAGATGATTCTTATTTTAATAATTCATAAAAATGTTAAAATATTTTATTTTATAAAAATTCCCAAAAATGTTATTTATTTCCTATACTTGATATTTCTACAAAGAATTAATTTTTATTTGTTTTTTAACATTTAAAATATTTTTTATTTCTTGATTTTCTAAACTTAATTGGTTTTCAATCATTTTGTGGATAAAAAATGATTTTTGAAACATTGATCCAAGATCACCACTCATTTTTCACATGTTTTCAATAATTTTTATTAATTTTTTTAAAAAATTAATTCCATTTTAGACAAAATTAGGGTTTTGATTAATTCCACCCTCATCAATCTTTTTCAAACACTTTTGGGCCTCTAATAGAGTGTAAGACCCAACCCGTTTTGAAAACCAAAATAATTTGGGCCTCGGTCATCGTATAAGATCCACTATGTTTTCAAACCTCGGGGCGATTGCCATTTTCAAACAAATAATCATCTGGGCCTCTCCTCGAGCTATAAGTCTCATTGCTTTCCTTAAAAACACTTTTGGGCCTCTAATAGAGTGTAAGACCCAACCCCTTTTTGTAAATAAACATCTTTGGGCCTCACATATTGTATAAGTCCCTCTGTATATTTTCAAAACAACGGCGCGATCGTCGCCTTTTCAAAATCATTCGGGCATCTCCCTGAGTTGTAAGCCCCATCTCCTGTACAAAAATAAACATTGGGCCTCTAATAGAGTGTAAGACCCAATCCCCTTTTAAACCATTTTTGGGCCTCAGTATATTGTATAAGTCTCGATACAGTTTCAGAAACTCCGACGAGATCGTCGTTTTCAAAATCATCTGGGCCTACCCTTGTGTTGTAAGTCCCATTTCTTTTCTTAAAATAACCTTTAGGCTTCTCTTTGAGTTGTAAGACCCGTCCCTTTGTATAGGAAACTTTTTGGGCCTCAGTCGTTGTATAAGTCCCGATACGATATTCCAAACAACAACACAATTACTCTTCACACCTTGGGCCTCTCCTTGAGTATAAGCCCCAACATTTTTTCCACAAACTACTCCCTTTTGATTTAGGTTCAAATATACAGTTGTTATCAAAACTTTCTTTAATTTCTCTGAACAACTAACAATACAGTATGGAAGCTCGCTCACCTGTAAGTTTTAACAACTTTCATTTACTCGCTTTAATATATATATATATAACTGTATTGTGAGAAGTTGCGCATGGTTAGTCTTCTTTCATTCTTTTAAATATACGTCAAATATATATAACTGTATTGTGGGAAGCTGCGCATGGTTAGTCTTCTTTCATATCCTTTTAAATACTTGTCATATATCAACTATATATACACTAGTATAGTTATTTAGAGTTTTCCCCGGGAACTAGGTCTAGAACTAGGTAAAGTCTGTTGGTCACTCTTAAATACAAACAAAACTAGATCCCCCATAGGATTTCCAGATACAGTCTTCCCTTCTCTTGGGGTCAAACAATATGGAACAAAGAGAAAGACAATATTCTCGGTGAACCTTTTCTCAGACTGTCACCCCTAGAAATTGTCAAAGAAATTCTGCTCCCCGGAGTTGATCTATTCTCTGTGAATAGCATCTCTTGAGTTTCTTCGAACCTCAAACTTTCCTGAAATGATCTCTTCTCTGTGAATTTCATTTCTTGAACTTCTCTTGGTTCGGGACCCACATGCTTCCTAAAAGCATCCCCGCCTCCTCTTGGGCATTATACAAGGACCCTCCGGCTTCTTAGAAGTTCTCATGCCTTCTCTTGGGCTTAATACAAGGACCCTGATGACCTCTTAAAGGTATAAGACAAAACTTAGTCATCTTTTGCTAGAGCAGTCTTTCCAGTGTCAAAACATGAAACCGTTTAGGGTTGATTCTGATCCCTTAATGCTCTTGCATCCTCTTGGAGGCATCACACAAAAGATAAATCTCTTCCCCACCAGTAGACTTGGACAGTCTAATCCCCTTGAGTCTCAAAGACATTCTCAAGTTACTTACAACTATAGGAAGAAACCCCGGGCATTCTGGATCGGTCTCTTGCAGAAGCCTAGTCTCTCTCAAAAGAGTTCCCCGACCAGGGTCAACACAACCTTAAATCAGAACCTCAAGGTATCTGACATCTCAACTCTTCTGTAATCCTCAGCAAGAGTTGATTCCCCACTTGGACCTGCCTGGGGATCTCAATTATCCCCGACAAAAGATAGCCTCCTCTTAGGCTTGGTATAAGGACCTTTCCTCAGTAGAAAGATAGTCTCCTCTTGGGCTTTGGATAATGATTTTTCCTCAACACAGTCAGCTTCCTCTTGGGCTTTGTACAATGATTCTCCCCAAAGGAGCTAACCTTTTCAGACTCTCTTGTTGAGTCAATACCTTTTTAGCCTCAAACTCGGGCTTCGTACGAGACAGCAAATCACTCTCTTGTTGAGTATAAAAGACTCTCTTGTTGAGTCAATTAACTTTCAGAATCTCTTGTTGAGTCAATCACCTTTTCAGGCCCTCTTGTGGAGTCAAATCTCTTAGCCTCAATCTTGGGCTTTGTACAAGACAGATGAAAATACTCTCTTGTTGAGTCGATCTTTATCCAAAGCTTGGTATAAATATTCCCCCTTAGTAGGAGCTAGCCTCCTCTCAAGTTCTCCAACTTGTTCAGCCACAATCCTGGGCTTTGTACAGGATAGATAAAAACACTCTCTTGTTAAGTCAGAACCCTTTAGCCTCAATCTTGGGCTTTATACAAGACATAAATTTCCATCTATTAAACTAGGGACAAATATCTTCCCCAGCTAAGTCATTTCCTCCTAGCCTTCGTTTAGGCTTTGAGGAATAATTTCCCCAAGCAGAGTCAAACTTATTGCATCCTTAATCTTGGGCTTTGTACGAGACACATAAAAAATATCCTCACCAGAGTCACTTAATTTCCCCTTTTCAGCCTCAATCTTGGGCTTTCTACAAGACAGATAATTCTCCCCAGTGGAGTCAAAACCCCTTTCAGCCTCAAATCTTGGGCTTTATACAAGACAGACAGAATATTTTCCCCAAAAAAGTCAAACTTATAGCCTCCTCTTAGGCTTTGTATAATGATATCCCCCAAAGAGTCAGTCTCTTTTTTGCCTCAATCTTGGGCTTTGTACAAGACACTTATATGCACTCTCTTGTTAAGTCGGTCACTGCTTGCCTCCTCTTAGGCTTTGTATAAAGAAATCCCCTAGCCGAGTCAATTAACCTTTTAGCATCAACCTTGTACTTTGATCAAGGCACACAAAAATCAACAATCCTATTTTAGAGATGACAAATTATCCCTCAGTCATAACTTTTTAGCTTCAATCTTGGGCTTTGAACAAGACACAAATACCCTCTTAGCTTTAATCTTGGGCATTGAACAAGACACCAAAACCTCTTTTTCCTCCCCTAGAATAGGAGGAACTACGATTGCTCTGATTTCCCTGTTTCATTTAAATGGGAATACGTAGGCATAAGATTGCGAAATCTTAGCGAGCATACTAATCAAAAACTCTAGGTCCAATACCTTCATATCAATCAAAACTTAGGTCTAGTACCTTACGAAAAACATCGGGAGAACCCGAACATCAACAAAAACCCACTCACTCACTCATACTTCCCAAGAAACTTTCCCAACCCATTACTAGATAAACACCATCAATTACAAAGCAAAACCCTAAAGCTAATATCCCGTGGATAACCACATATAGAATGGGTAATTGACAACTACCCATTGTATAACCTGACCCCCGACCCCCCAATCTCTTTAAAGTGTTTGTTCAGTTAAACATTTGTGTGCAAGGTTAGTTTTAGATAGCTTCCCTTTCCCTTCCAGCTTCATGGGATAAATAAGAAATCAGAAAGTAGCACCCTTTCTCCTTGAGGAGGAAAACCCATACTTCAGCAATATGGTGGTCACGTCACCAACAAAAATCGCTCGCTACAGTAAAATGGTGACTCTACTGGGGAGTCATTGACTGTTAAGACTAGGATTATTATAGCTCTTAAGAGGTCTAGGATGTTAGTTTTAGGATAAATATATATATCGCTTTTCCTAATTGATATCCGTGTTTATTTTTCTGCTAATGGGACTGCGGGTGATGCCGCATCTAGAAAGATTGAGTATACACCTAAGATAAGTGATGACACTAGACGGGTAATCTTATAGGGAGTGACTCCTAAATAAGAGGCCCTGGTCGACCATCGAATCAGTGGAGAGACCCTTTGCGGATTCAATGCCTATACGACTTCGGTTGTTGAAAGCAGATTGTTAGATTGGGTTATCTGAGAAGCTGAGGATTTTAGTAGACTGAAATGATGTTACTATTTTATAGTGCGGAAGCTATCGGAAATGGTTATCACGCGATACTACCCTCATTTGAGATTACTCTAAGATACTGCAGCTCACTCGGGTGAACCAGCCTGCTGTTGTTATCCAAGGAGGGGTCAATGATTTTGAGGACAGGTACAAAAAATCACCGGTATAACCTTTGGGAATGGGTAGAGCCACGACTTCATGACACCGAATCTTTGACCCCATGTTTTTTCTATGTTTATGTGTGCTGCATTCATGTCATTAAAAAACATTTAAACAAAAAAAATCTTCTCTTCTACTTTCTCTTTTTTCAAATTAAACTAAGACAATGATTGCAAATATCAGAGAAAGGAGATTGCGTTATGGATTTTGGTAGAAGGAAGACTCACAAGTACACCTTCAAGGTTCCAAAACTAGAGGATTTGAGAGGTCTGGCAAGGATGATCACCAACCCTGATGCTTTTAGAGCCAAGTACGGAGGACTGCTGTCTTTGTTAAGGATCCATGTAATTGAAGGAATACTGGCTATGCTCATTCAGTTCTATGATCCGGTCTATCAGTGTTTCACATTCCCGGATTATCAACTAGCACCCACGCTGGAGGAGTACTCTCACTTGATTGATTTACATATCACTGACCAAGCTCCCTTTTTTGGATTGGAAGAAATTCCAAAGGATCAAACCATTGCAAGGGCAATCTATTTGGACGAGTCAGAAGTCAGGACTCACATGACCACTAAGGGTGGAATCCAAGGTTTTCCAGCCAAGTTTTTGATAAAGAAAGCCCTGTACTTTGCCAGTATAGGGAACGTGGCCGTTTTCGAGAGCATCTTTGTTTTGCTCACCTACGGGTTATTTTTGTTTCCCAACATCGATAACTTCGTTGATATCAATGCCATTAAGATATTTTTGATTGGAAACCCTGTACCGACCTTGCTCGCAGATGCTTATCATTCTGTACATTTAAGGAATTTGTATAGCGGAGGAAAGATCACATGTTGTGTGTCTGTGCTGTACAAATGGTACATTTCCCACTTGCCCAAGTCTGCTGCATTTTGGGATCCTAAGAATACTTTACGTTGGTCGCAGAGAATCATGTCTCTTACCAAATCTGACATCGACTGGTACAATCGAATCTATGACAGGATCAAAATCATTGACCATTGTGGAAACTTCCCTAATGTACCCCTCATAGGAACTAAAGGAGGAATCAACTATCATCCAATTTTAGTTCGTCGTCAATTTGGATACCTGATGAGGCATGTACCACCTAATGCTCACCTGGAAGGTCTTTTCTACAAGGAAGGAGAAAATGACAGGGCACTAAAGACAGAAATAGTGCATGCTTGGAAACATGTTCACAGGAAAGGAAGAGAGTCTCTAGGAAAACCAGATTGTGTCTCGGTGGAGCCTTATTGTCATACACCAAATTTTGACCACTAATATTTCCCATCATTGTGCAAATCATCATCACAATATGGATGAACCATCATACCTCAATAGTCCCCCCAAAGATGGGTGGGCATCCACTACAATCCAACTTAGGGTTTTCAAGCCCTCTCAGAGCCTTAGACAAAGGATCAATCAAGAAATGACATGATCTTCAACTTGTTTAAACCTCTAAAACATCCACAATAGATCAAGAGGACTCCCACATCAAGGATCAAGCACAAGGCTGCAACATTCCAAGTGGATAAGATCGCCAGTGTTACCAAATTAGGGTTTTGGTCGACTGATGCCTCCAGATGGAAATTTTCATCTGGGCATGAGCCAATGCTTCAAAGCATAACCCAAAATACTCCAAGGGACCTCTTGGACCCAATCATCAAGTCAATTTAGCCTCAGGGGATGCATTCATAAAAAAAATCAGGAATTAGGGTTTCTTGACCTAATTCACCCCTAAGTTTACTTTTGGGGTAAAACATGAGCCAAGACCTCCAGACATGGTTTGAGGGACCCTAATACACTACATTGATCCATTTTCAACAATGGATTAATCCAAGAAGCTTGATTCACAAGTTTCAAGTTCATTAGAACCACAGTTACGGTTTCGCGAGAAAAGTCAACTGTACCTTTGACTTTTGACCAAGACATGCTCCCAAACCTTGGGACATGATTCAATACACCCTATAACACCTATGAAATCAATCCATCAAGTTTGATCTAGGTCAAGGACTTAATTTCATAGAGGATCTCACATTTTGGAATTCATCTGATAAAAAGTCAACTGTGCCCAAAAGTCAAAGTTTGACATTTTGATTTTTTTATCAAATATGGTCCCCTAACCCTAAAATGATGTTAATGTGTGATTGGGATCATCATTCATCAAGAAAAATCAAGAAAAATGGGATAACTTGTAAAGGGGGTAACCATAAAAAACTTAGAAATTTTCTAAGTTATGGAACAAAGTGGCTAGGGTACCAACTTCCAAGGATCATAACTTGAGATCCAAGCAACCATTTTGGCTGATCCAAAGATGGATTTGTAGCTCGCATGGCATACTTTAAAAGTTTCAAATACACCTCACTCCAACCCTTCATGGATTTTTAGTTATGGAGTGACCAAAATGACAAAAACATGAAAATGCCACTTTTTCCAACACTTAGTGAAATTTTCACTAAGTCAGAATCTGTTTCACTTTTTCAAAATGTAAGGGCATTTTTCACTTAGATCCAAAAAGTGTCAAGACAAAATATGTTCACACATATGTTGTATCATATGAGAGCTTTCCAAAATGGCCAAGAACTCCTTCAAATCCCATTTGAGCTAAGAGTTATGACAATGGCAATATGCCTTGCTGCAACAGTCATGGAAAGGCAGATTTGTGCATTTTGCTCGATTTGATCAAATTATGCAAATGACAAACAATTTTATCCATCTGAACACCTCAGGGGGAGACCAAGGAGGAACAAACACTGATCCATAAGCTTACCAAGTCTTTGGAACCAAAAGTAGCATGCCAAACCTAAAAATGCCTAAAAAGGGGACAAGACTCCAATTTTGTTTTGGAGCATTCAATGGATGCACCAAGGTGGCATGAACTGTGCCTTTTCCAACTGAATGAGTCAAGGATGATATCTGAACTAGGGAACCAAAGGCCTGTGCTCTAACCTCTAGTCAATCTCTAGAGGAGACTTGAGATTCCAAAATGCTCCAATTGGCCAAAGGTCTGCAACAGCTTCCATTCACTATTGCTTGCAAAACAAACTTGCTCTACTATAAATAAAGCTCGTTTGTGCTCAGTTTAAGTACACCAAAGCCATTAAACTGATGCTTTCCTCAAAATCTCTTCTTTCACTCCAAAATTTCCTTCCAAAGCAAGTCACTATCGGGTTTTGAGTTTGAGAGCCATTCCAACCAAACCAATCATACACACACCTCATAAGCATCATATAGAAGTGATCCAAACACTTAAACCACAACTGGAACACCAATTTCTCAGAATCACCAGCCAATTGCTCAAGGTTTTAACTAAGTTGTAGTTGAGATGCCATGAAGTGATCCAGCCATTTCTAAACAACTTCAAGCATTCAAACACATTCCATATGGTGTGGGGGAGCTGTTCAGATCATCACAACTCATATGTAACACCTCCAACTCAAAAATGACTTTGCCCTTGCTGTCACGACCTTCAAGTAAGCCTAAACTTGGTCATCTCTTAATCTATACATATTTCCTCGCACAATACTTTTGCCAAATGTTCATAATCATGCATAGAATGTTTCCCCTCAATTAATTGCTTTGTTTGAATCATGTATCAAAATTCTCCGCCTTCATGAAAATTTTAGGGTTCTTGAGGTTTTGTCTTGATTTCTTATTCCATGCTTAAAATAAATGAAATTAAAGACCATATACATGATCGTGAGGTGAAAACGAGTATATTGATATGTGGATTGTGTGATTTCATCAAGTATTTAGTGAGATTGGTGAGAAAATGCAAATCTGCAGAAACAGAGGGGTGGCGCGTGTTCTTGGCGCCATTTTTTGAATATTTGAATATTTGAATTTTGTGATTTTATTTAATTGATTCAAAAATTAATTTCTCTTTGAGTTTTAATGATTTTGAGTTGATTCTTTTTTTAATAATTCACAAAAATGTTAAAATATTTTATTTTGCCAAAAATTCCCAAAAATATTATTTATTCATATACTTGATATTTTTGCAAAGAATTAATCTTTTATTTGTTTTTTAACATTTAAAATATTTTTTCCTCCTTGATTTTCCAAATTTAATTGGTTTCCAATCATTTTGTGGATATAAACATGATTTTTGAAACATTAATCCAAGATCACAACTTGTTTGTCACACATGTTTGATAATTTTGATTATTTTAATTAAATTCTTATTTAATTAAAATACATTTTGAAATCAATTTAGGGTTTTGATCTTAATCACCCTAAACAAATCATTTTCAAACACTCATGGGCCTCTATTAGAGTGTAAGACCCATCCCCTTTGTAAATACACCACTTTTTGGGCCTCAGTCATTGTATAAGTCCCACTGTATTTTCAAAAACAACGGCGCGATCGTCACCTTTTTAACAAAGCCAATTGGGCCTCTCCTCGAGCTATAAGTCCCATTCCTTTTTTAAAAAAAACTTTGGGCCTCTAATAGAGTGTAAGACCCCATCCCCTTTTAACCAAAAACAATTATGGTCCTCAGATATTGTATAAGTCCCTCTGCGTTAAAAGAAAAATCTCGGCGCAATCGCTGGTTCAAAAATCAAATCCTCTGGGCCTACCCTCGTGTTGTAAGCCCCATTTCTTTTCTTTTCAAAATATTTGGGCCTCTAATAAAGTATAAGACCCAACCCCTTTGTACATAAAAACTTTTTGGGCCTCATATATTGTATAAGTCCCTCTGTACAGTTTTCAAGACAACGGTGCGATCACCGTTAAAACTTGGGCCTCTCCTTGAGCTGTAAGCCCCAACAATCTTTTCAAAACACTTTCTCCTTTGATTTTGAATTCAAATATATGCTGTTATCAAAACTTTCTTTAATTTCTTTGTTGAACAACTAACAAAACAGCATGGAAGCTCTACAACGGGTAAGTGTTTATCCGCTTTCATTTACCGCTTTCATATGTATATAATTGTATTGTGGGGTTGTTTCACTGTAAGTCTTCTTTGACATCCTTTTATGTACTTGTCACATATCCACTATGTAATACTAGTATAGTTATTCAGAGTTTTCCCGGGCAACTACGTCTAGAACTAGGTAAAGCCCTGTTGGTCACTCTCGAATATAAACAGAACTAGATCCCCCGCAGGATTCCAGATACAGTCTTCCCTTCTCTTGGGGTTAAAGAATATGGAACAAAGAGAAAGGAAGTATTCCCGGTGAAATTTTTCTCAGACTGTCACCCTTAGAAATTGTCAAAGAAACTCTAACTCCCCAGAGATGATCTTTTCTCCGTGAATGACATCTCTTAAGTTTCTTCCAAATGCTCGAACTTTCCTGGAATGATCTCTTCTCTGTGAATTGCATTTCTTGAACTTCTCTTGGTTTAGGGACCCACAGGCTTCCTAAAAGCATCCTCGCCTCCTCTTGAGCGTTGTACAATGACCCTTCGGCTTCTTAGAACTTCTCATGCCTTCTCTTGGGCTTAATACAAGGACCCTGACGACCTCTTAAAGGTATAAGACAAAACTTAGTCATCCTTTGCTAGAGCAGTCTTTCCAGTGTCAAAACTCCGGCCATTTTAGGGTTGATACTCATCCCTTAATGCCCGCGCCTCCTCTTGGGCATTGTACAAAAGATAAAACTCTAGACTTGGACAATCTAAAACTCTTGAGTCTCAAAGACATTCTCAAGTTCCTTTTAAACATAGGAAAAAACACCGATCACCCTGGATCAATCTTCAGCCTAAACCCGGTCTCTCTCATGAGAGTTTCGCACACTTGGACACGCTTCAGGATCTTAATAATCCTCAGCGGTAAGACATTCTCCTCTTGGGCTTTGTACAAATGATTCTCCCCAGCGGAGCTAACCTTTTCAGACTCTCTTGTTGAGTCAACCAGTTTTCGCCTCTGTCTTGGGCTTTGTACAAGACAGATAGTAAACACTCTCTTGTTGAGTCTAAAAGATTCTCTTGTTGAGTCAACTTTTAGCCTCTGTCTTGGGCTTTGTACAAGACATATAAAAACACTCTCTTGTTCAGTATAAAAGACTCTCTTGTTGAGTCAATCTCCTTTTAGCCTCAATCTCGGGCTTCGTACGAGACAACAAATTACTCTCTTGTTGAGTATAAAAGACTCTCTTGTTGAGTCAATCAACCTTCAGACTCTCTTGTTGAGTTAATCACTTGTTCAAGACTCTCTTGTTGAGTCAAGCCCTTTTTTAGCCTCCGTCTTAGGCTTTATACAGGACAAATAAAAGTACTCTCTTGTTGAGTCAAACCCTGTCAGCCTCCATCTTGGGCTTTATACAAGACAGAAAGAACATTCTCCCCAGAAAAGTCAAACTTCCAGCCTCCTCTTAGGCTTTGTATAAAGAAACCCCCGGTTGAGTCAATCAACCTTTTAGCATCAAATTTGTGATTTTCTCACAACATACAAACATCACCAATTCCTCTTTAGAGATGACAAATTCTCTCTCAGCCAAAACCCTTTAGCTTCACATATTGGGCTTTAAACAAGATACAAACCACCTTTAGCTTCATGTCTTGGGCTTTGAACAAGACACCAAATCAATCTATTTCCTTCCATAGAATAGGAGGAACTAAGATCGCTCTGATTTCCCTGTTTCATTAAATGGGAATACATAGGCATAAGATTGCAAAATCTTAGCGAGCATACTAATCAAAAGCTTAGGTCTAGTACCTTACCCAAAACATAAACAAAACTCACTCTCCCAGTCATAATTTCCCAAGAAACTTTCCCAACCCATCAGCAGATAAACACTATCAATTACAAAGCTATACCTAAAAGCTAACATCCTGTGGATAACCACATATAGGATGGGTAACTGACAACTACCCATTGTATAACCTGGCCCCAGACCCCCCAATCTCTTTTAAAGTGTCTGTTCAATTAAACATTCACGCGCAAGGTTTGTTTTAGATACCTTCCCTTTCCTTTCCAGCTTCACGGGATAAATAAGAAATCAGAAAGTAGCACCCTTTCTCCACGAGGAGAAAACCCAAACTTCAGCGGTAAGGTGGTCGCGTCACCGACAAAAATCGCTCGCTACACTTATCTCCACTGGGTATAAACTAGAGGTCTCAAGCTGAGGATGCCTTACCCTCGTCAGGAAGTTCTTCCGTTAAAGGAATCTGTCCTTTATTTTATGTCAGACACAGAAAAACTTCAGGTTACTCTCAACAGAGTTCAACAGGAGAAGAAGTCTTGGAAGAACAAGTACCGTATTCTCAATGCGGAGTGTAAGAAAATACAGCAACTGTTAAAAGAAAAAGACGCTCTGATCGAGATTTTAGAACAACATGCTGTAGAAAACCGATATGACCAAAGGAATTTGCTCGCTCCATTCACTTGGCAAAGGAATGACAACCGGACAACGGCTCGAGAGCCCCGGTCAAAGAAAAGGAAAATACCAGAACCAGCACCTGAGCTCTCCTTATAGAGGACTTAGGATCCATTAGCTTAGACATTTCCTTTTACACCACTATGTAAATTACTGTATTTCCATTTCCGCAATCTTTGAGTTCAATAAAACGGGGTTTCCCCACTGTTTGATATTTGCAATCCCATTGTTGAAGTTTATTTTGATTAAACAAAAAAATTAAATTAATATAATCATTGCATATCATTCATCATTCTCGCATAACACATTCTTCTTACCTACGAATCTCACGTTTGTGTCTCGATTCTAGAGTCAAACTGTCTCATTCCTACAATACTCAGGCCAGTCAACAAAAGAATATGGATAATCTCGAGGAAGAGAATAGAGAGTTGAGAGAAGAACTCGACGCTCTGAAAGAAGACTTGAGAAAGCTTCACAACGATATGCAAGCTCTGGCAGCAGCCCAGATGCAATAGCAAGGGACCGTGATCTCAGAGATCACATCGACACCCATAGTGGAAAAGTATGATCTTCGATATACCATGCCTAAAGATCGTCCCTGGGGCATGCCACTCAACTATATCCCGAAAGGATATATTCCGCCGATATCGGAAGATCCGGAAACTGCAGCAGGACCCTCTGGGCCTGAAGGTTACAAACTTCGGGAAAACGAAGATGTCAGGGGCATGACAGCAACTCCTGAAGGTTACAAACTTCGGGAGAGGGAAGTACCAAGAGTCACTGCCGTAATGACTATACCACCACCTGTGGTACACACTATCCGAAAAGGACAGATTTCCCATATACCGTCTGGTGGAAATGAAAGTATGGACAACAAAATGAGGGAATTCCAGGAACAGTTCCTGGAGATGCAGAAAGAACTGCAGGCCATTCGCGGTCAGGATCTATTTGGAAAGGACGCCGCAGACCATTGTTTGGTCCCTAATGTGAAAGTTCCGCACAAATTTAAGGTGCCCGAATTTGAGAAATTCAAGGGTAACTCTTACGCTCAAAGTCATTTGATGATGTACGCTCGGAGAATGTCAACTCAGACAGAGAACCAACAGCTACTGATCCACTATTTCCAAGATAGTTTAACCGGTGTCGTACTTAAATGGTACATGGGTTTAAACCGCACTAAGATCGTCACTTTCAGAAATCTTGGCGCTGCCTTCGTTTAACAATATAAGTATAACCTAGACATGGCACCAGACAGAGATCAGCTCAGAGCCATGTCGCAGAAGGATAAGGAAACCTTCAAGGAGTATGCTCAGAGATGGCGTGAAATTGCTGCCCAAATTTGTCCACCTCTTGAGGAAAAAGAGATGACAAAGATCTTCTTGAAAACCTTGAGCTAATTTTACTACGACTGAATGGTTGCCTGTGCGGCTAATGACTTCACTGAAATGGTAGGCATGGGAGTTCTTCTTGAGGAAGTGGTCCGAGAAGGACGTTTGGTCAAAGACGCTGGACCATCAAGCAGTACCAAAAGATACGGTAGTGCTCTCCCCAAGAAAAAGGAGCAAGATATTGGCAATATCTCTCTCGGAAAGTAAAGGCGACGATACCAACCAGTAGCAGCTATAACTCCTGCTATCAACCCTGCGCCTGTTCCTACGTATCAACCTCAGGTTGCTCAGAGCCAACCGATTCAACAAAAATATCAGCAAAGGACACAACAGCCTCTTCAGCAGGCTCATCCTCCGTACAACAACAACCGTACAACGTGACCAGCAGGGTTCGACCCTATACCAATGTTGTACGCAGAACTGTTTCCACTATTACTGGTCAAGGGGTATGTCCAAACCAGGTCTCCTCTTGCAGTACCGAAAAATCCGCCTTTTTGGTTCAAAGCGGATCAGACTTGCCCTAACCACCAAGGAGGACCAAGGAATAATATAGAAAACTGTCTCAGCTTCAAATCCGATGTACAGAAGCTTGTTAGGAGCGGGGTCTTATCCTTCAACGATACAAATCCAAACGTTCAGACGAACTCCCTGCCTCAACACGAGAAAGCTACGGTAAATTTGATAGATGGAGAGTCTAACCACATCTATCAAATTCATGATGTACTCTTCTTGAGGGCCAACCTGGTCAAAATGCATCACCGACAGAGTGGATATGGGCATGTACCATCTCATAACTATCACCAGTGTGATATCTGCTCTAAAAACAATCAAGGATGTTATGTGGTGCAATCAGCTCTATAAGAACAGTTGGATCTCGGATGGATCTAGGATCACCGAATTCGTGAAGTCAACATGACTTATGCAAATTCCAACATCATTCAGAACCACAAAATTCTTACAATGAATGTCAACTTGGTGGCAATGCACTCAAGGCAAAGCCAACATCACAATCTGCCTCGACACGATTACGATTCCTGTCTGATCTGCTCAATAAACAATCAGGGATGGTCTTTTGTACAAGAGACCCTCCAGCGTCATATGGATCTTGGATGGATTCAGGATTACCGTGATAGAAATCAGTATCAAGTGAATATGATTCAAATCTTTGATATTCACTTGATGAATACCAGCTTGGTGGAGTTACATGCTAAGCAGGTCCAACTCAGTTTTCTGACTTCGCATAATTATCAGAACTGTAAGGGGTGTCGTGAGAGCGACCAAGGATGCGTTCTCGTTCAAAGAACTTTGCAACACTTGTTAAACCACTGGTGGCTTTCGATCTATTTAGATGAAGACACAAAATAAGTCAGTGTGATTAATGGGAACTCTACTAGGCATCGAAGTCAGGATGTTCGATCAATGGAAACATATATAGTAAGGTTACACTACATACAGAGCGAACGTGGCCGGGTGCCACCACACAACTATAAACGCTGTAGAGTTTGCTCTGAAGATAATCAAGGATGTTGCCTCATCGAGCAGCCCTTCAGAGTCAGTTGGACCACAAAGAGATTTGACCGTGTCCAAGTTCTGGGTCAACCAATTCAATGCCAGACATTGTCGCTGATCAAATCAAAGATGTTGTCGTAATCTATGATCATAAGAGGACCAAAGATGTTTGTGCCATCATCCCTTTACTTGATGAATCGAAAGTTCCCAACCAAGAACTGATTGAAATTACTTACAATGGTCAGAAGAACCAGAAGGCTCCTGTAGTTATCTATCTACCGGGACCTTTACCGTATGAATCAACTAAGGCTATCCCTTACAAATACAGTGCAACAACAATCGATAATGGAAAGGAAATTCCATTACCCTCCGTCATGAATATTGCAGGCATCAGTCGAGTAACACGGAGCGGTCGAATCTTCAACCGAGGAGTTGGAGAATTTACCAGAGAAAAGGAACCTCAAACGGAAGTTCTTGATTAACCAGTCGGTCAATCTAGTGATCCCGACCTTTCAAAGAACAAGGATGAGATGCTGAAGCTCATCTAGAAGAGTGAATACAACATTTTTTATCAGCTGTTGCAAACTCCTTCAAAAATCTCAGTGCTATCACTTTCACTCCGTTCCGAAGCTCACAGGGAAGCTCTACAGAAAGTCTTATAGCAAGCCTTTGTGGAGCAAGATGTGTCAATAACACAATTTGTCAGCACCATCTCGAACATCACTTCCTGCAACAACTTGGGATTTAGTGATGAGGAACTGCCGGAAGAGGGCCCAAGTCATAACATGGAACTCAATATTACAGTCAACTTCCAGGACGATGCTTTAGCCGGCGTACTGGTAGACACCAGATCGGCTCTAAATGTGATACCGAAGTCCACTCTAATGCGACTATCATTCAAAGGATCTCCGATGAGAGACAGTGAGGTCACCGTCAAAGCATTTGATGGATCCCGGAAAACAGTTATCGGCGAAGTCAACCTTCCCATAACTATCGGTCCCCACACTTTCCTAGTCACTTTCCAAGTCATGGACATCCGAGCAACATACAGCTGTTTGTTGGGAAGACCTTGGATACACGAGGTTGGGGCAGTCACTTCGACACTTCACCAAAAGCTGAAGTTTGTCAAGAACGACCAACTAGTCACAGTCTGCGGAGAGCAAGCCTTGATTGTGAGTAATTTATCGTCGTCCACATGTGTAGAACCAGAAGAGGTTGTAGGAACCCAGTTCCAAGCACTTTTGGTGAGCAACGACAATCAATCAGAAAGAGGAACGTCGATTTCCTCGTACAAAGATGCTCTCAAAGTGATTAAAAGTAACAATGCAAATGGATGGGGACAGCTTGTCATTCCTACTAACAATAAGAAAAAGAAGGGTCCTGGTTTTTCTTCAAACTGTACCCAGACAGCTATTAGAGATGAAAATCTTCATCCCATTCAAAACTTCTTCCATAGTGGAGGTTTCCTTCACCCAGTGTCTCAAGAAGTACATACCATCAACTAGGGAGATTCCTCCGATACAAATGAAGAATGAAAGTCCTATCTTAACGAGGACGGTTATATGTCTCAGGAAGAGGTGCCTACGCCATTTTGCTTTCCGGCATAGAGTCCGAGATATATACCAAGGTCAGATGTCAAGATGATGTACGGAGATTGTGATCCAGAAGGATGCCGTGCTCCACCCAACTCATTAGAGGAAGACACTCTGATGAAAGATAGCTTTGACCACGACTATTATGGCCCAATGGATGGCCTGCCTATCTGGCAGCCGTACCTAGGAGACTCGGGGCAAAAGAGTCAGTCGAACGTTGCATATCAACTAAGCATCATTGAAAAGAATATATGCGTCCCCACTATGTCATAGGATCAGCACTCAGGGAATTAAGAAAATATCTAGCACGACGATGAATTTGCAAAGCTTGCAGGACTAGAATTCATCAACAACGCTTTTCCCGAGGTCAACGTCATCGAGAGAGATGACTCCTCTAGTTCCAAAGAAGTATGGGATACATTAGGATAACCAAGTGGCAAATTCGACTTTTTAGTCAAGTACACTGCTCTTGAAAGCTCTCGTATCAGGCTCAAAGACATCCACCCAACTGGATGGGGCCATCTACCTGAGAGTACAAACACAGTGCAAGATACAGCTGAGGAATCCTCCTACGACAACTCTGCCTGAGAGACAGATTCCAACGATCCTTCCCCACCAGAAATCAGCGTTATTTCTGAAGATAAGCCAAGAAGGAAGGTACCAGACTTTGTGATTCACCAGGGAGTTCGCCGCCAATGGGTTGCTGTCAACGTTCCAAAAGTTGTTCATAAGTCAAAGTAATTGCCGTCTTTATCTTAACCTTTCACCTTGCCCAGGTGAAATGGATGTTTTGATAGGGCTCACTTTCTGTAAATGTCTCTCTTCGCTTTGCCCAAAGTGTCAGAGTTTTGTTTTATAGGGCTGTAGTTTCAAGAATCGAAAAGATCATAAATAAAATGACGTCGTTCTGTAATTTCCACATTTATTGTTGTTTTCTATTTTCACTTTTTCAGAAAATGGTAATCCTAAAAAATAACTCAAATAATAAAAACAAGCAGTTTTAAAAAAAAAAATACACTGCACACACTCTTGCATTCTCTCTGTCTCTTCTAAAAACAATCATCACGTCATGCAGATTGCTTGTTTTAAACCCCATTGAAACATACGATCTAATGCCTTCTCCCAACTTTGAATTCCCGGTATTTGAGGATGAAGAAGAAGATGACAAAGAAATTCCAAAAGAGATCTCCCGATTACTCAGACAAGAGGAAAGGTCCATTAAACCTCACAAAGAGCTGTTGGAAACGGTCAACTTGGGTTCGGAGGAAGAGAGAAAAAAGTCAAGATTGGGGCACTGCTCAGTCCAACTATCAAAGAAAGTTTGACAAAGCTTCTCAAAGAGTTTCCTGATGTATTCGTTTGGTCCTATCAGGATATGCCAAGGTTGGATACCAGCATCGTGGAACATCATCTACCATTAAGATGAGAATGTCCGCCAGTAAAACAAAGGTTAAGACGGACTCACCCAGACATGGCCATCAAAATCAAAGAGGAAGTACAGAAACAGATTGACGCAGGTTTCCTCGCTACATCAGAATATCCTCAATGGTTAGCCAACATAGTACCAGTTTCGAAAAAGGACAGAAAGGTCAGAATATGTGTAGACTACAGGGATCTGAACAAAGCAAGTCCAAAGGATGACTTTCCCTTACCGCACATAGACTTGCTGGTAGACAGTACAACAAAGTTTAAAGTCTTCTCCTTCATGGATGGATTCTCGGGCTATAATCAGATAAAAATGGAGCCGAAAGACATGGAGAAAACTTCCTTTATCACCCCATGGGGCACTTTTTGTTACAAGGTAATGCCGTTCGGTTTGAAGAACGTCGGGGCAACCTATCAACAGGCCATGACTACTCTGTTCCACGACATGATACACAAAGAAATTGAAGTGTATGTCGATGATATGATTGCCAAATCTAAGACAGAAGAGGAGCATGTGACCCACCTGTCAAAACTATTCAAGCGGCTGAGAAAATACAAACTCCGCTTGAATCCCAATAAGTGCACATTCGGAGTCCGTTCAGGGAAACTTTTAGGGTTTATCATCATCCAGAAAGGAATTGAGGTTGATCCTGACAAGGTCAAGGCCATTCAAGAAATGCCTTCTCCAAAGACTGAAAAACAAGTCAGGGGATTCTTGGGACGTTTGAACTACATTTCCAGATTTATATTCCTCATGACCGCGACATGCGCGCCGTTCTTCAAACTGCTCAAGAAGATACAATCATTCCTCACTGATTCCCAAGGCAAATGGACTTTGAACTATGACAACCCCTATGTGGTCAAGAAAGCTTTCTCATGCGGCGCCTTGAGACTCGCAACCATGGATGGAGAGGAATTTTCCTACCCCACGAATGTTGACGTAGTCAAGAAATACTTCGCCTAAATAAAAAAAAATAAAAAAATGTCTCGGTGGATTGAAAACCCGAAAGGGCGGTCCAGGCAAAAATTAGAGACATGATCAAAAATCATCCCGATGGATTGGAAATCTCAAAGTACAATTCAAGGAAAAATTTAGGGATAATGGCAAGTAACTACGTCCAACAAAGGGGGAAATCCCTCAGCAGCAGTCATGCCATCTGTCAGGAAAACTCCAGTCAAGGTCATCTTCGTTGGAAGCTCAGGATGTCCAGAATTCAAATTTGGCAGAAGGATAGCGGTCGTTATGTTTCAATGTAGCCCTTTTCCCTTAAATTACCATTTTCTAACTTTGTAAATACTCTATGGAATCACGCGCTTGGCTGATCTCCATCCTATCAATAAAATTTGAGCATTAGTTCTTTTGTTTATAATTCTTATTTGTTTTAGCTTTACATAACGACATTTTAACATGATTTACGATTCTTAAAATAAAACAAAAATGAATTTATTTGTCAAAATTTTTCTACTTTTCAAAATAAAGATGGCAATTTCTTTTGACTGTGTAACATCGAAAGAACGTCGATCGCTTCTCCAGAAGCAATTGAGCTTCAAGGTGCAGAATCAAAGTACTCCTTCTAAACCAGTACACCGGAATGGAGGATCAACTATGTCGAATGCGAACATTCCATCGACACCCCCGACAGAGTTCTTATCTCCTAATCCCGACCAACGTTGCTCCCCACAGGGACTATCTTTCCTAAGCAAGGAAGAATTGCTATCTTGAACAAATGGTGATTCTTCGTCCCCCAGCAGTGGTCGAGTATCCAGTCGTGTTCGTCCATTAGTCTGTATGTCGCGTCAATTTTGTCAGCATATACATACATACATACATCATGCATTATTACTTTGCATTCATATTCATATTGCATCACTATCACTCCGGTTGGTCTTGTCCCCTAGTGATAAAAGTCCTCTCAATCGAGTTGTCAGTTATTTCCTCGTCAGGAAACACCTCATCTGAGCGATCTCTCCTCCAGTTTATTTATGGGATGGATAAGGCCCTTGACCACTTTGATAAATTGAACCTCAGAAAAACAAGAAAACTCTCGACAAACATCACTCTTCTCCATTGAAGATGATATATTTGCTTTCCTGGATAACTAAAGACTCTCAGGAACATAGTGGTTCTTCTCTCCAGAAAATCAATGTTAATGAAGTCACCAGCACCTCAAAATTGGGGTACATTGTATGGCATTTCTTCGAGAAGGTCTCGAAGAAAAGTATGATGTAGATCCCCAAGCAGAAAGCAATCAGTCAAGAGACTCGTTTTTCCCAGTATAGTCGACAAATGGCGTCTCCAACCAGAGAACTTTGAACACCTCTACATTTCAGACCAATGGGTTTCCCCAGCAAGTCTGACCTCAACCCTTTTCTGCCAAATGGCATCTCCCCGGTAAAAGAAATTCGGCGAGAAGTTTAAGGAAAAACTGCTACGAATAGTGTTTCATGTCAAGAAAGTTTATTTACAAAAGAAACCGAGACCAGTTCCTTGGTAGGAAACCGGGATCGAGGGGAAGTTTATATCAGAAATTGAGACCAGTTCCTTGGTAGGAAACCAAGATCGAGGGGAAGTTTACATCAGAAACTGAGACAAGTTCCTTGGTAGGAAACCAGGATCGAGGGGAAGTTTATATCAGAAATTGAGACCAGTTCCTTGGTAGGAAACCAGGATCAAGGGGAAGTTTATATCAGAAATTGAGACCAGTTCCTTGGTAGGAAACCAGGATCGAGGGGAAGTTTATATCAA
The DNA here is from genome assembly GCA_022829125.1 of Lathyrus tuberosus. Lineage (NCBI taxonomy): Eukaryota > Viridiplantae > Streptophyta > Magnoliopsida > Fabales > Fabaceae > Lathyrus > Lathyrus tuberosus. Next base: position 11,398,650 of record JALAZF010000115.1, read on the forward strand.
AAACTGAGACCAGTTCCTTGGTAGGAAACTAGGATCAAGGGGAAGTTTACATCAGAAACTGAGACCAGTTCCCTGGCTGAAGACCATGATCGAGGGGAAGTTTTTACCTTTTCTAAGCATTATTGCTTAGCAAAAGAAGATGAATGCGTAAGCTACCATTCATAATCACTGTCAAAATTTCGGGTATTCTGATATTTAATCATCTTGAACCCTGAATGCCCGAATACCTTCGCCATTCACACCTTCGGGCCTAAGAAGATTAAATAGGGGCATCTGTCATACCCCAAATTTTGACCACTAATATTTCCCATCATTGTACAAATCATCATCACAATATGGATGTACCTTCATGCCTCATCAGTCTCCTCAAGGATTGTTGAGCATTCACTACAATTAAGCATTAGGGTTTTAAGCCCTCTTAGAGCTTAGACAAATGATCAATCAAGGAATGACATGATCTTCAACTTGTTTAACCTCTCGAACACACATAAAGGATCAAGATGACTCCTACATTAAGAATCAAGCACAAAGTTGCAACATTTCAAGTGGATCAAGCCTCAAGATCGCCAGTGTCACCAAATTAGGGTTTTGGTCGACTGAGGCCTCCAGATGAAAATATTCCTTTGGGCATGGGCCAATGATTCAAAGCACAACCCAAGATACTCTAAGGGACCTCATAAACCCAATCAGCTAGTCAATTTGACCTCAGGGGATGCATTCACCAAAAATCAGGAATTAGGGTTTCTTGACCTAATTGACCCCTAAGTTGACTTTTGGGACAAAACATGAGCCAAGACCTCAAGACATGATTTGAGGGTCTCTAATAAACCACATTGATCCATTTGCAATAATGGATTGATCCAAGAAGCTTGACTCACAAGTTTCATTTTCATCAGGACCACAATTAGGGTTTTGAGGAAAAAGTCAACTGTACCTTTGACTTTTGTCTTGGACATGCTCCCAAACCTTGGGACATGATTCAATACATCCTACAACCACTATGGAACATATCCATTAGGTTTTATTTAGGTCAAGGACTTGATTTCACCATGGATCGCACAGTTCGGAATTCAGTTGATAAAAAGTCAACTGTGCACTAAAGTCAAGTTTGACTTTTTGAGATTTTTCACAAATATGGTTCCTTGACCCTAAAACAATGTCAATATGTGATTTGAATCATCATTCATCAATAAAAATCAAATAAAGTGGGATAATTTGTAAAAGGGGTAACCATAAAAACTTAGAATTTTTCTAAGATATGGAACAAAGTGGCTAGGGTACCAACTTCCAAGGATCATAACTTGAGATCCAAGCAACCATTTTGGATGGTCCAAAAATGGATTTGTAGCTCTCATGGCATACTTTAAAAGTGTCAACTACACCTCATTCCAATTCCTCATGGATTTTGAGTTATGGAATGATCAAAATGGCTGAAAACACAAAAGTGACATTTTTCCAACACTTAGTGAAATTATCACTAAGTCAGAATCTGCTTCACTTTTTGCAATTTTCTTCAAAACCAAAGTTTGACATCACATTAAAGTAGGATACATCAGCTTTCCAAAGATCCCAAGAACTCCATCAAATTCCATCTGAGCTAGAAGTTATGACAGCTGCAACATGCCTTGCTGCAAACTGTCTTGGTGTAATACCCTAATTTTTTCCCCTAAGATTCTTTGCTTTTCTTTTGCATCTCTTACTACAAACAAGATCACACATTGGTTCCCTGTTCTATAGGATTGTGCCTTGCAGGGATCTTTGGGGTTTGTGTGTGTCTGTTAGTTGTTTTATTGTTTAATTGGTTATGTCTACTAAACTTTAATCAAAATCCAAAAATATGTTTATTTTGCCTTTACTTACATTTTCAGGGGAAGAACAGGTTAAAAATACCAAAAACCAGTCCCTCACCTCGAATGGATTTCATCTGAATAAAGTCAAAGTTGATCTGCGATTAATTCAAAAATTATCTGATCAAGAGTTTCCAAGACTTAATTGATTATTATTCAAGGGACTCCAATGGTCATGTGTTTATTTCCATGCCTTCTTTGACAAGCAAGAAAATCGAGCCAGAACCAGGACAGCACATCAAAAAGCCATTTTTTTCATTTTTTGCACTGGTTAATCGATTAACCTAATTGCACTGTGAAATGGTTAATCGGTTAACACGTGCTATTTTTGAAAAAATGTGTCATATTCAAATTCTGCATCAATTGGCACCAATTTTCACCATTTTGATCACATGTGGAATATTCTAGACCATCCAATTTTAATTCCCTACATCATCATAATTAATTCCCACCATGTACCATCACTAATCACGACTCTTTTGTGATTTCCCTCCAAATTTGAATTCCAATCCTAATTTTGATCTTCCAATCCTAATTCCAAACCACCAAATTTTCCAAGCCTAAACTCTATAAATAGAGCCTTCATTTCATTCATTCTTCAAGCTTTTGATAGCTAACAAACCTCTTGCAAATTATCTTCCCAACCACAAATTTCACTAAAGCTCATTTTTCTTCTTTTGAAAGTTAACAAGAATTTACATTGAATCTTGTTCAACTTTGAGCTAAACCTTCATCCATTCTTGTTTTTGTTCATCAATTATAGTAGATCAAGGCTTTGTAATTTGGATCTTGAAGCAATTTGAAGGAATTTTCAGATTTGAAGTGGTAATTCATCTTTCACCATTGTTGAAGCTTCATCTTCATCTTCCATAATGTAGATCCTTGGTGAATTCTTGTTACTTGATCCTTTGGATCTTGTAATTGTGTTTGATTGCTGGTTTTTGCTGCTGTTTTACTCAAAAATTCGTGCACAATTGAATCCTTGATCCTAAGATGTTTGAAGAAATGAGTGATCAAGGATTTGGCAATTTTCAAACTGATTTTCTGCTATTTTTACAGTGTTAATCGATTAACCAAAACCTGTACAATTAGGTTAATCGATTAACAGCTTTTTTCTACGCAAAAATTGGAAGTTTGCACTGGTTAATCAATTAACATAATTACACTGTGAGTTGGTTAATCGATTAACCAGCCTCCAGAATGTGTTTTTTGCTTGTTTTTGGGGTTGTTTTGGTTTTTCTTCCTCTTTCTTCCCCTTTCTTCTTATTTTAGTCATGAAACACATTGTTAAGATTAATTTCTCTTCAATTTCGATGGACTTTGGATATGGTTAAAGTAATTAAACATTCATTAGTTCAAATCTATCTTTTAATGAATTGTTGAATTCATTTGAGGTGCTTTGAATTAGTGATATGTTTTCACACTTAAATCTATCAATTAAAGGTGATTGAACTTGAAGATGAAAGGTTCTTGACTTTGTAATTCAATTTGCCCTTTCTCTTCATCTATTCCCTTTTTTATTTTAATCGATGAAAGTGTTATGGATCTTAGAATTTCTTTGTTGAATTCTTGATCAAGACTAGATCGTTACCTATTTTCTTTTCGTGCGGTATTGCTTTCAGATGACGATCTACATATCGTTCATCTAGCATGCATTAGCACAAAGATCTATCTACCGGCCTCATTGTAGGGTAATTACTCCGTAAATTACTCGGCGATTACTTAACATAGCGCAACATTTATCCCTCTTTATCCAATTCGGAATTTGAACTTTCGTGGTCCAGACCTTGATTGGTCGCGTCAACCCAATGGTGATCGATCTTTTGCATTAGGTCCATAATCTTTGAAACTTGGCGTTGTAGAGGCTTTGGTTTTACCAATCTTCTGTCAAGTTCATTAACTTTGGCCTAAGTGCATTGTTTAATCACTATAGTTCATAACGCGAAACAGAATAATCGGTGAAGGCTTATGGCACTAGAGCCTTGTGCTACTAACCACTAACTTCTAACTTCTTTACTTTTCCTTCTCGCTCCCTATCTCTCTTTATTTTTATGCTTTATGCCATTTAGCATATCATGTTTATGTTTATGTCATTTTTCTTTTGTCCACTTGGACCATTTTATCTTGTGCTTTATTTTTCTTTTGTCCATTTTGGACTCAAAAACATTAATAAAGGATTAAACCACTAAAAGACTTGTGCTCTTAATTGTTGGACTATGGCCACTATCCCTTGCTTTGGAGGACCTATACTCTTGATTATGGACTTTTGGACTTAGAATTAGGACCCTAACCTATGCTTGGGAGTTTGTGATGGAAAACCTTGGATTTTGGATACTTGGAGTCTTTTTTTTTAAGACTTATTTTGAATCAAGACCGAATCAAAAAGGGAAAATTGCCTATGCTATGGAGCTTGTCCATGTGGTTAGATCTTTCTTATCCTTTATGCACTAGGATAGTCACTTCTTCTCCACCCCTTCTTCAATTTTCAAAACCTTCTCCCTTTTTCAAAACCTTCTTGATTTCAAACTATCACCTCTTTCATAATAAAACCTTGACTTCGGTCAAGTGATTTTTAAGCTTTGTTTTCTTTAATAAATGTCAATCAATAGTTAATCCTATTTTGACCATTTCATAAAAAACATAAAAAACACTCAAACTCATCAATCTATTTTTGTGCCTTATGCACTTTTTTTCTTTTAAAACTTTTTCATAAGTTTAGACATGATTCATTTCTTTAAGCGGAATTATTCGCTTGGAAATTACGACTTGTCTTTGCACTTAAAATCAACCAAAACAAACAATTTCTTGTTCTTTGTACCACGAATTACGGAGTTTTGATCCTACATTGCACATTGTGGGTACGTAGGCATGAGGCGATAAGTCTCTCCAAAAACCAAAAACTTAAAAAAATATTTCTCTTCTCATCTCCTCAATCTCTTTACAAGCAAACCATTTTCAGACCAAAAGCATGAATACATCAAAGGGCTCCTATAGAGTAATATAGATGTATTGGGTGCGTAAAACCTTCCCTTTACATAACCCACCCCCTTACCCATTTCTCTTTGTCTTTTTTTAGCTTTTGCTTTTTTAGACTTCTTAGGATTTATTCGCTCTTTTTTCCTTTTCCTTTGTGGAATAAATAAAAGCGCGGTGGCGACTATTTCTTTATGAGTTAAGTTAATCAATAGCTTACACTCACGATTTTTACCGCTACAGAAAAGTGGCGACTCTACTGGGGATTGGTCTCCCTTAAGGGGTTTAGCATACTTTGATTTATTTACTGCTTTTTGTCTGAATTGCTTGTTACTTGTTTGTTCTGTTTGGGAGTTCCTCTGTGTGTGAGATAGGTCCTATACCCGAACCAGAGTGCACTTTGAGAAAGGAGGATAGTATAGTCAAGGGAACTTCGAAGGAGTCGAATCCTGAAAAAGAAGAACTTGAGAATCTATCCGCTCGGTGGTTGCCTCTTTGGAATTACTGATGCCGATCGAGCGGTCGAGAAGGCATTAGTTTTTCCATAGAAGCCTATAACACTGAGGACCGTAGTAACCCTTAACCCATCCTAGCCTTTTTAGGATCGTAGCGTGGAAGCTTTAAAGATGCAAATCTGACTTAGCTGTCACGCGATGCTACACTCAGGTTAGATTCTCTTGAGGATAACTACCAACCTCCGAGCAAATCGGTGTGCTGGTGTGTGTAATAGTGGATTGTGGACCCTGGGTACTTTGTTAGAACTACTGTTTTCTGCAGGTACAATGAAGATAAAACCTTAGTACCTACCTTTGTGGGATTGGTTCTTACCCTCGGCTTCAAGCTTGTGACTTGAACCTTGACCCGTGTGCTTTGTGTGATCTTGTTTGTGGGTGTTGCATTCATGCACTCATGCATTCATGAGCATTCTTTTGGAAGGTTTCAAGGAACTTAAAGGTGTTATTGCAAACACTGCAGGAACTTTTGTTATGGATTTTGGAAGGAGAAGTACAAAGAAGTACACTTTCAAGAGTCCTAAGTTAGGGGGTTTGAGAGAGCTAGGATCTTTGGTTGCTGATACCAAGAAGTTCGAGTCCAGATACGGAGGGATTTTATCTCTCTTAAAGGTTGATATGGATGAAGGATTGCTTGCTACTTTGGTTCAGTTCTATGACCCTTTGCTTCATTGTTTCACCTTTCCTGATTATCAGTTGGTACCTACGCTAGAGGAGTATTCTCTCCTGCTTGGTTTGCCTGTTCATGGTCAGATTTTCTCTGGTTTGGATTCCGCTCCCGCACATGATGTTATTGCGAAGGCTACTCACTTGAAGGTTTCCGAGATTAAGGCTCGCATGGATACCAAAGGAAATATTCTTGGGTTACCCGCTAAGTTCTTGATGGATAGAGCTCATCACTTTGCTAGTATAAAGAACACAGTTGCTTTTGAGGCTATTCTTGCCTTGCTTATTTATGGACTGTTCCTCTTCCCGAATGTTGAGAACTTTGTCGACATCAACTCTATTCAGATCTTCTTGATTGGGAATCCAATTCCCACTTTTCTTACCGATGCTTACCATTCTATTCACCTTAGGAATTTCCGTGGTGAAGGGATGATTATCTGTTGTGCACCTTTGCTTTACAAGTGGTTTATTTCTCACTTGCTGAAGTCTGCAGCTTTCGGGAATCTCAAGGATGGTTTATATTGGTCGCGGAAGATCATGTCTCTCACTCATTCTGATATTGATTGGTGTAGCCGTGTTCCTTTTGGAGCGATGATTATTGATAGTTGTGGTGATTTTCCTAACATACCTCTTCTTGGTACAAAGGGAGGGATCAACTACAATCCCGTGTTGGCTCGTCGTCAGTTGGGATATCCTTTGCGAGGTACCGAAGAACATTCATTTGGCCGGTCTCTTTTTCAAGGAAGAAGAATCTCAGGTTGATCTCAAGAAAGAAATTGTGGAAGCTTGGTGCAGCATTCGTAGAAAAGGAAAAGAAAGTTTGGGAAATCGGAATTGTATCTCTTTGGAACCTTACCTCCAGTGGGTTAAGAATAGAGCTATTACTTTGAAGATGCCTTATGCGCGTCAGGAACCTTTATCTCTAACTACTAAGAAGCATATCCTCTACTTTATGGAAGACACAGAGAAGCTTCAGATTTCTTTGGCCGAGATACAACAAGAGAGAGATGCTTGGAAGAACAAGTATCAGATTGTTGAGTTAGAGAATGCAAGACTTCAAGAGCACTTCAAGAAGAAGAATGAAGATGAAGTTGCCAACAAAAAGAGAAAGGCGCAAGAGGATTTATTTTCCTCTCGCATTCAACCAGTTTCCAATATTTCGAAGAGTTCCGAATCTCCTTGGAAGTTGATCGTTGATTAGTTGCTGATTGAGAAGACTCAGATGCAGGCCCACATCAAGAAGCTGGAAGATAGAGCTGGGACTTCTTCTCATAGGTTTCTCTAGGGATTTAGTTTTCTTTATTCCCTTTTATTTTAGGATTCTTGAATTTGTACTTCCAAGATGTAATCTTTTCCATCATTAATAAATGAGATTTTGGTTTTTCAAATAACAATGTTTGCAATATGCCTTATAATTCCTTGAAACTTTTCATCTGCATCTTTCATATCAAGCATCATTATGCATTGTTTCTTGCCTTTTTAGGTGTCTTATTGTTTCCCTTTGGTCTTCATTCAGCCAAGCTGTCGCACCCGTATAATACTCGGGCTAATCAGAAGAAGACGATGGATCAGTTGCAACAAGAGAACCGTGAGCTTCATGAAGAATTTTCAACTCTGAAGGATGGTTTGGAAAGACTCACTGCTTTGATGGAAGCTCTGGTGGCTGCTCAGAATCAGCCACCACCACCTCCTCCACTTTCAACTCCTGTGCAAAGGACAATCATTTCTAAGATTGTCTCTACGCCCATCTCCGTGGTGCCTGCTAGTGTTCCTCAATATTCCATGCCTCCTGGTTTCCCCTGGGGCATGCCTCATAACTTTGTTCCTGAGGGTAATCAACCACCACCACCTCCGGAAATTCTAGTTGTTCCTACCGTTCAACCTGTGATGACTGTACCACCGGCTGTGGTTCATACTGTTCCTTTTGGTGAAGATCAGATTTTCCACACTGCCCCAAGTGAAAATGCCAGTGCTTATGATAGAATGGAGGAGATTCAAGACCAGTTTGCTGAGATACAGAAAGAGATCATAGCTCTGAGAGGTAAAGAGCTGTTTGGAAAGAATGCTCATGATTTATGTTTGGTTCCTAATATGAAGATCCCGCATAAGTTCAAAGTCCCTGACTTTGAAAAGTATAAGGGTAACTATTGTCTGATGAGTAATTTGACTATGTATGCTCGTAAGATGTCAGCTCAGAAGGATAATGATCAGCTTCTCATTCACTACTTTTAAGATATTTTGTCTGGTGCAGCCTTGAAATGGTATATGGGGCTCGACAGTACTCGAATTCGCACTTTCGAAGACTTGGATGAGGCTTTTGTGAAATAATATATGTATAATGTGGATATGGCTCTTGATCGTGACCTACTTCGGGCAATGGCTCAGAAAGATAAGGAGACATTCAAAGAATACGCGCAAAGGTGACGCGAGATTGCTGCTCAGATTAATCCTCCTTTGGAAGAAAAAGAGATGACTAAGATTTTTTTGAAAACTCTGAGTCCTTTCTATTATGAGCGTATGATTGCTAGTGCCCCAAGTGACTTCACTGCGATGGCTAATATGGGGATGAGATTAGAAGAAGGTGTCCGTGAGGGACGTTTGTCAAAATATGGTAATTCTGATGGTAATTCTAAGAAGTATGGTGGAGGATTTGCCAAGAAGAAAGAGGGATAGATCCATGTTATTTCCCATGGAGGACGCAAAAGGAGTTACAGTAAGAATAATCAGTGTCAGCAACATGTTGCATCTGTTACTCCTGTTATCAGTTCAGCTCTTGTTGTTCAGGCAGCTCCTGTGCAGCAACAACGTTCTAATCAACAGAATAATCATCGGGTCATTTTCAAAAAAAATTTGATCCGATTTCGATGACATATACAGATTTGCTTCCTTGCTTAATTAAGGAGAATCTTGTTCAGACCCGTGCACCACCTACTGTTCCAAAATATTTGCCATGGTGGTATAAGCCCGAAGCTCATTGCGCTTTCCATCAGGGAGGAGAGGGACATGATACTGAGAATTGTTATCCATTCAAGATAGAAGTTTAAAGGTTAGCTAGGAGTGGTATTTTGTCTTTCGAAGATTCCAACCCTAATGTCCAATCGAATCCGCTGCCTAATCATGGCAAGGCGTCTGTCAATATGGTTCATGGTTGTCCTGGTACATTCAAAATCTTTGATATCCGTTGGATCCAAAGATCTCTTGTGGAAATGCATGCACTTTTGAGTGAGTTCCATGATATTGATCATGACTATGCATCTTGCTGTATTTGTTCCGTGAATCCACGTGGTTGTGTGATAGTGAAGAGGGACATTCAAAGGATGATGGATGAAAATGTGATTGAAGTCACTTCTAAAAGATATGAATATCAGAATTAGGTGAATGTTATTGCACCACGCTTTAATATTCCTGAATGAGTTGTTATCTCTTATGATAGTCAGAAAACCGCTGTTATGCCTTTGGTCATTCGGTTGCCCGGTCCGGTACCATATGAATCTAACAAGGTTGTTCCGTATAAGTACAATGCTACCATGGAAGAAAAGATGGTAAGGAAGTGCCCATTCCTTCTTTGTCTTCTGTGGTAAGCATCTTTGATGTGAGTAGAGTGACCCGAAGTGGTCGTGTCTTTTCTCCTGAGCCTCCAAAGATTGTGGAGAATGTTGTTACTGGCAAACGATCTCAAGATAAGAGTAATGTTGATGCTTCTGGTCAGTCCAGTGGTTCGAAGGTTTATGAGGATGAAGTTTTGAAATTGATCAAGAAGAGTGAGTACAGTGTTGTAGATCAACTCTTGCATACCCCGTCCAAGACTTCAGTGTTGTCCTTGCTATTGAATTCTGAAGCTCATAGGAAATCTTTGCATAAGGTATTGGAACAAGCATATGTTGAGCATGATGTGACTGTTAATCAGTTTGATGGCGTTGTTGCCAACCTCACCGCATGTAATAATTTGAGTTTCTGTGATGAAGAGTTACCCGAGGAGGGGAGAAATCATAATTTGGCTTTACATATCTCCATGAACTGTCAAGAAGATGCACTTTCCAATGTGTTGGTTGATACTGGCTCTTCTTTTAATGTGTTTCCAAAATCTATTTTATCAAGGCTTTCTTACCAAGGTCCGCCCATGAGGTGTAGTGGAGTTGTTGTTAAAGCTTTTGATGGATCTCGAAAGACTGTGATTGGAGAGGTTGATCTTCCAATCAAGATAGGACCATGCTTCTTCCAGATTACTTTTCAAGTAATGGATATTCATAAAGCTGGGGCAGTGACTTCGACTCTCCATTAGAAGTTGAAATTTGTTAAGAATGATAAGCTAGTAATTGTTGGAGGTGAGCAAGCGATGCTGGTGAGCCACCTTTCATCCTTTTCATATGTTGATGCTGATGAAACTATTGGAACTTCGTTCCAAGCTCTTTCTGTTGATGACAAAGTTGTTAAGAAGAATGAGTTACCCATGTATTCTTTGAAAGATGCTTTGCATGTGTTAGAAATTGGTCGGTCTGACGGTTGGGGCCGAGTCATTGATGTGGTTAATAACCTGGGCAAAACTGGTTTAGGCTTTACGCCTGGTACAGTCAGAAGAGATTTTAAGCGTATTAATGAGACTTTTCACAGCACTGGATTCATCAACAAAGATCATTCTACGGCTTCGATTCTTGAAGATGACCCTGTAGACGACATCCCGTTTGGTTCTGAAGATGATGTCATTCCTGCTGAAGATTGGGAGCCTTATTAGGAAGACCTCGGGTATATGTCCCCGGAGGATGCGTATGTACCTTTTTATTCCCTTCGGAAGAAGTTTAAGGAACCTGAATATGAAGTCAGTGCCATCATTGAGGATGATGAAGTGGTAGAACTTCCCAACTTCGTGACACATGGACAAGTCTTCCAGAATTGGATAGCTGCTGATGTTCATACTGTTGTTCATATTTCAAAGTAATTTGTTTTTGTTTCTTTCAAAAATCCTTTCACTCTACCAAAGGTGAAAGTGAATTTGTGAGGGCTTTGTTTCAAATTTTATCATCATCAATAAAATGTTATTTTGTGTATCCACGTTATGTTTTCCCTTTTTGCTTTATTTCTGAAAAATGGTAACATAAAAAAACCAAAAAATATAATAATGTGATGATCACCTTTATCTGCATAATGCTTGCACTTCTTGTTCATAATCTAAAATCAAACATAAATCATTGTGCAGATTGATTGTTAAACCCATTGGAAACAATGACCATATGCCCTCTCCCAAATTTGAGCTCCCTGCATTTGGAGCTGAAGAAGAGGGTATTGAAGAGATTCCAGATGAAATTTCTCGGTTGCTTGAGCACGAGGAAAAGGCCATTCAGCCTCATAAAGAGCCGTTGAAATTAGTTAACTTGGGTTCAAATGATGATAAGAAAGAAGTCAAGATTGGGGCACTGCTTCAGTCAGACGTTAAGAAGAGGATTCTTGGGACGTTTGAATTATATCTCCCAATTTATATCCAATATGACTGCCACATGTGCGCTGATCTTCAAGCTTCTCCGCAAAGATCAGGGTTGTATACGGACAGAGGATTGACAGAAAGCTTTTGAAAGAATTAAAGAGTATTTGCTTGAACCTCCGATTTTGTCTCCTCCTGTGGAAGGAAGACCTTTGATCATGTATTTGACCGTGCTGGAAGAGTCTATGGGTTATGTTCTAGGTCAACAAGATGAATCTGGTCGAAAAGAGTTTGCCATTTATTATTTGAGCAAGAAGTTCACAGATTGTGAGTCTCGGTACTCAATGCTTGAAAAGACATGTTGTGCTTTAGCTTGGGCTGCCAAGTGCCTCCGCCAGTATATGTTGAATCATACAACTTAGTTGATATCCAAAATGGATCCAATCAAGTATATCTTTGAAAATCCTGCTTTAACTGGGAGGATCGCTCGTTGGTAAATGTTGTTATCAGAATATGATATCGAGTACCAAACTCAAAAAGCGATAAAAGAAAGTGTTTTGGCTGACCATTTGGCACACCAGCCAATTGATGATTATCAACCAATCAGGTTTGATTTTCCTGATGAGGATGTGATGTATCTAAAGGTTAAAGATTGTGAAGAACCATTACCTGATGAAGGGCCTGAGCCTGGATCCCGTTGGGGTTTGATTTTTGATGGAGCTGTTAATGAATATGGCAATGGTATTGGGACAATAATTGTTACTCCTTATGGTTCTCATATTCCTTTCACTGCAAGGTTGATGTTCACTTGCACTAACAATGCGGCTGAGTATGAAGCATGTATTATGGGCTTGGAAGAAGCTATTGATTTAAGAATCAAGATCCTTTATCTATTCGGAGATTCATCCCTAGTGATTAATCTGATAAAAGGAGAATGGGAGACACGTCAATCTGATTTGATTCCTTATCGAGATTATGCAAGAAGGTTGTTAACTTTCTTCAATAAGGTTTAGTTTCACCATGTACCCAGAGCAGCAAACCGAATGGCGGATACTTTAGCCACTATATCCTCCATGATTGTGGTGAATAGGTGGAATGATGGGCCCAAAATCGATATTATGCGGCTTGATAGACCAGCTCATGTGTTTTCCGTTGAAGAGGTTGTTGATGATAAACCATGGTATTATGATATTAAATGCTTTCTTCAAAATCAAGATTACCCGCTTGGGGCATCCACGAAAGATAAAAAGACTTTGAGAAGATTGGCTGGTAGTTTCTTCTTGAATGATGATGTGTTGTATAAAAGAAATTATGACATGGTCTTGCTCATATGCGTGGATAGACACGAAGCAGACATGTTGATGAAAGAAATTCATGAAGGATCTTTTGGTACCCATGCCAATAGGCATGCAATGGCTAAGAAGATGTTGAGGGCAGGTTACTATTGGCTGACAATGGAATCCGATTGTTGCAAATTTATGAAGAAGTGCCATAAGTGCCAGGTTTATGCTGACAAAATTCATGTGCCTCCAACTCCTCTAAATGTTATCTCTTCTCCATGGCCTTTCTCCATGTGTGGCATTGATATAATTGGAATGATTGAGCCTAAAGCGTCGAACGGACACCATTTCATATTGGTGGCTATTGACTATTTTACCAAGTGGGTTAAAGCGGCATCATATGTCAATGTGACCAAGCAAGTGTTAGACGATGGCTATGGATCTAGAAGGGGGGTTAAATAGATCCCTTGAGTTTTACACGCAAATGGATTACAAAAATTTGTTTTAAAATTTGTTTAACGGAAGCTACCACTAGATAGAACGTCTACAACGGTCTACCAAAAGGATCGGATATGCGCGAATATATCACGGATGAGTATGAAAGAGAAAAATTCAGTTTTGAATACTACACTTAAAAAACGCAGTCAACAAAATATCACTTGCTTGATGTTTATTCCAATCCAATGAGGTAAAGTGATAAGTAATTTAAAGCAACATGTTCAAATTTTGCTTTGGAACAAATTATCAAACACCAAGTCTGCGTAAACACACTAAGTGCAGAATTTCTATGGAGAGTAATGTAAAGCTGCTCCAAGATACAACTCAAGGAATTGTATCAGTTTAACAATATAGTTTATCAGCTTACAATTACTCTACACCAGAAATTTCAATAACTTGCGACTTCACAAATTCGAACAGACTGAAATGTACAAGAGTTATGGAGAGAGAGAACAAACACAATTTGATTAGGCAGTTCCGCAATCGTCCTCGCTTTGGGTACTACTGCCCCCAAATCCACAAATGGAATTGAGATATGTATATATATAATTGTTGTAAATTATTTATTACAAGAGAAAACTATGAACGTCCAAACCCTCGAACGTCTTTGATCGTTGATGCAGAATTTTCTCTTCCCTTGATTCGAAATGAATCAAGTGCTTCAAATATGGTTGATCCAATTACTGTCCCACGCTACTAAACTAAAAGAACCCACCGTTCTTCAGTTACCTTCACTCGATCAATTGCGATCTACCTAGAATTCGAACCCAAACCTCTCTTCTACGATCCTCTGATTACAGATACTAAACCGAACAATTGCGCCAATTTCCAGTTACCTTCGCCCAGCCGAATCCCTGTAGAAAGAATAGTTTGTGAAAAAACCCCCCAAAATCTATCCGATTCTTGGAGGACAAAACCAACTGGTTTGATTCAAGAAACACCTACCAAACTCTCAACCCAAAAGATGAAGATCACACTTCCTAAATTCTGAACGTTATCACTTTGATCAATGGGCGACACAAACAAAAATGATTATGTGTGATTGTTTGTTTACTCAATGAAGGAGATGAAGATGAAGAGAGAAATGACATATATCTTTCACATTTCTTGTTGTGATTAATAATGAGATGACCAAAACTATTTATATGAGAATAAAATGACCCACACAAAATAATAACAGAAATAACAAAAAAGAATTAAGTGAAAAACACAGAATTTGGAAGGCATGCGTCGACCTACCAACCCCATGCGTCGACGCATAGAAGCAAGTTTTTGTGTCAATTGAGTTGTGCGTTTTCCCGTAGAATTTGCTAGGTCAGCGCATGAATTTGAAGGTTAGCGCATGAACTGGGAGGGTCAGCGCATGAACTGCATTTTTTTAGGAAATTCAATTTTCTGAGCATTTTCACCAGACCAAGTTCAGAAACACATACTAGACAATACTAAAATGATAATGGACATTTATTTATGGGAAAGACAAGGTCCTATGCATCTAGACACATGAACAATAATGATTAGACACAATATGCTCGACACGTGAAGTGATACTGCTCAAATTACAATCTAATTTATTACATGTTTGTTGACATCATTAAAACAAGGTAAATAGAAGAATATCCCTCACATACTCCCCCTTTTTGATGATGGCAACACTTTCTTAGCTGTCATGAGATTTGTAATTTGAGAGTGAGCACCATGAGCAAAGCTCCCCCTGTCTTTGACACTTGGTTAATAAAATTTCTGCTTATTGTTATTCTTCTCCCCCTTTGACAACATCAAAAAGAAGAAAAGACGGTGGTCAAAATAAAACACTATAATACGTAAGGGATCATCACAAATTTGCAACATACAGACATTAACAAACACTTAAATAAAGAAAAAAAACTTAAATGCAATACATTCAATCCGATAGAGTTCAAACAAACAGAAGCAACATTCAAAGTTCAGCAACAGTAGAAAACAGAAAAAAAAAACAAAATAGAAATGCAAGCACAAATGAAATATGATGCCCTAAACTCTATGGCCTTCTCCCCCTAAATGGATGACCACTTCCCCTATAGTATTGGCTTGGTGGTGGAAGGTCCTCTAGATGTAGGTTGAGTTCAAGCAACGTGTTGTTTAGGTTTCCAAAACTATTTGCCAGGTTCTGATTTTGTTGAGTCAAGTTGGCGTCCATCTGATTGAAATGATTCATAGCGGCGTTGTAATACCCCAAAATTTGCTCTCCCTTTTTTGCATCATAGCATATCATTATCATTTACAATATCATATCCATTTCATTAGCATTGCATTGCATTTAACATAGAAAAATGAAGCATAGCATTCCTCTTACCATCAAGGCATGTGATCAGGTGGAAGGTGGATAATCAAGGGATCATTCAAAGCACAAAAAGGTCAATCAAGTTGCCTCAAGGCAAGCCAAGAGTCTCTCATGTCTCATACCATCTCAATTGATCATCCACAATCTCAAGGAAGTGAGATCCAATGGGAGATTGAAACAATACATACTTCAACATGCAAGAGGTTCAAAAACTGAAGGAAAACCCTCAAAAGAGATAGCTCATTGATCCAAAATCATCCTCAAATGGCATATCCCATCATCCTTTAAAAGGATGCACAACATACTCTGAGGAATTTGAAATTGAAGACTGCACTTTTCCCTCCTAACCAGAGGAGGTCAAAATTAGGGTTTCTAATAAAACCAGGATATCTTTGATTTTTTGGACAAAACTTGATGTCATGGTATTCTATATGTTCTTAAGTGTATGTATGTGGAAAATCACATCTCAATTGGTTTAGAAGTGGTTCAATTGGAAGAAAAATAAAAAATCAGAGAAATTGGGGCCAAGTCAAATAATTAGAGGAAAAAGTCAACTCTTGACTTTTTGAGGCCAAATTCATAAAATTCATGTTATATGTGTCCAATGTACAAAATTTGGTCAAGAAACTCCAAAGGAATCATAAAAAATTCTAGATGTGGAAAGTTGCCATTTTTGGATGAAGAAGGGTTACTAAAAATAGCAAGTTTTGGCCATTTTGCATCAGAGTTTGAACCAAGGCCATTTAAAATTGAAGCACCAAATGAAAATTCCACTCGGCCACAACAAAAGATCTTGTTTTAGGCTTCACATCCATATGTGGAACATCTCCATTGGATAAAAATTGAGGGAGATAGGATTGATCAAAGTTGGAGGAAAGTAGGGCAAAAACCAGGTCGTGACCAAGAACTTATAGGTCACGCGCGTGTCATTTTCACAAGCACGTGGTGGGCCAAATGTTTGGGTCAATTTCTCAAGGTTAGAGGCCTCAAATGAAAACTCTTTCAACACGAAAGTTGTTCCTCTATGTGAGATCTTCAAAGTGTATGTTTATGGTTTTTTCATTAGACCAATGATTGAGAAGTTGTGGTGGCTCAAAATAAGGTCAAGATAACTGAATG
Organism: Lathyrus tuberosus; assembly: GCA_022829125.1. Classification (NCBI taxonomy): domain Eukaryota; kingdom Viridiplantae; phylum Streptophyta; class Magnoliopsida; order Fabales; family Fabaceae; genus Lathyrus; species Lathyrus tuberosus. Next base: position 11,415,281 of record JALAZF010000115.1, read on the forward strand.
TTTGGTTAGGTCACAACCAGGTCTTGCCCCACATGCGTGCATTATGAGTCAGCTTTGAGTTTACATGTTTAAAGCACATTTCCAAGTTGTTGCAAGTCTCATTTTCATTTACTTTCAACATCAAAGTTGTTGTATCATGTACACACTTTGTAATGATACCAAGATCATTCATGTCCATGGCTTGAAGAGAGAGATATCCATGCGTAAACATCACCATTTCCAACTGATGAATCACACCAGAATTTGCAGTTTGGTTTAGACATCCATCAAACAACCCTTGCACTTTATTTCCACATTAAGCCAAGCACATATCACCTCTACCTTGCACATTAGCATGTGCCTTGCATGAAAGTGGAAAGAATAAACTTGCTGAACAAGTTTCTAATACAACCATCCGTGCCATTGCAAGCTCATTTTCAGCTCCACCATAACCCACCATGAACTATCACCACCATATCCTCGCTCTCCCTAACTAACTTGACTCAGTTAGTTAGGGATGACTCACTTAAACCACTTCAACTCAGTTAATTCACCCAGTTAACCATGGTTAAACTCACTCTATAAATAGAAAATTCACACTCTAATTTCATTTCCAACTTCATTTTTCTCACTTCAACTCTCATTCTCTTATTCTCCCTCTGAAACACTCTCTATTCTCTCTCTCTGATCTCTCACGAAACCAACATTTTCTTCATTCATCTTCTTCAATCATCATCTTGAGTGTGGTCTTTGAGCAAGTGAAGCTTCATCAACATTTTGATTCTCTCTCTGCTCTCAATACCTCAAGACTCAACTGCATTTATTTTGCACGAATCAAACTCAAGATCAAGAGTGGATCTCTGGTTTTCTTTTGCTTCAAGGTTCTGCAAACTTCAAGTTCCAATTACTCAAATTCTATTGCATAAACTCTTATTGTTTTAGTTTGTTTTTTATGGTTTAGAGCTTATTAGAAGCTATGCGTGCGTCCTGTTTAGTTGATATGCTCTTTAGGAGCTTAGGTGTGTTTTTAGGGCAAATTATTTTGGCTCGGTTTGTGTTATGCAAGCATGATCTGTGAGAAATAAGTGTGTATTCGTGTTCTCCATAAGTTCAACTTCTATTTGGTATACTTTTTGTGGATTTCTGGAGAAATTAAAGTTGCAGACGGTGGTGATTGACCGGAGAAGGTGACCAGAGGTCCCTCTCCGGCCGGTGGACTTTATGTTAGGGTTTTATGCTCAGTTTGAATTTGGTCCGTTGGATGAGTATAATCTAATGGCCAAAATGCTGCCAGCACATTAAAATGAGCGTGCAAGTCACATGCCACATTTCAGATTTCATTTAAACATTGTGTGGTGTAGTGCATGTTAATGAATGTGTTCCTCCACGCGTGATCATTGATCTTGTTTACTTTGACCTTTGTGTTGACTTGACCTAATCTGATGGTTGTAATTGCTTTGACTTGTGTTGACTGAAGAGCATGGTAGTTATTGTGTTATGCGCGGTTATTGGACCTAGTCAGATTGATATCCATACCTCCCATGTTTTCAAGCCCAATTAATTTGAACTGAACAATTACTATGCATGCACCCCCATTCATATTGCATTTCATTTTTATTTTCATTTTTTCTACACGTTTGCTTTTTAATATTTAGAAATACCAAATGGCATTATAAAATTCCACAAAAATTCATGAGCCTTATTAAAACATTTATAAAATTTTTCATGATTTTATTTCTTGGTTTTATGACATTTTTGCCCCTGTTCTACAATATTCTTTGAATTTCAATTTGTATGCATGCTTAATGTGATACATAAATTTGTGCATTTTTGTTCTCAATCATTAAAAATTGTTTTGATGCTCTTCTTTTGGTATTGAGGCATTATCATCTTGAGGTATGTTAAGTGATTTTTATTTGATTTTTTTAGGTCAGTTTATGGCATGTTTGGTGTTCATTTTTGTGCTACTTTGTATGATGTGTATACTTGACCTAAGTGCATTGTTTGACATCATTTTGCCTTGGTTTCTTGCATGCTACTTTGATATGTGATTCATCTCTGATTTGTGAACCTCAATACCATGTTTTCATAATTTTCATGAACTCATTTGATTTTTGTTTAAAACATTTCATTTGAAGCATTACAACATGTCATATCCTTGTAATCTTTGTGCATGTTTACATGATTTCTTTTATACATACTTGCATGATCATTTGCCTACTTTGTGAACCATTCATTTGAAATTATAGGTCATTGGTACATGTTATGTGTCATCATTCCATGTTCACTTTCATTTGAACTTTGTGTGTCCTTAATATGAAGTACTTGTGTTATCTTTTGAGTGCCCATTTCCTTTCTTCTTCTATTGCTTCTTGAATGGCTTGATAGGTGTTTCATGAATGCTTGTGATGTGTTTATATATCATTCTTCATTTCATTTCAATTCTGATCCTTGGATTACATGTTCCATTTAGGCATGTTTCTTCCATTTCTTTTCATCTTTCATTCTCCCTTTTCTTATGGTAGCATGTTCTAATGTCATGGATGATGTTTGTTGCCTATCCACTTGGACTTGCATGATAATGATCATTTGTTTTCCATGTGATGTACATTCTAGTTGTAACCAATTTCTCATCTAATTCTTTTGAGTTTTATGGTGCATTAAATGTTCTTTTACTTCTTATACTTCTTATACATGTTTACTAACCATGTAGGGGCTTTGGTAAGTTGCAATTGAGTGTGGATAAGGAATCCACATTCAAACTTCTTTCGTCTCATCTTTTATAATTCCATCTTGTGTTTTGTTAAGCACTTATGTGCTTTTTCTTAATAACTCACCACTTCCCCTTTTTGAATTACAATTCATCTTCTAACTTAGGAGTGAATTGTTTAATTCATTCTTTCTTTAGACTTTAGGTTGAAACCTCACAAACCTTAGGATCACTCCCTTAACTAATCAATTAGGATTGAGTCTTAGTCCATATAGATTTTTACCTTTATCCTCTCTTGAGTCTCTTTTCTCATCTCAAAGAAAATTCAAAATATATGATAAAGGTAGGCATTTATTGCATTTAGGCCTTTCATATAAAGAAAAGGTTATAAGGGGTCTTCTCTTATAATCTTATAATGTGTAGCATATAGCCCATCTTGGGTCAATGTGTTAAACATTTGATCTTGTGTGAGGGACTTAAATGCAATACTTGTTGAAGGTACAAGTAATAAAAAACACTTCTTCATTTAATAATTAACAAAAGCACTTAATAAACACAAATATGTTAGTGTGTTTGAACCTTGACAATTGGAACTAAGTGTGGGGGTCTTCTTCACCCTTAGTGTACTTTCTTACTCATTCCATCTTGGAATGTGAGAATGTACACATTCCAATGACTAAGATTCAGATACACTATCATATGCAAACAAATGAAAAAACTCTTAAAAAGACAAAAACAAACAATAACGTCTTTCCTTCGGGAATTCTTTTCTCACCTCATTCACTCTCAACGTATGAACGTGCTCCTACTCGTTCTCTTGCAAGATGGTAACGCACTCGGACCAGCGAGCCTGCAACACCTGAGCTAGAACGTAAGCTGTTCTCTAAAAAACACAAACAACTTTCCCTTAGGTGAGGGGAACTACGTCGCTCTGATTCTCATGCTCCCGATGAGATACGTAGGCAGTGGGGTAGGGCCCATGTGAGCACTTCTTTTATTTTCCCTACATTTGTTTCTCTTTCTCTTTCTCTTTCTTTCTTTCATTTCCTTTTTTTCCAGCATTCTTTTCTTACACCCTTTGATTAAAGCAGCAAGCGTGGATCCCATCGGGTACGATGGACGCGTGGGGGTGCTAATACCTTCCTTTCGCGTAACCGACTCCCGAATCCAGTTCTCTTGGTCGCAAGACCATGCTCTTTCCTTCCTCTCAGGTTTATGCGGTGTTTCCTTTCCCTCTCTTGGGATAAATACACATTGCTGGCGACTCTGTTTCGGTGCCACTTTCGCGTTTGTACTAGGATGAAAATACCGGGAGCGACAGCTGGCGACTCTGCTGGGGAGAGATTGACCTATTGCTAGTCCATCCGAAGCGAGTCAATCCTAGTGCTTGTCTGTTTTTCTTTCATTGGGTGTTTACTGTTGTGCTGTATTTACCATTTTATTGTATGGTTATTTATTGTTTTACTGTACATCACCATATTTACAGCATGTTAGCATTTACATTTCATATATTATACTGTGCTGGACTGTGCTGTTTTCTGTTTGGCGGGATGGGATTTCTGAGAGATAAGCCCATTACACAGGCTTGAGTATACACTTAGGATTAGAGTGGAGAGTAGTGGGACCTACGTGCCGTCTGGAGTACGTTGGGTATTCACGAAATTCACAGCTAGACAAGGCTATCTTGGGACCCATCATGGCATGCGCGTCTTTCATATTCCAGGATGTCGATCTAGAGAGCTGTCGACTCTGGTGACCATTCCCGATGACTCAGTTGCGGCACTCCTCCCGAGATGTGACAGTGGCAGACCACATTCTGTGGCAAACCCATTGCACATTCTCGACCCGAGGACCCAATGCTGGGAACTTGCCATAGGGTTTCCTTTTTGGAAAGGGAATCAGTGGAGGCACTCCTCGATTGGCGATAGTACTGTACCCCGAGGGATAAATGTACTATTGCTTCTCGACCTCAGTGCTAGAAGCTAAGGACCTTCCGTCTTGGAGAATTAGTTGAGGCCTCCTCGATTGATGATGATGCCAAACCAGAAATGGTGAGCGTATCATCATTTCTCGACCTGAGAGCCCGGGATACTGAACATCCTAGAACCCACATGTGAGAAGGGGGGTTGTTTGCAGGTTTGCAGGTGACCATGACCTCCTACATACCCGGTTTTCTGTTGATTTTACACAAAGGAAGGGTTCATCCTATTATATTCAGACAGTTCCTACTTGTGGTTCCATATTGTTCCCAGGGCTACACTGACACCGCACACAGTTCAGCACAGACACCTGATTACCTGATCACATTGCCCTTTGCATTGCATTATCATATCATAACGGTTATGTTTGTCAATTTCAGGTTCCTAATATACTTCTGATTCTAATCCATGGGTTCAACAGAGAATACGAGAGAAGGAAGAACAATGTTTCTTACAAGTTTCCAGACCCTACCTTGGATTCATTGCTCAAAGTCATAGATATGGCCGGCCCCGATGTTCTTGATAGGTTTCAAAAGAAGTATGGGAATTTGGTTAGGATGGTCCGTACTATCACGAAGTATGAACATGATGCTCTACACACCCTGCTGCAGTTCTATGAGCCGTCGCTGAGATACTTCCTCTTTCCAGATTACATTTTGATGCCGACGCTAGAAGAATTCTCATTTATTTTGGGGGTTCCGATCATGTCAACAATACCATTTTTTTTCTGGTAGCTCTCCTAGTGTAAAAGAAATTGCCGCTGCAACACAAATGGACCAGTCAGTGATCAAAAGTGGTGTGAGTAACAAAAACGGAGTTGACGGATTTCATCTGGATTTCCTTTCTGATCAAGCCCAAGAGGCCGCTAATGCTAAAAAACTGGACGGTTTACAACTCCATTTTGACTCTTTGCATATATGGCCTAGTTCTTTTTCCCAATCAGCAAGACTTTGTGGATATGCAAGCTACGAGAGTTTCCGTTCTTAAAAATCCAGTTCCTACTTTGTTGGGGGATTTTTATTATTCCGTGCACTACAAGAACGAGAAAAGAAGGGGAGGCCCTGTTAGTTGTTGCACTCCACTGCTATGTCATTGGCTTTTCAAACATTTGCCTCAAACAGGTGCCTTTGTGGAAACCATAGATGTTGCGAAGTGGTCCGAGCGAATGATAGGTTTAACAGCTGATAATATTGTCTGGTTCGATCATCGATTGCTGAGAGTTGAGCTTATCACAAGATGCGGAAGTTTTCCAAATGTACCTCTGATTGGCAGAAAAGGAGGGATCAATTATAATCCAATTTTGGCCATCCGACAGTTCGGGTATGCTTCTAAGGGTCCTCCTACAGAGCAAGACATGGAAGAATCTTTGTTCTTCACAGGAACTAAAGATGAGAAGGTGGTAGAGGTAGTGAATGCTTGGAAAGATAAGCATAAAATTGGAAAAGCGGTTTTTGGGAAAGGAGATTGTAGGTCTTATCCTGAATATGACAAATGGATTGAGACGAAAGTAAAGGAATTGCTTTTTCCCTTTTCAAGGAGACCTCTTGTACGTTCAGTACAGCCTGAACAACCCACCATGGTAGCTATTGAGGAGTGCGAGAAATGGAAGAAAAAGGTTAGAGAGCTGTAGATAGAGAACTCTGGGATGAGTAGATGTCTTCAGAAAGCTCTAGCGGACAACAAAGAGTTGGAAAAGAGAGCATTGAAAGCAGAAAAAACCCTAGCAGACAAAGAAGAAGATTTTGATGAGAGAGCTCGATACTTCCGGAAGCTTACCTTGGGAGCAGATGATACTAGTCAGGCTCATAAGGCTACAAAGCAGGCTCTAGCCCGAAGCCAAGATTCGTTAGCTAAACTCCGTCAAGCTTGGGATGAAGTCAGAATTGAGAACTCTGAATTGATGACCCGGTTAAAAGATAAAAATGAAGAGCTGAAGAAAGCACATGAAGCAAGAAGAAAACATCGAGAAGACCTTGACAGAAGCCAAGAACAGGCAAGGAACGCTGAAGATAAGCTGAAGATCGCTAACAAGAGCTTGAAGATGTCACGGCGGATCTGAAGCTAGTTAAAATTCAAGCTGGAATTAAGAGGCGCAAAGGAGTCGGTGAAGATGAAGCCTTGCTGATGCACGTGGGTTCGTTAGAGGATGCGTTGGAAAAAAGGGACGTCATAATCAAAGAGCTGATTGAGAAGCCACATCATCAGCGTACCCGCATCCTGTTTGAAGAGATTAAGTACTCCAGCCAGAAGCTGAAGGATGTAGAGCTGTCGGATTAGTGATTTTTGTCATTTCTTTGTAATTTGTAATGGTTACCATCAGAATTGTTGATGGATCCATTTGAGTGCTTGTTTCTTATTTTGTTGCTGAAACTATGACTAATGTACTGGAAAACTTCTGGAAATTTGTACGAAAAGAGCTATTTCTGTTCACAATTTCTGGTTTTTAGATATATGTGATGTGTTATCTGCACACGGGCACACTACAAAGTCACTATTTCTGGTCTCCAGATATTTGTGATCGATGTATATGAATATCTCTTCAGAGCAAAACTCACTAATCATGATTTCTGGTCGTCAGGAATTTGTGGTTATGATTGGAATCAGGATATGAAAAGTATCTTGAAATGACAAACATAACTGTGCATTTGCATTTGCATAGCATATCATTTTTGCATTGCAGGTTTTCTCCTTTTGTAGGCGCCTGCTAACCTTTATTTGGTTTCAGGCACGATAGCTGATACCCCAGTTCACCGATATTCTACCCGACGCAATCAAGCAAGAGTAATGGAGCAAGTTCAGACAGAGTTAGCCGATTTGAGGGGAAGGATGGAACAGTTCATGAACCTCATGCAGGGGATTGCTCAAGGTCAGCAAGAGCTGAGGACCGGTCAAGAAAACATGAGGATTGGACAAGAAGCTATGAGAACTACTATCCAGAGGCTGGAAACTGAAATCCCAAATCGCAACGTGCGCACTCCTCCTGTTGGCACAATCCCTGCTGGTGGGGTACATCTGGGATTTGATAAGAATGAGGATGGTCAGGAGGACCAGTTCATTGCAGTCAACAATGACATGGGTTTTTACAATGACGACCGGAAGTATGAAGGGCTGGATGAAAGACTCAAGGCTATTGAGAGCCAAAATCCTCTTGGAATTGATGTAGAAGACATGGGTCTCGTACAGGGTGTGCGAATTCCTCCCAAGTTCAAGCTTCCTGCTTTGGATAAGTACAACGGCAGTACCTGTCCCAAAACACATTTGCAAGCTTACAATTGCAAGATTGCCACTTACACCGAGGACCAAAAGCTCTGGATGTATTTTTTCCAGGATAGCCTGTCAGGCGCTTCCCTGGAATGGTACATTAAGCTGGACAGGGTTCATATAAGGAGTTGGAAAGATTTGTGCGCTGCTTTTCTGAAGCAGTATCAATATAATCTGGATATGGCACCTAATCCTACTCAATTGCAGAGTATGACTCAGGATAACAAGGAGGGCTTTAAGCAGTACGCACAGAGATGGAGCGAATTGGCTGCTCGAGTTCAACCACCTTTGGGTGATCGTGAGATGGCTGATATGTTCATGAGCACACTTCAAGGGACGTATTTGGATAGACTGGCTGCATGTCCCTCCACGGGGTTTGCTGATATCGTCGTTGCTGGTGAACGAATAGAAAGTCTGCTGAAATTGGGTAAGATTCAAGATGTTGCTTCAAGTTCGAAGAAACCCTTTGCCAATGGACCAAGGAAAAGAGAAGGGGAGTCAAGCGCTGTGTATAGAGGAGGGGGCAGAGGAAGGAATCAGTCCTATCATCAGGTGGATGCGGTAACCATTCCGGTTCCAGCTGGACAGCAAACGCCAGATCAGCAAGGTAGACCCCGATTTCAGAGCAATAGACAAAGGGACCGTAAGTTTGATCCCTTGCCTATGACATATGCTGCTTTGTTACCACAACTGCTCAAAGAGAAGTTGGTTGAACTTCGGACTATGAAGCCGCTGGATTTCGGAAAATTGCCTCAAGGTTACGATGCTAATGCTCGATGTGAATATCATTTTGGTACGCCAGGTCATTCAATAGAAAAGTGCTGGGCCTTTCAACATAAGGTTCAAGATCTGATCGATGCAACAGCTATTAACTTCTCTAGGTCGCTGAATGTTCGTGACAATCCAATGCCTCATCATGGAGGTGCAGGCACAAATGCTATTTTTGATGGCGAGAAGTTGAATTTGATTACTGATGTTAATTTGGTGAAGACTCCGCTGTTGATTGTAAAAGAACGTTTGTTAAAAGGAAAGGTATTTCCTGGATGCGCCTCTGATTGCGAGGATTGTTCAAAGCAGGTTAATGGCTGCAGTAAGTTGAGAGTTGGACTGCAGGATCTTATGGATGAGGGAAGTCTTCAGTTTGATAAAGTAGAGAAAGAACAGGATGTTTCTGCCGTTACCATTTACTATAATCCAGTCGAGATACAGGTGCCTGTTGCAGAGCCTGTTGCTATCATCATGCCCGAGAGGCCAAGACCAGTTACGATTATAGTTCCTGAATCGGCTGCTTATGTGTCTAATAGGGCAGTTCCGTGGCAGTATGGAACTGATACTCGTCAAGGAGGAAGTCGGCAGAAGGCAGAGGCTGTTGGTACTAGCATTGAGAATGTCAGTGGACCAAGTGGTTTTACTAGAAGCGGTCAACTGTTTGCTCCCCAGACTCTAAGGAATGATAAAGAGGCTGAAGCCGCTGCAAGAGCGAAAGGAAAACAGGTTGTTGATGACAAGGTGCCTGCTCAGGAAGAGGACCCTAAAGTCAATTTTGATAATGACGTTGAGGAATTTATGAGGGTTATCAAAAAGAGTGATTACAAGATCATTGATCAACTTAATCAGACACCCTCTAAAATTTCGATATTATCCCTGTTAATGAGTTCAGATGCACACCGGGCTGCTTTGTTGAAAGTTCTGAATATGGCATACGTTCCCCAAGAGATTACAGTGAATCAGTTGGAGGGGGTAATTTCTAATGTGAATGTGAGCCACGGGTTGGGATTTACGAACAGGGATTTGACACCAGATGGACGTAACCACAACAAAGCGCTGCACATCACACTTGAATGCAAAGGAGCTATTTTGTCGCATGTGCTGGTTGACACAGGTTCTTCCTTAAACGTGTTACCCAAAAAGGCCCTGATGAAAATTGAAGTAGATGGATTGGTTTTGAGACCCAGCGATCTGATTGTGAGAGCTTTCGATGGATCCCAAAGATCGGTGTTTGGGGAGGTTGAACTACCAATACAGGTTGGTCCACAGATATTTAAGACGACCTTTCATGTTATGGACATTCAGCCTGCTTATAGCTGTTTGTTGGGCCGACCGTGGATTCACGCAGCAGGCGCAGTTACCTCCACACTTCATCAGAAGCTCAAATATGTGTTCGAGGGTCAGGTGGTTACTGTTTGCGGTGAGGAAGATATATTCGTGAGTCATCTATCCACTTTCAAATATGTGGAAATGGATGGAGAGATTCATGAAACTTTGTGCCAATCTTTTGAAGCCCTGAATATCAATAACTTACCAGAGTCTACTTCAGCAGCAGTGGTGTCGAATGTGCCAGGTGGGCCGAGTGCATCAATTGCGTCGTACAAGCAGGCCAGAGAAGTGGTCGAAAGCGGAAATGCCCAAGGTTGGGGTAAAGCTATAGATGTGTTCGTGAAAGAAGATAAGTTTGGCATTAGATACCAGCCGGGACGGATGCCAGTTCCTCGATTCCGTGGGCCAATCAACTTCAACAGTGGAGGAATTATTAATCCCAACCAGTCCTGCTCAGTAATAGAAGATGGCGCTGAAAGCTCAGATTATCTGGACAGATGGGTATATGCACTGGCTCCAGGCGAGGCGTTGCAAAATTGGTCTAGTGAAGAAATCGTTCATGTTGTTCACCATTCAGAGTAATAATTTTTGTCTTTCATAATGCATGAAATCCCACACTCTGCCCAAGGTGTGAGGATCCATTTGTAGGGCCACCATATTTTCTCATATGTTCAAATATCAATAAAAGGACGTTTTTGTTTACAAATTTGTGTTCCTTTACTCTTTCTTTATTTTATTTTTGCACAAAGAAAATTAAAAATGATAATGCACTTTCTTTTCTTTTGTTTTCAAGCAAAAAATAATCTAAAATAAAGCATAAACCCAATCATGCAGACTGGATTCTGTGGATTTCTCTGAAAATGATTCTGTTATGCCCACGTATGATTTCGACAATCCGATCTATCAAGCTGAGGAAGAAAGTGATGAAGACTATGAACTCCTGGAAGAGTTGGCTAGGTTGTTGAAACAGGAAGAGAAGACCATTCAGCCTCATCAGGAAGCTCTTGAGAGGAAAGCAAGAAAGAGATCAAGATTGGTGCGAGTCTGCGGGCTGATGTAAAGCAAGAGCTGATAATCATGCTATGTGAATACGTTGACATCTTTGCTTGGTCATACCAAGATATGCCAGGTTTAGATACAGACATAGTTGTGCATAGACTACCATTGAAAGAGGACTGCCCACCGGTCAAGCAGAAGCTGCGCAGGACAAAACCAGAAATGGCTTTGAAGATCAAGGAAGAAGTACAGAAACAGTTGGATGCAGGTTTTCTGGCAGTAACCAACTATCCTCCCTGGGTGGCCAATATAGTACCGGTGCCGAAGAAAGATAGCAAAGTCAGAATGTGTGTGGATTACAGAGATCTCAACAGGGCGAGCCCTAAAGATGATTTTCCACTCCCTCATATTGATGTGCTGGTTGATAATACCGCTCAGTTTTCAGTGTTCTCATTTATGGATGGATTCTCCGGGTACAATCAGATAAAGATGGCGCCTGAGGACATGGAGAAGACGACATTCATTACCCCGTGGGGTACCTTCTGTTATAAAGTAATGCCTTTTGGGTTGAAGAACGCAGGGGCAACTTATCAAAGAGCATGGCGACGTTATTCCACGATCTAATTCATAAAGAGATCGAGTGCTATGTGGATGACATGATTGCTAAATCAAAGACAGAAGAGGAACATCTGATCAACTTGAAGAAGTTGTTTGAGAGGCTGAGGAAATTCAGGTTGAGACTGAATCCTAACAAGTGTACTTTCGGCGTGCGGTCTGGAAAATTGCTTGGTTTCATTGTCAGTGAAAAAGGGATAGAGGTTGATCCTGCTAAGGTGAAAGCTATACAAGATATGCCTGTACCAAGGACTGAGAAAGAAGTTCGCGACTTTCTAGGAAGATTGAACTATATTTCAAGGTTCATATGTCACCTAACTGCCACTTGCGAACCGATATTCAAAATGCTACGAAAAGATCAAACGGTCAGGTGGAATGATGATTGTCAAAATGCATTCGATAAAATAAAAAGATATTTGCAGGAACCTCCAATTCTGATACCTCCAGTTCAAGGGAGACCACTGATTATGTACTTGACAGTGCTCGAAGGATCCATGGGTTGTGTTCTCGGTCAACACGACGAGACAGGTAGGAAAGAACATGCTATCTACTACCTGAGCAAGAAATTTACAGATTGTGAATCGCGTTATTCAATGCTTGAGAAGACATGCTGTGCACTCGCATGGGCCGCCAAGCAATTGAGACAATACATGCTCGCACATACAACCCTGTTGATCTCTAAATTGGATCCGGTCAAGTATATTTTTGAGAAACCAGCACTTACAGGCAGAGTTGCAAGGTGGCAGATGGTACTGACAGAGTACGATATTCAATTTACTTCGCAAAAGGCAATCAAAGGAAGTATACTGTCAGATTATCTTGCGCAACAGCCTCTTGATGATTACCAGCCCATGAGATTTGATTTCCCTGATGAGGACATCATGTTTCTCAAACCGAAAGACTGCGAGGAACCACTTCTGGAGGAGGGGCCTGACCCTGAATCCAAATGGAGTTTGATGTTTGATGGGGCAGTTAATATGAATGGGTGCGGAGTTGGTGCAGTCCTTATTACGCTAGAAGGTGTTCACATGCCCTTCACTACCCGAGTAACTTTCGGGTGTACCAACAATGAAGCAGAATACGAAGCTTGCATATTAGGGATCGAGGAAGCTATTGATTTACGAATCAAGACCCTCGATATCTTTGGTGATTCAACACTGGTAATCAATCAAGTAAAGGGAACTTGGCACACACATCAGCAGAATTTGATTCCGTATAGAGATTATACGAGGAGATTGCTGACATTCTTTACAACTGTCAAGTTATATCATGTTCCCCGAGATGAGAATAAGTTTGCAGATGCCTTGGCCACTATCTCTTCGATGATCAAAGTGCATGGTTGGAACTTTGTGCCCAGGATTGATGTATCTCGTCTTGATAGGCCTGCTTTTGTGTTTGAGGTTGATGTAGTGTCTGACGATAAGCCTTTGTACCATGACATCAAATGCTTCTTAAAAAATCAAGAATACCCGCCTGGGGCATCTTCCAATGACAAGAAGACATTAAGAAGGCTAGCTGGTAGTTTCTTCTTGAACAAAGATGGTGTGTTGTATAAAAGGAATTTTGACACGGTTCTGCTCAGATGTGTGGATAGACACGAGGCAAACCTGTTGATGATTGAAGTGCACGAAGGCTCTTTCGGTACCCATGCCGGAGGACATGCGATGGCTAAGAAATTGTTGAGATTAGGGTATTATTGGCTGACCATGGAGTCAGATTGCTGCAAGTATGCTCGCAAGTGTCACAAATGCCAGATCTATGCAGACAAAGTGCACGTTCCTCCCAATCCGTTGAGTATCATGTCTTCTCCGTGGCCATTTGCAATGTGGGGCATTGACATGATCGGAAAAATTGAGCCTACTGCCTCAAACGGCCATCGTTTCATCTTGGTCGCCATTGATTACTTCACTAAATGGGTTGAAGCAGCATCTTACGCCAATGTCACTAAGCAAGTAGTGGCTCGTTTCTTGAAGCGAGATATCATTTGTCGATATGGAGTGCCCGAAAGAATCATTACTGATAATGGTTCTAATTTGAACAACAAGATGATGGCTGAGCTATGCCGGGACTTCAAAATCAAGCACCACAATTCTTCTCCGTACCGCCCGAAAATGAATGGCGCGGTTGAAGCGGCCAACAAAAATATCAAGAAGATTGTGCAGAAGATGGTTGTCACGTACAAAGATTGGCATGAGATGTTACCACTGGCTTTGCATGGTTATCGAACATCAGTCCGCACGTCCACTGGGGCAACACCATACTCGCTTGTATATGGTATGGAGGCAGTTCTACCGATAGAAGTGGAGATTCCCTCTCTCCGAATATTGATGGACGTTAAGCTAGATGAAGCTGAATGGGTACGAGCCAGATTTGGTCAGTTGAGCCTTACTGAGGAGAAGCGTTTAGCAGCGGTATGCCATGGCCAGCTATATCAGCGCAGAATGAAGAGGGCATTCGATCAAAAGGTTCGACCTCAAGTCTACAAGGTCGGGGATGTGGTAATTAAGAGAATACTTCCTCCGAGTACAGATCACAGGGGCAAATGGACTCCTAACTATGAAGGTCCGTTCGTGGTAAAAAAGGTTTTCTCAGGTGGAGCCTTGTTGCTGACAACCATGGATGGTGAAGATTTTTCATCCCCTGTTAATTTAGATGCAGTTAAAAAATACTTCGTATAAAGAGACCCGCTGGATAAAAAAAAACATAATCCAGGCAAAAAAGGGCATCCCGGCGAACCAAAAACAGAATAAAGGTTCGGGCAAAAATTAGGGATATAATTGAAAAGAATTGTACACCCGGTAAGTTGAAAACCCGAAAGGGCAACTTAGGCAGAAATGGGTATCCCGGTGGATTGAAAACCTGAAAAGGCGATCCACACAAAAGAGGGATTAAAGCGAATGACTGCAGTCTGAATTAATCTGTACGTTTTCTACTCTTCAGCAAACTGGCAAAAATCCAAAGGAGGAATTGGTCCAATCACGAGCTTCCGGAGGCGAAGATAATTAGGAGAGTTGGAATACATACTGGCTATAACAAAATCAGAAATCAGTTGGAATCCAATTTCCGCATTATCATTAGGATAGATTTCTTTTCTCAATTTTATGGCAATCGCCTCTTTCAGGGGTTTGCTTCTGATTGTAAATTCGCCAATTTTTGGCATTTCATCAATAAAGTTGAATATTCAGTCACGGGCTTTTATTTTCATTTTACTGCTTTGTTTGCAAAAACGTCCGATTTTTTATAATAAAACGTTACTTTGAAAATATCTTGGCCATGCAAAAGCATGCACAAAGACAATGGAAATTACGTTGCTTGTTGGACAACCTTGGATGGTGGACCCAAAAGACCACGCAATATCCTAGGGCACGTGCATATTCTTTTTCTGTTGCAGGTAATGAGCGCGATCGATCCAAGTAGCATGATCGTAACTACGAGCAGATATTTGCTATGACTTGATACTGTTGTATCTTATTAAGTTGATTCTTCCATTCAAGAGTTCCCACTAAGTTTCGTGACGGCAACGGTGTTCGAAGATGGATTCCTTCTGTGTTGATAACGATTATTAATGCAGTGAATACTCCAGGTTGACAACAAGTGCCAATCCTCCAGTACCTTGCAGACGATGTGAAAGGTAATTCAAGGCAGAGTGTTTGTCTAAGAGTTTGAAAACGCTTGGTTTTCTATAAAATCCTCTTAAGAGACGAAACTTTTAGTACTAACATCCCTTGTGGAGTTTACTCTTGGCAGGATGTACCAGCAAGTGGTAGTATCATGTCTCCCGCAGGTTTCGGCATGGGAAATTTGTCAAAGAATAATCCCCAGCGGAGTTATTGACCCTCCCAAGCATGGGGTATGTAACCTCCCCAGCAAAGGATATCCCCGATCTATAATCCCCAGTAGAGTTTGAGGACATTTGGTCTTCTGTAAAATCCTCTCGAAGGGCAGCCCCAACAAGAGACGCTTTAAAGCGGTTTTTTCTCCAGCAGAGTGTGTTATAAACTCATTATTCCCAGCAGAGTCGTCAAAGGGAAAGTTCGCCCAACAGGGGGCATTGTGACATTTACCCTAAGCTCGACAGTCATTTTCCTCAGCAGATTACCGAGGAATTGCTTTGGGTTTCCTCAGCAGATCTCTAGGGACTCTTTCTCAGTATGTTGCAACGGATTGTCTTTCAGCCAAGATTTGGATATTCCCCGCAAAGTAGCCCTGGTCCCCGGTAAGATCATATCTTTGGTAATGATATCCCCACAGAGTTCAGCGTTGAATCTTGTCCGCTATACTCCCCAGCCGAGTCGCGGTAATTTCCCCAACTTGGTCTATATGGATCAACGGAATCTCTTTTTCAGCAAAGTGTCAGCATATGATATTACCCAGCCGGTGGTGTAATTCTCAGCAGTGCTCATTTACAGCTCAAAGTCCAATTTATTTTTGGTATACAGTTTGTTCATATTATTCCAGCAGGTGGGATAGTATGGCAGATGGTTGTTCCAGCCAGTGGGATGATCATTATATACAGTTTGTTTATATTATTCTAGCCGGTGGGATAGTATGGCAGATGGTTGTTCTAGCCAGTGGGATGATCATTATATACAGTTTGTTTATCTTATCCCAGCATGTGGGATAATATTGCAGGTGGTTGTTCCAGCAGGTGGGATGATCATCTGACAAAGCTTCCAGAGCCGGTTTGGTAAGCATCAAAGTCCAAGTTTAATTTGGCAAAGCTGCAAAAGCCCATCCGAGGATGGCAATTTTGAGATTCCAAAGCCTGTTTGGTAATCATTGAAGTCCAACGACAGATTGGCAAAAATCCAGCACGAACTGGTAAAAGTCCATTGTTTAGAATGGCAGAGCAGCTAAAGTCCACCAGCAGTGTGGCAAGCCAGTAGTCGTCTGGCGTCGTTCAAAAAGACATTTCTAAAGTCCACCAGCAGTGTGGCAAGCCAGTAGTCGTTTGGCGTCGTTCAAAAAGACATTTCTAAAGTCCACCAGCAGTGTGGCAAGCCAGTAGTCGTCTGGCGTCGTTCAAAAAGACATTTCTAAAGTCCACCAGCAGTGTGGCAAGCCAGTAGTCGTCTGGCGTCGTTCAAAAAGACATTTCTAAAGTCCACCAGCAGTGTGGCAAGCCAGTAGTCGTCTGGCGTCGTTCAAAAAGACATTTCTAAAGTCCACCAGCAGTGTGGCGAGCCAGTAGTCGTCTGGCGTCGTTTAAAAAGACATTTGTTAAAGTCCATCAACAGTATGGCAAGCCAGTAGTCGCCGGCGTCGTTCAAAAGACAGATTTCTCCGACAACGTTTCACTTGAAGATTCAATCCAACAATCGCGTTGGGTTTATATCCCTTTTCTTTTTCATCATCCAGAGCAAGTTTTTGGTTATATTTGGTATTCAATCACTATATACCTTGAAAGTCTGAAAGCATTCGCTTTCAGGCATTCAGGTCTACAGTGTTTGAATAGGGGCAGCTGTAATACCCCAAAATTTGCTCTCCCTTTTTTGCATTATAGCATAGCATTATCATTTACAATATCATATCCATCTCATTAGCATTGCATTGCATTTAACATAAAAAAATGAAGCATAGCATTCCTCTTACCATCAAGGCATGTGATCAGGTGAAAGGTGGATAATCAAGGGATCATTCAAAGCACAAAAAGGTCAATCAAGTTGCCTCAAGGCAAGCCAAGAGTCTCTCATGTCTCATACCATCTCAATTGATCATCCACAATCTCAAGGAAGTGAGATCCAATGGGAGATTGAAACAATACATACTTCAACATGCAAGAGGTTCAAAAACTGAAGTATAACCCTCAAAAGAGATAGCTCATTGAACCAAAATCATCCTCAAATGGCATATCCCATCATCCTTTAAAAGGATGCACAACATACTCTGAGGAATTTGAAATTGAAGACTGCACTTTTCCCTCCTAACCAGAGGAGGTCAAAATTAGGGTTTCTAATAAAACCAGGATATCTTTGATTTTTTGGACAAAACTTGATGTCATGGTATTCTATATGTTCTTAAGTGTATGTATGTGGAAAATCACATCTCAATTGGTTTAGAAGTGGTTCAATTGGAAGAAAAATAAAAAATCAGAGAAATTGAGGCCAAGTCAAATAATTAGAGGAAAAAGTCAACTCTTGACTTTTTGAGGCCAAATTCATAAAATTCATGTTATATGTGTCCAATGTACAAAATTTGGTCAAGAAACTCCAAAGGAATCATAAAAAAATCTAGATGTGGAAAGTTGCCATTTTTTGATGAAGAAGGGTTACTAAAAATAGCAAGTTTTGGCCATTTTGCATCAGAGTTTGAACCAAGGCCATTTAAAATTGAAGCACCAAATGAAAATTCCACTCGGCCACAACAAAAGATCTTGTTTTAGGCTTCACATCCATATGTGGAACATCTCCATTGGATAAAAATTGAGGGAGATATGATTGATCAAAGTTGGAGGAAAGTTGGGCAAAAACCAGGTCGTGACCAAGAACTTTCAGGTCACGCGCGTGTCATTTTCACAAGCACGTGGTGGGCCAAATGTTTGGGTCAATTTCTCAAGGTTAGAGGCCTCAAATGAAAACTCTTTCAACACGAAAGTTGTTCCTCTATGTGAGATCTTCAAAGTATATGTTTATGGTTTTTTCATTAGACCAATGATTGAGAAGTTGTGGTGGCTCAAAATAAGGTCAAGATAACTGAATGTTTGGTTAGGTCACAACCACGTCTTGCCCCACATGCGTGCATTATGAGTCAGCTTTGAGTTTACATGTTTGAAGCACATTTCCAAGTTGTTGCAAGTTTCATTTTCATTTACTTTCAACATCAAAGTTGTTGTATCATGTACACACTTTGTAATGATACCAAGATCATTCATGTCCATGGCTTGAAGAGAGAGATATCCATGCGTAAACATCACCATTTCCAACTGATGAATCACACCAGAACTTGCAGTTTGGTTTAGACATCCATCAAACAACCCTTGCACTTTATTTCCACATTAAGCCAAGCACATATCACCTCCACCTTGCACATTAGCACGTGCCTTGCATGAAAGTGGAAAGAATAAACTTGCTGAACAAGTTTCTGATACAACCAGCCGTGCCATTGCAAGCTCATTTTCAGCTCCACCATAACCCACCATGAACTATCACCACCATATCCTCGCTCTCCCTAACTAACTTGACTCAGTTAGTTAGGGATGACTCACTTAAACCACTTCAACTCAGTTAATTCAACTAGTTAACCATGATTAAACTCACACTATAAATAGAAAACTCACACTCTAATTTCATTTCCAACTTCATTTTTCTCACTTTCAACTCTCATTCTCTTATTCTCCCTCTGAAACACTCTCTATTCTCTCTCTCTGATCTCTCACGAAACCAACATTTTCTTCATTCATCTTCTTCAATCATCATCTTGAGTGTGGTCTTTGAGCAAGTGAAGCTTCATCAACATTTTGATTCTCTCTCTGCTCTCAATACCTCAAGACTCAACTGCATTTATTTTGCACGAATCAAACTCAAGATCAAGAGTGGATCTCTGGTTTTCTTTTGCTTCAAGGTTCTGCAAACTTCAAGTTCCAATTACTCAAATTCTATTGCATAAACTCTTATTGTTTTAGTTTGTTTTTTATGGTTTAGAGCTTATTAGAAGCTATGCGTGCATCCTGTTTAGTTGATATGCTCTTTAGGAGCTTAGGTGTGTTTTTAGGGCAAATTATTTTGGCTCGGTTTGTGTTATGCAAGCATGATCTGTGAGAAATAAGTGTGTATTCGTGTTCTCCATAAGTTCAACTTCTATTTGGTATACTTTTTGTGGATTTCTGGAGAAATTAAAGTTGCAGACGGTGGTGATTGACCGGAGAAGGTGACCGGAGGTCCCTCTCCGGCCGGTGGACTTTATGTTAGGGTTTTATGCTCAGTTTGAATTTGGTCCGTTGGATGAGTATAATCTAATGGCCAAAATGCTGCCAGCACATTAAAATGAGCGTCCAAGTCACATGCCACATTTCAGATTTCATTTAAACATTGTGTGGTGTAGTGCATGTTAATGAATGTGTTCCTCCACGCGTGATCATTGATCTTGTTTACTTTGACCTTTGTGTTGACTTGACCTAATCTGATGGTTGTAATTGCTTTGACTTGTGTTGACTGAAGAGCATGGTAGTTATTGTGTTATGCGCGGTTATTGGACCTAGTCAGATTGATATCCACACCTCCCATGTTTTCAAGCCCAATTAATTTGAACTGAACAATTACTATGCATGCACCCCCATTCATATTGCATTTCATTTTTATTTTCATTTTTTCTACACATTTGCTTTTTAATATTTAGAAATACCAAATGGCATTATAAAATTCCACAAAAATTCATGAGCCTTCTTAAAACATTTATAAAATTTTTCATGATTTTATTTCTTGGTTTTATGACATTTTTGCCCCTGTTCTACAATATTCTTTGAATTTCAATTTGTATGCATGCTTAATGTGATACATAAATTTGTGCATTTTTGTTCTCAATCATTAAAAATTGTTTTGATGATCTTCTTTTTGCATTGAGGCATTATCATCTTGAGGT
This sequence comes from Lathyrus tuberosus, assembly GCA_022829125.1. Classification (NCBI taxonomy): domain Eukaryota; kingdom Viridiplantae; phylum Streptophyta; class Magnoliopsida; order Fabales; family Fabaceae; genus Lathyrus; species Lathyrus tuberosus. Next base: position 11,435,495 of record JALAZF010000115.1, read on the forward strand.
ATGTTAAGTGATTTTTATTTGATTTTTTTAGGTCAGTTTATGGCATGTTTGGTGTTCATTTTTGTGCTACTTTGTATGATGTGTATACTTGACCTAAGTGCATTGTTTGACATCATTTTGCCTTGGTTTCTTGCATGCTACTTTGATATGTGATTCATCTCTGATTTGTGAACCTCAATACCATGTTTTCATAATTTTCATGAACTCATTTGATTTTTGTTTAAAACATTTCATTTGAAGCATTACAACATGTCATATCCTTGTAATCTTTGTGCATGTTTACATGATTCCTTTTGTACATACTTGCATGATCATTTTCCTACTTTGTGAACCATTCATTTGACATTATAGGTCATTGGTACATGTTATGTGTCATCATTGCATGTTCACTTTCATTTGAACTTTGTGTGTCCTTAATATGAAGTACTTGTGTTATCTTTTGAGTGTCCATTTCCTTTCTTCTTCTATTGCTTCTTGAATGGCTTGATAGGTGTTTCATGAATGCTTGTGATGTGTTTATATATCATTCTTCATTTCATTTCAATTCTGATCCTTGGATTACATGTTCCATTTAGGCATGTTTCTTCCATTTCTTTTCATCTTTCATTCTCCCTTTTCTTATGGTAGCATGTTCTAATGTCATGGATGATGTTTGTTGCCTATCCACTTGGACTTGCATGATAATGATCATTTGTTTTCCATCTGATGTACATTCTGGTTGTAACCAATTTCTCATCTAATTCTTTTGAGTTTTATGGTGCATTAAATGTTCTTTTACTTCTTATACTTCTTATACATGTTTACTAACCATGTAGGGGCTTTGGTAAGTTGCAATTGAGTGTGGATAAGGAATCCACATTCAAACTTCTTTCCTCTCATCTTTTACAATTCCATCTTGTGTTTTGTTAAGCACTTATGTGCTTTTTCTTAATAACTCACCACTTTCCCTTTTTGAATTACAATTCATCTTCTAACTTAGGAGTGAATTGTTTAATTCATTCTTTCTTTAGACTTTAGGTTAAAACCTCACAAACCTTAGGATCACTCCCTTAACTAATCAATTAGGATTGAGTCTTAGTCCATATAGATTTTTACCTTTATCCTCTCTTGAGTCTCTTTTCTCATCTCAAAGAAAATTCAAAATATATGATAAAGGTAGGCATTTATTGCATTTAGGCCTTTCATATAAAGAAAAGGTTATAAGGGGTCTTCTCTTATAATCTTAGAATGTGTAGCATATAGCCCATCTTGGGTCAATGTGTTAAACATTTGATCTTGTGTGAGGGACTTAAATGCAATACTTGTTGAAGGTACAAGTAATAAAAAACACTTCTTCATTTAATAATCAACAAAAGCACTTAATAAACACAAATATGTTAGTGTGTTTGAACCTTGACAATTGGAACTAAGTGTGGGGGTCTTCTTCACCCTTAGTGTACTTTCTTACTCATTCCATCTTGGAATGTGAGAATGTACACATTCCAATGACTAAGATTCAGATACACTATCATATGCAAACAAATGAAAAAACTCTTAAAAAGACAAAAACAAACAATAACGTCTTTCCTTCGGGAATTCTTTTCTCACCTCATTCACTCTCAACGTATGAACGTGCTCCTACTCGTTCTCTTGCAAGATGGTAACGCACTCGGACCAGCGAGCCTGCAACACCTGAGCTAGAACGTAAGCCGTTCTCTAAAAAACACAAACAACTTTCCCTTAGGTGAGGGGAACTACGTCGCTCTGATTCTCATGCTCCCGATGAGATACGTAGGCAGTGGGGTAGGGCCCATGCGAGCACTTCTTTTATTTTCCCTACATTTGTTTCTCTTTCTCTTTCTCTTTCTTTCTTTCAGTTCCTTTTTTTCCAGCATTCTTTTCTTACACCCTTTGATTGAAGCAGCAAGCGTGGATCCCATCGAGTACGATGGACGCGTGGGGGTGCTAATACCTTCCTCTCGCGTAACCGACTCCCGAATCCAGTTCTCTTGGTCGCAAGACCATGCTCTTTCCTTCCTCTCAGGTTTATGCGGTGTTTCCTTTCCCTCTCTTGGGATAAATACACATTGCTGGTGACTCTGTTTCGGTGCCACTTTCGCGTTTGTACTAGGATGAAAATCCCGGGAGCGACAGGCGTTATCAAAATTGTTGAAGTTGGTAATGTGAGATGAAACTTGATCAGACAGAGTGGTGAACCGTTCTTCCTGAGTAGAGTAGCGAGTATCTTGCAGAGCTTGAAATTCTTGATGCTGAAGAGTTAATTCGTTCAACCTAGCCAGAATTTCTTCAGAAGCCTGCGGATCATGCTGAGACTATGGAGTTGGAGGAGCAGAGTTGTCAGGTTGCTGCCATTCATAGTCCTCACCATAGGTCGGAGGAACATAGGCGTTTCCAGACACAGTCCAGCAATTTTGTTGCCACTGACCCCAGCCCTGATTTTCATAAGGTTCTTCAGGTTGGTAGCCCATCCAAGCCTCATTGTCCTCTTCTTCAGGATCTTGCATAACTACATCTTCATCATTAACATTTTGATTAGCATTTTCTGGAACATCCTCATTATCATTTTCTTCAAGGTGAACAGGTTCAGGATGGGTAGATCGAGGTCGATAAATAAACTTGTTCTCACATGAATTCCAAAAGTAACCCATCATGGTAAGGGTTTTGGCAAGAAATTGTTGTTCAACTATAATATGAATATGACAGATGTTTGGAACAGGAATATCAAAGTAATTCAAAATGTTTGCAACAACGGATGCATAACCAAGTGCCGGAAGTTTGCTGGAGCTACGAGTAACGAACATCCTATGAGCAAAATAGTAAGGCCAAATAATTTTGATCCGATTCTTGAGGATATAGATGAGATGAACCTCTGCCTATTCAACTCTTGAGTACCCTCCTTTCTTAGGCCTAAAGATGCAAGCAACAATCCATTGAAGAATTCGGTCTTTAAATTTTAAATGGCAGGTAGTGACACTTTTCGGAAATAATCCACTTGCCACAACCTCATCTGGATACGGTTCCCGTAACATCGAATTCAGAGCAGTTTTGAACTCATAGTCCTTAACAAAAATCTTATCAGTAACCTTTGGGAGAGTGTCATCAGTGTCCAATACAAACAGTGTAGACTATACATCATTGGTTACTTCAAATTGCTCATTATTCATAGAAAATTTAAATTCAGCCCCATGAAACTTACCCCTGATTCCACAGTAGAACAACCGAGTCAAATCTTCACTATACTTATCATCACATTCTAGAAATTCACTAAGATTTTGAAAATTCACAAGTTCAGAAATCTCAGGAATGTGAAAGTCTGGACCCATCATAGGTTAAAAACCATGTTGTCTTATAACCGGACGGGTACAGAATAGCGTCTCAAAAGGATTAGCTAGCCTTTCAGAAATTAAAGATTTAAAGGTTACCCATTGTGAAGACGAGGTTCTGGTTGGTGCTGGTTGTGAAGATGAACCTCTTGTTCCCCTTCTACTAGGATTTCTTCTTGAAGCCATGGTTGAAGAAGAGTTGAAAGGAGATGATGACACTTGATTTTCGCAGAAAGTGAAGAGGAGATATGTGCAGCCTTAGAAAACCTTGTAGTAGTAATATAGAGAATTTTCTCTTGGTGGGTTTTTGATGAGGATTTAGTGGAGAATAATGGTTATTGGTGAGGTTTAATGGAGGAAGATAAGGAGAGATTGACTACAAAGTCTAATGAGATGACATGCAATAACCATGCATCAATGTCCAATGAGAATATGTAGGGAAAATAGGCAACACTAGGTCGACGCACGCGTCCCAGTAAAGAAGAAAGTCTGAATGTTTGGTTTATGCGTCGACCTATGAATTTGTGCATCGGCGCATGATTCATGAATTTTCTTAAAAAGTTGAACATTTGGTTATGCGCTATCCCGAAAGTTTTCACTAGGTCAGCGCATAAATCATGCGTCGACGCATGGACATGCAGATTTGAACCAGAAGTGAAATTTTGCAATTTTTAAGTTCCAAACAGATAAATAGACATGTACACATACAGAACAAAACATCAGCATGAACGATAAGTGCTCAAAATGCAATAAACGTCAAGGTTAGAGTAATTAATATGGCACAAAATATTGATAAACATCTATAAATCGGAACGATATTACCTTGATCATCATGACGATAAGATCCCTCACATATGGCTAAATATCTTTTTGCATAGTTAGTTAAAAGAATAAACAAGCATATATATATGTGTGAAGATCACTATCTTAAAAGATTATTAAGCACGATCCGAGATATCGAGAATGCCAAGTTCTCTACGGATGTGAAAGAAAGGCTCTGTAGCTAATGGTTTTCTGAAAATATCCGCAAGTTGATTATTAGTGTCAACATGCTCAAAACTAACATCACCTTTCTCTACATGATCCCTAAGAAAATGATGGCCTATTTCGATATGCTTGGTGCATGAATGCAATACAGGGTTCTTAGTTAGATTGATCGCACTAGTGTTATCGCACAAAATTGGAATACGTTCAAGTTTTAAGTTGAAATCAAGTAATTGTTGTTTAAGCCATAAGACTTGAGCACAACAACTATCAACGAAAACGTATTCCGCCTCGGCTATTGACAAAGCAACGGAAACCTGTTTCTTGCTATGCCAACTCACCAAGGAATTTGCGAAAAAGTGACACGCGCCACTAGTACTTTTCCTATCTAACTTGCACCCGGCAAAGTCAGAATCGGAGTAGCCAACTAAGGAATAAACACTACCTTTGGAATACCACAACCCATACTTTGGAGTACCAGAGAGGTATCGAAGTATGCGCTTAACTGCCTTTAGGTGGGATTCCTTGGGATGTGCCTGATACCTCGCACAGATGCATGCACTAAACATTATATAGGGACGTGATGCGGTAAGATAAAGAAGGGATCCTATCATACCTCGATACTTCTTTACCTCAACATCCTTACCCTTTTCGTCACGATCAAGATTAGCACTTGTAGGCATAGGAGTGTCTATTGCTTTGCAGTTCAGCATATCAAAATGTTTTAGTAACTCTAGACAATATTTCGTTTGACTCACGAATGTGCCCTCTTCAAGTTGTTTGATTTTCAATCTGAGGAAATAGTTGAGCTTCCTCATCATGCTCATTTCAAACTCCCTCTGCATTAAACTAGAAAACTCCTTGACCAAGGTCATGTTAGTAGACCCAAATATGATATCATCAACATAAATTTGTACAAAAATTAAGTGTTTTCCTTGACGTTTAATAAAGAGGGTTGTGTCAACCTTTCCTCTTGAATACCCTTGATCTAGTAGAAATTTTCTTAGACGTTCATACCAAGCCCTAGGGGATTGTTTAAATCCGTACAAAGCTCGTTAAGTTTATAGACATGATCAGGATATTCGTGGGATTCAAAACCCAGAGGTTGGGCTACATAGACCTCTTCATTTATGTATCCGTTAAGGAATGCACTTTTAACATCCATTTGGACTAGTTTAAAGTTCTTTGTGCAAGCATAGGCAAGTAGAAGGCGTATGGCCTCGAGTCGGGCAACTGACGCATAAGTTTCCTCATAGTCGATTCCTTCCTCTTGGTTATAGCCTTGTGCTACAAGCCTAGCTTTGTTACGCGTTATTACTCCATTTTCATCAAGTTTATTCCTAAACACCCATCGGGTGCCGATTACTCGATGATCTCGCGGAGGGGGGACAAGGTCCCAAACCTCATTTCTCCTGAATTGATTTAGTTCATATTGCATTGATAAAAACCAATGCTCATCGAGTAACGCCTCCTTAGAGTTTTTAGGTTCAACTTGTGACACAAAAGCAGAGTAATAGCAAAAATTACTAAGTTTAGAGCGAGTAGTTACTCCCTTAGAGATATCACCGAGAATGTTGTCAATTGGATGGTCTTTTGAAGACTTTAAAGCTGGAGGAAGTTCATCTTTATCAGCATGATGATTATCCTTACTTTTCACTGGTTGGTGATCCTTTTCCTCCTCAATACGCACTGCTTCAGGCTGATCAATTCCCTTATCAGTGTCCTTGAGTATGTCTTCAGTAGGTACACCTGCACCATGAAAAGAACTACCTTCTCCGACATTTCTCGGATAAGACTCGTCAAAGGTAACATGAATTGACTCTTCAACTACACGTAACCTCTTATTATAAATTCTATACGCTTTACTTGACTGAGAGTATCCAAGAAAAATACCCTCGTCGGCCTTGGCATCAAATTTACCAAGAGTCTCTTTCCCATTGTTTAACACAAAGCATTTGCAACCAAATACATGAAGGTGAGAGATGTTTGGCTTACGCCCTTTTAAAAGCTCATACGGTGTCTTGTTTAGAAATTAGGCCGGATGAGCACCTTATTCAAAACATAACAAGTCATACTTATGGCGTCGGCCCAAAAGTATTTTGGTAATCCAACATCATTGATCATAGTCATTCCAAGTTCTTCCAAAACTCTATTTTTACGTTCCACTACCCCATTTTGTTGAGGGGTACGTGATGCGGAAAAATTATGATCAATTCCGTTGGAATCACAAAATGCTTCAAATAAATGATTTTCAAACTCACCCCCATGGTCACTTCTAATTGACCCAATGTTTGTGTTTAACTTGTTTTGATATAACTTAGCAAATCGTTCGAAGGACAAAAAGGTATCACTCTTATTTGCTAAGAAAATGGTTTAGCAAAACCTAGAAAAATCATCAACTATAACAAACCCATAATAGTTACCACCTAGACTTTTAACCCTGGATGGTCCAAAGAGGTCCATATGGAGGAGCTCAAGGGGTCTCATAGTTGAAACGATGTTTTTAGATTTAAATGAGATCCTTGTTTGCTTCCCCATTTGACACGCATCACAAAGGTGATCCTTTGTGAATTTAATTTTGGGTAACCCGATGAATAGGTCTTTAGAGACAATTTTGTTAAGCAAATCAAAGTTGATGTGAGCCAACCGTCTATGCCACAACCATGAATCTTCATTCATAACGACTAGACACTTGTCTCCATTCAACGATACCTCATTTAAGTCTAGCATATAGACGTTGTTCACCCTCAAGCCCTTAAACACATTCTTTTTGTCGCTATCTTCAACTATGCAACAATCCATTGAAAAAGATACTTTATAATTCTTGTCACATAGTTGACTAATGCTTAAAAGGTTGTGTCTAAGGTCTTCCACAAGAAGTACATCAGAGATAGTAATAGATGAGGGGTTACCTATACTACCTTTACCAAGTATCTGCCCCTTGTTGTTATCTCCGTATGTGACAAACCCCTTTTTCTTCGCCACAAAGTCGATAAAAAGAGATATGTCTCCGGTCATATGTCTCGAGCAACCACTATCCAGAACCCATCTTCTTTCGGTGATCTCAAGACTTTGTACCTACAAAAAAATCAAGGGAGAGTAGGTACCCAATTCTCATTGGGTCCTTTAAGGTGAGTGAAACCAAGACCGTACTTGGGCAACCATTGGTAGATGCCTTTCGGAACAAGAAACCTTCTGAAGCGGCATTTTACAATAGTATGACCAGGCTTACAACAGTAAAGACAATTACGGTTCATTTGGAATTTAGTTTTGCTATCACTATCTCGAATCACATATGTATACTTTTGATATGGATTATTCATGCTCTCACGAAAATGTGATCGATCAATAGCAAACGTAACTTTTGGCTTAAGAGCCTTGTCCAATTTGGCCTTGAGGGTTCTCACCTCTCGTTGCCAAATATGACAAGTGTCACAGCCCCAATTGAACCAAGAGGTAGGATCCTCTTCAACCTTGGCTTTTGATGTGTCCACTATAGAGTTTTTGAGGGCTTCCAATTCCTTTTCGGAATCGGAAACCTTCTTCTCCAAATACGTGAAAATCCTTTTATTTGAGGCTAAACATTGAAATGCTTCCTTAGCCTCATAGTGTAACATGTCAAAAGCCTTTCGTAACTCTAAATGCGACACAGTATTAACATGATCATATTTAGAATGCTTTACCTCTTTTGCTTTATTTTGGCGTGCCATAAGACAAAAGTTAGCGGATTCACTTTCGTCACTTGAGGAATCATCTTTCTCCGACTCACTATCGCTTTCCCAAGTGATGTATGCTCGTCGAGACTTGTTGGACTTTTTGTTTGAGCGACTCTTGTCATTATCCTTATCTTTGTATTTCTTTAGAGATGGAAAATCCGGCTTGTAGTGCCTGGATTTTCCACAGTTGTAGCACGTCCCTTTTACCTTGCCATTTTTATTTCCTTCACTTCTAGATTGCTTCCTAAACTTGACTAGATTTCTATCCGAGTGTTGAATATCGTTCTTACGAACATATCTATTGTACCTCTTCACAAATAAGCCCATATCATCACCGAATTCTTCATCTTTGTCATTATTGCTTTCATCATCACTTAGCTCTTGATGTGTGGACTTTGAACAAGAAGCCTTAAGAGCTATCGACTTCTTCTCCGTATCTTTTGCCTTCTCTTTCTTGATACTCTTTTCATATTTATCCAAGCTAATGAGCACTTGCTCATGCTCATCGAGTTTACCAAAGAGTGTTGTGAGGTCTAGTGTAGCAAGATCATAGGCCTCCTTGATAGCGGTGACCTTCAGTTGTCATTCCCTGTTAAGACGCCTCAGAATTTTTTTAGTAGAAACCTCATTTGGAATTGGTTTACCAAGAACATGCAATTTGTTGATAATGTGAGTAAATCAATTTTGCATATCCGCAACGGTTTCCCCTTGCTTCATGTAAAACAAATAAAACTCTTGCATTAGTGTATTAATACGAGCCATCCTAACATCATTAGTGCCTTCGTGAGCTACTTGTAAAGCATCCCACATGGCGTTGGCCGTTTCATAATGGGAGACTCGATAGTACTCATCAACTCCCAAGGAGGAGATGATCATATTATGAGCCTTCCAATCATAGCTATACTTTTTCTCGTCCTTCTCAGTCCATTGGTCTTCGGGTTTAGGAACGACAATGCCTTCCGCATTTGTCATAGTAATTGCATGGAACCGTTTAAAATAACGTTCCAAACCTTCCAATCTAAGGAATTAATATGAACACGCATACAATCCTTCCAGTAGCTGTAGTTTTCACTTGTAAAAACTAGAGCTCTATTATAAGCCCCTTTAGGTTCGTTCGCCATGATCCAAGAAGTTTTACCGAAGCACCAGAATTAACCGGAGCTCGTGATACCACTTGTTAGACGATGGCTATGGATCTAGAAGGGGGGTTGAATATATCCCTTGATTTTTACACGTAAATCGATTACAAAAATTTGTTTTAAAAATTGTTTAACGAAAGCTACCACTGGATAGAACGTCTACAACGAACCTTCTACCAAAAGGATTGGATATGCGCGAATATATCATGGATGAGTATCGAAGAGAAAAATTCAGTTTTGAATACTACACTTAAAAAACGCAGTCAACAAAATATCACTTGCTTGATGTTTATTCCAATCCAATGAGGTAAAGTGATAAGCAATTTAAAGCAACGTGTTCGAATTTTGCTTTGGAACAAATTATCAAACACCTAGTGTACGTAAACACACTAAGTACGAAATTTCTATGGAGAGTAATGTAAAGCTGCTCCAAGATACAATTCAAGGAATTGTATCAGTTTAACAAAACAGTTTATCAGCTTACAATTACTCTACGATAGAAATTTCAATAACTTGCGACTTCACAAATTCGAACAGACTGAAATGTAAAAGAGTTAAGGAGAGAGAGAACAAACACGATTTGATTAGGCAGTTCCCCAATCGTCCTCGCTTTGGGTACATCTGCCCCCAACTCCACAAATGGAATTGAGATATGTATATATATATAGTTGTTGCAAATTGTTTATTACAAGAGAATACTATGAACATCCAAACCCTCGAACGTCTTCGATCGTTGATGCAGAATTTTCTCTTCCCTTGATTCAAGATGTATCATGTGCTTCGAATATGGTTGATCCAATTACCGTCCCACGCTACTAAATTGAAAGAACCCACCGTTCTTCGGTTACCTGCACTCGATCAATTGCGATCTACCAAGAATTTGAACCCAAACCTCTCTTCTACGATCCTCTGATTACAGCTATTAACCGAACAATTGCGCCAATTTCCGGTTACCTTCGCCCAGCCGAATCCCTGTAGAAAGAATAGTTTGTGCAAAAACCCCCCAAAATCTATCCGATTCTTAGAGGACAAAACCAACTGGTTTGATTCAAGAAACACCTGCCAAACTCTCAACCCAGAAGATGAAGATCACACTTTCTAAATTCTGAACGTTATCACTTCGATCAATGGGCGACACAAACAAAGATGATTATGTGTGATTGTTTGTTTACTCAATGAAGGAGATGAAGATGAAGAGAGAAATGACATATATCTTTCACGTTTCTTGTTGTGATTAATAATGAGATGACCAAAACTATTTATATGAGAATAAAATGACCCACACAAAATAATAACAGAAATAACAAAAAAGAATTAAGTGAAAAACACAGAATTTGGAAGTCATGCGTCGACCTACCAACCCCATGCGTCGACGCATAGAAGCAAGTTTTTGTGTCAATTGATTTGTGCGCTTTCCCGCAGAATTTGCTATGTCAGCGCATGAATTTGGAGGTTAGCGCATGAACTGGGAGGGTCAGCGTATGAACTGCATTTTTTCAGGAAATTCAATTTTCTGAGCATTTTCACCAGACCAAGTTCAGAAACACATACTAGACACTACTAAAATGATAATGGACATTTATTTATGGGAAAGACAAGGTCCTATGCATCTAGACATATGAACGATAATGATTAGACACAATATGCCCGACACGTGAAGTGATACCGCTCAAATTACAATCTAATTTCTTACATGTTTGTTGACATCAATAAAACAAGGTAAATAGAAGAATATCCCTCACAACAAGTAGTGGTCCGGTTTATCAAGAACCAAATCATATGTTGGTATGGTGTTCCGAGAAAGATTATCACTGATAATGGGTCGAATCTGAATAACAAGATGATGAAGGAAATATGTGATGAGTTTAAGATTGAGCATCATAATTCTTCTCCTTACAGACCTAAGATGAATGGGGCTGTTGAAGCTGCCAATAAGCATATTAAGAAGATTATTCAGAAGATGGTTGTTACTTACAAGGATTGGCATGAGATGCTCCCTTTTTCTTTGCATGGGTATCGTACATCCGTCCGCACTTCAACAGGGGCAACCCCTTTCTCTCTTGTTTATGGTATGGAAGCAGTGCTCCCGGTAGAAGTTGAAATCCCTTCTATGAGAGTTTCGATGGAAGCTGAATTGTCTGAGGCTGATTGGTGCCAAAGCAGATATGACCAGTTGAATTTGATTGAGGAGAAAAGAATGACAGCCTTGTGTCATGGCCAATTATATCAAAAGATAATGAAGAAAGCTTTTGATAAAAAGGTCCATCCTCGTGTGTCCAGAGAAGGCGACCTCGTGCTCAAAAAGATCTCGACTTTTACCAATGATTCTAAGGGCAAGTGGACTCCTAATTATGAAGGCCCATATGTTGTCAAGAGAGCCTTCTCTGGTGGTGCATTACTTCTTACAACTATGGATGTTAAAGAGTTCACTCGTCTTGTGATTGCCGATACAGTCAAGAAATACTTCGTCTAAAAAATAAAAAATAGCTTGCTAAGTTGAAAACCCGAAAGGGCGGCTTAGGAAAAAATGAGCGTCTCGGTGGGCTGAAAACCCGAAAGGGCGGTCCAGGCAAAAATTAGAGACAAAAACAGAAATAATCATCCTGGTAGATTGAAAACTCGAGAGGGAAATCTAGGCAAAAGTTAGGGATTATGGCAATTAACTGCATCGGGCCAGTCTTGATCATTTGAAAGCAACATTTGTCTATCAAGGATTCTGTTTCAACAATTCTCAACTGAAGTTTTGAGCACATCGGAATTCAAAGTTGTTAGGGAGAATAGTGGTCATTGTATTTCAATGTAACCCTTTCCATGTATTTACCATTTTTCAAACTTTGTAATGATCTATGGAGTTACGCCATTTGCGGACTACCATTCTATTAATAAAATTTGGGCCTTTGTCCCTTTGTTTGCAATTCTTATTTTGTTTCTGTTAGCAGAATTTCATTTATTTTTTATGATGATTTTTGAAACAAAATGCAAAAAATTTATTTAAATTTTTTAAAATCATAAAAACATTTTCCTTTGATTTATGAAGGCAAAAAGGAACATCAACAGTTATTCCAAGAATGGTAGGATCAATGTTTTCCTCAGCAGGGTTCGTTCTCGCTCCTTTGGCAGAATTTATTGACAGCTCCCCAGGAGAGTTTGTCGATATTTCCCTAGTAAAGTTTGTTGATTTTTCCTCAGCAGGGTTTTGTTCATACAACCAGTTGTTGACAAGATGATAGGTTCCTTCAAAGTTGTGTTATGATCTGTTGAATTCATAAGGTTCAATGTTGTTTGGTTTTTCCCCAGCTAGGTTTTGATCTGGATCTTCTCCAGCTGATTATGATATGGTCAGGTAGTCGAGTAGTTTTCACAGTCCACCTCTCCTTGAGGGTAGTCCTCATACGGAGATTCATTTTTGCTGTCCCCCGGTATGAATCATATGAGGAATTCCCATCAGAGTTTTACCTTCTAGGTGCGTTGTTGTTGCTTTGGATATTCCCAAGCGCAGAGCAGCGTTATCTTCCCCGGCAAGTCCAGGACGTATTTTTTCTCTAGATTGTTTGTTTTCAGAGAAGATTGTGCATCACTATTTCGGGTGTTCCCTAGTGAAGTTGCCGATAATATCTCTATTTCAGGATTACTGATATGGGTCACCTGTTGGGTTTTCTCTCATTTATGATGAATATCGATCTAAAATCCCCCACAGTTTGACCTTGTTGTTGTTTTCCTCAACAAGTCCAGGTTGTTTTGCTCAGAAGTGGTTAATCCTCAGAGAGCTTTTCTCTTGTATCTCTAGCAGATCTGCCTTGTATTCCCGGTGGATTTTACGTAGACGTTTATGTGTCAATTGCCCTCAGCGGATTCATTTTTTTTCTCCGCATGCAGATCTCTTCATCCTTTTGAAATGGAAGTTTCTGTGAATCTCTTTTATCCCCAGGAAGAATCAGAAAGTTTGGGTTGTTGTGATTCACCAACAGCTTTCCTTCCATCCCCGAAGCGGAGTTTATGTTATTATCCTCTTCATGGATCGTTAATGTTAGAAGATTGATATTTGGGTTTTCCCCAAGGAGTATATTCTTTTCTCCAGCAAGATTTGAGCCTTGTAGTAGGATTTATTTTCCTTTGATGGCTTTTGTTTATCTCTTGCAGGATTCTGTCAGATGAATCCCTAGCAGAGCTCCTGATGATATCTCCATCTTGTTGAGATTAGCCGAGTATTCAGCGGTGTTGTGATATTTTTCCACCATCTGTTTATCTTTATGTCTGCTTTGTCAGCATATTCATACTCATGAGCATTGCATGCGCATTCATTTGTTGTGCATAGCATCTTGCTGTTGCATTGTGCATCTTACATTTGTGTTGATGTTTCCTTGCTCTCTGGTGTTGTTATCCCCGCAGAGCGTGTGTGTCCTCTCTCCATTAGAGTGTTGACCCGTAAGCAGAAAATGGCTATCTTTGTTAATTCCCCCACCGAGTTTATTCCTCGTGGATGATATTTGTTTTAGCCTTCCTCCCCAGTTCATTTGTCGGGATGGAATTAATCCCCAGTTGAGATATTTCCTCCTCGGGATGAGTCTTGTTTGACCGTTTCTCTCTGGTTTATTCCAGATTGAATTTTGGTTCCTTTCTTTGGGCTTATCACCTTTGTCGTCCTACCCGTTTTGTTGGTAGTAGGTGATATAGTTGGCTTATTACCTTTGTCGTCCTACCCTGTGTTGGTAGTAGGTAACATAGCCGGTTTGATTACCTTGTTGTAGCTATCACTTGTTTGATAGTTAGTAATCTCTCCTTTCTTTGTTCAGGTTTATTATCTTTGTCGTCCTGCCCTTTAGTTGGTAGTAGGCGATATTTCTCGAACCTTTTTGAGATCGTTACCTTTGTCATCCTACCCTTTGTTGGTAGTAGGTAATCTTTCTCATACCCTTGGCTGTTTACTTTGTTGTAACTGTCACTTGGTTGATGGTTGGTATTCTTTCTTTAACTGGCTTCTTACCTTTGTCGTCCTGCCCTTTATTGGTGGTAGGTAATATAGCCCGGTTTGGTTGCCTTATTATAGTTGACACTTGGTTGATAACTGGTAACCTTATCCTCTTTGTGAGATCGTTACCTTTGTCGTCCTGCCCTTTGTTGGTAGTATGTAATTCTTCTCATATCCTTTTATTGACTGCCTTGTTGTAGCTATCATTTTCTTGGTGGTTGGCAATCTTTCCTTTTGATCATGCTATTACCGAATGTCTGGTATTAGACGATCTGTTCCCCAGCAGATTTTTTTCTCTCAATGTTGGGACGGTGTTATCCCTCTTTTATTTTTGGTGTCGGTAATTTTCCCTCAGTTGGAATCTTACTCCTTGCTCTTCCCCAATGAAGATTCATTTTCTCCCCTGTTGGGATATGTTTTCCCTCTTTTATTTTCCCCCGGTGGAGTCTTTTCACTTTGCTCCCCCAGTTTTTGTTGATCTCCCGTGGCGTTTCTCCCCGCGGAGGTCTTGTGTCTGCATACCATTTGCATGACCATATCATTTTGTGGTCTCTTAGGGCCAAAAATTGGTTTGTTGTTATATTTAAGTCTCTTCTATCTCGTCGAGACAAAGATGCCAATCTTCATATCTCTGAATAGAAGAAACTTAAATAGGGGCAGCTGTAATACCCTAATTTTTGCCCCTAAGATTCTTTGCTTTTCTTTTGCATCTCATACTACAAACAAGATCATACATTGGTTCCCTCTTCTATAGGATTGTGACTTGCATGGATATTTGGGGTTTGTGTGTGTCTGTTAGATGTTTTATTGTTTAATTGTTTATGTCTACTAACCTTTAATCAAAATCCAAAAATATGTTTGTTTTTCCTTTACTAACATTTTCAGGGGAAGAACAGGTTAAAAATACCAAAAACCAGTCCCTCAACTCGAATGGATTTCATCTGAATAAAGTCAAAGTTGATCTGCGATTAATTCAAAAATTATCTGATCAAGAGTTTCTAAGACTTAATTGATTATTATTCAAGGGACTCCAAGGTTCATGTGTTTATTTCCATGACTTCTTTGACAAGCAAGAAAATAGAGCCAGAACCAGGACAGCACATCTAAAAGCCATTTTTTTCATTTTTGCACTGGTTAATCGATTAACCTAATTGCACTGTGAAATGGTTAATCGATTAACACGTGCAATTTTTGAAAAAATGTGCCAAATTCAAATTCTGCAGTAATTGGCACCAATTTTCACCATTTTGATCACATGCGGAATATTCTAGACCATCCCATTTTAATTCCCTACATCATCATAATTAATTCCTGTCATACCCTAAATTTTGACCACTAAGATTCCCATCATTGTGCAAATCATCATCATAATATGGGTGTATCATTATGCCTCATTAGTCTCCCCAAAGATGGGTGAACACTTACTACAGTCAAAATTAGGGTTTCAAGCCCTCTCTGAGTTCTTAGACAAAGGATCAATCAAGAAATGACATGATCTTAAACTTGTCTAAACCTCTCAAACATCCACAATGGATCAAAAGGACTCCGACTTCAAGGATTAAGCACAAGGTTGCTCCCTTTTAGGTAGATCAAGCCTCAAGATCGCCAGTGTCACCAAATTAGGGTTTTGGTCGACCAGGGCCTCTAGATGGAAATTTTCCTCTGGGCATGAGCCATTACTTCAAAGCATAACCTAAAATGCTCCATGGAACCTCATGACCCCAATCATCAAGCCAATTTGACCTCAGGGGATGCATACATAAAAAATCAGGAATTAGGGTTTCTTGACCTAATTCACCCCTAAGTTGACTTTTGGGACAAATCATGAGCCAAGACCTCAAGAGAGGATTTGAGGGTCTCTAGTACACCACATTGATCCATTTGTAACAATGGATTGATCCAGGAAGCTTGAGCAACAAGTCTCAATTTCATCAGTACCACAGTTAGGGTTTCGAGGGAAAAGTCAACTGTAACTTTGAATTTTGACCAGGACATGCTCCCAAGCCCTAAGACATGGTTCAATACACCCTATAACACCCATGGAACATGTCCATCAAGTTTGATTTAGGTCAAGGACATGATTTCCTAAAGGATTGCACAGTTTGGAATTCATCTGATAAAAAGTCAACTGTGCACAAAAGTCAACTTTGACTTTTTGAGATTTTTCACAAAAATGGTTTTTTAACCCTAAAATGATGTTAATGTATGATTTGAATCATCATTCATCAAGAAAAATCAAAGAAAGTTGGATAACTTGTAAAAGGGGTAACCATAAAAACTTAGAAAATTTTCTAAGTTATGAACAAAGTGGCAAGGGTACCAACTTTGGAGGATCAGAACTCCTAAACCACAAAGCCATTTTTCCCCATCCAAAGCTTGATTTTTAGATTTCATGGCCCTTTACAAAAA
This sequence comes from Lathyrus tuberosus, assembly GCA_022829125.1. Lineage (NCBI taxonomy): Eukaryota > Viridiplantae > Streptophyta > Magnoliopsida > Fabales > Fabaceae > Lathyrus > Lathyrus tuberosus. Next base: position 11,452,035 of record JALAZF010000115.1, read on the forward strand.
CTTCAACTAGACCTCATACCAATTCTTCATGGATTTTGAGTTATGGATTGACCAAAATCACAAAAAGTGAAAATGGCACTTTTTTCCAACACTTAGTGAAATTTTCACTAAGTCAGAATCTGCCTTTACTTTTTTCCAAATGTAGGGACATTTTTCACTTAGGTCCAAAAAGTATCAAAACCAAATATGATCAAACAGTTGTTGTATCATATAAGTGCTTTCCAAAATGGACAAGAATATCACCAAATTCAATTTGAGCTAAGAGTTATGGTATTGGCAAAATGCCTTGCTGAAAACTGCCAAGGCAAGGCAGAATTTTGCATTTTTGGTCGATTTGCCAAAATCAGCCAATTTCAAGCCTTGTCATCATCTTGGACACATCTGAGGATCAAATCTAAAGGGGACAATCACTGAGCCAAGCCTCCAAAGTCCTTGGAACAAGAAGTAGCATGCCAAACCTAGAATTGCCTAAAAGAGGGACAAGACTCCAATTTTGGATTGGAGCATTTAATAGATGCTTAGAGGTGACATGGACTGACACATTTGCAACTAAATTCAGTCAAGATTCCTTCAACAAATAGGGAACCAAAGCTCTGTGCTCTAACCTCTAGTCAATGGCTAGAGGACACTTGGATTTTCATTTGCCAACCCTCTGCTGCAGTTGCCATTCACTATTGATCCCAAAACAAATTTTCTCTACTATAAATAGAGCTCATTTGTGCTCAGTTTGAGTACACCAAATCCATCAAACAAATGTTTTCCTCAAAATCCCTTTCTCTTGGGAAAAATGCCTTCTTTGGCAAGGTAACTCTGAGTTTTTGAGTTTGAGAGTTTTTTCAATCAAACCAATCACACACACACACACACACACACACCTCATAAACATCATATATAGGTGATCCAAACTCTCACAAGTGACCTGTAATCACAAAATCACAAAGTCACCTCTCAAAACCTCAAAATAGGCTTTTTGTGCATTTTTCAAGCCATGTCTTGATTCAGTCACTTTCCAAACCAGATAAAACCTCAAACACACTCCAAATATCATTCTTGAACTGTCCCAAATGGTTCTCCCCATCTGGAACACCATTTGAGAGAGTTGCTATTTTGGTCACTTTTAACCCCTTTTGCAAGAAAGGGCCAGTTTGTGTTTTTGCAGGTACCAGCTGATTCCAATCATCCTAAAAGCTTCTAAGGGATCATTTGAGTGTTTCTAAAGCATTAAATCATTTTTGGAACAAGAGGCTTGACAGTTTGCACAAAAACTCCAAAAAGATCAAAAAGAGGTAAGCCTCATGACTTGAACTTTCCAAAATATGCAATGCTTTGAAGTCCACTGATCATGCACACCTCATACATGTTAAATATGTTGTGTTTGAACCAATTGATCATGTAATTCATGCCTGTATCAAAGTGTAGCATAGAAAATGCAATTATAGGCCCTTTTCAAAACCACTATCGGGTATTTTGAGGATGGAGTGTGATCTGAAAAAACTACCACCACCATTGGATTCCTTGTGAAATTCTGGTCCAGATACATATAAATTTTGTCTCAAACCATCAATAATTGAGAAAGTTATGACCTTCACGTTTCTGAGCCAAAACTTGCCTTGCCTTGCCTTGGGCCAGGCCTAAAACCAAGGCATGACTTGTATATTTGTGGTTTCACTTCAAACAATGGATGTATCACCACCCCAGTGGTAAGGCGCGCGCCTTGTGACCTTGAGGTCGTGGGTTCAAACCCCACCCATGCCATTTTGTGTTTTTTCATATTTTGCCTTTTTTTCCAATATTTTAAGTTTTATTAATTAATTGGAAAATTAATAACTCTTTCAATTTTAATTATTTTTTATTGGTTCTTTTTGAAAAAAATCACAAAAATGTTGAAATATTTTATTCCACAAAAAAATTAAGTTTATATTATTTATTTGATATAATTAGTATTTTTGTGAATAACTTCATTTTTATTTGTTTTAAACATTTTAAAATGAAACATTCATCTTGAAAAATCAAGACCAAATGAGTTTTAATATCTCTTGTGATTAAAACTTCATTTTTCAAACCTTAAACAAAAATCACAAGTGGTTTATTCAAATTCATTTGGTATTTTTCATTGATTTTCTTTTAATATTTACTTTTAAAAGAATAACAAATTAGGGTTTCTTTGATTTTCACCCTCATCAATCATTTTCAAACACTCACGGGCCTCTAATAGAGTGTAAGACCCATTCCTTTGTAAATACAAACCTATTTTGGGCCTCACTTATTGTATAAGTCCCGTTGTATTTCAAAAGTTCGGCGCGATCGTCGCCCGTTTAAAAATAAACCATCTGGCCTCTCCTCGAGCTATAAGACCCATTCAAAACTTTTGGGCCTCTATTTGAGTGTAAGACCCAATCCCTTTTGAAAACCAAATTATCTTAGACCTCAGTCATTGTATAAGACCCACTGCGTTTTCAAAATCTCGGCGCGATCGCCATTTCAAACGAAAAATCATCTGGGCCTACCCTCGTGTTATAAGCCCCACTCTTTTTTTTTAAAACCTTTTGGGCCTCTATTAGAGTGTAAGACCCAACCCCTTTGTACAGAAAACCTTTTTTGGGCCTCAGTCACTTGTATAAGTCCCTTTGTACAAAACGATGTGCGATCATTGGTAAAAAACTTTTGGGCCTCTCCTTGAGCTGTAAGCCCCAATTTTTCTTTCAAAGTATTTTCTCCTTTGATTTTGAATATACTGTTGTTTTCAATCTTTCTTTGTTGAATAACTAACAAAACAGCATGGAATCTCTACAACCGAGTAAGTGTCTATACGCTTTCATTTATCGCTTTCATATGTATATAACTGTACTGTGGGGCTGTTTCACTATAAGTCTTCTTTCATAAACTCATATCAACTGTGTAATAATAGTATAGCTATTTAGAGTTTCCCCGACATATACGTCTAGCACTAAGCCCTGTCGATCACTCTTAAATAGACTAAACTAGATCCCCATAGGATTACCAGATACAGTCTTCCCTCCTCTTGGGGTTAAACAATATGGAAACGTGAAAGGCAGCATTCTCGGTGAACCCTTTCACAGACTGTCACCCTTAGACATTGTCAAAGAAACTCTACTCCCTAGAGATGATCTTCTCTCCATGAATGGCATCTCTTGAGTTTCTTCCAAATTCTCGAACTTTCCTGGCTTGATATATTCTCTGTGATTAGTCTGTCTTGAACTTCTCGGGATTTGGGGACCCACAGGCTTCCTAAAAGCATCCCCGCCTCCTCTTGGGCGTTGTACAACACCTGTCGGCTTCTTAGAAGTATTCACAGCCTCCTCTTAGGCTTCGTATAAATGATTTCTTCCCCTGGGAATGATAGCCTCCTCTTGGGCTTCGTACAAATTGTCCCGACGATCTCCTAGAGATATAGGAACAGAAATTAGTCATCTTAATAGAACAGTCTTTCAAAGAGTCTAGATCCTGCTGTTTCTTAAACGTAGTACAAAAGATGAAACTCTAGACTCGGACAGTCTAATTTCCTTGAGTCTCAAAGACATTCTCAAGTTCCTTTCAAAACTAGGAGATGAAACCCGTAGACTCGGGCAATCTCAATCCCCTTTGGATTTCCCATTTCCTTAAAGAACAGGAAATATCCCTGATCCTCAAATCAAAATCCCTGAGTGCAAACATTACTCATATAGGAACTGATTTTTTCTTTAAATCAGCATATTGGACTTGTCACTCAACTGAAACAATAACCACAACCTCCATCTCGGGCTTCGTACGAGATACAAAGGACTCTCTTGTTGAGTCATCTTTTTTAGCCTCCATCTCGGGCTTCGTACGAGATACAAAGCACTCTCTTGTTGAGTCATCTTTTTTAGCCTCCATCTCAGGCTTCGTACAAGATACAAAGCACTCTCTTGTTGAGTCAACCCTTTTAGCCTCTCTCTCGGGCTTCGTACGAGACACACAAAATCACCCTCTTGTTGGGCCAATAGCCTCCTCTTAGGCTTTATATAATGAAACCCCGGTTGAGTCAATCAACCTTTTAGCATCAAAACTATGCCCCGTTCATAGGAGACAAACATCAACAACTCCCTTCATCTAATTGATGTAAGCAGCAAGCCTCTGGATTATTTACATCCATGCCACTGTCCCTCTTTTAGCATGAGAAACTCCAAAGGAAAGATGGCATAGATCTACACTGAGTTGAAGTCTTCTCCTTCAGGTTAAAACCCCCTATAAAGGAAATTATGGCATTGTTAGGATTCGCATATCCCGGTTAAAGTAATCCTCCTTTATAGTCAGTCACCCAACAATTGTGACAAAAATACCCCTATTTAGAGATGACAAATTCTCTCTAAAGTCAACACCCTTTTAGCTTCACATCTTGGGCTTCGAACAAGATACAAATAGGCCCTTCAGCTTCACATCTTGGGCTTTGAACATGATACAAGCCACCCTTTAGCTTCACGTCTTGGGCTTTGAACAAGACACCAAAACACCATTTCCTCCCATAGAATAGGACGAACTACGATCGGTCTGATTTCCCTGTTTCAGTAAACGGGAATACGTAGGCATAAGATTGAAAGAAAAATCTTAGCGAGCACACTAAACAAAAACTCAAAATCCCAAATCCCGTACCTTCACCCATCAATCGAAAACCCTCATTCCTAAACATCCTACCCATGAACCGTCCAATGTTTTCACTCTAAAAGAAAAAAATAAGAACAAAGAAAAAGGCCCCATTACCATATAGCATCTGTAACCTAACAGACCGCTGTTTAAACTCAGTATGCAAGCAGGGTTAATTAGAGACATCTATTTCCCTTCCTTCATCAGCTTCAATAGGATAAAAAATGAATCAAACTGTAGTAACCCCAAAAGAGCGACAGTGCTTAAGAAACACGTCCAGTTTCACTCGCTACAGAAAAGTGGCGCCCACCGTGGGGCCAAATTGACTCATTCTTATAATCTAAGGTGAAAACTTTGGACAAATCCTTTTCTTGGTAGTGCTTTCACTGGGATAGGACCTTTTTTTTTACTTCACTAGGATCTTAGGTCAAAACCTTTAAATGGGGAAGGAACCACAGAATGACGACTCCGCCGGGGAGCCATTTTCTGTCAGGAACATAGGATTCATAGCTATTTAAAGTCTAGGACATTAAGACAAATATATATACTGCTTTTCCTAATTGATATATGTGTTTATTTTTCTGCTAATGGGAATGCGTGTGATGCCGCATGTGGAAAGATTGAGTATACACCTAGGAAAAACCCCTTTAGTGGTGCGGAAGCTATTGGAAATGGTTGTCACGCGATACCACCCTCTTCTAAGGACTCTTCGAAAAAACATCACCTAGCACGGTTCCCGGCCCGCTGGTGTTTTTCTCGACAAGAGTTAATGATTTTGAGAGACAGGTACAAAAATCACTAGTAAACCTTTGGGATGGGTAGAGCCTTGACTTCATGACAATGACCCTTTGACCCCATGTTTTTTATATGTTTTTATGTGCTGCATTCATGCATTCATTTAAAAAAACATTAAAAAGGAAATCTTCTCTTTTAGTCTCTCTTTTTCAAATTAAACTAAGACAATGATTGCAAATGTCAGAGAAAAAGATTGCGCTCATGGATTTCGGTAGAAGGAGAACTCATAAGTATACCTTCAAGGTTCCAAAACTAGAGGATTTGAGAGGTTTAGTGAGAATGATCACGAACCAAGAGGCTTTCAGAGCCAAGTATGGAGGATTGCTATCTCTATTAATGGTTCAACTAATTGAAAGAATCATGGATGCACTCGTTCAGTTTTACGATCCGGCCTATCACTGTTTCACATTCCCGGATTATCAGCTCGCACCAACGCCGGAGGAATATTCTCATCTGATTGATTTACACATCACTGGTCGAGCTCCTTTTTCTGGATTGGAAGAAATTCCAAAGGATCAGACCATTGCAAGAGCAATTCATTTGGACGAGTCAAAGGTCAGGACTCACATGACCACTAAGGGTGGCATACAAGGTTTGCCATCCCAATTCTTGATAAATAAGGCCCTGTATTTCGCTAGTATAGGGAACGTGACTGCTTTTGAAAGCATCTTTTTTTACTCACCTACGGGTTATTTTTGTTTCCCAACATTAATAACTTCGTCGATATCAACACCATTAAGGTTTTTCTCATTGGAAACCCTGTGCCGACTTTACTCGCAGACGCATAGCATTCTGTACAATTAGCGAATTTGTACAATGGAGGGGAGATCACATGTTGTGTACCCCTGCTATACAAATGGTTTATCTCCCATTTACCTAAGTCTGCAGCTTTTTGGGATCAAAAGAATACTTTACGTTGGTCGCAGAGAATCATGTCTCTTACCAACTCTGACATAGATTGGTGCAATAGGATTTATGAGGGAATCAGGATCATTGACCGTTGTGGAAACTTCCCCAACGTACCCCTCATAGGAACTAAGGGAGGAATCAACTACCATCCAGTGTTGGTTCGTCGTTAATTTGGATACCCGATGAGGCATGTCCCGCAGAATGCTCATCTGGAAGGTCTTTTCTTCAAAGAAGGAGAAAATGACAGAGCACTAAAGATGGAAATAGTGCACGCTTGGAAACAAGTTCATAAGAAAGGACGAGAGTCTCTAGGAAAACCGGACTGTGTCTCGGTGGAGCCTTACCTCCACTGGGTACAAACTAGAGCTCTCAAGCTAAAGATGCCTTATCCTCGTCACGGAGTTCTTCCGCCAAGGGAATCTGTCATGTACTTCATGATTGAAACGGAAAAACTCCAGGTTACTCTCAACAAAGTTCAGCGGGAGAGAAGGTCTTGGAAGAACAAGTACTGCACCCTCAATGTGGAGTGTATCAAAATACAGCAACTACTGAAGGATAAAGATGCTCTGATTGAAATTTTGGAGCAGCATGCTGTAGAAAATCAGGATGACCAAAGGAATTTGCTCACTCCTTTCACCTGGCAAAAGAATGACAACCCGACAACGGCCCAGGAGCCCCGGTCCAAGAGAAGGAAAGTACCATAATCAGCACCCGGTTTCTCCTCAGGGAGGGCTCGGGACCCGTTAGATTAGGTTTCTGTTTCCGCACCTTGTAATCTACTGTATTTTCATTTCTGCAATCCTTTGAATTCAATAAAACGTGGTTTCCCCACTGTTTGATATTTACAATCTAATTGTCGAAGTTTATTTTGATTAAACCAAAAAACAATTAACTTAATCATTGCATCCATCATTCTCATGTCACGTATTCTTCTTACCTATGAGTCTCACATTTGTGTCTCGATCCTTTAGTCAAACTGTCTCATTCGTACAATACTCGGGCCAATCGTCAGAAAAAGATGGATGATCTTGAGGAAGAGAACAGAGAGTTGAAAGAAGAGATCGACGCTCTGAGAGAGGATATGAGAAAGCTTTGTAACGACATGCAAGCCATGGCAGAAGCTCAGCTACAAAGAACTATGATCTCAGAGATCACCTCAACGCCCATAGTGGAGAAGTATGATCCTAGGCACAAAATGCCGAAAGATCGTCCCTGGGGCATGCCTGTTAACTATATCCCGGAAGGATATGTTCCGCCGATCACTGGAGATCCGAAAATTTCAGCAGAAGCCGCTGGCCCTGAAGGTTATAAACTTCGGGAAAGCGAGGATGCCAGAGGCATATTGAGGACTCCTGAAGGTTACAAACTTCGGCAAATGCCAAGATTCACTGCCGTAGTAACGGTACCACCCCCTGTGGTGCACACTGTCCCGGAAGGACAGATTCCACAGATACCTTATGGTAGAAAGGAAACTATGTTCGATAGAATGGATGAATTCTAGGAACAGTTCTTGGAAATGCAGAAGGAACTGCAAGCCATTCGCGGTCAGGATTTATTTGGAAAGGACGCCGCAGAACTTTGTCTGGTCCCCAATGTGAAAGTCCCGCACAAGTTCCAAGTTCTCGACTTTGAAAAATACAAGGGTAACTCTTACCCTCAGAGTCACTTGGTGATGTACGCTCGAGGAATGTCAGCTCAGACGGATAATCAGGATCTACTGATTCACTACTTTCAGGATAGTTTAACCGGTGCCGCACTAAAATGGTACATGGGTTTAAACCGCGCTACGATTAGCACTTTCAGAGATCTTGGCATTGCCTTCGTCCAACAATACAAATACAATTTGGACATGGCATCAGACAGAGATCAGCTCAGATCGATGTCACAAAAGGACAAGGAAACCTTTAAGGAGTACGCTCAGAGATGGTGTGAAATTGCTGCCCAAATTTGTCCACCTCTTGAGGAAAAAGAGATGACAAAAATCTTCTTAAAGACCTTAAGCTCATTTTACTACAACAGAATGGTTGGTATGGGGGTACGTCTCGAGGAAGCTGTTCGAGAAGGATGTATGATAAAAGACGCTGGATCATCAAGTAGTACAAAGCGATACAGTAGTGCTCTCCCTAAGAAAAAATAGCAAGATATTGGGAATATCTCTCTCAGACAGCAAAGGCGATGTTATCAGCCAGTAGCGGCTGTGATTCCTGCTATCAATCCTGTGCCTATTTCTACGTATCAACCTCAGGTTGCGCAGAGCCAACCTAATCAGCAAATGACACAACAGCCTCTTCTGCAGGCACGTCCTCCATACAATAACAATCGTACAACACGGCCACCAGGATTTGATCCTATACCCGTATCGTATGCAGAACTATTTCCATTACTACTGGCCAAGGGGCACATCCAGACTAAGTCTCCTCTTGCAGTACCGAAAAATCCGCCTTTTTGGTTTAAGGTGGACCAGACATGCCTTTATCACCAAGGAGGACCAGGGCATAACATAGAGAACTGTCTCAATTTCAAATTTGACGTGCAAAAGCTTGTTAGGAGTGGGGTCTAATCTTTCAAGGATACAAATCCCAATGTTCTCACAAACCCGCTGCCTCAACATGAGAAAGCCGCAGTCAATCTGATAGAGGGAGAGTCTAACGAAGTCTATCAAATTCACGATGTACTCTTATTGAAAACCAACTTGGTTAAGATGCATTGTAGACAGAGTGGGTATGGCCATGTGCCACCTCATAACTATCACCAATGTGATATCTGCTCTAAAAGCAATCTAGGATGTTCCGTGGTGCAATCAGCTCTACAGGAACAGATGGATCTCGGATGGATCCAAGAGCACTGAGTTCGTGGAGTTAACATGGTTTACACGAATTCCAACGTCATTCAGAACCACGACATCCGTGCGATGAATGCCAACTTGGTGGCAATGCACTCAAGGCAAAGCCAGTATCATAATCTGGTACGACACGATTACAGTTCTTAACTGACTTGCTCGGTAAACAAACAGGGATGCTCTTTTATACAAGAGGCCCTCCAGCGTCAGATGAATCTTGGATGGATCCAGGACTACCATGATAGGAATCCCTATCAGATCAACATGGTTCAAATCTTTGACATTCGTTTAATGAATACCAACCTGGTAGAGTTACATGCTGAGCAGGTCCACCTCAGATTCCTGGTATCACATGATTACCAGAGCTGTAAAGCGGGTTGCGAAAACGATCAAGGTTGTGCCCTTGTCCAGGAGGCACTTTAGCACTTGTTAAATCACTGGTGGATGCTAATATATATGGATGAATATACTCAGAAAATTAGTATCAATAACAGGAACCCTACTCGGCGTCAAAGTCAGGATGTCCGATCTGTGGAAGTTAACCTAGTGAGGTTACATTGCATTCAAAGCGGGCGTGGCCAGGTGCCACCACACAACTATGAACGTTGTAGAGTCTGTTCGGAAAGTAACCAAGGATGGTACCTTGTGGGAGCAGCTCTCCAGGGTCAGGTGGATCGTAGAGAAATTCGCCCATATCCGGGTTCCGGATCAATCAACTGGGCGCCGGACTACCTCGCTGATCAAATTGAGGATGTTGTCGTAATCTCTAATCATCAGAGGGCCAGGGATGTTTTTGCCATCATCCTTCTACTTGACGAATCGAGAGTTCCTAACCAGGAATAGATCAAAATTGCTTACGATGGTCAGAAAAATCAGAAGGCTCCCATAGTCATCTATCTACCGGGACCACTACCGTATGAATCAACTAAGGCTATCCCTTACAAATACGGTGCAATGATAATTGAGAATGGAAAGGAAATTCCATTACCCTCCGTCGTGAATATTGCAGACATCAGTCATGTAACACAGAGCGAATACAACATTGTCGATCAACTGTTACAAACTCCTTCAAAGATTTTGGTATTATCACTTTTTCTCAGTTCAGAAGCGCACAGGGAGGCTCTACAGAGAGTCTTGGAGCAAGCCTTTGTGGAACAGGACGTAACAATCAGTCAGTTCGATAGCATTGTCTCTAACATCACTTCTTGCAATAATTTGGGATTTAGTGATGAGGAATTACCTGAAGAGGGTCGCCGTCATAACATGGCGCTCAATGTTACAGTCAACTGCCAGGACGATGCTTTAGCCAGCGTACTGGTAGACACAGGGTCAGCCCTGAATGTTATGCCGAAGTCCACTTTGATGCAATTATCCTTCAAAGGACCCCCGATGAGAACCAGCGAGGTCGACGTCAAAGCATTTGACGGATTCAGAAAAACGGTTATCGGCGAAGTCGATCTTCCCATAACTATCGGTCCTCACACTTTCAAAGTCACTTTCCAGGTCATGGACATCCGGGCAACGTACAATTGTTTATTAGGACGACCTTGGATACATCAGGCTGGGGCGGTCACCTCGACCCTCCACTAAAAGTTAAAGTTCGTCCAGAACAACCAGCTCGTCACGGTCTGTGGAGAACAAGCCTTGCTCGTGAGTAACTTATCATCATCTACTTGTGTAGAACCTGTGGAGGTTGTTGGGACTCAGTTCCAAGCGCTTTCGGAGAGCAAGGACAATCGATCCGAAGAGGGAACTTCGATTTCCTCATACAAAGATGCTATCAAAGCGGTCGAGAGTACCAATACAACAGGATGGGGACAGCTAGTCATTCCTACTGACAATAAAACAAACAAGGGTCTTGGTTTTTCTGCAACCTGTACCCAGACAGCTACTACCAGCGATGAAAGTCTTCATCCCATTCGAAACTTCTTTCACAGTGGAGGTCTCCTTCAACCGGTGACCCAAGAAGTACAGACTATCAATGAGGAGGATCCCTCCGACACAGATGAGGAATGGAAGTCCTATCTTAATGGGGAAAGTTATATGTCTCAGGACGAAACGCAAATTCCCTTTTGCTTTCCTACACAGGGTCCGAGATTTATACCCCGGTCGGATGTCGAAATGACATATGGAGATTGTGATCCGAAAGGATGTCGTGCTCCACCAAACTCATTAGAAGAAGACACTCCGATGAAAGACAAGACCACGATTATTATGGCCCAATGGATGGTCTTCCAATGTGGCAGCCCTACCCAGGAGACTTGGGACAAGAGAATCAGCCGAACAATGAAAATCAGCTGAGCATCATTGAAAAGAATACTTGTGTCCCCACCATGTCATGGGATCCTCACCCAGGGTATCCTAAAGATACCCCACACGACGATGAATTCGCAACGTTTGCAGGATTAGAGTTCATCAAATATGCTTTTCCCGAGGTCAACGTCATCGAAAGGGATGACTCCTCCAGTTCCAAAGAAGTGTGGGACACCTTGGGACAACCGAGTGGAAAATACGACTTCATGGTCAAGTACACCGCTCCTGAAAGCTCTCGTATCAGGCTCGAGGACATCCAGCCAACCGGATGGGGAGATTTGCCTGGAGCACAAATACTATGCAAAATGCAACAGAGGAATCCTCCTACGACAATTCTGCCTTGGAGACTGATTCCAATGATCCTGCTTCACCAGAAATTAGCGTTATTTCTGAAGACAAATCAAGGAAGGTACCAGACTTTGTGATTCACCGAGGAGTTCGCCGCCAATGGGTCACCGTTGATGTTCTGAAAGTTGTTCAAAAGTCAAAGTAATTGTCGTTTTTAACCTTTCGCCCTGCCCAGGTGAAACGGATGTTTTGATAGGGCTTACTTTATGTAAATTTCCCTCTTCGCTTTGCCCAAAGTGACAGAGTTTTGTTTTATAGGGCTGTAGTTTCAAGAATCGACATGTTCATTAATAAAATAACGTCGTTCTGTAATTTCCGCATTAATCGCTGTTTTCTCTTTTTGCTTTTCTCAGAAAATGGTAATCCTAAAAAACATCTCAAATAATAAAAACAAGCAGTTTTTCAAAAAAAATACACTGAACGCTTTTGCATTCTCTCTATCTCTTCTAAAACACGAATCATCACGTCATGCAGATTGCTTGTTTTAAACCCCGTTGAAACATACGATCCGATGCCTTCTCCCAACTTTGAGTTCCCGGTATTTGGGGCTGAAGAAGAAGTTGACAACGAAATTCCTGAGGTGATCTCCCGACTACTCAGACAGGAGGAAAGGCCCATTGAACCTCACAAAGAGCTGTTAGAAACGGTCCACTTGGGTTTGGAAAAAGAGAGAAAAGAAATCAGGATTGGGGCACTGCTCTATCCAACTGACAAAGAGAGTTTGACAAAGCTTCTCGAAGAGTTTCCCGATGTATTCGCTTGGTCCTATCAGGATATGCCAGGGTTGAATACCAGCATCATAGAACATCATCTACCGTTGAGATCGGAATGTCCGCCAGTAAAACAGAAGTTGAGACAGACTCATCTAGACATGGCCATGAAAATTAAAGAGGAGGTACAGAAACAGATTGACGCAGGTTTCCTCGCCACATCAGAATATCCTCAATGGTTAGCCAACATCGTACCCGTTCCAAAAAAGGACGGAAAAGTCAGAATGTGTGTCGATTACAGAGATTTAAATAAGGCTAGTCCAAAGGATGACTTTCCTTTACCACACATTGACATGCTGGTTGACAGTACAACAAGGTTCAAAGTTTTCTCCTTCATGGATGGATTCTCGGGCTATAACCAGATCAAAATGGCGCCGAAAGACATGGAGAAAACTTCGTTCATTACCCCATGGGGTACCTTTTGTTACAAGGTAATGCCATTCGGTTTGAAGAACGCCAGGGCAACCTATCAACGGGCCATGACTACTCTTTTTCATGACATAATACACAAAGAAATCGAGGTATATGTCGATGATATGATTGCAAAATCTAAGACAGAGAGGAGCATGTGACCCACCAGTCAAAACTATTTGAGCGGTTGAGAAAATACAGACTCTGCTTGAATCCCAACAAGTGCACCTTCGGTGTCCGTTCAGGAAAACTCTTAGGGTTCATCATCAGCCAGAAAGGAATCGAGGTTGATCCTGACAAGGTCAAGGCCATTCAAGAAATGCCTTATCCGAAAACTGAAAAACACGTCAAAGGATTCCTGGGACATTTGAACTACATCTCCAAATTTATATTCCTCATAACCGCGACATGTGCGCCGATTTTCAAACTGCTAAAAAAGAATCAGGACTGTGTTTGGACAGAAGACTGCCAAACCGCTTTCGACAGTATTAAGGAATACCTGTTGAACCCACTGATTCTGTCACCTCCAGTGGAAGGAAGACCACTGATCATATATTTAATAGTCTTGGAAGACTCAATGAGGTGTGTACTTGGCCAACAAGACGAAACCAAAAGGAAGGAGCCTGCCATCTACTATTTGAGCAAGAAATTCACCGACTGTGAAACTCGATACACGATGCTCGAGAAAACTTGCTGCGATTTGGCTTAGGGAGCCAAACGTTTTCGACAGTACATGATTTACCACACTACTTGGTTAATCTCCGAAATGGATCCAGTCAAGTATGTATTTGAAAAACCTGCTCTCACGGGAAGGATTGTCCGTTGGCAGATGTTGCTATTAGAATATGACATAGAGTACCATGCTCAGAAAGCCGTTAAGGGGAGTGTTTTAGCCGATCATTTGGCTCATCAACCGATTGACGATCAAGAATCAATCGGGTTTGACTTCCCAAACGAAGATGTCATGTATCTAAAAATGAAAGATTGCGATGAACCGCAACCCAGTGAAGGGCCAGAACTAGGTTCCCAATGGGGACTTATCTTTAACGGATCAGTTAATCATAACGGAAACTGAATTGGGGCAATCATTGTTACCCCTCAGGGTACCCACATTCCTTTCACTGCCCGACTTACGTTCAAGTGAACGAACAACGAGGCCGAATACGAAGCTTGTATTATGGGTCTCGAGGAAGCGATTGATTTGAGGATCAAAAATTTGGACGTATATGGCAACTCGGCCCTGGTTATCAATCAGATTAAAGGATATTGGAACACATACCAGTCCGGGCCGATCCCTTACAAAGATTAGGCAAGAAGGTTGTTACCCTTCTTCAACAGAATCGATTTTCATCACATCCCTCGAATGAGAATCACATGGCTGATGCATTAGCCAGTCTCTCTTCCATGATTAGTGTAGGTCAATGGACTGACCTACCTAAGATCGACATGATGCGCCTTGAAAGGCCCGCTTACGTCTTCGCAATCGAAGCCGCCATAGACGACAAACCTTGGTATCACGATATCAAATGCTTCCTTCGGAAACAAGAGTACCCAGCTGGGGCACTAAGGAAGGATAGAAAAACTCTTAGAAGGTTGGCTGGCAGTTTCTTCCTGAGCAGTGATACACTCTATAAGAGGAACCTTGACATGGTCTTGCTTCGATGCGTAGACAGACCAGAAGCAGACATGCTGATAAAAGAAATTCATGAAGGGTCCTTTGGCACTCATGCCAACAGACACGCAATGGCGAGAAAAATTCTCAGAGCAGGGTACTACTGGTTAACCATGGAATCCGACTGCTACAAGTACATGAGGAAGTGTCACAAGTGTCAGATATACTCAAACAAGATCCATGTACCGCCAACACATCTCAAAGTTCTCTCTTTTCCATGGCCTTTTTCCATATGGGGAATCGACATGATTGGCTTGATTGAGCCCAAGGCTTCGAACGAACATCGGTTCATTCTGGTAGCCATTAATTACTTCACCAAGTGGGTCGAAGCAGCGTCGTACGCCAATGTAACTCGACAAGTGGTGGTCCGCTTTATCAAAAACAATATCATATACCGTTATGGTGTTCCGAGCCAGGTCATTACAGATAATGGATCTAACTTGAACAACAAGATGATGAAAGAGTTATGCGCAGAGTTTAAGATCGAACACCATAACTCATCTCCCTACCGACCAAAGATGAACGGGGCGGTAGAAGCGGCTAACAAGAACATCAAGAAGATTGTTCAAAAGATGGTTGTAACCTATAAAGACTGCCACAAGATGCTACCCTTTGCTCTTCAAGGTTATCGCACATCTGTCCACACTTCAACAGGGGCTACCCCTTTCTCTCTAGTGTATGGCACGAAAGCAGTGCTCCCCATAGAAGTAGAGATCCCATCAATCCGGATATTGATGGAAGCTAAGCTTACAGAAGCTTAATGGTGTCAGAGTCGACACGACGAATTAAACCTAATAGAAGAGAAGCGAATAAAGGCATTATGTCACGGTCAGTTGTATCAACAGAGAATGAAGAAGGCGTTTGACAAAAAGGTCCGATCTCGCGTCTTTAGGAAAGGAGACCTCGTGCTCAAGAAGATACAATCATTTCTCACTAATTCCCGGGGAAAATGGGCTCCGAATTATGACGGCCCTTATGTGGTCATGAAAGCTTTCTCAGGCGGTGCCTTGAGACTTGCAACCATGGACGGAGAGGAATTTTCCTACCCCACAAATGTTGATGTAGTCAAGAAATACTTCGCCTAATAAAAAAAAGGAAAGAAAAAAACGTCTCGGTGGATTGAAAACCCGAAAGGGAGGTCCATGCAAAAATTAGAGACATGATCAAAAATCATCCCGGTGGATTGGAAACCTCAAAGTACAATCCAGGAAAAAAATTAGGGATAATGGCAAGTAACTACGTTCAACAAAGGGGCAAATCCCTCTGCAGCAGTTACACCATCAGGAAAAACTCCAGTCAGGGTCATCTTCGACAGAAGCTCAGGATGTCCAGAATTCAAAGTTGGTAGAAGGATAGTGGTCATTATGTTTCGATGTAGCCCTTTTCCCTTAAATTACCATTTTCCAAACTTTGAAAATACTCTATGGAATCACGTGTTTAGCTGATTTCCATCCTATCAATAAAATTTGAGCCCTTGTGCTTTTGTTTATAATTCTCATTTGTTTTAGCTTTATAGAACGACATTTTAACATGAATAACGATTCTTGAAATAAAACAAAAACAAATTTTCTTGTTAAACTTTTTCTGCTTTTAAAATAAAGATGGCAATTTCTTTTAACTGTTGAACATCGAAAGAACATCGATCGCTTCTCCAGAAGTAAGCGAGCTTCAAAGTGCAGAATCAAAGTACTCCTTCTAAACTAGTGCGCCTGAATAAAGGATCAACCATGTCAGATACCATGTTTCATCTGACATCTTCGGCCGAGTTCTCATCTCCTAAGCCCGACCAACTGTGTTCCCCGCAGGGACTATCTCTCCTAAGCAAGGCGGAATTGCTATCTTGAACCAGCGGTACTTCTTCGCCCCACGATGGCCGAGTATCCCGTCATGTTCATCTTTTAGTCTGTATGTTGCGTCGGTTTTGTCAGCATAAACATACATACATCATGCATTATTGATTTGCATTCACATTCATATTGCATCACTATCACTCCATTCAGTCTTATCCCGTAGTGATAACAGTCTTCTCAATCGAGTTGTCAAGTTCTTTCCTCGTCAGGAAAGGTTGCGTCTGAACAATCTCTCTCCTCCAGTTTATTTCTGGATCAGAATTGGCCCTTGACTACTTTGATAACTTAAACCTCTGAAAGACCAGAGAACCTTCAACCAACATCATTCTTCGCCATCGAAGATGACATACTTTCTTTCCCGGATTAAGGAAAATCCCTAGAGAAAGCCTCTTAATCAAGAGATTCGGAGGTACGGCAGTTTTTCTCCAAAAAGCCGCTGATGAAAAGGTCATCGGCACCTCAAAATTGGATCCCATCATATGGCGTTTCTCTGGGAAGATCCCGAGAAAAGTATGATGTAAGACTCCGAGCGGAAGCAGTCTCTCAAGAAACTCGCTTTCCCCAGTAGAAACAAATGGCATCTCCAATAGAGAAGTTTGTGTACCTCTACAACTCAGACGACTGGGTTCCCCCAGTAACTCTGACAGCAAAATTTTTCTATCAAATGGCATCTCCCCAGGAAAATTCGGTGAGAAGTTTGAGGAAAACCGCTACGTATAACGTCCCTTATCAAGAAAGTTTATTGGCAAAAGAAACTGAGACCAGTTCCTTGGTAGGAAAACAAGAGCAAGGGGAAGTTTATATCAGAAACTGAGACCAGTTCCTTGGTAGGAAACCAAGAGCGAGGGGAAGTTTATTTCAGAAACTGAAACCAGTTCCTTGGTAGGAAACCGAGATCGAGGGAAAGTTTATATCAGAAACTGAGACCAGTTCCTTGGTAGGAAACCAGGATTGAGGGGAAGTTTATTTCAGAAACTTAGACTAGTTCCTTGGTAGGAGACCAGGATCGAGGGGAAGTTTATTGCAGCAACTGAGACCAGTTCCTTGGTAGGAAACCAGGATCGAGGGGAAGTTCATTTAAGAAACTAAGACCAGTTCCTTGGTAGGAAACCAAGATCGAGGGGAAGTTTATTTCAGAAACTTAGACCAGTTCCTTGGTATGAAACCAGGATCGAGGGGAAGTTTATTTCAGAAACTTAGACTAGTTCCTTGGTAGGAAACCAGGATCGAGGGGAAGTTTTTACCTTTTCTAAGCATCATTGCTTAGCAAAAGAAGAAGGATGCGTGAACTACCATTCCTAAACACCATCAAAATTTCAGGTATTGCGATATTTAATCCTCTTGCACCCTGAATGCCCGAATACCTTCGTTATTCACACCTTCGGGTCCAAGAAGATTAAATAGGGGCATCTGTCATACCCCAAATTTTGACCACTAAGATTCCCATCATTGTGCAAATCATCAGCACAATATGGGTGTATCATTATGCCTCATTAGACTCCCCAAAGATGGGTGAACACTTACTACAGTCAAAATTAGGGTTTCAAGCCCTCTCTGAGTTTTTAGACAAAGGATCAATCAAGAAATGACATGATCTTAAACTTGTATAAAGCTCTCAAACATCCACAATGGATCAAAAGGACTCCCACTTCAAGGATTAAGCACAAGGTTGCTCCCTTTTAGGTGGATCAAGCCTCAAGATCACCAGTGTCACCAAATTAGGGTTTTGGTCGACCAGGGCCTCCAGATGGAAATTTTCCTCTGGGCATGAGCCATTACTTCAAAGCATAACCTAAAATTCTCCATGGAACATTATGACCCCAATCATCAAGTCAATTTGACCTCAGGGGATGCATACATCAAAAATCAGGAATTAGGGTTTCTTGACATAATTCACCCCTAAGTTGACTTTTGGGACAAATCATGAGCCAAGACCTCAAGAGAGGATTTGAGGGTCTCTAGTACACCACATTGATCCATTTGTAACAATGGATTGATCCAGGAAGCTTGAGCAACAAGTCTCAATTTCATCAGTACCACAATTAGGGTTTCGCGGGAAAAGTCAACTGTAATTTTGACTTTTGACCAGGACATGCTCCCAATCCCTAAGACATGGTTCAATATACCCTATAACACCCATGGATCATGTCCATCAAGTTTGATTTAGGTCAAGGACATGATTTCCTAAAGGATTGCATAGTTTGGAATTCATCTGATAAAAAGTCAACTGTGCACAAAAGTAAACTTTGACTTTTTGAGATTTTTCACAAAAATGGTTTTTTAACCCTAAAATGATGTTAATGTATGATTTGAATCATCATTCATCAAAAAAAAATCAAAGAAAGTGGGATAACTTGTAAAAGGGGTAACCATAAAAACTTAGAAAATTTTCTAAGTTATGAACAAAGTGGCAAGGGTACCAACTTTGGAGGATCATAACTCCTAAACCACAAAGCCATTTTTCCCCATCCAATGCTTGATTTGTAGATCTCATGGCCCTCTACAAAAACTTCAACTAGACCTCATTCCAATTCTTCATGGATTTTGAGTTATGGATTGACCAAAATCACAAAAAGTGAAAATGGCACTTTTTTCCAACACTTAGTGAAATTTTCACTAAGTCAGAATCTGCCTTTACTTTTTTCAAAATGTAGGGACATTTTTCACTTGGATCCAAAATGGCCAAGAACATCACCAAATTCAATTTGAGCTAAGAGTTATGGTAGTGGCAAAATGCCTTGCTGAAAACTGCCAAGGCAAGGCAGAATTTTGCATATTTGGTCGATTTGCCAAAATCAGCCAATTTCAAGCCTTGTCATCATCTTGGACACATCTGAGGATCAAATATAAAGGGGACAATCACTGAGCCAAGCCTCCAAAGTCCTTGTAAGAAGAAGTAGCATGCCAAACCTAGAATTGCCAAAAAGAGGGACAAGACTCCAATTTTGGATTGGAGCATTTAATAGATGCTTAGAGGTGGCATGGACTGACACATTTGCAACTGAATTCAGTCAAGATTCCTCCAACAAGTAGGGAACCAAAGCTCTGTTCTCTAACCTCTAGTCAATGGCTAGAGGAGACTTGGATTTTCATTTGCCAACATTGGCCAACCCTCTGCTGCAGTTACCATTCACTATTGATCCCAAAACAAACTTGCTCTACTATAAATAGAGCTCATTTGTGCTCAGTTTGAGTACACCAAAGCCATCAAACAGATGCTTTCCTCAAAATCCCTTTCTCTTGGCAAAAATGCCTTCTTTAGCAAGGTAACTCTGAGTTTTTGAGTTTGAGAGCTTTTTCAATCAAACCAATCACACACACACCTCATAAACATTATATGTAGGTGATCCAAACTCTCACAAGTGACCTGTAATCACAAAATCACAAAGTCACATCTCAAAACCTCAAAATAGGCTTTTTGTGTATTTTTCAAGCCATGTCTTGATTCAGTCACTTTCCAAACCAGATAAACCCTCAAACACACTCCAAATATCATCCTTGAACTGTCCCAAATGGTTCCCCCCATCTGGAACACCATTTGAGAGAGTTGCTATTTTGGTCACTTTTAACCCCCTTTTGCAAGAAAGGGCCAGTTAGTGTTTTTGTAGGTACCAGCTGATTCCAACCATCCTAAAAGCTTCTAAGGGATCATTTGAGTGTGTCTAAAGCATCAAATCATATCTGGAACAAGAGGCTTGACAGATTGCACAAAAACTCCAAAAAGCTCAAAAAGAGGTAAGCCTCATGACTTGAACTTTCCAAAATATGCAATGCTTAGAAGTCCACTGATCATGCACACCTCATACATGTTAAATATGTTGTGTTTGAACCAATTGATCATGTAATTCATGCCTGTATCAAAGTGTAGCATAGAAAATGCAATTATAGGCCTTTTTCAAAACCACTATCGAGTTTTGAGGAGGGAGTGTGATCTGAAAAAACTACCACCACTATTGGATTCCTTGTGAAATTCTGGTCCAGATGGATATAAATTTTGTCTCAAACCATTAAGAATTGAGAAAGTTATGACCTTCACGTTTCTGAGCCAAAACTTGCCTTGCCTTGCCTTGGCCCAAGGCCTAAAACCAAGGCATGACTTGTATATTTGTGGTTTCACTTCAAACAATGGATGTATCACCACCCCAGTGGTAAGGCGCGCGCCTTGTGACCTTGAGGTCGTGGGTTCAAACCCCACCCATGCCATTTTGTGTTTTTTCATGTTTTGCCATTTTTTTCCAATATTTTATGTTTTATTAATTAATTGAAAAATTAATAACTCTTCCAATTTTAATTATTTTTGATTGGTTCTTTTTGCAAAAAATCACAAAAATTTTGAAATATTTTATTCCACAAAAAAATTAAGTTTATATTATTTATTTGATATAATTAGTATTTTTGTAAATAACTTCATTTTTATTTGTTTTAAACATTTTAAAATGAAACATTCATCTTGAAAAATCAAGACCAAATGAGTTTTAATATCTCTTGTGATTAAAACTTCATTTTTCAAACCTTAAACAAAAATCACAAGTGTTTTATTCAAATTCATTTGGTATTTTTCATTGATTTTCTTTTAATATTTACTTTTAAAAGAATAACAAATTAGGGCTTCTTTGATTTTCACCCTCATCAATCATTTTCAAACACTCAAGGGCCTCTAATAGAGTTTAAGACCCATTACTTTGTAAATACAAACCTATTTTGGGCCTCACTTATTGTATAAGTCCCGTTGTATTTCAAAAGTTCGGCGCAATCGTCGTCCGTTTAAAAATAAACCATCTGGGCCTCTCCTCGAGCTATAAGACCAACTCAAAACTTTGGGGCCTCTATTAGAGTGTAAGACCCAATCCCTTTTGAAAACTAAATTATCTTGGGCCTCAGTCATTGTATAAGACCCATTGCGTTTTCAAAATCTCGGCGCGATCGCCATTTCAAACGAAAAATCATCTGGGCCTACCCTCGTGTTATAAGCCCCACTCTTTTTCTTTAAAACCTTTTAGGCCTCTATTAGAGTTTAAGACCCAACCCCTTTGTACAGAAAACCTTTTTTGGGCCTCATTCACTTGTATAAGTCCCTCTGTACAAAACGATAGTGCGATCATAGGTAAAAACCTTGTGGGCCTCTCCTTGAGCTGTAAGCCCCAATTTTTCTTTCAAAGTACTTTCTCCTTTGATTTTGAATATACTGTTGTTTTTAATGTTTCTTTGTTGGACAACTAACAAAACAACATGGAAGCTCTACAACCGAGTAAGTGTTTATACGCTTTCATTTACCGCTTTCATATGTATATAACTGTACTGTGGGGCTGTTTCACTGTAAGTCTCTTTCATAAACTCATATCAACTGTGTAATAATAGTATAGCTATTTAGAGTTTCCCTGGCAATTACATCTAGCACTAAGCCCTGTTGATCACTTTTAAATAGACTAAACTAGATCCCCATAGGATTACCAGATACAGTGTTCCCTCCTCTTGTGGTTAAACAATATGGAAACGTGAAAGGCAGGATTCTCGGTGAACCCTTTCACAGACTGTCACCCTTAGACATTATCAAAGAAACTTTACTCCCTAGAGATGATCTTTTCTCCGTGAATGGCATCTCTTGAGTTTCTTCCAAATTCTCGAACTTTCTTGGCTTGATCTATTCTATGTGAATAGCCTGTCTTGAACTTCTCGGGGTTTGGGGACCCACAGGCTTCCGAAAAGCATCCCTGCCTCCTCTTGGGCGTTGTACAAGGACCCGTCGGCTTCTTAGAAGTATTCACAGCCTCCTCTTAGGCTTCTTATAAATGATATCTTCCCCCGGGAATGATAGCCTCCTCTTGGGCTTCGTACAAATTGTTCCTCAGCTTCTTTAAAGATTCCAGCATCCTCTTGGGCTTCGTACAAATTATCCTGATGGCCTCCTAGAGGTATAGGAACAGAAATTAGTCATCTTAACATAACAGTCTTTCAAAGAGTCTAGATCCTGCTGTTTCTTAAACGTAGTACAAAAGATGAAACTCTAGACTCTGACAGTCTAATTTTCTTGAGTCTCAAAGACATTCGCAAGTTCCTTTCAAAACTAGGAGATGAAACCCGTAGACTCGGACAGTCCCAGTCCCCTTTGGATTTCCCATTTCCTTAAAGAAAAGGAAATATCCCTAATCCTCGAATCAAAGTCCACGAGTGCAAACATTACTCATATAAGAACTGATTTTCTCTTTAAATCACAATATTGGACTTGTCACTCAACTGAAACAATAACCACAACCTCCATCTCGGGCTTCGAACGAGATACAAAGGGCTCTCTTGTTGAGTCATCTTTTTTAGCCTCCATCTCGGGCTTCGTACGAGATACAAAGCACTCTCTTGTTGAATCATCTTTTTTAGCCTCCATCTCGGGCTTCGTACGAGATACAAAGCACTATCTTGTTGAGTCAACCCTTTTAGCCTCTCTCTCGGGCTTCGTACGAGACACACAAAATCACCCTCTTGTTGGACCAATAGCCTCCTCTTAGGCTTTGTATAAGGAAACCCCGGTTGAGTCAATCAACCTTTTAGCATCAAAACTGTGCCTCGTTCACAAGAGACAAACATCAACAACTCCCTTCATCTAACTGATGTAAGCGGCAAGCCTCTAGATTATTTACATCCACGCCACTGTCCCTCTTTTAGTATGAGAAACTCCTAAGGAAAGATGGCATTGCTCTACACTGAGTTAAAGTCTTCTCCTTCAGGTTAAAACCCCCTATAAAGGAAATTATGGCATTGCTAGGATTCGCATATCCCGGTTAATGTAATCCTCCTTTATAGTCAGTCATCCAACAGTTGTGACAAAAATACCCCTCTTTAGAGATGACAAATTCTCTCTAAAGTCAACACCCTTTTAGCTTCACATCTTGGGCTTCGAACAAGATACAAATAGAACCTTCAGCTTCACATCTTGGGCTTTGAACGAGATACAAACCACCATTTAGCTTCACGTCATGGGCTTTGAACAAGACACCAAAACTCCATTTCCTCCCATAGAATAGGAGGAACTACGATCGCTCTGATTTCCCTGTTTCGGTAAACGGGAATACGTAGACATAAGATTGAAAGAAAAATCTTAGCGAGCACACTAAACAAAAACTCAAAATCCCAAATCCCGTACCTTCACCCATCAATTGAAAACCCTTAGTCCTAAACATCCTACCCATGAACCGTCCAATGTTTTCACTCTAAAAGAAAAATATAAGAACAAAGAAAAAGGCCCCATTACCATATAGCATCTGTAACCTAACAGACCGCTGTTTAAACTCAGTATGCAAGCAGGGTTAATTGGAGACATCTATTTCCCTTCCTTCATCAGCTTCAATAGGATAAAAAATGAATCAAACTGTAGTAACCCCAAAAGAGAGACAGTGATTAAGAAACACATCTAGTTTCGCTCACTACAATTCCCACCATGTACCATCACTAATCACCACTCTTTTGTGATTTCCCTCCAAATTTGAATTCCAATCCTAATTTTGATCTTCTAATCCTATTCCAAATCACCAAATTTTCCAAGCCTAAACTCTATAAATAGAGCCTTTATTTCATTCATTCTTGAAGCTTTTGATAGCCAACAAACCTCTTGCAAATTATCTTCCCAACCACAAATTTCACTAAAGCTCATTTTCTTCTTTTGAAAGTTAACAAGAATTCACATTGAATCTTGTTTAGCTTTGAGCTAAACCTTCATCCATTCTTGTTTTTGTTCATCAATTATAGTAGATCAAGGCTTTGGAATTTGGATCTTGAAGCAATTTGAAGGAATTTTCAGATTTGAAGTGGTAATTCATCTTTCACCATTGTTGAAGCTTCATCTTCATGTTCCATAATGTATATCCTTGGTGAATTCTTGTTACTTGATCCTTTGGATCTTGTAATTGTGTTTGATTGCTGGTTTTTGCTGCTGTTTTACTCAAAAATTCGTGCACAATTGATTCCTTGATCCTAAGATGTTTGAAGAAATGAGTGATCAAGGATTTGGCAATTTTCAAACTGATTTTCTGATGTTTTTACAGTGTTAATCGATTAACCAAAACCTGTACAATTAGGTTAATCGATTAACATCTTTTTCTGCGCAAAAATTGGAAGTTTGCATTGGTTAATCGATTAACATAATTACATTGTGAGTTGGTTAATCGATTAACCAGCCTCCAGAATGTGTTTTTTGCTTATTTTTGGGGCTGTTTTGGTTTTTCTTCCTCCTTCTTCCCCTTTCTTCTTATTTTAGCCTTGAAACACATTGTTGAGATTAATTTCTCTTCAATTTCAATGGACTTTGGATATGGTTAAAGTAATTAAACATTCATTAGTTCAAATCTATCTTTTAATGAATTGTTGAATTCATTTGAGGTGCTTTGAATTAGTGATATGTTTTCACACTTAAATCTATCAACTAAAGGTGATTGAACTTGAAGATGAAAGGTTCTTGACTTTGTAATTCAATTTGGCTTTTCTCTTCATCTATTCCCTTTTTTATTTTGATCAGTGAAAGTCTTATGGATCTTAGAATTTCTTTGTTGAATTCTTGATCAAGACTAGATCGTTACCTATTTTCTTTTCGTGCGGTATTGCTTTTGGATGACGATCTACATATCGTTCATCTAGCATGCATTAGCACAAAGATCTATTGACCGACCTCATTGTAGGGTAATTACTCCGTAAATTACTCGGCGATTACTTAACATATCACAACATTTGTCCCTCTTTATCCAATTCGGAATTTGAACTTTCGTGGTCCGGACCTTGATTGGTCGCGTCAACCCAATGGCGATCGATCTTTTGTATTAGGTCCATAATCTTTGAAACTTGGCGTTGTAGAGGCTTTGGTTTTCCCAATCTTCTGTCAAGTTCATTAATTTTGGCCTAAGTGCATTGTTTAATCACTATAGTTCATAACGCGAAACGGAATAATCGGTG
Organism: Lathyrus tuberosus; assembly: GCA_022829125.1. Classification (NCBI taxonomy): domain Eukaryota; kingdom Viridiplantae; phylum Streptophyta; class Magnoliopsida; order Fabales; family Fabaceae; genus Lathyrus; species Lathyrus tuberosus. The sequence goes on from JALAZF010000115.1 coordinate 11,477,499, forward strand.
AAGGCTTATGGCACTAGAGCCTTGTGCTACTAACCACTAACTTCTAACTTCTTTACTTTTCCTTCTCGCTCCCTATCTCTCTTTATTTTTATGCTTTATGCCATTTATCATATCATGTTTATGTTTATGTCATTTTTCTTTTGTCCACTTGGACCATTTTATCTTGTGCTTTATTTTTCTTTTGTCCATTTTGGACTCAAAAACATTAATAAAGGATTAAACCACTAAAAGACTTGTGCTCTTAATTGTTGAACTATGGCCACTATCCCTTTCTTTGTAGGACCTATACTCTTGATTATGGACTTTTGGACTTAGAATTAGGACCCTAACCTATGCTTTGGAGTTTGTGATGGAAAACCTTGGATTTTCGATACTTGGAGTCTTTTTTTTTTTAAGACTTATTTTGAATCAAAACCGAATCAAATAGGGAAAATTGCTTATGCTATGAAGCTTGTCCATGTGGTTAGATCTTTTTTATCCTTGGCTTTTATTTTATGCACTAGGATAGTCACTTCTTCTCCACCCCTTCTTCAATTTTCAAAACCTTCTCCCTTTTTCAAAACCTTCTTGATTTCAAACTATCACCTCTTTCATAATAAGACCTTGACTTCGGTCAAGTGATTTTTAAGCTTTGTTTTCTTTAATAAATGTCAATCAATTGTTAATCCTATTTTGACCATTTCATAAAAAACATAAAAAACACCCAAACTCATCAATCTCTTTTTGTGCCTTATGCACTTTTTTTTATTTTAAAACTTTTTCATAAGTTTAGACATGATTCATTTCTTTAAGCGGAATTATTCGCTTGGAAATCACGACTTGTCTTTACACTTAAAATCAACCAAAACAAACAATTTCTTTTTCTTTGTACCACGAACTACAGGGTTTTGATCCTACATTGCACATCGTGGGTACGTAGGCATGAGGCGATAAGTCTCTCAAAACACAAAAATCTTAAAAAAATATTTCTCTTCTCATCTCCTCAATCTCTTTACAAGAAAACCTTTTTCAGACCAAAAGCATGAATACATCAAAGGGCTCCTATAGAGTACTATAGATGTATTGGGTGCGTAAAACCTTCCCTTTACATAACCAACCGCCCTTACCCATTTCTCTTTGTCTTTTTTTAGCTTTTACTTTTTTAGACTTCTTAGGATATATTCGCTCTTTTTTCCTTTTCCTGTGTGGAGTAAATAAAAGCGCGGGTGGCGACTCTTGCTTTATGAGTTAAGTTAATCAATAGCTTACACTCATAATTTTTACCGCTACACTTAGCAAGGCAGATTGTGCATTAGGGCTCGATTTGGTTAATTTGTGCAAATGATAAACAAGTTTATCCATCTGCACACCTCAGGGGGAGACCAAGGAGGAACAAACACTGATCCATAAGCCTCCCAAGTCTTTGGAACAACATTAGGTTTGGCACCCCTAAAGGCTAAAGATGCCTCAAGACTCCAATTTTGTTTTGAGGCATTCAATGGATGCTTAGAGGCGGCATGTATCAGAGCAAAGATGAACGCTTCAGTCAAGCCTTATCCTTGAATCAAAGAACCATAGGCATGTGCTCTAATCTCAAGTCAATGGCTAGAGGAGACTTGAGATTCCAAAGTGATCCAATTGGCCACAGACCTGTCCCAGTTGCCATACACTATTGCAGCCAAAATAAACTTGGTGCACTATAAATAGACCTCATTTGTGATCAGTTTGAGTACACCAAAGCACCCAAACTGATGCTTTCCTCAAAATCACCTCTTTCACTCCAATTTTACCTTCCAAAGCAAGTCACTATCGGGTTTTGAGCTTAAGAGCAATTCCAACCAAACCAATCACACACACAACTCATAAACATCATATAGAAGTGATCCAAACACTTAAACAACATCTGGAACACCAATTTCACAAAATCACCATCCAACTGCTCAAGCTTTTAGCAGACTTGCAGTTGGGATACCATTTTAAGTTTCAGCTTGTTTCCAACCACTCCAAGCCTTCATACACACTCTATAGCACCTTGGGAAGCTGTCCACATCATTGGAACCAAGTTGTAACACCTCTAACTCAAAACATGATCACCAGCTGCAAAAGGTAAGCCTCAACTTGGTCATCTCATGATTCATGCATATTTCCTCGCACAATAATTTTGCCATATGTTCATAATCATGTATGGAATGTTTCCCTCAATTAATTGCTTTGTATGAATCGTGTGTAGAATTTCTGAGCCTTCATGCAGAATTTAGGGTTCTTGCGGTTTCTCTTTGATTTCTTATTCCATGCTTAAAATAAATGAAACTAAAGACCATAGACATGATCGTGAGGTGAAAACGAGTAGATTGATATGTGGATTGTGTAGTTTCATCAAGTATCCAGTGAGATTGATGAGAAAATGCAAATCTGGGCAAAACTCAGAACACGCGCGTGTTCTTGGGTGTTCTTGGCGCCCTTTTTCAAAATTTCAAATATTTGAATTTTGTGATTTTATTTAACTGATTCAAAAATTAATTTATCTCTGAATTTTAATGATTTTGAGTTGATTCTTTTATTAATAATTCACAAAAATGTTAAAATATTTTATTTTACAAAAATTTCCCAAAAATATTATTTATTTCCTATACTTGATATTTTTACAAAGAATTAATTTTTATTTGTTTTTTAACATTTAAAATATTTTTTCTTTCTTGATTTTCCAAACTTAATTGGTTTTCAATCACTTTGTGGATAAAAACATGATTTTTGAAACATTGATCCAAGATCACCACTCATTTTTCACATGTTTTCAAAAAATTTTATTAATTTTTAAACAAAATTAATTCCATTTTAGACAAAATTAGGGTTTTGATTAATTCCACCCTCATCAATCTTTTTCAAACACTTTTGGGCCTCTAATAGAGTGTAAGACCCAACCCTTTTTGAAAACCAAAATAATTTGGGTCTCGGTCATCGTATAAGACCCACTGTGTTTTCAAACCTCGGCGCGATTTCCATTTTCAAACAAATAATCACCTGGGCCTCTCCTCGAGCTATAAGTCTCATTCCTTTTCTTAAAAACACTTTTGGGCCTCTAATAGAGTGTAAGACCCAACCCCTTTTTGTAAATAAACATCTTTGGGCCTCACATATTGTATAAGTCCCTCTGTATATTTTCAAAACAACAGCGCGATCGTCGCCTTTTCAAAATCATCCGGACATCTCTCTGAGTTGTAAGCTCCATCTACTGTACAAAAATAAACTTTGGGCCTCTAATAGAGTGTAAGACCCAATCCCCTTTTAAACCATTTTTGGGCCTCAGTATATTGTATAAGTCCCAATACAGTTTCAGAAACTCCGACGAGATCGTCGTTTTCAAAATCATCTGGGCCTACCCTTGTGTTGTAAGTCCCATTTCTTTTCTTAAAATAACCTTTGGGCTTCTCTTTGAGTTGTAAGACCCATCCCTTTGTATAGGAAACTTTTTGGGCCTCAGTCGTTGTATAAGTCCCGATACGATATTCCAAACAACAGCACAATTATTGTTCACACCTTGGGCCTCTCCTTGAGTATAAGCCTCAATATTTTTTCCACAAAAACTCCCTTTTGATTTAGGTTCAAATATACAGCTGTTATCAAAACTTTCTTTAATTTCTCAGAACAACTAACAATACAGCATGGAAGCTCGCTCACCTGTAAGTTTTAACAGCTTTCATTTACTCGCTTTAATATATATATATATATATATATATATAACTGTATTGTGGGAAGCTGCGCATGGTTAGTGTAGCGGGGAAATTTGTGAGTGTAAGCTATTGATTAACTTAACTAAAAAATAAGCAAGAGTCGTCACCACACTTTTATTTTATCCACAAAGGGAAACGAAAAAGAGCGAACAAAACCTAAAAAGTTCTTAAAAACAAGAACAAACAGAGAATGTGTAAGGGGGGTTGGTTACGCAATGGGAAGGTGTTAGCACCCAAAACGTCTATAGTACTCTATAGGAGCCCTTTGAAATATCTACCGCTTTTTGGTTTGAAAATGGTTTGCTTGTAAAGAGATTGAGGAGACGAGAGGAGAATTATTTTTTTAAGATTTTTGTGTTTGGAGAGACTTATCGCCTCATGCCTACGTACCTACGATGTGCAATGTAGGATCAAAACCCCGTAGTTCGTGGTACAAGGAACAAAAAATTTGTTGGTTTTGATTGATTTTTAAGTGTAAAGACAAGTCTTCATTTCTAAGCGAATAATTCCGCTTAAAGAAATGAATCATGTCTAAACTCATGAAAAAGAGTTTAAAAGAAAAAAGGTGCATAAAAGCACAAAAGATTTGAGTGAGTTTCATATTTTTTATGTTTTCATGAAATGGTTAAAATGTGATTAAGATAAGATTGACATTTATTAAAGAAAAGAAAAGTTTTAAAAGTCACTTGACAAAAAGTCAAGGTTTTATTATGAAAGCGGTTTTAAGTTGAAAACAAGAAGATTTTGAAAAAGGGAGAGGATTTTTAAAATTTAAGAATGGGGAGGAGAAGAAGTGACTATCCTAGTGCATAAAATAAAAGCTAGGGAAAAGAAGGATCTAACCAAAATGGAGCCACTTCAAAGCAATATTAAAAGAATTCCATCCTTAAGCAAATTGGCCAATAAAGGCAAGTCTTCAATCAATACTCCAAGCAAAGGGATAAGAAGTCCTAATTCTAGGTCCATAAGTCCGATATTACTTCAAAAGAGGTCCATAAAGAGATCACTCCAAAGCATAGGGTAGTAACCAATAGTCCAAGATGAGGAGAATTAAGTTTTTTATGGTTTAAGCCTTTATTAATGTTTTAGAGTCCAAATGGACAATGAAAAAAAAGGCATAAGCATAAACATGTGTCCAACAGACAAAGGAAAAATTGCGGAAGCATAAACATGATATGAAATGATAAAAATGAAGCATAAAAGTAAAAGAGATAAAGAGCGAGAAGGAAACATAAACAAAATTAATACCAAATATTGTTAGCATGTTAGTGATTAGTTGTTAGTGTTACTGATCAATAACAATTGAATAATTGCACTTAGGTCAAGGTTGATGAAACTCATTAGAGGATTGATAAGACCAAAGCCTCCTAACAACAAGTTTCATGAGTTTTGAACCATAAGACAAATAATCAACTATTCTTGATAGTTTTCCGATGCAGGACAAATATTGCGCTATGTTAAGCAATCACCGAGTAATTTACGGAGTAATTACCCTACAATGAGGCCGGTAAATAGCTCTTTGTGCTAATGTATGCTATATGAACGATATATAGATCGTCATCCGAAAGAAATACCGCACGAAAAGAAAAATGGTAGCGATCTAGTCTTTATCGAAATTCAACAATGGAATTCCAAGATCTTTAAGACTTTCATCGATCAAAAGAAAAAATAAATAGATGAAGAGAAAGCCAAATTAAACCACGCAATTATGTGATCTAAGGCTAAGAACAAAAGGACGGGGAAGGAAATGAAAAAGGAACCAAAACAACCCCAAAACAAGGCAAAATATGCATTCTGTTTTGAAGTAACCGGTTACTCACCAGGTGTTAACCGGTTACTTAGTTCAAAATAAGCGCAATTTTTCCAATTAACACAGAGTAACCGGTTACTCAGCACCAGAATGCAGAAATTTGTGCAAAATTCAGCATGATCCACTTTCAAAACTTTGTACAAACACGTTATGATCATGGAACTGAAATTGCATGAAATTTAAAGTAAAATCACAGCAAAAAGCAGCAATTAAACACAATTACAAGATCCAAAGGATCAAGTAATAAGAATCTCTAAAGATCTACATTATGGAAGATGAAGATGAAGCTTTAATAATGGTGGAAGGTGAATTACCACTCCAAATCAGAAAATTCCTTTGAATTGCAGCAAGATCTACATTCCAAAACCTTGATCTACTGTGATTGATGAACAAAATAAGAAATGATGAAAGTTTAGCTCAAAGTTAAGCAAGAATCAATGTGAATTCTTACTAACTTTCAAAAGAAGAAAGAAGAGCTTTGGTGAATTTGTGGTTTGGGGAGAGAAATTGTAAGGGGTTTGTTAGCTATCAAAAGCTTCTAGAATGAATGAAATGAAGGCTCTATTTATAGAGTTTAGGCTTGGAAATTTGGTGGTTTGGAATTAGGCTTGGATGATCAAAATTAGAATTAGAATTCAAATTCGGAGGGAAATCACAAAAGAGTGGTGATTAGTGATGGTGCATGGTGGGGAATGATCAAAGTGATGTAGGGGAATTAAAATGAGGTGATCTAGAATATTCCAAATGTGATCAAGGGCTGAGATTGGTGCCAATTGCTGAATTTGAATTTGCCACCATTTTTTCAAATTTTCACGATGGTAACCGGTTACTCACCAGGTGTTAACCGGTTACTTAGTGTAAATTTTGAAAAAAATGTCCTTTAGTACACTGCTGTGGTTCGGATCGATTCTTTTGTTCGTCAAAGAAGGCATAGAAATAAACACATGAACCTTGGAGTCTCTTGAATAATAATCCATTAAATCTTGGGAACTCTTGATCAAATAATTTTTGAATTAATTGCAGATCAACTTTGACTTTTCCCAGATAAAAATTCATTCGAGCCGTACGTGGGACTGTTATTTTGGCATTTTTAACCTGTTCTTCCCCTGAAAATGTTAGTGAAAGAAAACAAAATATTTTTGGATTTTAATTAAAGGTTAGTAAACATAAACAAATTAAACAAATCAAATACACACAAACTTAAAGATCCCTGCAAGGCACAAACCGATCAAAGAGGGAACCAATATGTGATCTTGTTTGTGGTATACAAAAATGCAAATGACATGTGGGATCTTAGGGGTAAAAATTAGAGTATTACAGCTGCCCCTATTTAAGTTTCTTCTATCCGGAGATATGAAGATGGGCATCTTTGTCTCGACGAGATAGAAGAGACTTAAATATAACAACAACCCAATTTTTGGCCCTGAGAGACCATAAAATGATATGATCATGCAAATGATATGCAAACACAAGACAACTATGGGGAGAATATGCCACAGGAGATAAACAAAAACCGGAGAGCAAAAGAAAAGAGAAAAGACTCCGCAGGGAAAAACACATCCCAACAAAGGGAGGAGACAAACTCGGGATAAGTGTATGTGAAAATAAACCACATCACAACAAGGATAAAACCCAACAGGGAAAACTTAGCACAACAAGGCTCCATTGGGAAAAATAATACCTCAGCAATGAACTGTCTCTAGCATACCGAAGAGACTAATCATCCATCAGAGTAGAAAACCTCAACAACGAACTGTCCCGTCGAACCGAAGAGACTTACCATTCATCGGAGTAACAAAATCTCAACAACGAACTGTCCCATCAAACCGAAGAGACTTACCATTCATCGGAGTAACAAAATCTCAACAACAAACTGTCCCATCAAACCGAAGAGACTTACCATTCATCGGAGTAACAAAATCTCAACAATGAATTGTCCCATTAAACTGAAGAGACTTACCATTCATCGGAGTAACAAATCTCAACAATGAACTGTCCCATCAAACCAAAGAGACTTACCATTCATCGGAGTAACAAAATCTCAACAACGAACTGTCCCATTAAACCGAAGAGACTTACCATTCATCGGAGTAACAAATCTCAACAACGAACTGTCCCATCAAACCGAAGAGACTTACCATTCATCGGAGTAACAAATCTCAACAACGAACTGTCTCATCAAACCGAAGAGACTTACCATTCATCAGAGTAACAAAATCTCAAAAACAAACTGTCCCATCAAACCGAAGAGACTTACCATTCATCGGAGTAACAAATCTCAACAATGAACTGTCCCATCAAACCGAAGAGACTTACCATTCATCGGAGTAACAAAATCTCAACAACGAACTATCCCATCAAACCGAAGAGACTTACCATTCATTGGAGTAACAAATCTCAACAACGAATTGTTCCATCAAACCAAAGAGACTTACCATTCATCAGAGTAACAAATCTCAACAACGAACTGTCCCATCAAACTGAAGAGACTTACCATTCATCGGAGTAACAAATCTCAACAACGAACTGTCCCATCAAACCGAAGAGACTTACCATTCATCGGAGTAACAAAATCTCAACAACGAACTGTCCCATCAAACCGAAGAGACTTACCATTCATCGGAGAACAAAATCTCAACAACGAACTGTCCCATCAAACCGAAGAGACTTACCATTCATCGGAGTAATAAAATCTCAACAAAGAACTGTCCCATCAAACCGAAGAGACTTACCATTCATCGGAGTCACAACAGGTATTAACTACATCGCCTCAGGCTTCTCAAATAAAGGACTTCCATGAAACATTATTGAACCTTCCAAAAGGGGGATCATACGCAGATTTCAGCTGAAGGGCGCAAAATCTTCAAAGGTTCAAAATAAATGCACTCTCAGTCTAGGTTTCATAGCCTAGAGATCCAAACAATTGTTGCAGGGGACCAAAGGTCAATCCAGGAACAAGCTGGAGAGAAACGGTCAAACAAGACTCATCCCGAGGAGGAAATATCTCAATTGGGGACTAATTCCATCCAGATAATGTGTAACACCCCCAATCTATACCCCCAATAACCAAAGCGATAAATAAAATTCAAAATTTCTTCAGAGTATATTTAAAACATTCATGGCATAGACCGAGGGGTCACATCAATTGAAACAAATACACATACACCTACTCATAAAGATATGAAACAATTCAGGTAGCACATAAAAAAGGAACTTAGTTCCTAACACCCACAATTCAGATACAGAATAAAAGCGGAAAATCTGTAACTGAAACTTATATATATATACCATAAAAAGTTTGGCTGTCATATACAACATCATACATGTACAATCCAAACGATATATATACATAATACAAAATAATCACACTCGATCCCCCGACTTCCCGGTGCTACATATCAGAGCCGACCGACAAAAGAATGAAGACCTAAGCTTCACAAAAAGACCTCCAGCGTCTAATCTGCAATGCCTCATAGAGCATTTAAAAACAGCAGAAGGGTGAGAAACACAATCATAATATAATTGCATACAATTATATAATAACACGAAAATACACATATAAAATATTCTCACCACCACTTATACCAGAATTCAAACACAAACAACACAAAGTATATTTCATATATCCATCACCAAGGTATATCAACAATGCACAATACACATATCGCCAACATATAAACATATATCAACTCATCAATTTCAGCCACAATTCCACACACAATCAATCCATTCATGATTTATGCAAATGCACAGAGACCGACACAACGACTCTATGCAATGCACATGCGGTACCATCCATCCATCATCTCATTACTAGTTCACTCAGGAACTATTGGAATCATCGCTTGTTACTTAGTGTAACTCCCCGTCGGGCAAACGATGTTCCCCGTCGCTTTAGGTCCTCTTTTTATAAGGCTTACGACGTTTATGGATTGCTTTAGGTCCTCTTTGTATAAGGCTCACAATCTGATCGCTTTAGGTCCTCTTTGTATAAGGCTCACGATCGTCTATAATCATCGCTTTAGGTCCTCTTATTTTTTTAAGGCTCACGATGTTATAGCGGATTCCCTCTGGAACCGTTTCGTCGCTCACACCCACTAGGGAACACGACATCACCAACATGCATATCATGATGCTTGGCATACAATGACTCATGACATTCAAATGCACACATATACACATCCATAATCATGCATATATCATCAAATACAACACATCGCATTTTCTCGCCCTTAGGCCACAATTCATCATCACAACATGTATCACATGCATTTTCATCACACAACAGCACACAAGTCATACAACATTCATATCAACAGCATATTGCATAATACACATCAACTACACACACTTACAATGGTACAAGTTAACAAAACGACACCATTCCAATTCCCGGCATAATTAAATCAGCCACTAGTCTCAAAACCAATAATATAAGAAAGAACATGTCAAAAGCTTTCCAACGCATCAAACCACGCCTCAAACCGGCTCACGGATCAAAAGTTATAAAGAAAACAAATTGGGAAAAACTGTCATGTTCGCATTGCGAAGCTCCTAGCGAGTCCTTCGCTCCTTCATTCGCAGTGCGAATGTCCCAGCGAACCAAGTTAGAAAGGAAAATAGCCTAAAAACTTCCTAACGTTCGCAATGCAAACTCCCAGCGAATGCTCGCTTTCCCTTTCGCAGTGCGAGTCTCCCAGCGAACAGTGGAAGAAAGAAAACAACACAAAATAACACAAAGTTCGCAGTGCGAACCTCTGGCGAATGCTCGCCCACACCTTCGCAATGCAAACAGCCAGCGAATGCCGCTTTCCCCTTCGCTAGGGGATTCGCAGTGCGAACCTGCGAAAACCAGAAAACCCAGCAGCGCTGTTACATAACCCAAAATCATATTTTCCCCACCAAAACACTTCCAAATCAACACAGATCAATCAAAACATAACCCAATCATGGTAACTAGTATTCTACAACATTTACATCAATTTCCAACCGCGGAAACATCGATTTCTATCGTTCCGACCTAGAATTGAAAACCATAGAACACCACAAACATCCACACACACACATACATAATCATACACAAGCATAGTATAATCGAGTTTCGCACCCTTACCCGATTAAATCGCGTTTGAAAAGTCGGTTGAATCGGTTCCTATATTCTCTAAGTTTTCTCTCTTTCTCCTTTTCTTTCTCTTTTCTTTCTTCCTCTCTTTCTTCTCTTCTTTTTTCTTTCCTTTCTATTTTCTCTCTTTCTATTTCTATTATATGAAAAATATAATATCTACCCAAACAAAAGACCAAAATACCCCTACACTCAAATATCTCGCAAACGTTCCCAAAACGCGATAAAACATATTCACGACGAAAAATAATATATTTTCAATTAAAAGTCAAAAATAAAATAAAATAATAATAAAATAATCAAAACGACTCAATTAAATAAAAATAACTAAAACTGGGGCGTTACAACTCTCCCCCACTTAGAAATTTTCGTCCTCGAAAATATTACCTGAGACGAACAACTTTGGATACGACTCCCGCATCCGACTCTCCAACTCCCAAGTCAAATTGCCCTCAGCAGGGCCTCCCCATGCTACTTTCACAAGCGCAATATCATTGCCTCTTAACCGCTTCAACTCGCGATCCAAAATCCTCACTGGTAATGCCTCAACCGTAAGGTTCTCCCTTACCTCAACCTCGTCCATCGGAATCACATGCGACGGATCCGGAACATACTTCCGAAGCTGTGAAACATGGAACACATCGTGCAAATTCGACAGACTCGGCGACAACGCCACCCTATAAGCCACAACACCCATTTTCTCTGCCAACCTCTCCAAAGAAAAACTGATGTCAATCGGAATGAAATGCGCCGATTTAGTCAGCCTATCCACAACCACCCAAATCGCATTATGTCCCCGTTGAGTGTTCGGCAACCCTGTCACAAAGTCCATAGAAATGTTATCCCATTTCCACTCAGGAATATCCAACGGTTGCAACAATCCACTAGGCTTCAGATGTTCTACTTTCGACTTCTGACACGTCAAACATGAATACACAAACTGAGCCACATCTCTCTTTAACCCAGACCACCAAAAAATCTTCTTCAAATCCTGATACATCTTATTAGCTCCTGGATGTATACTCAAATTACTCCGGTGTCCTTCCTCCAAAATCATCCTCTTCAACTCCGCATCATCAGGAATACAAATTCTGCCTCAAAACCTCAAAACACCTTGATCATCCACTTTAAAGTCCTCATTTTCACTTTTATCCCCAACCGTCATCAAATCCACAAATTTCACATCCAATTTCTGTTTCTCACTAACCGTCAACAGAAAATCATTAGTAACCTTCAACATACCAAGCCTCACACTGTCAGACGTCAATTCACACACCAAACTCAAATCTCTAAACGGTTCCAAAAGTTCCCACTCCTTAACCATCAAAGCAGACATATGCAACGATTTCTGACTCAATGCATCGGCTACGACATTAGCTTTACCCGGATGGTAATTCAAGCTAAAATCGTAGTCCTTCAAAATTCCCAACCATCTACGTTGCCTCATATTCAACTCTTTCTGATAAAACAAGTATTTCAAGCTCTTATGATCACTAAAGACTTCGAATCTTGCACCATAGAGATAATGCCTCCAAATCTTCAACACAAAAACCACAGCCGCTAACTCAAGATCATGAGTAGGATAATTTTTCTCATGCACCCTTAATTGCCTCGAAGCATAAGCTACAACCTTACCTTCTTGCATCAACACTCCACCTAGCCCAATCAAAGACGCATCACAATACACCACAAACGGTTCAGTAGGATTCGGCAAAATCATAATCGGAGCTGTCGTCAATCTTCTCTTCAGCTCACTAAAACTTTCCTCACACCGAATATCCCAAATGAACGCTTGACCATTACAAGTCAACTGGGTCAATGGAAGTGCTAACTTAGAAAAACCTTCAATGAACCTTCGATAATATCCGGATAAACCCAAAAAGCTTCTAATTTCAGTAACAGATCTCGGAGCCTCCCATTGTAGAACTGCTTCTACTTTAGATGGATCCACAGCGATACCATTACCTGAAATCACATGACCAAGAAAACTCACTTCCGACAACCAGGATTCACACTTTGACAACTTGGCAAAAAGTTTCCCTTCCTTCAAAAACTGCAACATAATGCGCAAATGCTCCGCATGTTCCTCCCGAGACTTAGAATAAATCAAAATGTCATCAATAAACACAACAACAAAACGATCCAAATGCTCGTGGAAAATACGATTCATGTACTCCATAAACACACCTGGCGCATTAGAAACCCCGAACGGCATCACAGAATATTCATAATGACTATAACGTGTCCTAAAAGCCGTCTTCTGAATATCTTCCTCTTTCACCCTTATCTGATGATAACCCGACCTCAAGTCAATCTTACTAAACACACACGCACCTACCAACTGATCCATCAGATCATCAATTCTCAGAAGAGGATACTTATTCTTAATCGTCACCTTATTCAATTGGCGATAATCAATACACAATCACATACTTCCATCTTTCTTTTTCACCAATAAAACTGGAGCACCCCAAGGCGTCACACTCGGTCTCACAAACCTCTTTTCCAAAAATTCATTCAATTGCTTCTTTAACTCAACCAACTCAGATGCCGACATTCGATATGGTGCCATCGACACAGGTCTAGTACCAGGAACTAGATCTATAGAAAACTCCACCTCTCTCTCTGGCGGCACATCTGAAATATCCTCAAGAAACACTTCCGGAAAATCACACACAACAGGAAACACATCAAATGAAACTTGACTGTCCACAGTCAACTATGCGAACAACCCAAACAACTGAGCTTCCTCCGCCAAAATTTTCTTCAACTCTTTGGTAGATAAGAAACTCGAGTCTTCGTCTTCTTCAAGAGAAGGAAATCTTACTAGCTTATGATAACAATCAATATGAACCCGATTAAATTGCAACCAATTCATACCCAGAACCACATCTAAACCCTCCAACGGCAAACACACCAAATCCATCTCAAAGTCTTTACCATAAATGGTCAAAGGAAAACTTAAACAAACCAAAGAAGTAGTTACTGACCCCATTGCTGGAGTATCAATAACCATCTCTCCATCCATCAAAAACAACACAAGATTCAAACGCTTCACGCACTCAGACGAAATAAACGAATGAGTCGCTCCGGTATCAATAATAGCAACTAAAGGTGTACTATTAATAAAACAAGTACCTCTGATCAGACGGTCTGCACTTGTAGTCTGAGTTCCTGCCAAGGCAAAAACTTTCCCACCAGTTAGAGCTTTCTTCGGTTTTGGACACTTTGTACTAATATGACCAGGTTCACCACAGTTGAAACACGTCACTACATTCTTCCTTGCACAATCAGCTGCGACATGTCCTAAACCTCCACAATTAGAACACTTCCTCAAATCTTTCCTACATTCGAACTGTCGATGTCCTAGATCACCGCACCTAAAACATCTCGGAGGATTAGATATACCTCCCCCACTTAGTCTTCTCTCAAAATTACCCCTTTGTTTACCCTTATCAGTTGGTGTTACATAAGGACCACTACGAAATTGTTGCTTCCCTCTCCTCTCGCTCACACTCTTATAGTGAGTAGAACGAGCCTTACTATCCTCCTCATAAATCCTACAACAGTCCACCAAATCAGAAAACCTCCTTATCCTCTGATAACCAATTGCCTGCTTTATCTCCGGACGCAATCCGTTCTCAAACTTCACACACTTAGAAAACTCCGCAGTCGCTTCCGCATAATGTGGATAAAACTGCATAAGCTCCATAAACTTAGCGGTATAATCAACAACAGACATACTACCTTGTTTCAACTCCAAGAACTCAATTTCCTTTTTTCCTCTTACATCTTCAGGAAAATACTTCCTCAAACCTCCTCTGCAGCTTCCAACACATGACGTGTACAAACCCACCAATCATCAGCTTCTTCCAATAACATGTGAGTTCCCAGCCTCACCTTCTGATCCTCAGCACAATCCATCACTCGGAAGATTCTTTCAATCTCCTTAAGCCAAATCTAAGCACCATCAGGATCATATCTTCCTTTGAAGATAGGCGGTTTGTTCTTCCTGAACTCATCATTACCCGCGGCATTAGGTGCACCCTACACAGCCCGAGCCATAGCTTGCATAGCAGCAGCCAAAGCAGCATCATTCCTACCAGCCATATTCTGTTCATTTCCAATAACAGCAACTATGGTTAAACAAACAGCTCACCGAACCACAAAGACCAACAAGGGCTGACACAAACTGACGCGGACTGGCTCTGATACCACTTAATGTAACACCCCCAATCTATACCCCCAATAAACAAAGCGATAAATAAAATTCAAAATTTCATCAGAGTATATTTAAAACATTCACGGCATAGACCGAGGGGTCACATCAATTGAAACAAATACACATACACCTGCTCGTAAAGATATGCAACAATTCAGGTAGCACATAACAAAGGAACTTAGTTCCTAACACCCACAATTCAGATACAGAATAAAAGCGGAAAATCTGTAACTGAAACTCATATATATATATATATATATATATATATATATATATATATATATATATATATATATATACCATAAAAAGTTTGTCTGTCATATACAACATCATACATGTATAATCCAAAAGATATATATACATAATACAAAATAATCACACTCGATCCCCCGACTACCCGGTGCTACATATCAGAGCCGACCGACAAAAGAATGAAGACCTAAGCTTCACAAAAAGACCTCCAGCATCTAATCTACAATGCCTCATAGAGCATTTAAAAACAGCAGAAGGGTGAGAAACACAATCATAATATAATTGCATACAATTATATAATAACACGAAAATACACATATAAAATATTCTCACCACCACTTATACCAGAATTCAAACACAAACAACACAAAGTATATTTCATATATCCATCACCAAGGTATATCAACAATGCACAATAAACATATCGCCAACATATAAACATATATCAACTCATCAATTTCAGCCACAATTCCACACACAATCAATCCATTCATGATTTATGCAAATGCACAGAGACCGACACAACGACTCAATGCAATGCACATGCGGTACCATCCATCCATCATCTCATCACTAGTTCACTCAGGAACTATTGGAATCATCACTTGTTACTTAGTGTAACTCCCCGTCGAGCAAACGATGCTCCCCGTCGCTTTAGGTCTTCTTTGTATAAGGCTAACGATGTTTATGGATTGCTTTAGGTCCTCTTTGTATAAGGCTCACAATCCGATCGCTTTAGGTCCTCTTTGTATAAGGCTCACGATCGTCTATAATCATCGCTTTAGGTCCTCTTATTTTTTTAAGGCTCACGATGTTATAGCGGATTCCCTCTAGAACCGTTTCGTCGCTCACACCCACTAGGGAACACGACATCACCAACATGCATATCATGATGCTTGGCATACAATGACTCATGACATTCAAATGCACACATATACACATCCATCATCATGCATATATCATCAAATACAACACATTACATTTTCTCGCCCTTAGGCCACAATTCATCATCACAACATGTATCACATGCATTTTCATCACACAACAGCACACAAGTCATACAACATTCATATCAACAGCATATTGCATAATACACATCAACTAAACACACTTACAATGCTACAAGTTAACAAAATGACACCATTCCAATTCCTGACATAATTAAATCGGCAACTAGTCTCAAAACCAATAATATAAGAAAGAACATGTCAAAAGTTTTCCAACGCGTCAAACCGCGCCTCAAACCGGCTCACGGATCAAAAGTTATAAAGAAAATAAATTAGGAAAAACTGTCATGTTCGCATTGCGAAGCTCCTAGCGAGTCCTTCGCTCCTTCATTCGCAGTGCGAATGTCCCAGTGAACCAAGTCAGAAAGGAAAATAGCCTAAAAAATTCCTAACGTTCGCAGTGCGAACTCCCAGCGAATTCTCGCTTTCCCTTTCGCAGTGCGAGTCTCCCAGCGAACAGTGGAAGAAAGAAAACAACACAAAATAACACAAAGTTCGCGCTGGCGAATGCTCGTCCACACCTTTGCAATGTGAATAGCTAGCGAATGCTCGCTTTCCCCTTCGCTAGGGGATTCGCAATGCGAACCTGCGAAAACCAAAAAACCCAGCAGCGCTGTTACATAACCCAAAATCATATTTTCCCCACCAAAACACTTCCAAATCAACACATAACAATCAAAACATAACCCAATCATGGTAACTAGTATTCTACAACATTTACATCGATTTCCAACCGCGAAAACATCAATTTCTATCGTTCCGACCTAGAATTGAAAACCATAGAACACCACATACATCCACACACACACATACATAATCATACACAAGCATAGTATAATCGAGTTTCGCACCCTTACCCGATTAAATCGCGTTTGAAAAGTCGGTTGAATCGGTTCCTATATTCTCTAAGTTTTCTCTCTTTCTCCTTTTCTTTCTTCCTCTTTTTCTTCTCTTCTTTTTACTTTCCTTTCTATTTTCTCTCTTTCTATTTCTATTATATGAAAAATATAATATCTACCCAAACAAAAGACCAAAATACCCCTACACTCAAATATCTCGCAAATGTTCCCAAAACGCGATAAAACATATTCACGACGAAAAATAATATATTTTCAAATAAAAGTCAAAAATAAAATAATATAATAATAAAATAATCAAAACGACTCAATTAAATAAAAATAACTAAAACTGGGGCGTTACATAATGAACCGGAGAGGAAACTGAATCAAAATCTTCCACGAGAAATAAACTCAGTGGGGAATTAACAAAGATGAACATTTTCCTGCTTACGGGTAGACACTCTAAATGGAGAGAGGACACACACGCTCTATGGGGATAACAACACCAGAGAGCAAAGAAACACCAACACAAATGCAAAATGCAAAATGCAACAACAATATGCCATGCAAAACAAATGAATGTGCATGCGATGCGTATGAGTATGAATATGCTGACAAAACAGACATAAAGAAAAAACAGAGGGTGAAATAAACATCACAACACCACGGAATACTCGACTAATCTCAATAAGATGGAGATATCATTAGCAACTCTTCTAGGCATTTAGCTGAAGAAAACCTGCAAGAGATAAACAAAAGCCATCAAAGGAAAATAAATCCTACTACAAGGCTCAAATCTTGCTGGAGAGAAGAAGATACTCCTTGGGGAGAAACCCAAATATCAATCTTCTAACATAGATGATCCACAAAGATGGTAATAACATAAAATTATGCTTTGAGGATGGCAGGAAATCTGTCGGGGAATCATAACAACCCAAATCTTTCTGACTTTCCCTGGGGATAATAAAAATTCATAGAAACTTCTATTTCAAAAGGATGAAAAGACCTGCTGCAGAAAAATAATGAATCCGCTGGGGATTGTAGACATATAAACATCTATGCAAAAATCCACTGGGAAAACAAGGCAGATCTGCTGAGATACGAGAACACTCTTAGAGGATTAACCAATTATGAGCAAAGCATCCTGGACTTGCTGGGAAAACAGCAAAATGTCAAACTGTGGGGGATTTTAGATCAATACTCATCATGAGTGAGAGAAAACCTAACAGGTGACTAATATATCAATATCCCTTGAAGATATCATCAGCGACTTCACTGGGAAATAGCCACAACAGTGATGCACAATCTTCTCTAAAAATAAACAATCGGGAAAGAAGTACATTCTAGACTTGCCGGGGATGATAAGAAATTAACATCACTGCTCTATACTTGGGAAACAATCGAAATATTAATGCACCACCTCCGTTGAGGAATCGGCAAGAATAAATCTCTGGGTAGGACAACCTAGAGAGAAATACATCCACAAGTCAAGATAAAACCGGACAAGCGGCAACTATGTCAATGCTTCTTAGAAGAGAATAACATTGCTCTCTGTTTGGGGACATCCAAAGCAACAACAACAAGTCTAGAGGGTAAAACTTTGAGTGAAGATTCCTCAGATGATTTCGACTGGGGACAGCAAAAAATGAATCTCTTCGTGGGGACTACCATTAAGGAGAAGTGGACCTCAAAACTACTCAACTGCCTGACCATAACATAATCAGCTGGAGAGGATTCAGATCAAGACCTAGCTGGGGGAGAAACCAAACAGCATTGGACCTTATGAATTCAACACATCACAACAAACCTATCATCTTATCTTCAATTGATCACATTCATAGGAACAAACTCTACTGAGGAAATATCAACAAATTCTACTAGGGATCTGTTAATAAATTCCGCCAAAGGAGCGAGAACGAACCCTGTTGGAGAAGACATTGATCCTACCATTCTTGGAATAACCGTTGACATTCTTTTTTTTATTCATAAATCAAAGAAAAATGTTTTTATAATTTTCAAAAATTTAAATCAATTATTCGCATTTTGTTTCAAAAATCATCATCAGCAATAAATGAAATTTTGCAAACAGAAACAAAATAAGAATTGAAAACAAAGGGACAAAGGCCCAAATTTTAATAGAATGGTAGTTCGCAAACGGCGTAACTCCATGGATCATTACAAAGTTTGAAAAATGGTAAATACATGGGAAGGGTTACATTGAAATACAATGACCACTATTCTCCCTAACAACTTTGAATTCCGATGTGCTCAAAACTTCAGCTGAGGATGATTGAAGCATAATCCTAATGGACAATGTTGCTTTCAAATGATCAAGACTGACCAGATGCAGCTACTTTCCATAATCCCTAACTTTTGCCTAGATTGCCCTTTCGGGTTTTCAATCTACCGAGATGATTATTTCTGTTTTTGTCTCTAATTTTTCCTTGGACCGTCTTTTCGGGTTTTCAGCCCGCCGAGACGCTCATTTTTGCCTAAGCCGCCCTTTTGGGTTTTCAACTTAGCGAGCTGTTCTTTTATTTTTTAGGCAAAGTATTTCTTGACTGCATCGGCATTCATAGGACGAGTGAACTCTTCACCATCCATAGTTGTAAGAAGTAATGTACCGCCAGAGAAGGCTCTCTTAACAACATATGGGCCTTCATAATTAGGAGCCCACTTGCCCCTAGAATCATCGGTAGAAGTCGAGATCTTTTTGAGCACGAGGTCGCCTTCTCTGAACACATGAGGTCGAACCTTCTTGTCAAAAGCTTTCTTCATTCTCTGTTGATACAATTGGCCATGACACAAGGCCGTCATTCTTTTCTCTTCAATCAAATTCAACTGATCATATCTGCTTTGGCACCATTCAGCCTCAGATAATTCAGCTTCCATTAAAACTCTCATAGAAGGGATTTCAACTTCCACCGGGAGCACTGCTTCCATACTGTAGCACCCCAAAATTTGCTCTCCTACCTTTAGTACCAACTGGCTTATGTTTCATTTCATTTTGCATTATCAAGTGTGCATATCATTGGTTCTTAGCATGGGGTCAAGGTGCCTGAGGCGAGTTCAAGAGGAGAAGATGTTCTTCAAAGGGTCAAGCAAGAGAGTTCAAGTGGATCACTCTTTCCTAACCAGTGCAGAAACTAGGGTTTTGAGATTCGTGGGTTTATTGCTCCAATGGGCAAGTTTCTTGGGTTTTTATCATCACCAAATGGCATATCTTATCTTTGTTGGAGAGGATACACATCATATTCAGAGGAATTTGGATTTGGAGACTGTGCTATTTCCTCCTAGACTGAGGGTACCAAAATTAGGGTTTGCTATAAAGTCAGTTTATTTCTGATTTTTTGGGCAAGAATTGATTCCATGGTATTCCTTGGGACCCTAAGTATCTAGGAATGGAAGATTGTCCATCATTTTGGTTCAGGAGAAGTTCAATTGGCTAATGGATTGGGAATCAGGAGGATTAGGAGAAAAGTCAACAGTGAGAGGGGAGTCAACTGTGAAAGCTTGAGGTTCTCTCGAAGGTTTTTCAGGTCTCACATCCTCATATGGTCTTCAAGGGTCAAGTTTCATACCATTTATCAAGAATCAAGGATTGGTACAAAAGTTACTAAATATGGAAATGACCTATAATTTGAAAGTTTCCTTTTTGGGCAAGTTCTTACACTACATTCAACTTGACTTTTCATCATCAAAGAAGCTTCAAATGAATTTTCCTCAAACATGAAAGTTGAAGATCTTTTTCTCCCCTTTCCAACAAGTACTAGTGGGTCTCCATATCATTTGTGAAACTCAGGTTATGATAAAAAGAAGGCAAAGTGGTTTTTAGGGTTTCCTTATGGTTCCATTTGTATTTTGGGACATAGTGACCTATAATTGATTCCATTGCTTCATGTCACCTTCTAACATCAAAGTATAATCCATAAGGACTATTTTTGGCCTTTGAATCAAGTGGATCCATGGTTTATTCATCACTTATTTTTCATTATGCAAAATTGCCAAATTATTGAAAACTCATGAACCAAGGCATCTCAAGGCCCAAATCAAATTCAGGTGTGATTAGCAATTGTTAAATAAGTGATCCATCATCAAGGGTTTGGATATACATGCATGGAGGAGGTTGTATTTCACATTATGTAATTTTCCAAAATCATCCAAAACTCATCAAGTGGGGAATTAACAAGGCCCAAGTGATCATCAGTGGATTAACCTAATCTATTTAAGCTAACTCATGCTAGGGTTAGAGGGAATACATGTGATTTGGTGGAGGAAAAAGTTTGAACCCTAAAATCTTCTCTCATTCGTATCTCTCAAGCAAGAAGAGCTTTTCCAAAAATTCTTTCACCAGTTGAATCCTGAGGATACATAGAACACAAACCAACCATCACTTGAAGCTAAGAGCAAGGGTACAGGTTGCACAATCTCAGTTTAGTGGTTTTTCTCATGATCTTAAAACTCCTCTTTTTGATGCGCATAATGGTGTGTGATGTTCACTGATAACTCTGATATAATTTGTTTTGATTTTAGACGTGTATTGTGTGTATATGGTGAGTTTTAAAGTTTTGGGCCATACTTTATTTCGTTCGATTTGCTCTTTGTGTTGGTCATTTGTGAAAAATAACAGGATATTCGTGATCCTGGTGAAAATCTGGACAAAATGGTATATTCGTTTGCGTTTTCTGGGTTATTTTGAGTTGCAGGTGGCCATGGGTGACGGCCAGAGCTAGGGCTCCGGCGGCTGGTGTGAGTTCCGACGAGCTAGGGTTTCAGAGGTAAGGGACGAAATCCTGACTGTCCGTTGCGTTGATCGTGTGGCCATCATGCTGCCACGTTTTTTATTTTTAGTTTTTTATTTTAATGATTACGTGTTTATTACCCCATGGTTACTATCGTGTGCATCATATCATGTTTTCTCATCTTAACTACTTTCTTTTTTGTTGACTCAATGCCATGCGCAGGATGAATTTGATGGCCATCATAAGGCCAACGCATTAATGAGGGAGTAGGATACGCACATGTTTTTTATATTTTTTTCTGACCAATTGTGTGTGTGTGCATGCATGGTTATTATGGTGTGTCTGGTAATCATAGCCATTAATCTTTATTACTTTTTATTTGGTTGACTCAATGATAAGCGTCAGATTGATCAAAGGGTAGGTATGCAGTCAACTGGGTTGACTGAGGTCCATGCGTGTTTCTTTTTTTTATTTTATTTTTTGCTGATGGATTTTTGTTTGGGCTTGCTATTCACACACCCCCTTCCAGCCCATTTCAATTCTCAACGTGTTTGTATTACTAAACACACCCCCATGCATATTTCCACATTTATTTTATTTAATTGGTTTTTTTTTTCATTTTAAATTTTTTAAAAATAGTTATATGCATTTAAAAAACCCCAAAAAATTCATGAATCACATGTAGCATTTTATAAAATTTTCACAAATTTTATTTTTCATTTTCATTTTATTTTTAGTGGCTGAATAATTAATTGTTTATTTTCTTTTTGAATTTATTTCATGCATGCATACCATGACTTGTTTATTTTATTTCTCATCATCCACAAACTATTTTGAACTCATTCCTTTTGCATTGCTTCACCAACACATTGAATTGCATTAAAATATTTTTCTCTCATTTTTAAAATCATTTCATGTTGCATTTTAGTCCTTTTCTTTAGCACATTGAACCATATTTCTCATCTGAATTTGCATAATTGTTTGAGTGATCTATCTTGGGAATTTTGGCATGAATTTTGTACATGTTGTTTGCTTCTGGGTGAGATATGTTGATAATTAATTTGGTGATTTTAGAAGATGTCTTGCTAATTGTTTGATTGCTTTAATTTGAGGTCTTCTTGTATGCATATCTCTGATCATGTCTGGTTACCTGTTTGAAAAGGCACTTGTGCCATTGTTTTGGGATTGTGTCTTTGACTTCATAAACCATGTTTAGATTGTTATAGGTCACTTGATTGCCATTATATGTCATCGCCTGGATTTCATTTATCTCATTTCTTTTATGTATGTCTGTTTTGTACTAACCTTTTATGCAGAGGCTGAGGTAAGTTATTTGAGGGTGTGGATAGTTATCCATGTCCACTCTCACTCTTTCTGTCTCTCATCTTTTCTTTTCTTCAGGCTTAGGTTGTCGTCAAACCTCACTAACCGTAGGTCACCCATGCATGATAACATTAGGACTATTAGTTCCCCTGTAGAGTTTCCTTTGTGTCTTCTCTCTTCTCATCTCAAAACTTCTTGAAAACACTTAATAAAGATAAAGTGTATTGCGCACGAGCCTTAAGCGTGGGGAATGAGAAATGAGGGGCTTCCTCTCATCTTTCTAGAGTGCTTAGCGAGCGTCATGTCTTGGTATGATTCGTTAAGTATTCGTCCCTATGCCCTAGACTTTGGTGCAATGCAAGTTATGAACTAACTCAAGTCACTTCTGTCCTAAAAAATACAAACAAACTTCAAACCTTTTTGTCCTTCGGGATTGTCAAACTAAAGGCTATTTTCAAAAAGGGCACGTTACTTTCCGTCTGAGTCGCAAACAGGCATCGACCCTAACTGCCGGACGCGAACTTAACGTCGCTCATAAAAAACACAAAAAGAACTTGGTCTGAACTACGTTGACTCTGAATTTCCCATTGCACAAAGGGAGTACGTAGGCCTAGGACGTCGACGTCCTACCGAGTCTGTCTTTGTTTTCCCCTTCCTCGTGTCAGTACAACCATAGATTTTAGGATAACTCACCCTTAGAATAGACAACAAGCGTGGATCCCATCGAGTACGATGGACGCGTGGGGTGCTAGCACCTTCCCCTCGCGTAACCGACTCCCGAACCCAGGCTATGGTTGCAATGACCATTCCTTTCCCTCTTCCTCAGGTTTATGCAGTGTTCCCTTTCCCTCTCTTGGGATAAATTTACACGGCTGGCGACTCTATTTTCCGCGCCACTCTCGCGTTTGTACCTGGATGAAAATCCTGGGAGCGACAGCTGGCGACTGTGCTGGGGACTCTGGTTGACCTATGCTGGTCCATCCCCTTTAGCGAGTCGATCCTAGCGCCTGTTTGTTTTTTTGGGTGTTTATTTGTTGTATAATACCGTTTTAAAGCTTTTATTGCATTGCATTTCATTTTTATTACTGTCATACTGGATATTGCTGTGTTGTGCTGGCTGTTTCTATTTTGCAGGTTGGGTTGTTCTGAGAGATAAGCCCAATACCCAGGCTTGAGTACACCCTAGGACTAGAGTGGAGAGTAGTGGGACCTACGTGCCCACTTGGTACGTTTGTGTGTTCACGAAATTCACAACCAGACGAGGCTATCTTGGGACGCATTCTAACATGTGTGTCTTGCGCATGTTAGGGTGTTGATCTAGAGAGCTGTCGACTCTGGTGACCGATCATCGAGGACCTTAGTGGAAACATCCCTCTTCAGTGGTGGCAGTGGCAGACCACATTCTGTGGAAAACCCATTCGCACCCGAGGGTCCACTTTGGAACTCGCATATGATGCCCCCTACCTTTTGAAGAGAATCAGTGGAGGCACTCCTCGATTGACGATAGTACTGTACCCCGAGGGATGAATGTACTATTGTTTCTCGACCTCAGTGCCAGAAGTTGAGGACTTTCCGTTTTGGAGAATCAGTTGAGGCCTCCTCGATTGATGATGATGCCAAACCAGAAATGGTGAACGTATCATCATTTCTCGACCTGAGAGCCTGGGATACTGATCATCCTAGTACCCACACGTGAGAGGGGATGGGTGTTTGCATGTTTGCAGGTTACCGAAACCTTCAACCTACCCGGTTTTTTCTGGATTTCTCATCAATGTTTGATTATCTGGGTTCCTGGTTATCTTAGTGGTTCGGTATTTTGGAATTCTGGTTTTCTGGGTTGCGGTTCTCGTTCAGTTAACAGCACAACACATCCAGCAGTGTTGCCTTGATCCCATGTTTGCATGAGCATATCATTTTTCTTGCATTCTGACATGTTTGACATTTTTCAGGGCTTGCATCTTACCCTTGATTCCGGTTTTCTGAGGTTACCTTGGCATGGATGTCCAGAGAAAGAAGACTATTGCCTATTCGTTCCCAGATCCGACCTTGACATTGATTCACAAGCTGATTAGTATGGCTGGTCCCAGAGTTCGTACAGAGTTCAGTGGAGGGTATGGGAGACTTCTGAAGTTTGAATACAATATCTCCAAGTATGAGAAGGATGCCATTCATACACTTCTTCAGTTTTACGATCCGTCTTTGCGTTGCTTCACTTTCCCAGACTACATCTTGGCCCCAACGTTGGAGGAGTTCTCATTTATTTTGGGAATCCCCATCAGGCTTGACATAGTATTCTTTTCTGAAGAACACCCCGGGATAAAAGAAATGGCTATTGCTCTTCATATTGGTGAATCCGTTCTGAGCAGTAATATTGAGGAAAAACAAGGAGCTAAGGGTTTCTTATTGAAGTTCTTGTTTGATCAAGCTTGCATACATGTTAAAGAGAAGAATTGGACTGCTTTCCAAGCTATTTTGGCTATGTGCATCTATGGGATTGTCCTGTTTCCCAATGTTCCTGATCTGGTGGATATGCATGCTGTCAGAATCTTAATTTCAAAAAATCCTATACCTACCTTGGTAGGTGATGTGTATCACTCAGTCCACTACAAGAATGAAAATAGGCGGGGAAAAACCATGAGTTATTGCCCACCGCTCTTATCTCCTTGGTTTCTGAGCCATCTCCCCGAAGCTGGCACCTTCGTTGATACGAAAGATTCTCTGAAGTGGTCAAAGAGGTTAATGGGCATGACTGCTGACAACATTGTCTGGTTCAACTGTGACTTGCTAGGAATAGAGATTATTTGCAAGTGCGGAGAATTCCCTAATGTACCCTTGATAGGGAGAAGAGGTGGAATAACTATAATCCTTCCCTTGTTATCAGGCTGTTTGGTTATCCTTTGAAAGGTCCACCTGAAGAGCGAGATGTCAGAGAGTCCTTATTCTTCAATGGTACTGGGGATCAAGAGATGATAAGGAAGATTGTGAATGCTTGGAAGCAGGTGACCAAGATGGGAAAAACTTCATTCGGGAAATGTAACAACCGGGCTTTCCCTTCCTATAAAGAGTGGATCAAGAAGAGAGCAGAAGAGGAGCTTCTTCCCTTCCCGGTAGAACCACCGTCTTACCCCTTGCTAATTGAGCCTCCTACCATAGATGAGATAGAGAAGTTTAACAAGTTGTGGGCTGAAAAGGAAAAGATGCGAGAAGAAAACAATGAGCTACAAAGAGAGATTTATCAGTTGAAACATGAGTGGGGTGAAGCTGTTCATATCGCCAAGTTGAAGATAGAGCTTCTTGCTGAAGCAGAAAAGGAGCTAGCTGACAAGGTCGCATCCAGACAAAGGATGAAACAAGCTCTAGACGGTATCAGTAAGGTTCTCGAGTCTAAGAAGGAAGAGTTGGACAAGGCTTTGTTAAAAGTTCACAGGTTTAATGCTCACCGAGAAACTGCAATGGCTGAGAATAAGCAAAAAGAAGACGATTATCTAGCTCAGATTGATCACTTGAAGTCGCTGCTCAAGAAGAAAGACGCTGAGATCTTATCAGGGGTATTCCAGAGACAAGCAGTCGAGAGTCGACTCAATGAAGCCATAGCCTCCATAGAGGAACTGAAGATCCAAGCTGAAGTGAAGAGATCTAGAAATGAGGGACCTAGTATGGATGTGTTTCTGGAGAAGACGCTTGGGAGTTACATTGCCGATACTTGGAAGGGATCATGCATAGGAGAGACGTTCTCATTCAAGAGCTAATTCAGAGACCGAAGCATCCCGACACCAAAAAGTTGTTCAAAGAAATTCAAGACTGGAGCAAGAAGCATAATGGATGGGGGGGATTGACATTTGTAGACTTTGATGACATGCCGTAGTTTTCTATTTTCTTTCATTATTCGGACCACCGACAGACTTGTTGGTTGGGATCTATGATTATTGTGTTCAGACTTGTTATCTTGGATTTGTGATTGTTGACATTTGGTTTTCCTCTGGTTTTCTTAATATATGAGCAGAAATTCCGTTCTATCTTGTTGTTAAACTGGAATCAAGGGGGTGGATCGCCCTGCGAATATTCAAACATGTTCATTTGCATTTGCATATTCATAATCATTTTGCATAATCATTGTGCATAATAGGTGTTTATCTCCGGTATTCTTATCTTGTTCCAATCTCAGGATTGCAGATCAACACATTTATCGGTATTCTACCAGACAAAATCAGAAGAGACTCATGGATCAGCTACAAAACGAGATGACTGAGATGCGGACTCGCATAAACCAATTCATGGATTTGATATAAGGGGTTGCGCAAGGCCAAGAGCAGTTAAGGACTCTCGTTCAGCCACTGATTGCAAGAATTGATAAAGAGGGTGTCCTTCATGGAGGACTTCATACTGGTGTCACTAGTAATAATGTTCAGAATCGCCCTCCGGGCGGAGGTATTCCTGTTGCTGGTGTTGTGATTCCTCCGGGCGGAGGAGATGTTGTGGTTCCCACTGTAGTGGGAGGAGGTAACGGTGCTGGCGCAATTCATGGCCGTCAGTATGATGATCTTCAGGAAGATGCATTTTCTGTGCCAGGTGGGGATGCTGGTCCCCAGATTGACAATGATCAGAGGTTCCGGTTGATTGAGGAACAAATAAGGGGTGTTGTGAATCAGGATGCTTTGGGTATGGATCTAGAGGATTTGGGGTTGGTTCCATGCGTTGTTATTCCGCACAAGTTTCAGACTCCCACTTTCGAGAAGTATAATGGTATGACTTTCCTAAGGACCCACGTGAGGGCGTACGCAAGTAAAATGGCTGCGCATGCAAAGAATGAGAAGCTGATGATGCATTGCTTCCAGGATAGCCTATCTGGGGCATCCCTGGAGTGGTACATGCAACTAGAGAGGAAGGATGTGCATAGTTGGAGAGATCTAGCAGGGGCATTTATTAGACACTATCAATATAACACTGACATGGCTCCGAACAGAACACAGTTGCAGAATTTGTCATAGAAGAACAATGAGAGTTTCAAGGAGTACACCTAGAGGTGGCGTGAACTGGCAGCAAGGGTTCAGCCTCCCATGCTGGAACGTGAAATGATAACTATGTTTATGGCCACCTTGCAGGGTCATTACTATGAAAAGCTGGTACCGTGTATGACTGGAAAGTTTGCTGATTTTATCTTAGTATGAGAGATGGTGGAAAGCGGAATTAAGGCGGGAAAGATATCAGGCGGCGATGGGTCCTCATCTGGAGGAAGTAAGAAGCCTTATTCCGGTGGTTACAAGAAGAGGGAGGGAGATACAAACTCTGTGTCATCATAACGTGGTAGGGAATGACCTCGTCAGAACTTCAATCAGCAGGTGGCTTCTGTAACCATCCCAGCAGCACCTCAACAGCCAGCAGTGTCTCAACAACAAAATTAGGCTCCTCGCCGATCGCAGCCCCTGACTAGGCAGGATAGGCATTTTGACACTCCACCTCTTCCCTATTCTCAATTATTTCAGCACTTGCTAAAGCTCCAGTTAATTCAGAAGAGAACCTTGGCTCCACCCACTGGTAATCCACCTCCCGGCTATGACGCCAACGCCCACTGTGAGTTTCATTCTGGGGCACCCGGACATCATATTGAGAACTGTAAAGCTTTTAAGCATCAAGTTCAAGATTTGGTGGATTCCAAAGCTATCAATTTCTCCAATGATGTTCCAAATGTGAATCAGAACCGGATGCCGAATCACGATGAGCTGAGGGTCAATGCTATTATTAAAGACTGTGAAGACTTGAGTTTGATTTTAGATGTGAACGAAGTCCAAACTCCCTTGGGTGTGGTGAAGGAGAGACTATTGAGGGGAGGGGTATTTCCCGGCTGTGATGAAGGTTGTGTAGGATGTGTGTCGCAGCCAGGCAGTTGTGTTTTATTGAAAGCAGGTATTCAAAAAATGATCAGCAAAGGGATATTACAGTTTGACAGAGGTTGTAAGCAGAGTAATGTTATTGACAGAGAGATTGATGTTGCCACGATAACAATTCCATTCAAGACAATAACTATATCAGCGCCGGCGAGACCAGCGCCGGTCACTCTCACTGTTCCTGGACCAGTCCCGTATGAGAGTACCAAGGCCATCCCATGGAACTATGGGGCCGAGGTGTTTGGTAATGGTAAGAAGCAGGAATTGGAAGAGACATCAGCTGTGAATACAGGGGTTGAAAATCTTGTTGAAGCAGGGGCTATCACTAGGAGTGGTAGAGTCTTTATTCCGTCTGAGGATCAAGCTGGCAGTTCAAGACAAGACAAAGGTAAACAGATGATAGATGAGTTTGTACAGAGGCAGGAAGCAAATAATTCTATGACAAAGTAGGTTGGGGATACCTTCTCAGAAAACGTAGAAGAGTTTATGAGGTTGATCAGGAAAAGTGATTACAAGATTGTTGATCAACTTCACCAAACTCCATCGAAGATTTCCATTCTATCCTTACTGTTGTGCTCTGAGGCACACCGAAATGCATTGCTAAAGGTTATGAACATGGCTTATGTACCACAGGAAATATCTGTTAACCATCTTGAAGGGGTTGTGGCTCATGTGAATGCTGGTAATGGCTTGGGTTTCACCGATTTAGATTTGACTCAAGCTGGGAGGAATCACAACAACGCTCTGCATATTTCAGTGGAATGTCGTGGTTCCTTGATGTCGCATGTGTTAGTTGACACTGGGTTGTCTTTGAATGTGCTGCCGAAGAAGGCTTTGATGAAGTTGGATACTCGTGGGTTAATTTGTACACCCAGTGACTTGGTGGTACGTACTTTTGATGGCTCCAAGAGGTCGGTTTTTGGAGAGTTAGTTCTGCCAATCAAGGTGGGTCCTGATATTTTCAACACCACCTTTTACATAATGGATATTCAGCCTGCCTATAGTTGTTTGTTGGGTCGCCCTTGGATCCATGGTGCTGGGGCAGTAACATCTACGCTGCACCAGAAGTTGAAGTATATGGTGGATGGCCACGTTGTGACTGTTTGTGGTGAAGAAGATATTATGGTGAGTCACCTATCGACCTTCAAGTATGTGAAGGTAGATGGTGAAGTACAGGAAACTTTGTGCCAAGCCTTTGAAGCTGTGAAAATTCCCGAGGAACCTCCAAAGGCAGTCAGTCAGCCTGAGGTGGTTGCCCAACCTAAAGTCGTCAGACAACCAGAAGTTCCAATGTCCTTTTTCAAAGAGGCGCGCACTATAGTTGAAGCTGGTGGTTCTCAGAAGTGGGGCAGTGTCATTGATGTTCAAAGAAAGCAAGATACTCATGCACTGGGTTACAAGCCACCTAGGCGTTCTGAAGAGCCTCCCAAGTTCTATGGTCCAGTCCGTTTCACCAGTGCCGGTGTTTTCTTCGACATAGTTAATGCTATTGAGGATGAAGGAGATAGTGACTGTGACATGGATGAGTGGATCCGTCCCTGCACCCCTGGTCAGAGTTTAGGCAACTGGTCCTCCGAGAAAGTCATCCAAGTGACGCGCCCGGAGTAATTTACTTTTGTTTTCTGTTATGTTGAATCCTACGTTCTACCCAAGACGTAGTGATATTTATTTGTAGGGCTTGGATGTTTTATTCGCTATTTTTTATCATCAATAAAGGACGTTTTTTTCATTCAAATATTTTGATCCCTGTTTTTTTGTTTTTACTTTTTGCATTAACCCACATCAAAATGGCAATGTGTTTTCTTGTTTGTTGCACTCATAATAAATATAAAACATCCATCATGCAGGTTTCTTTGTTCAGATTCCACCCATCATGACTTAGCTATGGCCCGATATGACTTCAACAATCCTATCTATCAAGCCGAAGAAGAGATTGATGAAGACTGTGACTTACCAGAAGAATTAGCCAGGTTACTGAAACAAGAGGAAAGGGTTATTCTACCTTATCAGGAGGAAGTTGAGACTATTAATCTGGGAACCGAGGATGTTAAACGAGAAGTAAGGATTGGGGCTGCTTTGGGAGACACTGTTAAGAGAAGATTGGTTGAGTTACTTCGAGAGTATGTGGATATCTTTGCCTGGTCTTACCAAGACATGCCCGGGCTTGACACTGACATTGTTTCACACAGACTGCCGCTTAAAGAGGGTTGTACTCCAGTCAAGCAGAAACTAAGAAGGACGAAACCAGATATGGCTGTCAAGATCAAGGAAGAGGTTCAAAAACAGTTAGACGCCAGATTTCTCACTGTGACAAATTATCCTCCGTGGGTTGCTAATATTGTACCTGTACCTAAGAAGGATGGGAAGGTCAGGATGTGTGTTGATTACCGAGATTTGAACAGGGCGAGCCCGAAGGATGATTTCCCGCTCCCCCACATTGACGTGTTAGTAGACAATACTGCTCAATATTCTGTGTTTTCCTTCATGGATGGCTTCTCTGGGTATAACCAAATCAAAATGGCCCCAGAGGACATGGAGAAGACTACGTTCATAACACCGTGGGGAACATTTTGCTACAAGGTAATGCCCTTTGGATTGAAGAATGATGGGGCAACCTATCAACGGGCAATGGTGACTCTCTTTCATGATATGATTCACAAGGAGATTGAAGTCTATGTTGATGACATGATTGCGAAGTCACAAACAGAGGAAGAACACTTGGTAAACCTCCAGAAGTTGTTTGAAAGGTTGAGGAAGTTCAGATTGAGACTGAATCCGAACAAGTGCACTTTCGGTGTGAGGTCTGGTAAATTGTTGGGATTCATTGTTAGTGAAAGAGGTATCGAGGTTGATCCTGCAAAAATAAGAGCCATACAGGAGATGCCTGAGCCAAGAACAGAGAAAGAGGTTCGTCGTTTCTTGGGGAGGTTGAATTACATTGCTAGGTTCATCTCTCATCTGACAGCCACGTGTGAACCAATTTTCAAGTTGTTAAGAAAGGATCAAGAGGTCAGGTGGAATGAAAATTGTCGAGAGGCGTTTGAAAAGATAAAGACGTATTTGCAGGAACCTCCAGTCCTTATGCCACCGGTGTCTGGGAGACCGTTGATTATGTACCTTACGGTTCTTGAGAATTCGATGGGTTGTGTGCTCGGTCAACACGACGAGACAGGTAGGAAAGAGCACGCCATTTACTACCCGAGTAAGAAGTTCACTGATTGCGAATCAAGATACTCTATGTTGGAAAAGACATGTTGTGCGCTCGCCTGGGCAGCCAAGCGCCTGAGGCAGTATATGTTAAACCACACAACCTTGTTGATTTTGAAGATGGATCCGATTAAGTACGTATTTGAGAAGCATGCACTTTCTGGAAGGATAGCCCGTTGGCAGATGGTTTTGACAGAATACGATATTCAGTATGTTTCCCAGAAGGCCATTAAGGGAAGGGTTATGTCAGAATACCTTGCTGAACAGCCGATCGAGGATTATCAGCCAATGAAGTTTGAGTTTCCAGACGAGCATGTTATGTTTCTAAAAATGAAAGATTGTGAAGAGCCTCTGCCTGATGAAGGACCTGAGATTGGGTCTCAATGGAAGATGATTTTTGATGGGGCTGTCAACTCATATGGTAGTGGAATTGGGGCAATCATTACAACCCCAAAGGGTTCTCATATACCTTTCACTGCCCGGTTAGCATTCGTGTGTACCAACAACGAGGCGGAGTATGAAGCATGCATCATGGGGTTAGAAGAAGCAATTGATTTGAGAATTAAGAACCTCGATGTCTATGGTGATTCCGTGTTGGTAGTTAATCAGATTACAGGAGAATGGGAGACTCGTCAGGCAAATTTGGTGCCTTACAACAACTACGCCAGAAGGTTGTTACCTTTCTTTGACAGGGTGGATTTTCATCATGTGCCCCGAGCTGAGAATCAGATGGCTGATGCGTTAGCGACATTAGCATCCATGTATAAGGTGAACCATTGGAATGAAACACCTTCGATTAGAATCATGCGTCTGGACAGACTAGCTTTTGTGTTTGCAATTGAAGATGTGTCTGATGGAAAACCGTGGTATTATGATATTAAGGTTTTCCTGAAGAGACAGGAGTATCCAGAGGGTGCCTCCACCAAGGATAAGAAGACTCTGAGGAGGTTGGCAGGAAACTTCTTTCTGAACAAGGATGATGTGTTATATAAGAGGAACTTCGATATGGTCTTGCTACGTTGTGTTGATGAACACGAGGCAAGTTTATTGATGGAGGAAGTTCACGAGGGCTCTTTTGGTACTCATTCCAGTGGACACGCCATGGCTAGAAAGTTGTTGAGGGCAGGATATTACTGGATGACTATGGAGTCTGATTGTTTCAAGTACGCCCGAAAGTGCCATAAATGCCAGATTTATGCAGATAAGATGCATGTACCGCCTACGCCTCTAAATGTGTTGTCATCTCCTCGGCCTTTTGCAATGTGGGGCATAGATATGATTGGAAAGATTGAGCCCACTACTTCCAATGGGCATCATTTCATTTTGGTTGCCATTGACTATTTTACAAAGTGGGTGGAAGCAGCCTCGTACGCCAACGTCACCAAGCAAGTGGTAGCCCGGTTTATAAAGAAGGACATCATCTGTCGTTATGGGGTCCCGGAGAGAATCATTACTGATAATGGCTCGAATTTGAACAACAAGATGATGAAGGAACTATGTCAGAGTTTTAAGATTGAGCATCATAATTCCTCTCCATATCGTCCGAAGATGAATGGGGCTGTTGAGGCAGCACATAAGAATATCAAGAAGATTGTGCAGAAAATGGTGGTAACATATAAAGACTGGCATGAGATGCTACCTTATGCCCTACATGGTTACCGTACTTCAGTGCGTACGTCAATTGGGGCAACCCCTTTCTCATTGGTATATGGTATGGAAGCAGTTTTACCCTTAGAGGTCGAGATTCCGTCTTTGAGAATTCTAGAAGATGTGAAGCTCGATGAAGCTGAATGGGTGCGTTCCAGATTGGATCAGTTGAACCTTATTGAAGAAAAGAGATTGGCAGCCATCGCACATGGTCGGTTGTATCAGAGTAGGATGAAGCACGCCTTTGACCAAAAAGTGCGTCCTCGGAGTTTTCAGACAGGTGAATTGGTTTTGAAAAGGATCCTTCCTCCTCAGACAGATCACAGGGGCAAATGGACTCCAAACTACGAGGGGCCATATGTAGTGAGAAAGGTCTTTTCTGGTGGAGCCTTACTACTTTCAACTATGGATGGCGAAGATTTTACATCCCCTGTGAACGCAGACGTAGTCAAAAAATACTTCGCATAAAAGAGACCCGCTGGACATAAAAAGAAAGTCCAGGCAAAAAAGGGGCATCCCGGCGAACCATAAAAAGGAAAAGGTTCGGGCAAAAATTAGGGATAAAATGTAAAAAGAAACGTGAAAACCCACAAAGTTGAAAACCGGAAAAGGAGACTTTGGCAAAAATGGGTATCCCGATGGATTGAAAACCCGAAAAGGGCGATCCAGGCAAAAGTTAGGGATCTATAAGCGAAAGGCTATGGTCTGCGTTCGATCTGTGAGCACTTTCAATACCTGGAAATTCTGAAAGAAAGGAATCAGTACAGTTAGTCTCTTCAAAGGTCAAGACATTTGTGGATAAGCAAGACATATGGGTCATAGCTGAGTCAAATCATGGTGGATATCTGTTCCCACATTGCCGACATGTGTATTTTCTTTTTGCTTTTGCGCAATTACCTCTTCTTAGGAATTGTTTCCTATTGTAAATGCCTATTTACAGGCCACTTTTCTCAATAAAATATTCATTTCACTCAAAGAGCTTTCCGTTGTTTGTTTTACTTTTACTGTTTTGTTTGCAAAAAATGTCCGATATTTTTTATAAACATTGCATATAAAACTTCGAGCTTTGCGGAGCATAACGAAAAGCAGTAGAAATTACTTAGGCATTAACGGTGATAGTCAGGTTGTGGCATATTCTTTTGTTGTCATTTGACTTGTAGGGCAACAGGATTGTATTTCCCCAGCAGTTTGCTCTCCCCAGCATTGAGATTGCACCTTTCCTCAGCAGAGCAAACCTTCCCCAGCAGGAGACTTGGGAGGTATGTTCTCTAGATCAAGACGTTGTTTCCCCACAAAATCAGGGTTTTCACTTCCCCCATCCAGTCAGGAAGCGTGCTTCAGCAGTATCCCCAAGCAGGATGGTATTATGGACTGTTTTCCCCAAGCGGGATGATTATGGGCTGGCATCCCCCAGCAAGCTCTAAGCCCATTAGTTATTAGCAATCCTCAGTAACATACTTCCAGTTCCATTATTGGCGTTCATTCTCAACTCCCCCAGCAGAGGAGAAATCTCAGGTTTTGGATGTTACCTTCAGTGAAAGACAGGTGTGGTCCCCGGTAGTTCTTTCGGGATTTCATCCCCAGCAGAAGTTTTTGATCCGAAGAGTCGATCAGTATGACCCTTCTCAGTAGAGTTCCTGGATTCAGAGGACAATTTATTTTTGTCATCCCCATCTGGATTGGTCTTTTCTCTCTAGAATTTATTTTGCTAGAGGGACCCCTTTTGCATATCATAAGCATTGGCATTGCATCCTCAAAACGCGTAGCATTTCCACTTTATGTGGAGCATTACGGAAAAATTCAAACATTTGCATTCGAAGCATAAGCCAGGTTTGATGCTTTCCTTGCCAGTTCTCTTTCCCAGCAGAGATGGCATAACTCAGGAGATTTTGGAGGGATGCGTTCCTTATACTTGTGCTCCCTGGCAGAATCTTTTATTTAGACTTCTCCTTTCCCCGGCGGAGTCATCTTATCTGTGGATCGTGAGTCCGTTAGATGTTTTCCTTTGTTTGGCCTTTCTCTTTTGTGAAATCCAGTTCTCGCCTGGTAGTCAGTTCTCGCCTGACATATTTTATTTGCCAATTTCCCTTTCTCAGTAAGGTGGTCTAAATCAGAAGTTTTGTTTCACGCTGAAGTCCACTTTATGTTGGTTATCCTTTGCGGATACAATTGAGGTTGTATTCGTTTTGTGGGTGCGATTGAGGTCGTATTCATATTTTCTTTGTGGGTAGAGTGATTGAGATCAGTCTTCCTTTGCGGGTGCAATTGAGGTTGTATTCGTTTTTGTGGGTGGGATTGAGGTCGTATTCATATTTTCTTTGCGGGTAGAGTGATTGAGGTCAGTCTTCCTTTGCGGGTGCGATTGAGGTTGTATTCTTTTTTGTGGGTGCGATTGAGGTCGTATTCATATTTTCTTTGTGGGTAGAGTGATTGAGGTCAGTCTTCCTTTGCGGGTGCGATTGAGGTTGTATTCGTTGTTATGGGTGCGATTGAGGTCGTATTCATATTTTCTTTGTGGGTAGAGTGATTGAGGTCAGTCTTCCTTTGAGGGTACAATTGAGGTTGTATTTGTTTTGTGGGTGCGATTGAGGTCGTATTCATATTTTCTTTGTGGATAGAGTGATTGAGGTCAGTCTTCCTTTGAGGGTACAATTGAGGTTGTATTTGTTTTGTGGGTGCGATTGAGGTTGTATTCATATTTTCTTTGTGGGTAGAGTTATCGAGGTCAGTCTTCCTTTGAGGGTACAATTGAGGTTGTTTTCGTTTTGTGGGTACGATTGAGGTCGTATTCGTATTTTCTTTGTGGGTAGAGTGATCGAGGTCAGTCTTCCTTTGAGGGTACAATTGAAGTTGTATTCGTTTTGTGGGTACGATTGAGGTCGTATTCGTATTTTCTTTGTGGGTGGAGTGATTGAGGCCAGTCTCCCTTTGAGGGTACAATTGAGGTTGTATTCGTTTTGTGGGTACGATTGAGGTCGTATTCGTATTTTCTTTGTGGGTGGAGTGATTGAGGTCAGTCTCCCATTGAGGGTACAATTGAGGTTGTATTCGTTTTTTGTGGATGCGGTTGAGGTCGTATTCTTATTTCCTTGGTGGGTGCGATTGAGGTCGTATTCGTCTTATTTTTTAGGGTATGGTTGAGGTCATATTCCTTATTTTTCAGCACGCTCCATATCGTTATTCTCACCATTAGCAAATTTCCGGGGCTCTTTCGGTATTCAATCCCCGTGTATCCTGGAATGTCTGAGAGCCGTCGCTATCATACCTTCAGGACCAAGTTGATTGAATAGGGGCAGCTGTAGCACCCCAAAATTTGCTCTCCTACCTTTAGTACCAACTGGCTTATGTTTCATTTCATTTTGCATTATCATGTGTGCATATCATTGGTTCTTAACATGGGATCAAGGTGCCTGAGGCGAGGTCAAGAGGAGAAGATGTTCTTCAAAGGGTCAAGCAAGAGAGTTCAAGTGGATCACTCTCTCCTAACCAGTGCAGAAACTAGGGTTTTGAGATTCTTAGGTTTACTGCTCCAATGGGCAAGTTTCTTGGGTTTTTATCATCACCAAATGGAATATATTATCATTGTTGGAGAGGATGCACATCATATTCAGAGGAATTTGAATTTGGAGACTGTGCTATTTCCTCCTAGACTGAGGGTACCAAAATTAGGGTTTGCTATAAAGTCAGTTTATTTCTGAGTTTTTGGGCAAGACTTGATTCCATGGTATTCCATGGGTCCCTAAGTATCTAGGAATGGAAGATTGTCCATTAGTTTGGTTCAGGAGAAGTTCAATTGGCCAATGGATTGGGAATCAGGAGGATCAGGAGAAAAGTCAACAGTGAGAGGGGAGTCAACTGTGAAAGCTTGAGGTTCTCTCCAAGGTTTTCCAGGTCTCACATCCTCATATGGTCTTCAAGGGTCAAGTTTCATACCATTTATCAGGAATCAAGGGTTGGTACAAAAGTTACTAAATATGGAAATGACCTATAATTTGAAAGTTTCCTTTTTGGGCAAGTTCTTACACTACATTCAACTTGACTTTTCATCATCAAAGAAGCTTCAAATGAATTTTCCTCAAACATGAAAGTTGAAGATATTTTTCTCCCATTTCCAAAAAGTACTTGTGGGTCTCCATATCATTTGTCAAACTCAGGTTATGATAAAAAGAAGGCAAAGTGGTTTTTAGGGTTTCCTTATGGTTCCATTTGCATTTTGGGACATAGTGACCTATAATTGATTCCATTGCTTCATGTCACCTTCTAACATCAAAGTATAATCCATAAGGACTATTTTTGGCCTTTGAATCAAGTGGATCCATGGTTTATTCATCACTAATTTTTCATTATGCAAAATTGCCAAATTATTGAAAACTCATGAACCAAGGCATCTCAAGGCCCAAATCAAATTCAGGTGTGATTAGCAATTGTTAAATAAGTGATCCATCATCAAGGGTTTGGATATACATGCATGGAGGAGGGTGTATTTCACATTATGTAATTTTCCAAAATCATCCAAAACTCATCAAGTGGGGAATTAACAAGGCCCAAGTGATCATCAGTGGATTAACCTATGCTAGGGTTAGAGGGAATACACGTGATTTGGTGGAGGAAAAAGTTTGAACCCTAAAAGCTTCTCTCATTCGTATCTCTTAAGCAAGAAGAGCTTTTCCAAAAATTCTTTCACCATTTGAATCCTGAGGATACATAGAACACAAACCAACCATCACTTGAAGCTAAGAGCAAGGGTACAGGTTGCACAATCTCAGGTTAGTGGTTTTTCACATGATCTTAAAACTCCTCTTTTTGATGCGCATAATGGTGTGTGATGTTCACTGATAACCCTGATATAATTTGTTTTGATTTTAGACGTGTATTGTGTGCATATGGTGAGTTTTAAAGTTTTGGACCATACTTTATTTCGTTCGATTTGCTCTTTGTGTTGATCATTTGTGAAAAATAATAGGATATTCGTGATCCTGGTGAAAATCTGGACAAAATGGTATATTCGTTTGCATTTTCTGGGTTTTTTTGAGTTGCAGGTGGCTGTGGGTGACGGCCGGAGCTAGGGCTCCGGCGGCTGGTGTGAGTTTCGGCGAGCTAGGGTTTCAGAGGTAAGGGACGAAATCCTGACCGTCCGTTGCGTTGATCGTGTGGCCATCATGCTGCCACGTTTTTTATTTTTATTTTTTTATTTTAATGATTACGTGTTTATTACCCCATGGTTACTATCGTGTGCATCATATCATGTTCTTTCGTCTTAACTACTTTCTTTTTTGTTGACTCAATGCCATGCGCAGGATGAATCTGATGGCCATCATAAGGCCAACGCATTAATGAGGAAGTAGGATACGCACGTGTTTTTTTATTTTTTTCTGACCAATTGTGCGTGTGTGCATACATGGTTATTATGGTGTGTCTGGTAATCATAGCCATTAATCTTTATTACTTTTTATTTGGTTGACTCAATGATAAGCGTCAGATTGATCAAAGGGTAGGTATGCAGTCAACTGGGTTGACTGAGGTCCACGCGTGTTTCTTTTTTTTATTTTATTTTTTGCTGATGGATTTTTGTTTGGGCTTGCTATTCACACACCCCCTTCCAGCCCATTTCAATTCTCAACGTGTTTGTATTACTAAACACACCCCCATATTTCCACATTTATTTTATTTAATTGGTTGTTTTTTTCATTTTAAATTTTTTAAAAATAGTTATATGCATTTAAAAAACCCTAAAAAATTCATGAATCACATGTAGCATTTTATAAAATTTTCAAAAATTTTATTTTTCATTTTCATTTTATTTTTAGTCGCTGAATAATTAATTGTTTATTTTCTTTTTGAATTTATTTCATGCATGCATACCATGACTTGTTTATTTTATTTCTCATCATCCACAAACTATTTTGAACTCATTCCTTTTGCATTGCTTCACCAACACATTGAATTGCATTAAAATATTTTTCTCTCATTTTTAAATTCATTTCATGTTGCATTTTAGTCCTTTTCTTTAGCACATTGAACCATATTTCTCATCTGAATTTGCATAATTGTTTGAGTGATCTATCTTGGGAATTTTGGCATGAATTTTGTACATGTTGTTTGCTTCTGGGTGAGATATGTTGATAATTAATTTAGTGATTTTAGAAGATGTTTTGCTAATTGTTTGATTGCTTTTATTTGAGGTCTTCTTGTATGCATATCTCTGATCATGTCTGGTTACCTGTTTGAAAAGGCACTTGTGCCATTGTTTTGGGATTGTGTCTTTGACTTCATAAACCATGTTTAGATTGTTATAGGTCACTTGATTGCCATTATATGTCATCGCCTGGATTTCATTTATCTCATTTCTTTTACGTATGTCTGTTTTGTACTAACCTTTTATGCAGAGGCTGAGGTAAGTTATTTGAGGGTGTGGATAGTTATCCATGTCCACTCTCACTCTTTCTGTCTCTCATCTTTTCTTTTCTTCAGGCTTAGGTTGTCGTCAAACCTCACTAACCATAGGTCACCCATACATGATAACATTAGGACTCTTAGTTCCCCTGTAGAGTTTCCTTTGTGTCTTCTCTCTTCTCATCTCAAAACTTCTTGAAAACACTTAATAAAGATAAAGTGTATTGCGCACGAGCCTTAAGCGTGGGGAATGAGAAATGAGGGGCTTCCTCTCATCTTTCTAGAGTGCTTAGCGAGCGTCCTGTCTTGGGACGATTCGTTAAGTATTCGTCCCTATGCCCTAGACTTTGGTGCAATGCAAGTTATGAACTAACTCAAGTCACTTCTGTCCTAAAAAATACAAACAAACTTCAAACCTTTTTATCCTTCGGGATTGTCAAACTAAAGGCTATTTTCAAAAAGGGAACGTTACTTTCTGTCTGAGTCGCAAACAGGCATCGACCCTAACTGCCGGACGCGAACTTAACGACGCTCATAAAAAAGACAAAAAGAACTTGGTCCGAACTACGCTGACTCTGAATTTCCCATTGCACAAAGGGAGTACGTAGGCCTAGGACGTCGACGTCCTACCGAGTCTGTTTTTGTTTTCCCCTTCCTCGTGTCAGTACAGCCATAGATTTTAGGATAACTCACCCTTAGAATAGACAACAAGCGTGGATCCCATTGAGTACGATGGACGCGTGGGGTGCTAGCACCTTCCCCTCGCGTAACCGACTCCCGAACCCAGGCTATGGTTGCGATGACCATTCCTTTCCCTCTTCCTCAGGTTTATGCAGTGTTCCCTTTCCCTCTCTTAGGATAAATTTACACGGCTGGCGACTCTGTTTTCCGCGCCACTCTCGCGTTTGTACCTGGATGAAAATCCTGGGAGCGACACATACCATACACAAGAGAGAAAGGGGTTGTCCCTGTTGAAGTACGGACGGATGTGCGATACCCATGTAAAGCAAAAAGGAGCATCTTATGCCAATCCTTGTAAGTAACAACCATCTTCTGAACAATCTTCTTAATATTCTTATTAGCAGCTTCAACTGCCCCATTCATCTTAGGTCTGTAAGGAGAAGAATTATGATGCTCAATCTTGAACTCATCGCATAATTCCTTCATCATATTTTTATTCAAATTCGACCCATTATCAGTGATAATATTGCTCGGAACACCATACCGACAGATGATTTGGTTCTTGATAAACCGAACCACTACTTGCTTGGTCACATTGGCATATGATGCCGCTTCAACCCACTTGGTAAAATAGTTAATAGCCACAAACATGAAACGGTGTCCGTTTGACGCTTTAGGCTCAATCATTCCAATCATATCAATGCCCCACATGGAGAAAGGCCATGGAGAAGAGATAACATTGAGAGGAGTTGGTGGTACATGAATTTTGTCAGCATAAACCTGGCACTTATGGCACTTCTTCACAAATTTGCAACAGTCAGATTCCATTGTCAGCCAATAGTAACCTGCCCCCAACATCTTCTTAGCCATTGCATGCCCATTGGCATGGGTACCAAAAGATCCTTCATGAATTTCTTTCATCAACATATCTGCTTCGTGTCTATCCATGCATCTGAACAAGACTATGTCATAATTTCTTTTATACAACACATCATCGTTCAAGAAGAAACTGCCAGCCAATCTTCTCAAAGTCTTCTTATCTTTCTTGGATGCCCCAAGCGAGTACTCTTGATTTTGAAGAAATCATTTAATGAAATTCTGGTATCAGACGTGTGATGTTAAGGTGCGACGTCACAACAACACACTCTGCACAATGGACAAAATAAACAGCAGAATAACACACCAAATTGTTCACCCAGTTCGGTCTAACTACCTACGTCTGGGGGCTACCAAGCCAGGGATGAAATTCACTACTTGTAGAATTAATTTACAGACTCAACAACCCAGTTGACAATCTCCTAAACTTAATTCCTACTAGTGACTTTCTACCTAAGACACGACTTAGATATGAGAACACTACTCAATCCCTAAAACACTTCAAAGATCACACACTTTGAATACCACTACTTGATTCTGCTTCACAGCTTTGATCAAGAACAACTCAAAATCACAATACCAATTCACTCTCGAATGGCTTACAAAACATGCACGAAGACACAAAACGACTCTCAGTCTTTGGCTCACTTTCTTCGTCACTTTTCTCTAGTACTGGTGCGCTTTATATAGCTCCTTGAATTGGTCTTGGACCTGCTACAATATCTGACCTGATTTGTCATTTAAAACTGAATATTTAAAACAGATTTTCTCCTAAAATCTTTTCAAATCTTCAACGTTTTAAATCTCCTACAAATCTGCACCAGATCTCCTATGTAGCAGAAAATATCTATCCCAAGATATTCGCTTCCAATGAGACAACTTGCTCTCCACAATTCCAGCTAACACGCAAACCCTAACAACATCACAACCTGATGTTATTAAATTTGTAGATCTAATGTCACAACATCGCAGTGTGACATCAGACATCCAACTTCAGCAATTTAAATACTTAACACAGCCCAGTGTTAAGACTCAATGTTGCAACATCACAACCTTGACATCAACACTGACCATACTTTGTTTTACCAAAATTCCAGCCAATCCAAGAACTAACAATCTCCCCCTTTGGCTAATTTTGGCTAAAACAAACTCTGCACTCTGCACCTTCAGAGACTTCAGCAGCGGAAAAAACTTCAATCAATGATTTTGAAACTCCAAGCAGCAACATTTTCAACCAGCTGACACAATTCAACATTAGCAGCAACTTCAATTTTCTTCACAAAACTCTGCTGCACACATTTCAACATTAGCAGCATCTTCAATTCACTTTAGCATCCAGCAGCAGCAGTATCATAAAAACTTCTCTATGGACTTTGCTTCACTGCAGCACCATCCGAACAGCAACAATGTTGCTCCCCCTCAATCATGAACCAGCAAAGCCAGCTGATCACACAGTTCAGTGATTCAGTAATTACTCATTACTCCCCCTTAATTTCTGTATATTCCTTTGACAGCACAACAACTCTTTTTGGCAGCATTTGAAACTTTTGGCATTCTTTCTTTCTTTGGCTACTTCTCCCCCTTTTTAGCCACAATTAGACAAGCTTCAATCAGAAGCCCTATTAACTACCGTCAGTACACCCTAGCTCTCATTGTTAGCCTCACAGTTAGCAACCAGGCAAAACAAATCATAGAAATAAAAACATAACCAGTGCATATAACAACACAATATTCAAATTACATAACCAAGCACATTCAGTGCTGAAACAAAAGCAGAAAATAAAACTAAAACTACTAATTAAGAGGAACATTAAAAACTTTGATCATCTGAGCTGAGATAATCATTTTCTTCATCTTCTTTTGGACTATCATTGTCAGACTCATCTGTCTTATCAGCAACTACTTTCTCACTTTCTTTTTCCTTCATCTTCAGGGACATAAGTAATTTTTTAAACTTGTCCTTCCTTTCAATGTTTACTCTGATGACTTCATCAAGTTCTTTACAGGCTTCCTCCAGTTCAGAAATCATATCACTCTTGACATGAGTATGATTAGTAGATGTTGAGGCAGATGCTTTGACATTATCAGCAACATGTCTTCCTTTAAACAACTTCTGATGAAACGACAATCCAGGCTTCCTTCTACTCACACTATCACCCTGGTTAAGAATCCTAGGATGCTGAGAC
This sequence comes from Lathyrus tuberosus, assembly GCA_022829125.1. Taxonomy (NCBI): domain Eukaryota; kingdom Viridiplantae; phylum Streptophyta; class Magnoliopsida; order Fabales; family Fabaceae; genus Lathyrus; species Lathyrus tuberosus. The sequence continues at coordinate 11,521,401 of JALAZF010000115.1, forward strand.
AGAATTATCCCACAAATGAGGGATGGAAATGCAATAGGCAATTTCACAGCTCTTGTTGCAGCGTGCTTGATAGTCTGATTATAGATGTAAGAGCCATAATCAATTAGTTTCTTTGTTCCAATGGCATAAACTAATTTTCCCAGTCCAGTTGAAACAGAGGTCTTGTGGTTAGTAGGAACTCAGTTAACCGCACCTATTCTATGAAGAAGAGAATATTTCACACTTAATAAACTTGCTGACAACTTTCCTCTTGAAGGCCAAACTTCTACCTAACCAGCTGTGATCTGTTTGCAGATAACATTATTAGAAGCTTCTAATTCTCCAACATCTTCCTCACTTCTTCCTAAGTAGGCATTGATCACCTTAGGAGAGAACCAGACACACTTACCCTTGACGGTAACTCTTCTGAAGGTTAGGCTTTTGCTGTTATCAATAGACTCAGGGATATTCACTATAAATTCTATGACCAGTCTATCATAGCAACTAGACAATCCTGACACAGTCCTTATGAGACCAGCAAACTTAATTAGATCTACAATTCCAGTAGACTCTAAGTCATCACCTACTAGCTCTCTTTCTAGAGCTATCCTTCATTGGCTCACACAGTTTCACATGGATGCACTTCTGGCACAGTGAAACAAGATGTTATCAGGTACTTGATCAACAGCTCCTTTCATCACAGGGTTGATGTCTTGAACATCACACTCTGAATCTGATTCTTCCCTGATTCTCCTCTTCTTGCCAGACCTGGCAACTTTGCTCCATGACTTGGGAGAGTCTACGACTGAAGTCCATTTCTTATCCTTGATCATATCTTCATTAGGAAGGGACTCCACTCTTTTCCCTTTCCTATCCTCACTATCAGATGAGTCCTTAACATCTATAACCTCAACCTGATCCTTCCCTTTACACCTGTGACTTTCATTCTAAGGGGACAATGTTTTGACATCAAAGAAGACATTAGTATCTTCAAGATCTTCTTCTTTATTACCACTTTCAGCGTCTCGAATCACCGTCAAGGCCAGTCATTGAAGATTTGTGTCCTCACTTTGAGAGTCTACCTGTTTAGCAGGCATTTGCCTTAATGGGACAGAAATCCCTTTCACCCGTATTCCCTTCTCAAGAATTTTGGTGGCAATTTGCTCCAAATGCATGTCCACATCATACTTCTCCTCAATAGGTTGAGAGGATGATGACCTAGTTTCAGTTTTATTCAGCTTGGTTGAACGTTTAGAGTTACCTGAGTCTGGAAGTGCCATAGGAATGTGTTCTTTGTCACCAAGTTCTTTTTCCAAAGAAACCCTAGTTCGTACATGCGCAGGTCTTTGAGAATCAGAGTTCTTGGATGGGGAAGACATCGTTCCTTTGTAACAGACTAGGTTTAGAGAAGATTTTTCTATTCTGTTGAGGGAGATGAACCGTTGAGGCGAAGACTCTTTGATGAATCTTGATATATAATCAATGTGGTAAGGCGCCTGATTTTGAGTCCCTCTTAAAGACCAATTACTAATTTTCTCCCTCCATAAAGACTTTCCTTTTAAAAAATTTAAAAAAATTCACATCAGAAGTCATTAACTCTGAGTGACCTTCCAGCATCCTGACGTCATAGTCTGATGTTATAACATCAACTTGAGCATCATTAGTTGAATTACCTTCAAGGGAAATCCACTGATAGCAGTTATCTTTGGTTCTGGCACCCTTCATAACAACCTGATTATGCTCATCAGAAACCACACACTCATCTTTAGTGTAGTTAACTTTGTACCCTTCATCACATAATTGGCTTATGCTGATCAGATTAGCCTTCAAACCTTGGACAAGGATCACACTATCAAGGGTAAGACCATCAGGATTCTTCACTCTTCCACTTCCTTCTACTACTCCTTTTTCTCCATTGCTAAACACGACCTTATTTGCATGGCAAGGATTGAACTCCACCAACTGCTCCTTTGATCTAGTCATGTGCATAGAACATCCACTGTCAAAGTACCATGCATCCATGGCAACAAGTCCATCTGAGGTGTGGGATAAAAGACATTTCACCTTCTCCTTAGGAACCCATTGTTTAGCAACTTTAGGTCTGACCTCCTTTGGTTTGCCTTGAGGAGCAGATTATGGATAACCATGCAATTTAAAACAAGAGTACTGCATATGTCCAAACCTTCCACAATAGAAGCATCTTACTCTGTCATCTCTAAAGTGGTTAAATCTTTTGCCACTTTGATGATAATGCTGTGGCTGCCACCCATAATGTTATCTTCTTCTTCCATAGTTGGAATGTCTTCTTCTGTACTGAGGATGCTGTCTTCTAAGCTGTCTCCTATGGTGATGAGGCTTCCTTCTTCCATAGTTATGAGGCATAACATTGTTGAATCCATATCCATACCAGTTTTCCTGATGTTGAGACATCTGATGAGACATGTTCTGTTTGAACCTTGCAGCTCGCATGCTCTTGTGATATTGGGGAGGCATATACTGACTGGCTCCTCTAGACTGCATCTTCCTCTGACGGGGACCATTCCTTTTCTCAACATTCTGAGGCTGAACAACCCTCTTTGGGGTAGAATCCTGTCTCTTTGTTTGAGACATTGGTTGGGACACCTCCTCCTTTGCTCCTGAAGTGCTTGCCACATATCCTATACCAGACTTATCACCAACAACCTTTTCTGTCTGAAGGATCTTATCAAGTGTGTCTGTACCACAGCTCAGCATCCTAACAGACTTGGTCATTTGATCAAGGTGAGCTTTAACTAGTACAACTTCATTTTCCAGATCAGCTTTTTCATTCTCAAGCTGAGCAATCTGTTGCTTGTTGCACTTGTTTTCTTGACAAATCTCAGCACTTTTTAAACACAGCTCTTAATAAGTAGATGCCAACTCCTCATACGTTATTTCTCCATCACTAGAATCATCATCAGAAACAACAGATCCTGTTAAAGCTCTAACATGCTTTGCTGACTCACCTTCACTTTCACTTTCAGAGTCAAACCAGGAAACTGTCATGCCCTTCCTCTGCTTTTTCAAGAAGGTTGGACACTCTTTCTTGACATGTCCATACCCTTCACACTCAAAGCACTGAACTCCTTTATCTTGGGCAGTTTTCTCTTCATCCTTCTCTTTTGAATTGCTGGTGTCAGAAGATATGTTCTTGACATTAGGCATGGAGTTATTATTCATTCTTTTGAACACTTTGTTGAACTGTCTTCCCAACATAACTATGGCCTGAGATAGATCCTCCTGGGATTCTGAACTCTTTCCTTTTTCTTCTTGATTATTTGACACCAACGCTATACTCTTTGGCTTCTTTTCTAGTTCTTCCTCATTCAACCCAAGCTCAAAAGTTTGAAGAGATCCAATGAGCTCATCAACTCTCATCTTGCTGGTGTCTTGTGATTCTTCAATGGCAGTTACCTTCATCTTATACTTATTAGGAAGGGACCTAAGGATCTTCCTTACAAGCTTTTCATCTGACAATTTCTCACCAAGAGCACTGGATGCATTAGCCAGCTCCAGAACATTCATGTGGAAGTCATGAATAGTCTCATCTTCCTCCTTGGTCCATTCTTCTTCAGGTTTTGGCTTTAAGGTGCCTTCTTTATCTTTTCCAGTATCATCTTTCTCACACACAACAGGTGCTTTCCACTCTTTAATAATGTCCTTCCATGCCCTGTTGTCCAAGGATTTTAAGAAAGTAGTCATCCTTGGCTTCCAATAGTCATAATTGGATCCATCCAAAATAGGGGGTCTGTTGACGAATCCTCCAACTTCTTTGTCCATCTTTACACCAGAAAGTAACTTCCCTAGATCTCACCCAGAGACAGACAGGATGCCTGCTCTGATACCAATTGAAATTCTGGTATCAGACGTGTGATGTTAAGGTGCAACGTCACAACAACACACTCTGCACAATGGACAAAATAAAGAGCAGAATAACACACCAAATTGTTCACCTAGTTCGGTCTAACTACCAACGTCTGGGGGCTACCAAGCCAGGGATGAAATTCACTACTTGTAGAATTAATTTACAGACTCAACAACCCAGTTGACAATCTCCTAAACTTAATTCCTACTAGTGACTTTCTACCTAAGACACCACTTAGATATGAGAACACTACTCAATCCCTAAGACACTTCAAAGATCACACACTTTGAACACCACTACTTGATTCTTCTTCACAGCTTTGATCTAGAACAACTCAAAATCACAATACCAATTCACTCTCGAATGGCTTACAAAACATGCACGAAGACACAAAATGACTCTCATTCTTTGGCTCACTTTCTTCGTCACTTTTCTCTAGTACTGGTGCGCTTTATATAGCTCCTTGAATTGGTCTTGAACGTGCTACAATATCTGACCTGATTTGTTATTTAAAACTGAATATTTAAAATAGATTTTCTCCTAAAACATTTTCAAATCTTCAACCTTTTAAATCTCCTACAAATCTGCACCAGATCTCCTATGCAGCATAAAATATCTATCCCAAGATATTCGCTTCCAATGAGACAGCTTGCTCTCCACAATTCCAGCTAACACGCAAACCCTAACAACATCATAACCTGATGTTATTAAATCTGCAGATCTAATGTCACAACATCGCAGTGTGACATCAGACATCCAACTTCAGCAATTTAAATACTTAACACAACCCAGTGTTAAGACTCAATGTTGCAACATCACCACCTTGACATCAACATTGAACATACTTTGTTTTTCCAAAATTCCAGCCAATCCAAGAACTAACATTTAATCTCATCTTACCACGGTTTATCATCAACAACCTCTTCAATCGCAAATACATGAGTTAGCCTATCAACCCGCATAACATCAATTTTGGGCAAATCATTCCACCGATTCACCACAATCATGGAGGATATAGTTGCTAAGGCATCCGCCATTCGATTTGCTGCTCTGGGTACATGGTGAAACTCAACCTTATTGAAGAAAGTTAACAACCTTCTTGCATAATCTCGATAAGGAATCAAATCAGGTTGAAGCATCTCCCATTCTCCTTTAATCTAATTAATCACCATGGCTGAATCTCTGTATACATCGAGAATCATGATTCTTAAATCAATAGCTTCTTCCAAGCCCATAATACACGCTTCATACTCAGCCGCATTATTTGTGCAAGTGAACATCAACCTTGCAGTGAAAGGAATATGAGAACCATGAGGAGTAACAATTATTGCCCCCAATACCATTGCCATACTCATTAACAGCTCCGTCAAAAATCAAACCCCAACGGGATCCAGGCTCAGGCCCTTCATCAAGTAATGGTTCTTCACAATCTTTTACCTTTAGATACATCACATCCTCATCAGGAAAATCAAACCTGATCGGTTGGTAATCATCAATGAGCTGGTGTGCCAAATGGTCAGCCAAAACAATTCCTTTTATCGCTTTTTGAGTTTGATACTCGATATCATATTCTGACAACAACATTTGCCAACGAGCAATCCTCCCAGTTAAAGCAGGCTTTTCAAGGATATACTTGATTGGATCCATTTTGGATATCAACCACGTTGTATGATTCAACATATATTGGCGGAGGCGCTTGGCAGCCCAAGCTAAAGCACAACATGTCTTTTCAAGCATTGAGTACCGAGACTCACAATCAGTGAACTTCTTGCTCAAATAATAAATGGAAAACTTTTTTTGACCAAATTCATCTTGTTGACCTAGAGCACAGCCCATAAACTCTTCCAGCACAGTCAAATACATGATTAAAGGGCTTCCTTCCACGGGAGGAGACAAAATCGAAGGTTCAAGCAGATACTCTTTAATTCTTTCAAAAGCTTTCTGAAAATCCTCTGTCCAGACACAACCCTGATCTTTGCAAAGAATCTTGAAGATCGGCGCACAAGTGGTAGTCATATTGGATATAAATCGGGAGATATAATTCAAACGTCCCAAGAATCCTCTTACTTGTTTTTCTGTTTTGGGCGCAGGCATTTCCTGAATGGCATTAACTTTACCAGGATCAACTTCAATGCCTTTTTGCCTGACAATAAAGCCCAACAACTTTCCTGAACGGACACCAAAAGTGCATTTATTAGGATTCAAACGGAGCTTAAACTTTCTCAAACGTTGAAACAGCTTCAATAAGTACTCAATATGATCTTCTTCAGTCTTCGACTTACAAATCATATCATCCACATAGACCTCAATTTCTTTATGCATCATATCATGGAACAAAGTAGACACAGCTCTCTGGTACGTTGCACCAGCATTTTTCAAACCGAAGGGCATCACTCTGTAACAGAATGTTCCCCAGGGTGTAATGAATGTTGTTTTTTCCATATCCTCGGGTGCCATCTTTATTTGATTATAACTGGAAAATCCATCCATAAAAGAAAAGATATTGAATTTAGCAGTATTATCTACCAACATGTCAATGTGTGGCAGTGGAAAATCATCTTTTGGACTCGCTTTATTCAAATCTCTATAGTCAACGCAATTTCGGACTTTTCCTTCTTTCTTTGGAACAGGCACAATATATGCCACCCATTGAGGATACTCAGAAGTCACAAGAAAACCAGCATCAATCTGCTTTTGAACCTCCTCTATGATCTTCACAGCCATGTCAGGATGAGTTCTTCTCAATTCCTGCTTCACAGGTGGACATTCAGGCTTCCATGGCAATCTATGCTCCACAATATCAGTATCAAGACCAGGCATGTCTTGATAGGACCAAGCAAACACGTCAACATATTCTCTAAGAAGCTCCACAATCCTCTTCTTAACATCTGACTGAAGCAGTGCCCCAATCTTGACTTCTTTTACCTCATCACCTGAACCCAGATTCACCAATTCCACCGGCTCTTCATGAGGCTGAATGGCTTTTTCCTCGTGCTTAAGCAACCGAGAAATTTCATCAGGAATCTCCTCAATATCCTTTTCTTCAGCTCCAAACACAGGGAACTCAAAGTTGGGATGGGGCATAGGGTCATTGTTTTCAATGGGTTTAACAATCAATCTGCACAATGATTTATGTTTGATTTTAGAATATGAACAAGAAGTGCAAGTATCATGCAGATAAAAGTGATTATCACATTATTATTTTTTTGGTTTTTTATATTACCATTTTTCAGAAATAAAACAAAAAGGAAAAACATAATATGGATAAACAAAATAACATTTTATTGATGATGATAAAATTTGAAACAAAGCCCTCACAAAGTTACTTTCACCTTGGGCAGAGTGAAAGGATTTTTGAAAGAAACAAAAACAAATTACTTTGAAATATGAATAACAATGGGAACATCAACAGCTATCCAATTCTGGCAGACTTGTCCATGTGTCACGAAATTGGGAAGTTCTTCTTCTTCATCATCTTCAATGATGCCGACAGTAGAGTGATCTTCGTGGATGAATCCGGCGCTGTGAAAGGTCTCATTAATATGCTTCAAATCTCTTCTGATTGTACCAGGCATAAAGCCTAAACCAGTTTTGCCCAGGTTATCAACCACATCAAAGACTCGGCCCCAACCGTCAGACCGGCCAGTTTCTAACACATGCAGAGCATCTTTCAAAGAAGACATGGGTAACTCATTCTTCTTAACAGCTTTATCATCAACAGAAAGAGCTTGGAACGGAGTTCAAACAGTTTCATCAGCATCAACATATGAAAAGGATGAAAGGTGGCTCACTCGCATTGCTTGCTCACCTCCAACAATTACCAGCTTATCATTCTTAACAAATTTCAACTTCTGATGGAGAGTCGAAGTCACTGCCCTAGCTTCATGAATCTAGGGTCGGCCAAGAAAACAACTATAAGCAGGACGAATATCCATTACTTGAAAGGTAATCTGGAAGAAGCACGGTCCTATTTTGATTGGAAGATCAACCTCCCCAATCACATTCTTTCGAGATCCATCAAAAGCTTTAACAACGACCCCACTATACTTCATGGGAAGACCTTGGTAAGAAAGCCTTGATAAAGTAGATTTTGCCAACACATTCATAGAAGAGCCAGTATCAACTAACACATTGGAAAGCACATCTTCTTGACAGTTCATGGAGATATATAAAGCCAAATTGTGATTTCTCCCTTCCTCGGGTAACTCTTCATCACAGAAACCCAAATTATTACATGCGGTGAGGTTGGCAACAATGCCATCAAACTAGTTAACAGTCACATCATGCTCAACATATGCTTGTTTCAATACCTTCTGCAAAGATTTCCTATGAGCTTCAGAATTCATCAGTAAGGACAATATTGAAATCTTGGACGGGGTGTGCAAGAGTTGATCCACAATACTGTAATCACTCTTCTTGATCAATTTCAATACTTCATCCTCAAAAGCCTTCGAACCATTGGACTGACTAGAAACATCGACATTACTCTCATCTTGATGGTGTTTGCCAGCTTTAACATTCTCCATGATCTTTGGAGGCTCAAGAGCAAAGACACGTCCACTTCGGGTCACTCTAATCACATCAGCGATGCTTACCACAGAAGACAAAAAAGGAATGGGCTCTTCCTTACCATCTTCTACCATGGTAGTATTGTACTTATATGGAACAGCCTTGTCAGATTCATATGGTACTGGTCCGGGAAACCGAATGACCAAAGGTGTAACAGCTGTCTTCTGACTATCATAAGAGATAACAACTCTTTTAGGAATATTAAAGCGTGGCTCAATAGCATTCACCTCATTCTGATATTCGTCTCTTTTAGCAGTGACCTCAATCAAATTTTCATCCATCATCCTTTGAATATCCCTCTTCACTATCACACAACCACGAGGATTCACAGAACAGATACAACAAGCTGCATAGTCATGATCAATATCATGGTATTCACTCAAAAGTGCGTGAATTTCCACAAGAGATCTTCGGATCCAACGGATATCAAAAATTTTAAATGTACCAGGAAAACTATAAACCATATTGACAGACGCCTTTCCATGATTAGGTAGTGGATTCGATTGAACATTAGGGTTGGAATCTTCGAAAGACAAAATACCACTTCTAGCCAATCTCTGTACCTCCATCTTCAATGGATAACAGTCCTCAGTGTCATGCACAACTCCTCCCTGATGGAAAGCACAATGAGCTTCAGGCTTATACCACCATGGTGAATGTTTTGGAACAGCAGGCGGTGGACGGGTCTGAACAAGATTCTTCTTAATTAAACAAGTAAGCAATTCCGTGTAGGTCATCGGGATCGGATCAAAATCCTTCTGAAAACGGCCCCGTTGATTGTTTGGCTGATTAGAACGTTGTTGCTGAGCAGGAGCTGCTTGAACAACAGGAGCTGAACTAATAACAGGAGTGACAGATGCAACATGTTGCTGACACTAATTGTTCCTATCATGAGGTCTTCTATATCTTTCTCGAGAAACGGCATTGGTCTCTCCTTCTTTCTTTTTGGCAAATCCTCCACTATATTTTTTGGAACTTCCAGTAGAATTGCCATCTTACGACAAACGTCCCTCACGGACACCCTCTTCCAATCTCATCCCCATATTAACCATCTCAGTGAAATCACTCGGGGCACTAGCAATCATACGCTCATAATAGAAAGGACTCAGAGTTTTCAGGAAAATCTTGGTCATCTCCTTCTCTTCCAAAGGAGGGTTAATCTGAGCAGCAATATCACGCCACCTTTGCGCGTATTCTTTGAATGTCTCCTTATCTTTCTGAGCCATTGCCCGAAGCTGGTCACGATCAAGAGCCATATCCACATTATACTTATACTGTTTCACAAACGCCTCACCCAAATCTTCGAAAGTGCGAACTCGACTACTGTCGAGTCCCATATACCATTACAAAGCTGCATCAGACAAACTATCTTGAAAGTAGTGAATGAGAAGCTGATCATTATCCTTCTGATCCGACATATTACGAGCATACATAGTCAAGTGACTCATAGGACAACAGTTACCGTTATACTTTTCAAAGTCAGGGACTTTGAACTTATGCGGGATCTTCACATTAGGAACCAAGCATAACTCATGAGCATTCTTTCCAAACAGCTCTTTACCTCTCAGAGCTTTGATCTCTTTCTGCATTTCAGCAAACTGGTCTTGAATCTCTTCCATTCTATCATAAGCACTGGCATTCTCACTTTGGGTAGTGTGGAAAATCTGCTCTTCACCAAATAGAACAGCATGAACCACAGGCGGTGGCACAGTCATCACGGGTTGAACGGTAGGAACAACTGGAATTTCAGGAGGTGGTGGTGGTGGTTGATTCTGAGCAGTCACCAGAGCTTCCATCATAGCAGTGAGTCTTTCCAAACCATCCTTTAGATTTGATACTTCTTCACGAAGTTCACGATTCTCTTGTTGAAATTGATCCATCTTTTTCTTCAGATTAGCTCGAGTATTATACTAGTGCGACAACTTGGCTGAATGAAGACCAAAGGTAGACATAAGACACCTGGAAAAGGCAAGAAACAATGCAAAAGATGATGCTTGCAAATGCAGATGCAAAGTTTCAAGGAATTATAAGGCATATTGCAAACATTGTTATCTGAAATACCAAAATCTCATTCATTAATGATGGAAAAGATTACATCTCGAAAGTACAAATTCAAGAATCCTAAAACAATAGAGAATAAAGAAAACTAGATCCCTAGAGAATCCTATGAGAAGAAGTCCTAGCTCTATCTTCCAGCTTCTTGATGTGGGCTTGCATCTGAGTCTTCTCAATCAGCAACTTATCGACGATCAACTTCCAAGGAGATTCTGAACTCTTCAGAATATCGAAAACTGGCTGAATGCGAGAGGAGAATAAATCCTCTTGCGCGTTTCTCTTCTTGTTGGCAACTTCATCTTCATTCTTCTTCTTGAAGTGCTCTTGAAGTCTTGCATTCTCTAACTCAACAACCTGATACTTGTTCTTCCATGCATCTCTCTCTTGTTGCATCTCGGACATCTAAAGCTTCTCTGTGTCTTCCATAAAGTAGAGAATAGGCTTCTTATCAGTTAAAGATAAAGGCTCCTGATGCTTATAAGGCATCTTCAAAGTAATAGCTCTATTTTTAACCCACTGGAGGTAAGGTTCCGAAGAGACACAATTCGGATTTCCCAAACTTTCCTTTCCTTTTCTACGAATGTTGCACCAAGCTTCCATAATTTCTCTCTTGAGAGCAACCTGAGATTCTTCATCCTTGAAAAAGAGACCGGCCAAATGAATGTTCTTCGGGACCTCTCGCAAAGGATATCCCAACTAACACGAGCCAACACCAGATTGTAACTGATTCCTCCCTTTGTACCAAGAAGAGACACGTTGGGAAAATCACCACAACTATCAATAATCATCGCTCCAAAAGGAACACGGCTACACCAATCAATATCATAATGAGTGAGAGACATAATCTTCTGCGACCAATATAAACCATCCTTGAGATTCCAGAAAGCTGCAGACTTCGGCAAGTGAGAAACAAACCACTTGTAAAGCAAAGGTGCACAACAGATAATCATCCCTTCACCATGAAAATTCCTGAGGTGAATAGAATGGTAAGCATCGGCAAGCAAAGTGGGAACTGGATTCCCAATCAAGAAGATCTTAATAGCGTTGATGTCGACAAAGTTCTCAACATTCGGGAAGAGGAACAATCCATAAATAAGCAAGGGAAGAATAGCCTCAAAAGCAACTGTGTTCTTCACACTAGCAAAGTGATGAGCTATATCCATTAAGAACTTAGCGGGTAACCCAAGAATCTTTCCTTTGGTATCCATGCGAGCCTTAATCTCGGAAACCTTCAAGTGAGTAGCCTTCACAATAACATCATGCTCGGGAGCGGGGTCCAAACTAGAGAAAATCCGACCATAAATAAGCAAACCAAGCAGGAGAGAATACTCCTCTAGCGTAGGTACCAACTGATAATCAGGAAAGGTGAAACAATGCAGCAAAGGGTCATAGAACTGAACCAAAGTAGCAAGCAATCTTTTAGCCATATCAACCTTCAAGAGAGATAAAAGCCTTCCATATCTGAACTCAAACTTCTTGGTATCAACAACCAAAGATCCTAGCTCTCTCAAACCCCCTAACATAGGACTCTAGAAAGTGTACTTCTTTGTACTTCTCCTTCCAAAATCCATAACAAAAGTACCTGCAATGTTTGCAATAACACCTTTAAGTTCCTTGAAACCTTCCAAAAGAATTCTCATGAATGCATGAGTGCATGAATGCAACACCCACAAACAAGATCACACAAAGCACACGGGTCAAGGTTCAAGTCACAAGCATGAAGCCAAGGGTAAGAACCAACCCCACAAAGGTACGTACTAAGGTTTTGTCTTCATTGTACCTGCAGAAAAGAGCGGTTCTAACAAAGTGCCCAGGGTCCACAATCCACTATCAGACACACCAGCACACCGATTTGCTCGGAGGTTTGTAGTTATCCTAAAGAGAATCCAACCTGAGTGTAGCATCGGGTGGCAGCTAAGTCAGATTTGCATCTTCATAGCTTCCGCACTACGATCCTAAAAAGGCTAGGATGGGTTAAGGGTTACTACGGTCCTCAGTGTTATAGGCTTCTATGGAAAAAGTAATGCCTTCTCGATCGCTCGATCGACATCAGTAATTCCAAAGAGGCAACCACCGAGTGGATAGATTCTCAAGTTCTTGTTTTTCAGGATTCGACTCCTTCAAAGTTCCCTTGACTATACTATCCTTTTATCTCAAAGTGCACTTTGGTCTGTGTATAGGACCTATCTCACACACAGAGGAACTCCCAAACAGAACAAACAAGTAACAAGTAAATCAAACAAAAAGCAGTAAATAAATAAAAGTAGGCTAAACCCCTCAAGGAAGAACAATCCCCAGCAGAGTCTCCACTTTTCTGTAGCGGGGAAATTTGTGAGTGCAAGCTATTGATTAACTTAACTAAAAAATAAGCAAGAGTCGCCACCGCACTTTTATTTTATCCACAAAGGGAAAGGAAAAAGAGCGAACAAAACCTAAAGAGTTCTAAAAAACAAGAACAAACAGAGAATGGGTAAGGGGGGTTGGTTACGCAATGGGAAGGTGTTAGCACCCAAAACGTCTATAGTACTCTATAGGAGCCCTTTGAAATATCTACCGCTTTTTGGTTTGAAAATGGTTTGCTTGTAAAGAGATTGAGGAGATGAGTGGAGAATTATTTTTTTGATTTTTATGTTTGGAGAGACTTATCGCCTCATGCCTACGTACCCACGATGTGCAATGTAGGATCAAAACCCCGTAGTTTGTTGTACAAGGAACAAAAAATTTGTTGGTTTTGATTGATTTTTAAGTGTAAATACAAGTCGTCATTTCTAAGAGAATAATTCCGCTTAAAGAAATGAATCATGTCTAAACTCATGAAAAAGAGTTTAAAAGAAAAAAGGTGCATAAAAGCACAAAAGATTTGAGTGAGTTTCATATTTTTTATGTTTTCATGAAATGGTCAAAATGTGATTAAGATAGATTGACATTTATTAAAGAAAAGAAAAGTTTTAAAAGTCACTTGACAAAAAGTCAAGGTTTTATTATGAAAGCGGTTTTAAGTTGAAAACAAGAAGGTTTTGAAAAAGGGAGAGGATTTTGAAAATTTAAGAATGGGGAGGAGAAGAAGTGACTATCCTAGTGCATAAAATAAAAGCTAGGGAAAATAAGGATCTAACCAAAATGGAGCCACTTCAAAGAAATATTAAAAGAATTCCATCCTTAAGCAAATTGGCCAATAAAGGCAAGTCTTCAATCAATACTCCAAGCAAAGGGATAAGAAGTCCTAATTCTAGGTCCATCAGTACAATATTACTTCAAAAGAGGTCCATAAAGAGATCACTCCAAAGCATAGGGTAGTAACCAATAGTCCAAGATGAGGAGAATTAAGTTTTTTATGGTTTAAGCCTTTATTAATGTTTTTGAGTCCAAATGGACAAAAAAAAAAAGCATAAGCATAAACATGTGTCCAACGGACAAAGGAAAAATTGCGGAAGCATAAACATGATATGAAATGATAAAAATGAAGCATAAAAGTAAAAGAGATAAGGAGCGAGAAGGAAACATAAATAAAATTAATTCAAAATATTGTTAGCAAGTTAGTGATTAGTTGTTAGTGTTAGTGATCAATAACAATTGAATAATTGCACTTAGGTCAAGGTTGATGAAACTCATTAGAGGATTGATAAGACCAAGGCCTCCTAACAACAAGTTTCATGAGTTTTGAACCATAAGACAAATAATCAACTATTCTTGATAGTTTTTTGATGCGGGACAAATATTGTGCTATGTTAAGCAATCGCCGAGTAATTTACGGAGTAATTACCCTACAATGAGGCCGGTCAATAGCTCTTTGTGCTAATGTATGCTAGATGAACGATATATAGATCGTCATCCGAAAGCAATACCGCACGAAAAGAAAAATGGTAGCGATCTAGTCTTGATCGAAATTCAACAACGGAATTCCAAGATCTTTAAGACTTTCATCGATCAAAAGAAAAAAAAATAGATGAAGGGAAAGCCAAATTAAACCACACAATTATGTGATCTAAGGCTAAGAACAAAAGGAAGGGGAAGGAAATGAAAAAGGAACCAAAACAGCCCAAAAAACAAGGCAAAATATGCATTATATTTTGAAGTAACCGGTTACTCACCAGGTGTTAACCGGTTACTTAGTTCAAAATAAGCTCAATTTTTCAAAATTAACAAAGAGTAACCGGTTACTCACCATACGTTAACCGGTTACTCTGCACCAGAATGCAGAAATTTGTACAAAATTCAGCATGATCCACTTTCAAAACTTTGTACAAACACCTTATGATCATGGAACTGAAATTGCACGAAATTTAAAGTAAAATCACAGCAAAAACCAGCAATTAAACACAATTACAAGATCCAAAGGATCAAGTAATAAGAATCTCTAAAGATCTACATTATGGAAGATGAAGATGAAGCTTTAACAATGGTGGAAGATGAATTACCACTCCAAATCAGAAAATTCCTTTGAATTGTAGCAAGATCTACACTCCGAAACCTTGATCTACTGTGATTGATGAACAAAATAAGAAATGATAAAGTTTTAGCTCAAAGTTAAGCAAGAATCAATGTGAATTCTTACTAACTTTCAAAAGAAGAAAGAAGAGCTTTGGTGAATTTGTGGTTTGGGGAGAGAAATTGCAAGGGGTTTGTTGGCTATCAAAAGCTTGTAGAATGAATGAAATGAAGGCTCTATTTATAGAGTTTAGGCTTGGAAATTTGGTGGTTTGGAATTAGGCTTGGATGATCAAAATTAGAATTGGAATTCAAATTTGGAGGGAAATCACAAAAGAGTGGTGATTAGTGATGGAACATGGCGGGGAATGATCAAAGTGATGTAGGGGAATTAAAATGAGGTGATCTAGAATATTCCAAATATGATCAAGGGCTGAGATTGGTGCCAATTGCTGAATTTGAATTTGCCACCATTTTTTCAAATTTTCACGATGGTAACCGGTTACTCACCAGGTGTTAACCGGTTACTTAGTGTAAATTTTGAAAAAAATGCCTTTTTAGTACAATGTTGTGGTTCGACTCGATTCTTTTGCTCGTCAAAGAAGGCATGGAAATAAACACATGAACCTTGGAGTCTCTTGAATAATAATCCATTAAATCTTGGAAACTTTTGATCAGATAATTTTTGAATTAATTGCAGATCAACTTTGACTTTTCCTAGATAAAAATTCATCCGAGCTGCGGGACTGTTATTTTTGGCATTTTTAACCTGTTCTTCCCCTGAAAATGTTAGTGAAAGAAAAAAATATTTTTGGATTTTAATTAAAGGTTAGTAAACACAAACAAATTAAAAAAATCAAACGCACACAAACTTAAAGATCCCTGCAAGGCGCAAACCTATCAAAGAGGGAACCAATATGTGATCTTGTTTGTGGTATGCAAAAATACAAATGACATGTGGGATCTTAGGGGTAAAAATTAGGGTATTACAGGTTAGTCTTCTTTCATATCCTTTTAAATACTTGTCATATATCAACTGTATATATACTAGTATAGTTATTTAGTGTTTTCCCCGGCAACTAGGTCTAGAACTAGGTAAAGCCTGTTGGTCACTCTTAAATACAAACAAAAATAGATCCCCCATAGGATTTCCAGATACAGCATTCCCTTCTCTTGGGGTTAAACAATATAGAACAAAGAGAAAGGCAGTATTCTCGGTGAACCTTTTCTCAGACTGTCACCCCTAGAAATTGTCAAAGAAATTCTGCTCCTCGGAGTTGATCTATTCTCTGTGAATAACATCTCTTGAGTTTCTTCGAACCTCAAACTTTCCTGAAATGATCTCTTCTCTGTGAATTGCATTTCTTGAACTTCTCTTGGTTCGGGACCCATAGGCTTCCTAAAAGCATCCCCGCCTCCTCTTGAGCATTGTACAAGGACCCTCCTGCTTCTTAGAAGTTCTCATGCCTTCTCTTAGGCTTAATACAAGGACCCTGACAACCTCTTAAAGGTATAAGACAAAACTTAGTCATCCTTTGCTAGAGCAGTCTTTTCAGTGTCAAAACATCAAACCATTTAGGGTTGATTCTCATCCCTTAATGCCCTTGCCTCCACTTAGAGGCATCACACAAAAGATAAAACTCTTCCTCACCAGTAGACTTGGACAGCCTAATCCTCTTGAGTCTCAAAGACATTCTCAAGTTCCATACAACTATAGGAAGAAACCCTGGGTATTCTAGATCGGTCTCCAGAAAAAGCCCAGTCTCTCTCATAAGAGTTCCCCCGACCAGGGTTAACACTACCTTAAATCAGAACCTCAAGGTATCTGACATCTCAACTCTTCTGTAATCCTCAGCAAGAGTTGATTCCCCACTTAGACCTGCCTGGGGATCTCAATTATCCCCGAAAAAAGATAGCCTCCTCTTAGGCCTTGTATGAGGACCTTTCCTCAGCAGAAAGATAGCCTCCTCTTAGGCTTTGTATAAAGATCTTTCCTCAACACAGTCAGCCTCCTCTTGGACTTTGTACAATGACTCTCCCCAGAGGAGCTAACCTTTTCAGACTCTTTTGTTGAGTCAATACCTTTTTAGCCTCAATCTCGGGCTTCGTACGAAACAACAAATCACTCTCTTGTTGAGTATAAAAGACTCTCTTGTTGAGTCAATCAACTTTCAGACTCTCTTGTTGAGTCAATCACCTTTTCAGGCCCTCTTGTGGAGTCAACTCTCTTAGCCTCAATCTTGGGCTTTGTACAAGATAGATAAAAATACTCTCTTGTTGAGTCGATCTTTATCCAAAGCTTGTTCTCCAGCTTGTTCAGTGATGAAGAGAAATCGTATCATATAATTACTAGGTTTTTAGTACATTTTTATCGTGCATTGACTCAACTAATCCCCGATTATTCCGAGTTTTTATGCCTTTTTGCAGGTGCAATACATCTCAAGTCAAAATAGTAAAAAAGAAGAAGTGAAGAAAAATTGACAGAAAATGAGAAGAAAACACACTGTCAAAATCTGAGATTTTGTAACAGTGACGGTCGTCACCATATGCCTTACGACAGTAACGCGCTCAAGGGAGTTTCACGATCGTCACACCACAGTCACGACCGTAACGCGCTATTTCATGTCTTACGACCGTAAGCAATGTGTTACGACCGTAACACGCTGAAAGCATATTAGTGATCGTCACCATATCCTCACGACCGTAACACGCAACACACATATTATGAAGAAACAGAAGAGACATGGCCATAAAAGAAGGAGTCTTCAACAACTCCTAAATTCTCTCACACGACTCAATCCCAGTATCTGGCACTTTCTCAGCAAAAAAAAGCCCACGAACAAAGATCAACTGTTACAAGCTCCTCCTCTATAAATATGCCAACATACGAAGAGAAAAGGGGGAGAGTTGGAAGCGATTGATTTGCGAGAGCTCTGCCAAAATTTCACCAGAATTTATTTCCAGCATTTCATTTTCTTGCTGTTTCATTGTTTTGCTTTTATTCCAAACCTTCATAATAATTTCCAACATTAGGAAATTATTATTGTTAGATTTTATTTCCAGCCCCAGCATTTAGTATTTTCCGTTCCGGTTCCAAGCTCCAATCTTGCCGACTTGTGGAAGAGGGAGCTAAGGAATATTTATTGTCCAGGTATTTGTATCACGTTATAATTAATCGCATTTTGTTTATGTTAATTAATTGCTATTCAATTATTATGCATGATTTAATGTCTTTAATAATAAATTGTTTTCTGTTTGATTTAATTATAATGTCTAGCTAATTTAATAGATCGGTATGTGATAACAGTAACCGATCGGGTTTAATTATTCTAAGCTAAAATAATAATTAACTTAATTTTCTGGCTGAGATCTTTTATACTTAAAATTAATCTTTTTATTACGAGAGTAAGAAAAGTGAAATAGGATAAAATCGAGACCACGAGAGTGTGACGTTTTAACCGGATAGCTAAGATTAGGCATTGGATTTAAATACAGCGAGAGCGCTTTAAAACCAATTAGACTTTATTAAGTTTTCAAAGAATATTTCTAAACACTTATGGGCTAGCGAGAGCAGACATAGGGCTTTAGGGATATAATCTAACACAAGACCACGAGAGTGTGAGTTGAGGGTTTTTAAACTGATACTTTCTACAGAATAACTTAAGTGAAATATTTTCATATGCTTAGTTTCGATTAAATCCACATAGGTTCACTATATTACATACCGACTGCTTTATTAATATTTCTTAATCTAATTTAGTTTCCCGCTTTAATTCTTTAGAAACTGAAACCGTGACATTATCCGCCTTAGCTAAACACAGTAACTATAGATAGCACTAGATTGATTATCAAGTCCTTGTGGGTTCGATATCTTTTAAAACTACGCGATAGGATTGTGCACTTGCAGTCAGAATCTATAGACATACTAAATCCCGATCATTCAGCCACAATCCTGGGCTTTGTACAGGACAGATAAAAATACTCTCTTATTGAGTCAGAACCCTTTAGCCTCAATCTTGGGCTTTATACAAGACATAAATTTCCATCTCTTAAACCGGGGACAAATATCTTCCCCAGCCAAGGCATTTCCTCCTAGCCTTTGTTTAGGCTTTGAGGAAGAATTTCCCTAAGCAGAGTCAAACTCATTGCAGCCTCAATCTTGGGCTTTGTACGAGACACATAAAAAAATATCCTCATCAGAGTCAGTTAATTTCCCCTTTTCAGCCTCAATCTTGGGCTTTGTACAAGACAGATAATTCTCCCCAATGGAGTCAAAACCCCTTTCAGCCTCAAATCTTGGGCTTTATACAAGACAGACAAAATATTTTCCCCGGAAAAGTCAAACTTATAGCCTCCTCTTAGGCTTTGTATAATGATATCCCCCAAAGAGTCAGTCTCTTTTTTTGCCTCAATCTTGGGCTTTATACAAGACACATATATGCACTCTCTTATTGAGTCGGTTACTTCTAGCCTCCTCTTAGGCTTTGTATAAAGAAATCCCCTAGCCGAGTCAATTAACCTTTTAGCATCAACCTTGTGCTTTGATCAAGGCACACAAAAATCAACACTCCTTCTTTAGAGATGACGAATTCTCTCTCAGTCATAACTTTTTAGCTTCAATCTTGGGCTTTGAACAAGACACAAATACCCTCTTAGCTTCAATCTTGGGCTTTGAACAAGACACCAAAACCTCTTTTTCCTCCCTTAAAATAGGAGGAACTACGATTGCTCTGATTTTCCTATTTCGTTTAAACGGGAATACGTAGGCATAAGATTGCGAAATCTTAGCGAGCATACTAATCAAAAACTCTAGGTGCTGTACCTTCATATCAATCAAAACTCAGGTCTAGTACCTTACCAAAAACATCAGGAAAACCCGAACATCAACAAAAACCCACTCACTAACTCATACTTGCCAAGAAACTTTCCCAACCCATTACCAGATAAACACCATCAATTACAAAGCGAAACCCTAAAGCTAATATCATGTGGATAACCATATATAGGATGGGTAATTGACAACTACCCATTGTATAACCTGACCCCGGACCCCCAATCTCTTTAAAGCATTTGTTCAGTTAAACATTCGCGTGCAAGGTTAGTTTTAGATAGCTTTCCTTTCCCTTCCAGCTTCATGGGATAAATAAGAAATCAGAAAGTAGCACCCTTTCCCCTTGAGGAGGAAAACCCAAACTTCAGCGATAAGGTGTGTCATACCCAAAATTTTGACCACTAATATTTCCCATCATTGTGCAAATCATCATCACAATATGGATGTACCTTTTTGCCTCATCACTCTCCTCGGAGATGTTTGAGCATTCACCATAATCAAGAATTAGGGTTTCAAGCCCTCCCAGAGCTTAGACAAAGTATCAATCAAGAAATGACATGATCTTCAACTTTTATAACCTCTAAAACACCTATAAAGGATCAAGAGGACTCCCATATTAAGAATCAAGCACAAGGTTGCAACATTCCAAGTGGATCAAGCCTCAAGATCGCCAGTGTCACCAAATTAGGGTTTTGGTCGACCAGAGCCTCCAGATGGAAATTTTCATTTGGGAATGAGCCAATGCTTCAAAGCACAACCTAAGATAATCCAAGGGACCTCATGGACCCAATCATCAAGTCAATTTAGCCTCAGGGGATGCATTTATCAAAAATCTGGAATTAGGGTTTCTTGACCTAATTCACCCCTAAGTTGACTTTTGGGACAAAACATGAGCCAAGACCTCAAGACATTATTTGAGGACCTCCAATACACAACATTGATCCCTTTGCAACAATGGATTGATTCAAGAAGCTTGCTTCACAAGTTTCAATTTCATCTGAACCACAATTAGGGTTTCGAGGAAAAAGTCAATTGTATCTTTGACTTTTGACCAGGACATGCTCCCAAGCCTTGGGACATGATTCAATAAACCCTCTAACTCCTATGGAACATATCCATCAAGTTTTATTTAGGTTAAGGACTTGATTTCATAGTGGATCGCACAGTTTGGAATTCATCTAATAAAAAGTCAATTGTGCATAAAAATCAAAGTTTGACTTTTTGAGATTTTTCACAATTATGGTTTCTTGACCCTAAAATGATGTTAATGTGTGATTGGAATAATCATTCATCAAGAAAAATCAAAGAAAGTGGGATAACTTGTTAAAGGGGTAACCATAAAAAAAACTTAGAATTTTTCTAAGTTATAAAACAAAGTGGCTAGGGTACCAACTTCCAAGGATCATAACTTGAGATCAAAGCAACCATTTTGGCTGGTCTAAAGATGGATTTGTAGCTCTCATGGCATACTTCAAAAGTGTTAACTACACCTCATTCCAATTCTTCATGGATTTTAAGTTATGGAGTGATCAAAATGGTTGAAAACATGAAATGTCACTTTTTCTAACACTTAGTGAAATTTTCACTGAGTCAGAATCTGTCTTGCTTTTTTTCAAAATGTAGGGGGAATTTTCACTTGGATCCAAAAAGTTTCAAGACAAAATATGTTAACACATATGTTGTATCACATAAGGGCTTTCCAAAATGTCCAAGAGCTTCATCAAACTCCATCTGAGCTAGGAGTTATGACAACTGCAACATGCCTTGCTGCAAAATGTCTTGGCAAGGCAGACTTGTGCATGAAGGCACGATTTGATCAAATTGTGCAATTCAAAGCATGCTTATCCATCTGAACACCTCAAGGGGGAACAACCAAGGGACAAGCACTGATTCATCAGCCTCCCAAGTCCAAGATTCCCAAAGTAGCATGCCAAACCCTAAAAAGCCTAAAAGAGGCCAAGACTCCAATTTTGTCTCCAAGCATTCAATGAATGCACCAAGTTGGCATGAACTGAGCCATTTCCAACTGAATGAGTCAAGGATAAGCTCTGAACCAAAGAACCATAGGCCTGTGCTCTAACCTCTTGTCAATGGCTAGAGGAGACTTAAGATTCCAAAGTGATGCAATTGGACAATGAGCTGCTGCAGTTGCCATTCACCATTGCTTGCAAAACAAACTTGATCTACTATAAATAGAGCTCATTTATGCTCAGTTTGAGTACACCAAAACACTACAACACTTGCTTTCCTCAAAATCCCTTTCTCTAGGCCAAAATGCCTTATTTTGCAAGGTAACTCTGAGTTTTTGAGTTAGAGAGCACTTCCATCACAGGTCATGATCCAAACACATCCAATATGTCATATCTAAGCTGTCCAAACTCTCATAAGTGACCTGTAACACCAAAATCACAAAGTCTTCTCCCAAAACCTCAAAATTGGACTTTTTTGCATTTTTTAAGCCATGTCTTGATTCAGTCACTTTCAAAACCAGATAAAGCCTCAAACACACTCCAAATATCATCCTTGAACTGTTCTAAATGGTTCCCCACATCTGGAACACCATTTGAGAGAGTTGCTATATTGGCCACTTTTGCAAGAAAGAGCTCAAACTTGTTCCTGAGGATTCCAGTTGATTCCAACCATTCTAAAAGCTTCCCATAGATCATTTGAGGGTGTCTAAAGCATTAAATTGTTTCTGGAACAAAACACTTGACAGATTGCCCAAAAAGCTCCTAAAGAGGTAAGCATCACAACTTGAACTCTTTAAAATATGCATTGCTTTGAGGTCCACTGATCATGCACATCTCATACATGTTATATATGTTGTGTTTGAACCAATTCATCATGTAATTCATGCCTGTAACAAGAGATAGCATAGAAAATGCAATTATATGCCTATTTCAAGAACACTATCGGGTTTTGAAATAGGAGCCTCATCTGAAAAAACCACCACGACCATTGGATTTCTTGTGAAATTCTAGGCAGGATAGACCTAAATTTTGTCCCAATCCATGGAGAAATGAGAAAGTTACAAGCTTCACGTTTTTGGCCAAAATCATGCTTTGCCTTGCCTTGGCTAGGCCAAAAACAAGGCATGCCTCATATATCCATGGGTGGTTTTGATACACGGATGTATCACGACTCCAGTGGTAAGAGGCGCGTGCTGCACACAAGAGGTCTGGGGTTTGAATCCCCCTCGCCCCAGATCCTCTTTTTTACCATTTTTCCACTTTTTATCATTTTTCATATTATTTTTAAATGATTTGAAAAACTAATAACTCTCTCAATTTTAATCATTTTTGGTTGATTCGTTTTCTGAAAAATCACAAAAATATTAAAATATTTTATTCTACAAAAAATCAAATTTATATTAGTTATTTAATATAATTAGTATTTTTTTAAATAAATTTATTTTAATTGTTTTAAACATTTTAAAAACGAATATTCATCTTGAAAATCAAAACCCAATGAGTTTTAAATCATCTTGTGATTAAAACCTCATTTTTCAAGCCTTAACCAAAAATCACAAGTGGATTATTTAAACCTATTTGGTATTTTTATCATTTTTTATTAATTTTCTTTGAAAAATTACTCTTAAAAAGTGAAAATTAGGGTTTCTTTGATTTTTAATCATACTCAAATATTTCAAAGCACTTTTGGGCCTCTTGGTAGAGTGTAAGTCTCATCCCTTTGTAAATAAACAATTTTGGGCCTCAGTGTATTGTATTAGTCCCGATACCGTTAGAAACCTCGACGCGATCGCCATTTTCAAACAAACAACTGGGCATGCCCTCGTGTTGTAAGTCCCATTTCTTTTCTTTAAAACACTTTTGGGCCCCTTGGTAGAGTGTCAGACCCATCCCTTTGTACAGAAAACCTTTTTGGGCCTCAGTCATTTGTATAAGTCCTTGTACAAATTCAAAACAATAGTACAATCACTGTTAAAATTTGGGCCTCTCCCTGAGCGGTAAGCCCCGGTCTCTATTCAAAAATACTTTCTCCTTTGATTTTGAATCCAAATGTATAGTTGTTATCAAAACTTTCTTTAATTTCTTTGAACAACTAATAAAACAGCATGGAAGCTCTACAACGGGTAAGTGTTTATCCGCTTTCTTTTATCCGCTTTCATATAAATAACTGTATTGTGGGGCTACTTCAACATAAGTCTTCTTTCATACCTTTTTAATACTCGTCATATATCAACTATATATATACTAGTATAGTTATTTAGAGTTTTCCCTGACAACTACATCTAGAACTAGGTAAAGCCCGTTGGTCACTCTTGCATACAAACAAAACTAGATCCCCATTGGATTCCAGATACAATCTTCCCTTCTCTTGGGGTTAAACAATATGGAACAAAGAGAAAGGCAGTATTCTCGGTGAATCTTTTCTCAGACTGTCACCCTTAGAAATTGTCAAAGAAACTCTACTCCCCAGAGATGATCTTTTCTCCGTGAATGGCATCTCTTGAGTTTCTTCCAAACCCTCGAACTTTCCTGGAATGATCTCTTCTCTGTGAATTACATTTCTTCAACTTCTCTTGGTTTGGGGACCCAAAGGCTTCTTAAAAGCATCCCCGCCTCCTCTTGAGCGTTGTACAAGGACCCTTCGGCTTCCTAGAAGTTCTCATGCCTTCTCTTGGGCTTAATACAAGGACCCCCAACGACCTCTTAAAGGTATAAGACAGAACTTAGTCATCCTTTTCTAGAGCAGTCTTTCCAGTGTCAAACCTCAGGCCATTTTAAGGTTGATTCTCATCCCTTAAGGCCCTTGCCCTCTTTTGGGCATCCTAAAAAAGATAAAACTCTTCAACACCAGTAAACTTGGACAGTCTAAGCCCCCTTGAGTCTCAAAGACATTCTTAATTTCCTTTCAAACATAGGAAAAAACACCGATCACTCTGGATAAATATCCAGCAGAAACCCGATCTCTCTCATGAGAGTTCCCCACCCTTGGGCCTGCCTATGGATCTAATCCTCAGCAGTACGATAGCCTCCTCTTAGGCTTTGTATAATGATCTTTCCTCAACACAGTCAGCCTCCTCTTGGGCTTTGTACAATGATCCTCCCCTAGCAGAGCTAACCTTTTCAGACTCTCTTGTTGAGTCAATAACTTTTCAGACTCTCTTGTTGAGTCAATCATTTTTCAGACTCTCTTGTGGAGTTAATAACCTTTCGACACTCTCTTGTTGAGTATAAAAGACTCTCTTGTTGGGTCAATCTCCTTTAGCCTCAATCTCGGGCTTTGTACGAGACATCAAATCACTCTCTTGTTGAGTATAAAAGACTCTCTTGTTGAGTCAATCAACTTTTAGACCCTCTTGTTGGGTCAATCACCTTTGCAGGACTCTCTTGTTGAGTCAACTCTTTTAGCCTTTGTCTTGGGCTTTGTACAAGATATATAAAATCACTCTCTTGTTGAGACAAACTCATTTCAGCCTCCATCTTAGGCTTTGTACAAGACACATATAAACCTCCCCAACGGAGTCAAAAATCCCTTTTGGCCTGAATCTTGGGCTTTGTACAAGACAGAAAGAACATTTTCCCCAGAAAAGTCAAACTGTTAACTTCCTCTTAGGGTTTATATAACAATATCCCAAAAGAGTCAGTCTATTTTTTGCCTCAATCTTGGGCCTTGTACAAGACATATACACTCTCTTGTTGAGTCGGTCTTATCTAGCCTCCTCTTAGGCTTCGTATAAAGAAATCCCTAGCTGAGTCAATCAACCTCTTAGCATTAAGCTTGTGCTTTGAACAAGGCATACAAAAATCAACAATTCCTCTCTAGAGATGACAAATTCTCTCTCAGCCAAAACCCTTTAGCTTCATATCTTGGGCTTTGAAAAAGATACAAATCACCTTTAGCTTCATGTCTTGGGCTTTGAACAAGACACCAAAATATCTTTTTCCTCCCTTAGAATAGGAGGAACTACAATTGCTCTGATTTCCCTGTTTCGTTAAACGGGAATATGTAGGCATAAGATTGTGAAATCTTAGCGAGCATACTAATAAAAAACTCTAGGTCCAGTACCTTCAAATCAATCCAAACTTAGGTTTCATACCTTAAGCCATCATCATCATCATTTTTCACAGAAAACTCACTCGCTCACTCACTCACTCTTATCTCCCAAAGAAACTTTCCCAACCCATTAATAGATAAACATGATCAATTACAAAGCAAGACCTAAAAGCTAACATCCTGTGGATAACCATATATAGGATGGATAATTGACAACTACCCATTATATAACCTGACCCCGGACCCCACAATCTCTATTAAGCGTGTGTTCAGTTAAACATTCGCGTGCAAGGTTAGTTTGAGATACCTTCCCTTTCCCTTCCAGCTTCACGGGATAAATAAGAAATCAGAAAGTAGCACCCTTTCTCCATGAGGAGAAAACCCAAACTTCAGCTATAAAGTGGTCGCGTCACCGACAAAAATCGCTCACTACAGTAAAATGGCGACTCTGCTGGGAGTCATTTTCTGTATAGGATCATAGGACTTGAGGTCTAGGATGTTAGGACAAATATATATACTGCTTTTCCTAATTGATATCTGTGTTTATTTTTTTGCTAATGGGAATGCTGTAGCGCGATTTTTGTGGTTTCGAATCACTATCGCTTTGGTACTACAATTCGATTCATTTTTTATCCTGATGAGCTGATTAAGAAAGGGAAATAGATGTCTCCAATTAACCCTTCTTGCATACTGAGATTAAACAGTAAAAAATGTTGGTTTACAGATGCTATCAAGAGGGGGTTCCTTTTTAGGGTTATTCACTAAAAAACAGTGTCTAGGCTAATGGTAAGATGTTAGGTCTGATGCTTTTCGATTGATGTATGAAGGTACGGGATTTTGGGTTTTTGATTAGTATGCTCGCTAAGATTTTACAATCTTATGCCTACGTATTCCCGAAGCAGGGAAATCAGAGCGATCGTAGTTCCTCCTATTCTATGGGAGGAAAAAGGTGTTTTGGTGTCTTGTTCAAAGCCCAATATTGAAGCTGAAGGTGATTTGTATCTTGTTCAAAGCCCAAGATATGAAGCTAATGGGGTATTTGTATCTTGTTCAAAGCCCAAGATATGAAGCTAAAGGGGTCCTGACTGAGAGGGAATTTGTTATCTCTAAGGAGGAATTGTTGATTTTTGTGTGCCCTGATCAAAGCACAAGTTTGATGCTAAGAGGTTGATTGACTCAACCGGGGGTTTCTTTATACAAAGCCTAAGAGGAGGCGGGAAGTTTGAATTTTCCTGGGAAAATGTTCTTTCTGTCTTGTACAAATCCCAAGATTGAGGCTAAAAGGGATTTTGACTCCGTTGGGGAGAATGTATCTTGTATAAAGCCCAAGATGGAAGCTGAAAGGGTTTGACTCAATAAGAGAGTGCTTTTATCGTCACTGTATAATGCCCAAGACGGAGGCTAAGAAAGGTTGACTCAACAAGAGAGTCTTGAACGGGTGATTGACTCAACAAGAGAGTCTGAAGGTTGTTTGACTCCACAAGAGAGTCCTTTATACTCAACAAGAAAGTGATTTACTATCTCGTACGAAGCCCGAGATTGAGGCTGAAAGGAGATTGACTCAATAAGAGAGTCTTTTATACTCATCAAGAGAGTGTTTTATATGTCTTGTACAAAGTCCAAGACGGAGGCTAAAAGTGGTTGACTCAACAAGAGAGTCTTTTATACTCAACAAGAGAGTGTTTTATATGGCTCGTACGAAGCCCGAGATTGAGGCTAAAAGGGATTGACTCAACATGAGAGTCTTTTATACTCAACAAGAGAGTGTTTTATATGTCTTGTACAAAGCCCAAGACGGAGGCTAAAGGATGACTCAACAAGAGAGTCTTTTAGACTCAACAAGAGAGTATTCACTATCTGTCTTGCACAAATCCCAAGACGGAGGCTAAAAATGGTTGACTCAATAAGAGAGTCTGAAAAGGTTATCTTCGCTAGGGAGAATCATTTGTACAAAGCCCAAGAGGAGGTTGTCTTACTGCTGAGGATTATTAAGATCCTGAAGCGGGTCCAAGTGTGGGAAACTCTCATGAGAGAGACCGGGTTTCTGCTGGAGATTGATCCAGAGTGATCGGTGTGTTTCCTATGTTTGAAAGGAACTTGAGAATGTCTTTGAGACTCAAGGGTTTAGATTGTCCAAGTCTAGAGTTTTATCTTTTGTACAATGCCCGAGAGGAGGAGCGGGCATTAAGGGATGAGTATCAACCCTAAAATGGCCAGAGGTTTTGACACTGGAAAGACTGCTCTAGCAAAGGATGACTAAGTTCTGTCTTATTCCTTTAAGAGGTCGTCAAGGTCCTTGTATTAAGCCCAAGAGAAGGCATGAGAACTTCTAAGAAGCCGAAGGGTCCTTGTACAACCCCCAAGAGGAGGCGGGGATGCTTTTAGGAAGCCTGTGGGTCCCTAAACCAAGAGAAGTTCAAGAAAGTCAATTCAAAGAGAAGAGATCATTCCAGGAAAGTTCGAGAATTTGGAAGAAACTCAAGAGATACCATTCACGGAGAAAAGATCATCTCTGTGGAGTTAGAGTTTCTTTGACAATTTCTAAGGGTGACAGTCTGAGAAAAGGTTCACCGAGAATATTGCCTTTCTCTTTGTTCCATATTGTTTAACCCCAAGAGGAGGGAAGATTGTATCTGGAATCCTACGGGGGATCTAGTTTTCTTTGTATTTAAGAGTGATCAACAGGGCTTTACCTAGTTCTAGACATAGTTGTCGAGGTAAACTCTGAATAACTATACTAGTATTACACACTGGATATGTGACAAGTATATAAAAGGATGTGAAAGAAGACTTACAGTGAAACAACCCCACAATACAGTTATATACATATGAAAGCGGTAAATGAATGCAAGTAAACACTTACCTGTTGTAGAGCTTCCATGCTGTTTGGTTATTTGTTCAACAAAGAAATTAAAGAAAGTTTTGATGACAACATATATTTGAATTCAAAATCAAAGGAGAAAGTGCTTTGACAAGTTTATTGGGGCTTACAGCTCAAGGAGAGGCCCAAGTTTTAACGATGATCGCACCGTTGTTTTAAAAACTGTACAAAGGGACTTATACAATATGTGAGGCCCAAAAAGTTTTTATGTACAAGGGGATGGGTCTTACACTCTATTAGAGGCCCATGGGTGATTTTAATAAAAAATAATGGGGCTTACAACTCAAGGAGAGGCCCAGGGTCTTGTTTAAAAAGGCGACGATCGTGCCGAACTTTTTGACGGTATCGGGACTTATACGATACACTGAGGCCCAAAATTGTTTAGTTTTTAAAGGGGTTGGGTCTTACACTCTATTAGAGGTCCAAAGAGTTATTTAAAGAAAAGAAATGGGACTTACAACACGAGGGTAGGCCCAGATGGTTCTCGTTTTGAAATGGCGATTGCGTCGAGATTTTTTAAATCGCAGTGGGTCTTATACAATAACTGAGGCCCAAAATATTTTGGTTTCAAAAAGGATTGAGTCTTACACTCTATTAGAGGCCCAAAGTGTTTGAAGAAGTTTGATGAGGGTTGAATTAATCAAAACCCTAATTCGTTTTCAAAATATATTTTAATTGAATAAAATTTCAATTAAAATGATCAAAATTGTTAAACATGTGTGAAAACAAATTGTGATCTTGGATCAATGTTTCAAAAATCATGTTTCTATCCACAAAATGATTGGAAATCAATTAAGTTTGGAAAATCAAGGGAGAAAAAACATTTTAAATGTTGAAAAACAAATAAAATTTTAATTCTTTGTAAAAATATCAAGTATATGAAATAATTAATATTTTTGGGATTTTTTGGTAAAATAAAATATTTTAGCATTTTCGTGAATTATTACAAAAAGAATCAACTCAAAATCATTAAAAACCAGAGAGAAATTAATTTTTGAATCAATTAAATAAAATCACAAAATTCAAATATTCAAATATTCAAAAAATGGCGCCAAGAACACACGCCACCCTCTGTTTCTGCAGATTTTCATTTTCTATCCAATCTCACTGAATACTTGATGATATCATGCAATCTACCTATCAATCTGCTAGTTTTCACCTCACAATCATGTCTATGGTCTTTAATTTTATTTATTTTAAGCATGGAATAAGAAATCAAAGAGAAACCTCAAGAACCCTAAAATTTGCATGAAGGCTCAGAAATTCCACACACGATTCAAACAAAGTAATTGATTGAGGGTAAACACTCTATGCATGATGATGAACATATGGCCAAATTATTGTGCAGCAAAATATGCATGGATCATAGAGTTAGAAGAGCTCAAGCTTACCTCTTACAGCTGGTGATCGTGTTTTGTGTTAGAGGTGTTGCAAGCTAGTTCTAATGATTTGCACAGCTTCCTTAGGTGCCAAGTGATGTGTCTGAATGCTTGGAGTGGTTTGAAACAAGCTGAAACTTGAGATGGTACCTCAACTGCACCTCTGTCAAGAACTTGAGAAGTTGGCAAGTTATTTTGTGATTTTGGTGTTACAGATGTTAAGTGAGTGTTTGAATCACTTCTATATGATGTTTATGAGGTGTGTGTGTGTGTGTGTGGTTGGTTTGGTTGGAATTGCTCTCAAACTCAAAACCCGATAGTGACTTGCTTTGGAAGGCATTTTGGAGTGAAGGAAGAGATTTTGAGGAAAGCATCTGTTTGATGGCTTTGGTGTCCTCAAACTGAGCACAAATGAACTCTATTTATAGTGGAGTAAGTTTGTTTTGCAAGCAGTAGTGAATGGCAAATGCAGCAGAGGTTTGGAAAATGTTGATCAATAGGAATCCAAGTCTCATCTAGCCATTGACTAGAGGTTAGAGCACAAGCTGCTGGTTCCCCAGTTCTTGGATAAGTCTTGACTGAATTCAGTTGGAAAGGGCTCAGTCCATGCCACCTTGGTGCATCCATTAAATGCTCCAAACCAAAATTGGAGTCTTGTCCCTCTTTTAGGTATTTCTAGGTTTGGCATGCTACTTTTGGTTCCAAGGACTTGGGAGGCTGATGGATCAGTGTTTATACCTTCTTGGTCTCCGTTTAAGGTGTTCAGATGGATAAACTTGTTTATCATTTGCAAAAATTTCCCAAATCGAGCAAAATGCACAAATCTGCCTTGTTATGACAGTTGAAACAAGGCATGTTACCACTGTCATAACTCTTAGCTCAGGTTGAGTTTGACGGGGTTCTTGGCCATTTTGGAAAGCTCTCATATGATACAACATATGTGTGATCATATTTTGTTTTGATACTTTTTGGATCCAAGTGAAAAATGCCTCTACATTTTGGAAAAAGTGAAACAGATTCTGACTTAGTGAAAATTTCACTAAGTGTTGGAAAAAGTGACATTTCATGTTTTCAGCCATTTTGATCCAACCATAACTCAAAATCCATGATGAATTGGAATGAGGTGTAGTTGACACTTTTAAAGTATTCCATGAGAACTACAAATCCATCTTTGGATCAACCAAAATGGTAGCTTGGATCACAAGTTATGATCCTTGGAAGTTGGTACCCTAGCCATTTTGTCCATAACTTAGAAAATTTCTAAGTTTTTTATGGTTACCCCTTTTACAAGTTATCCCACTTTTCTTGATTTTTCTTGATGAATGATGATCCCAATCACATATTAACATCATTTTAGGGTCGAAGAACCAAAATTGTGAAAAATCTCAAAAAGTCAAAGTTGACTTTTGTGCACAGTTGACTTTTTGTCATATGAACTCCAAACTGTGTGATCCTACATGAAATCAAGTCCTTGACCTAGATCAAACTTGATGGACATGTTCCATGGGTGTTATAGGGTGTATTGAATCATGTCCCATGGTTTGGGAGCATGCCTGGGTCAAAAGTCAAAGGCACAGTTGACTTTTTCTGCGAAACCCTAACTGTTGCTCTGATGAATTTGAAACTTGTTGATCAAGCTTCTTGGATCAATCCATTGTTGCAAATGGATCAATGTAGTTTTTTAGAGACCCTAAAATCATCTCTTGAGGTCTTGGCTCATGTTTTGTCCCAGAAGTCAACTTAGAGGTGAATTAGGTCAAGAAACCCTAATTCCTGATTTTTTTTATGAGTGCATCCCCTGAGGAAAAATTGACTTGATGATGGGGTTCATGATGTCCCTTGGAGCATCTTATATTGTGCTTTGAAGCCTTGGCTCATGCGCAGAGGAAAATTTCCATCTGGAGGCCTTGGTCGACCAAAACCCTAATTTGGTGACATTGGCGATCTTGAGGCTTGATCCACTTGGAATGTTGTAACTTTGTGCTTGATTCTTGAGGTGGGAGTCCTTTTGATCCATTGTGGATATTTGAGAGGTTTAGACAAGTTGAATATCATGTCATTCCTTGATTGATCATTTGTCTAGGGGCTCTGAGAGAGCTTGAAACCCTAAGTTTGATTGTAGTGGATGCTCACCCATCTTTGGGGAGACTAATGAGGTATGATGGTTCATCCATATTGTGATGATGATATGCACAATGATGGGGAATCTTAGTGGTCAAAATTTGGGGTATGACAGATGCCCCTATTTAATCTTCTTGGACCTGAAGGCGTGAATGGCGAAGGTATTCGGGCATTCGAGGTGCAAGACGATTAAATATCGGAATACCAGAAATTTTGATGGTGGTCATGAATGGTAGCTTTGTCATACCCCAAATTTTGACCACTAAGATTTCCCATCATTGTGGAAATCATCATCACAATATGGATGAACCATCATACCTCATCAATCTCCTCAGGGATTGTTGAGCATTCACTACAATCAAAATTAGGGTTTCAAGCCCTCTCTGAGTGCTTAGACAAAGGGTCAATCAAGGAATGACATGATCTTCAACTTGTCAAACCTCTCAAACATCCACAATGGATCAAGAGGAATCCCACTTCAAGGATTAAGCACAAGGTTGCTCCCTTCTAGGTGGATCAAGTCTCAAGATCGGCAGTGTCACCAAATTAGGGTTTTGGTCGACCAGGGCCTCCAGAAGCAAATTTTCCTCTGGGCACAAGCCAATGATCCAAAACATAACCTAATATACTCCATGGAACCTCATGGACCCAATCATCCAGTCAATTTTGCCTCAGGGGATGCATTCATAAAAAATCAGGAATTAGGGTTTCTTGACCTAATTCACCCCTAAGTTGACTTTTTAGGGCAAATCATGAGCCAAGACCTCAAAGGAGGATTTGAGGGTCTCTAATACACTACATTGATCCATTTGCAACAATGGATTGATCCAAGAAGCTTGAGTAACAAGTTTCAATTTCATCTACACCACAGTTAGGGTTTTAAGAAAAAAAGTCAACTGTAACTTTGACTTTTGACTAAGACATGCTCCCAAGCCCTATGACATGCATCAATATACTCTATACCACCCATGGAACATGTCCATTAAGTTTGATTTAGGTTAAGGACATGATTTCCTGAAGATTTGCACGGTTTGGAATTCATCTGATAAAAAGTCAACTGTGCACAAAAGTCAACTTTGACTTTTTGAGATTTTTCACAAAAATGGATTTTTAACCCTAAAATGATGTTAATGTATGATTTGAATCATCATTCATCAAGAAAAATCAAGAAAAGTTGGATAACTTGTAAAAGGGGTAACCATAAAAACTAAGAAAATTTTCTAAGTTAAAAATAAAGTGGCTAGGGTACCAACTTTGAAGGGTCATAACTCCTAAACCACAAAGCAATTTTCTCCCATACAAGGCTTGATTTGTAGATCTCATTGCCCTCTACAAAAACTTCAACTAGACCTAATTCCAATTCATTGGGGATTTTGAGTTATGGAGTGATCAAAGTCACTAAAAACATGAAAGTACAACTTTTTCAACACTTAGAAAAATTCTGGGCAAGGCAGATTTTGTGTTGAAACACCAAAACTTGTGAGATCTTTTCACATAGTTGCAAGCTGAATCAAGTCCAAAGATAAACATCAATGTTGTTGCAAATGTTGCCAAGAATTCAAAGAGCATAACAACATGGATTGATTCAACTTGAGCCAAGAGAAATCCATGCCCAAAGCCATGCTGCTGCAAGCTGTTTTGGAAAAATCAGTTTGCATGTTTGCTTGCCACACACGATTTTGAACCAAAAATTGAGGATCAGTATGTCACATATACTCAAACCAATCACAATGCATCTCATCCAACTGATAAGGCTGAGTCAAAAAGCCAAGGAATCTTCCAATTTGAAATTCATCCACTTTGGCACATTTTGCCTTGAATTCAAAGGGGCATTAATGTGGAATAGTGCATTTTCAACAAAGCCACTCTACTCAGTCAAGTTCTCTGATTAAACAACAATAAAAACATCTGAAGAATGTGATTTTGGTCAAGGCATATCCCTGCTCTTGGGAATGGCTAGTTTGCCTTGCTTGAGAAGAAATCCTCTAAGCCAATCCATGCAAATGTGATCTGATCCAGCAGTCATTCACTATTCCTCCAAGACAAAAGTTGATCACCTATAAATAGAGGTTCCAATGGATCATTCAACTCACACCAAAGCCAGTTACAGCATTGATTTCTCTCATTCTTCCTTAAACCTCAAGTTTTTTGGTTTTTGAGTAACCACTATCGGGTTTTGAGTTGCAGCCTTAAGCAATCAATTTCAATTGCTCAAACACATCACATATGATGTATTTGAGGTGTCCAAACACTTAAACACTGACAGTAACACCTCAGGCTCAAAATCACTCTTCAACCAAGCCATTATGCCTCAATTATGCAGGTGGAGGTCTCCAGCTTGATCCAAAGAGTTTCAAAGTGTTCCAAAGCTTGCAACATACTCCATAACATCAATTGAAGCTGTAGGGATCATTAATTCACAACTGGAACAAGGTTTGTGCAGAGTTCCATTTCAGCTTGCATCAAGGTAAGCCTCAAAACTCCAACTCCATGATCCCAGCATATTTCCTCGCATGATATTTTTGCCAATTGCTTGCCATCATATGTTGATTGTTTTCCCTCAAAATATTTGATCATAGCACTCATAATCATGCCTACTTGATTGCTTTTGCAAAATTAGGGTTCATACGGCCACAATGATATAATTTGCTATACACTGAAAATGAATGAAATTGGGTATTGCCATCTTCTTCCTTGTGAAAAAATGCATGAGTTTGGTGTTTGAATCATGTCAAATGGTTGAGAAACGAGAGAGATGGAGGGCTTCATGCACGAGCTAGAGGAAGAAGATGGCTATGGCGCCATTTTCAGAAAATCCAACTAGTTTGATATATATTTTTCACTTGCTATGTTATTAATGAATTGGCATTGCGGCCCAGTGGTTGATCAGCTGGTTTGTATGTATTGGCAAGAGAAAGGTATGGGGTTCGAATCCCCCTCGCCCCGGACCTTTTTTTATCACTTTTTCCTA
The DNA here is from genome assembly GCA_022829125.1 of Lathyrus tuberosus. Taxonomy (NCBI): domain Eukaryota; kingdom Viridiplantae; phylum Streptophyta; class Magnoliopsida; order Fabales; family Fabaceae; genus Lathyrus; species Lathyrus tuberosus. The sequence goes on from JALAZF010000115.1 coordinate 11,556,519, forward strand.
TTTTCCTATTTTTCATATTATTTTGTTAATGATTTGAAAAATTAATAACTCACTTAATTTTAATTATTTTTGACTGATTCTTTTTGCAAAAAATCATAAAAATGTTGAAATATTTAATTCCACAAAAAAATTTGATTTATATTATGTATTTAATATAATTAGTATTTTTGTGAATAAATTCATTTTTATTTGTTTTTAAACATTTTAAAATGAACATCCATCTTGAAAAATTAAGACCAAATGAGTTTTAATATCTCTTGTGGTTTATACCTCATTTTTCAAACCTTAAACCAAAATCACAAGTGATTTATTCAAATCTATTTGGTATTTTTCATTGATTTTCTTTAAATATTTATTATTTAAAGATTAAAATTAGGGTTTCTTTGATTTTCACCCTCATCAAACAATTACACTTGGGTCTCTATTAGAGTGTAAGACCCAACCCTTTTTTTTGTAAAATACAAAACATTTTGGGCCTCACTTATTTTATAAGACCCACTGTATTTTCAAAAACCTCGGCACACTCGCCAGTTAAAAATTAACCTACTGGGCCTCTCCTTGAGCTATAAGACCCATTCAAAACTTTTGGGCCTCTAATAGAGTGTAAGACCCAACCCCTTTTAACCAAAATCATTTGGGCCTCACTTATTATATAAGCCCCTCTGCGTTAAAAGAAAACCTCGACGCGATCGCCATTTTAAACGGAAAAATCAATTGGGCCTACCCTCGTGTTAGATGCCCCACTCTCTTTTTTTTAAACCTTTTGGGCCTCTTGAGAGAGTGTAAGACCCATCCCTTTGTACAGAAAACCTTTTTGGGCCTCAGTCACTTGTATAAGTCCCTCTGTACAAATTCAAACAATGTGCTCACTGATAAAACCCTGGGCCTCTCCTTGAGCTGTAAGCCCCAAATCTTTCTTTTTCAAAGCACTTTCTCCTTTGATTTTGAAATATACTGTTGTTTTCAATCTTTCTTTGTTGACAACTAAACAAACAGCATGGAAGCTCTACAACCGAGTAAGTGGTTATTGCTTTCATTTACCGCTTTCATATACATATAACTGTATTGTGGGGCTGTTTCACTGTAAGTCTTCTTTCATAAACTCATATCAACTATGTAATAATAGTATAGATATTTCGAGTTTCCCCGGCAACTACGTCTAGAACTAGGTGACGCCGTTTCGTTTATTCGTAGAAATAGACAACTAGATCCCCAATAGGATCACCAGATACAGTCTTCTCTTCGGCTCTCCTCATTAGGAATTGTCAAGAAACTCTACTCCCAGAGATGAATGTATTCTCCGTGAATGGCATCTTTGAGTTTCTTCCAAATTCTCGAACTTTCCTGACTTGATCTATTCCTTGTGAATAGCTTGCCTTGAATTTATCGGGGTTTGGGGACCCACGGGCTTCTTAAAAACATCGGCCTCCTCTTGGGCATCATACAAGGACCCACAGGCTTCCTAAAAGCAACCCCGCCTCCTCTTGGGCTTAGTATAAGGACCCGCCGGCTTCTTAGAAGTATTCACAACCTCCTCTTAGGCTTCGTATAATGATCTCTTCCTCCGGGAATGATAGCCTCCTCTTGGGCTTAGTACAAGGACCCGTCGGCTTCTTAAAAGTTTCCAGCCTCCTCTTGGGCTTCGTACAAATTGTCCCAACGACCTCCTAGAGGTATAGGAACAGAACTTAGTCATCTGAATAGAACAGTCCTTTCATAGAGTCTACTACTGTTTCTCAAAGCATGGTACAAAAGATGAAACTCTAGACTTGGACAGTCTAATATCCTTGAGTCTCAAAGACATTCTCAATCACCCTTCAAGAATAGGAAGAAAACCCCGTAGACTCGGACAGTCTTAATACCCTTTGGATTTCCCACTTCCTTAAAGAACAGGAATAACCCGGATCCTCGAATCAAATCCTCGAGTACAGTGTTGCTCATGTAAGAACTGATTTTCTCTTTAAAAATTAGTATACTGGACCTGTCACTTAACTGAACAGTCGCCATAGCCTCCTCTTAGGCTTTGTATATTGATCCTTCTCCAATGAAGTTAGCCTCCTCTTGGGTTTTATACAATGATCCTCCCCAGCGGAATCAAACAACGTTCAGCCTCTCTCTCGGGCTTTGTATGAGACACATAAAGAGACTCCCTCGTTGAGTCACTCACCCCTTCAGCCTCCATCTCGGGCTTTGTACGAGATACAAAAACTCTCTTATTGAGTCAATTAGCCTTCATCTCGGGCTTTATACGAGACACCAAAAGACTCCATCGTCGAGTCAAAACCTTTTAGCCTCTCTCTCGGGCTTTGTACGAGACACATAATAGCCTCCTCTTAGGCTTTGTATAAGAAGACCACTGGTTGATCCAATTAACCTTTTAGCATCAAAGCTGTGTCTCGTTCACAGTACACAAACATCAACAACTCCTTCCCCTTCATCTAATTGCTGTAAGCGGCAAGCCTCTGGATCATCTACATCCATGCCACTGTCCCTCTTTTAGCATGAGAAATTCCTAAGGAAAGATAACATTGCTCTACACTGAGTTAAAGTCTTCTCCTTCAGGTTGGAAATCCGCTATAAAGGAATTTATGGCATTGCCGGATTCACATATCCCGGTTAAAGTAATTCTCCTTTATAAAACAGTTGTGACATACAACCCCCTCTTTAGAGATAACAAATTCTCTCTAAAATCAACACCCTTTTAGCTCCATATCTTGGGCTTTGAACAAGATACAAATAGACACTTCAGCTTCACATCTTGGACTTTGAACAAGATACAAACTACCTTTTGCTTCATGTCTTGGGCTTTGAACAAGACACCACCCATTTACGAACACTCTGATTTCCCTGTTTCGGTAAACGGGAATACGTAGGCATAAGATTGAAAGAAAAGATCTTAGCGAGTACACAAAACAAAAACCCAAAATCCCATACTCCCATATATCATAATCTGAAGCAGTATCCTAATAAAATCCCAGAGAGAAATCAGTATTGGTGAAAATACAAATAACCAATACAAAGGCCCCACCACATTGATCGCATCCGTAACCTAACAGTCCGCTGTTTAAACTCAGTATGCAAGCAGGGTTAATTGGAGACATCTATTTCCCTTCCTTCATCAGCTTTAATAGGATAAAAAATGAATCGACCTGTAGTAAACTCAACCGCAGTGAGAGCGATCAACGCTTAAGAACCGCGTCCAAAATCGCTCGCTACAGAAAAATGGTGTCCACCGTGGGGCCCAATTTCTAAACCTTTTTCTCTTCACTTATGTGAAAACCATATATTGGGGCTTCCGCCGGGGAACCCATTTTCTGTCAGGAACTTAGGATTCATAGCTTTAAAGGTCTAGGATGATTAGGACAAATATATATACTGCTTTTCCTAATTGCTATACGTGTTTATTTTTCTGCTAATGGGAATGTGTGTGACGCCGTATGTGGAAAGATTGAGTATACACTTAAGATAGGTGATGGCGACGAGGTCGACCATCAACCTCAGTGGAGGCTGAACAATGCAACCCATTCTCTCACCTAGACAATGGGCCGATTGTGATGTCTGAGAAGCTGAGGAGCCAAACCCTTTTGTAGTGCGGAAACTATCGGGAATAGTTGTTATGCGATACTACCCTCATTTGAGGCTGGTGATCTATTCTCGGTGAATGGCACTTACTCTAAGATCGCTCTACAACTCGCTGGCAATCCGCTTGTTGTTTTGCTTTCCTGGGAGGAGTTGATGATAATGAGTACAGGTACAAAATTCACCTTAGTATAAACCTTCGAGGATGGGTAGAGCCTTGACTTCATGACAACGACCCTTTGACCCCATGTTTTTTCTATGTTTTTGTGTGCTGCATTCGCGCATTCATTTAAAAAACATTAAAACAAAAAAATTTCTCTTCTAGTCTCTCTGTTTTTCAAATTAAACTAAGACTGTGATTGCAAATATCAGAGAAAAGGATTGCGCTAATGGATTTCGGTAGAAGGAGAACCCATAGTTATACCTTCAAGGTTCCAAAGCTAGAGGATTTGAGAAGGTTAGCAGGAATGATCACTAACCCAGAGGCTTTCAGAGCCAAGCACGGAGGTCTGCTACCACTATTAAGAGTCCATGTGATTGAGGGAATCATGGATGCGCTCATCCAGTTCTACGATCCGGTCTATCATTGTTTCACATTCCCGGATTACCAGCTCGCACCAACGCTGGAGGAGTATTCTCATCTGATCGATTTACACATTACTGATCGAGCTCCATTTTATGGACTGGAAGAAATTCCAAAGAATCAGACCATTGCAAGAGCAATTCATTTGGACGAGTCTGAGGTCATGACTCACCTAACTACCAAGGGTGGCATCCAAGGTTTGCCAGCCCAGTTCATGACGAAGAAGGCCCTGTATTTTGCCAGTATAGGAAATGTGACTGCTTTTGAAAGCGTCTTTGTCTTGCTCACCTACGGGTTATTTTTGTTTCCCAACATCAATAACTTCGTCGATATTAACTCCATTAAGGTTTTTCTCATTGGAAACCCTGTACCGACTTTGCTCGCAGATGCGTATCATTCTGTACACTTGGGAAATTTATACAGCGGAGGGGAGATCACATGCTGTGTACCTTTGCTTTACAAATGGTTTGTCTCCCACTTGCCCAAGTCTACTGCTTTTTGGGATTGTAAGAGTGCCTTACGTTGGTCGCAGAAGATCATGTCTCTTACCAACTCTGATATAGATTAGTGTAATAGGATTTATGATGGAATCAGGATCATTGATCTTTGTTAAAACTTCCCCAACGTACCCCTTATAGGAACTAAGGGAGGAATCAATTACCATCCAGTTCTCGTTCATCGTCAATTTGGATACCCGATGAGACACATCCCACGGGGTGTTCATCTGGAAGGTCTTTTCTTCAAAGAAGGAGAAAATGACAGAGCACTAAAGATGGAAATAGTGCATGCTTGGAAACACGTTCATAAGAAAGGACGAGAGTCTCTGGGAAAACTGGATTGTGTCTCGGTGGAGCCTTATCTCCATTGGGTACAAACTAGAGCTCTCAAGCTAAAAATGCCTTATCCTCGTTACGGAATTCTTCCGCCGAGGGAGTCTGTCATGTACTTCATGACGAAAACTGAAAAGCTTCAGGTTACTCTCAACAAAGTTCAAAAGGAGAGAAGGTCTTGGAAGAACAAGTACCGCACCCTCGACGTAGAGTGCATCAAAATACAACAATTACTGAAAGAGAAAGATGCTCTGATTGAGATTTTAGAGCAACATGCTGTAGAGAATCAAGATGACCAAAGGAATTTGCTCGCTCCTTTCACCTGGCAAAGGAATGACAACCCGACAACGGCCCAAGAGCCCCGGTCAAAGAAAAGGAAAGTACCAGAATCAGCACCCGATTTCTCTTCAGAGAGGACTCGGGACCCATTAGTTTAGGTTTCTGTTTCTACACCTTGTAATCTACTGTATTTTCATTTCTGTAATCCTTTGAATTTCAATAAAAAGGGGTTTCCCCACCGTTTGATATTTGCAATCTAATTGTCGAAGTTTATTTTGGTTAAACCAAAAAACAATTAATATAATCATTGCATTCATCATTCTCACATCGCGTATTCTTCTTACCTACGAATCTCACGTTTGTGTCTTGATTCTAGAGTCAAACGGTCTCATTCGTATAATACTAGGGCCAATCGTCAGAAAAAAATGGATGATCTTGAGGAAGAAAATAGAGAGTTGAAAAAAGAGATCGACGCTCTGAGAGAGGATATGAGAAAGCTTCATAACGACATGCAAGCCATGGCAGAAGCTCAGCTACAAAGGACTGTGATCTCAGAGATCACCTCAACGCCCATTGTGGAGAAGTATGATCCTAGGTATCAAATGCCGAAAGATCGTCCTTGGGGCATGCCTGTTAACTATATCCCGGAAGGATATGTTCCGCCGATCACTGAAGATCAGGGAATCTCAACAGAAGCCGTTGGGCCTGAAAGTTACAAACTTCGGGAAAGCGAAGATGCCAGGGGCATACTGAAGACTCCTGAAGGTTACAAACTTCGGGAAACGCCAAGACTCACTACCGTAGTCACGGTACCACCCCCTGTGGTGCATACTGTCCTAGAAGGACAGATTCCACAGATACCTTCTGGTAAGAAGGAAACTATGTTTGACAGAATGGAGGAATTCCAGGAGCAGTTCTTGGAAATGCAGAAGGAGCTGTAAGCCATTTGCGGTCAGGATTTATTTGGAAAGGACACCGCAGATCTCTGCTTGGTCCCAAATGTGAAAGTTCCGCACAAATTTCAAGTGCCCGACTTTGAAAAATACAAGGGTAACTCTTTCCCTCAAAGCCATCTGGTGATGTACGCTCGGCGGATGTCAGCTCAGACGGAGAATCAGGACCTACTGATTCACTACTTTCAGGATAGTTTAACCGGTGCCGCACTCAAATGGTACATGGGTTTAAACCGTGCCACGATCAGCACATTCAGAGATCTTGGCACTGCCTTCGTCCAACAATACAAATACAATTTAGACATGGCACCCGACAGAGATCGACTCAGATCGATGTCGCAAAAGGACAAGGAAACCTTTAAGGAGTATGCTTAAAGGTGGCGTGAAATTGCCGCTCAAATTTGTCCACCTCTTGAGGAAATAGAGATGACAAAGATCTTCTTAAAGATCTTAAGTTCATTTTACTATGACCGAATGGTTGCCAGTGCACCCAGTGATTTCACCGAAATGGTGGGCATGGGCGTATGTCCTGAGGAAGCCGTCCGAGAAGGACGTTTGGTAAAAGACACTGGATCGACGAGCGGTACAAAAAATACGGTAGTGCTCTCCCTAATAAAAAAGAGCAAGATATTGGGAATATCTCTCTCGGAAAGGAAAGGCGACGTTATCAACTAGTAGCAGCTGTAACTCCTGTTATCGGCCCTGCGCCTATTCCTAAGTATCAACCTCAGGTTGCACAGAGCCAGCCTGATCAGCAAAGGACACAACAGCCTCTTCAACAGGCTCGTCCTCCATACAACAACAACCGTACAACACGGCCACCAGGATTTGATCCTATACCCGTGTCATACACAGAGCTGTTTCCATTACTGCTAGCCAAGGGGCACATTCAGACTAAGTCCCCTCTTACAGTACCGGAAAATCCGCCTTTCTGGTTTAAGGTGGATCAAACTTGCCCTTATCATCAAGGAGGTCCAGGGCATAACATAGAGACTTTTCTCAATTTCAAGTACGACGTGCAAAAACTTGTTAGGAGCTGGGTCTTATCCTTCAAGGATACAAATCTTAATGTTCTCACGAACCCGCTGCCTCAACATGAGAAGGCTGCAGTCAATTTGATAGAAGGAGAGACTAACGATGTCTATCAAATTCACGATGTACTCCTATTGAAAACTAATCTGGTCAAGATACATTGTAGACAGAGTGGATATGGCCATGTGCCACCTCATAACTATCATCAGTGTGATATCTGCTCTAAAGACAACCAAAGATGTTCTGTGGTGCAAGCAGCTCTACAGGAACAGATGGATCTCAGATGGATCCAAGAGCACTGAGTTCGTGGAGTTAACATGGTCTACACGAATTCTAACATCATTCAGAACCACGATATCCATGCAATGAATGTCAATCTGGTGGCAATGCACTCAAGGAAAAGCCAGTATCATAATCTGCCGCGGCACGATTACAGTTCCTGTCTGACTTGCTCGGTAAACAAACAGGGATGCTCTTTCATACAGGAGGCCCTCCAGTGTCAGATGGATCTTAGATGGATCCAAGACTACCATGATAGGAATTCCTATCAAATCAACGTGGTTCAGATCTTTGACATTCGCTTGATGAATACCAGCCTGGTAGAGTTACATGCTGAACAGGTCTGACTCGGATTCCTGGTGTCACATAATTATCATAACTGTAAAGCGGGTTGCGAAAACGATCAGGGTTGTACCCTTGTCCAGGAGGCACTTCAACACTTGTTAAATCACTGGTGGATGCCAATCTATATGGATGAAGATACTCAGCAAATTAGTATCAATAACAGAAACCCCACTCGGCATCAGAGGCATGATGTCCGATCTGTGGAAGCTAACCTAGTGAGGTTACATTGTGTTCAAAGTGGGCGTGGCCAGGTGCCACCACACAATTATGAACGTTGTAGTGTCTGTTTAGAAAGTAACCAAGGGTGTTACCTTATGAGGGCAGCTCTTCAGGGTCAGGTAGATCGTGGAGAGATTCGCCCATATCCGGGTTCTGGACCCATCAACTGGACACCGAACTACCTTGCCGATCAAGTTGAGGATGTTGTCCCGATCTCTGGTCATCATAGGACCAGGGATGTTTTTGCCATTATCCCTCTACTTGACGAATCTAGAGCTCCCAACCGGGAGCGGATCGAGATTGCTTATGATGGTCAGAAAAATCAGAAGGTTCCCATAGTCATCTATCTACCGGGACCACTACCGTATGAATCAGCTAAGGCAATCCCTTACAAATACGGTGCAACAATAGTCGAGAATGGAAAGGAAATTCCATTACCCTCCGTCGTAAATATTAAAGACATCAGTCGTGTAACCCGGAGTGGTAGAATCTTCAACCGAGGGGTTGGAGAACCTAACAAAGAAAAGGAACTTCAGACGGAAACTCCTGATCCACCAGTCAGTAAATCCAGTAATCCCGACCTTTCGAATAACAATGATGAGATGCTGAAGATCATCCAAAGGAGTGAATACAACATTGTGGATCAACTGTTACAAACTCCTTCAAAGATCTCGGTATTATCACTATTACTCAGTTCAGAAGCGCACAGGGAGGCTCTACAAAAAGTCTTGGAGCAAGCTTTTGTGGAACAGGATGTAACAATCAGACAGTTTGATAGCATTGTCTCTAACATCACTTCCTGCAAAATTTGGGATTTAGTGATGAGGAATTACCCGAAGAAGATCGCCGTCATAAAATGGCGCTCAATATCACAGTTAACTGCCAGGACGATGCTTTAGCCAGCGTACTGGTAGACACAGATGATGCGGTACTGGTAGACACAGATGATCATAGCCCGAGAATCCATCCATGAAGGAGAAGACTTTGAATTTCGCTGTACTGTCTACCAGCATGTCGATGTGCGGTAAGGGAAAGTCGTCCTTTGGGATAGCCTTGTTTAGATCTCTGTAATCCACACACATTCTGACCTTTCCTTCCTTTTTCGGAACTGGTACTATGTTGGCTAACCATTGAGGATATTCTAATGTGGCAAGGAAACCCACGTCAATATGTTTCTGTACCTCCTCTTTGATTTTGATGGCCATGTCTGGATGAGTCCGTCTCAACCTCTGTTTTACTGGTGGACATTCTGATCTCAACGGTAGATAATGCTCCACGATGCTGGCATCCAACCCTGGCATGTCCTGATAAGACCAAGCGAATACATCGGGAAACTCTTGGAGAAGCTTTACCAAACTTTCTTTGACAATCGGACTGAGCAGTGCCCCAATCTTGACTTATTATCTCTGTTCCTCTGAGCACAAGTTGACCGTTTCCAACGGCTCTTTGTCAGGTTTAATGGACCTTTCCTCTTGTCTGAGTAATCGGGAGATCTCTTTTGGAATTTCTTCGTTATCTTCTTTTTCAGCCTCAAATACTAGGAATTCAAAGTTGGGAGAAGGCATCGGATCGTATGTTTCAACGGGGTTTAAAACAAGCAATCTGCATGACATGATGATTTGTGTTTAGAAGAGACAGAGAGAAATGCAAGAGTGTGTGAAGTGTAAAAAAAAAAATTTTTATTGCTTGATTTTATTATTAGAATTGTTTTTTAGGATTACCATTTTCTGAAAAAACAAAAAGAGAAAACAACAATTAATGCGGAAATTACAGAACGACATTTATTTATTTATGATTTTGTCGATTCTGGAAACTACAACCCTATAAAACAAAACTCTGCCGCTTTGGGCGAAGTGAATAGGTATATTTACAGAAAGTGAGCCCTATCAAAACATCCGTTTCACCTGGGTAGGGTGAAAGGTTAAGATAAAGACGGCAATTACTTTGACTTATGAACGATCTTCGGAACATCGATAACAACCCATTGGCGGCGAACTCCTCGGTGAATCACAAAGTCTGGTACCTTCCTGTCATACCCCAAATTTTGACCACTAAGATTTCCCATCATTGTGCAAACCATCATCACAATATTGGTGTATCATTATGCCTCATTAGTCTCCCCAAAGATGGGTGAGCATTCACTACAATGAAATTAGGGTTTCAAGCCCTATCAGAGCTCTTAGACAAAGGATCAATCAAGGAATGACATGATCTTCAACTTTTCTAACCTCTCAAACATACAATGGATCAAGAGGACTCCCACATCAAGGATTAAGCATAAGGTTGCTACCTCCCAGGTGGATTAAGCCTTAAGATTGCCAGTGTCACCAAATTAGGGTTTTGGTCGACCAGGGCCTCCAGATGGAAATTTTCCTCTGGGTATGAGCCAATACTTCAAAGCATAACCTAAGCTGCTCCAAGGGACATCATGAACCCAATCATCAAGTCAATTTAGCCTCAAGGGAGGCATTCATCAAAAATCAGGAATTAGGGTTTCTTGACCTAATTCACCCCTAAGTTGACTTTTGGGACAAAACATGAGACAAGACCTCAAGGCATGATTTGAGGGTCCCTAACATACCATATTGATCCACTTGCAACAATGGATTGATCCAAGAAACTTAAGCTACAAGTTTCAAGTTCATCAGAACCACAGTTAGGGTTTCGCGGGAAAAAGTCAACTGTGCCTTTGACTTTTGACCCAGGCATGCTCCCAAACCTTGGGACATGATTCAATACACCCTATAACACATATGAAATCAGTCCATCATGTTTGATTTAGGACAAGGATTTGATTTCATATAGGATCGCACAGTTTGGAATTCATCTGACAAAAAGTCAACTGTGCACAAAAGTCAACTTTGACTTTTTGAGATTTTTCACAATTATGGTTCTTTAACCCTAAAATGATGTTAATGTATGATTGGAATCATCATTCATCAAGAAAAATCAAGAAACGTGGGATAACTTGTAAAAGGGGTAACCATAAAAAACTTAGAAATTCTCTAAGTTATGGAATAAAGTGGCAAGGGTACAAACTTTGGAGGATCATAACTCCTAAACCACAAAGCCATTTTTCCCCATTCAAAGCTGGATTTGTAGCTCTCATGGCCCTCTACAAAGGATTCAAACACAACTCATTCTAATTCCTCATGGATTTTAAGTTATGGAATGATCAAAATCACAAAAAGTGAAAATGTCACTTTTTTCCAACACTTCGTGAAATTTTCATTAAGTCAGAATCTGCCTTCACTTTTTTCCAAATGTAGGGGCATTTTTCACTTGGATCCAAAAGGTATCAAAACCAACTATGATCAAACAGTTATTGTATGATATGAGGGCTTTCCAAAATGGCCAAGAACTCCATCAAAATCCACTTGAGCCATGAGATATGACAATGCCAATATGCCTTGCTGCAAACTGTCATGGCAAGCCAGATTTGAGAGTTTTGCTCAATTTGCTCAAATTTTGCAAAGGGAAAACAAATCTATCCTTCTGAACACCTCAAGGGGGGACCAAGGAGGGACAAACCCTGATCCATCAGCCTCCCAAGTCTTTGGAACCAAAAATAGCATGCCAAATCTAGAAATGCCTAAAAGAGGGACAAGACTCCAATTTTGGATTGGAGCATTTAATGGATGCACCAAGGTGGCATGGACTGAGGCATTCCCAACTGAATTCAGTCAAGACTAATCCAAGACCAAGGAAACCAGCAGCCTGTTCCCTAACCTCTAGTCAATGGCTAGAGGAGACTTGGATTCTCATTGCTCAACATTGGCCAAACCTATACTACAGTTGCCATTCACTATTGCAGCCAAAACAAACTTGCTCTACTATAAATAAAGCTCAATTGTGTTCAGTTTGAGTACACCAAAGAACTGCAACACTTGAGGTTTGGGGTTCGAATCCCCCTCGCCCAAGATCCTCTTTTTTACCACCTTTTCATATTTTATTATTTTTCATATTATTTTTAATGATTTGAAAAATTAATAACTCCCTCAATTTTAATTATTTTTGATTGGTTCTTTTTGTAAAGAATCACAAAAATGTTTAAATATTTTATTCCACAAAAAAATCAGATTTATATTAGTTATTTAATATAATTAGTATTTTTGTGAATAAATTCATTTATAATTGTTTTTAAACATTTAAAAGTGAATATTTACTTTGAAAATCAAAACCAAATGAGTTCTAAATCTTCTTGTGATTAAAATATCATTTTTCAAACCTTAAAGAAAAATCACAAGTGGTTTATTCAAACTTATTTGGTAGTTTTATCATTTTATTTGATTTTCTTTAAATATTTACTTTTAAAGGAAAACAAAATTAGGGTTTCTTTGATTTTCACCCTCACAAATCATTTTCAAACACTCATGGGCCTCTATTAGAGTGTAAGACCCAATCCCTTTGTAAATACACCACTTTTTGGGTCTCAGTCATTGTATAAGCCCAACTGTATTTTCAAAAACAACGGCACGATCGTCGCCTTTTTAAACAAAGTCAATTAGGCCTCTCCTTGAGCTGTAAGCCCCATCACTTGTATAAAACACCTTTGGGCCTCTAATAGAGTGTAAGACCCTATCCCCTTTTAACCAAAACCTTTTTGGGCCTCAGATATTGTATAAGTCCCTCTGCGTTAAAAGAAAATCTCGGCGGGATCGCCAGTTCAAAAATCAAATTACTTGGGCATACCCTCGTGTTATAAGCCTCATTCACCTTTGGGCCTCTTGAGAGAGTGTAATACCCATCCCTTTGTACAGAAAACCTTTTTGGGCCTCAGTCACTTGTATAAGTCCCTGTACAAATTCAAAACAACAATGCAATCATTGATAAAACCTTGGGCCTCCCCTTGAGCTGTAAGCCCCAATAATATTTTCAAAGCACTTTCTCCTTTGATTTAGAATATAATATTGTTATCAAAGCTTTCTTTGTTGAACAACTAACAAAACAACGTGGAAGCTCTACAACCGAGTAAGTGTTTACCCGCTTTCATATACATATATCTGTATTGTGGGGCTGCTCACTGTAAGTCTTCTTTCACAAACTTTTATATACTTGTCAAATATCAACTGTGTAACACTAGTATAGTTATTTAGAATTTTCCCCGGCAACTACGTCTAGCACTAGGTAATGCCCGTTGGCCACTCTTAAATACAGTCAAAACTGGATCCCAATAGGATTACCAGATACAGTCTTCCCTCCTCTTGGGGTTAAACAACATGGAGACGTGAAAGGCAACATTCTCAGTGAACCCTTTCTCAGACTGTCACCCTTAGAAATTGTCAAAGAAACTCTACTCCCCATAGATTATCTTTTCTCGGTGAATGGCATCTTTTGAGTTTCTTCAAACCTCGAACTTTCATGAAATGATCTCTTCTCGGTGAATTACATTTCTTGAACTTCTCTTGGTTTGGGGACCCACAGGCTTTTTAAAAGCATCCCCGCCTCCTCTTGGGCATTGTACAAGGACCCTTCGGCTTCTTAAAAGCTCTCATGCCTTCTCTTGGGCTTAGTACAAGGACCCGAAGACCTCTACAGGTATAGGAACAGAACCTAGTCATCAATTTGCTAGAGCTGTCTTTCTGAGTCAAGTGTCAGACCAGTTAACGGGTTGACCTTCATCCCTTAACATACCAGCCTTATCTTAGGTATCATACAAAGATCGTTCACTATCTGAGAATCAATTTCTCAAAACACCAGTAGACTTGGACAGTCTCAATACCCTTTGGATTTCCCAGGAAATAACCCTGATCCTCTGATCAATATCAAAGCACAGCCTTACCTTTAATCAGTCCCTTTATAAGAACTGATTTTCTCTTTTATCCAACATACTAGACCTGTCACCAAACTGAAACAGTCACCAGAAAACTTAGCCTCCTCTTGGGCTTTGTACAATGATTCTCTCCAGTAGAGCTAACCTTTTCAGACTCTCTTGTTGAGTCAAACCCTTCCAACCTCCATCTCGAGCTTCGTACGAGATACAAAACACTCTCTTGTTGAGTATAAAAGACCCTCTTGTTGGGTCACAAACACTTTCAGGCTCCATCTCGGGCTTCGTACGAGATACAAAACACTCTCTTGTTGAGTATAAAAGACCCTCTTGTTGGGTCACAAACACTTTCAACCTCTATCTCGGGCTTCGTACGAGATAGAAAAACACTCTCTTGTTGAGTATAAAAGACCCTCTTGTTGGGTCACAAACATCTTTAGCCTCCGTCTTGGGCTTCGTACAAGACATATAAAAACACCCTCTTGTTGGGTCACTAGCCTCCTCTTAGGCTTTGTATAAAGAAAACCCCCGGTTGAGTCAATCAACCTTTTAGTATCAAAATTTGTGCCTTGCTCACAGCATACAAACATCAACAACTCCTCTATAGAGATGACAAATTCTCTCTCAAGGCAAAACCCTTCAGCTTCACATCTTGGGCTTTGAACAAAATACATATACTCCCTTTAGCTTCACGTATTGGGCTTTGAACAAGACACCAAAACAGCTTTTTCCTCCCATAGAATAGGAGGAACTACAATCGCTCTGATTTCCCTATTTCGTCAAACAGGAATACGTAGGCATAAGATTCAAAAATCTTAGCGAGCATACTAATCAAAAACCCAAAATCCCATATACATCAATCGAAAAGCATCAGACCTAACATCCTACCAATAGTCCAGACAATCTATTCTTAACAAAATAACCGAAAAGAAACCCACATCTTAATAGCGTCTGTAAGCCAACAGTCATCTGTTTAAACTCAGTATGCAAGCAGGGTTAATTGGAGACATCTATTTCCCTTCCTTAATCAGCTCAATAGGATACAAAATGAATTAAACTGTAGTACCCAAGCGATAGTGATTCGAAACCACAAAAATTGCGCTACAGAAGAATGGCGACCACAGTGGGAGATGAGAAGTACCACTTGTTCTCCTCTCATCTTTTCGAAAGAAACCTTAAGTTTAGATATTTTCCATAGAAAAATGGTGACTCTGCTGGGGACGTTTTTTGGGGAGTTCAAGATCTTGTTCTCTTCCCATCTCTTAGGTAGAAAACCCTAAGTTCTCAAGGTATCACAGAAATGGTAACTCTGTTAAGGGAGTCATTGTCTGTTAGGACATAAGACTAGAGGTCTAGGATGATTAATACAAATATATATATATATATATATAAACTGTTTTTCTTAATTGATATCTGTGTTTATTTTTCTGCTAATGGGACTGCGTGTGATGCCGCATGTGGAAAGATTGAGTATACACCTAAGATAGGTGATGACAATGCGGGTAATCTTGCGGGGAGTGAATCCCAGTTAAGAGCCCCCGATCGACCATCAAACTCAGTGGAGACTCCCTTTGCAGATACATTGCCTATACGACTCCGGTTGTTGAAAGTAGTGTGGTCGACTAAGTTATCTGAGAAGCTGAGGTTTTAGTAGACAAAAGCCATTTTGTAGTGCGGAAGCTATCATAAATAGTTGTCACGCGATACTACCCTCATCTGAGATCACTCTAGGATGCATCAGCTCGCTGGCGATCCGCTTGCTATTGTCATCCTAAGAGGGATCAATGATTTTGCGGACATGTACAAAAAATCACCAGTGTAAACCTTTGGCGGGGGGGGGGGGGGGGGGGGTAGAGCCTTGACTTCATGACACCGACCCTTTGACCCCATGTTTTTTCTATGTCTTTGTGTGCTACATTCATGCATTCATTTAAAAAACATTAAAACAAAGAAAAATCTTCTCTTCTAGTCTCTCTTTTTCAAATTAAACTAAGACAATGATTGCAAATGTCAGAGAAAGGAGATTGCGCTAATGGATTTCGGTAGAAGGAAAACTCATAAGTACACCTTCAAGGATCCAAAATTAGAGGATTTGAGAGGTTTGGCGAGAATGATCACCAACCACGAGGCTTTCAGAGCTAAGTATGGAGGACTACTGTCTCTGTTAAGGGTCCATGTAATCGAAGAAATCCTATCCACATTAATCCAGTTCTACGATCCGGTCTATCACTGTTTCACATTCCCAGATTATCAGCTAGCACCAACGCTGGAGGAGTATTCTCACTTGACTGATTTTCATATCACTGATCAAGCTTCCTTTACTGGATTGGAAGAAATTCCAAAGGATCAAACCATTGCACGAGAAATTTATTTGGACGAGTCAGAAGTTAGGACTCACTTGACCACGAAGGGTGGCATCCAAGGTTTGCCAGCCCAATTCTTGACAAATAAGGCTCTATACGTTGCTAGTATAGGGAACATGGCCGCTTTCGAGAGCATCTTTGTTTTGCTCACCTACGGGTTATTTTTGTTTCCCAACATTGATAACTTCGTAGATATCAACGCCATTAAGATATGCCTGATTGGAAACCCTATAGCAACCTTACTCGCAGATGCGTATCATTCGGTACACTTAAGGTATCTATACAGCGGAGGAATGATCACGTGTTGTGTACCCTTGCTTTACAAATGGTTCACTTCCCATTTACCCAAGTCTGCTGCATTTTGGGATCAAAAGAATACTTTACGTTGGTCGTAGAGAATCATGTCTCTTACCAACTCCGACATCGATTGGTACAATCGAATCTACGAAGGGATCAGGATCATTGACCATTGTGGAAATTTCCCAAATGTACCCCTAATAGGAACTAAGGGAGGAATCAATTATCATCCAATTTTAGTTCGTCATAAATTTGGATACCCGATGAGGCATGTTCCGCGTAATGCTCATCTTGTAGGTCTTTTCTTCAAGGAAGGAGAAAACGACAGGGCACTAAAGACAGAAATAGTGCATGCCTGGAAACACGTTCACAGGAAAGGAAGAGAGTATCTAGGAAAACCAAAATGTGTCTCAGTGGAGCCTTATCTCCACTGGGTACAAACTAGAGCTCTCAAGTTGAGGATGCCTTACCCTCGTCGGGAAGTTCTTCCATTAAGGGACTCTGCCCTTTATTTTATGTCTGAGACGGAAAAACTTCAGGTTACTCTCAGCAAAGTTCAGCAGGAGAAGGAGTCTTGGAGGAACAAGTACCGTATACTCAATGTGGAGTGTAGGAAAATACAATAACTATTGAGAGAAAAAGATGCTCTGATTGAGATTTTAGAGCAACATGCTGTGGAGAATCAGGATGACCAAAGGAATTTGCTCGCTTCTTTCACTTGGCAAAGGAATGACAACCCGACAACGGCCCCAGAGCCCCGGTCAAAGAAAAGGAAAGTACCAGTACCAGCACCTGAGCTCTCCTCAGAGAGGACTCAAGATCCATTAGTTTAGATTTCCTTTTTCAGTACTTTGTAATCTATTGTATTTCCGTTTCCGTAATCCTTTGAATTCAATAAAACGGGGTTTCCCCACTGTTTGATATTTGCAATCTAATTGTCAAAGTTTATTTTGAATAAACAAAAACATATAATTAATATAATCATTGCATATCATTCGTCTTTCTCGCGTAAAGCATTCTTCTTGCCTACGAATCTTACATTTGTGTCTCGATTCTAGAGTCAAACTGTCTCATTCGTACAATACTCGGGCCAGTCGTCAGAAAAAGATGGATGATCTCGAGGAAGAGAATAGAGAGTTGAGAGAAGAGATCGACACTCTGAACGAGGATCTGAGAAAGCTTCATAACGACATGTAAGCTCTAGCAGAAGCTCAGATGCAGCAACAAAGGACTGTGATCTCAGAGATCACATCGACACCCATAGTGGAAAAGTATGATCCTAGGTATAAAATGCCGAAAGATCATCCCTGGGGCATGGCACTTAACTATATCCCGGAAGGATATGTTCCGCCGATCATTGAAGATCCGGAAAACGCAGCAGGAACCGCTGGGCCTGAAGGTTACAAACTTCGGGAAAGCGAAGGTGTCAGGGGCATGACAGCAACTCCTGAGGGTTACAAACTTCAGGAGACACTGAAAGTCTCGTCCATAATGACTATACCACCGCCCGTGGTACACACTGTCCCAGAAGGACAGATTCCACTGATACCTTCTGGTGGAAGTGACAACATGTTCGACAGAATGAATGAATTCCAGGAACAGTTCCTGGAAATACAGAAAGAACTGCAAGCCATTTGCGGTCAAGATCTATTTGGAAAGGACGCCACGGACCTCTGCTTGGTCCCCAATATGAAAGTTCCACACAAGTTCCAGGTACCCGACTTTGAAAAGTACAAGGGTAACTCTTGCCCTCAGAGCCATCTGGTGATGTACGCTCGGCGAATGTCAGCTCAGACAAAGAACCAGGAGCTGCTCATTCACTATTTTCAGGATAGTTTAACCGGTGCCGCATTAAAATGGTACATGGGTTTAGACTGCGCCACGATCGGCACATTCAGAGATCTGGGCGCTGCCTTCGTTCAGCAGTATAAATACAATTTGGACATGGCACCGGACAGAGATCAACTCAGATCAATGTCACAAAAGGACAAGGAAACCTTTAAAGAATACGCTCAGAGATGGCGTGAAATTGCTGCTCAGATTTCTCCACCTCTAGAGGAAAAAGAGATGACAAAGATCTTCTTGAAAACCTTAAGCTCATTTTACTACGATAGAATGGTTGCCAGTGTGCCCTGTGACTTCACCGAGATGGTGAGCATGAGAGTTCGTCTTGTGGAAGCGGTCCGAGAAGGACGTTTAGTTAAAGACGTTGGACCATCAGGTAGTACAAAACGATACGGTAGTGCTCTCCCTAAGAAAAAAGAGCAGGATATTGGGAATATCTCTCTCGAAAAGAAAAGGCGACGTTACCAACCAGTAGCAGCTGTAACTCCTGCGCCTGTTTCTACGTATCAACCTCAGGTTGCTCATAGTCAACCTAATCAACAACAATATCAACAAAGGACACAACAACCTCTTCAGCAGGCTCGTCCTCCATACAACAACAACTGTACAACACGAACATCAGGGTTTGATCCTATACCCATGTTGTACGTATAATTGTTTCCATTATTACTGGTCAAGGGGCGTGTCCAAACTAAGTCTCCTCTTACAGTACCGGAAAATCTGTCTTTTTGGTTCAAAACAGATCAGACGTGTCCTTACCATCAAGGAGGACCAGGGCATAACATAGAAAATTGTCTTAGTTTCAAATCCGACGTACAAAAACTTGTCAGGAGCGGGCTCTTATATTTCAAAGATACGAATCCGAATGTTCTCATGAACCCGTTGCCTCAACACGAGAAAGCTGCAGTCAATTTGATAGAGGGAGAGTCTAGCGACAACTATCAAATTCATGATGTACACTTATTAAGGGCCAATCTGGTCAAGATGCATTATAGACAGAGTGGGTATGGCCATGTGCCACCTCATAATTATCACTAGTGTGATATCTGCTCTAAACACAATCAAGGATGTTCTGTGGTGCAATCAGCTCTACGGGAACAATTGGATTTCGGGTGGATCCAAGAGTATCGAGTTTGTGAAGTCAACATGATCTATACGAATTCCAACATCATTCAGAGTCGCGACATCCGTGCGATGAATGTCAACTTGGTGGCAATACACTCAAGGAAAAGCCAGTATCATAATCTGTCGTGGCATGATTACAATTCTTGTCTGACTTGCTCGGCAAACAAACAGGGATGCTCTTTTGTACAAGGGGCCCTCCAGCGTCAGATGCATCTTGGGTGGATCCAGGACTACCATGATAGAAATCATTATCAGATCAACATGATCTAAATCTTTGATATTCGTTTGATGAATACCAGCTTGGTGGAGTTACACGCCAGGCAAGTCCAACTCGGTTTCCTCACTTTTCACGATTATCTGAGCTGTAAAGGATGCTGTGAGAGTAACCAAGGGTGCGCTCTCGTTCAAGGAGACACAACAAATCATTGTGCTTAATGGGAACCCTACTAGACGGCAAAGTCAGGATGTCCGATCTATGGAAACTGACCTGGTGAGGTTACACTGTATTCAAAGCAGACGTGGCCAGGTGCCACCACATAACTACGAACGCTGTAGAGTCTTCTCGGAAAATAACCAAGGATGTTACCTTGTACGGGCAGCTCTTCAAGGTCAGTTGGATTGTAAAGAGATTCACCCATGTCCGAGTTCTGAGCCAATCAACTTGACGCCGAACTACTTCGCTGATCAAATCAGAGACGTTGTCATAATCTATGATCATCAACAGAACAATGATGTTTGTACCATCATCCCTCTACTGGACGAATCAAAAGTTCCTAGCCAGGACTGATTGAAGTTTCCTACAACAGTCAGAAAAACCAGAAGGCTCCTGTAGTTATATATATCTGCCTGGACCATTACTGTATGAATCAGCTAAGGCGATCCCTTACAAATACGGTGTGACGATAATTGAGAATGGAAAGGAAATTCCATTACCCTCCGTCGTGAATATTGCAGACATCAGTCGAGTAACACGGAGCGGTCGAATCTTCAATCGAGGAGTTGGAGGACCTAACAAAGAAAAGGAACCTCAAACGGAAGTTCCTAATCCACCAGTCGGTCAGTCCAATGATCCCGACCTTTCGAAAAACGATGATGAGATGCTAAAGCTCATCCAAAGGAGTGAATACAACATTGTTTATCAGCTGTTACGAACTCCTTCAAAGATCTCCGTACTATCACTTTTACACAGTTCCGAAGCCCACAAAGAGGCTCTACAGAAAGTATTAGAACAGGCCTTTGTGGAACAGGATGTGTTAATACTACAGTTTGATAGCATTATCTCTAACATCACTTCATGTAATAACTTAGGGTTCAGTGATGAGGATTCTCCAGAGGAGGGCAAAAGCCACAACATGGCGCTCAATATCACAGTTAACTGTCGGGACGATGCTTTAGCCAGCGTATCAGTAGACACAGGATCGACCATCAACGTTATGCCAAAGTCCACCTTAATGCGACTATCATTCAAAGGATCCCCGATGAGGGACAGTGAGGTCATCGTCAAAGCATTTGATGGGTCTCGGAAAGCAGTTATAGGCGAAGTCGACCTTCCCATAACTATTGGTCCTCACACTTTCCTAATCACTTTCCAGGTCATGGACATCCGGGTAATGTACAGTTGCTTATTAGGAAGACCTTGGACACACCAGGATGTGGCAGTCACTTCGACACTGCACCAGAAATTGAAGTTCGTCTGGAACGATAAACTCGTCATAGTTTGTGGAGAACAAGCCTTGATCGTGAGTAACCTGTCATTATCTACTTGTATAGAACCCGAGGAAGTTGTCGGGACTCAGTTCCAAGCACTGTCGGTGAGCAATGAGAATCAATCAGAGAAAGGAACCTCTATTTTCTCATACAAAGATGCTCTCGAGGCAATTGAAAGTAACAATACGAAAGGATGGGGACAACTTGTCATGCCTACTGATAATAAAACAAAGAAGGATCTTGGTTTTTCTGCAACCTGCACCCAGACAGCTGCTAACGATGAAAGTCTTCATCCCATTAAGAACTTCTTCCACAGTGGAAGTTTCCTTCACCCAGTGTCCCAATAAGTACACACTATCAACGAGGAAGGGTCCTCCGACACAGATGAGAAATGGAATTCCTATCTTAACGAGGAAGGTTATATGTCTCAGGAAGAGGTGCCTACGCCATTTTGCTATCCGACACAGAGTCCGAGATATATACCAAGGTCAGATGTCAAAATGATATACGGAGATTGTGATCCAGAAGGATGTCGTGCTCCACCAAATTCATTGGAGGAGGACACTCTGATGAAAGACAACTTTGACCACGACTATTATGGCCCGATGGATGGTCTGCCTATCTGGCAACCGTACCCAGGAGACTTGGGGCAAGAAAATCAGCCGAACAATGAAAATTAGCTGAGTATCACTGAACAGAATACCTGCGTCCCCACCCTGTCATGGGATCATTACTCAGGGCATTTAGAAAATATCCATTATGACGATGAATTGGTAAAGCTTGCCGAACTAGAATTCATCAACTATACTTTTCCCGAGGTCAACGTCATCGAGAGAGATGACTCCTCCAGTTCCAAAGAAATGTGGGACACCTTGGGACAACCAAGTGGAAAATACGACTATATGGTCAAATACACCGCTCCTGAGAGCTCTCGTATCAGGCTCGAAGACATCCAGCCAACTGGATGGGGAGGTTTGCCCGAGAGCACAAATACTATCCAAAATACAACAGAGGAATCCTCCTACGATAACTCTGCCTGGGAGACCGATTCTAATGATCCTGCTCCACCAGAAATCAGTTTTATTTCTGAAGACAAATCAAGGAAAGTACCAGACTTTGTGATTCACCGAGGAGTTCGCCGCCAATGGGTTACAGTCGATGTTCCGAAGATTGTTCATCAGTCAAAGTAATTGCCGTCTTTAACCTTTCACCCTGCCCAGGTGAAATGGATGTTTTGATAGGGCTCACTTTCTGTAAATATCCCTCTTCGCTTTGCCCAAAGCGACAGAGTTTTGTTTTATAGGGCTGTAGTTTCAAGAATCGACTTGTTCATAAATAAAATAACGTCATTCTGTAATCTCCGCATTAATTGCTGTTTTGTCTTTTTTCTTTTCTTAGAAAATGGTAATCCTAAAAAACAACTCAATAATAATAACAAGCAGTTTTGCAAAGAAAAACACTGCACGTACTCTTGCATTTTTCTCTATCTCTTCTAAACACAAATCATAACGTCGTGCAAATTTCTTATTTTAAAGCCCATTGAAACAAACGGTCCAATGCCTTCTCCCAACTTTGAATTTCTGGTATTTGGGGCTGAAGAAGAAGTTGACGATGAAATTCTGTAGCGGGCGAAACTGGACGTGTTTCTTAAGCACTGTCACTCTTTGGGGGTTACTACAGTTCGATTCATTTTTTATCCTATTGAAGCTGATTAAGGAAGGGAAATAGATGTCTCCAATTAACCCTGTTTGCATACTGAGTTTAAACAGCGGTCTGTTAGGTTACGGATGCTATATGGTAATGGGGCCTTTTTCTTCTTACTTTTTTTTAAGAGTGAAAACATTGGACGGTTCATGGGTAGGATGTTTAGGACTGAGGGTATGGGATTTTGAGTTTTTGTTTAGTGTGCTCGCTAAGATTTTTCTTTCAATCTTATGCCTACGTATTCTCGTTTTCCGAAACAGAGAAATCAGAGCGATCGTAGTTCCTCCTATTCTATGGGAGGAAATGGTGTTTTGGTGTCTTATTCAAAGCCCAAGACGTGAAGCAGAAAAGGTGGTTTATATCTTGTTCAAAGCCCAAGATGTGAAGCTGAAGGGTCTATTTGTATCTTGTTCGAAGCCCAAGATTGAAGCTAAAAGGGTGTTGACTTTAGAGAGAATTTGTCATCTCTAAAGGGGTCTGTTTGTCACAACTGTTGGGTGACTGACTATAAAGGAGGATTACTTTAACCGGGATATGCGAATCCTAGAAATGCCATAATTTCCTTTATAGGGGGTTTTAATCTGAAGGAGAAGACTTTAACTCAGTGTAGAGCAATGCTATCTTTCCTTAGGAATTTCTCATGCTAAAAGAAGGACAGTGCCGTGGATGTAAATAATCCAGAGGCTTGCCGCTTACAGCAGTTAGATGAAGGGAGTTGTTGATGTTTGTATCCTGTGAACGAGGCACAGTTTTGATGCTAAAAGGTTTATTGACTCAACCGAGGTTTCCTTATACAAAGCCTAAGAGGAGGCTATCGACCCAACAAGGGGGTGATTTTGTGTGTCTCGTATAAACCCCAAGAGAGAGGCTAAAAGGGTTTACTCAACAAGAGAGTGCTTTGTATCTCGTACGAAGCCCGAGATGGAGGTTATGGTTATTGTTTCAGTTGAGTGACAAGTCCAATATGCTGATTTAAAGAGAAAATCAGTTCTCATATGAGTAACGTTTACACTCAGGGATTTTGATTCGAGGATCAGGGATATTTCCTGTTCTTTAAGGAAATGGGAATTCCAAAGGAGATTGGGACTGTCTGAGTCTACGGGTTTCATATCCTAGTTTTGAAAGGAACTTGAGAATGTCTTTGAGACTCAAGGAAATTAGACTGTCCAAGTCTAGAGTTTCATCTTTTGTACTACGTTTAAGAAACAGCAGTAGCAGGATCTAGACTCTTTGAAAGGTTGTTCTATTAAGATGACTAATTTCTGTTCCTATACCTCTAGGAGGTCGTCGGGACAATTTGTATGAAGCCCAAGAGGAGGTTGGAATCTTTTAAGAAGCCGAGGGACAATTTGTACGAAGCCCAAGAGGAGGCTATCATTCCCGGAGGAAGAAATCATTTATACGAAACCTAAGAGGAGGCTGTGAATACTTCTAAGAAGCCGACGGGTCCTTGTACAACGCCCAAGAGGAGGCGGGGATGGTTTTAAGAAGCCTGTGGGTCCCCAAACCCTGAGAAATTTAAGACAGCCTATTCACAGAGAATAGATCAAGCTAGGAAAGTTCGAGAATTTGGAAGAAACTTAAGAGATACTATTCACAGAGAATAGATCAACTCTGGGGAGTAGAGTCTCTTGACAATTCCTAGGAGGACAGCTGAAGAGAAGACTGTATCTGGTAATCCTATGGGGATCTAGTTTAGTCTATTTAAGAGTGATCAACAGGGCTTAGTGCTAGACGTAGTTGTCGGGGAAACTCTAAATAGCTATACTATTATTACACAGTTGATATGAGTTTATGAAAGGAGACTTACAGTGAAACAACCCCACAGTACAGTTATATACATATGAAAGCGGTAAATGAAAGCGTATAAACACTTACTCGGTTGTAGAGCTTCCATGCTGTTTTGTTAGTTGTTCAACAAAGAAAGATTGAAAACAACAGTATATTCAAAATCAAATGAGAAAGTGCTTTGAAAGAAAAATTGGGGCTTACGGCTCAAGGAGAGGCCCAAAAGGTTTTTTTACCAATGACCGCACTATCGTTTTGTACAGAGGGACTTATACAAGTGACTGAGGCCCAAAAAAAGGTTTTATGTACAAAGGGGTGGGTCTTAAACTCTCTCAAGAGGCCCAAAAGGTTTTAAAGAAAAAGAGTGGGGCTTATAGCACGAGGGTAGGCCCAGATGATTTTTCTTTTGAAATGGCAATCGCGCCGAGATTTTGAAAACCCAGTGGGTCTTATACAATGACTGAGGCCCAAGAGAATTTGGTTTTCAAAAGGGGTTGGGTCTTACACTCTAATAGAGGCCCAAAAGTTTTGAATGGGTCTTATAGCTCGAGGAGGGGCCCAGATGGTTTATTTTTAAACGGGCGACGATCGCGCCGAACTTTTCTTTTAACACAGAGGGACTTATACAATATCTGAGGCCCAAAATTGTTTTGGTTAAAAGGGGATTGGGTCTTACACTCTATCAGAGGCCCAAAATGATTTTTGAATGGGTCTTATAGCTCGAGGAGAGGCCCAAAAGGTTTGTTTTAAACGGGTGATGATCGCACCGAACTTTTGAAATACAACGGGACTTATACAATAAGTGAGGCCCAAAATAGGTTTGTATTTACAAAGGATTGGGTTTTACACTCTACTAGAGGCCCATGAGTGTTTGAAAATGATTGATGAGGGTGAAAATCAAAGAAACCCTAATTTGTTATTCATTTAAAAGTAAATATTAAAAGAAAATCAATGAAAAATACCAAATGAATATGAATAAACCACTTGTGATTTTTGTTTAAGGTTTGAAAAATGAATTTTTAATCACAAGAGATATTAAAACTCATTTGGTCTTGATTTTTCAAGATGAAAGTTCATTTTAAAATGTTTAAAACAAATAAAAATAAAGTTATTCACAAAAATACTAATTATATTAAATAAATAATATAAACTTAATTTTTTTGTGAAATAAAATATTTCAACATTGTTTTGATTTTTTACAAAAAGAACCAATAAAAAATAATTAAAATTAAAAGAGTTATTAATTTTCCAATTAATTAATAAAACATAAAATATTGGAAGAAATGGCAAAATATGAAAAAACACAAAATGACATGGGTGGGGTTTGAACCCACGACCTCAAGGTCACAAGGCGTGCGCCTTACCACTGGGGTGGTGATACATCCATTGTTTGAAGTGAAACTACAAATATACAAGTCATGCCTTGGTTTTAGGCCTGGCCCAAGGCAAGGCAAGGCAAGTTTTGGCTCAGAAACGTGAAGATCATAACTTTCTCATTTCTCCATGGTTTGAGACAAAATTTATATGCATTTGGACTAGAATTTCACAAGAAATCCAATGGTGGTGGTAGTTTTTTCAGATCACACTCCCTCCTCAAAACCCGATAATGGTTTTGAAAGAGACCTATAATTGCATTTTCTATGCTACACTTTGATACAGGCATGGATTACATGATCAATTGGTTCAAACACAACATATTTAACATGTATGAGGTGTACATGATCAGTGGACTTTAAAGCATTGCATATTTTGGAAAGTTCAAGTCATGAGGCTTACCTCTTTTTGAGCTTTTTGGAGTTTTTGTGCAATCTGTTAAGCCTCTTGTTCCAGAAATGATTTGATGCTTTAGACACACTCAAATGATCCCTTAGAAGCTTTTAGGATGATTGAAATCTTGCAAAAGGGGTTAAAAGTGACCAAAATAGCAACTCTCTCAAATGGTGTTCCAGAAGGGGGGGACCATTTGGGATAGTTCAAGGATTATATTTGGAGTGTGTTTGAGGTTTTATCTGGTTTGGAAAGTGACTGAATCAAGACATGGCTTGAAAAATGCCCAAAAAGCCTATTTTGAGGTTTTGAGAGGTGACTTTGTGATTTTGGGATTAAAGGTCACTTGTGAGAGTTTGGATCACCTACATATGATGTTTATGAGGTGTGTGTGTGATTGGTTTGATTGAAAAATCTCTCAAAATCAAAAACTCAGAGTTACCTTGCTAAAGAAGGCATATTTGCCAAGAGAAAGGGATTTTTAAGGAAAGCATCTGTTTGATGGCTTTGTGTCATACCCCAAATTTTGACCACTAATATTTCCCATCATTGTGCAAATCATCATCACAATATGGAGGAACCATCATACTTCATTAGTCTCCCCAAAGATGGGTGAGCATCCACTACAATAAAAATTAGGGTTTCAAGCCCTCTCTGAGTGCTTAGACAAAGTATCAATCAAGGAATGACATGATCTCCAACTTGTCTAACCTCTCAAACATCCACAATGGATCAAAAGGACTCCCACTTCAAGGATCAAGCACAAGGCTGCTCCCTTCTAGGTGGATCAAGTCTCAAGGTCGACAGTGTCACCAAATTAGGGTTTTGATCGACCAGGGCCTCCAGATGGAAATATTTTATCTGGGCACAAGCCAATGAGCCAAAACATAACCTAATATACTCCATGGAACTTCATGGACCCAATCATCAAGTCAATTTTGCCTCAGGGGATGCATTCAGCAAAAATCAGGAATTAGGGTTTCTTGACCTAATTCACCCCTAAGTTGACTTCTGGGACAAATCATGGGCCAGGACCTCAAGAGAGGATTTGAGGGTCTTTAATGAACCATATTTATCCATTTGGAACAATGTATTAATCCAAGAAGCTTGAGCAACAAGTCTCAATTTCATCTGCACCACAGTTAGGGTTTTAAGGAAAAAGTCAACTGTAACTTTGACTTTTGACCAGGACATGCTCCCATGCCCTAAGACATGATTCAATATACCCTATGACACCCATGGAACATGTCCATCAAGTTTGATTTAGGTCAAGGACATGATTTCCTGAAGAATTGCACAGTTTGGAATTCATCTGATAAAAAGTCAACTGTGCACAAAAGTCAACTTTGACTTTTTGAGATTTTTCACCAAAATGGATTTTTAACCCTAAAATGATGTTAATGTATGATTTGAATCATCATTCATCAAGAAAAATCAAGAAAAGTTGGATAACTTGTAAAAGGGGTAACCATAAAAACTTAGAAAAATTTCTAAGTTATGGAAAAAGTGACACTAATGCGCCAACTTTGGAGGACCATAACTCCTAAACCACAAGGCCATTGTTCCCCATTCAAAGCTTGATTTGTAGATCTCATTGCCCTCTACAAAAACTTCAACTATACCTAATTCCAATTCATTGTGGATTTTGAGTTATGGAGTGATCAAAATCAAGAAAAGTCACTTTGTTCCAACACTTAATGAAAATTCCACTAAGTCAGATTTTACCCTACTTTTTGCCAAATGTAGGGAGATTTTTCACTTGGATTCAAAAGAGATCAAAACCAAAGATGTTCAAACAGTTGTTGTATCATGTAAGGGCTTTCCAAAATGACCAAGAACATTACCAAATTCAATTTGAGTCATGAGATATGACATTGGAAAGTTGCCTTGCTGAAATCTGCCAAGGCAAGGCAGAATTTGCACTTTTGCTCAATTTGCCAAAATCAGCCAAATACAAATGCTCCTATCCACTTGGACACATCAGAGGATTGAATCTAAAGGGAACAATCACTGAGCCAAGCCTCCAAAGTCTTTGGAACAAGAAATAGCATGTTGAACCTAGAATGGCCAAAATATGGACAAGACTCCAATTTTGGATTGGTGCATTCAATGGAAGCATCAAGGTGGCATGGACTGAGCCATTTGTAACTGAATTCAGTCAAGACTTATCCAAGACCAAGGGAACCACAGCCTTGTGCCCTAACCTCTAGTCAATGGCTAGAGGAGACTTAGATTTCCATTGGCCAACATTGAACAAACACCTGCTGCAGTTGCCATTCACTGTAGATCCCAAAACAAACTTGCTCTACTATAAATAGAGTTCAATTGTGATAAGTTTGAGTACACCAAAGCCATCAAACAGATGCTTTCCTCAAAATCTCTTCTTTCACTCCAATTTTGCCTTCTAAGGCAAGTCACTATCGGGTTTTGAGTTTGAGAGCTTTTCCAATCAAACCAATCACACACACACCTCATATACATCTATAGAAGTGATCCAAACACTCACATAACATCTGGAACACAGATTTCACAAAATCACCAGTCAATTGCTCAAGGTTTTAACCAAAGTGCAGTCGAGATGCCATTAAGTGATCCAGCCAATTTCCATCAAGTCCAAGCATTCAAACACACTCCATAGGGTGTAGGGAAGCTGTTCAGATCATCACAACTCATCTGTAACACCTCCAACTCAGAAATCAATTTGCTCTTGCTGTCACGACCTAGAGGTAAGCATAAACTTGGTCATCTCTCAATCTATGCATATTTCCTCGCACAATACTTTTTCCAAATGTTCATAATCATGCATGGAATGTTTCCCCTCAATTAATTGCATTGTTTGAATCGTGTATCAAAAATCCTAGCCTTCATGCAGAAATTAGGGTTCTTGAGGATTTCTCGTGATTTCTTGTTTTATGCTTAATTTAAATGAAATTAAATACCATAGACATGATCGTGAGGTTGAAACGAGTTGATTGGTATGTGGATTGCATGATATGTTTAAGTATTCAGTGAGATTGGAGAGAAAATGCAAATCTGGGCAAACCCAGAACACGCGTGTGTTCTTGGCGCCATTTTTTGAATATTTGAATATTTGAATTTTGTGATTTTATTTAATTGATTCAAAAATTAATTTCTCTCTGAGTTTTAATGATTTTGAGTTGATTCTTTTTTTAATAATTCACAAAAATGTTAAAATATTTTATTTTCCCAAAAAATCCCAAAAATATTATTTATTTTGTATAATTGATACTTTTGCAAAGAATTAATGTTTTAATTGTTTTTTAACATTTAAAATATTTTTTCCACCTTGATTTTGCAACTTTTAATGCTTTCTAATTATTTTGTAGGTCAATACTTAATTTTTGAAGCATTAATCCAATATTACAATTTGTTTTTCCTATGTTAAACAATTTTGATCATTTTAATTGAATTTTTATTCAATTAAAACACATTTTGAAAACAAATTAGGGTTTTTGGATTAATTCAACCCTCATAAATAATTTCAAAACACTTTGGGCCTCTAATAGAGTGTAAGACCCAATCCTTTTTTGACCAAATCATTTTTTGGGCCTCAGTGTATTGTATAAGTCCCGATACCGTAAAAAACAAACGACGCGATCGTCGCCTTTTGAAAAATAACCTTTTGGGCCTCTCCTCGAGCTATAAGACTCATTCAAAACTTTTTGGGCCTCTAATAGAGTGTAAGACCCAGTCCCCTTTTAACCAAAACATTTTGGGCCTCCCTTATTGTATAAGTCCCTCTGCGTTAAAAGAAAACCTCGGCGTGATCGCCATTTCAAACGGAAAAATCATCTGGGCCTACCCTCGTGTTATAAGCCCCACTCTTTTTCTTTAAACATTTTTGGGCCTCTTGAGAGAGTGTAAGACCCATCCCCTTTGTACAGAAAATAATTTTTGGGCCACAGTCACTTGTATAAGTCCCTCTGTACAAATTCAAACAGTGCGCTCACTGATAAAACCCTGGGCCTCTCCTTGAGCTGTAAGCCCCAAATCTTTCTTTTTCAAAGCACTTTCTCCTTTGATTTTGAATATACTATTGTTTTCAATCTTCCTTTGTTGAACAACTAACCAAACAGCATGGAAGCTCTACAACCGAGTAAGTGGTTATTGCTTTCATTTACCGCTTTCATATACATATACTGTATTGTGGGGCTGTTTCGCTGTAAGTCTTCTTTCATAAACTCATATCAACTGTGTAATAATAGTATAGATATTTAGAGTTTCCCCGACAACTACGTCTAGCATTAAGCCCGTTGATCACTCTTAAATAGTCAAAACTAGATCCCCATAGGATTACCAGACACAGTCTTCCCTCCTCTTGGGGTTAAACAATATGGAGACATGAAAGACAGCATTCTCGGTGAACCCTTTCATAGACTGTCACTCGTAGAAGTTGTCAAAGAAACTCTACTCCCCAGAGATGATCTCTTCTCAGTGAATTGCATCTCTTGAGTTTCTTCCAAATTCTCGGACTTTCCTGACTTGATCTATTCCTTGTGAATAGTTTGCCTTGAATTTCTTGGGGTTTGGGGACCCACAGGCTTCTTAAAAGCACTTGTCAAGAAACTCTATTCCCCAGAGATGATCTTTTCTCCGTGAATGGCATCTCTTGAGTTTCTTCCAAATTCTTGAACTTTCCTGGCTTGATCTATTCTCTGTGAATAGCATGTCTTGAACTTCTCGGGGTTTGGGGACCCATCAGTTTCTTAAAAGCATCGGCCTCCTCTTGGGCATCGTACAAGGACCCACAGGCTTCCTAAAAGCAACCCCGCTTCCTCTTGGGCTTAGTACAAGGACCGATAGGCTTCCTAAAAGTATTCACAGCCTCCTCTTAGGCTTCGTATAATGATCTCTTCCTCCGGGAATGATATCCTCCTCTTGGGCATCGTACAAGGACCTGTCGGCTTCTTAAAAGTTTCCAGCCTCCTCTTGGGCTTCATACAAATTATCCCGACGACCTCCTAGAGGTATAGGAACAGAACTTAGTCATCTGCATAGAACAGTCCTTTCATAGAGTCTACTACTATTTCTCAAAGCATAGTACAAAAGATGACACTCTAGACTTGGACAGTCTAATCTCCTTGAGTCTCAAAGACATTCTCAAGTGACCCCTTCGTTAAATAGGAAGAAAACCCGTAGACTCGGACAGTCTCAATACCCCTCGGATTTCCCAATTCCTTAAAGAACAGGAATAACCCGGATCCTCGAATCAAATCCTCGAGTACAGTGTTGCTCATATAAGAATTAATTTTCTCTTTCAAAATCAGCACACTGGACCTGGCACTTAGTTGAACAACAACCATAGTCTCCTCTTAGGCTTTGTATAAAGATCCTTCTCCCGTGAAGTTAGCCTCCTCTTGGGCTTTGTACAATGATTCTCCCCAGTGGATTCAAACAACGTTTCGCCTCCATCTCGGGCTTTATACGGGATACAAAAAGGTTCTTATTTGAGCCAAGCAAACTTTAGCCTCCATCTCGGGCTTTATACGAGATACCAAAAGACTCCATCGTCGAGTCAAAACCTTTTAGCCTCTCTCTCTCGGGCTTTGTACGAGACACATAATAGCCTTCTCTTAGGCTTTGTATAAGAAAACCACTGGTTGATCCAATTAACCTTTTAGCATCAAAGTTGTGCCTCGTTCACAGTACACAAACATCAACAACTCCTTCCCCTTCATCTAATCGTTGTAAGAGGCAAGCCTCTGGATCATCTACATCCATGCCAATGTCCCTCTTTTAGTATGAGAAAATCCTAAGGAAAGATGCCATTACTCTACACTGAGTTAAAGTCTTCTCCTTCAGGTTGAAATCCTCTATAAAGGATTTTATGGCATTGCCGGATTCACAAATCCTGGTTAAAGTAATCCTCCTTTATAAACAGTCATAGCAAACAAACCCCTCTTTAGAGATGACAAATTCTCTCTAAGGTCAAACCTTTTAGCTTCACATCTTGGGCTTTGAACAAGATACAAATAAACTCTTCAGCTTCACATCTTGGGCTTTGAACAAGATACAAACCACCTTTTGCTTCACGTCTTGGGCTTTGAACAAGACACCAAAACACCCATTTCCTCCCATAGAATAGGAGGAACTACGAACGCTCTGATTTCCCTGTTTCGGAAAAACGGGAATACGTAGGCATAAGATCGAAAGAAAAGATCTTAGCGAGCACACTAAACAAAAACCCAAAATCCCATACTTTCATATATATTCGTCCTAACATCTCAACCAATAGCCTAAAGCACCCCTCGTCAACAAAATAAACCTAAGAGAAACCCCAAATCTTTGTAGCATCTGTAAACCAACAGTTTTGACTGTTTAATCTCAACATGCAAGCAGGGTTAATTGGAGACATCTATTTCCCTTCCTTCATCAGCTTTAATAGGATAAAAAATGAATCGAACTGTAGTACTAGAGCGATCGTGCTTCGCAACCACATCCAAAAATCACTCGCTACAGAAAAATGGCGACTCTGCTGGGGAATACCGTTCTCTTTAGGGATCTTGTTCTTTTTTGTGGAAACCTTAACGTCACTAGGATCTTAGGTCAAAACGCCGTTAATTTGGAATGAAACCACAGATTGGTGACTCCGCCGGGAAACCATTTTCTATCAGGAACTTAACATTCTTAGCTTTTAAAAGTCTAGGATGATTAGGACAAATATATATACTGCTTTTCCTAATTGCTATACGTGTTTATTTTTCTGCTAATGGGAATGCGTGTGATGCCGCATGTGGAAAGATCGAGTATACACTTATGATAAGTGATGGCGACGAGGTCGACCATCAACCTTAGTGGAGGCTGACCAATGCAACCTATTCTCTCACCTAGACAATGGGCCGATTGTGATGTCTGAGAAGCTGAGGAGCCAAACCCTTTTGTAGTGCGGAAACTATCGGGAATAGTTGTTACGCGATACTACCCTCATTTGAGGCTGGTAATCTATTCTCGGTGAATGGCACTTACTCTAAGATTGCTCTACAACTCGCTGGCGATCCGCTTGTTGTTTTTCTTTCCTGGGAGGAGCTGATGATAATGAGTACAGGTACAAAAATCACCTTAGTATAAACCTTTGGGGATGGGTAGAGCCTTGACTTCATGACAACGACCCTTTGACCCCATGTTTTTTCTATGTTTTTGTGTGATGCATTCATGCATTCATTTAAAAAACATTAAAAACATTCGAAAATTTTTTTTTCTCTTCTAGTCTCTTTGTTTTTCAAATTAAACTAAGACTATGATTGCAAATATCAAAGAAAAGGATTGCACTAATGGATTTCGGTAGAAGGAGAACTCATAGTTATACCTTCAAGGTTCCAAAGCTAGAGGATTTGAGAAGGTTAGCGAGGATGATCACTAACCCAGAGGCTTTCAGAGCCAAGCACAAAGGTTTGCTACCACTGTTAAGAGTCCATGTGATTGAGGGAATCATGGATGCGCTCATTCAGTTTTATGATCCAGTTTATCACTGTTTCACATTCCCGGATTACCAGCTCGCACCAACGCTGGAGGAGTATTCTCATCTGATCGATTTACATATCACAGATCGAGCTCCATTTTTTGGACTGGAAGAAATTCCAAAGAATCAGACCATTGCAAGAGCAATTCATTTGGACGAGTCTGAGGTCAGGACTCACCTAACTACCAAGGGTGGCATCCAAGGTTTGCCAGCCTAGTTCTTGACAAAGAAAGCCCTGTATTTTGCTAGTATAGGAAACGTGACTGCTTTTGAAAGCATCTTTGTCTTGCTCACCTATGGGTTATTTTTGTTTCCCAACATTAATAACTTCGTCGATATCAACTCCATTAAGGTTTTTCTCATTGGAAACCCTGTGCCGAATTTACTCGCAGATGCGTATCATTCTGTACACTTGGGAAATTTGTACAGCGGAGGGGAGATCACATACTGTGTACCTTTGCTTTACAAATGGTTTATCTCCCACTTTCCCAAGTCTGCTGCCTTTTGGGATTGTAAGAGTGCCTTACGTTGGTCGCAGAAGATCATGTCCCTTACCAACTCTGATATAGATTGGTGTAATAGGATCTATGATGGAATCAAAATCATTGACCATTGTGGAAACTTCCCCAACGTACCCCTTATAGGAACTAAAGGAGGAATTAATTACCATCCGGTATTGGTTCATCGTCAATTTGGATACCCGGTGAGACACCTCCCACGGGATGTTCATCTGGAAGGTCTTTTCTTCAAGGAAGGAGAAAATGACAGAGCACTAAAGATGGAAATAGTGCACGCTTGGAAGCATGTTCATAAGAAAGGACGAGAGTCTCTAGGAAAACTGGACTGTGTCTCGGTGGAGCCTTGTCTCCACTGGGTACAAACTAGGGCTCTCAAGCTAAAAATGTCTTATCCTCGTTACGGAATTCTTCCGCCAAAGGAATCTGTCATGTACTTCATGACGGAAACTGAAAAGCTTCAGGTTACTCTCAACAAAGTTCAAAAGGAGAGAAGGTCTTGAAAGAACAAGTACCGCACCCTCGACATAGAGTGTATCAAAATACAGCAATTACTGAAAGAAAAAGATGCTCTGATTGAAATTTTGGAGCAACATGCTGTAGAGAATCAAGGTGACCAAAGGAATTTGCTCGCTCCTTTCACTTGGCAAAGGAATGACAACCAGACAACGGCCCAAGAGCCCCAGTCAAAGAAAAGGAAGATACCAGAATCAGCACCCGATTTCTCTTCAGAGAGGAATCGGGACCCATTAGTTTAGGTTTCTATTTCTGCACCTTGTAATCTACTGTATTTCCATTTCTGTAATCCTTTGGATTCAATAAAAAGGGGTTTCCCCACCGTTTGATATTTGCAATCTAATTGTCGAAGTTTATTTTGATTAAACCTTAAACAATTAATATAATCCTTGCATTCATCATTCTTACATCGTGTATTCTTCTTACCTACGAATCTCACATTTGTGTCTCGGTTCTAGAGTCAAACTATCTCATTCGTATAATACTCGGGCCAATCGTCAGAAGAAGATGGATGATCTTGAGGAAGAAAATAGAGAATTGAAATAAGAGATCAACGCTTTGAGAGAGGATATGAGAAAGCTTCGTAACGACATGCAAGCCATGGCAGAAGCTCGGCTACAAAGGACTGTGATCTCAGAGATCACCTCAACGCCCATAGTGGAGAAGTATGATCCTAGGTATCAAATACTTAAAGATCGTCCTTGGGGCATGCCTGTTAACTATATCCCAGAAGGATATGTTCCGCCGATCACTGAAGATCAGGGAATCACAACAGAAGCCGCTGGGCCTGAAGGTTACAAACTTCGGGAAAGCGAAGATGCCAGAGACATACTGAAGACTCCTGAAGGTTACAAACTTCGGGAGACGCCAAGACTCACTACCGTAGTCACGGTACCACCCCCTGTGGTGCACACTGTCCCGGAAGGACAGATTCCACAGACACCTTCTGGTAAGAAGGAAACTATGTTTGACAGAATGGAGGAATTCCAGGAGCAGTTCTTGGAAATGCAGAAGGAACTGAAGCCATTCGCGGTCAGGATCTATTTGGAAAAGACGCTGCAGATCTCTGCTTGGTCCCAAATGTGAAAGTCCCGCACAAATTTCAAGTGCCCGACTTTGAAAAATACAAGGGTAACTCTTGCCCTCAAAGCCATCTGGTGATGTACGCCCGGCGGATGTCAGCTCAGACGGAAAATCAGGACCTACTGATTCACTACTTTCAGGATAGTTTAACCGGTGCCGCACTCAAATGCTACATGGGTTTAAACCGTGCCACGATCAGCACATTCAGAGATCTTGGCACTGCCTTCGTCCAACAATACAAATAGAATTTGGACATGGCACCCGACAGAGATCAACTCAGATCAATGTCGCAAAAGGACAAGGAAATCTTTAAGGAGTATGCTCAAAGGTGGCGTGAGATTGCCGCTCAAATTTGTCCACCTCTTGAGGAAAAAGAGATGACAAAGATCTTCTTAAAGACCTTAAGCTCATTTTACTATGACCGAATGGTTGCCAGTGCGCCCAGTGATTTCACCGAAATGGTTGGCATGGGCGTACGAGCGGATCGACGAGCTGTACTAAAAAATACGGTAGTGCTCTCCCTAAGAAAAAAGAACAAGATATTAGGAATATCTCTCTCGAAAATCAAAGGCGACGTTATCAACCGGTAGCAGCTGTGACTCCTGCTATCAACCCTGCGTCTATTCCTACGTATCAACCTCAGGTTGCGCAGAGCCAACCTGATCAGCAAAGGACACAACAGCCTCTTTAACAGGCTCGTCCTCCATACAACAACAACCGTACAACACGGCCACCAGGATTTGATCCTCTACCCGTGTCGTACGCAGAACTATTTCCGTTACTACTGGCTAAGGGGTACATTCAGACTAAATCTCCTCTTACAGTACCGGAAAATCTGCCTTTTTGGTTTAAGGTGGATCAAACTTGCCCTTATCATCAAGGAGGTCCAGGGCATAATATAGAGACTTGTCTCAATTTCAAGTCCGACGTACAAAAACTTGTTAGGAGCGGGGTCTTATCCTTCAAGGATACAAATCCTAATGTTCTCACGAACCCGCTGCCTCAACACGAGAAGGATGCAGTCAATTTGATAGAAGGAGAGACTAACGGCGTCTATCAAATTCACGATGTACTCTTGTTGAAAACCAATCTTGTCAAGATGAATTGTAGACAGAGTGGATATGGCCATGTGCCACCTCATAATTATCACCAGTGTGATATCTGCTCTAAAAACAACCAGGGATGTTCTGTGGTGCAAGCAGCTCTACAGGAACAGATGGATCTCGGACGGATCCAAGAGCACCGAGTTCGTGGAGTTAACATGGTTTACATGAATTCTAACGTCATTCAGAACCACAATATCCGTGCAATGAATGTCAATCTGGTGGCAATGCACTCAAGGCAAAGCCAGTATCATAATCTGCCGCGGCACGATTACAGTTCCTGTCTAACTTGCTCGGTAAACAAACAGGGATGCTCTTTCATACAAGAGGTCCTCCAGCGTCAGATGGATCTTAGATGGATCCAAGACTACCATGATAGGAATTCCTATCAAATCAACATGGTTCAGATCTTCGATATTCGCGTGATGAATACCAATCTGGTAGAGTTACATGCTGAGCAGGTCCGACTCGGATTCTTAACATCACATGACTATCAAAGCTGTAAGGCAGGTTGCAAAAACAATCGAGGTTGTACCCTTGTCCAGGAGGCACTTCAACACTTGTTAAATCACTGGTGGATGCCAATCTATATGGATGAAGATACTCAGCGGATTATTATCAATAACAGAAACCCCACTCGGCGTCAGAGTCAGGATGTCCGATCTGTGGAAGCTAACCTAGTGAGGTTACGTTGTATTCAAAGTGGGCGTGGCCAGGTGCCACCACACAACTATGAACGTTGTAGCGTCTGTTCGGAAAGTAATCGAGGGTGTTACTTTGTGAGAGCAGCTCTTCAGGGTCAGGTAGATCGTGGAGAGATTCGCCCATATCCGGGTTCTGGACCCATCAACTGGACGCCGAACTACCTTGCCGAGCAAGTTAAGGATGTTGTCATGATCTCTGGTCATCACAGGACCAGGGATGTTTTTGCCATCATCCCTATACTTGACGAATCTAAAGTTCGCAACCGGGAATGGATCGAGATTAATTATGATGGTCAGAAAAATCAGAAGGTTCCCATAGTCATCTATCTGCCGGGACCACTACCGTATGAATCAACTAAGGCTATCCCTTACAAATACGGTGCAACGACAGTTGAAAATGGAAAGGAAATTCCATTACCCTCCGTCGTCAACATTGCAGACATCAGTTGTGTAACATGGAGCAGTAGAATCTTCAACCGAGGAGTTGGAGAACCTAACAAGGAAAAGGAACTTCAGACGGAAGCTCCCGATCCATCAGTTGGTCAATCCAGTAATCCCGACCCTTCGAAAAATAATGATGAGATACTGAAGCTCATCCAAAGGAGTGAATATAACATTGTTGATCAACTGTTACAAACTCCTTCAAAGATCTCGGTATTATCATTATTACTCAATTCAGAAGCCCACAGGGAGGCTCTACAGAAAGTCTTGGAGCAAGCCTTTGTGGAACAGGATGTAACAATCAGACAGTTCGATAGCATTGTCTCTAACATCACTTTCTGTAATAATTTAGGATTTAGTGATGAGGAATTACCCGAAGAGGGTCGTCGTCATAACATGGCGCTCAACATTACAGTTAACTGCCAGGACGATGCTTTAGCCACGTACTGGTAGACACAGGGTCAGCCCTGAATGTTATGCCGAAGTCCACTTTGATGCAATTATCATTCAAAGGCCCCCGATGAGAATCAGCGAGGTCATCGTCAAAGCGTTCGACGGATCCAGAAAAACAGTTATCGGCGAAGTTGATCTTCCCATAACTATTGGTCCTCACACTTTCCAATTCACTTTCCAGGTCATGGACATCCGAGCAACATACAGTTGTTTATTAGGAAGACCTTGGATACATCAGGCAGGAGCGGTTACTTCAACCCTCCACCAAAAGCTAAAGTTCGTCAAGAACGATCAACTTGTCACGGTTTGTGGAGAACAAGGCTTGCTCGTGAGTAACTTGTCATCATCTGCTGGTATAGAACCCGAGGAGGTTATTGGGACGCAGTTCCAAGCACTGTCGGTGAGCAAGAACAATCAGTTCAAAGGAGGAACCTCGATTTCCTCATACAAAGATGCTATCAAAGCGGTCAAGAGTACCAATACAACAGGATGGGGACAGCTTGTCATTCCTATTGACAATAAAACAAAGAAGGGTCTTGGTTTTTCTGCAACCTGTACCCGGACAGCTGCCAACGATGAAAGTCTTCATCCCCTTCAAAACTTCTTCCACAGTGGAGGTTTTCTTCACCCAGTGTCTCAGGCAGTACATGCTATCAATGAGGAAGATCCCTCTGACACAGATGAAGAATGGAAGTCCTACCTTAACGAGGATGGTTATATGTCTTAGGAAGAGGTGCCTATACCATTTTGCTATCCTGCACAGAGTCCGAGATTTATACCAAGGTCAGACGTCGAAATGATATATGGAGATTGTGATCCGGAAGGATGTCGTGCTCCGCCAAATTCATTAGAGGAAGACACTCTGATGAAAGACAACTTTGACCACAATTAATATGGCCCAATGGATGGTCTGCCAATGTGGCAACCTTATCCAGGAGATTTAGGGCAAGAGAGTCAGCCGAACAATGAAAATCAGCTGACCATCATTGAACAGAATACCTGTGTCTCCACCATGTCATGGGATCAACACTCAGGTCATTCAGAAACTACTCAACATGAAGATTAATTTGCAATGTTTGCAGGACTTGAATTCATCAACTATGCTTTTCCTGAGGTTAACGTCATTGAGAGAGATGACTCCTCCAGTTCCAGAGAAGTGTGGGACACCTTGGGACAACTGAGTGGAAAATACGACTATATGGTCAATTACACTGCTCCCGAAAGCTCTCGTATCAGGCTCGAAGATATCCAGCCTACTGGATGGGGAGATACAGATGAGAGCATGAATGCTATGCAAAATACAACTGAGGAATTCTCCTACGTCAACTCTGCTTGGGAGACAGATTCCAATGATCCCGCTCCACCAGAAATCAGCGTCATTTCTGAAGACAAATCAAGGAAGGTGCCAGACTTTGTGATTCACCGAGGAGTTCGCCGCCAATGGGTTGCCGTCGAGGTTCCGAAGATCGTTCATCAGTCAAAGTAATTGCCATCTTTAACCTTTCACTCTGCCCAGGTGAAACGGATGTTTTAATAGGGCTCGCTTTCTGTAAATTTTCCCTCTTCGCTTAGCCCAAAGCCACAGAGTTTTGTTTTATAGGGCTGTAGTTTCAAGGATCGACTTGTTCATTAATAAAATAACGTCGTTCTGTAATTTCCGCATTAATTGCTATTTTCTCTTTTTGCTTTTTCAGAAAATGGTAATCCTAAAAAATAATTCAAATAAAAACAAGCAGTAAAATAAATACACTGCACACACTTGCATTTTCTCTACCTCTTCTAAACACGAATCATCACGTCATGTAGATTGCTTGTTTTAAACCCCGTTGAAACATACGATCTGATGCCTTCTCCCAACTTTGAGTTTCTGGTATTCGAGGCTGAAGAAGAGAATGACGACAAAATTCCAGAAGAGATTCCTCAACTACTCAGACAAGAGGAAAGGTCCATTGAACCTCACAAAGAACCGTTGGAAATGGTAAACATGGGTTCAGAAAAAGAGAGAAAAGAAATCAGGATTGGGGCACTGCTCAGTCCAACTGCCAGAGAGGGTTTGATAAAGCTTCTCAAAGAATTCCCCAATGTATTCTCTTGGTCCTATCAGGATATGCCAGGGTTGGATACCAGCATCGTGGAACATCACTTACCGTTAAGATCGGAATGTCCGCCAGTAAAGCAAAGGTTGAGACGGACTCACCCGGACATGGCCATCAAAATCAAAGAGGAGGTACAGAAATAGATTGACGCAAGTTTCCTCGCCACGTCTGAATATCCTCAATGGTTAGCCAACATCGTACCCGTTCCTAAAAAGGACGGAAAGGTCAGAATGTGTGTCGATTACAGGGATCTGAACAAGGTTAGTCCAAAGGACGACTTTCCTTTACCACACATTGACATGCTGGTAAACAGTACAACAAAGTTCAAAGTTTTCTCCTTCATGGATGGATTCTCGGGCTATAACCAGATCAAAATGGCGCTGAAGGACATGGAGAAAACTTCGATCATTACCCCATGGGGCACCTTCTGTTACAAGGTAATGCCGTTCGGTTTGAGGAATGCCGGGGCAACCTATCAAAGGGACATGACTACTCTGTTTCATGACATGATACACAAAGAAATCGAGGTATATGTCGATGATATGATTGCAAAATCTAAAACAGAGAGTGAGCACGTTGAACATCTGACAAAATTGTTCGAACGTCTAAGAAAATCCAAGCTCCGCTTGAATCCCAACAAGTACACCTTCGGTGTCCGTTCAGGGAAACTACTAGGGTTCATCGTCAGCCAGAAAGGAATTGAGGTTGATCCTGACAAGGTCAAGGCCATTCAAGAAATGCCTTCTTCGAAAACTGAAAAACAAGTCAGAGGATTCCTGGGACGTTTGAACTACATCTCCAGATTCATATTCCTAATGACCGCCACATGTGCGCTGATTTTCAAGTTACTAAAAACGAACCAGGATTGCGTTTGGTCAGAAGATTGCCAAACCACCTTTGACAGTATTAAGGAATATCTGTTGAATCCTCCGATTCTATCACCTCCAGTGGAAGGAAGACCACTGATCATTTACCTCACAGTCTTGGAAGACTCAATGGATGTGTACTTGGCCAACAAGACGAAACCAAAAGGAAAGAGTCTGCCATCTACTATCTGAGCAAGTAATTCACCGACTGCGAAACTCGGTACATGATGCTTGAGAAAACTTGCTGCACTTTGTCTTGGGCAGCCAAACGTCTTCGCCAATACATGATTTGTCATACTACTTGGTTAATCTCCGAAATGGATCCAATCAAGTACGTCTTCGAAAAGCCTGCTCTCACGGGAAGAATTTCTCGTTGGCAGATGTTGTTATCAGAATATGACATAGAGTACCACGCTCAGAAATCCGTTAAGGGAATTATTTTAGCCGATCATTTGGCTCATCAACCGATTGACAATCAAGAATCAATCGGGTTTGACTTCCCAGACGAAGATGTCATGTATATAAAAATGAATGACTGTGATGAACCGCTACCCAGTGAAGGGCCAGAACCAGGTTCCCAATGGGGACTTATCTTTGACGGAGCAGTCAATCATTACGGAAACGGAATTGGGGCAATCATTGTTACCCCTGAGGGTACCCACATTCCTTTCACAGCTTGACTTACGTTCAAATGTACGGACAACGAGGCCGAATACGAAGCTTGTATCATGGGTCTCGAAGAAGCAATTGATTTAAGGATCAAAAACTTGGACGTATACGGCGATTCAGCCTTGGTTATCAATCAGATAAAAGGAGATTGGAACACATACTAATCAGGATTGATTCCTTATAAAGACTACGCAAGAAGGTTGCTACCTTTCTTCGACAGAGTTGAATTTCATCATATCCCTCGTGAAGAGAATCACATGGCTGATGCATTAGCCAGTCTCTCTTCCATGATTAGTGTAGGTCAATGGAACGACATACCTAGGATCGACATAATGCGCCTTGGACGACCCACTTACATCTTCATGATTGAAGCAGTCATAGACGATAAACCTTGGTATCACGATATCAAATGCTTCCTTCAGAAACAAGAGTACCCATCTGGGGCACTCAGAAAAGATAGAAAGACCCTCAGAAGATTGGCTGGAAACTTCTTCCTGAGCGGTGACACTCTCTATAAGAGAAATTTTGACATGGTCTTGCTCCGATGCGTAGACAGACCAGAAGCAGACATGCTTATGAAAGAAATTCATGAAGGATCCTTTGGCACTCATGCCAACGGACACACAATGGCGAGAAAAATGTTAAGAGCAGGGTACTATTGGTTGACAATGGAATCCGACTGCTACAAGTACATGAGGAGGTGTCACAAGTGTCAGATATACTCCGACAAAATTCATGTACCGCCATCACATCTCAAAGTTCTCTCTTCCTCATGGCCATTTTCCATATGGGGAATCGACATGATTGGCATGATTGAGCCCAAGGCTTCAAACGGACATCGGTTCATCCTAGTAGCCATTGACTACTT
This sequence comes from Lathyrus tuberosus, assembly GCA_022829125.1. Taxonomy (NCBI): domain Eukaryota; kingdom Viridiplantae; phylum Streptophyta; class Magnoliopsida; order Fabales; family Fabaceae; genus Lathyrus; species Lathyrus tuberosus. The sequence goes on from JALAZF010000115.1 coordinate 11,599,778, forward strand.
CACTAAGTGTGTCGAAGCAGCGTCGTTCGCCAATGTAACCCGACAAGTGGTGGTCTGATTTATCAAAAACAATATCATCTGTCTTTATGGTGTTCCGAGCCAGATCATTACTGATAATGGATCTAACTTGAACAACAAGATGATGAAGGAGTTGTGCGCTGAGTTCAAGATCGAACACCATAACTCATCTCCCTACCGACCCAAGATGAACGGAGCGGTAGAAGCGGCTAACAAGAACATCGAGAAGATCATTCAAAAGATGGTTGTAACCTACAAAGATTGGCACGAAATGCTACCCTTTGTTCTTCACGGTTATCGCACATCTGTCCGCACTTCAACAGGGGCAACCCCTTTCTCTCTAGTGTATGGCATGGAAGCAGTGCTCCCCATAGAAGTAGAGATCCCGTCAATCCGAGTATTGATGGAAGCTAAGCTCACCGAAGCTAAATGGTGTCAAAGCCAACACGATGAATTGAATCTGATCGAGGAGAAGCGAATCACGACACTATGCCATGGTCAGTTGTATCAACAGAGAATGAAGAGGGCGTTTGACAAAAAGGTCAAACCTCGTGTCTTCAGAAAAGGAGACCTCGTACTCAAAAAGATACAGTCATTTCTCACTGATTCGCGAGGTAAATGGACTCTGAATTGTGATGGCCCCTATGTGGTCACGAAAGCTTTCTCAGGCGGTGCCATGAGACTTGCAACCATGGACGGAGAGGAATTTGCCTACCCCACGAATGTTGATGTAGTTAATAAATACTTCGCCTAAACTAAAAAAAAAAAAAACGTCTCGGTGGATTGAAAACCCGAAAGGGCGGTCCAGGCAAAAGTTAGAGACAGAGAAAAAAAATCATCCCGGTGGATTGGAAACATCACAGTACAATCCAGGCAAAAATTAGGGATAATGGCAAGTAACTATGTTCAACAGAGGCGAGTCCCTCAGCAGCAGTTACATCATCCGTTAGAAAACTCCAGTCAAGGTCATCTTCGACAGAAGCTCAGGATGTCCCGAATTCAAAGTTGGTAGAAGGATAGTGGTCGTTATGTTTCAATGTAGCCCTTTTCCCTGTAAATTACCATTTTCAAACTTTGTATATACTCTTTGGAATCACGTGCTTGGCTGATCTCCATCTTATCAATAAAATTTGAGCCTTTGTGCTTTTGTTTGTAATTCTTATTTGTTTTAGCTTTACAGAACGACGTTGTTAACATGATTAGCGATCCTTGAAATAAAACAAAAATGAATTTACTTGTTAAAACTTTTTCTGCTTTTTAATAAAGACGGCAACTTCTTTTGACTGTTGAACATCAGTCGCTTCTCCAGAAATAATCGAACCTCAAATTGCAGAATCAAAGTACTCCTTCTAAACCAGTACGCCTGAATGAAGGGATCAACTGTGTCAGAGACCTTGTTTCGTCTGACACGCCTCGGCCGAGTTCTTATCTCCTAAGCCCGATCAACGGTATTCCTAACAGGGACTATCTCTCCTAAGCAAGGTGGAATTGCTATTCTGAACCAACAGTACTTCTTCGCCCCGCGATGGCCGAGTATCCAGTCGTGTTCACCTGTCAGTTTATATGTCGCGTCAGTTTTGTCAGCATAAACATACATGCATCATTGCATTATTGATTTACATTCACAGTCATATTGCATCGCTATCACTCTAGTCGGTCTTGTCCCCTAGTGATAAAAGTCCTCTCAATTGAGTTGTTAGCCCTTTCCTCGTCAGGAAGTGTTACGTCTGAACATTCTCTCTCCTCCAGTTTTATTTTTGGATTGAAGTTGGGTCCTCGACCACTTTGATAACTTGAACCTATGAAATACCAGAGAGCCCTCAGTTAACATCACTCTTCGCCATTGAAGATGATATCCTTGTTTTCCCGGATTAAAGAAAATCCCGAGAGAAAGCCTCCTAAATCGGAGATTTGGCAGTACGGCAGTTTTTCTTTGAAAAACCCACTGATGAAAAGGTCATCGGCACCTCAAAATTGGATCACATCATATGGCATTTCTCCGAGAATATCTCCGAGAAAAGTATGATGTAAAGACCCCAAACGAACGCAGTCTCTCAAGGGACTCGCATTCCCCAAGTAGAGTCAACAAATGGCATCTCCAACAGAGAAGTTTGTACAACTCTAACTCAGACGACTGGGTTCCCCAGCAAGTCTGACATCATAAATTTTTCCACTCAAATGGCATCTCCCCAGGAAAATTCGGCGAGAAGTTTAAAGGAAAGCCGCTACGAATAGCGTCCCTTGTCAGTAAAGTTTATTGACGAAAGAAACTAAGACTAGTTCATTGGTGGGAAACCAGGATCGAGGGGAAGTTTACATCAGAAACTAAGACCAGTTCCTGTGTAGGAAACCAGGATCAAGGGGAAGTTTATTTTAGAAACTAAGACCAGTTCCTGTGTAGGAAACCAGGGTCGAGGGGAAGTTTACATCAGAAACTAAGACCAGTTCCTGTGTAGGAAACCAGGATCGAGGGGAAGTTTACATCAGAAACTAAGACCAGTTCCTGTGTAGGAAACCAGGATCGAGGGGAAGTTTATTTTAGAAACTGAGACCAGTTCCTTGGCTGAAAACCAGGGTCGAGGGGAAGTTTACATCACAAACTAAGACCAGTTCCTGTGTAGGAAACCAGGATCGAGGGGAAGTTTACATCAGAAACTAAGACCAGTTCATTGGTAGGAAACCAGGATCGAGGGGAAGTTTACATCAGAAACTAAGACCAGTTCCTGTGTAGGAAACCAGGATCAAGGGGAAGTTTATTTTAGAAACTAAGACCAGTTCCTGTGTAGGAAACCAGGGTCGAGGGGAAGTTTACATCAGAAACTAAGACCAGTTCCTGTGTAGGAAACCAGGATCGAGGGGAAGTTTACATCAGAAACTAAGACCAATTCTTGTGTAGGAAACCAGGATCGAGGGGAAGTTTATTTTAGAAACTGAGACCAGTTCCTTGGCTGAAAACCAGGGTCGAGGGGAAGTTTACATCAGAAACTAAGACCAGTTCCTGTGTAGGAAACCAGGATCGAGGGGAAGTTTACATCAGAATCTAAGACCAGTTCCTTGGTTGAAGACCAGGATCGAGGGGAAGTTTACCTTTTCTAAGCATCATTGCTTAGCTAAAGAAGATGAATGCGTAAGCTACCATTCATAACCACCATCAAAATTTCGGGTATTCCGATATTTTATCCTCTTGCACCCCGAATGCCCGAATACCTTTGTCATTCACACCTTCGTGTCCAAGAGGATTAAATAGGGGCATCTGTCATACCCCAAATTTTGACCACTAATATTTCCCATCATTGTGCAAATCATCATCACAATATGGAGGAACCATCATACTTCATTAGTCTCCCCAAAGATGGGTGAGCATCCACTACAATCAAAATTAGGGTTTCAAGCCCTCTCTTAGTGCTTAGACAAAGGATCAATCAAGGAATGACATGATCTTAAACTTGTCTAACCTCTCAAACATCCACAATGGATCAAAAGGACTCCCACTTCAAGGATCAAGCACAAGGCTGCTCCCTTCTAGGTGGATCAAGTCTCAAGATCGACAGTGTCACCAAATTAGGGTTTTGGTCGACCAGGGCCTCCAGATGGAAATATTTTATCTGGGCACAAGCCAATGATCCAAAACATAACCTAATATACTCCATGGAACTTCATGGACCCAATCATCAAGTCAATTTTGCCTCAGGGGATGCATTCAGCAAAAATCAGGAATTAGGGTTTCTTGACCTAATTCACCCCTAAGTTGACTTCTGGGACAAATCATGGGCCAAGACCTCAAGAGAGGATTTGAGGGTCTTTAATGAACCATATTGATCCATTTGGAACAATGGATTAATCCAAGAAGCTTGAGCAACAAGTCTCAATTTCATCTACACCACAGTTAGGGTTTTAAGAAAAAAGTCAATTGTAACTTTGACTTTTGACCAGGACATGCTCCCAAGCCCTAAGACATGATTCAATATACCCTATGACACCCATGGAACATGTCCATCAAGTTTGATTTAGGTCAAGGACATGATTTCCTGAAGAATTGCACAGTTTGGAATTCATCTGATAAAAAGTCAACTGTGCACAAAAGTCAACTTTGACTTTTTGAGATTTTTCCCCAAAATGGATTTTTAACCCTAAAATGATGTTAATGTATGATTTGAATCATCATTCATCAAGAAAAATCAAGAAAAGTTGGATAACTTGTAAAAGGGGTAACCATAAAAACTTAGAAAAATTTCTAAGTTATGGAAAAAGTGACACTAATGCGCCAACTTTGGAGGACCATAACTCCTAAACCACAAGGCCATTGTTCCCCATTCAAATCTTGATTTGTAGATCTCATTGCCCTCTACAAAAACTTCAACTAGACCAAATTCCTATTCATTGTGGATTTTGAGTTATGGAGTGATCAAAATCAAGAAAAGTCACTTTGTTCCAACACTTAGTGAAAATTTCACTAAGTCAGATTTTACCCTACTTTTTGCCAAATGTAGGGAGATTTTTCACTTGGATTCAAAAGAGATCAAAACCAAATATGTTCAAACAGTTCTTGTATCATGTAAGGGCTTTCCAAAATGACCAAGAACATTACTAAATTCAATTTGAGTCATGAGATATGACATAGGAAAGTTGCCTTGCTGAAATCTGCCAAGGCAAGGCAGAATTTGCACTTTTGCTCGATTTACCAAAATCAGCCAAATCCAAATGCTCCTATCCACTTGGACACATCAGAGTTTTGAATCTAAAGGGAACAATCACTGAGCCAAGCCTCCAAAGTCTTTGGAACAAGAAATAGCATGTTGAACCTAGAATGGCCAAAATAGGGACAAGACTCCAATTTTGGATTGAAGCATTCAATAGAAGTATCAAGGTGGCATGGACTGAGCCATTTGCAACTGAATTCAGTCGAGACTTATCCAAGACCAAGGGAACCACAGCTCTGTGCCCTAACCTCTAGTCAATGGCTAGAGGAGACTTGGATTTCCATTGGCCAACATTGAACAAACACCTGCTGCAGTTGCCATTCACTGTGGATCCCAAAAAAAACTTTCTCTACTATAAATAGAGCTCAATTGTGATCATTTTGAGTACACCAAAGCCATCAAATAGATGTTTTCCTCAAAATCTCTTCTTTCACTCCAATTTTTCCTTCTAAGGCAAGTCACTATCTGTAATACCCCAAAATTTGCTCTCCCTTTTTTGCATCATAGCATAGCATTATCATTTACAATATCATATCCATCTCATTAGCATTGCATTGCAGTTAACATAGAAAAATGAAGCATAGCATCCTTCTTACCATCAGGGCATGTGATCAGGTGGAAGGTGGACAATCAAGAGATCATTCAAAGCACAAAAAGGTCAATCAAGTTTCCTCAAGGCAAGCCAAGAGGTCTTTCATGTCTCATACTATCTCAAGGGATCATCCACAACCTCAAGGAAGTGAGATTCAATAGGAGATTGGAGCAATACACACTTCACTATGCAAGAGATCCAAAAACTGAAGGAAAACCCTCAAAAGAGATAGCTCATTGATCCAAAATCATCCTCAAATGGTATATCTCATCATCCTTTAAGAGGATACACAACATACTCTGAGGAATTTGAAATTAAAGACTGCACATTTTTCTCCTAGGAGGTGGGCACCAAAACTAGGGTTTCCCATTAAATCAGGGAATCTTTGATTTTTTGGACAAAACTTGATGTCATGGTATTCTACATGTTCTTAAGTGTATGTGTATGGAAAATTGCCTCTCAATTGGTTTAAGAAGTGGTTCAATTGGAAAAAAGATAAAAAATCAGGAAATTTGGGGCCAAGTCAAATAATCAGAAGAAAAAGTCAACTCTTGACTTTTTGAGGCCAAATCCATAAAATTCAAGTTATATGTGTCCAATGTATAAAATTTGGTCAAGAAACTCCAAAGGAATCATGAAAAAATCAAGAGGTGGAAAGTTGCCATTTTTGGAAGAAGAAGGGTTACTAAAAATAGCAAGTTTTGGCCATTTTGCATCAGAGTTTGAACCAAGGCCATTTAAAATTGAAGCACCAAATGAAAATTCCACTCGGCCACATATTTAACCCAGGGGCAGGGTAGGCGTCAGTTAGTTTGACCAAGCGTTCAAACCTCAAAAGGAGTGTGCATCTGAGGATCCATTACCTTTTAATCCACCGCTGAGAGGTCAAGAGATGTGAAACCACAATGGTTATCCATCAACAATCAAAGAGTGAGGCAGTCACAACCCTTGCAACAAAGTCAAGACAAGCCAGTGTCACATGACGTGTTCAAGAAAAAGAAAAAGAAGAAAAAATGAAAAAGCCCGCTAAGTTGAAACTTGAAAACAAGCAACTTAGGCAAAAGTTAGGGCATCCCGCTGGACTCCGAAATCCAAGATTCAAAAGAATCAGTCCAGGCAAAAATTAGGGATCAAAAAGCAAAAGAATGTGAAACCGAAATACAAAAAGGATTACAAAAGAAAATCCTCGAGCAAGAACAAAGTCGTGTGACTACGCACAAAAGACAAAAGGGGTGACTGTTACTCCATAGCCTCATTAGGTGTCAAACCATCAGATACATGGGTTCCTTAAAGATCACGAAATCTTTTGAGAGGCGAACGCTTGTGCAAATTAGCTGAACGTAGGACTGGAGAACATCACGAAGAGTGGGTGGGCACCAATAAACTTTGAGCCATAAATCCTTTTTTCTCAAAACCGTGAACCAGGCCACGTTACAACCCTCAAAAGTCCTAATTGAAACAGGGTTATTTCAAAGGCATACTACCAAGAGATAGCGTTCCTGACTCCTATCAGTTGTGCTAAGAGATCTTTGTTGGTGTTGCATGTGCATTGCACTATTTCTTTCAAAAATTAATGTCGTATCCTAACCCGTGATTCGCTCACAAAAGGGTTTGCTACATCTTTTTAGTAAAACTTCGAGATTAACATGTTGTGTTGCATTAGAATTTTCATTCTCAGAATAAAACATTTTCTGCTTGCATACATTTGTTTGACATCAAAAGAAGTTTACATATGGAAATTCAGTCCAGAAGCTTAATCTTGCCGAGTTTAGGATCCTGAAACTCCCGAAGGGCAGCCATATCCAATGGTACTTCCTCAGGAAACTTTGTTGGGCAGGGGCTTTCCCAACAAGTTGTGCTAAGACGTAGTCGATCTGGGGCAATCACGTCGAACCATCTCTTTAAGGTGTAGCTCATCTGAGTCAATCACGTCGAGAAATCTCTTCAAAGTTCAGCCAAACTGGGGCAATTACTGCGAGATTCAAATCCCTACAAATGCAAGCATTTTTTGTTTTCCTTCGAAGATCAGTAGTCAGGGGAAAAACCACTTCGAGGTTCATACTGGGGCAAGCTATACCAAGAGCACGAGAAGTTAGTCCATCCAAACGACTAATCAGCCTATCCAGAGTTCAGAATACTGGGACAGAATATCCCACGGTGGTATGAGATTGTTCATGAATCTTTTCAAGGCGAATTCCTCTGTAGTCCATACGGTATGGGGAAGTTACGTCGAGATCCAACGAATCTCTACAAGAGTTTGAAGACACTGAAGCATTGAGCTTGCCAAGTCTTCTGTAAAATCCTCATGCGATGACTTCTCCTAAGTAATCCATGCGGTCTGGGGCAGTTACGGCGAGATCCAATGAATCTCTACGAGAGTTTGAAGACATTGAGGCGTTTTGGATGTCAAGTCTTCTGTAAAATCCTCTTGGGACAATTTCTTCCGGTGGACCATGTTGGTTTGGGACAAGTGAAGAAAAATAGTTGGTCACGCATATGCAGTCAATCAGCCAAAAGGAGTGAAACTAAGGGGCATTCCAACCAAAGGCATTTTTGGTCCCTGTCTTCAGCAGGCTTCATTAATAATGTTCTCCAGCAAGAGATTGCATGCAAACCTTTCTCCCCAACAAGTGGTGGTTCAGAGTTATATTTTCTCAGTTGCAGAAGTCATATCTCGCACGGGGTATACGTGCACATCCTTTGCTTGCAGGTAGCAGCCTCATACTAAGCTCAAAAGCAAGATGGAAGCATTTTCGAGATCATGGATCGTTTCTTCCAGACAAGTAATCACTTATTCACATGCAGAAGACTGGGGCAATCATGTTCAAGGAAGGGTTCACATGTCACCCTCTTGTCACAACGTTTACTGATCGAGTCCATCATTCGGTCGACGGTCGGTCACGACGTTTCGATATCGGTGAAATTGAGTTCAACTGGGTATCGTGGTATCTTATTAAGTCGATTCTCTTATTCAGTACTTCCAACAGCTACAAGCTTTTCTGTGTCGATAACGGTCGCAAATTCCCCAGAAGAGTGGGCTCGCCGATACCGAAACTGATGGTCATTATCCCCAGCGAAGTCGCAGGAGTTTGAAGAGGCTAAATCTTCTGTAAAATCCTCTTATGACATCCTCTTCGGGGACAAATTGTTGGTTTGTCCAAGCATGGGGCATGTTTGTTTCCCCAGCATGAAGTGTTGATCATCCCCAGTAGAGTTTGAGGACAGTTGGTCTTCTGTAAAATCCTCTCAAAAGGCATTCCCCAGCACGAGATGCTTTAAAGCAGTTTTCTCCAGCAGAGTTTGTTATAAACTCGTCATCCCCAACGGAATTGTCTAAATGGAAAGTTTGCCTAGCATGGTGCATTGTGGTACTTATCCTAAGCTCGACAATCATATTCTTCAGCAGACTATTGTGGATTTGCTTTGGGTTTCCCCAACAGATCTCTAAGGACTCTTTCCTAGCAAGTTGCAGTGGAATGTTCTAACCAGGATTTGCATATCCCTGGCAGAGTAGCCCTGATCCCTAGCAAGATTGTGTCTCTGGTAATGATCCCCCACAGAGGTCAGCATCGAATCTTGTCAGCAATACTCCCCAGCTGAGTTGTTGCTCTCCCCGCAGAGGTTTATAAGATCGGCAGAATATATTCCTCAACAAGGATGGTACAGTCTTTCCCCAGCCGGGTCAGAAGGTGGATAACCCCTACAAAGGGTCTTGGATTGGATAGATCCCCAAGCAGAGTTTTTTATGACTTTTCTTCCTTAGCAAGACGCCATGCAAAGAAATTCTCATCCCCAGCGGAGTCGCTGTGACCAGAATTCATTCCCCCAGCAGATGAAGTGATTACTGGCAGATTTATTATTCTTCAAGTCCAATTTATTTTTGGCAAACTTGACAATTCGAAGCAGACGGATTGTTCATTCATTCTCCAGCAGAGATACTATTCTCTCAGGAACCTCTAAAGTCAAGTCATGGATCATTGTTCCTCAGCAAAGTCGGCAGAGATGTCTGACACGGATGCAGAGTGTAATCCAGTATTGGAATTTTGCGAAAGTCCACCCGTAGTGTGGCAAGCCAGTAGTCGTCTGGCATTGTTAAAAGACGTTAGCAAAGTCCAACAGTGGATTGGCAAAAGTCCATCTAAGGGTGGCAAATTCTTAAAGTCCAACAGTGGATTGGCAAAAGTCTGTCTTCGGGTGGCAAAAGTCCAACAGTGGATTGGCAAAAGTCCATCTAAGGGTGGCAAATTCTTAAAGTCCAACAGTGGATTGGCAAAAGTCCGTCTTCGGGTGGCAAAAGTCCAACAGTGGATTGGCAAAAGTCCATCTAAGGGTGGCAAATTCTTAAAGTCCAACAGTGGATTGGCAAAAGTCCGTCTTCGGGTGGCAAAAGTCCAACAGTGGATTGGCGAAAGGTACATCTAAGGGTGGCAAATTCTTAAAGTCCAACAGTGGATTGGCAAAAGTCCATCTTTGGGTGGCAAAGCAGCTTAAAGTCCAACAGTGGATTGGTAAAAGTCTGTCTTCGGGTGGCAAAAGTCCAACAGTGGATTGGCGAAAGGTCCATCTAAGGGTGGCGAATTCTAAAAGTCCAACAGTGGATTGGCAAAAGTCCGTCTTCGGGTGGCACGAAGCTGCAAAGTCCACCAGTAGTGTGGCAGGCCAGTAGTCGTCTGGCATTGTACAAAAGACGTTATCAAAGTCCACCAGTAGCGTGGCAGGCCAGTAGTCGTCTGGAGTTGCATAAAAGATATTATTAAAGTCCACCAGCAGCGTGGCAGGCCAGTAGTCGTCTGGAGTTGCATAAAAGACATTCTAAAAGTCCGCCAGTAGTGTGGCAGGCCAGTAGTCGTCTGGTGTCGTTCAAAAGACAGATTTCTCCGACAATGTTTCATTGAAGATTCAATCCAGCAATGTCGGGGGAGTTTCTTCCTCATCATCCAGAGAAAATTTTTGGTTATATTTGGTATTCAATCGCTATATACCTTGAAAGTCCGAAAGCAATTGCTTCCAGGCATTCAGGTCTACAGCGCTTGAATAGGGGCAGCTGTAATACCCCAAAATTTGCTCTCCCTTTTTTGCATCATAGCATAGCATTATCATTTACAATATCATATCCATCTCATTAGCATTGCATTGAAGTTAACATAGAAAAATGAAGCATAGCATCCTTCTTACCATCAGGGCATGTGATCAGGTGGAAGGTGGACAATCAAGAGATCATTCAAAGCACAAAAAGGTCAATCAAGTTTCCTCAAGGCAAGCCAAGAGGTCTTTCATGTCTCATACTATCTCAAGGGATCATCCACAACCTCAAGGAAGTGAGATTTAATAGGAGATTGGAGCAATACACACTTCACTATGCAAGAGATCCAAAAACTGAAGGAAAACCCTCAAATGAGATAGCTCATTGATCCAAAATCATCCTCAAATGGTATATCTCATCATCCTTTAAGAGGATACACAACATACTCTGAGGAATTTGAAATTGAAGACTGCACATTTTTCTCCTAGGAGGTGGGCACCAAAACTAGGGTTTCCCATTAAATCAGGGAATCTTTGATTTTTTGGACAAAACTTGATGTCATGGTATTCTACATGTTCTTAAGTGTATGTGTATGGAAAATTGCCTCTCAATTGGTTTAAGAAGTGGTTCAATTGGAAAAAAGATCAAAAATCAGGAAATTTGGGGCCAAGTTAAATAATCAGAAGAAAAAGTCAAGTCTTGACTTTTTGAGGCCAAATCCATAAAATTCATGTTATATGTGTCCAATGTATAAAATTTGGTCAAGAAACTCCAAAGGAATCATGAAAAAATCAAGAGGTGGAAAGTTGCCATTTTTGGAAGAAGAAGGGTTACTAAAAATAGCAAGTTTTGGCCATTTTGCATCAGAGTTTGAACCAAGGCCATTTAAAATTGAAGCACCAAATGAAAATTCCACTCGGCCACAACAAAAGATCTTGTTTTAAGCTTCACATCCATATGTGGAACATCTCTATTGGATAAAAATTGAGTGAGATATGATTGATCAAAGTTTGAGCAAAGTAGGTTCAAAACCATGTCATGACCAAGGATTTTCAAGGCACGCGCGCAGTCATTTTTACAAGCATGTGGTGGGCCAAATGTACACCTATTTTTCATCAAGATAAAAGCCTCAAATGGAAAAGTTTCCAACATCAAAGTTGTTCCTTGTAGTGTCATCTTCAATGTTGATGTTGTGAAAATTTTGATTTAACCAAGTTATGAGATAGTTTGGAGGGTTCAAAGTCATGTTGTTTGTGCTGAAATTTTGTGTGCCAAGTTGCCATGCCAGCCAACCTCTGGCCATGCCCACCAACCAGTTTTGAACCAATGCATTCATAGCTGTTTTTAGGCATATTTGAGACCTCATTTCACTTCAACTTGCAAACCAATGTTGTTCCCCAATGTACCATCTTTCTAATGACATCGATGTTTCATTGTTTCATTCACTAACCATGGAGAAATTCACCCTCAAACACCCATTGTTACCATGATGATTTGCTGCATAATATTTTGGTTCAAACATACATCAAATACATGACAGAGGTTTTATGTGTGCTGCCTCATTAAGACCAACACATATCTGCACCTCTCACACCCTTGCTCGAATTATACATGAAAAGGGAAAGGTTGGAAGCTTGCTATAGAAGTTTAGCAGCAAGAACATGGTAACACATTATGAACCAGCCACACCATATCATGACTCTCCCTAACTAACTTGACTCAGTTAGTTAGGGATGACTCACTTAACTCCACATAACTCAGTTAACTCACTCATTAAACCATGGTTAGAGTTTACTATAAAACCAAACCTCACTCTCTAATTTCATTTTCAACTTCATTCTTTCACATTCTCTCCAAAGAACTCTCTCTGCTTTACTCTCAACATCACCATTGCCAAGAATTTTCGAGCTCATCTTGCTCATTCCACTTCAACACTTTCCTTGATTCTCTCAATTTCACAACAGTGCATTTGTTCTTGAAGCTTGGATTTCACTCACTTCCATTGAATCATCATCAAGTTTTGCATCGCAGCATTTATTTTGCTTAGTGTGTGGAGCTCCAAGGTTAAAGAAGAAACAAGTATCTCTGGTTTTCTCAACCTTTCAAGTGCATCCATAGTTTCAGGTTTTACTTCACTCAATCTTAATGCTTCATATTAGTATGATTTAAACTTGTTTTTTGTGTTTAGAGCTTATTAGAAGCTATGCGTGAGTTCTGGCTAGTTGATAGGCTCTTTAGGAGTTTAGGTGTTATGTTAGGGCAAATTGTTTTGGCTCGGTTTGTGTTATGCGTGCGTGGTCTATGAAAATTAATTGCATATTCATGATGTATGTGAGCTCAGCTTCATTTTGGTATATAGTTTGTGGAATTCTGGCAAAATCAAAGTTGCAGACGGTGGCGGTGTGATCGGAGAAGGTGACCGGAAGTCACCTCCGGCCGGTGACTGTAATTGCTAGGGTTTTGTCTTGTTTTAATCGTGTCCGTCCATTTTCTAAGATCGTAAGGCTTGTATGATGACAGCACATTAAAATTCATGTGATCCTCACGTGCGTTTTTCTGATTTCATTTAAGCATTATGTGGTGTGGTGCATTGTATGTTGTGTGGTCATTCACATGTGCGCGTTGATGTTGTTTACTTTGACTTTCGTTTGACTATGACTTAATCTGATGGCTTGGAATGTGTTGACTCTCGTTGACTGAAGTGCATGCTTGCTATTGTGTTATGCGCTTATTGGACTTAAATCTGATTGCTAATCACACCCTCACGTTTTCAAGCCCAATTAATTTGAACTAAATAATTACTATGTTTGCACCCCCTTTCACATTTACATGTCATTCTATTTTTCCCATCTTCATACACGTTTGCCTTTTAATTTTTAAAAATACCAAACCTCATTATAAAATTCCACAAAAATTCATGAACATCATTAAAACATTTAGGAAATTTTTCATGATTTTATTTTCTGATTTTATGACACTTTTACCCCTGCTCCATAATTTTCTTTGAATTTCTTTGGTGTGCATTCTTAATGTGGTACATGATCTTGTTTAATTTTGTTCTTGATCATTAAAAATTGTTTTGATGCTCTTCCTTTTGCATTGAGTCATTATCATCTTGAGGTATGTTAAGTGTTTTTTATTTGATTTTTTAGGTTAGTTTATGGTATGTTTGGTGTTCATTTTTGTGCTACTTTGTATGATATGTCTATTTGACCTAAATGCATTGTTTGACATCATTTTGCCTTGATTTCTTGTATGCTACTTTGGTATATGATTCACTTCTGACCTGTGTATCTTTAAACCATGATTGCTTAATTTTCCTAAGGCCATTTGATTTTTGTTTGATGCATTTCATTTAAAGCATTATAACATGTCACATCATTGTAATCTTTTGTGCATGTTTACATGTTTTCTTTTGTACATACTTGCATGATCATTTGCCTATTTTGTGAACTACACTCTTGACATTATAGGTCATTGATACATATCATATGTCATCTTTGCATGTTGGTTATCATTTGAACCTTGTGCACCTTTAACATGTTGTGTTTGTACTTGTGTTTTCTTTTGAACTCCCATTTCAATTCTACTTCTTCTATCACTTCTTAAATGTCTTGATGTGCTTCATAAATACTCATGAGATGTTTGTGAACCATTCTTCATTTCATTTCAATTCTGATCCTTGGATTACATGTTCCATTTATGCATATTTCTTCTCTTTCTTTTCATCTTTCATTCTCCCTTTTCTTATGGTAGCATGTTCTAATGCCATGGATGATGTTTGTTGCCTATCCACTTGGACTTGCATGATGATAATCATTTGTTTTCCATATGATGTACATTCTGGTTGTGGTTATAGGATTTGATTTCTCATTTAAGTCTTTTGAGTTTTATGGTGCATTACATGTTCTTTTACTTCTTATACTTCTTATACATGTTTACTAACCATGTAGGGGCTTTGGTAAGTTGCAATTGAGTGTGGATAAGGAATCCACATTCAACTTCTATCCTTTCTCTTTTACAATTCCATCTTGTGTTTTGTTAAGCACTTATGTGCTTTTTCTTAATAACTCATCACTTCCCCTTTGTGAATTACAATTCATCTCCTACTTTAGAAGTGAATTGTTTAATTCATTCTTTCTTTAGACTTTAGGTTGAAACCTCACAAACCATTAGGATCACTCCCTTTAATCTTCAATTAGGATTGAGTCTTAGTCCACATAGGTTTTACCTTTTCTCCTCTCTTGAGTCTCTCTTCTCATCTCTTAAAGAAAATCCAAAACATCTAATAAAGGTAAGCATTTATTGCATTTAGGCCTTTCATATGAAAAGATTATAAAGGGGTTTTCTCTTATAATCTTAGAATGTATAGCATTATAGCCCATCTTGGGTCAATGTGTTAAACATTCGATCTTGTATGAGGGACTTAAATGCAATGCTTGTTGAAGGTACAAATAATAAAAAACACTTCTTCATTTCTTAATCAACAAAAACACTTAATAAACACAAGTATGCTAGCGTGTTTGAACCTTGACGATTGGAACTAAGTGTGGGGGTCTTCTTCGCTCTTAGTGTGTCTTTTTGCTCAATCCATCTTGGAATTTGAGAATGTACACATTCCAATGACTAAGATTCAGATACACTGTCATATGCAAATAAATGGAAAAATTTCTAAAAGACAAAAACAAACAATTACGTCTTTCCTTCGGGAATTCTTTTCTCATCTCACTCACTCTCAACGTATGAACGTGCTCCTACTCGTCCTCTTGCAAGATGGTAACGCACTCGGACCAGCGAGTCTGCAACACCTGAGCTAGAACGTTAGCCGTTCCTTAAAAAACACAAACAATCCATCCCTAGTGAGGGGAACTACGTCGCTCTGATTCTCATGTTCCCGATGAGATACGTAGGCAGTGGGGTAGGGCCCATGCGAGCACTTCTTTTATTTTCCTTACATTTGTTTCTCGTTCCTTTTCCTTTCTTTCTCCTTTCTATCTTTCAGTTCCTTTTCCAGTATCTTTTCTATCACCCTTTGATCAAGACAAGCAAGCGTGGATCCCATCGGGTACGATGGACGTGAGGGGGTGCTAATACCTTCCTCTCGCGTAACCGACTCCCTTACCCTTTCTCTTGGTCGCAAGACCATGCTTTTCCTTCCCTTCAGGTTTATGCAGTGTTTCCTTTCCCTCTCTTGGGATAAATACACATTGCTGGCGACTCTGTTCGGTGCCACTTTCGCGTTTGTACTAGGATGAAAATCCCGGGAGCGACACTATCGGGTTTTGAGTTTGAGAGCTTTTCCAATCAAACCAATCACACACACACCTCATATACATCATATAGAAGTGATCCAAACACTCACATAACATCTGGAACACAGATTTCACAAAATCACCAGTCAATTGCTCAAGGTTTTAACCAAAGTGCAGTCGAGATGCCATGAAGTGATGCAGCCAAATTCCATCAAGTCCAAGCATTCAAACACACTCCATAGGATGTAGGGAAGCTGTTCAGATCATCACAACTCATCTGTAACACCTCCAACTCAGAAATCAATTTGCTCTTGCTGTCACGACCTAGAGGTAAGCATAAACTTGGTCATCTCTCAATCTATGCATATTTCCTCGCACAATACTTTTGCTAAATGTTCATAATCATGCATGGAATGTTTCCCCTCAATTAATTGCATTGTTTGAATCGTGTATCAAAAATCCTAGCCTTCATGCAGAAATTAGGGTTCTTGAGGATTTCTCGTGATTTCTTGTTTTATGCTTAATTTAAATGAAATTAAATACCATAGACATGATCGTGAGGTTGAAACGAGTTGATTGGTATGTGGATTGCATGATATGATTAAGTATTCAGTGAGATTGGAGAGAAAATGCAAATCTGGGCAAACCCAGAACACGCGCGTGTTCTTGGGTGTTCTTGGCGCCATTTTTTGAATATTTGAATATTTGAATTTTGTGATTTTATTTAATTGATTCAAAAATTAATTTCTCTCTGAGTTTTAATGATTTTGAGTTGATTCTTTTTTTAATAATTCACAAAAATGTTAAAATATTTTATTTTCCCAAAAAATCCCAAAAATATTATTTATTTTGTATAATTGATATTTTTGCAAAGAATTAATGTTTTAATTATTTTTTAACATTTAAAATATATTTTCCACCTTGATTTTGCAACTTTTAATGCTTTCTAATTATTTTGTAGGTCAATACTTAATTCTTGAAGCATTAATCCAATATTACAATTTGTTTTTCGTATGTTAAACAATTTTGATCATTTTAATTGAATTTTTATTCAATTAAAACACATTTTGAAAACAAATTAGGGTTTTTGGATTAATTCAACCCTCATAAATCATTTTCAAAACACTTTGGGCCTCTAATAGAGTGTAAGACCCAATCCTTTTTTGACCAAATCATTTTTTGGGTCTCAGTGTATTGTATAAGTCCCGATACCGTAAAAAACAAACGGCACGATCGTCGCCTTTTGAAAAATAACCTTTTGGAAAAGAAATCCTCGGCGCGATCGCCATTTCAAACGGAAAAATCATCTGGGCCTACCCTCGTGTTATAAGCCCCACCCTTTTTATTTAAACATTTTTGGGCCTCTTGAGAGAGTGTAAGACCCATCCCCTTTGTACAGAAAACAATTTTTGGGCTTGTATAAGTCCCTCTGTACAAATTCAAACAGTGCGCTCACTGATAAAACCATGGGCCTCTCCTTGAGCTGTAAGCCCCAAATCTTTCTTTTTCAAAGCACTTTCTCCTTTGATTTTGAATATACTGTTGTTTTCAATCTTCCTTTGTTGAACAACTAACTAAACAGCATGGAAGCTCTACAACCGAGTAAGTGGTTATTGCTTTCATTTACCGATTTCATATACATATAACTATATTGTGGGCCTGTTTCGCTGTAAGTCTTCTTTCATAAACTCATATCAACTGTGTAATAATAGTATAGATATTTAGAGTTTCCCCGGCAACTACGTCTAGCATTAAGCTCGTTGATCATTCTTAAATAGTCAAAACTAGATCCCCATAGGATTACCAGACACAGTCTTCCCTCCTCTTGGGGTTAAACAATATGGAGACATGAAAGGTAGCATTCTCGGTGAACCCTTTCATAGACTGTCACTCGTAAAAGTTGTCAAAGAAACTCTACTCCCCAGAGATGATCTCTTCTTCGTGAATTGCATCTCTTGAGTTTCTTCCAAATTCTCGGACTTTCCTGACTTGATCTATTCTTTGTGAATAGCTTGCGTTGAATTTCTCGGGGTTTGGGGACCCACAGGCTTCTTAAAAGCACTTGTCAAGAAACTCTATTCCCCATAGATGATCTTTTCTCCATGAATGGCATCTCTTGAGTTTCTTCCAAATTCTCGAACTTTCCTGGCTTGATCTATTCTCTGTGAATAGCCTGTCTTGAACTTCTCGGGGTTTGGGGACCCATCGGCTTCTTAAAAGCATCGGCCTCCTCTTGGGCATCGTACAAGGACCCACAGGCTTCCTAAAAGTAACCCCGCCTCCTCTTGGGCTTAGTACAAGGACCAATCGGCTTCTTAGAAGTATTCACAGCCTCCTCTTAGGCTTCGTATAATGATCTCTTCCTCCGGGAATGATAGCCTCCTCTTGGGCATCGTACAAGGACCCGTCGGCTTCTTAAAAGTTTCCAGCCTCCTCTTGGGCTTCATACAAATTGTCCCGACGACCTCCTAGAGGTATAGGAACAGAACTTAGTCATCTGCATAGAACAGTCCTTTCATAGAGTCTACTACTGTTTCTCAAAGCACAGTACAAAAGATGACACTCTAGACTTGGACAGTCTAATCTCCTTGAGTCTCAAAGACATTCTCAAGTGACCCCTTCGTTAAATAGAAAGAAAACCCGTAGACTCGGACAGTCTCAATACCCTTCGGATTTCCCAATTCCTTAAAGAACAGGAATAACCCGGATCCTCGAATCAAATCCTCGAGTACAGTGTTGCTCATATAACAACTAATTTTCTCTTTCAAAATCAGCATACTGGACCTGTCACTTAGCTGAACAGCAACCATAGCCTCCTCTTAGGCTTTGTATAAAGATCCTTCTCCCGTGAAGTTAGCCTCCTCTTGGGCTTTGTACAATGATTCTCCCCAGCGGAGTCAAACAACGTTTCGCCTCCATCTCGGGCTTTATACGGGATACAAAAAGGTTCTTATTTGAGCCAAGCAAACTTTAGCCTCCATCTCGGGCTTTATACGAGATACCAAAAGACTCCATCGTCGAGTCAAAACCTTTTAGCCTCTCTCTCGGGCTTTGTACGAGACACATAATAGCCTTCTCTTAGGCTTTGTATAAGAAAACCACTGGTTGATCCAATTAACCTTTTAGCATCAAAGTTGTGCCTCGTTCACAGTACACAAACATCAACAAATCCTTCCCCTTCATCTAATCGCTGTAAGCGGCAAGCCTCTGGATCATCTACATCCATGCCAATGTCCTTCTTTTAGTATGAGAAATTCCTAAGGAAAGATGCCATTACTCTACACTGAGTTAAAGTCTTCTCCTTCAAGTTGAAATCCCCTATAAAGGAAATTATGGCATTGCCGGATTCACAAATCCCGGTTAAAGTAATCCTCCTTTATAAACAGTCGTAGCAGACAAACCCCTCTTTAGAGATGACAAATTCTCTCTAAGGTCAAACCTTTTAGCTTCACATCTTGGGCTTTGAACAAGATACAAATAAACTCTTCAGCTTCACATCTTGGGCTTTGAACGAGATACAAACCACCTTTCGCTTCACGTCTTGGGCTTTGAACAAGACACCAAAACACTCATTTCCTCCCATAGAATAGGAGGAACTACGAACGCTCTGATTTCCCTGTTTCGGAAAAACGGGAATACGTAGGCATAAGATCGAAAGAAAAGGTCTTAGTGAGCACACTAAAAAAAAACCAAAAATCCCATACTTTCATATATATCCATCCTAACATCTCAACCAATAGCCTAAAGCACCCCTCGTCAACAAAATAAACCTAAGAGAAACCCTGAATCTTTGTAGCATCTGTAAACCAACAGTTTTGACTGTTTAATCTCAGTATGCAAGCAGGGATAATTGGAGACATCTATTTCCCTTCCTTCATCAGCTTTAATAGGATATAAAATGAATCGAACTGTAGTACTAGAGCGATCGTGCTTCGCAACCACATCCAAAAATCACTCGCTACACTTTGGTGTACTCAAACTGAGCACAAATGAGCTCTATTTATAGTAGAGCAAGTTTGTTTTGGGATCAATAGTGAATGGCAACTGCAGCAGAGGTTTGGCCAATGTTGGCAAATGAAAATCCAAGTCTCCTCTAGCCATTGACTAGAGGTTAGAGCACAGAGCTTTGGTTCCCTACTTGTTGGAGGAATCTTGACTGAATTCAGTTGCAAATGTGTCAGTCCATGCCACCTCTAAGCATCTATTAAATGCTCCAATCTAAAATTGGATTCTTGTCCCTTTTTTAGGCAATTCTAGGTTTGGCATGCTACTTCTTGTTCCAAGGACTTTGGAGGCTTGGCTCAGTGATTGTCCCCTTTAGATTTGATCCTCAGATGTGTCCAACATGATGACAAGGCTTGAAATTGGCTGATTTTCGCAAATCGACCAAAAATGCAAAATTCTTCCTTGCCTTGGCAGTTTTCAACAAGGCATTTTGCCACTACCATAACTCTTAGCTCAAATTGAATTTGGCGATGTTCTTGGCCGTTTTGGAAAACCCTTATATGATACAACAACTGTTTGATCATATTTGGTTTTGATACTTTTTGGATCCAAGTGAAAAATGTCCCTACATTTGGAAAAAAGTGAAGGCAGATTCTGACTTAGTGAAAATTTCACTAAGTGTTGGAAAAAAGTGACATTTTCACTTTTTGTGATTTTGATCAATCCATAACTCAAAATCCATAAAGAATTGGAATGAGGTCTAGTTGAAGTTTTTGTAGAGGGCCATGAGATCTACAAATCAAGCTTTGGATGGGGAAAAATGGCTTTGTGGTTTAGGAGTTATGATCCTCCAAAGTTGGTACCCTTGCCACTTTGTTCATAACTTAGAAAATTTTCTAAGTTTTTATGGTTACCCTTTTTACAAGTTATCCCACTTTCTTTGATTATTCTTGATGAATGATGATTCAAATCATACATTAACATCATTTTAGGGTTAAAAATCCATAATTGTGAAAAATCTCAAAAAGTAAAATTTGACTTTTGTGCACAGTTGACTTTTTATCAGATGAATTCCAAATTGTGCCACCCTTTAGGAAATCATGTCCTTGACCTAAATCAAATTTGATGGACATGTTCCATGGGTGTTATAGGGTATATTGAATCATGTCCTTGGGTTTGGGAGCATGTCCTGGTCAAAAGTCAAAGCTACAGTTGACTTTTCCCGCGAAACCCTAACTGTGGTACTGATGAAATTGAGACTTGTTGCTCAAGCTTCCTGGATTAATCCAGTGTTACAAATGGATCAATGTGGTGTACTAGAGACCCTCAAATCCTCTCTTGAGGTCTTGGCTCATGATTTGTCCCAAAAGTCAACTTAGGGGTGAATTAGGTCAAGAAACCCTAATTCCTGATTTTTTTTTGTATGACTGCATCCCCTGAGGCAAGATTGACTTGATGATTGGGGTCATGAGGTTCCATGGAGCATATTAGGTTATGTTTTGAAGTATTGGCTCATGCCCAGAGGAAAATTTCCATCTGGAGGCCCTAGTCGACCAAAACCCTAATTTGGTGACACTGGCGATCTTGAGGCTTGATCCACCTAGAAGGGAGCAGCCTTGTGCTTAATCCTTGAAGTGGGAGTCCTTTTGATCCATTGTGGATGTTTGAGAGGTTTAGACAAGTTATAGATCATGTCATTCCTTGATTGATCCTTTGTCTAAGAACTCAGAGAGGGCTTGAAACCCTAATTTTGACTGTAGTAAGTATTCACCCATCTTTGGGGAGACTAATGAGGCATAATGATACACCCACATTGTAATGCTGATTTGCACAATGATGCAAATCTTAGTGGTCAAAATTTGGGGTATGACAAATTCCAGAAGAGATCTCCCGACTACTCAGACAAGAGGAAAGGTCCATTGAACCTCAGAAAGAGCCGTTGGAAACGGTAAACTTGGGCTCAGAGAAGGAAAGAAAAGAAATCAGGATTGGGGCACTACTCAATCCCACTGCCAAAGAGAGTTTGACAAAGCTTCTCAAAGAATTTCCTGATGTTTTTCCTTGGTCCTATCAGGACATGCCAGGGTTGGATACCAGCATCGTGGAACACCATCTACCGTTAAGATCGGAATGCCCGCCAGAAAAACAAAGGTTGAGAAGGACTCACCCGGACATGGCCATCAAAATTAAGGAGGAGGTACAGAAACAGATTGACGCGGGTTTCCTCGCCACGTCAGAATATCCTCAATGGTTAGCCAACATCGTACCCGTTCCGAAAAAGGACGGAAATGTCAGAATGTGTGTGGACTACAACAAAATTCAAAGTTTTCTCCTTCATGGATGGAGTCTTGGGCTATAATCAGATTAAAATGGCACCGAAGACATGGAGAAAACTTCGTTCATCACCCCATGGGGTACTTTTTGTTACAAGGTAATGTCGTTCGGGTTGAAAAACACCGGGCAACCTATCAAAGGGCCATAACTACTCTGTTTCATGACATGATACACAAGGAAATCGAGGTATATGTCAATGATATGATTGCAAAATCTAAGAAAGAAGAGGAGCATGTGACCCACCTGTCAAAACTATTCGAGCGGTTGAGAAAGTACAAACTCCGCTTGAATCCCAATAAGTGCACATTCGGTGTCCGTTCAGGGAAACTCTTAGGGTTCATCGTCAGCTAGAAAGGAATTGAGGTTGATCCTGACAAGGTCAAGGCCATTCAAGAAATGCCTTCTCCAAAAACTGAAAAACAAGTCAGAGGATTCCTCGGACGTTTGAACTATATTTCCAGATTCATATTCCTCATGACCGTGACATGCGCGCCGATCTTCAGATTACTTAAAAAGAACCAGTATTGCGTTTGGACAGAAGACTGCCAAACCACCTTCAACAGTATTAAGGAATACCTTTTGAACCCACCGATTCTATCACCTCCAGTGGAAGGAAGACCACTGATCATTTACTTAACAGTCTTGGAAGACTCAATGGGTTGTGTACTTGGCCAACAAGATGAAACCAAAAGGAAAGAGTCTGCCATTTACTATTTGAGCAAGAAATTCACCGACTGCGAGACTCGGTACACTATGCTTGAGAAAACTTGTTGTGCTCTGGCTTGGGCAGCCAAACGTCATCACCAGTATATTATTCGTCACACTACTTGGTTGGTCTCCGAAATGGACCCAATCAAGTATGTCTTTTAAAAACCTGCTCTCACGGGAAGAATTGCCCGTTGGCAGATGTTGTTATCAGAATATGACATCGAGTACCATGCTCAGAAAGCTGTTAAGGGAAGTATTTTAGCCTATCATTTGGCTCATCAACCGATTGACGATCAGGAATAAATCAGGTTTGACTTCCCAGACAAAGATGTCATGTGTTTAAAAATGAAAGACCGCGATGAACTGCTACCCAGTGAAGGGCCAGAACCAGGTTCCCAATGGGGACTTATCTTTGACGGAGCTGACAATCATTATGGAAACAGAGTTGGGGCAATCATCATAACCCCTCAGGGTACCCACATTCCTTTCACTGCCAGACTGACGTTCAAGTGCACAAACAACGAGGCCGAATACGAAGCTTGTATCATTAGTCTCGAAGAAGCGATCGACTTAAGGATCAAGAACTTGGATGTATATAGCGACTCAGCCCTGGTTATCAAAATTTAGGGTATGATAGATGCCCCTATTTAATCTTCTTGGACCCGAAGGTGCGAATGACGATGGTGTTCGGGCATTCGGAGTGCAAGAGGATTAAATATCGGAATACCCTAAATTTTGATGGTGGTTAAGAATGGTAGCTTACGCATTCATCTTCTTTTGAGAAGCAATGACGCTTAGAAAAGGTAAACTTCTCCTCGATCCTAGTTTCCTACCAAGGAACTGGTCTTAGTTTCTGGAATAAACTTCCCTTCGATCCTGGTTTCCTACCAAGGAACTGGTCTCAGTTTCTGAAATAAACTTCCCCTCGTTTCTGGTTTCCTACCAAGGAACTGATCTTAGTTTCTGGAATAAACTTCCCCTCGATCCTGGTTTCCTACCAAGGAACTGGTCTCAGTTTCTGAAATAAACTTCCCCTCTTTCTTGGTTTCCTACCAAGGAACTGGTCTTAGTTTCTTTTATCAATAAACTTTCTTGACAAGGGACGCTATACGTAGCGGTTTTCCTCAAACTTCTCACCGAATTTTCCTGGGGAGATGCCATTTGATAGAAACATTTTGAGGTCAGACTCGCTGGGGAACCCAATCGTCTGAGTTGTAGAGGCACACAAACTTCTCTATTGGAGACCCCATGTGTTTCTACTGGGGAAAACGAGTTTCTTGAGAGACTGCTTCCGCTTGGAGTCTTACATCATACTTTTCTTGGGATCTTCCCAGAGAAACACCATATGATGGGATCCAATTTTGAGGTGTCGATGACCTTTTCATCAGCGGCTTTTTGGAGAAAAACTGCCATACCGCAGAATCTCTTGATTAAGAGGCTTTCTCTGGGGATTTTCCTTAATCCGGGAAAGCAAGGATGTCGTCTCCAATGGCGAAGAATGACATTGGTTGAAGGTTCTCTGGTCTTTCAGAGGTTCAATTTATCAAAGTGGTCAAGGGCCAATTCTGATCCAGAAATAAACTGGAGGAGAGAAATTGTTCAGACGCAACCTTTCCTGACGAGGAAAGAACTTGATAACTCGATTGAGAAGACTGTCACCACTACGAAACAAGACCGACTGGAGTGATAATGATGCAATATGAATGTGAATGCAAATCAATAATGCATGATGTATGTATGTATATGCTGACAAAACCGACGCGACATACAAACTAAAAGATGAACACGACGGGATACTCAGCCATCGCGGGGTGAAGTCGTACTGTTGATCCAAAAGTAGCAATTCTTCCTTGCTTAGGAGAGACAGTCCCTGCGGGGAATACCGTTGGTCGGGCTTAGGAGATAAGAACTCGGCCAAGGGTATCAGATGGGAAAACCGCATCCGATACTGCTGATCCTTCATTCAGGCGCACTGGCTTAGAAGGTGTACTTTGATTCTGCACTTTGAGGCTCGAACACCTTTGGAGAAGCGATCGATGTTCTTTCGATGTTCAACCGTCAAAAGAAATTGCCGTCTTTTTTTTTAAGCAGAACAATTTTAACAAGTAAATTCATTTTTGCTTCGTTTCAAGAATCGTTGATCATGTTAAAATGTCGTTCTATAAAGCTAAAACAAATGAGAATTATAAACAAAAACACAAGGGCTCAAATTTTATTGATAGGATGTAAATCAGCCAAGCGCGTGATTCCATAGAGTATTCATAAAGTTAGAAAATGGTAATTTACAGGGAAAAGGGCTACGTTGAAACATAACGACCACTATCCTTCTACCAACTTTGAATTCGGGACATCCTGAGCTTCTGTCGAAGATGACTTTGACTGGAGTTTTTCTGATGGACGACGTAACTGCTGCTGAGGGATTTGCCCCTTTGTTGAACATAGTTACTTGCCATTATCCCTAATTTTTGGCTAGATTGTACTTTGAGGTTTCCAATCCAACAGGATTTGATTTTTTTTTTTAGGCGAAGTATTTCTTGACTAAATCAACATTCGTGGGGTAGGTAAATTCCTCTCCGTCCATGGTTGCAAGTCTCAAGGCGCCGCCTGAGAAAGCTTTCTTGACCACGTAGGGGACGTCATAATTCGGAGTCCACTTGCCCCAAGAATCAGTGAGAAATGATTGTATCTTCTTGAGCACGAGGTCTCCTTTCCTAAAGACGCGAGGTCGAACCTTTTTGTCAAACGCCTTCTTCATTCTCTGTTGATACAACTGACTGTGGCATAGTGCCGTTATTCGCTTCTCTTTGATCAGGTTTAATTCGTCGTGTCGACTCTGATACCATTCAGCTTCTGTAAGCTTAGCTTCCATCAATACCCAGATTGATGGGATCTCTACTTCTATGGGGAGCACTGCTTCCATGCCATACACTAGAGAGAAAGGGGTTGCCCCTATTGAAGTGCGGATAGATGTGCGATAACCGTGAAGAGAAAAGGGTAACATCTCGTGCCAGTCTTTGTAGGTTACAACCATTTTTTTGAACAATCTTCTTGATGTTCTTGTTAGCCGCTTCTACCGCTTCGTTCATCTTAGGCCGGTAGGGAGATGAGTTATGGTGTTCGATATTGAACTCTGCGCACAACTCCTTCATCACCTTATTGTTCAAGTTAGATCCATTATCGGTAATGATCTGGCTTGGAACACCATAACGGCAGATGATATTGTTTTTGATAAATCGGACCACCACTTGTCAGGTTACATTAGCGTGACGCTGCTTTGATCCACTTGGTGAAATAGTCAATGGCTACAAGGATGAACCGATGTCCATTCGAAGCCTTGGGCTCAATCATGCCAATCATGTCGATTCCCCATATGGAAAAAGGCCATGGGGAAGAAAGAATTTTGAGATGCGTTGGCGGTACATGAATTTTGTCGGAGTATATCTGACACTTGTGACACCTCCTCATGTACTTGTAGCAATCGGATTCCATGGTCAACCAGTAGTACCCTGCTCTTAGAATTTTTCTCGCCATTGTATGTCCGTTGGCATGAGTGCCAAAGGATCCTTCGTGAATTTCTTTTATCAACATGTTTGCTTCTGGTCTGTCTACACATTGGAGCAAGACCATGTCAAAATTCTGTTTATAAAGTGTATCACCACTCAGAAAGAAGTTTTCAGCCAGTCTTTTAAGGGTTTTTCTGTCCTTTCTAGATGCCCCATGTGGGTAATCCTATTTCTGAAGGAAGCATTTGATATCGTAATACCTAGGTTTGTCGTATATGACTGCTTCGATCATGAAGATGTAAGCGGGCCGTTCAAGGCGCATTATGTCGATCTTAGGTAGGTCATTCCATTGACCTACGCTAATCATGGAAGAGAGAGTGGCTAATGCATCAGCCATGTGATTCTCATTACGAGGGATATGATGAAACTCGATTCTGTTGAGGAAGGGTAACAACCTTCTCGTGTAATCTTTGTAAGGAATCAATCCTGATTGGTATCTGTTCCAATCTTCTTTGGTCTGATTGATAACCAGGGTTGAGTCGCCGTATACGTCCAAGTTTTTAATCCTCAAATCAATTGCTTCCTCGAGACCCATGATACAAGCTTCATATTCGGCCTCGTTGTTCGTACACTTGAATGTCAATCTGGCGGTGAAGGGAATGTGGGTACCCTGAGGGGTAATAATGATTTCCCCAATTCCGTTTCCGTAATGATTAACTGCTCCGTCAAAGATAAGTCCCCATTGGGAACCTGGTTATGGCCCTTCACTGGGTAGCGGTTCATCGCAATCTTTCATTTTTAGATACATGACATCTTCCTCTGGGAAGTCAAACCCGATTGATTCTTGATCGTCAATAGGTTGATGAGCCAAATGATTGGCTAAAACACTCCCCTTAACGGCTTTCTGAGCGTGGTACTCTATGTCATATTCTTATAGCAACATCTGCCAACAGGAAATCCTTCCCGTGAGAGCAGGTTTTTCAAATACATACTTGATTGGATCCATTTCGGAGATTAACCAAGTAGTGTGGCAAATCATGTATTGTCGAAGATGTTTGGCTGCCCAAGCCAAAGCGCAACAAGTTTTCTCGAGCATCGTGTACCAAGTTTCACAGTCGGTGAACTTCTTGCTCAGATAGTAGATGGCAGACTCCTTCCTTTTGGTTTTGTCTTGTTGGCCAAGCACACAGCCCATTGAGTCCTCTAGGACTGTTAAGTAGATGATCAGTGGTCTTCCTTCCACTGGAGGTGATAGAATTGGTGGGTTCAACAGGTATTCCTTAATACTGTCGAAAGCGGTTTGGCAGTCTTCTGTCCAAACACAGTCCTGATTCTTTTTTAGTAGTTTGAAAATCGGCGCACAGGTCGCGATCATGAGGAATATGAATCTGGAGATGTAGTTCAAACGTCCCAGGAATCCTCTGACTTGTTTTTCAGTCTTCGGAGAAGGCATTTCTTGAATGGCCCTGACCATCTCAGGATCAACCTCAATTCCTTTCTGGCTGACGATGAACCCTAAAAGTTTCCCTGAACGGACACCGAAGGTGCACTTGTTGGGATTCAAGCGGAGTCTGTATTTTCTCAACCGCTCAAATAGTTTTGACAGGTGGGTCACATGTTCTTCTTCTGTCTTAGATTTTGCAATCATATCATCGACATATACCTCGATTTCTTTGTGTATCATGTCATAAAATAGAGTAGTCATGGCCCGTTGATAGGTTACCCCAGCGTTCTTCAAACCGAACGGCATTACCTTGTAACAAAAGGTACCCCATGGGGTAATGAACGAAGTTTCTCCATGTCTTTCGGCGCCATTTTGATCTGGATATAGCCCGAGAACCCATCCATGAAGGATAAAACTTTGAACTTTGTTGTACTGTCTACCAGCATGTCAATGTGTGGTAAAGGAAAGTCGTCATTTGGACTAGCCTTGTTTAGATCTCTGTAGTCAACACACATTTTGACCTTTTCGTCCTTTTTTGGAATGGGTACGATGTTGGCTAACCATTGAGGATATTCTGATGTGGCAAGGAAACCTGCGTCAATCTGTTTCTGTACCACCTCTTTGATTTTGATGGCCATGTCTGGATGAGTCTGTCTCAACCTTTGTTTTACCGGTGGGCATTCCGACCCCAATGGTAAATGATGTTCCACGATGCTGGTATCCAACCCTGGCATATCCTGGTAGGACCAAGCAAATACATCGGGAAACACTTTGAGAAGCTTTATCAAATTCTCTTTGGCAATTGGACTGAGTAGTGCCCCAATCCTGATTTCTTTTCTCTCTTTTTCCGAACCCAAGTTGACCGTTTCCAACGGCTCTTTGTGAGGTTCAATGTACCTTTCCTCTTGTTTGAGTAATTGGGAGATCTCTTCTGGAATTTCGTTGTCAACTTCTTCTTCAGCCCCAACTACCGGGAACTCAAAGTCGGGAGAAGGCATCAGATCGTATGTTTCAACGGGGTTTAAAACAAGCAATCTGCATGACGTGATGATTCGTGTTTTAGAAGAGATAGAGAGAATACAAAAGTGTGTGCAGTGTTTTTTTTCTTTTACTGCTTGTTTTTATTGAGTTGTTTTTTTTTAGGATTACCATTTTCTGAGAAAAGTAAAAGAGAAAACAGCAATTAATGCGGAAATTACAGAACGACGTTATTTTATTTATGAACAAGTCGATTCTTGAAACTACAGCCCTATAAAACAAAACTCTGTCGCTTTGGGCAAAGCGAAGAGGGAAAATTTATAGAAAGTGAGCCCCATCAAAACATCCGTTTCACCAGGGCAAGGTGAAAGGTTAAAAACGGCAATTACTTTGACTTTTGAACAACTTTCGGAATATCGACAGCAACCTATTGGCGGCGAACTCCTCGGGGAATCACAAAGTCTGGTACCTTCCTTGATTTGTCTTCGGAAATAACGCTGATTTCTGGTGGAACAGGATCATTGGAATCTGTCTCCCAGGAAGAATTGTCGTAGGAGGATTCCTCTGTTGTAGTTTGCATAGTATTTGTGTTCTCAGGCAGATCTCCCCATCCAGTTGGCTGGATGTCTTCGAGCCTGATACGAGAGCTTTCAAGAGCGGTGTACTTGACCATGAAGTCGTATTTTCCACTCGGTTGTCCCAAGGTGTCCCACACTTCTTTGGAACTGGAGGAGTCATCCCTTTCGATGACGTTGACCTCGGGAAAAGCATAGTTGATGAACTTTAATCCTGCGAACGTTGCGAATTCATCGTCGTGTGGGGTATCTTCAGGATACCCTGGGTGAGGATCCCATGACATGGTGGGGACACAAGTAATCTTTTCAATGATGCTCAGCTGATTTTCATTGTTCGGCTGATTATCTTGCCCCAAGTCTCCCGGATACGGCTGCCACATTGGCAGGCCATCCATTGGGCCATAATAGTCGTGGTCAAAGTTGTCTTTCATCGGAGTGTTTTCCTCTAATGAGTTTGGTGGAGCACAACATCCTTCCGGATCACAATCTCCATATATCATTTCGACATCCGACCGGGGTATAAATCTCGGACCCTGTGCAGGAAAGCAAAATGGAGTCTGCATTTTGTCCTGAGACATATAACCGTCCTCGTTAAGATAAGACTTCCATTCCTCATCTGTGTCGGAGGGATCCTCCTCATTGATAGTGTGTACTTCTTGGGTCACCTGTTGAAGGAAACCTCCACTGTGAAAGAAG
Source organism: Lathyrus tuberosus (assembly GCA_022829125.1). Taxonomy (NCBI): domain Eukaryota; kingdom Viridiplantae; phylum Streptophyta; class Magnoliopsida; order Fabales; family Fabaceae; genus Lathyrus; species Lathyrus tuberosus. The sequence continues at coordinate 11,629,546 of JALAZF010000115.1, forward strand.
TTCCGAATGGGATGAAGACTTTCATCGCTGGTAGTAGCTGTCTGGGGATTTTTTTTTAAACTAACATACATTTTTAAAAAAAAATCCAAAAAAAACCCATTTTTCAGATTAATTACAGAAATGGTCGGGTTTGAAAACCCAATATAAGGGTGGCGCCATATGAAATGGCGCCTCAGTTAGAGGCCATTTGCCATGCCCTAAATAAATGCCTGAGGTCAAGCCATATGAAATGGCGCCTCAGGCCATTTCCTTTTCTTTTTTTTTTTATGTTTAATTTATATTTTTGTAATATAATAAAAATTATATTATTTTATATGTTATGCTGTGCCTATAAATAAGGGCTCTCCCTCACTTGTTTTTGCACAACAATTGTCATCCAAACCCTAATTGCCTCCCTTCCCTCACCAATATCCCAAACTCTCCCATACTCAACACGATGTCTTCATCCTTAAATAGCCGGCCCTCGTCGTCATCAGCAACGGAGGAAAAGTGGCCAGAGTTTCCACTGATGAAACAAAATGTCCTAGTTATATATTCAGCTGTCAAGCCTCCGTTGGAAATGCTACTCTGGAACACCTAGACGTTGGAGCATTTGCACAGGGAACTTTGCCACTGGCTACCATAAGAATTTCAGGCAGGTGAAAAGATCAGGAAGATAGAGAGGCAGGTTGAGAAGTCTGGTCCAGACGGAGTCACCCGGACTTGGAGGAAAGTGGAAAATGATGATGGCGTCCTCATGATGATGATGTTACAAGAGGAAATTAAGTTGATGGTTGTAATTGCCTAGATAAGCTGCTTTTATGTGTTGTTATTGTTATTGTTATTGTTATTATTATTTCTATTGTTATTTTATGATTTGGTAATAGGTTTCGTTAAGTGATGCTTCGTTTAGGTTTGTTATGTTGTTATATTGAGTTATGTATGCCATCAATGAAATGAAATTTGTTCTTATTATAAATAGACAAGATTACATAAGTAATTATGCCGCTGTGCTAGGACTTAATACATTTGGAACAGGCTGCTATGACATGGGAGCAAGGCATACAAAATGCCTGAAACTTCCCATAGTCACACCAACTCTTATCTAGTTCCACTCGATAAGATCCACTAGGCAATCCTTCATTGTGATCAATAGACTCTGCAATACTAAAGTGTCCTGCAAAACAGTCGAAGACCGTGACGACGTGTGTGTTAGCCTTTGCAGCCTCGTCCTTCATGAATGCCATGGAATAGTCACTAAACAGCTGCCCAGATTGTATCACCGAAACCCACTTAGTACGTCTGGTATCAAAGAGCACAGCGAGCCTAAAATAAGTTGACCTTACAAGAGCGGTTATCGGCAGGTTCCGGATGCCTTTGAATACTGATTTCATATACTCAACGAGGTTTGTTGTCATATGGCCCCATCGCCGCCCATTGTCATACGCCCCTGTCCACTTCTCCCGTGGTATGTTATCAATCCAACTCAATGCTTCCAGGTTTGTTTGTCTGATATCGCCCCGGTAGTATCTGAACGTAGGCTCTGTTAATGCATATTCTGCATTAGTAACCAGCTTCTTTAGGCCCTTGTCTTTAAACTCCCGCAAGACATTTTTCCCAATGTGTCTAATGCAATACACGTGGCTCGATGGAGGATCCTGCCAGCCGTTATCAGGATTGTTGTAAGCACAATCGATTGAGGGATGCCTGTCGGAGATCAGACATACGTCAGGTTGGGGAGCAACATATTATCGGAGATTTTTTAAGAAAAAACTCCAACCTCCAGCAGTCTCCCCTTCAACTAGAGCGAATGCGATAGGGAAAATGTTGTTGTTGCCATCCTGTGCCACAGCCATTAGTAGCGTGCCCTTATATTTTCCGTACAACCATGTTCCATCAATTTGAATTATAGGTTTACTAAACGTAAATCCTTTGATGCATGGTTCCAACGCCCAGAAGAGTCTATGGAAAATGCCATTTCCACTTACACAATTCCCGTCAGGCGTGTATGCCGGCAACGTCTCTAACAAGACAACAGTACCTGGAGCATATTGTTTGAGGGCCACAAGGTATCTTGGGAGTTCTTTGTAAGAGTCCTCCCAATTTCCAAAAATCCTTTCAACTGCCTTCGTCCTAGCAATCCACGCCTTCCTGTACGAGGGAGTATAGTTGTATCTTTGCACCATATGAGTTATGATGGTACTAACTTTCACAGAAGGGTTGTCGCTCACAATTGATAGAATTTCATTGCATATCATCTGAGAGCCGAGCTTGCGATGATCCTGACTTGGATTGGTTAGTATGCAAGTGTGCTCCGGACCCATTGACCCTATCTTCCAGGAATCGCTTCGCTTCCTGAAAGATGCCATTAGTCTAAAAGGGCAGGCCTCGTTGCGGCAGCAGATCTTGTATAGAGTCGGATTTGTTCGATCGACTCTATAATCTGCAGCCAAGGTTATATGGTATTGTTTAATTGCTCGAACACAATCTTCTTTTGTACGAAAATTGTCTCCAACTTTTAGTACTCCATCCGGCTGTTTGTATGGGTCGTAAAAAATATCTGTTGATGGTTAATCGTCGCCAAGGCTTAGTGTTGTCATGTGTTGGGGTGGGCGATAAACATGACTGTCTAGCAATTGGTCAGCCTCGTTGCCGTTTATCATTTCGTCAACAACGTCCTCCGCTTCTTCTTCCTCCTCGTCAACTGCATCCACCTCAGCTTGTTCGTTGTCAGATATCTCACCAAGGATATGTGCAGTTATCAAGTATTGTGGTCTTTGAGCCATATCTGAAAATTTGGATGAAAAATAGTTTGCAGATTGTAACTGGTTTGAATGTAAGTGATGGTAGGATGTATAATTCATGTGTATTAATAGGAAGAAAAATATTTGATTGTCAATTGCTTCAGAAAAGCATTGCCAAAGAGCCATGTGCTGCTCTGCATGCCTACACACTATCCTTGACATGACCACACAAGACTGCATGCCTACAAAGCTTGACAAGACCACACAACTCTGCATGGCTATACTATTAACAAGATCACACTCTGCAATGCATGCCTACACTCTTTTCCTACTATTCCTGCCCATACCTCTACACACAATTAAAAACAAACATTAAAAAAAATTAAAAAAAAAAAACAAATGGCATGAGGCGCCATTTCATATGGCTTGACCTCAGGCATTTTTTTATGAAATTTATATGGCCTGAGGCACCATATGAAATGGCTTGTGGCCTCCAACTGAGGCGCCATTTCATATGGCGCCACCCTTGTACTGTGTTCTCAAACCCCGCCATTTTTGTAATTAATCTAAAAATTTAGTTTTTTTGGAAATTTTTTTGAAAAAATGTGTTATTTAAAAAAAAAAATCAATGTCTGGGTACAGGTTGCAGAAAAACCAAGACCCTTCTTTGTTTTATTGTTAGCAGGGATGACTAGCTGTCCCCATCCTGTTGTATTGGTACTCTCGACCACTTTGATAGTATCTTTGTATGAGGAAATGAAAGTTCCCTCTTCGGATCGATTGTCCTTGCTCACCGAAAGCGCTTGGAACTGAGTCCCAACAATCTCCTCGGGTTCTACACAAGTAGATGATGATAAGTTACTCACGAGCAAGGCTTGTTCTCCACAGACTGTGTCGAGCTGGTTGTTCTGGACGAACTTTAACTTTTGGTGGAGGGTCGAGGTGACCGCCCCAGCCTGATGTATCCAAGGTCTTCCTAATAAACAACTGTACATTTCCCGGATGTCCATGACCTAGAAAGTGACTTTGAAAGTGTGAGGACCGAAAGTTATGGGAAGGTCGACCTCGTCGATAACCGTTTTTCTGGATCCGTCAAATGCTTTGAAGACGACCTCGCTGGTTCTCATCGGGGGTCCTTTGAAGGATAATTGCATCAAAGTCGACTTCGGAACAACATTCAGGGCTGACCCTGTGTCTACCAGTACGCTGGCTAAAGCATCGTCCTGGCAGTTGACTGTAATATTGAGCGACATGTTATGATGGCGACCCTCTTCAGGTAATTCCTCATCACTAAATCCCAAGTTATTGCAGGAAGTGATGTTAGAGACAATGCTATCGAACTGTCTGATTGTTACATCCTGTTCCACAAAGGCTTGCTCCAAGACTTTCTGTAGAGCCTCCCTGTGCGCTTCTGAACTGAGCAAAAGTGATAATACCGAAATCTTTGAAGGAGTTTGAAACAGTTGATCAACAATGTTGTATTCACTCCTTTGGACAGCTTCAGCATCTCATCATCGTTTTTCGAAAGGTCGGAATTACTGGATTGACCGACTGGTGGATTAGGAACTTCTGTTTGAGGTTCCTTTTCTCTGTTGGGTTCTCCAACTCCTCGGTTGAAGATTCTACCACTCCGTGTTACTCGACTGATATCTGCAATATTCACAACGGAGGGTAATGGAATTTCCTTTCCATTCTCAATTATCGTTGCACCGTATTTGTAAGGGATAACCTTAGTTGATTCATACGGTAGTGGTCCCGGTAGATAGATGACTATGGGAGCCTTCTGATTTTTCTGACAATCGTAAGTAATCTTGATCTGTTCCTGGTTGGGAACTCTCGATTCGTCAAGTAGATGGATGATTGCAAAAACATCCCTGGCCTTCTGATGATTAGATATTACGACAACATCCTCAATTTGATCAGCGAGGTAGTCCGGCGCCCAATTGATTGGTCCGGAACCCGGATATGGGCGAATCTCTCTACGATCCACCTGACCCTGAAGAGCTGCTCGTACAAGGTAACATCCTTGGTTACTTTCCGAAAAGACTCTACGACGTTCATAGTTGTGTGGTGGCACCTGGCCACGCCCGCTTTGAATGCAATGTAACCTCACTAGGTTAGCTTCCACAGATCGGACATCCTGACTTTGACGTCGAGTAGGGTCCCTGTTATTAATACTAATTTGCTGAGTATCTTCATCCATATAGATTGGCATCCACCAGTGATTTAACAAGTGCTAAAGTGCCTCCTGGACAAGGGCACAACCTTGATCATTTTCGTAACCCGCTTTACAGCTCTAGTAATCATGTGATACCAGGAATCTGAGGCGGACCTGCTCAGCATGTAACTCTACCAGGTTGGTATTCATTAAACGAGTGTCGAAGATTTGAACCATGTTGATCTGATAGGGATTCCTATCATGGTAGTCCTGGATCCATCCAAGATCTATCTGACGCTGGAGGGCCTCTTGTACAAAAGAGCATCCCTGTTTGTTTACCGAGCAAGTCAGACAAGAAATGTAATCGTGCCGTGGCAGATTATGATACTGGATTTGCCTTGAGTGCATTGCCACCAAGTTGGCATTCATCGCACGGATGTCGTGGTTCTGAATGACGTTGGAATTTATGTAAACCATGTTAACTCCACGAACTCGGTGCTCTTGGATCCATCCGAGATCCATATGTTCCTGTAGAGCTGATTGCACCACGGAATGTCCTTGGTTGCTTTTAGAGCAAATATCACACTGATGATAATTATGAGGTGGCACATGGCCATATCCACTCTATCTACAATGCATCTTAACCAAGTTGTTTTTCAATTAGAGTACATAGTGAATTTGATAGACTTTGTTAGACTCTCCCTCTATCAGATTGACTGCGGCTTTCTCATGTTGAGGCAGTGGGTTAGTGAGAACATTGGGATTTGTATCCTTGAAAGATAAGACCCCGCTCCTAACAAGCTTTTGCACGTCGGATTTGAAATTGAGACAGTTCTCTATGTTATGCCCTGGTCCTCCTTGGTGATAAGGGCATGTTTGGTCCACCTTAAACCAGAAAGGCGGATTTTCCGGTACTGGAAGAGGGGATTTAGTCTGGATGTTCCCCTTGGCCAGTAGTAACGGAAATAGTTCTGCGTATGATACGGGTATAGGATCAAATCCTGGTGGCTGCGTTGCACGGTTGTTATTGTATGGAGGACGAGCCTTCTGAAGAGGTTGTTGTGTCCTTTGCTGATTAGGTTGGCTCTGCGTAACCTGGGGTTGATACGTAGAAATAGGCGCAGGATTGATAGCAGGAGTCATAGCCGCCACTAGCTGATAGCGTCGCCTTTGTTTTCCGAGAGAGATATTCCCAATATCTTGCTCTTTTTTCTTAGGGAGAGTACTACCATATCGTTTTGTACTACTTGATGATCCAGCGTCTTTTATTAGACGTCCTTCTCGAACAGCTTCCTCGAGACGTACCCCGATATCGACCATTTCGGTGAAGTCACTGGGTGCACTGGCAACCATTCTGTCATAGTAAAATGAGCTTAAGGTCTTTAAGAAGATTTTTGTCATCTCTTTTTCCTCAAGAGGTGGACAAATTTGGGCGGCAATTTCACGCTATCTCTGAGCGTTCTCCTTAAAGGTTTCCTTGTCCTTTTGTGACAGCGATCTGAGTTGATCTCTGTCTGGTGCCATGTCCAAATTGTATTTGTATTGTTGGACGAAGACAGTGCCAAGATCTCTGAATGTTCTGATCGTAGCGCGGTTTAAACCCATGTACCATTTTAATGCGGCACCGGTTAAACTATCCTGAAAGTAGTAAATCAGTAGATCCCGATTATCCGTCTGAGCTGACATTCGCCGAGCGTACATCACCAAGTGACTCTGAGGGCAAGAATTACCCTTGTATTTTTCAAAGTCGGGAACTTGGGACTTGTGCGAAATTTTCACATTGGGGACCAGACAAAGGTCTGCGGCGTCCTTTTCGAATAAATCCTGACCGCGGATGGCTTGTAGTTCCTTTTGCATCTCCAGGAACTGTTCCTGGAACTCGTCCATTCTGTCGAACATAGTTTCCTTTCTACCAGAAGGTATCTGTGGAATCTGTCCTTCCGGGACAGTGCGCACCACAAGGGGTGGTACCGTTACTACGGCAGTGAATCTTGGCATTTCCCAAAGTTTGTAACCTTCAGGAGTCCTCAATATGCCTCTGGCATCCTCGCTTTCCCGAAGTTTGTAACCTTTAGGCCTAGCGGCTTCTGCTGAAGTTTCTGGATCTCCGTGATCGGCGGAACATATCCTTCCGGGATATAGTTAACAGGCATGCCCCAAGGACGATCTTTTGGCATTTTGTACCTAGGATCATACTTCTCCACTATGGGCGTTGAGGTGATCTCTGAGATCATAGTTCTTTGTAGCTGAGCTTCTGCCATGGCTTGCATGTCGTTACAAAGCTTTCTCATATCCTCTCTTAGAGCGTCGATCTCTTCTTTCAACTCTATGTTCTCTTCCTCAAGATCATCCATCTTTTTCTGACGATTGGCCCGAGTATTGTACGAGTGAGACAGTTTGACTCTAGAATCGAGACACAAACGCGAAACTCGTAGGTAAGGCGAATACGTGATGTGAGAATGATGAATGCAATGATTAAGTGTTTTTTTGGTTTAATCAAAATAAACTTTGACAATTAGATTGCAAATATCAAACAGTGTGGAAACCCCGTTTTATTGAATTCAGAGGATTGCGGAAATGAAAATACAGTAGATTACAAGGTGCGGAAACAGAAACCTAAGCTAATGGGTCCCGAGCCCTCCCTGAGGAGAAATCGGGTGCTGATTCTGGTACTTTCCTTCTCTTGGACAGGGGCTCTTGGACCGTTGTCGGGTTGTCATTCCTTTGCCAGGTGAAAAGAGTCAGCAAATTCCTTTGGTCATCCTGATTTTCTACAGCATGCTGCTCCAAAATTTCAATCAGAGCATCTTTATCCTTCAGTAGTTGCTGTATTTTGATACACTCCACATTGAGGGTGCGGTACTTGTTCTTCCAAGACCTTCTCTCCTGCTGAACTTTGTTGAGAGTAACCTGGAGTTTTTCCGTTTCAGTCATGAAGTACATGACAGACTCCCTTGGCGGAAGAACTCCGTGACGAGGATAAGGCATCTTTATCTTGAGAGCTCTAGTTTGTACCCAGTGGAGGTAAGGCTCCACCGAGACACAATCCGGTTTTCCTAGAGACTCTCGTCCTTTCTTATGAACATGTTTCCAAGCGTGCACTATTTCCATCTTTAGTGCTCTATCATTTTCTCCTTCTTTGAAGAAAAGACCTTCCAGATGAGCATTCCGCGGGACATGCCTCATCGGGTATCCAAATTGACGATGAACCAACACTAGATGGTAATTGATTCCTCCCTTAGTTCCTATAAGGGGTACGTTGGGGAAGTTTCCACAACGGTCAATGATCCTGATTCCCTCATAAATCCTATTGCACCAATATATGTCAGAGTTGGTAAGAGACATGATTCTCTGCGACCAACGTAAAGTATTCTTTTGATCCCAAAAAGCAGTAGACTTAGGCAAATGGGAGATAAACCATTTGTATAGAAAAGGTACACAATATGTGATCTCCCCTACGGTGTACAAATTCCTTAAGTGTATAGAATAATATGGGTCTGCGAGTAAAGTCGGCACAGGGTTTCCAATGAGAAAAACCGTAATGGAGTTGATATCGACGAAGTTATTGATGTTGGGAAACAAAAATAACCCGTAGGTGAGTAAAACAAAGATTCTTTCAAAAGCAGTCACGTTCCCTATACTAGCGAAATACAGAGCCTTCTTTGTCAAGACCTGGGCCGGCAAACCTTGTATGCCACCCTTAGTGGTCATGTGAGTCCTGACCTCTGACTCGTCCAAATAAATTGCTCTTGCAATGGTCTGATCCATTGGAATTTCTTCCAGTCCAGAAAAAGGAGCTTGATCAGTGATGTGTAAATCAATCAGATGAGAATATTCCTCCAGCGTTGGTGCGAGCTGATAATCCGGAAATGTGAAACAGTGATAGACCGGATTGTAAAACTGAACGAGTGTATCCATGATTCTTTCAATTAGTTGAACCCTTAATAGAGATAGCAAACCTCCATACTTGGCTCTGAAAGCCTCTTGGTTCGTGATCATTCTCGCCAAACCTCTCAAATCCTCTAGTTTTGGAACCTTGAAGGTATACTTATGAGTTCTCCTTCTATCGAAATCCATGAGCGCAATCTTTTTCTCTGACATTTGCAATCATTGTCTTAGTTTAATTTGAAAAAGAGAGACTATAAGAGAAGATTTCCTTTGTTTTAATGTTTTTTATTTAAATGAATGCATGAATGCAGCACACAAAAACATAGAAAAAACATGGGTTCAAAGGGTCGGTGTCATGGAGTCAAGGCTCTACCCGTCCCAAAGGTTTATACTAGTGATGTTTGTACCTGTATCTCAACATCATAAACTCTTGTCAAGAAAAACACCAGTAGGCCGGGAACCGTGCTAGGTGGTGTTCTTTCGAAGAGTCCTCAGAAGAGGGTAGTATCGCGTGACAACCATTTCCGATAGCTTCCGCACCACTAAAAGGGTTTTTCCTAGGTGTATATTCAATCCTTCCACATGCAGCATCACACACATTCCCATTAGCAGAAAAATAAACACTTATATCAATTAGGAAAAGCAATATATATATTCGTCCTAATGTCCTAGACTTTTAAGAGCTATGAATCCTATGTTCCTGACAGAAAATGGCTCCCCGGTGGAGTCGCCAGTCTATGGTTCCTTCCCAATTTAAAGGTTTTGACCTAAGATCCTAGTGAAGTCAAACAAAGTTCTATCCCCAGTGAAGGCACTGCCAAGAAAAGGATTTGTCCAATGTTTTCACCTTAGATTATAAGAACGAGAAGAATTCGGCCCCACGGTGGGCACCACTTTTCTGTAGCGAGCGAAACTGGACGTGTTTCTTAAGCACTGTCGCTCTTTGGGGGTTACTACAGTTCAATTCATTTTTTATCCTATTGAAGCTTATGAAGGAAGGGAAATAGATGTCTCCAATTAACCCTGCTTGCATACTGAGTTTAAACAGCGGTCTGTTAGGTTACGGATGCTATATGGTAATGGGACCTTTTTCTTCTTACTTTTTTTTTAAGAGTGAAAACATTGGACGGTTCATGGGTAGGATGTTTAGGACTGAGGGTATGGGATTTTGAGTTTTTGTTTAGTGTGCTCGCTAAGATTTTTCTTTCAATCTTATGCCTACGTATTCCCGTTTTCCGAAACAGGGAAATCAGAGCGATCGTAGTTCCTCCTATTCTATGGGAGGAAATGGTGTTTTGGTGTCTTGTTCAAAGCCCAAGACGTGAAGCAGAAAAGGTGGTTTATATCTTGTTCAAAGCCCAAGATGTGAAGCTGAAGGGTCTATTTGTATCTTGTTCGAAGCCCAAGATTGAAGCTAAAAGGGTGTTGACTTTAGAGAGAATTTGTCGTCTCTAAAGGGGTCTGTTTGTCACAACTGTTGGGTGACTGACTATAAAGGAGGATTACTTTAATCGGGATATGCGAATCCTAGCAATGCCATAATTTCCTTTATAGGGGGTTTTAACCTGAAGTAGAAGACTTTAACTCAGTGTAGAGCAATGCTATCTTTCCTTAGGAATTTCTCATGCTAAAAGAAGGACAGTGGCGTGGATGTAAATAATCCAGAGGCTTGCGGCTTACAGCAGTTAGATGAAGGGAGTTGTTGATGTTTGTATCCTGTGAACGAGGCACATTTTTTATGCTAAAAGGTTGATTGACTCAACAGGGGTTTCCTTATACAAAGCCTAAGAGGAGGCTATCGACCCAATAAGAGGGTGATTTTGTGTGTCTCGTACGAAGCCCGAGAGAGAGGCTAAAAGGGTTGACTCAACAAGAGAGTGCTTTGTATCTCGTACGAAGCCCGAGATGGAGGCTATGGTTATTGTTTCAGTTGTGTGACAAGTCCAATATGCTGATTTAAAGAGAAAATCAGTTCTTATATGAGTAACGTTTGCGCTCAGGGATTTTGATTCGAGGATCAGGGATATTTTCGGTTCTTTAAGGAAATGGGAAATCCAAAGGGGATTGGGACTGTCTGAGTCTACGGGTTTCATCTCCTAGTTTTGAAAGGAACTTGAGAATGACTTTGAGACTCAAGGAAATTAGACTGTCCAAGTCTAGAGTTTCATCTTTTGTACTACGTTTAAGAAACAGCAGTAGCAGGATCTAGAATCTTTGAAAGACTGTTCTATTAAGATGACTAATTTCTATTCATATACCTCTAGGAGGTCGCTGGGACAATTTGTACGAAGCCCAAGAGGAGACTGGAATCTTTTAAGAAGTCGAGGGACAATTTGTACGAAGCCCAAGAGGAGGCTATCATTCCCAGAGGAAGAAATCATTTATACGAAGCCTAAGAGGAGGCTGTGAATACTTCTAAGAAGCCGATGGGTCCTTGTACAACGTCCAAGAAGAGGCGGGGATGCTTTTTAGAAGCCTGTGGGTCCCCAAACCCCGAGAAATTCAAGACAGGCTATTCACAGAGAATAGATCAAGCCAGGAAAGTTCAAGAATTTGGAAGAAACTCAAGAGATGCTATTCACGGAGAATAGATCAACTCTGGGGAGTAGAGTCTCTTGACAATTCCTAGGAGGACAGCCGAAGAGAAGACTGTATCTGGTAATCCTATGGGGATCTAGTTTAGTCTATTTAAGAGTGATCAACAGGGGTTAGTGCTAGACGTAGTTGTCGTGGAAACTCTAAATAGCTATACAATTATTACACAGTTGATATGAGTTTATGAAAGGAGACTTACAGTGAAACAGCCCCACAGTACAATTATATACATATGAAAGCGGTAAATGAAAGCATATAAACACTTACTCGGTTGTAGAGCTTCCATGCTGTTTTGTTAGTTATTCAACAAAGAAAGATTGAAAACAACAATATATTCAAAATCAAAGGAGAAAGTGCTTTGAAAGAAAAATTGGGGCTTACAGCTCAAGGAGAGGCCCAAAAGGTTTTTTACCAATGATCGCACTATCATTTTGTACAGAGGGACTTATATAAGTGACTGAGGCCCAGAAAAAGGTTTCATGTACAAAGGGGTTGGTCTTACACTCTCTCAAGAGGCCCAAAATGTTTTAAAGAAAAAGAGTGGGGCTTATAACACGAGGGTATGCCCAGATGATTTTTTGTTTGAAATGGCGATCGCGCCGAGATTTTGAAAACACAGTGGGTCTTATACAATGACTGAGGCCCAAGATAATTTGGTTTTCAAAAGGGTTGGGTCTTACACTCTAATAGAGGCCCAAAAGTTTTGAATGGGTCTTATAGCTCGAGGAGAGGCCCAGATGGTTTATTTTTAAACGGGCAACGATCGCGCTGAACTTTTCTTTTAACGCAGAGGGACTTATACAATATCTGAGGCCCAAAATTGTTTTGGTTAAAAGGGGATTGGGTCTTACACTCTATCAGAGGCCTAAAATGATTTTTGAATGGGTCTTATAGCTCGAGGAGAGGCCTAAAAGGTTTGTTTTAAACGGGCGATGATCGCGCCGAACTTTTGAAATACAACGGGACTTATACAATAAGTGAGGCCCAAAATAGGTTTATATTTACAAAGGATTTGGTCTTACACTCTATTAGAGGCCCATGAGTGTTTGAAAATGATTGATGAGGGTGAAAATCAAAGAAACCCTAATTTGTTATTCTTTTAAAAGTAAATATTAAAAGAAAATCAATGAAAAATACCAAATGAATTTGAATAAACCACTTGTGATTTTTGTTTAAGGTTTGAAAAATGAATTTTTAATCACAAGAGATATTAAAACTCATTTGGTCTTGATTTTTCAAGATGAATGTTCATTTTAAAATGTTTAAAACAAATAAAAATGAAGTTATTCACAAAAATACTAATTATATTAAATCAATAATATAAACTTAATTTTTTTGTGGAATAAAATATGTCAACATTTTTGTGATTTTTTGCAAAAAGAACCAATAAAAAATAATTAAAATTGAAAGAGTTATTAATTTTCCAATTAATTAATAAAACATAAAATATTGGAAAAAATGGCAAAATATGAAAAAACACAAAATGGCATGGGTGGGGTTTGAACCCACGACCTCAAGGTCACAAGGAGTGTTCCTTACCACTAGGGTGGTGATACATCCATTGTTTGAAGTGAAACCACAAATATACAAGTCATGCCTTGGTTTTAGGCCTGGCCCAAGCAAGGCAAGGCAAGTTTTGGCTCAGAAACGTGAAGGTCATAACTTTCTCATTTCTCCATGGTTTGAGACAAAATTTATATGCATTTGGACTAGAATTTCACAAGGAATCCAATGGTGGTGGTAGTTTTTACAGATCACACCCCCTCCTCAAAAGCCAATAGTGGTTTTGAAAGAGACCTATAATTGCATTTTCTATGCTACACTTTGATACAGGCATGGATTACATGATCAATTGGTTTAAACACAACATATTTAACATGTATGAGGTGTGCATGATCAGTGGACTTCAAAGCATTGCATATTTTGGAAAGTTCAAGTCATGAGGCTTACCTCTTTTTGAGCTTTTTGGAGTTTTTGTGAAATCTGTCAAGCCTCTTGTTCCAGAAATGATTTGATACTTTAGACACACTCAAATGATTCCTTAGAAGCTTTTAGGATGATTTGAATCAGCTGGTACCTGCAAAAACACAAACTGGCCCTTTCTTGCAAAAGGGGTTAAAAGTGACCAAAATAGCAACTCTCTCAAATGGTGTTCCAGATGGGGGGGACCATTTGGGACAGTTCAAGGATGATATTTGGAGTGTGTTTGAGGTTTTATTTGGTCTCGAAAGTGACAAAATCAAGACATGGCTTGAAAAATGCCCAAAAAGCCTATTTTGAGGTTTTGAGAGGTGACTTTGTGATTTTGTGATTACAGGTCACTTGTGAGAGTTTGGATCACCTACATATGATGTTTATGAGGTGTGTGTGTGATTGGTTTGATTAAAAAAGCTCTCAAACTCAAAAACTCAGAGTTACCTTGCTAAAGAAGGCATTTTTGCTAAGAGAAAGGGATTTTTGAGGAAAGCATCTGTTTAATGGCTTTGGTGTACTCAAACTGAGCACAAATGAGCTCTATTTATAGTAGAGCAAGTTTGTTTTGGGATCAATAGTGAATGGCAACTGCGGTAGAGGTTTTGCCAATGTTGGCAAATGAAAATCCAAGTCTCCTCTAGCCATTGACTAGAGGTTAGAGCACAGAGCTTTGGTTCCCTACTTGTTGGAGGAATCTTGACTGAATTCAGTTGCAAATGTGTCAGTCCATGCCACCTCTAAGCATCTATTAAATGCTCCAATCCAAAATTAGATTCTTGTACCCTCTCAGTCAAATAAAGTCAAAACAATGATCACCATTGGATCAAGTCCAGTCAACGAGCCAGTCAAAGTAATCATATCTAATGCACACGTGAAGGCACACACTCACTACCATGCACTGCACCACACATTGTTTAAAATGAAATCAGAATTGAGCACGTGAGATACACACTTATTTTAATGCGCTGGCAAGTCCTTAACCACACGATGTGCATAAATCAACGATCACGATTAAAGCTGAGAAAAACCCTAGAATAATGACCACAGGCCGAAGAGGGACCTCCGGTCACCTTCTCCGGTCACTCACCACCGTCTGTAACTTCATGTTTCCCAAAATTTCACAAATATTATACCAAAATGAAGAGGAAGTAATGGAGAGCACGGATACACACTTATTTTTCACATAGCAAGCACGTACATAAAGAACAGAGGAGGTTAAAACATGCCCTAACTTTTGGATCTAAGCCTCTACAAGGCCTATCAACTAGCCGGAGTATTAAATGCTTCTATTAAGCTTATATCATCATGAAAACATCAAAATAATCAATAAAACGTGAGAGAAATGTTTGAGAGTTTTAGAACCTGAACTTGCAGTTCTTGTAGATTCTTGAGAAAACCAGAGAAAACACTTGCTCTTCAACCTTGGAGCTTCAAGATTAAGCAAAATAAATGCTGCTGGTTCACGAGTAGATGAAGGAGATTAAAGATTGCAGTGATGCTAAACTTGCAGAAATTGAGTTGTTCTTGTTGTTCTTGATTCAACCACACCAAACAATGAGCAATGGAAGAACAATGAAGATGAAATCGTGGAGAGGAAGATAAGAAAACTCAGAGAGAATCAGAGAGGATTTCTGAAGTGAGTGTAGCAAATGAGTGTTGAAATGAGAAATGTGAGTGAAGCTTTGATTTATAATGTGAGTTTAACTATGGTTAACATGAGTGAGTTAACTGAGTCATGGTGGTTTAGGTGAGTCATCCCTAACTAACTGAGTCAAGTTAGTTAGGGAGAGCAAAGATATGGTGTAGCATACGTATGATATTATGGTGAGGTTAAATGAAGGTTGATGGAAGGGAATGGTGATGACGAGTTATTCTGAAGTAGCAGCTACAAAGAGAAACTTGCTACGCAAGTTTGATATCCTTCTTGTTTAGTGTAAAGCATGATGAAGAAATCATATTGTAAGAGAGGTGTTTGTACAAATAAGGCAATAGTTGGAGGGTGTAAGCAACGCACGTGCAAGCTGGTGGAACAACAACAACATTCATTTCTTTTTCTGGTTTGGTGACAGTTTGGAACCAATGGAAATATGGATGTTTAATGATGATTTTCTCTCTTGTTAGTGAATGAAATAATGAAATATTGATGGAATTAGAAAGATGGTGCATCATGGAATCATATTGATGTGAGAATTGGAGTGAAATAATGCTTGGAAGAGGTTGGAAAATGGATTAGAACACAAAGGTTTGGAACCGGTCATGGGAGTGTGGAGACAAGTCATGGCATGGCACCAATGAACATGGATTTTCAGCATAATCACCCTATCTTGAGACCAATATTTCTCCCTCATAACTTGACCAAATCAAAATTTCTCTAACATCAACATTGAAGAGGGCATTGCAAGGAACAACTTTGATATTGAAAAGTTTTTCATTTGGAGCTTTCATCATTGAGAAAAATGAGCAAACATTTGGCACACCACATGTTTGTAGAAATGACTGCGCATGGACCTAGGAATCCTTGGTCATGACCTGATTTTGGACCTACTTTCCTCCAACTTTGATCAGTCATATCTCACTCAATTTTTATCCAATGGAAGTGTTCTACACATGTATTTGAAGCTTGAAACAAGATCTTTTGTTGTTGCCTGGTGGAATTTTCATTTGATGTCTCAATTTTGAATGGCCTTGGTTCAAAGTTTGGTGTAAAATGGCCCAAAATTACTATTTTTGGAAACCCTACTTCTTCCAAAAATGGCAACTTTTCAAATCTTGATTTTTCATGATCCTTTTGGAGTTTCTTGATCAAATTTTGCACATTGGTCACATATAACATGAATTTCATGAATTTGGCCTCAAAAAGTCAAGAGTTGACTTTTTCCTCTGATTATTTGACTTAGCCCCAATTTTCCTGATTTTTTATCTTTCTTCCAATTGAGCCACTTCTAAAACCAATTGAGAGGCAATTTTCCACACACATACACTTAAGGACATGTAGAATACCATGACATCAAGTTTTGTCCAAAAAATCAGAGATGACCTGATTTAATTGGAAACCCTAATTTTGGCCCCTTCTGGTTATGAGGAAATTGCACATCTTCCAAATCCAAATTCCTCTGAGTATGTTGTGTATCCTCTTAAAGGATGATGAGATATGCCACTTGAGGGTGATTTTGAACCAATGAACTATCTCTTTTGAGGGTTTTCCTTCAATTTTTTGGACCTCTTGCATAGGGAAGGATGTAATGCTTCAATCTCCTATTGAATCTCACTTTCTTGAGGTTTTGGATGATCAATTGAGATAGTATGAGACATGAAAGACCTCTTGGCTTGCCTTGAGACAACTTGTTTGACCCTTTGTGCCTTGAATGATTCCTTGATTGTCCACCTTTCACCGGATCACATGCCTTGATGGTAAGAGGGATGCTATGCTTCATTTTTCTATGCAAAGATGCAATGCAATGCTAATGAGATGGATATTATATGATATATGATAATGCTATGCTATGATGACAAAGGAGATAGCAAATTTTGGGGTATTACAGCTGCCCCTATTCAAACGCTGTAGACCTGAATGCCTGAAAGCGATTTCTTTCAGACTTTCAAGGTATATAGTGATTGAATACCAAACATAACCAAAAATTTGCTCTGGATGATGAAGAACAAAAGGGATATAAACCCAACGAGACCGCTGGATTGAATCTTCAATGAACGTTGTTCGAGAGATCTATCTTTTGAACGACGCCAGACGACTACTGGCTTGCCACACTATGGATGAACTTTCAACAATGTCTTTTTGAATGACGCCAGGTGACTACTAGCTTGCCATACTGTCGATGAACTTTCAATAATGTCTTTTAGAACGACGCCAGGTGACTACTGGCTTGCCATACTGTCGATGGACTTTAGCTGCTCTGCCATTCTAGACAATGGACTTTTACCAATTCGTGTTGGATTTCTGCCAATCTGTCGTTGGACTTGTACCAATTCGTGTTGGATTTCTGCCAATCTGTCATTGGACTTCAATGATTACCAAACCAGCTTTCGAATCTCAAAATTGCCATCTTCAGATGGCCTTTTTGCAGCTTTGCCAAACTAACGTTGGACTTTGATGCTTACCAAACCGGCTTTGGAAGCTTTGCCAAATGATCACTCCACCTGCTGGAAAAACCATCTGCAATACTATCCCACCTGCTGGAATAATATGAACAAACTGTCTGTATGATCATCCCACCTGCTAGAACAACCATCTGCAATACTATCCCACATGTTGGAATAATATGAACGATTATATACAATGATCACCCCACCTGCTGGAACAACCATCTGTAATACCATTCCACCTGCTGGAATAATATGAACAATTGTATGTTTGCCAAAAATAAATTGGACTTTGGATTGTAAATGAGCAATGCTGAGAATTACACCACCGCCTAGGTAATATCATATGCTGACACTTTGCTGAAGAAGAGATTCCCTCGATCTATTTAGCCCTTGCTGGGGAAATTACTGTCAAAATGTCGAACTCTGTGGGGGATACCATTACCAGAGATACGATCTTTCTGGGAATCAGGGCTACTCTGTCGGGGATATGCAAATCCTAGTTGGAAGACAATCCGTTGCAACATGCTGAGAAAGAGTCCCTAGAGATCTGCTGGGGAAACCCAAAGCAATTCCACGGTAGTCTGCTGAGGAATAAAACTGTCAATCTTAGGATAAGTGTCATAATGCCCCATGTTATACGAACTTTCCTTATGACGACTCCGTTGGGGATAACGAGTTTACCACAAACCCTGCTGGGGGAAAACCGCTTTAAAGCGTCTCGTGCTGGGGAACGTCTCTTGAGAGGATTTTACAGAAAACCAAACGTCCTCAAACTCTACTGGGGATAATAGATCTGAAACATCTCCTGCTGGGGAATTATATGATGCCCCATGTTTGGGAGGTTCAACACCTTGCTTCCTGCTCCATGATACCAGACTTACCTGAAGAAACGTCCTGAGAGGATTTTACAGAAGATTAAACATCTTCCAACTCCTGGCGACTTCAATGGGGATACTACTGCGAGAAGCTTCGTCTCTTAAGAGGATTTTATAGAAAACCAAGCGTTTTCAAACTCTTAGACGAACACCCTGTCTTCAGCTTCCGAACATTCGCTCTTGCACTACCCTTCACATTGTCTGCGAGGTACCGGAAAATTTGCACTCGTTATGGACATGGAGTGCTCACTGCATTAATAACCGTTATCAACACAGAAGAATTCAATCTTCGACAACCGTTGTCATCACAAAACCCGGTGGGAAATCTTGAATGAACGAATCGACTTAATAAGATACAACTGTATCAAGTCATAACAAATATCTGTTGGTGCTGAGAGATAACTTTTGTGCTGCCTAGATCGATCGCACTCGTTACCTGCAACAGAAAGAATATATGCACATGCCCCAGGATATTGCGTGGTTTTTGAGTCCACCATCCAAGGTTGTCCAACAGGCAAAGTAATTTTAATTGTCTTTTTTGTGCATGTTTTTGCAAGGCCAAGATAGTTTCAAAGCAATGTTTTATTATAAAAAATCGGACTTTTTTGCAAACAAAACAGTAAAATGAAAATAAAAGCTTGTGACTGAATATTCAATTTTATTGATAAAATGCCAAAATCGGCGAATTTACAATTGGAAGCAAACCCCCTGAAAGAGTTGATTGCCATAAAATAGAGAAAAGAAATCTATCCTAATGATAATACGGAAATTGGATTCCAACTGATTTCTGATTCTGTTATAACCAGTATGTATTCCAACTCTCTTGATTATCTTCGCCTTCGGAAGTTCGTGGTCGGAACAATTCCTCCTTCGGAAACTTTGCTAGTTTGCTGAAGAGTAGAGAACGTACAGATTAATTCAGACTGCAGTCATTCGCTTGAATCCCTCTTTTGCGTGGATCGCCTTTTCAGGTTTTCAATCCACCGGGATACCCATTTTTGCCTAAGTTGCCCTTTCGGGTTTTCAACTTACCGGGTGTACAATTTTTCAATTATATCCCTAATTTTTGCCCGAACCTTTATTTTGTTTTTGGTTCGCCAGGATGCCCTTTTTTGCCTGGATTTTTTCTCTTTCTTTTTATCCAGCGGGTCTATTTATACGAAGTATTTTTTAACTGCATCTAAATTAACAGGGGATGAAAAGTCTTCAGCATCCATGGTTGTTAGCAATAAGGCTCCACCTGAGAAAACCTTTTTAACCACGAATGAACCTTCATAATTAGGAGTCCATTTGCCCCTGTGATCTGTACTCGGAGGAAGTATTCTCTTGATTACCACATCTCCGACCTTTTAAACTTGAGGTCGAACCTTTTGATCGAATGCCCTCTTCATTATGCGCTGGTATAGCTGGCCATGACATATTGCTGCTAATCGCTTCTCCTCAATAAGGCACAACTGATCAAATCTGGCTCGTACCCATTCAGCTTCATCTAGGTTAACGTCCATCAATACTCGGAGAGAGGGAATCTCAACTTCGATCGGTAGAACTGCCTCCATACCGTATACAAGTGAGTAAGGTGTTGCCCCAGTGGACGTGCGGACTGATGTTCGATACCCATGCAAAGCCAATGGTAACATCTCATGCCAATCTTTGTACGTGACAACCATCTTCTGCACAATCTTCTTGATATTTTTGTTGGCCGCTTCGACCGCGCCATTCATCTTTGGGTGGTACGGAGAAGAATTGTGGTGTTCGATTTTGAAGTCCCGGCATAGCTCAGCCATCATATTGTTATTCAAATTAGAACCATTATCAGTAATGATTCTTTCAGGAACTCCATAGCGAAAAATGATATCTCGTTTCAAGAAACGAGCCACCACTTGCTTAGTGACATTGGCATAAGATGCTGCTTCAACCCATTTAGTGAAGTAATCAATGGCGACCAAGATGAAACGATGGCCGTTTGAAGTAGTAGGCTCAATTTTTCCGATCATATCAATGCCCCACATTGCAAAGGGCCATGGAGAGGACATGCAACTCAACGGATTTGGAGGAACATGTACTTTATCTGCATAGATCTGGCATTTGTGACACTTGCGGGCATATTTGCTGCAATCCAACTCCATTGTCAACCAATAATACCCCGATCTCAACAATTTCTTAGCCATCGCATGTCCTCCGGCATGGGTACCGAAAGAGCCTTCGTGCACTTCAATCATCAACAGGTCTGCTTCGTGTCTATCCACGCATCTGAGCAGAACCATGTCAAAATTTCTTTTATACAGCACGCCATCTTTGTTCAAGAAGAAACTACCGGCTAGCCTTCTTAATGTCTTCTTGTCTTTGGAAGATGCCCCAGGCGGGTATTCTTGATTTTTCAAGAAGCATTTAATGTCATGGTACCAAGGCTTGTCGTCAGACACTGCATCAACATCAAACACAAAAGCTGGTCTATCAAGACGAGATACATCAATCCTGGGTACAAAGTTCCAACCATGCACTTTGATCATCGAAGATATAGTGGCCAAGGCGTCTGCAAACTTATTTTCATCTCTGGGAACATGGTATAACTTGACAGTTGTAAAGAATGTCAGCAATCTCCTCGTATAATCTCTATACGGAATCAAATTCTGTTGATGTGTGTGCCAAATTCCCTTTACTTGATTGATTACCAGTGTTGAATCACCAAAGATATCAAGGGTCTTGATTCGCAAATCAATAGCCTCCTCAATCCCTAGTATACAAGCTTCGTATTCTGCTTCATTGTTGGTACACCCGAAAGTTACTCGGGCAGTGAAGGGCATGTGAACACCTTCTGGCGTAATGAGAACTACACCAACTCTGCACCCATTCATATTAACTGCCCCGTCAAACATCAAACTCCATTTGGATTCAGGGTCAGGCCCCTCCTCCAGAAGTGGTTCCTCGCAGTCTTTCGCTTTGAGAAACATGATGTTCTCATCAGGGAAATCAAACTTCATGGGCTGGTAATCATCAAGAGGCTGTTGCGCAAGATAATCTGACAGTATACTTCCTTTGATTGCCTTTTGCGAAGTATATTGAATATCGTACTCCGTCAGTACCATCTACCACCTTACAACTCTTCCTGTAAGCGCTGGTTTCTAAAAAATATACTTGACCGGATCCATTCTTGAGATCAACAGGGTTGTATGTGTGAGCATATATTGTCTCAATCGCTTTGCGGCCCATGCGAGTGCACAACATGTCTTCTCAAGCATTGAATAACGCGATTCACAATCTGTAAACTTCTTGCTCGGGTAGTAGATAGCATGTTCTTTCCTACCCGTCTCGTCGTGTTGACCGAGAACACAACCCATGGATCCTTCGAGCACTGTCAAGTACATAATCAGTGGTCTCCCTTGAACTGGAGGTATCAGAATCGGAGGTTCCTACAAATATCTTTTTATTTTATCGAACGCATTCTGACAATCATCATTCCACCTGACCGTTTGATCTTGTCTTAGCATTTTCGATTTCGGTTCGCAGGTGGCAGTTAGGTGAGATATGAACCTTGAAATGTAGTTCAATCTCCCTAGAAAGCCGCGAACTTCTTTCTCAGTTCTTGGTACAGGCATCTCTTGTATAGCTTTCACTTTAGCAGGATCAACCTCTATTCCTTTCTCACTGACGATGAAACCCAACAATTTTCCGGACCGCACGCCGAAAGTACACTTGTTAGGATTCAGTCTCAACCTGAATTTCCTCAACCTCTCAAACAACTTCTTCAAGTTGATCAGATGTTCCTCTACTGTCTTTGATTTAGCAATCATGTCATCCACATAGCACTCGATCTCTTTATGAATTAGATAGTGGAATAACGTCACCATTGCTCTTTGATAAGTTGCCCCTGCGTTCTTCAACCCAAAAGGCATTACTTTGTAACAGAAGGTACCCCACGGGGTAATGAATGTCATCTTCTCCATGTCTTCAGGTGCCATCTTTATCTGATTGTACCCGGAGAATCCATCCATAAATGAGAACACCGAAAACTGAGCAGTATTGTCAACTAGCACATCAATATGAGGGGTGGAAAATCATCTTTAGGGCTCGCCCTGTTGAGATCTCTGTAATCCACGCACATTTTGACTTTGCCATCTTTCTTCGGCACCGGTACTGTATTGGCCACCCAGGGAGGATAGTTGGTTACTGCCAGAAAACCTGCATCCAACTGTTTTTGTACCTCTTCCTTGATCTTCAAAGCCATTTCTGGTTTTGCTCTGCGCAACTTTTGCTTGACCGGTGGACAATCCTCTTTCAATGGTAGTCTATGCACAACTATGTCTGTATCTAAACCTGGCATATCTTGATATGACCAAGCAAAGATGTCAACGTATTCACGTAGCATGACTATCAGCTCTTGCTTTACATCAGCCCGCAGACTTCCACCGATCTTGATCTCTTTCCTGCTTTCTTCTGAACCAATATTAATAACCTCAAGAGCTTCCTGATGAGGCTGAATGGTCTTTTCTTCCTGTTTCAACAATCTAGCCAACTCTTCCGGGAGTTCATAGTCTTCATCACTTTCCTCCTCAGCTTGATAAATCGGATTGTCGAAATCATACGTGGGCATAACAGAATCATTTTCAGAGGAATCCACAAAATCAATTCTGCATGATCGGATTGATGCTTTATTTTAGATTATTTTGCTTGAAAACAAAAGAAAAGAAAGTGCATTATCATTTTTAATTTTCTTTGTGCAAAAATAAAAATAAAGAAGGAATAAAGGAACACAAATTTGTAAACAAAAACGTCCTTTTTATTGATGTTTGAACATTATATGAGAAAATATGGTGGCCCTACAAATGGATCCTCACACCTTGGGCAGAGTGTGGGATTTTATGCATTATGAAAGACAAGAATTATTACTCTGAATGATGTACAACATGAATGATTTCTTCGCTAGACCAGTTTTGCAATGCCTCGCCTGGAGCCAGTGCATACACCCATCTGTCCAGATAATCTGAGCTTTCAGCGTCATCTTCTATTGCTGAGCAGGACTGATTAGGGTTGATAATTCCTCCACTATTGAAATTGATTGGCCCACAGAATCGGGGAACTGGTGTCTGGCCCGACTGGTATCCAATGCCGAACTTATCTTCTTTTACAAACACGTCGATAGCTTTACCCCAACCTTGGGCATTTCCGCTTTCAACCACTTCTCTGGCCTACTTGTAGGACGCAATTGATGCACTCAGCCCAATTGGCACATTTGATACCGCTGGTGTTGAAGTAGATTCTGGGAATTTGCTGATATTCAAGGCTTCAAAAGACTGGCACAGGGTTTCATGAATTTCTCCATCCATTTCCACATATTTGAAAGTGGATAGATGACTCACAAATATATCTTCCTCACCGCAAACAGTAACCAATTGACCCTCGAACACGTATTTGAGCTTTTGATGTAGTGTGGAGGTAACTGCACCTGCTGCGTGAATCCACGGTCGGCCCAACAAACAACTGTAAGCAGGCTGAATGTCCATAACGTGAAAGATTGTTTTGAATATCTGTGGACCAACCTGTATTGGCAATTCTACCTCTCCAAACACCGATCTTTGGGATCCATCAAAAGCTCTCACAATCAGATTGCTGGGTCTAAGAATCAATCCATCTACTTCAATTTTCATCAGGGCCTTTTTGGGTAATACATTCAAGGAAGAACCTGTGTCGACCAGCACATGCGACAAAACAGCTCCTTTGCATTCAAGTATGATGTGCAACGCTTTATTCTGATTACGTCCATCTGGAGTCAAATCCCTATTCGTAAACCCCAACCCGTGGCTCACATTGACATTAGAAATTATACCCTCCAACTGATTCACAGTGATCTCATGGGGAACGTATGCCATATTTAAAACTTTCAACAAAGCAGCCCGGTGTGCATCTGAACTCATTAACAGGGATAATATTGAGATTTTAGAGGGTGTCTGATTGAGCTGATCAATGATCTTGTAATCACTCTTTTTGATAATCCTCATAAATTCCTCAACATCCCTATCAAAACTGACTTTAGGGTCCTCTTCCTGAATAGGCACCTTGTCATCAACAACCTGTTTTCCTTTTGTTCTTGCAGCGGCTTCAGCTTCTTTATCACTCCTTAGAGTCTGGGGAGCAAACAGTCGACCACTCCTAGTGAAACCACTTGGTTCACTGACATTCTCAACACTGGTACCAACAACAGCCTCTGCTTTCTATTGACTTCCTCCTTGATGAGCGTTAGTTCCATATTGCCATGGAACTGCCCTATTAGACACATAAGAAGCAGATTCAGGAACTATAATCGTAACTGGTCTCGACCTCTCGGGCACGATGATAGCAACAGGATCTTCAACGGGCACCTGTATTTCAACTGGGTTATAATAAATGGTAACGGCTGAAACATCTTTTTCCTTCTCTACCTTATCAAACTGAAGTCTTCCTTCGTCCATAAGATCCTGCAGTCCAACCTTCAACTTACTGCAGCCATTAATATGTCTTGGACAATCCTCACAATCAGAGCCACATCCAGGAAATATCTTTCCTTTTAACAAACGCTCTTTTACAAGCAACATCAGAGTCTTTACCAAATTAACATCAGTAATCAGATTTAATTTCTCGCTATCATAAATAGCATGCGTGCCTGCGTCTGGATTATCACGAACATTCGGCGGCTTAGAGAAATTAATAGCTTTTGCGTCAATCAAGTCCTGAACCTTATGTTGAAAAGCCCAACACTTTTCTATCGAGTGACCTGGCACACCAGAATGAAATTCACATCGAACATTAACATTATAACCTTAAGGAAACTTTCCAGTATCTACCGGCCTCATAGTCCGAAGTTCCACCAACTTCTCTTTGAGAAATTGTGGTAACAAAGCAACATATGTCATAGGTAAGGGATCAAACTTACGGTCTCTTTGTCTATTAGTCTGAAATCGGGGTCTAGCTTGTTGATCTGGAGCTTGCTGTCCTGCTGCAACCGGAATGGTTACAACATCCACCTGATGATAGGACTGAGTCCTACCTCTGCCCTTTCCTCTATGCACAGCACTAGACTCCCCTTCTCTTTACCTTGGTCCGTTAGCAAAGGGTTTCCTCGTACTCGAAGCACCAGTCCCACTGACGTCTTGAATCTTACCCAACTTCAGCAGTCTCTCTATTCGTTCCCCAGCAATATCAATGTTGGTAAACCCTGTGGAAGGACACGCAGCCAATCTATCCAAATACGGCCCTTGGAGTGTGCTCATGAACATATCAGCCATCTCACGATTAGCCAAAGGTGGTTGAACTCGAGCAGCCAATTCTCTCCATCTCTGCGCGTATTGCTTAAAGCCCTCCTTGTGATCCTGAGTCATATTTTGTAGTTGAGTACGATTGGGTGCCATATCCAAATTATATTGATACTGCTTCAGAAACGCAGCACACAAATCTTTCTAGCTCTTTATATGAACCCTGTCTAGCTTAACGTACCATTCCAGGGATGCGCCTGACAGGCTATCCTGGAAAAAATACATCCAGAGCTTTTGGTCTTCAGTATAAGCGGCAATCTTGCGATTGTAAGCTTGCAAATGTGTTTTGGGACAGGTACTGCCATTGTACTTATCCAATGTAGGGAGTTTGAACTTGGGAGGGATTCTCACACCCTGCACGAGACCCATGTCTTCTACGTCAATCCCCAGAGGATTTTGGCACTCAATAGCCTTGAGTCTTTCATCTAACCCTTCGTACTTCCGGTCTTCATTGTAGAAACCCATGTCGTTGTTGAATGCGGTAAACTGGTCATCTTGATTATCCTCTAAGCCATTATTATCAAGTCCCAGATGTACCCCACCAGTGGGGATGTTGCCAACAGGAGGAGTGCGCACATTGTGATTTGGGATTTCAGTCTCCAGCCTCTGAATAGTGGCTCTCATGGCATCTTGACCAACCCTCATGTTTTCCTGACCGGCCCTCAGCACCTGCTGACCTTGAGCAATCCCCTGCATAAGGTTCATAAACTGTTCCATTCTCCCCCTCAAATCAGCTAATTCAGTCTGAACTTGTTCCATGACTCTGGCTTGATTACGTCGGGTAGAGTATTGGTGAACTGGGGTATCATCTATCGTGCCTGAAAACCAAATAAAGGTTAGCAGGCGCCTGCAAAAAAGAAAACCCGCAATGCAAAAATGATATGCTATGCAAATGCAAATGCACAGTTATGTTTGTCATTTCAAGATACTTTTCGTGTCCTGATTCCAATCGTAACCTCGAATTCCTGACGATCAAAAATCATGATTATTGAGTTTTGCCTTGAATAGATATTCAGATACGCCAATCACATACATCTGAAGACCAGAAATAGTGATTGGGTAGTGTGCCAGTGTGCAGATATCTTATCACATCACATATATCTGAAGACCAAAAATTGTGAACAGAAATAGCTCATTTCATACAAATTCCCAAAAGTTTTCAAGCACATTTGTCATAGTTTCAGCAACAGAATAAGAAACAAGCAGTCAAATGGGTCCATCAACAATTCTGATGGTAACCATTGCAAATTACAAAGAAATGACAAAAATCATTAATTTGATAGCTCTACGTCCTTCAGCTTCTGGATGGAATACTTAATCTCTTTGAACAGGTGCGGGTATGCTGATGATGTGGCTTCTCAATCAGCTCTTTGATTACGACGTCCCTTTTCTCCAATGCATCAGATAATGAGCCCATGTGCATCAGCAAGGCTTCATCTTCACCGGCTCCTTTGCGCCTCTTAATTCCAGCTTGAATTTTAACCAGCTTCAGCTCTGCTGTGACATCTTCAAGCTCTTTGTTGGCAATTTTTAGCTTATCTTCAACATTCTTTACCTATTCTTGACTTTTGCCAAGATCCTCTCGATACTTTCTTCTTGCTACATGTGTTTTCTTCAGCTCTTCATCTTTATCTTTTAACTGGATTAGCAATTCAGAGTTTTCAATTCTGACTTCATCCCAAGCTTGATGAAGTTTAGCTAATGAATCCTTGCTTTGGGCTAGCACCTGCTTTGTAGCCTTGTGAGCCTGACTAGTATCATCTACTCCCAAAGTAAGTTTCCGAAAGTATCGGGCTCTATCATCAAAATCTTCTTCTTTGTCTTCCAATATTTTCTCTGCTTTCAATGCTCTCTTTTCCAAATCTTTGTGGTCAGCCAAAGCTTTCTGAAGACATCTGCTCATTCCAGAGTTCTCTATCTGCAACTTTCTAACCATTTTCTTCCATTTCTCGCACTCTTCAGCCGGTACCATGGAGTGTTGATTTGGACATAAGAGAATCTCTCTTGAAAAGGGTAGCAACAGATCTTTGACCTTCATCTCAATCCAAGCATCATAGTCAGGGTATGATCTACAGTCTCCTTTGCCAAAAATTAACTTTCCCTCTCTTTGCCTAAATTTCCAGGCATTTATTACTTCTGGCACTCTTTCATTCTTGGTTCCCACGAAAAACAGAGAAGCACTAATCTCTTCATCAGGAGGAGGATTTCTCGAAGCATAACCAAATTGTCTAATAGCCAACACCGGGTTGTAGTTAATCCCACCTCTTCTTCCAAGTAGAGGCACATTCGGAAAACTTCCACATTTAACAGTGAGCTCTATTGTCAGTAATTTGGGATCAAACCAAATGATGTTATTGGCAGTCAAACCTATCAATCTCTTAGACCATTTCATTGTCTCAATAGTTTCTACGAAAGCACCAGTTCGAGGTAAATGTTTGAAGAGCCAATGACATAACAATTGGGTATAGTAACTAACCAGACTTCCTCTTCCCTTCTCATTTTTGTAGTGTACTGAGTAATAAAAATCCCCTAGCAAGGTAGGAATCGGATTCTTCGAAACGAACACTTTCATCGCCTGCATATCAACAAAGTCAGGTTGACCGGGGAAAAGCACCAAACCATAGATACAAAGAGCTAACACAGCATTGTAAGTAGTCCAGTTTTTAGCCTTGGCAGCTTCCTGAGCTTGTTGAAAAAGAAACTCCAAATGAAATCCTTCGTCTTCTTTAAGTCTACTTAGGCCACTTTTTACCACAAACAGGTCCAGATGTAGAACATCAGCGATTACTTCAGGGGTAAGAGCATCTCCAGAAAAATACGGTATAGAAGACGTGACTGGAATTCCCAAAATAAATGAGAATTCCTCCAAAGTGGGCATCAAAATGTAATCAGGGAACAGGAAATATCTCATTGATGGTTCATAGAACTGTAAGAAAGTGTGCAACCCATCCTTCTCATACTTTGTGAATGCACATACCATTTTAATCAGCTCTCCATATTCCTTCTGAAAAGTGCTGAGAACACCAGAACCAGCCATGTTTATTATCTTGTTCAATGAATCCAGCTTAGGATCATGGAATTTATATGACACATTATTCTTCCTTTTAACCTCAACCTCTTGGGAACTCATGATTGGAATCAGACAATATGGTAGGTACCTACAAATGACAAACATAACCTGTTATGATATGAGTATGCAAATGCAAAAGGCATGTGATCAGGTATCCAGGTGTCTGTGTCTGTGTTGAACTGTGTGCACTGTGTCTCTGTATTGAATCTGGCAATATATCTGAGATGAATACTTAAACCACTGTCATAGGATACACTGTCTGTAACAATCATAGGATCACAGGTAAGGTATGTAGGAGGCTAGGTTACCTGCAAACCTGTAAACATACCACCCATACTCACATGTGGTTCCTAAAAAACAAGGCTTGTTAGCTTCGGAGGTTTGATAAGCGATAGCACTTTCAGCCCGTAGGATACAATGCTATGCCAATCAAAGAGGTCGTCCACTGACTCACCTTAGAAAATAAAGGTCGTCCTATGCAAGTTCCAAAGTGGGCCCTCGGGTGCGAGTGGGTTTGCCACAGAATGTGGTCTGCCACCGTCACCACTAAAGAGAGATGTTTCCACTAAGGTCCTCATGATCGGTCACTAGAGTCGACAGCTCTCTAGATCAACATCCTAGAATACGCAAGATGCGCACGCCATGATGGGTCCCAAGATAGCCTCGTCTAGCTGTAAATTTCGTGATTACCCAAACTACACAGATGACACATAGGTCCCACTACTCTCCACTCTAAATCTAAGTGTATACTCAAGCCTGTGTACTGGGCTCATCTCTCAGAAATCCCATCCCGCCAAACAGACAGAACAGTACAACACAGTATAATATATGAAATGTAAATGCTGACATGCTGTAAATATGGTACAAGTAATAAAATACAGTAAACAACAAATACAAGATAACAATAAACACCCAATGAAAGAAAAGCAAACAAGCGCTAGGATTGACTCGCTTAGGATGGACCAGAAATAGGTCAACCTGTCCCCAGTGGAGTCGCCAGCTGTCGCTCCCGGGATTTTCATCCAAGTACAAACGCGAAAGTGGAACGGAAACAGAGTCGCCAGCAATGTGTATTTATCCCACGAGAGGGAAAGGAAACACCGTATAAAGCTGAGGGAAATGATAGAGCATGGTCTTGCGACCAAGAGAAATGGATTCGAGAGTCGGTTACGCGAGAGGAAGGTATTAGCACCCCCACGCGTCCATCGTACCCGATGGGATCCACGCTTGCTTATTTCGATCAAAGGGTGATAGAAAAGATACTGGAAAAAAGGAACTGGAAAAGGAAAAGGAAAAAGAGAGAGAAAAAGGAACAAATGTAGGGAAAATAAAAGAAGTGCTCGAATGGGCCCTACCCCACTGCCTACGTATCTCATCGGGAGCATGAGAATCAGAGCGACGTAGTTCCCCTCACTAGGGATGAATTGTTTGTGTTTTTTAAGGAACGGCTAACGTTCTAGCTCGGGTGTTGCAGGCTCGCTAGTCCGAGTGCGTTACCATCTTGCAAGAGAACGAGTAGGAGCACGTTCGTACGCTAAGAATGAGTGGGATGAGAAAAGAATTCCCGAAGGAAAGACGTTATTGTTTGTTTTTTGTCTTTTAAGAGTTTTTCCATTTGTTTGCATATGATAATGTATCTAAATCTTAGTCATTGGAATGTATACATCCTCACATTCCAAGATGGAATGAGTAAGAAAGTACACTAAGTGTGAAGAAGACCCTCACATTTAGTTCCAATTATTAAGGTTCAAACACACTAGCATACTTGTATTTATTAAGTGTTTTTGTTGATTATGAAATGAAGAAGTGTTTTTCCTTATTTGTATCTTCAACAAGTATTGCATTTAAGTCCCTCATACAAGATCAAATGTTTAACACATTGACCCAAGATGGGCTATATGCTACACATTCTAAGATTATAAGAGAAGACCCCTTGTAATCTTTTCTTTATATGAAAGGCCTAAATGCAATAAATGCCTACCTTTATTACATATTTTGAATTTTCTTTGAGATGAGAAGATGAAAGACTCAAGTGGGAGAGAAAGGTAAGAATCTATGTGAACTAAGACTCAATCCTAATTGATTAGTTAAGGGAGTGATCCTAAAGGTTTGTGAGGTTGCAAAACCTAAAGCCTAAGGAAGGAATGAGTTAAACAACTCACTTCTAAAGTAGAAGATGAATTGTAACTCAAAAGGGAAAGTAATGAGTTAGTCACAGAAAGCACATAAGTACTTAGCAAAACACAAGGTTGAATTGTAAAAGATGAAAGGAAGGAGATTTGAATGTGGATTCCTTATCCACACTCAACTTCAACTTACCAAAGCCCCTACATGGTTAGTAAACATGGAAACATGTATAAGAAGTAAAAAACACTTAATGCACAATAAAGTTCAAAAGAATAAGATGAAGAATCAAATCCTAATATCACAACCAGAATGTGAATCATATGGACAACAAGTGAATATCATCATACAAGTTCAAATGAGTAAGCAACAATCATCATCCATAGCATTCAAACATGTTATCATAAGAAAGGATAGATGAAAGATGAAAAGAAATGAAAGGAATATGCATAAATGGAACATGAAAATCCAAAGATCAGAATTGAAACTAAATGAAAAAAAAGGTTGATAAACATCTCAAAAGTATTCATGAATCAACAATCAAGACATTCAAGAAGTGGTAGAAGAAGAATTGAAGTGAAAGTTCAAAAAGAAAGTGCAAACAATACATGTTAAAGATGCACACAGTTCAAGTTAAAATGAACATGTAAAGATGACCTATAATGTGTACCAAAGACCTATAATATCACATGAATGGCTCATAAAATATGCAAATGCTCATTCAAATATGCACAAAAGAATTCATGCAAGCATACACTAAAGTTTGAATGATATGACATGGATTATGCTTCAAATGTAATGCATCAAACAAAAACCAAATGGACTTATGAAAATTATACAAACATGGTATTAGAATGCCTAAGTCAGAAGTGAATCATACATCAAGATAGCATGTCAAAATTCAAAGCAAAATGACTTCAAACAATGCAATAGG
Organism: Lathyrus tuberosus; assembly: GCA_022829125.1. Classification (NCBI taxonomy): domain Eukaryota; kingdom Viridiplantae; phylum Streptophyta; class Magnoliopsida; order Fabales; family Fabaceae; genus Lathyrus; species Lathyrus tuberosus. The sequence goes on from JALAZF010000115.1 coordinate 11,661,274, forward strand.
TCAAGTTGAAACATCATACAAAGTAGTGCAAAGACAAGCATCAAAACATGTCATAAAATGACCTAAAAAATCAATCAAAAATCATCTAACATTCTTCAATGTATTAGTGAATCAATTCAAAAAGAAGCAAGCCAAAAAAATTTGTAATGAGCAAGAACAAAATTCCACAAACTCATGTACCATATTTGGAATGCATCCAAATGGAAATTCAAAGAAAATTATGAAACAGGGGTAAAAATGTAATAAAATCATGAAATAAAAAAATCAAAAACTTCCTAAATGTCTTGTTAACACTCATGAATTTTCCAGAATTTTCTGATGTTGTTTTATATTTTTAAAAATTAAAAATGAAACATGTATAAAATGAAGAAAATAAAATGAAATAGAAATAAGAGAGGAGGTGTATGCATAGTAAATCATCAGTTAAAAATTACTTGGGCTTTGAAACGTATGGTGTAAATAGCAATTTAGTCCAGTCCAAACATGCGCAATCCACACCAACTATTGTACACTCTCAGTCAAATAAAGTCAAAACAATGATCACCATTGGATCAAGTCCAGTCAACGAGCCAGTCAAAGTAATCATATCTAATGCACACACGTGAAGGCACACACTCACTACCATGCACTGCACCTTACATTGTTTAAAATGAAATCAGAATTGAGCACGTGAGATACACACTTATTTTAATGCACTGGCAAGTCCTTAACCACACGATGTGTATGAATCAATGATCACGATTAAAATTGCGAAAAACCCTAGAATAATGACCACCGGCCGGAGAGGGACCTCCGGTCACCTTCTCCGGTCACTCACCACCGTCTGCAACTTCATGTTTCCCAGAATTTCACAAGTATTATACCAAAATGAAGAGGAAGTAATGGAGAGCACAGATACACACTTATTTTTCACATAGCAAGCACGTACATAAAGAACAGAGGAGGTTAAAACATGCCCTAACTTTTGGATCTAAGCCTCTACAAGGCCTATCAACTAGCTAGAGTATTAAATGCTTCTATTACGCTTATATCATCATGAAAACATCAAAATAATCAATAAAACATGAGAGAAATGTTTGAGAGTTTTAGAACCTGATCTTGCAGTTCTTGTAGATTCTTGAGAAAACCAGAGAAAACACTTGCTCTTCAACCTTGTAGCTTCAAGATTAAGCAAAATAAATGCTGCTGGTTCACGAGTAGATGAAGGAGATTAAAGATTGCAGTGATGCTAAACTTGCAGAAATTGAGTTGTTCTTGTTGTTCTTGATTCAACCACACCAAACAATGAGCAATGGAAGAACAATGAAGATGAAATCGTGGAGAGGAAGATAAGAAAACTCAGAGAGAATCAGAGAGGATTTCTGAAGTGAGTGTAGCAAATGAGTGTTGAAATGAGAAATGTGAGTGAGGCTTTGATTTATAGTGTGAGTTTAACTATGGTTAACATGAGTGAGTTAACTAAGTCATGGTGGTTTAGGTGAGTCATCCCTAACTAACTGAGTCAAGTTAGTTAGGGAGAGCAAAGATATGGTGTAGCATACGTATGATATTATGGTGAGGTTAAATGAAGTTTGATGGAAGGGAATGGTGATGACAAGTTATTCTGAAGTAGCAGCTACAAAGAGAAACTTGCTGGGCAAGTTTGATGTCCTTCCTCTTTAGTGTAAATCATGATGAAGAAATCATATTGTAAGAGAGGTGTTTGTACAAATAAGGCAATAGTTGGAGGGTGTAAGCAACGCACGTGCAAGCTGGTGGAACAACAACAACAACATTCATTTCTTTTTCTAGTTTGGTGACAGTTTGGAACCAATGGAAATATGGATGTTTAATGATGATTTTCTCTGTTGTTAGTGAATGAAACAATGAAATATTGATGGCATTAGAAAGATGGTGCATCATGGAATCATATTGATGTGAGAATTGGAGTGAAATAATGCTTGGAAGAGGTTGGAAAATGGATTAGAACACAAAGGTTTGGAACCGGTCATGGGCGTGTGGAGACAAGTCATGGCATGGCACCAATGCACATGGATTTTTAGCATAATCACCCTATCTTGAGACCAATATTTCTCCCTCATAACTTGACCAAATCAAAATTTCTCTAACATCAACATTGAAGAGGGCATTGCAAGGAACAACTTTGATGTTGAAAAGTTTTTCATTTGGAGCTTTCATCATTGAGAAAAATAAGCAAACATTTGGCACACCACATGTTTGTAGAAATGACTACGCGTGGACCTAGGAATCTTTGGTCATGACCTGATTTTGGACCTACTTTCCTCCAACTTTAATCAGTCATATCTCACTCAATTTTTATCCAATGGAAGTGTTCTACACATGGATTTGAAGCTTGAAACAAGATCTTTTGTTGTGGCCTGGTGGAATTTTCATTTGATGTCTCAATTTTGAATGGCCTTGGTTCAATGTTTGGTGTAAAATGGCCCAAAATTACTATTTTTGGAAACCCTACTTCTTCCAAAAATGGCAACTTTTCAAATCTTGATTTTTCATGATCCTTTTGGAGTTTCTTGATCAAATTTTGCACATTGGTCACATATAACATGAATTTCATGAATTTGGCCTCAAAAAGTCAAGAGTTGACTTTTTCCTCTGATTATTTGACTTAGCCCCAATTTTCCTGATTTTTTATCTTTCTTCCAATTGAGCCACTTCTAAAACCAATTGAGAGGCAATTTTCCACACGCATACACTTAAGGACATGTAGAATACCATGAAATCAAGTTTTGTCCAAAAAATCAGAGATGACCTGATTTAATTGGAAACCCTAATTTTGGCCCCTTCTGGTTAGGAGGAAATTGCACATCTTCCAAATCCAAATTCCTCTGAGTATGTTGTGTATCCTCTTAAAGGATGATGAGATATGCCACTTGAGGGTGATTTTGAACCAATGAACTATCTCTTTTGATGGTTTTCCTTCAGTTTTTTGGACCTCTTGCATAGGGAAGGATATAATGCTTCAATCTCCTATTGAATCTCACTTTCTTGATTTTTTGGATGATCAATTGAGATAGTATGAGACATGAAAGACCTCTTGGCTTGCCTTGAGACAACTTGTTTGACCCTTTGTGCCTTGAATGATTCCTTGATTGTCCACCTTTCACCTGATCACATGCCTTGATGGTAAGAGGGATGCTATGCTTCATTTTTCTATGCAAAGATGCAATGCAATGCTAATGAGATGGATATGATATGATATATGATAATGCTATGCTATGATGACAAAATAGAGAGTAAATTTTGGGGTATTACAATGTGCGTCGATCTTCAGATTACTTAAAAAGAACCAGGACTGCGTTTGGACAGAAGACTGCCAAACCGCCTTCAACAGTATTAAGGAATACCTGTTGAACCCACCGATTCTATCACCTCCAGTGGAAGGGAGACCATTGATCATTTACTTAAATGTCTTGGAAGACTCAATGGGTTGTGTACTTGGCCAACAAGATGAAACAAAAAGGAAAGAGTCTGCCATTTACTATTTGAGCAAGAAATTCACCGACTGCGAGACTCGATACACTATGCTTGAGAAAACTTGTTGTGCTCTGTCTTGGGCAGCCAAACGTCATCACCAGTATATGATTCGTCACGCTACTTGGTTGGTCTCCGAAATGGACCCAATCAAGTATGTCTTTTAAAAACCTGCTCTCACGGGAAGAATTTCCCGTTGGCAGATGTTGTTATCAGAATATGACATCGAGTACCATGCTCAGAAAGTCGTTCAGAGAAGTATTTTAGCCGATCATTTGGCTCATCAACCAATTGACGATCAGGAATCAATCGGGTTTGACTTCCCAGACGAAGATGTCATGTGTTTAAAAATGAAAGACCGCGATGAACCGCTACCCAGTGAAGGGCCAGAACCAGGTTCCCAATGGGGACTTATCTTTGATGGAGCTGTCAATCATTATGGAAACGGAGTTGGGGAAATTATCATAACCCCTCAGGGTACCCACATTCCTTTCACTGCCAGACTGACGTTCAAGTGCACAAACAATGAGGCCGAATACGAAGCTTGTATCATGGGTCTCGAAGAAGCAATCGACTTAAGGATCAAGAACTTGGATCTATATGGCGACTCAGCCCTGGTTATCAATTAGATCAAAGGAGATTGGAACACTTACGAATCAGGACTGATTCCTTACAAAGATTATGCAAGAAGGTTGCTACCCTTCTTCAACATAATCGAGTTTCATCACATCCCTCGTGAGGAAAATCACATGGATGATGCATTAGCCACTCTCTCTTCCATGATCAGTGTAGGCCAATGGAACGACCTACCTAAGATCGACATAATGTATAACACCCCAATTCCCATCGCGAATAAATAATACATAAATAAAATCAGAGTAACAAAAATTTATTTTTCCGACAGAAACAAGGATGTCACATTTAAATAAATAAAACATCATCCCTGCTCATATACATCACACAAGTCATACAATATCCATATCAAAAGCACCTTGCATGATACACATCAATTACACATAATTACAACGACAAAAGTCGACAAAACAACACCATTCAAATACCATACATCCATCACCAATGCGTATCAATCATGCACACCATTTCATCACATATATTCACATCATATAACAGCACACAAGCTACACGTTACATAACAAAAGCATATAGCATGATAACACATCAATTGCACACATTGTACGCGATAAAAACCCGACAACCCGGCTATTTTTCCAAAAACACGAATTAATTAATTCATATTTTACTCTCCAAACCATTTTTAATAGAAATAACTTTTCATTAGCTTTCCAACGCTTAAAACGGGGGTCAAAACGGACTTACGGTTCAAAAGTTACGATCGAAACAATTTTGAAAGAAAAACCTACAGCAGGGCTGACACGGCCGCCCGTGTTGTGTGACACGGCCGTGTCACCCAAAACTTCCAAATGGCCGCAAATTGACACGTCTGACACGGCCGCCCGTGTTGTGTGACACGGCCCGTGTCAGAACCCAGAAAAATGCATTTTTTTACCGTCGGAAGCCTTCCGGCCCTCCGATTTCGATTCCGTAAAAAGCCCCGGTCTCAGAATTCAGCGTACTACAATATTCTCACCATTAAAAGACCATCCAACACATTTTCCATTTTTGAAATATTTTGAAACATAATTTTATCAATTTCACCCGATTCCAAACTCGATCAAAACCACTCGAAAACACACCAACAACCATTCACCGATTAAATATCAACCTATACCGATATTACCAGACATATCCAAACACTTTTACTCGATCACAACATCAATTTGCACAAAAACCTCAATATATATCAAAAACTCAAAAGTTACAAATTCAACTCGATTCAATCAAACGATCACGCTAAATCACGACCCAACATCACACGACTCTACTACGCGATTTATTCCGACTTTCGTCCGTAAAAACATCGATTTCTATCCATTTTTCTCATTTCGACCTAGAATGGAAACTAGAGAAAATAACCAAAACAATCCAAGAAAACATACACATATACATATACAAGCAAGATATAATCGAAACTTCTCACCCTTACCCGATTATTCGCTCTTTAAACGGAGTTTTCTCAATTTTTCCTCTTTTCATCTTCTCCCTTTTCTTTCCTCTCTTTTCTCTTCTCTTCCCTTTCTCTTCTTCTTCTTTCTTTTCTCTCTTTTTCTCTCTCTCTTTCTATTTATACAAAATATCTAACCCCAAAAAGACCAAAATACCCCTCAGCTCAATTATCTCCCAAATGCTCTCAAAATGCGATAAAACATAAACAACGATGAAAAATAATATATTGCCAAATAAAAGTCAAGAATAAAATAATATAATAATAAAATAATCAACTAAACTCGATTAAATAAAACTGACCAAAACTGGGGCGTTACAATTCTCCCCCACTTAGACATTTTCGTCCTCGAAAATATAACCGCTACGAACAACTCCGGATACAACTCTCGCATCCGACCAACAAACTAACATGCCAACAAAAGCACACCACGAATAACACAAACTGACAAACCACCTTGCTAACAGCAACCACAACAACGACACGACGACCACTACAACGACAAGGTGCAAAGCCCATACAATGCACTTGACGACCAACTCACAACTCAAGGAAAACCACGATACCAACACACAGGTTCACTCTTGAACCGAAACACAACAAGAACACAAGTTCCACGACACAACATCGTCTCAACAACATCAAGAAAACCAGAATACCAACATCCTTGTCACACAACCTTATTACAACCATGCTACGATTCCCAAATCGACCATATAACCAAAACATCCATCTACATAGTAGCCCATGGATAATATCTAAACCTTTCACCTAACACTCCCATTCTAAAACGTCCAATGGTCTCAAAACTCCTACACGTTTCCAATGTTCACCCTCCGAACTCTTACAAGTCACACACTTATATACGAATCATGTCACCTCACGCTTCCGTTGCACACTCTGATTACTCATAACCCTCAAAACTACCAATTTCACGTCCAAAGTCTAACTCTTTCTCATATTCACCAAAAATCATTGTTCGCCTTTAATATACCCGACCTCACACTCTTCTGTGTTAGCTCCCATACCAGACACAAGTCTCAGAACTGCTCAAATAATTCTAATTCTCGGACCATCAAAACTGACATGTATAAAAACTTTCGACTTAACTTATCACGCATGACACCAACCTTTCCCAAAGGATAATCCAAGCCAAATTCATAACTCGTCACTGATTCTAACCATCCTCTCTGTCTCATACTCTATTCCTTCAGACCAAACAAGTACTTTAAACTCTTGCGATTACCAAACACTTCGAGCCGAGAACCATAAAAATAATACCTCCAAATTTTCCAACACAATACGACCGCAACCAATTCCAAATCCAGAATAGTATAGATCCTTCTATGAATCCTCAATTGTCTTAAAGCATACGCCACGACTTTACTCTCTTGCATTAACACCTGACTATACTCTTTAGAGACACTTCACAATACCTCACAAACGGTTTATTAGGATAACACAAAATCAAAACTGAAGCCGTAGACAACTTCTACTTTAACCCTCTCAACTTCTTCCACAATGAACATCCAAAGCAAACAACTTACCCTTTGCAAGTCTACCGAAGTAACGAAAACGCTAATCTTGGAAAAGCCTCCCATACCCTTCGGTAATAATAAACAAAAGTCCAAAAAGTTTCTAATCACCTTAACTAACTTCGGAGCCTCTCATAGTAACACCGCATCTACTTCCGATGATAACAAATATAATCCGTCACATAAAATCGATCAAAGTCTCAACTCAAACAAATCACCACTCTTATCAAACATTCCAACATAAGTAATTATAATCAAACTCAATCAACCCATTCCAGTTACCTAATCCTGAAAGTGAACACTTATTCTCAATCGTCACCCTACACCACTGTCCGTACTCCATACACAATTTCTACTCTTGACAATCCAAATTCCAACCTATTGCAACAACCAACCAAAAAGAACTCTCAAATATTACATCCACCCCTAAGGGTTTTCCTCAAGATTTCCGTAGTCTCAATACCATCAAAGAATTTCAAATCGTTTGCAACTCGTCACAATTCAAAACTCAAACTATGCAAGACCCAACCGCAAGTTCCCATACCACTCACTGGTTAACACGCAACCTTCTACTATCATCATATTCCTTCCCAACCATGATGGACCTCTCCAAGTCAACACACTAATGTTTCATCCAAAAACACAATTAAAACCCATGCATCACTGACGTCCTATCACTGTGACCTTCCTGCCAATTTCCAGAATACTGTCACCATAAACAAGGCCAACATCTATTCCCATCTCCTAAGAGTGTCCTACTCACTTAGCAGATTTAACCTCGACTAGTCACCTTCATCCAATTTAAGTTCACACTCTATTCTCTGAGAACAACCCTTAGTAATACCCAATCATTTTCTCTCAATGACTTCCCAACTAGACCAACATACAAAAACCTCGAATTCGGCTCACCTTCAGATATTAGAATCTTCATCGACTCAACAAAACAATCTGTAACCATTTCCTTAATTCCAAACAATTTATTTCACCCACTATCAAAGCCGGAAAGACACGCCTATTCCATCCAACATAATTTCCGTCTGCTATCAACAAGAGATTAAGGGTGATCAGTTCCTCAATTTGTCAATAGACAGCCGACAATCATGATGGGGCATAAACCATCTTTACCAAACTATAATAGCATTTCTTACATCCTGTGTGCAAAACTACCTAAGGCATAAATCCTTAGTTGACATAAACCTTACCTCTGCCTTCCTTCCAGAACCGGGAACAACACTGTCCAAACCATACTTACAATCTTGCAATCAACGACACACTGAGCCAATGTTCCACAACTGAAGTAACTTGGAGAAGTACCAGCTTCTCCCCCACTTATCTCAATCTCACACCTGAAGACAAAGGATTACCAAAAACCAGAAAGCACTGACAGTGTTTCACACACAAATCACGTACTAAGGAACAAACAACAACGACGATATTCAACTGTCACACCAACTGACTCAACAACTTGGCCGGACGGACCGACCTGCTCTGATACCACTAATATAACACCCCAATTCCCATCGTGAATAAATAATACATAAATAAAATCAGAGTAACAAAAATTTATTTTTCCGACAGAAACAAGGATGTCACATTTAAATAAATAAAACATCATCCCTGCTCATATACATTACACAAGTCATACAATATCCATATCAAAAGCACCTTGCATGATACACATCAATTACACATAATTACAACGACAAAAGTCGACAAAACAACACCATTCAAATACCATACATCCATCACCAATGCGTATCAATCATGCACACCATTTCATCACATATATTCACATCATATAACAGCACACAAGCTACACGTTACATAACAAAAGCATATAGCATGATAACACATCAATTGCACACATTGTACGCGATAAAAACCCGACAACCCGACTATTTTTCCAAAAACACGAATTAATTAATTCATATTTTACTCTCCAAACCATTTTTAATAGAAATAACTTTTCATTAGCTTTCCAACGCTTCAAACGGGGGTCAAAATGGACTTACGGTTCAAAAGTTACGATCGAAACAATTTTGAAAGAAAAACCTACAGCAGGGCTGACACGGCCGTCCGTGTTGTGTGACACGGCCGTGTCACCCAAAACTTCCAAATGGCCGCAAATTGACACGTCTGACACGGCCGCCCATGTTGTGTGACACGGCTCGTGTCAGAACCCATAAAAATGCATTTTTTTACCGTCGGAAGCCTTCCGGACCTCCGATTTCGATTCCGTAAAAAGCCCCGGTCTCAGAATTCAGCGTACTACAATATTCTCACCATTAAAAGACCATCCAACACATTTTCCATTTTTGAAATATTTTGAAACATAATTTTATCAATTTCACCCGATTCCAAACTCGATCAAAACCACTCGAAAACACACCAACAACCATTCACCAATTAAATATCAACCTATACCGATATTACCAAACATATCCAAACACTTTTACTCGATCACAACATCAATTTGCACAAAAACCTCAATATATATCAAAAACTCAAAAGTTACAAATTCAACTCGATTCAATCAAACGATCACGCTAAATCACGACCCAACATCACACGACTCTAATACGCGATTTATTCCGACTTTCGTCCGTAAAAACATCGATTTCTATCCATTTTTCTTATTTCGACCTAGAATGGAAACTAGAGAAAATAACCAAAACAATCCAAGAAAACATACACATATACATATACAAGCAAGATATAATCGAAACTTCTCACCCTTACCCGATTATTCGCTCTTTAAACGGAGTTTTCTCGATTTTTCCTCTTTTCATCTTCTCCCTTTTCTTTCCTCTCTTTTCTCTTCTCTTCCCTTTCTCTTATTCTTCTTTCTTTTCTCTCTTTTTCTCTCTCTCTCTTTCTATTTATACAAAATATCTAACCCCAAAAAGACCAAAATACCCCTCAGCTCAATTATCTCCCAAACGCTCTCAAAATGCGATAAAACATAAACAACGATGAAAAATAATATATTGCCAAATAAAAGTCAAGAATAAAATAATATAATAATAAAATAATATAATAATAAAATAATCAACTAAACTCGATTAAATAAAACTGACCAAAACTGGGGCGTTACATAATGCGCCTTGAAAGGCCCGCTTATATCTTCACGATCGAAGCAGTCATAAACGACAAACCTTGGTATCACGATATCAAATGCTTCCTTCAGAAACAAGAGTACCCACCTGGGGCACTAAGGAAAGACAGAAAAACCCTCAGAAGATTGGCAGGCAGCTTCTTTCTGAGCAGTGATACTCTCTATAAGAGAAATTTTGACATGGTCTTGCTCCGATGTGTAGACAGACCAGAAGCAAACATGCTGATAAAAGAAATTCACGAAGGATCCTTTGGCACTCATGCCAACGGACACACAATGGCGAGAAAAATTCTGAGAGCATGGTACTTCTAGTTGACCATGGAATCCGACTACTACAAGTACATGAGGAAGTGTCACAAGTGTTAGATATACTCAGACAAACTCCATGTACCGCCAACGCATCTCAAAGTTCTTTCTTCTCCATGGCCTTTTTCCATATGGGCAATCGACATGATTGGCATGATTGAGCCCAAGGCTTCAAACGGACATCGGTTCATCCTGGTAGCCATTGACTACTTTACCAAATTGGTCGAAGCAGCATCATACGCCAATGTAACCCGACAAGTGGTGTCCCGATTCATCAAAAAGAATATCATATGCCGTTATGGTGTTCCAAGCCAAATCATTACTGATAATGGATCCAACTTGAACAATAAGATTATGAAAGAGTTATGTGCTGAGTTCAAGATTGAACACCATAACTCATCTCCCTACCGACCCAAGATGAACGGAGCGGTAGAAGCGGCTAACAAGAACATCAAGAAGATCGTTCAAAAGATGGTCGTAACCTATAAAGATTGGCACGAGATGCTACCCTTTCCTCTTCACGATTATCGAACATCTGTCCGCACTTCAACAGGGGCAACCTCTTTCTCTCTAGTATATGGCATGGAAGCAGTGCTCCCCATAGAAGTAGAGATCCCATCAATACGGGTATTGATGGAAGCTAAGCTTACAGAAGCTGAATGGTGTCGAAGTCGACACGACGAGCTGAATTTGATCGAAGAAAAACGAATAGCGACACTATGCCATGGTCAGTTGTATCAGCAAAGAATGAAGAGGGCATTTGACAAAAAAGTCCGACCACGCGTCTTCCGGAAAGGAGACCTTGTGCTCAAGAAGATACAATCATTTTTCACTGATTCTTGGGGCAAATGGACTCCGAATTATGACGGCCCCTATGTGGTCAAGAAAGCTTTCTCAGGCGGCGCCTTGAGACTTGTAACCATGGATGGAGAAGAATTTTCCTACCCCACAAATGTTGACGTAGTCAAGAAATACTTCGCCTAAAAAAAACGTCTTGGTGGATTGAGAACCCGAAAGGGCGGTCCAGGAAAAAGTTAGAGACAAAATAAAAAATCAACCCGGTGGATTGGAAATCTCAAAGTACAATCCAGGCAAAAATTAGGGATTCATGGCAAGTAACTACGTCCAACAGTGGCAAGTCCTTCAACAACAGTTACACCATACATCGAAGGAAATCTCAGTCACGGTCATCTTCGACAGAAGCTCAGGATGCCCCGAATTCAAAGTTGGTAGAAGGATAGCGGTCATTATGTTTCAATGTAGCCCTCTTCCCGTAAATTGCCATTTTCTAAACTTTGTAAATACTCTATGGAATCACGCGTTTGGCTGATTTCCATCCTATCAATAAAATTTGAGCCCTTGTGCTTTTGTTTATAATTCTCATTTATTTTAGCTTTACAGAACGACATTTTAATATGATCAACGATTCTTCAAACGAAACAAAAATTAATTTATTTGTAAAACTTTTTCTGCTTTTTAAATAAAGATGGCAATTTCTTTTGACTGTTGAACATCGAAAGAACATCAATCGCTACTCCAAAGATGGTTGAGCTTCAAAGTGCAGAATCAAAGTACTCCTTCTAAACCAGCACGCCTGAATGAAGGATCAATTGTGTCAGAGACCATGTTCCATCTAACACCCCCGGTAGAGTTCTTACCTCCTAAGCCCGACCAACGGTGTTCCCCGCAGGGACTATTTCTCCTAAGCAAGGCAGAATTGCTATCGTGAACCAGTGATACTTTTCATTTCCCACTGTGGCCCAGTATCCAGACGATTTCATCTATTAGTCTGTATGTCGCGTCAGTTTTGTCAGCATAAACATACATACATCATGCATTATTGATTTACATTTGCATTCATATTGCATCGCTATCACTCTAGTCGGTCATATCCTGTAGTGGTAACGGTCCTCTCAATCGAGTTGTCAGTTCTTTCCTCGTCATGAAATGTTGCGTCTAAACTACCTCTCTCCTCCAGTTTATTTCTGGATTAGAATTGGTCCTTAACCACTTTGATAACTTGAACCTCTGAAAGACCAGAAAATCTTCGCCAACGTCACTCTTCGCCATTGAAGATGATATATTTGCTTTCCCGGATTAAAGAAAATCCCAGAGAGAGCCTCGCAACTAAAGACTCTCAGCAACATAGTGGTTCTTCTCTCCAGAAAATCAATGTTAATGAAGTCATCAGCACCTCAAATTGGGGTACATTGTATGGCATTTCTTCTGGAATGTCTCAAAGAAAAGTATGATGTAGTATCCCCAAGCAGAAAGCAGTCTCTCAAGAGACTCGTCTTCCCCCCAGTAGAGTTAGCAAATGGCATCTCCAACAGAGAAGTTTGTACACCTCTACAACTCAGACAGATGGGTTTCCCAGCAGGTCTGACATCAAATCTTTTTCTATCAAATGGCATCTCCCCAGGAAAATTCGGCGAGAAGTTTGAGGAAAACTGCTACGAATAGCGTCCCTTGTCAAGAAGTTTATTGACAAAAGAAACTGAGACCAGTTCCTTGGTAGGAAACCAGGATCGAGGGGAAGTTTATCTCAGAAACTTAGACCAGATCCTTGGTAGGAAACCAGGATCGAGGGGAAGTTTTATTTTAGAAACTGAGACCAGTTCCTTGGTAGGAAACCAGGTTTGAGGGGAAGTTTATTTCAGAAACTGAGACCAGTTCCTTGGTAGGAAATCAGGATTGAGGGGAAGTTTTATTTCAGAAACTGAGACCAGTTCATTGGCTGAAGGCCAGGACCGAGGGGAAGTTTACCTTTTCTAAGCATCATTTCTTAGCAAAAGAGGATGAGTGTGTAAGCTACCACTCATAACCACCATCAAAATTTTGGGTATTCCGATATTTAATTCTCTTGCACCCCGAATGCTCGAATACCTTCGCCATTCACACCTTCGGGTCCAAGAAAATTAAATAGAGGCATCTGTCATACCCCAAATTTGACCACTAAGATTTCCCATCATTATGCAAACCATCATCACAATATGGGTGTAGCATTATGCCTCATTAGTCTCCCCAAAGATGGGTGAGCATTCACTACAATCTAATTAGGGTTTCAAGCCCTTTCAGAGCTCTTAGATAAATGATCAATCAAGGAATGACATGTTCCTCAACTTGTCTAACCTCTCAAACATACAATGGATCAAGAGGACTCCCACAACAAGGATTAAGCACAAGGTTGCTACCCCCTAGGTGGATTAAGCCTTAAGATCGCCAGTGTCACCAAATTAGGGTTTTGGTCGACCAGGGCCTCCAGATGGAAATTTTCCTCTGGGTATGAGCCAATGCTTCAAAGCATAACCTAAGGTGCTCCAAGGGACAACATGAACCCAATCATCAATTCAATTTAGCCTCAGGGGAGGCATTCATCAAAAATTAGGAATTAGGGTTTCTTGACCTAATTCACCCCTAAGTTGACTTTTGGGACAAAACATGAGCCAAGATCTCAAGGCATGATTTAAGGGTCCCAACATACCACATTTATCCATTTGCAACAATGGATTGATCCAAGAAACTTAAGCAACAAGTTTCAAGTTCATCAGAACCACAGTTAGGGTTTCGCGGGAAAAAGTCAAATGTGCCTTTGACTTTTGAGCCAGGCATGCTCCCAAACCTTGGGACATGATTCAATACACCCTATAACACCTATGAAATCAATCCATTAAGTTTGATTTAGGTCAAGGACTTGATTTCATAGAGGATCGCACAGTTTGGAATTCATCTGACAAAAAGTCAACTGTGCACAAAAGTCAACTTTGACTTTTTGAGATTTTTCACAATTATGGTTCTTTAACCCTAAAATGATGTTAATGTATGATTGGAATCATCATTCATCAAGAAAAATCAAGAAAAGTGGGATAACTTGTAAAAGGGGTAACCATGAAAAACTTAGAAATTTTCTAAGTTATGGAATAAAGTGGCAAGGGTACCAACTTTGGAGGATCATAACTCCTAAACCACAAGGCCATTTTTTCCCATCAAAAGTTGGATTTTTAGCTCTCATGGCCCTCTACAAAGGCTTCAAACATAACTCATTCCAATTCCTCATGGATTTTAAGTTATGGAATGATCAAAATCATAAAAAGTGAAAATGTCAGAATCTGCCTTCACTTTTTTCCAAATGTAGGGGCATTTTTCACTTAGATCCAAAAGGTATCAAAACCAACTATGATTAAACAGTTGTTGTATCATATGAGGGCTTTCCAAAATGGCCAAAAACTCCATCAAAATCAACTTGAGCCATGAGATATGACAATGCCAATATGCCTTGCTGCAAACTGTCATGGCAAGGCAGATTTGGGAGTTTTGCTAGATTTGCTCAAATTTTGCAAAGGGCAAACAAATCTTTCCTTATGAACACCTCAAGGGGGGACCAAGGAGGGACAAACCCTGATCCATCAGTCTCCCAAGTCTTTGGAACCAAAAATAGCATGCCAAACCTAGAAATGCCTAAAAGAGGGACAAGACTCCAATTTTGGATTGGAGCATTTAATGGATGCACCAAGGTGGCATGGACTGAGCCATTCCCAACTGAATTCAGTCAAGACTTATCCAAGACCAAGGGAACCAGCAACCTGTGCCCTAACCTCTAGTCAATGGCTAGAGGAGACTTGGATTCTCATTGCTCAACATTGGTCAAACCTCTGCTGTAGTTGCCATTCACTATTGCAGCCAAAACAAACTTGCTCTACTATAAATAGAGCTCAATTGTGTTCAATTTGAGTACACCAAACCACTACAACACTTGCTTTCCTCAAAATCTCTTTCTCTAGGCAAAAATAACTTCTTCAGCAAGGTAACTCTTTGTTTTTGAGTTAGAGAGCAATTCCACCACAATTCATGATCCAAACACATCCAATATGTCATATCTAAGCTGTCCAAACTCTCACAAGTGACCTGTAACACCAAAATCACAAAGTCACCTCTCAAAACCTCAAAATAGGACTTTTGTGCATTTTTCAAGCCATGTCTTGATTCAGTCACTTTCTTAACCAGATAAAACCTCAAACACACTCCAAATATCATCCTTGAACTGTCCCAAATGGTGCCACACATCTGGAACAACGTTTGAGAGAGTTGCTATTTTGGCCACTTTTGCCCCTTTTGCAAGAAAGAGCTCAAACTTATTCTGGAGGTTTCCAGCTGATTCTAACCATCCTAAAAGCTTCTAAGAGATCATTTGAGGGTGTCCAAAGCATCAAATCATTTCTGGAACAAAGCACTTGGCAGATTACACAAAAACTCCAAAAAGAGGTAAGCATCACAACTTGGATTCTTTGAATCATGCTTTCTTTTGATGTCCCCTGATCATGCATCTCTTATACATGTTATATGTGTTGTGTTTGCACCAATTTATCATGTAATTCATGCTTGTACCAAGAGATGGCACAGAAAATGCAAATCATGGCCTATTTCAAAACCACTATCGGGTTTTTCAATAGGAGCATGATCTAAAAAAAAAACCACCACCACCATTGGATTCCTTGTGAAATTCTAGGCAGGATAGACCTAAATTTTGTCCCAATCCACGAGAAATGAGAAAGTTATAGCCTTCACATTTTCAATCAAAATCTTGCCTTGCCTTGCCTTGGGTCAGGCCAAAAACAAGGCAAGCCTTATATATTTGTGGTTGTGTTTCAATCAACGGATGTATCACCACCCCAGTGGTAAGGCGCGCGCCCTATACACAAGAGGTCTGGGGTTCGAATCCCCCTCGCCCCAGATCCTCTTTTTTACCACCTTTTCATATTTTATTATTTTTCATATTATTTTTAATGATTTGAAAAATTAATAACTCCCTCAATTTTAATTATTTTTGATTGGTTCTTTTTGAAAAAAATCAAAAAAATGTTGAAATATTTTATTCCCCAAAAAAATCAGATTTATATTAGTTATTTAATATAATTAGTATTTTTGTGAATAAATTCATTTTTAATTGTTTTTAAACATTTAAAAGTGAATATTTACTTTGAAAATCAAAACCGAATGAGTTCTAAATCATCTTGTGATTAAAATCTCATTTTTCAAACCTTAAACAAAAATCGCAAGTGGTTTATTCAAACTTATTTTGTATTTTTATCATTTTATTTGATTTTCTTTAAATATTTACTTTTAAAGGAAAACAAAATTAGGGTTTCTTTGATTTTCACCCACACAAATCAATTTCAAACACTCATGGGCCTCTATTAGAGTGTAAGACCCAATCCCTTTGTAAATACACCACTTTTTAAGCCTTAGTCATTGTATAAGCCCCACTGTATTTTCAAAAACAACGGCGCGATCGTCGCCTTTTTATACAAAGTCAATTGGGCCTCTCCTTAGGTTGTAAGCCCCATCACTTGTATAAAACACATTTGGACCTCTAATAGAGTGTAATACCCTATCCCCTTTTAACTAAAACCTTTTTGGGCCTCAGATATTGTATAAGTCCCTCTGCGTTAAAAGAAAATCTCGGCGCGATCACTAGTTCAAAAATCAAATTACTTGGGCCAACCCTCGTGTTATAAGCCTCGTTCACCTTTAGGCCTCTTGAGAGAGTGTAAGACCCATCCCTTTGTACATAAAACCTTTTTGGGCCTCAGTCACTTGTATAAGTCCTTGTACAAATTTAAAACAACAGTGCAATCACTGATAAAACCTTGGGCCTCTCCTTGAGCTGTAAGCCCCAATAATCTTTTCAAAGCACTTTCTCCTTTGATTTAGAATATAATATTGTAATCAAAGCTTTCTTTGTTGAACAACTAACAAAACAGCATGGAAGATCTACAACCGAGTAAGTGTTTACCCGCTTTCTTTATCCGCTTTCATATACATATATCTGAATTGTGGGGCTGCTCACTGTAAGTCTTCTTTCACAAACTTTTATATACTTGTCAAATATCAACTGTGTCATACTAGTATAGTTATTTAGAGTTTTCCCCGGCAACTATGTCTAGCACTAGGTAAAGCTCGTTGGTCACTCTTAAATACAGTCAAAACTAGATCCCCTTAGGATTACTAGATACAATCTTCCCTCCTCTTGGGGTTAAACAATATGGAGATGTGAAAGGCAGCATTCTCAGTGAACCCTTTCTCAGACTGTCACCCTTAGAAATTGTCAAAGAAACTCTACTCCCCAGAGATGATCTTTTCTCGGTGAATGGCATCTCTTGAGTTTCTTCAAACCTCGAACTTTCATGAAATGATCTCTTCTCGGTGAATTGCATTTCTTGAACTTCTCTTGGTTTGGAGACCCACAGGCTTCTTAAAAGCATTCCTGCCTCCTCTTGGGCATTGTACAAGGACCCTTCGGCTTCTTAAAAGCTCTCATGCCTTCTCTTGGGCTTAGTACAAGGACTTAGAGACCTCTACAGGTATAGGAACAGAACCTAGTTATCAATTTGCTAGAGCCGTCTTTTTGAGTCAAGTGTCAGACCAGTTAACGGGTTGACCTTCATCCCTTAACATACCAGCCTTCTCTTGGGCATCATATAAAGATCGTTCACTATCTGAGAATCGATTTCTCAAAACACCACTAGACTTGGATAGTCTCAATACCCTTTGGATTTCCCAGGAAATAACCCTGATCCTCTTATCAATATCAAAGCACAACCTTACCTTTAATCAGTCCCTTTATAAGAATTGGTTTTCTCTTTTATCCAACATACCCTGTCACCGAACTGAAACAGTCACCAACAAACATAGCCTCCTCTTAGGATATTTACAATGATTCTCTCCAGTAGAGCTAACCTTTTTAGACTCTCTTGTTGAGTCAAACCCTTTCAGCCTCCATCTCGGGCTTCGTACGAGATACAAAACACTCTCTTGTTGCGTATAAAAGATCCCCTTGTTGGGTCACAAACACTTTCAGCCTCCATCTCGGGCTTCGTACGAGATACAAAACACTCTCTTGTTAGTATAAAAGACCCTCTTGTTGGGTCACAAACACTTTCAGCCTCCATCTCGGGCTTCATACGAGATAGAAAAACACTCTCTTGTTGAGTATAAAAGACCCTCTTGTTGGGTCACAAACATCTTTAGCCTCCGTCTTGGGCTTCGTACAAGACATATAAAAACACCCTCTTGTTGGGTCACTAGCCTCCTCTTAAGCTTTGTATAAAGAAAACCCCTGGTTGAGTCAATCAACCTTTTAGCATCAAAATCTGTGCCTAGCTCACAGCATACAAACATAAACAACTCCTCTTTAGAGATGACAAATTCTCTCTCAAGCCAAAACCCTTCAGCTTCACATCTTGGTCTTTGAACAAGATACTTATACTCCCTTTAGCTTCACGTCTTGGGCTTTGAACAAGACACCAAAACAACTTTTTCCTCCCATAGAATAGGAGGAACTACGATCACTCTGATTTCCCTATTTCGTCAAACGGGAATACGTAGGCATAAGATTGAAAAATCTTAGCGAGCATAATAATCAAAAACCCAAATTCCCATATACATCAATCAAAAAGCATCAGACCTAACATCCTACCAATAGTCCAGACAATCTATTCTTAACAAAATAACTAAAAAGAGACCCACATCTTAATAGCGTCTGTAAGCCAACAGTCATCTGTTTAAACTCAGTATGCAAGCAGGGTTAATTGGAGACATCTATTTCCCTTCCTTAATCAGCTCAATAGGATAAAAAATGAATCAAACTGTAGTACCCAAGCGATAGTGATTCGAAACCACAAAAATTGTGCTACACTTCCTTGATTTGTCTTCAGAAATAACGCTGATTTCTGGCAGAGCAGGATCATTGGAATTTGTCTCCCAGGTAGAGTTGTCATATGAGGATTCCTCAGTTGTATTTTGCATAGTATTTGTGCTCTCAGGGAAATTTCCCCATCCAGTTGGCTGGATGTCCTCGAGCCTGATACGAGAGCTTTCAGGAGCGATGTATTTGACCATGAAGTCGAATTTTCCACTTGGTTGTCCCAAGGTGTCCCACACTTCTTTGGAACTGGAGGATTCATCCCTTTCGATGACGTTGACCTTGGGAAAAGCATAGTTAATGAATTCTAATCCTGCAAATTTTTCAAATTCATCGTCGTGCTGGATATTTTCTGAATGACCTAAGTGTTGATCCCATAACATGGTGGGGACGCAGGTATTTTTTCCAATGACGCTCAGCTTTTTTTCATTGTTCGGCTGGTTTTCTTGCCCCAAGTCTCCTGGGTACGGCTACCAGATAGGTAGGCCATCCATTGGGCCATAATAGTCGTGGTCAAAGTTGTATTTCATTGGAGTGTCTTCCTCTAAGGAATTTGGCGGAGCACGACATCCTTCCAGATCACAATCTCCGTATATCATTTCGACGTCTGACCTTGGTATAAATCTCGGACTCTGTGCCAGAAATCAAAATGGCATAAGTACCTCTTCCTGAGACATATAACCATCCTCGTTAAGATAGGACTTCCAGTCTTCATATGTGTCGGAGGAATCTCCCTCGTTGATAGTATGTACTTCTTGAGACACTGGGTGAAGGAAACCTCCACTATGGAAGAAGTTCTGAATGGGATGAAGACTTTCACCGTTAGAGGCAGTCTGGGTACAGGTTGTAGAAAAACCAAGACTTTTCTTTGTTTTATTATCAGTAGGAATGACAAGCTATCCCCATCCCTTTGCATTGTTACTCTCGATTACTTTGAGAGCATCTGTGTACGAGGAAATCGATGTTCCTTTTTCTGATAGATATTCATTGCTCACCAAAAGCGCTTGGAACTGAGTTCCAATAACCTCCTCGGGTTCTACACCAGTGGACAATGAAAGGTTACTCACGAGCAAGGCTTTTTCTCTATAAACAGTGACGAGTTGGTCATTCTTGACGAACTTCAGCTTTTGGTGAAGTGTCGAAGTGACTGCCCCAGCCTGGTGTATCCAAGGTCTTCCTAATAAGCAATTGTATGTTGCCCGGATGTCCATGACCTGGAAAGTGACTAGGAAAGTGTGAGGACCGATAGTTATGGGAAGGTCGACTTCGCCGATAATTGTTTTTCTGGACCCGAAAAATGCTTTGACGACGACCTCACTGCCTCTCATCGGAGATCCTTTGAATGATAGTCGCATTAGAGTGGATTTTGGAATAACGTTGAGAGTCGATCCGGTATCTACCAATATGTTGGCTAAAGCATAGTCCTGGCAGTTGACTGTGATATTGAGCGCCATGTTGTGTTTTGGGCCCTCTTCCGGCAATTCCTCGTCACTAAACCCCAAGTTGTTGCAGGAAGTGACGTTAGAGACGATGCTATCAAACTGTCATATTGACACATCCTATTCCACAAAGGCCTATTCTAAGACTTTCTGTAGAGCCTCTCTGTGGGCTTCGGAACTGAGCAAAAGCGATAACACTGAGATTTTTGAAGGAGTTTGTAATAGTTGTTTAACAATGTTGTATTCACTCCTTTGGATGAGCTTCAGCATCTCATCATCGTTCTTTAAAAGGTCGGGATTACTGGATTGACTGACTAGTGGATTGGGAGCTTCTGTCTGAAGTTCCCTTTCTCTGCTAGGTTCTCCAACTCCTCGGTTGAAGATTCGACCACTCCGTGTTACTCGATTGATGTCTGCAATATTCACGACGGAGGGTAATGGAATTTCCTTTCTGTTCTCAACTGTTTTTGCACCGTATTTGTAAGGGATAGCCCTAGTTAATTCATATGGTAACGGTCCCGGCAGATAGATAACTACAGGAGCCTTCTGATTTTTCTGACTGTCGTAAGTAACTTCAATAAATTCCTGGTTAAGAACCTTCGATTCCTCAAGTAGAGGGATGATGGTACAAACATCTTTGGTCCTCTCATGATCAGAGATTACGACAACGTCCTTGATTTGATTAACAAAACAGTCTGGCGTCCAGTTGATTAACCCAGAACTTGGACATGGTCGAATCTCTTTATGGTCCAACTGACTCTGAAGGGCTGCTCACAAGAGGTAACATCCTTGGTTATTTTTCGAGCAGACTCCATATCGCTCGTAGTTATGTGGTGGCACCTGGCCATGTCCGCTTTGAATGCAGTGTAACTTTACTAGGTCTATTTCCATAGATCGGACATCATGACTTTGATGTTTAGTAGGGTTCTCGTTTGTCACACTGATTTGTTGCATGTCTTCGTCTAGATAGATCGGAAGCCACCAATGGTTTAACAAGTGTTGCAAAGTTCTTTGAACGAGAGCACATCCTTGGTCACTCTCACAACATATTGTACAGTTCTGATAATCATGTGAAGTGAGAAAACTAAGTTGGACTTGCTTGGCATGTAACTCCACCAAGCTGGTATTCATCAAACGAATATCAAAGATTTGAATCATGTTAACTTGATAAGGATTTCTATCATGGTAGTCCTGGATCCACCCAAGATCTATCTGACGCTGGAGGGCCTCTTGTACAAAATAGCATCCCTGTTTGTTTACCGAGCAAGTCAGACAGGAATTGTAATCGTGTCATGGCAGATTATGATACTGGCTTTGCCTTGAGTGCATTGCCACTAAGTTGACAT
Organism: Lathyrus tuberosus; assembly: GCA_022829125.1. Classification (NCBI taxonomy): domain Eukaryota; kingdom Viridiplantae; phylum Streptophyta; class Magnoliopsida; order Fabales; family Fabaceae; genus Lathyrus; species Lathyrus tuberosus. Next base: position 11,683,291 of record JALAZF010000115.1, read on the forward strand.
TCATTGCACGGATGTCATGGTTCTTAATGATGTTGGAACTTGTATAAGTCATGTTAACTCCACGAACTCGGCGCTCTTGGATCCACCCGAGATCCAATTGTTCCTATAGAGCTGATTGCACCACAGAACATTCTTGATTGTTTTTAGAGCAGATATCACACTGGTGATAATTATGAGGTTGCACATGGCCGTATCCATTCTTTCTACAATGCATCTTGACCAAGTTGGCCCTTAATAAGAGTACATCATGAATTTGATAGTTGTTGTTTGATTCTCCCTCTATCAAATTCACTGCAGCTTTCTCGTGTTGAGGCAGTGGGTTCGTGAGAACATTCAGATTCGTATCTCTGAAAGATAAGACCCCGCTCCTAACAAGCTTTTGCACATCGGATTTAAAACTAAGACAATTTTCTATGTTATGCCCTGGTCCTCCTTGATGGTAAGGGCAAGTCTGATCCGATTTGAACCAAAAAGGCGGATGTTCCATTATTGTAAGAGGAACCCTGGTTTGGACATGCCCCTTGACAAGTAAGAGTGGAAACAATTCTGTGTACAACATTGGTATAGGGTCGAACCCTGGTGGTCACGTTGTGCGGTTGTTGTTGTACGGAGGACGAGCCTACTGAAGAGGCTGTTGTGTCCTTTGCTGAAATTGTCGTTGATTCGGTTGGCTCTGAGCAAACTGAGGTTGATACGTAGGAATAGGAGCTGGGTTGATAGCAGGAGTTACGGCTGCTACTGGTTGGTAATGTCGTCTTTGCTTTCCGAGAAAGATATTCCCAATATCCTGCTCTTTTTTCTTAAGGAGAGCACTACCGTATCGTTTTGTATTACTTGATGATCCAGCGTCTTTAACTAAACGTCCTTCTCAGACTGCTTCCTCAAGACGAACCCCCATGCCCACCATCTCAGTGAAGTCACTGGGCGCACTGGCAACCATTCTGTCATAGTAAAATGAGCTTAAGGTTTCCAAAAAGATCTTTGTCATCTCCTTTTCCTCAAGAGGTGGACAAATCTGGGCGGCAATTTCACGCCATCTCTGAGCGTACTCCTTAAAGGTTTCCTTGTCCTTCTGTGACATCGTTTTGAGTTGATCTCTGTCTGGTGCCATGTCCAAGCTATACTTATATTGTTGAACAAAGGCAACGCCAAGATCTCTGAAGGTGGCGATCTTAGTGCGGTTAAAAACCCATGTACCATTTTAATGCGGCACCGCTTAAACTATCCTGAAAATAGGGGATCAGTAGCTCTTGGTTCTTGGTCTAAGCTGACATTCCTCAGTGGAAGTAATGGATCAGTAGCTCTTCGTTTTTTGTCTAAGCTGACTTTGAGGGCAAGAGTTACCATTGTACTTTTCAAATTCGGGCACTTTGAACTTGTGTGGAACTTTCACATTAGGGACCAAGCAAAGGTTTGCGGCGTCCTTTCCAAATAGATCCTGACCGCGAAGGGCTTGCTATTCTTTCTGCATTTCCAGGAACGGTTCCTGGAACTCCTTCATTCTCTCATTCATACTTTCATTTCCACCAGAAGGTATCTGTGGAATTTATCCTTCTGGGACAGTGTGCACCACAGAGGATGGCACAGTTATTACGGCAGAGACTCTTGGTGCTTCCCGAAGTTTGTAACCTTCAGAAGTTGCTATCATGCCTCTTACATCTTCGCTTTCCCAAAGTTTGTAACCTTCAGGCCCATCGGTTCCTGCTGCGGTTCCCTGATCTTCAGTGATCGGCGAAACAAATCCTTCTAGGATATAATTAATAGGCATGCCCCAGGGACGATCTTTCGGCATGTTATACCTAGGATCATACCTCGCCACTATGGGCGTTGATGTGATCTCTGAGATCATAGTCCTTTGTAGCTGAGCTTCTGCCAGAGCTTGCATGTCATTGTGAAGCTTTCTCAGATCCTCTTTCAGAGTGTCGAGTTCTTCTCTCAACTCTCTGTTCTCTTCCTCGAGATTATCCATCTTTTTCTGTCGACTGGCACGAGAATTGTATGAATGAGACAGTTTGACTCTCTAGAATCGAGACACAAACGTGAGATTCGTAGGTAAGGAGAAAGCGTTATGTGAGAATGATGAATGATATGCAATAATTATATTAATTCAAATTTTTGTTTAATCAAAATAAACTTCAACAATTGGATTGCAAATATCAAATAATGGGGAAGGCCCCGTTTTATTGAATTCAAAGATTGCGGAAATGGAAATACAATAGATTACAAAGTGTTGCAAAAGGAAATGTATAAGCTAATGGATCCAGAGTCCTCTCTGAGGAGGGCTCAGGTGCTGTTCTGGTACTTTCCTTTTCTTTGACCGGGGCTCTTGAGCCGTTGTCGGGTTGTCATTCCTTTGCCAAGTGAAAGGAGCGAGCAAATTCCTTTGGTCTTCTTGATTTTATACGGCATGTTGTTCTAAAATCTCAATCAGAGCATCTTTTTATTTTAACAATTGCTGTATTTTGTTACACTCCACGCTGAGAATGCGTTATTTGTTCTTCCAAGACCTCTTCTCCTGTTGAGCTTTGTTGAGAGTAACCTGAAGCTTTTCCGTATCAGACATAAAATAAAGGACAGGGTCCCTTAACTGCAAAACTTCTTGATGAGGGTAAGGCATCCTCAGCTTGAGAGCTCTAGTTTGTACCCAATGGAGATAAGGCTCCACTGAGACATAGTCCAACTTTCCTAGAGACTCTCTTCCTTTCCTATGAACATGTTTCCAGGCATGCACAATTTCTGTCTTTAGTGCCCTGTCATTTTCTCCTTCCTTGAAGAAAAGACCTTCCAGATGAGCATTACTCGGAACATGCCTCATCGGGTATCCAAATTGACGACGAACTAAAACGGGATGATAATTGATTCCTCCTTTAGTTCCTATGAGGGGTACATTAGGGAAATTTCCACAACGGTCAATGATTCTTATCCCGTCATAGATTCGATTGTACCAATTGACGTCAAAGTTGGTAAGAGACATGATTCTCTGCGACCAACATAAAGTATTCTTAGGATCCCAAAATGCAGCAGACTTGGGCAAGTGAGAGTTGAACCATTTGTATAGCAGGGGTACACAGTATGTGATCATTCCACCGCTATACAAATTCCTTAAATGTACATAATGATCCGCATCTGCGAGCAAAGTCGGTACAGGGTTTCCAATTAGAAAAATATGAATGGCATTGATATCTATGAAGTTATCAATGTTGGGAAACAAAAATAACCCGTAGGTGAGCAAAATAAAGATGCTCTCGAAAGCGGCCACGTTCCCTATACTGGCAAAGTACAGGGCTTTCTTTATCAAAAACTAGGTTGGCAAACCTTGGATTCCACCCTTAGTGGTCATGTGAGTCCTGACTTCTAACTCGTCCAAATAAATTGCTCTTGCAATGGTTTGATCCTTTGAAATTTCTTCCAGTCCAAAAAAGGGAGCTTGGTTAGTAATGGGCAAATTCGTCAGGTGAGAGTACTCCTCCAGTGTTGGTGCTAGCTGATAATCCGGGAATGTGAAACAGTGATAGAGCGGGCGGGTTGTAAAACTGAATGAACATAGCCAAGATTCTTTCGATTACATGGACCTGTAACAGATATAGCAGTCCTCCGTACTTGGCTCTAAAAGCATCAGGGTTGGTGATCATCCTCTCAAATCCTCTAGTTTTGGAACCTTGAAGGTGTACTTGTGAGTCTTCCTTCTGCCGAAATCCATAACGCAATCTCCTCTCTGATATTTGTAATCATTGTCTTAGTTTAATTTGAAAAAGAGAGACTAAAAGAGAAGATTTTCTTTGTTTAATGTTTTTTAATGAATGAATGCATGAATACAGCACACAAAAACATAGGAAAACATGGGGTCAAAGGTTCGGTGTCATGAAGTCATGGCTCTACCCATCCCCAAAGGTTTATACTGGTGATTTTTGTACCTATCTCTCAAGATCATTGATTCCTCTTGGGATAACAACAGCAGGCCGGAATCACCCGAGCGAGTTGCAGTATCTTAGAGAGAAATCTCAAATGAGGGTAGTATCGCGTGACAACTATTTCCGATAGCTTCCGCACTACTAAATGGTCTTAGTCTACTAAAAATATTCAGTTTCTCTGACAACCACAATCAAACAATCTGCTTTCAACAACCGAATTCGTATAGGTATTGAATCAACAAAGGGTGTCTCCACTGATTTGATGGTCGACCGGGGTCTCTTATTTGGGAGTCAATCCCTATAAGATTACTCGTCTAGTGCCATCACTTATCTTAGGTGTATACTCAATCTTTCCACATACGGCATCACACGCATTTGTCATACCCCAAATTTTGACCACTAAGATTCCCCGTCATTATGCAAATCATCATCACAATATGGATGAACCATCATACCTCATTAGTCTCCCCAAAGATGGGTGAGCATCCACTACAATCAAACTTAGGGTTTCAAGCCCTCCCATAGCTCTTAGACAAATGATCAATCAAGGATTGACATGATCTTCATCTTGTCTAAACCTCTCAAATATCCACAATGGATCAAGAGGACTCCCACCTCAAGAATCAAGCACAAACTTGCAACATTCCAAGTAGATCAAGCCTCAAGATCGCCAGTGTCAACAAATTAGGGTTTTGGTCGACCAAGGCCTCCAGATGGAAATTTTCCTCTGGGCATGAGCCAAGGCTTCAAAGCATAACCTAAGATTCTCCAAGGGACATCATGAACCCCATCATCAAGTCAATTTAGCCTCAGGGGATGCACTCATAAAAAAAATCAGGAATTAGGGTTTCTTGACCTAATTCACCCCTAAGTTGACTTCTGGGACAAAACATGAGCCAAGACCTCAAGAGATGATTTGAGGCTCTCTAACAAACTACATTGATCCATTTTCAACAATGGATTGATCTAAGAAGCTTGATCAACAAGTTTTAAATTCATCAAAGCCACAGTTAGGGTTTCGTGGAAAAAGTCAACTGTGCCTTTGACTTTTGACCCAGGCATGCTCCCAAACATTGGGACATGATTCAATACACCCTATAACACCCATGGAACATGTCCATCAAGTTTTATCTAGGTCAGGGACTTGACTTTTTGAGATTTTTCACAATTATGGTTCTTTGACCCTAAAATGATGTTAATATGTGATTGGGATCATCATTCATCAAGAAAAATCAAGAAAAGTGGGATAACTTGTAAAAAGGGTAACCATAAAAAACTTAGAAATTTTCTAAGTTATGGAACAAAGTGGCTAGGGTACCAACTTCCAAGGATCATAACTTGCGATCCAAGTGTGCACAAAAAGTCAACTGTGCACAAAAGTCAACTTTGACTTTTTGAGATTTTTCACACTTATGGTTCTTTGACCCTAAAATGATGTTAATATGTGATTGGGATCATCATTCATCAAGAAAAATCAAGAAAAGTGGGATAACTTGTAAAAGGGGTAACCATAAAAAACTTAGAAATTTTTTAAGTTATGGAACAAAGTGGCTAGGGTACCAACTTCCAAAGATCATAACTTGTGATCCAATCCACCATTTTGGCTTATCCAAAGATGGATTTGTAGCTCTCATGGCATAATTTAAAAGTGTCAACTACACCTCATTCCAATTCATCATGGATTTTGAGTTATGGTTGGATCAAAATGGCTGAAAACATGAAATGTCACTTTTTCCAACACAGTGAAATTTTCACTAAGTCAGAATCTGTTTCACTTTTTCCAAAATGTAGGGGCATTTTTCACTTGGATCCAAAAAGTAACAAAACAAACTATGATCACACGTATGTTGTATCATATGAGAGCTTTCCAAAATGGCCAAGAACCCAATCAAACTCAACCTGAGCTAAGAGTTATGACAGTGGCAACATGCCTTGCTGCAACTGTCATAACAAGGCAGATTTGTGCATTTTGCTCGATTTGGGCAATTTGTGCAAATGACAAACAAGTTTATCCATCTGAACACCTCAAGGGGAGACCAATGAGGGACAAACACTGATCCATCAGCCTCCCAAGTCCTTGGAACCAAAAGTAGCATGCCAAACCTAGAAATGCCTAAAAGAGGGACAAGACTCCAATTTTGGTTTGGAGCATTTAATGGATGCACTAAGGTGGCATGGATTGAGCCCTTTCCAACTGAATTCAGTCAATACTTACCCAAGAACTAGGGAACCAGCAGCCTGTGCTCTAACCTCTAGTTAATGGCTAGAGGAGAGTTGGATTCCTATTGATCAACATTTGCCAAACCTCTGGTACAGTTGCCATTCACTAATGCTTGCAAAAAAAACTTGCTCCACTATAAATAGAGCTCATTTGTGCTCAGTTTCAGGACACCAAAGCCTCAAACATATGCTTTCCTCAAAATCTCTTCCTTCACTCCAAAATTGCCTTCCAAAGCAAGTCACTATCGGGTTTTGAGTTTGAGAGCAATTCCAACCAAACCAATCACACACACACACACACACACACACACACCTCATAAACATCATATAGAAGTGATCCAAACACTCACATAACATCTGTAACACCAAAATCACAAAATCACTTGCCAACTGCCCAAGTTCTTGACAGAGGTGCAGTTGAGGTACCATCTCAAGTTTCAGCTTGTTTCAAAGCACTCCAAGCAGTCAGACACATCACTTGGCACCTAAGGAAGCTGTACAAATCATTGGAACCAGCTTGCAACACCTCTGACACAAAACACGATCACCAGCTGCAAGAGGTAAGCCTGAGCTCTTATAACTCTATGATCCATGCATATTTTGCTCTACAATAATTTGGCCATATGTTCATAATCATGCATAGAGTGTTTACCCTCAATCAATTGCTTTGTTTGAATCGTGTGTGGAATTTCTGAGCCTTCATGCAAATTTTAGGGTTCTTGAGGTTTCTCTTTGATTTCTTATGTCATGCTTAAAATAAATGAAATTAAAGACGATAAACATGACCGCGAGGTGAAAACGAGCAGATTGATATGTAGATTGCATGATATCATCAAGTATTTAGTGAGATTGGATAGAAAATGCAAATCTGCAGAAACAGAAGGGGGCGCGTGTTCTTAGCATGTTCTTGGCGCCATTTTTTGAATATTTGAATATTTGAATTTTGTGATTTTATTTAATTGATTCAAAAATTAATTTCTCTCTGGTTTTTAATGATTTTGAGTTGATTCTTTTTTTAATAATTCACAAAAATGCTAAAATATTTTATTTTACCAAAAAATCCCAAAAATATTAATTATTTCATATACTTGATATTTTTACAAAGAATTAATATTTTATTTATTTTTAAACACTTAAAATGTTTTTTCTCCCTTGATTTTCAAAATTTAATTGATTTCCAATCATTTTGTGGATAGAAACATGATTTTTGAAACATTGATCCAAGATCACAATTTGTTTTCACACATGTTTAACAATTTTAATCATTTTAATTGAATTTTTATTCAATTAAAATAGATTTTGAAAACAAATTAGGGTTTTGATTAATTCAACCCTCATCAAACTTCTTCAAACACTTTGGGCCTCTAATAGAGTGCAAGACCCAATCCTTTTTGTAACCAAAATATTTTTGGCCTCAAATATTGTATAGGACCCACTGTGATTTCAAAAGTCTCGGCGCGATCGCCATTTCAAAACGAGAACCATCTGGGCCTACCCTCGTGTTGTAAGTCCCATTTCATTTCTTTAAATAACTCTTTGGGCCTCTAATAGAGTGTCAGACCCAACCCCTTTAAAAACTAAACAATTTTAGGCCTCAGTGTAACGTATAAGTCCCGATACCGTCAAAAAGTTCGGCACGATCGTCGCCTTTTTAAACAAGACCTTGGGCCTCTCCTTGAGTTGTAAGCCCCATTCTTTTTTCTTAAAATCACCCATGGGCCTCTAATAGAGTGTAAGACCCATCCCCTTGTACATAAAAACTTTTTGGGCCTCACATATTGTATAAGTCCCTCTGTACAGTTTTTAAAACAACGGTGCGATCATCGTTAAAACTTGGGCCTCTCCTTGAGCTGTAAGTCCCAATAAACTTGTCAAAGCATTTTCTCCTTTGATTTTGAATTCAAATATATGTTGTCATCAAAAATTTCTTTAATTTCTTTGTTGAACAACCAACCAAATAGCATGGAAGCTCTACAACGGGTAAGTGTTTACCTGCTTTCATTTACCGCTTTCATATGTATATAACTGTATTGTGGGGCTGTTTCATTGTAAGTCTTCTTTCACATCCTTTTATATACTTGTCACATATCCACTGTGTAATACTAGTATAGTTATTCAGAGTTTTCCCCGGCAACTACGTCTAGAACTAGGTAAAGCCCTGTTGGTCACTCTTAAATATAAACAAAACTAGATCCCCCAAAGGATTCGAGATACAGTTTTCCCTCCTCTTGGGGTTAAACAATATGGAACAAAGAGAAATGCAGTATTCTCGGTGAACCTTTTCTCAGACTGTCACCCTTAGAAATTGTCAAAGAAACTCTAACTCCACAGAGATGATCTTTTCTCCATGAATGGAATCTCTTGAGTTTCTTCCAAATTCTCGAACTTTCCTGGAATGATCTCTTCTCTGTGAATTGCATTTCTTGAAATTCTCTTGGTTTGGGGACCCAGGTGTCGCTCCCGGGATTTTCATCCAAGTACAAACGCGAAAGTGGCACCGAAACAGAGTCGCCAGCAATGTGTATTTATCCCATGAGAGGGAAAGGAAACACCGCATAAACCTGAAGGAAAGGAAAAGCATGGTCTTACGACCAAAAGAACTGGGTTCGGGAGTCGGTTACGCGAGAGGAAGGTATTAGCACCCCCTCGCGTCCATCGTACCCGATGGGATCCACGCTTGCTTGTCTCGATCAAAGGGTGATAGAAAAGAATACTGGAAAAGGAACGAAAAGAGAACTGGAAAAGGAACGAGAAACAAATGTAGGGAAAATAAAAGAAGTGCTCGCATGGGCCCTACCCCACTGCCTACGTATCTCATCGGGAACATGAGAATCAGAGCGACGTAGTTCCCCTCACTAGGGATGGATTGTCTGTGTTTTTTAGAGAACGGCTTACGTCCTAGCTCAGGTGTTGCAGGCTCGCTGGTCCGAGTGCGTTACCATCTTGCAAGAGAACGAGTAGAAGCGCGTTCGTGCGTTGAGAATGAATGAGATGAGAAAAGAATTCCCGAAGGAAAGACGTTATGGTTTGTTTTTGTCTTTTAGAAGGAAGTGTTTTGGATTTGTTTGCATACGACAGTGTATCTGGATCTTAGTCATTGGAATGTGTACCTTCTCACATTCCAAGATGGAATGGGTAAGAAAGCACACTAAGGGTGAAGAAGACCCTCACACTTAGTTCCAATTATCAAGGTTCAAACACACTAGCATACTTGTGTTTATTAAGTGTTTTGTTGATTATGAAGTGAAGAAGTGTTTTTTATTATTTGCACCTTCAACAAGTATTGCATTTAAGTCCCTCATACAAGATCAAATATGTAACACATTGACCTAAGATGGGCCATATGCTACACATCTTAAGATTATAAGAGAAGACCCCTTATAATCTTTTCTTTATATGAAAGGCCTAAATGCAATAAATACCTACCTTTATTAGATATTTTGAATTTTCTTTGAGATGAGAAAAGAGACTCAAGGGAGGATAAAGGTAAAAATCTATATGGACTAAGACTCAATCCTAATTGATTAGTTAAGGGAGTGATCCTAAGGTTTGTGAGGTTTCAACCTAAAGTCTAAAGAAAGAAAGAATTAAACAATTCACTTCCAAAGTAGAAGATGAATTGTAATTCAAAAAGGGAAAGTAATGAGTTATTAAAAGAAAGCACATAAGTGCTTAGCAAAACACAAAATGGAATTGTAAAAGAGAAAGGATAGAAGTTGAATGTGGATTCCTTATCCACACTCAATTGAAACTTACCGAAGCCCCTACATGGTTAGTAAACATGTATAAGAAGTATAAGAAGTAAAAGAACATGTAATGCATCATAAAACCCACAAGAATTCAATGAGAAAACAAATCCTAGAACCACAACCAGAATGGGCATCATATGGAAACCAATGGTTATTATCATACAAGTGCAAGTGAATAAGCAACCATCATCACCCATTAGCATTTAAACATGTTACAAGAAGAAGGGGTAGATGAAAGATGGAAAGAAATGAAGAGGACATGCATAAATGGAACATGTAAATCAACAACCAGAATTGAAACTAAATGGAAAATGGTTTATAAACATCTCAAAAGCATTTATGAATCAACTTCAAGGCATTCAAGAAGTAATATAAGAAGAATTGAAATGAAAGTTCAAAAAGAAAGTGCAAACAAAACATGTTAATGATGCACAAAGTTCAAATTGAAATGAACATGTAAAGATGACCTATAATGTACATCAAAGACCTATAATATCATATGAATGGCTCATAACATATGCAAATGCTCATACAAATGTGCACAAAAGAATTCATGTAAACATGCACTAAAGTTGTAATGACATGCCATGGATTATACATCCAATGTGATGCATCAAACAAAGACCAAATGGATTCATGAAAATTATGCCAGCATATCATTGGAATGCCTAGGTCAGAAATGCATCATACATCAAGATAGCATGTAAAAATTCAGAGCAAAATGACTTCAAACAAAACAATTAGGTCAAATTGAAACATCATGCAAAGTGGAGCAAATATAGGCATCAAGACATATGATAAAGTGACCTAAAAAATCAAACAAAAATCATCTAACATGCTTCAATGTATTAGTGAATCAATGCAAAAAGAATCATGTCAAAATAGTTGGTAATGAGCAAGAACAAAATTAAACAAATTCATGTATCATGCTTAGAATGCATCTAAGTGGAAATTCAAAGAAAATTATGGAACAGGGGCAAAAAGGTCATAAAATCAGAAAATAAAATCATGAAAAATTTCCTAAATGTTTTAAGAATACACATGAATTTTTGTAGAATTTTCCAATATGTTTTGGTATTTTTAACAATTAGAAATGAAACATGTATGAAAGAAATAAAAAAATGAATGCAAAATGAAGGGGGGTATGAACATAGCAAAGTCACAGTTCAAAATCATTGGGCTTCAATACATGGGGGTGTAATTATCAATCTGAATAGGTCCAAGTCTGCGCAAAACACCATAACAATCATGCACTTCAGTCAACAGAAATTGACTCATTCTTAGCCAATGGATCAAGTCAAAGTCAATTCATGGTCAAAGTAGTTGGAATCAACACACACACGCGCATGAGCACCCTTACTATCATGTACCACATCACACATAGTTTAAATGAAATCAGAAAAGAAACACGTGAGGTGCACATGATTTTTTATGTGCTGGCAAGTTTTGGATCGTTAGATCAACAACATCAAACGGTTAACAAACAATCTGGCTATAAACCCTAACATGAAGACCACCGGCCGGAGAGAGACCTCCGGTCACCTTCTCCGGTCAATCACCACCGTCTGCAACCTTCGTACCTCACCAAAATACACAAACATGATACCAAAATAAAGCTGAGCTTACGTAGAGCACGAATTCAGTGATAAAACGCACAAAAAGTTCATGAAACGAGAGAATCGAACAGAAACACATTTGCCCTAACATTGGATCTATACCTCTAAGAGGTCTATCAACTAGCCAGAAATGTCACATTGCTTCTAGTAAGCTATTATCAACACCAAACAAGCTATAATCAGTGACTAAAATGCAAAATAATTGGAGAAATAAGAACCTGAAACGTGGAGATTCTTGGATCTTCAGAAAACCAGAGGGGAGAACTTGAACTCTTGAACTTGCTTGAGAAAAATAAATGCTCGTATATGCTTGAGAGTGGAGAAGAAATCAAATCTGAAATGAGATATCTCTTGAGGAATTCACCTTGTTTCAGCTTGTTCTTGAACACTAATGAATACTTGCTGGTGAAGATGATTAGATGAAGAAGGAATCGTGCAATAAGAGAGAACTCAGAGAGAAAGTTCAGAGAGAAAAAGTGAGGATGATTGGTGAAAATCGTGAAAAATGAATCCCCCTCTCAAATGTGTGTGAGATTTCTATTTATGTGGCTGGTTACGAATTAACTCATATGGTTGACAGTTAGAACTCAAGTTAACTGAGCTAGTTAACTGAGTTCTGAGTTAACAGAATGAGTGAGGAGGTTAGTGGCACGAGTTGGTGAGATTAACTATGGTGATGGTGAGCTCATAGCAGCTATGGTGAGGAAGAAGTGAATCAGTGGTGATGAGATGATGTTATGACATTGCAGCATGACATTACTTAGTGCACAAGCTATTTGTTCAAACACTTTCCCCTTTGATGTATGGCTGCTATGATGTACATGCATGGTAAGAGCAAGGTTTGTCCAAATGAAGAAACAAAAGTACACAAGTGTTTGTTGTAAGCTTGAGCAAAAATCGTGCACCAAGCTGTTAATGCATCAGTGTCAAGCATTGTGATTTGCAGGTGAAAATCTCTCAATTTAGTGAATGGTTTGATGATGTTTTGGGATCATTGGAAAGAAGAAGTGTAATACTACAAGTTTGGTGTGAAACAAGATTAGAAATTAGAACTCTATTTTGCTCAAAAATGACCTGAAATATTGGAAATCGCAACTGGTGTGTGGCGAGCAACTTGGCTTGCAGACAAGGCATGGTGACTTGGGGAATTTTCAGCATGACACCCTCATATTTGGACCATTATAACTCTCCATAAATTGATCAGATGAAAAAATCATAAACATCAATCTTGAAGCTCTCACATAGGGGAACAACTTTTATGTTGAAAGATTTTCCATTTGAGGCCTCTAACCATGAATAAAATGAGTGTACTTCTGGCCCACCACATGTTTGTGAAAATGACTGCGCGCAGACCTGGCCAAACTTGGTCATGACATGGTTTTTGGCCTACTTTCCTCCACCTTTGATCAATCATATCTCCCTCAATTTTTATCCAATGGAGATGTTCTACCCATGGATTTGAAGCTCAAAGCAAGGCCTTTCATTGAGGCAGAGTGGAATTTTCATTTGGTGCTTCAATTTTGAATGGCCTTGGTTCCAATTCTGATGCAAAATGGCCAAAACTTGCTATTTTTAGTAACCCTACTTCATCCAAAAATGGCAACTTTCCAAATCTTGATTTTTTCATGATTCCTTTGGAGTTTCTTGATCAAATTTTGTACATTGGTCACATATAACATGAATTTCAAGAATTTGGCCTTAAAAAGTCAAGGGTTGACTTTTTCCTCTGATTATTTGACTTGGCCCCAAATTCCCTGATTTTTTATCTTTCTTCCAATTGAACCACTTCTAAAACCAATTGAAATGCAATTTTCCACATCCATACACTTAGGGACATGTAGAATACCATGACATCATGTCTTGTCCAAAAAATCAGAGATTCCATGATTTAAATGGAAACCCTAGTTTTGGCCCCCTCTAGTTAGGAGGTAAAAGTGCAGTCTCCAATTTCAAATTCCTCAGAGTATGTTGTGTATCCTCTTAAAGGATAGTGAGATATGCCACTTGAATATGATCTTGGATCAATGAGCTGTCTCTTTTGAGGGTTTTCCTTCAATTTTTGAACCTCTTGCATGATGAAAGATGTATTGCTTCAATCTCCCATTGAATCTCACTTCCTTGAGGTTTTGGAAGATCAATTGAGATAGTATGAGACATGAGAGACCTCTTGGCTTGCCTAGAGCCAACTTGATTGACCTTTTTGTGCTTTGAATGATTCCTTGATTGTCCACCTTCCACCTGATCACATGCCCTGATGGTAAGAAGGATGCCATGCTTCATTTTTCTATGTTAAATGCAATGTAATGTTAATGAGGTGGATATGATATGATAAATGATAATGCCATGCTATGATGACAAAAGGGGAGAGCAAATTTTGGGGTATTACAGCTGCCCCTATTCAAGCGCTGTAGACCTGAATGCCTGAAAGCAAATGCTTTCTGAATTTCAAGGTATATAATGATTGAATACCAAAAATAACCAAAAATTTGCTCTGGGTGAAGAAGAAAAGGGATATAAACCCAACGAGACTGCTGGATTGAATCCTCGATGAAACGTCGGAGAGATCTGTCTTTTGAACGATGCCAGACGACTACTGGCTTGCCACGCTGATGGTGGACTTTAATACTGTCTTTTATGCAATTCCAGACGACTACTGGCCTGCCACACTACTGGTGGACTTTGCAGCTTCGTGCCACCCGAAGATGGACTTTTGCCAATCCACTGTTGGACTTTTGCCACCCGAAGACGGACTTTTGCCAATCCACTGTTGGACTTTTGCCACCCGAAGACGGACTTTTGCCAATCCACTGTTGGACTTTTGCCACCCGAAGACGGACTTTTGCCAATCCACTGTCGGACTTTTAGCTGCTTTGCCACCCGAAGATGGACTTTTGCCAATCCACTGTTGGACTTTTGCCACCCGAAGACGGACTTTTGCCAATCCACTGTTGGACTTTTGCCACCCGAAGACGGACTTTTGCCACCCGAAGACGGACTTTTGCCAATCCACTGTTGGACTTTTAGCTGCTTTGCCACCCGAAGATGGACTTTTGCCAATCCACTGTTGGACTTTTGCCACCCGAAGACGGACTTTTGCCAATCCACTGTTGGACTTTTGCCACCCGAAGACGGACTTTTGCCAATCCACTGTTGAACTTTTGCCACCCGAAGACGGACTTTTGCCAATCCACTGTTGGACTTTTGCCACCCGAAGACGGACTTTTGCCAATCCACTGTTGGACTTTTGCCACCCGAAGACGGACTTTTGCCAATCCACTGTTGGACTTTTAGCTGCTTTGCCACCCGAAGATGGACTTTTGCCAATCCACTGTTGGACTTTTGCCACCCGAAGACGGACTTTTGCCAATCCACTGTTGGACTTTTAGAATTTTAAAATCGAATTACTCTCTGCCTCTGCGCCAGACATCTCTGCCGACTCTGCTGAGGAACCACAATCAATGATTTAATCTCGGAGACTCCTAAAAGGATAATATCTCTGCTGGCGAATGGATGAACAATCCGTCTGCTTCGAATTGTCAAGCTTGCCAACAATAAATTGGACTTTAAGATATGAGGGAATGATGACTCTGCCAGGAATTATTCCATCTGTTTGGGGCTGGATTCTGGTCACAGCAACTCCACTGGGGATGAGAATTTTTAAATGACGTCCTGCTGGGGAAATGAGCCATTACAACTCTGCTTGGGGATTTATTCAACCCAAGATCCTTTATAGGGATTATCAACCTTATAACTCGGCTGGGGAGTATTGCTGACAAGATTCAATGCTGACCTCTGTGGGGGAACATTACCAGAGACACAATCTTGTTGGGGATCATGGCTACTCTGCCAGGGATATGTAAATCCTGGTTAGAACATTCCACTGCAACTTGCTAGAAAGAGTCCTTAGAGATCTGTTGGGGAAACCCAAAGCAAATCCACAGTAGTCTGCTGAAGAATATGACTGTCGAGCTTAGGATAAGTACTACAATGCCCCATGTTAGGCGAGCTTCCCTTTAGACAATTCCGTTAGGGATGACGGGTTTATAACAAACTCTGTTGGAGAAAACTGCTTTAAAGCGTCTCGTGTTGGGGAATGCCTTTTGAGAGGATTTTACAGAAGACCAACTGTCCTCGAACTCTACTGGGGATGATCAACACTTCATGCTGGGGAAACAACATGCCCCCGAAGAGGATGTCATAAGAGGATTTTACAGAAGATTTAGCCTCTTCAAACTCCTGCGACTTCGCTGGGGATAATGACCATCAGTTTCGGTGTCGACGAGACCACTCTTTTGGGGAACCTGTGACCGTTATCGACACAGAAAAGCTTGTAGTTGTTGGAAGTACTGAATGAGAGAATCGACTTAATAAGATACCGCGATACCCCGTTGAGCTCAATTCGTTGATATCGAATCATCGTGACCGACCGTCGACCGAATGATGGACTTAATCAGTGAACATTGTGACAAAAGGGTGACCACCTTTCTCGAACATGATTGCCCCAGTCTTCTGCATGGAAGTAAGTGATTACTCGTCTAGAAGACATGATCCCGTGATCTCGCAAAGGCTTCAATTTTGCCTTTAAGCCTAGTATGAGGCTGCTACCTGCAAGCAAAGGATATGCACGTATACCCCGTGCGAGATATGACTTCTGCAACTGAGAAAATCTAACTCTGAACCACCACTTGTTGGGGAGAAAGGTTTGCATGCAATCTCTTGCTGGAGAACATTATTAATGAACCCTACTGAAGACGGGGACCAAAAATGCCTTGGGTTGGAATGCCCCTTAGTTTCACTCCTTTTGGCTGATTGACTGCATATGCGTGACCAACTGTTTTTCTTCACTTGTCCCAAACCAACATGGTCCACCGGAAGAAATTGTCCCAAGAGGATTTTACAGAAGACTTGACATCCAAAACGCTTCAATGTCTTCAAACTCTCGTAGAGATTCGTTAGATCTCGCCGTAACTGCCCCAGACCGCATGGATTACTTAGAAGAAGTCATCGCATGAGGATTTTACAGAAGACTTGGCAAGCTCAATGCTTCAGTGTCTTCAAACTCTTGTAGAGATTCGTTGGATCTCGACGTAACTTCCCCAGACCGTATGGACTACAGAGGAATTCACCTTGAAAAGATCCATGAAGAATCTCATACCACCGTGGGATATTCTGCCTCGGTATTCTGAAACCTGGATGGGCTGATTAGTTGTCTGGATGGACTAACTTCTCGTGCTTTTGGGATGGCCTGCCTCAGTATGACCCTTGAAGTGGTTTTGCCCCAGTTTGGCTGAACTCTAAAAAGATTTCTCGACGTAATTGGCTCAGACCGGCTACACCTTAAAGAGATGATTCGACGTGACTGCCCCGGATCGACTACGTCTTAACACAACTTGTTGGGAAAGCTCCTGCTCAACAAAGTTTCCTGAGGAGGTACCACTGGACGTGACTGCCCTTCGGGAGTTTTAGGATTCTCAACTCGGCAAGATTAAACTTCTGGACTGGATTTCCATATGTAAACTTCTTTTGATGTCAAACAAATGTATGCAAGCAGAAAATGTTTTATTCTGAGAATGAAAATTCTAATGCAACACAACATGTTAATCTCGAAGTTTTACTAAAAAGATGTAGCAAACCCTTTTGTGAGCGAATCACGGGTTAGGATACGACATTAATTTTTGAAAGAAATAATGCAATGCACATGCAACACCAACAAAGATCTTTTAGCACAACTGATAGGAGTCAGGAACGCTATCTCTTGGTAGTATGCCTTTGAAATAACCCTGTTTCAATTAGGACTTTTGAGGGTTGTAACGGGGCCTGGTTCACGGTTTTGAGAAAAAAGGATTTACGGCTCAAAGTTTATTGGTGCCCACCCACTCTTCGTGATGTTCTCCAGTCCTACGTTCAGCTAATTTGCACAAGCGTTCGCCTCTCAAAAGACTTCGTGATCTTTAAGGAACCCATGCATCTGATGGTTTGACACCTAATGAGGCTGTGGATTGACAGTCACCCCTTTGTCTTTTGTCCATAGTCACACGACTTTGTTCTTGCTCGAGGATTTTCTTTTGTAATTCTTTTCGCATTTCGGTTTCAAATTCTTTTGCTTATCCCTAACTTTTGCCTGGACTGATTCTTTTGAATCTTTAGATTTTGACGTCCAGCGGGATGCCCTAACTTTTGCCTAAGTTGCTTGTTTTCAAGTTTCAACTTAGCGGGCTTTTTCATTTCTTTTTTTTCTCTTTCTTCTCTTTTTTTTTGAACATGTCGTGTGACACTAGCCTGTCTTGACTTTGTTGAAAGGGTTGTGACTACCTCACTCTTTGATTGTTGATGGATAACCATTGTGGTTTCACATCTCTTGACCTCTTGATGGCGGAATAGAAGGTAATGGATCCTCAGATGCACACTCCTTTTGAGGTTTGAACGCTCGGTCAAATTAACTGACGCCTACCCTGCCCCTGGGTTAAATGTGAGGGTTTTTTCCGTACGAAAGAAACTCCTACTTCAAGGCTCAAAGGGGTTAACGAGGGTCTATCTCCCTTATATCTCCAGTGTTTGAGGAGTTGAAACAATGCCTGTACATCCTCAACAGGGTTCTTATTCCAAAGCACACCGTTAGAGATTTTTGCGTTTTCAGACCATCATTCTCCCTCATAGAGTTTGAGTAAGAAAAATGGTATTGCAGTACACATTAGCATTAAATGAGTAAACACAAATGAAATTCTTCAAGAAAACATATTCATTGCATTAAAATCCTCATACCAAATACAAACAAATTTTAACATGCGAACAATGTCTGAACGAACAAATAAAGACTACATATGAAAATGCAGCAAGGAAAATAAAGATTGTCGTTGTTGAGGAGGCTTGGCTCCGTCTAGACTGACCACTTCTGGTGATGTTCTTGTAACTTTGAGCACTCACCATGGTACAGAAGCTTCACCTTGTGGGGTACCGTCTGGGGTGATAACCTTTGAGTCAATCAAATCCTGCACCTTGTGCTGGAACACATTACAGTTATCAAGTGTGTGCCCAAATGTTCCTGAATGGAACTCACAGCTAACACTCATGTCATAGTCCGGAGGAATGGGGTATGGCACGGGCATGGCCCTTCTCAGCTGGATTTGCGAACTTTTGAGCAAACGAGCCAACAACTGACTGTACGGAATAGGAATAGGATCAAATGTCCTCTTGGGCTTCCTTGGTCTGAGTAGCCTCCGCTGCTGATAACCTTGCTGCTGCTGGTTCAGACGCCCAGCCTGGCCCTGCACTTTCCTTTTTGCATTCGGCTGAGGCACAATCAAGGGTTGCTGACATAGGTCTTCTGCAACACAGGGTTGTGGAAGAGATCCCTGACGTGAGGTGGACCCTTTGGAAAAGGAGAGAGTCCTCAGTTCCCTTGCAACAATGGGAGTGACATCACTTGGTTTACCAGCACCAACTGATGCAAACTTGATTGTCCCTGAATCAATTAGCTCCTGGACTTTATGCTTGAACCTGGTACAATTCTCAACATTGTGACCAGGTGCCCCAGAATGGAACTCACATCTAGCCTTAGCATTAGGTCCCAGAATCTTCGTGGGCAATGGTCCCAAACTAACACACTCAACCAGCTTGAGCTCGAGTAAGTAAGAAAGCAATTGCGCATTCGAAATCGGAATGGGATCGAACTTCCTCTTAGGCCCCTCTGACTTAGGATCCTCTTGGAAATCAGGAAGTGACTGCTGATGCGAGAGCTCTGAACCTTTAGCTTTCAGAGGAGATTCACGAAGCAATCCATGATCTAAAGCATATCCCAAAGAGATGGGAGGAGTAGAGACCTCTGTTGTGGAAGCGGGCACATGATCATTTTCCTTTTTTAACACCTTATTCAAGATTTCCATGACCAGGCCCATTTGAATCTTCATCTGGTTGACTTCCTCCCTCAGTAGTTCCTGACCTCGGGACAGCGCCTGAATGTCCCCCATAAAATGCCCCAATTGGGCCCTCACCCCAGCCAAATCCCTCTGCATTTGATCCATGATTCTTACTTGATTTCTTCGCGTCGAATATCGGTGAATATGATTCTCAACTATACTGCCTGAAACCAAATAAAGGTTAGAGACCCCGCAACGAGTACCTGAAAAGCAAGTAACAAAAATGCAAAATGATATGCAATGCCATGCGATGCTATGTTTGTCATTTCCGAGGTGCTTTATACCCTGATTCCAATCCAAACCACAGAAATCTGAAGACCAGAAATTGTGATATAAAGAGACGTGTCGTGGTCATGTGCTTGTGTGCAGCTATCTGATAAGGAATAATTCTGAATAAAACTGCTCATACTCATTCAACAAAGTATTCAAGTACATTTAAGAAAGGCTCATCCGCAACTGCAATACAAGGAAAAATGGATCCATCAACAAGCCTGATGGTAACCATTAATAACAAAATATAAGGAAAAGAACATCAGTCTGACAATTCCACACCCTTCAGCTTATCACTTGAGTATTTGATCTCCTCAAAAAGTATACGGGTACGCTGGTGATTCGGCTTTTCAATCATTTCTTTGATCAAGACATCCCTTTTCTCAAGAGCTTCAGTTAAAGAACCCATGTGCAGCATCAGAGCCTCGTCATCACACACTCCTTTGTGTCTCTTTATGCCGGCTTGCGTCTTGAGTATCTCCTTTTCTATCATGACTTCTTCAAGCTCTTTCTTGGTATTCCTCAGCTCACCTCTAGCTTCTTCTAGCTGTTCTTGACTCTTACCGAGGCTTTCCCGATACTTTCTCCTCTGCTCATGCGCCTTTTCAAGCTCTTCGTCCTTAATCTGCAACTGTTCCTGTAATTCAGCATTCTCTATCCTAACTTCGTCCCAAGCGTGCTGAAACTTTGTTAACTTTTCTTTGGTCTGTGCTAACGCCTGTTTGGTTTGCTTGTGGGCTTGAGTAGCATCATCAGTACCTTTACTAATCTTTCGGAAATGTTGGGCTCTTCCAGCAAA
Organism: Lathyrus tuberosus; assembly: GCA_022829125.1. Lineage (NCBI taxonomy): Eukaryota > Viridiplantae > Streptophyta > Magnoliopsida > Fabales > Fabaceae > Lathyrus > Lathyrus tuberosus. The sequence goes on from JALAZF010000115.1 coordinate 11,703,772, forward strand.
GTCTTTTTCTTTTGCAGTTAGGATTTGTTCAGCATCTTGGGCTTTCCGCTCCAGCTCTTTGTTGGCATGTAGAGCATTCTGAAGACGGCTACCCAACTCGGAATTCTCTCCTTGGAGCTTTTTCACCAAGGCTTGCAACTTGTCAACTTCTTCCACAGTAGCAGTGCTTCTTGCTTTCTCATTCTCCGGATACAAAAGGGGTGCCTTACCAAAAGGCAAGAGAAAATCTTCAACTCTTTTCTTCACCCACTCTTCATATGCTGGATAAACCCGGTTGTTAGGCTTTCCTAGAGTAACTTTCCCCTTTTTCAGTATGCTACCCCAGCTTTCAGAAGCTTTCTGTGCTGCTTCCCATCCTTCTGATGTATGAAAATAGAGGGACTCCTCCACATCTCTCTTAATAGGCGGACCTGTCAGGGCATACCCAAATTGTCGAATGGCCAAAGAAGGATTGTAGTTAATCCCACCCAGTCTTCCTATCAGTGGAACGTTAGGGAACTTACCACAGCTGTGGATAATATTCTTACCAATCAGCCCATGATCTACCCATACGATGTCCTTGGCCACCAATCCCATTAAACGCTGTTTCCACTCTAGAGAATCTTTGGAATCCACAAAAGCCCCTGATTGTGGTAAACGGCCCGCAAACCACTTATAGAACAAGGGTGCACAACAACGAATTATCCCTCCTCTTTTCTTTTCGTTTCGGTTGTACAATGAGTAGTGAAGATCTCCCAGTAGCGTTGGCACCGGGTTCTTCATCATGAATATTCGTATAGCGTCCGTATCAATAAAATCCGGCTCGTTGGGAAACAACACTATGCCGTATATACAAAGGGCTAGCAAAGCATTAAAAACAAGCCAATTCTCGCCTTTAGCTGCTTCCTGGGCCTTCTTAATCAGATATTCCAGCTTGTAACCACGAATCTTTCCTTTGTTGGAGACATTGTCACTTAGCTCTGATTTGCTCAAATAAAGAGCACCAGCCAACTTCCCAAAGTCAAGATCCCCCACTGATCCAAAGAAAGGGGGCTCCTCCTTGATAGCAATCCCCAACATGTTGGAATACTCCTCCAGGGTAGGAACCAACACATAGTCTGGAAATACAAAACATCTCAGAGGCGGATCATAGAACTGCATCAACGTATGGAGACCTCTGGCTTCATAATCACTGACATTACGAACCATAGATAAAATCCACCCATATTTCTCTTCAAAAGCTTCTCGTGCTGCCGGGCTCGCCATTCCCTTCAGCACAACAATAGGGCCCAAAGTAGGCGTAAGGAACTTATAGCTGATGATATTCTTCCTCTCTTTAGTGTTCATCTTTGCAGGGACCTGATGACTGGAATCAAGGGTAATATATGCACCTGGAAATGAATAAACATGTATGTTAGGATATGATAATGCAATGCAAAGGGCAATGTGATCAGGTAATCAGGTGTCTGTGCTGAACTGTGAACGGTGTCAGTGTAGCTCTGAGACTAATATAGAACCATAGATAAGAACCATCTGAATACAATAGGATGAAACTTCCTTTTTGTGCAATGATGATAGAAAACCGGGTATGTAGGAGGTCATGGTTACCTGCAAACCTGTAAACAACCCGCCCTTCTCACATGTGGGTACTAGGATGTTCAATATCCCGGGCTCTCAGGTCGAGAAATGATGATACGTTCACCATTTCTGGTTTGGCATCATCATCAATCGAGGAGGCCTCAACTGATTCTCCAAAACAAAAAGGTCCTCAGCTTCTGGCACTGAGGTCGAGAAGCAATAGTACATTCATCCCTCAGGGTACAGTACTACCGCCAATCGAGGAGTGCCTCCGCTGATTCTCTTTCAAAAAGGGATGTCCTATAGCAAGTTCCCAGCATTGGGTCCTCGGATCAAGAATGTGCAATGGGTTTGCCACGGAATGTGGTCTGCCACTGTCACAACTCGGGAGGAGTGCCGCAACTGAGTCCTCGGGAATGGTCATCAGAGTCGACAGTTCCTCAAGAGAATAACCACTGGCCTGCATAACATGCAGTAGCAGAAAGCTCCTGATAGAACCTCGTCTGGTTGTGGGTCTCATGAACAACAATACGTGGTCACCACCACGCAAGCGTCATGACTATCCACTCTAATACCTATGTATGTACTCAAGCCTTGGTAGTGGGCTTATCTCTCAGAACACCCATCCCGCCAAACAGACAAAACAGTGCAACACAATATAATATATGATATGTAATGCTAAAATGCGGTAAATACAGTAATGTACAGTAAAACAGTAAATAACCATACAATAAAACAGTAAATACAGCACAACAGTAAACACCCAATGAAAGAAAAGCAAACAAGCGCTAGGATTGACTCGCTTAGGGATGGACCAGCAGGAGGTCATGGATCCCCAGCAGAGTCGCCAGCTGTCGCTCCCGGGATTTTCATCCAAGTACAAACGCGAAAGTGGCACCGAAACAGAGTCGCCAGCAATGTGTATTTATCCCATGAGAGGGAAAGGAAACACCGCATAAACCTGAAGGAAAGGAAAAGCATGGTCTTACGACCAAAAGAACTGGGTTCGGGAGTCGGTTACGCGAGAGGAAGGTATTAGCACCCCCTCGCGTCCATCGTACCCGATGGGATCCACGCTTGCTTGTCTCGATCAAAGGGTGATAGAAAAGAATACTGGAAAAGGAACGAAAAGAGAACTGGAAAAGGAACGAGAAACAAATGTAGGGAAAATAAAAGAAGTGCTCGCATGGGCCCTACCCCACTGCCTACGTATCTCATCGGGAACATGAGAATCAGAGCGACGTAGTTCCCCTCACTAGGGATGGATTGTCTGTGTTTTTTAGAGAACGGCTTACGTCCTAGCTCAGGTGTTGCAGGCTCGCTGGTCCGAGTGCGTTACCATCTTGCAAGAGAACGAGTAGAAGCGCGTTTGTGCGTTGAGAATGAATGAGATGAGAAAAGAATTCCCGAAGGAAAGACGTTATGGTTTGTTTTTGTCTTTTAGAAGGAAGTGTTTTGGATTTGTTTGCATACGACAGTGTATCTGGATCTTAGTCATTGGAATGTGTACCTTCTCACATTCCAAGATGGAATGGGTAAGAAAGCACACTAAGGGTGAAGAAGACCCTCACACTTAGTTCCAATTATCAAGGTTCAAACACACTAGCATACTTGTGTTTATTAAGTGTTTTGTTGATTATGAAGTGAAGAAGTGTTTTTTATTATTTGCACCTTCAACAAGTATTGCATTTAAGTCCCTCATACAAGATCAAATATGTAACACATTGACCTAAGATGGGCCATATGCTACACATCTTAAGATTATAAGAGAAGACCCCTTATAATCTTTTCTTTATATGAAAGGCCTAAATGCAATAAATGCCTACCTTTATTAGATATTTTGAATTTTCTTTGAGATGAGAAAAGAGACTCAAGGGAGGATAAAGGTAAAAATCTATATGGACTAAGACTCAATCCTAATTGATTAGTTAAGGGAGTGATCCTAAGGTTTGTGAGGTTTCAACCTAAAGTCTAAAGAAAGAAAGAATTAAACAATTCACTTCCAAAGTAGAAGATGAATTGTAATTCAAAAAGGGAAAGTAATGAGTTATTAAAAGAAAGCACATAAGTGCTTAGCAAAACACAAAATGGAATTGTAAAAGAGAAAGGATAGAAGTTGAATGTGGATTCCTTATCCACACTCAATTGAAACTTACCGAAGCCCCTACATGGTTAGTAAACATGTATAAGAAGTATAAGAAGTAAAAGAACATGTAATGCATCATAAAACCCACAAGAATTCAATGAGAAAACAAATCCTAGAACCACAACCAGAATGGGCATCATATGGAAACCAATGGTTATTATCATACAAGTGCAAGTGAATAAGCAACCATCATCACCCATTAGCATTTAAACATGTTACAAGAAGAAGGGGTAGATGAAAGATGGAAAGAAATGAAGAGGACATGCATAAATGGAACATGTAAATCAACAACCAGAATTGAAACTAAATGGAAAATGGTTTATAAACATCTCAAAAGCATTTATGAATCAACTTCAAGGCATTCAAGAAGTAATATAAGAAGAATTGAAATGAAAGTTCAAAAAGAAAGTGCAAACAAAACATGTTAATGATGCACAAAGTTCAAATTGAAATGAACATGTAAAGATGACCTATAATGTACATCAAAGACCTATAATATCATATGAATGGCTCATAACATATGCAAATGCTCATACAAATGTGCACAAAAGAATTCATGTAAACATGCACTAAAGTTGTAATGACATGCCATGGATTATACATCCAATGTGATGCATCAAACAAAGACCAAATGGATTCATGAAAATTATGCCAGCATATCATTGGAATTCCTAGGTCAGAAATGCATCATACATCAAGATAGCATGTAAAAATTCAGAGCAAAATGACTTCAAACAAAACAATTAGGTCAAATTGAAACATCATGCAAAGTGGAGCAAATATAGGCATCAAGACATATGATAAAGTGACCTAAAAAATCAAACAAAAATCATCTAACATGCTTCAATGTATTAGTGAATCAATGCAAAAAGAATCATGTCAAAATAGTTGGTAATGAGCAAGAACAAAATTAAACAAATTCATGTATCATGCTTAGAATGCATCTAAGTGGAAATTCAAAGAAAATTATGGAACAGGGGCAAAAAGGTCATAAAATCAGAAAATAAAATCATGAAAAATTTCCTAAATGTTTTAAGAATACACATGAATTTTTGTAGAATTTTCCAATATGTTTTGGTATTTTTAACAATTAGAAATGAAACATGTATGAAAGAAATAAAAAAATGAATGCAAAATGAAGGGGGGTATGAACATAGCAAAGTCACAGTTCAAAATCATTGGGCTTCAATACATGGGGGTGTAATTATCAATCTGAATAGGTCCAAGTCTGCGCAAAACACCATAACAATCATGCACTTCAGTCAACAGAAATTGACTCATTCTTAGCCAATGGATCAAGTCAAAGTCAATTCATGGTCAAAGTAGTTGGAATCAACACACACACGCGCATGAGCACCCTTACTATCATGTACCACATCACACATAGTTTAAATGAAATCAGAAAAGAAACACGTGAGGTGCACATGATTTTTTATGTGCTGGCAAGTTTTGGATCGTTAGATCAACAACATCAAACGGTTAACAAATAATCTGGCTATAAACCCTAACATGAAGACCACCGGCCGGAGAGAGACCTCCGGTCACCTTCTCCGGTCAATCACCACCGTCTGCAACCTTCGTACCTCACCAAAATACACAAACATGATACCAAAATAAAGCTGAGCTTACGTAGAGCACGAATTCAGTGATAAAACGCACAAAAAGTTCATGAAACGAGAGAATCGAACAGAAACACATTTGCCCTAACATTGGATCTATACCTCTAAGAGGTCTATCAACTAGCCAGAAATGTCACATTGCTTCTAGTAAGCTATTATCAACACCAAACAAGCTATAATCAGTGACTAAAATGCAAAATAATTGGAGAAATAAGAACCTGAAACGTGGAGATTCTTGGATCTTCAGAAAACCAGAGGGGAGAACTTGAACTCTTGAACTTGCTTGAGCAAAATAAATGCTCGTATATGCTTGAGAGTGGAGAAGAAATCAAATCTGAAATGAGATATCTCTTGAGGAATTCACCTTGTTTCAGCTTGTTCTTGAACACTAATGAATACTTGCTGGTGAAGATGATTAGATGAAGAAGGAATCGTGCAATAAGAGAGAACTCAGAGAGAAAGTTCAGAGAGAAAAAGTGAGGATGATTGGTGAAAATCGTGAAAAATGAATCCCCCTCTCAAATGTGTGTGAGATTTCTATTTATGTGGCTGGTTACGAATTAACTCATATGGTTGACAGTTAGAACTCAAGTTAACTGAGCTAGTTAACTGAGTTCTGAGTTAACAGAATGAGTGAGGAGGTTAGTGGCACGAGTTGGTGAGATTAACTATGGTGATGGTGAGCTCATAGCAGCTATGGTGAGGAAGAAGTGAATCAGTGGTGATGAGATGATGTTATGACATTGCAGCATGACATTACTTAGTGCACAAGCTATTTGTTCAAACACTTTCCCCTTTGATGTATGGCTGCTATGATGTACATGCATGGTAAGAGCAAGGTTTGTCCAAATGAAGAAACAAAAGTACACAAGTGTTTGTTGTAAGCTTGAGCAAAAATCATGCACCAAGCTGTTAATGCATCAGTGTCAAGCATTGTGATTTGCAGGTGAAAATCTCTCAATTTAGTGAATGGTTTGATGATGTTTTGGGATCATTGGAAAGAAGAAGTGTAATACTACAAGTTTGGTGTGAAACAAGATTAGAAATTAGAACTCTATTTTGCTCAAAAATGACCTGAAATATTGGAAATCGCAACTGGTGTGTGGCGAGCAACTTGGCTTGCAGACAAGGCATGGTGACTTGGGGAATTTTCAGCATGACACCCTCATATTTGGACCATTATAACTCTCCATAAATTGATCAGATGAAAAAATCATAAACATCAATCTTGAAGCTCTCACATAGGGGAACAACTTTTATGTTGAAAGATTTTCCATTTGAGGCCTCTAACCATGAATAAAATGAGTGTACTTCTGGCCCACCACATGTTTGTGAAAATGACTGCGCGCAGACCTGGCCAAACTTGGTCATGACATGGTTTTTGGCCTACTTTCCTCCACCTTTGATCAATCATATCTCCCTCAATTTTTATCCAATGGAGATGTTCTACCCATGGATTTGAAGCTCAAAGCAAGGCCTTTCATTGAGGCAGAGTGGAATTTTCATTTGGTGCTTCAATTTTGAATGGCCTTGGTTCCAATTCTGATGCAAAATGGCCAAAACTTGCTATTTTTAGTAACCCTACTTCATCCAAAAATGGCAACTTTCCAAATCTTGATTTTTTCATGATTCCTTTGGAGTTTCTTGATCAAATTTTGTACATTGGTCACATATAACATGAATTTCAAGAATTTGGCCTTAAAAAGTCAAGGGTTGACTTTTTCCTCTGATTATTTGACTTGGCCCCAAATTCCCTGATTTTTTATCTTTCTTCCAATTGAACCACTTCTAAAACCAATTGAAATGCAATTTTCCACATCCATACACTTAGGGACATGTAGAATACCATGACATCATGTCTTGTCCAAAAAATAAGAGATTCCATGATTTAAATGGAAACCCTAGTTTTGGCCCCCTCTAGTTAGGAGGTAAAAGTGCAGTCTCCAATTTCAAATTCCTCAGAGTATGTTGTGTATCCTCTTAAAGGATAGTGAGATATGCCACTTGAATATGATCTTGGATCAATGAGCTGTCTCTTTTGAGGGTTTTCCTTCAATTTTTGAACCTCTTGCATGATGAAAGATGTATTGCTTCAATCTCCCATTGAATCTCACTTCCTTGAGGTTTTGGAAGATCAATTGAGATAGTATGAGACATGAGAGACCTCTTGGCTTGCCTAGAGCCAACTTGATTGACCTTTTTGTGCTTTGAATGATTCCTTGATTGTCCACCTTCCACCTGATCACATGCCCTGATGGTAAGAAGGATGCCATGCTTCATTTTTCTATGTTAAATGCAATGTAATGTTAATGAGGTGGATATGATATGATAAATGATAATGCCATGCTATGATGACAAAAGGGGAGAGCAAATTTTGGGGTATTACACCAGGGGCTTCATAAAAGCATCCCCGCCTCCTCTTGGGCGTTGTACAAGGACCCTTCGGCTTCTTAGAAGTTCTCATGCCTTCTCTTGGGCTTAATACAAGGACCTTGACGACCTCTTAAAGGTATAAAATAGAACTTAGTCATCCTTTGCTAGAGCATTATTTCCAGTGTCAAAACCTACGGCCATTTTAGGGTTGATACTCATCCCTTAATGCCTGCACCTCCTCTCGGGCATTGTATAAAAAATAAAACTCTAGACTTGGACAGTATAAACCCTTGAGTCTCAAAGAAATTCTCAAGTTCCTTTCAAACATAGGAAAAACACCGATCACCCTGGATCAATCTCCAGCAGAAACCCGGTCTCTCTCATGAGAGTTTCCCACACTTGGACCCGCTTCAGGATCTTAATAATCCTCAGCAGTAAGACAACCTCCTCTTGGGCTTTGTACAAATGATTCTCCCCAGCGGAGATAACCTTTTCAGACTCTCTTGTTGAGTCAACCATTTTTAGCCTCTGTCTTGGGCTTTGTACAAGACAGATAGTGAACACTCTCTTGTTGAGTCTAAAAGACTCTCTTGTTGAGTCAGCCTTTAGCCTCCATCTTGGGTTTTGTACAAGACATATAAAACACTCTCTTGTTGAGTATAAAAGACTCTCATGTTGAGTCAATCCATTTTTAGCCTCAATCTCGGGCTTCGTACGAGACATATAAAACACTCTCTTGTTGAGTATAAAAGACTCTCTTGTTGAGTCAACCACTTTTAGCCTCCGTCTTGGGCTTTGTACAAAACATATAAAACACTCTCTTGATGAGTATAAAAGACTCTCTTGTTAAGTCAATCTCCTTTCAGCCTCAATCTCGGGCTTCGTACGAGATACCAAATCACTCTCTTGTTGAGTATAAAGGACTCTCTTGTTCAGTCAAACAACCTTCAGACTCTCTTGTTTAGTCAATCACCCGTTCAAGACTCTCTTGTTGAGTCAACCTTTCTTAGCCTCCGTCTTGGGCATTATACAAGGCAGATAAAAGCACTCTCTTGTTGAGTCAAACCCTTTCAGCTTCCATCTTGGACTTAATACAAGATACATTCTCCCCAACGGAGTCAAAATCCCTTTTAGCCTCAATCTTGGGCTTTGTACAAGACAGAAAGAACATTTTCCCCGGAAAAGTCAAACCTCCTGCCTCCTCTTAGGCTTTGTATAAAGAAACCCCCGGTTGAGTCAATCAACCTCTTAGCATCAAACTTGTGCATTGATCAGGGCACACAAAAATCAATAATTCCCCCTTAGAGATAACAAATTCCCTCTTAGTCAGGACCCCTTTAGCTTCATATCTTAGGATTTGAACAAGATACAAATACCCATTTAGCTTCTTATCTTGGGCTTTGAACAAGATACAAATCACCTTCAGCTTCAATCTTGGGCTTTGAACAAGACACCAAAACACCTCTTTCCTCCCATAGAATAGGAGGAACTACGATCGCTCTGATTTCCCTGCTTCGGGAATACACAGGCATAAGATTGCAAAATCTTAGCGAGCATACTAATCAAAAACCCAAAATCCCATACCTTCATACATCAATCGAAAAGCATCAGACCTAACATCTTACCAATAGCCTAGACATTGTTTTTAATCGAATAACCCTAAAAAAGAACCCCCTCTTGATAGCATCTGTAAACCAAGAGTTTGGACTGTTTAATCTCATTATGCAAGCAGGGTTAATTGGAGACATCTATTTCCCTTCCTTAATCAGCTCAACTGGATAAAAAATGAATCGAACTGTAGTACCAAAGCGATAGTGATTCGAAACCACAAAAATCGCGCTACAGAAAAGTGGCGACCACAGTGGGAGCCGTTCTTTCTTACTTTTTTTAGGTAGAAACCTTGAACAAGTCATTTTCACTGTGGCCGCCACAGAAAAGTGGCGACCACGGTGGGATGCATTCTTTCTAGCCTCTTTTAGGGTGAAAGATTTAAATTCGCCAAGTGTCACAGAAATGGCGACTCTACTGAGGAGTCATTGTCTGTATAGGGTCATAAGACTAGAAGTCTAGGATGATTAAGACAAATATATATACTTATTTTCCTAATTGATATCTGTGTTTAATTTTCTGCTAATGGGAATGCGTGTGATGCCGCGTGTGGAAAGATTGAGTATACACCTAAGATAGGGGATGGCATTATACGGGTAATCTTACGGGGAATGAATCCTAGTTAAGAGTCCCCGGTCGACCATCAAACTCAGTGGAGACTCCCTTTGCAGATGCATTACCTATACGACTTTGGTTGTTGAAAGTAGTGTGGTCGATTGGGTTATTTGAGAAGCTGGGGTTTTTAGTAGACTGAAACCATTTGGTAGTGCGGAAGCTATCGGAAATAGTTGACACGCGATACTACCCTCATTTGAGATCACTCTAAGATACATCAGCTCGTTGGCGATCCGCTTGATGTTGTTATCCCAAGAGGGGTCAATGATTTTGCGGACAGGTACAAAAATCACCAGTATAAACCTTTGGGGATGGGTAAAGTCTTGACTTCATGACACCGACCCTTTGACCCCATGTTTTTCTATGTTTTTGTGTGCTGCATTCATGCATTCATCTAAAAAACATTAAAACAAAGAAAAATCTTCGCTTCTAGTCTCTCTTTTTTAAATTAAACTAAGACAATGATTGCAAATGTCAGATAAAGAGATTGCGCTAATGGATTTCGGTAGAAGGAAAACTCACAAGTATACCTTCAAGGTTCCTAAATTAGAGGATTTAAGAGGTCTGGCGAGGATGATAACTATCCCTGAGGCTCTCAGATCCAAGTATAGAGGATTGCTGTCTCTGTTAAGGGTCCATGTAATAAAAGGAATCCTGTCTACACTAATCCAGTTCTACGGTCTGGTCTATCACTGTTTCACATTCCCGGATTATCAGCTAGCACCAATACTGGAGGAATACTCTCACCTGAATGATTTGCATATTACTGACCAAGCTCCGTTTTCTGGACTGGAAGAAATTCCAAAGGATCAAACTATTGCAAGAGCAATTTATTTGGACGAGTCAGAAGTCAGGACTCACATGACCACTAAGGGTGGAATTCAGGGTTTGCCAGCCCAGTTCTTGACAAAGAAAGCTCCATACTCTGCTAGTATAGGGAACGTGGCCGCTTTCAAAGCATCTTTGTTTTGCTTACCTACGGGTTATTTTTGTTTCCCAAAATCGATAACTTCGTCGATATCAACGCCATTAAGGTTTTTTTTATTGGAAACCCTGTACCAACCTTACTCGCAGATGCGTATCATTCTGTACACTTAAGGAATTTATACAGCGGCGGAATGATCATATGCTGTGTACCCCTGATATACAAATGGTTCACTTACCCAAGTCTGCTGCATTTTAGGATCAAAAGAATACTTTACGTTGGTCGCAGAGAATCATGTCCCTTACCAACTCTGACATCCATTGATACAATCGAATCTATGACGGGATCAGAATCATCGACCGTTGTGGAAATTTCCCAAATGTGCCCCTTATAGAAACTAAGGGAGGAATAAGCTATCATCCAGTTCTAGTTCGTCGTCAATTTGGATACCCGATGACGCATATTCCGCGTAATGCCATCTAGAAGGTCTTTTCTTCAAGGAAGGAGAAATTGACAGAGCACTAAAGACGGAAATAGTGCATTCCTAGAAACACATTCACAGGAAAGGAAGAGAGTCTCTAGGAAAACCAGACTGTGTCTCGGTGGAGCCTTATCTCCACTGGGTACAAACTAGAGCTCTCAGGATAGTCAGCTTAGACCAAGAACCAAGAGCCTTATCTCCACTGAGGAATGTCAGCTTAGACCAAGAACCAAGAGCTACTGATCAAATATTTTCAGGATAGTTTAACCGGTGCCGCATTAAAATGGTACATGGGTTTAAACCGCACTAAGATCGCCACTTTCAGAGATCTTGGTGTTGCCTTTGTTTAACAATATAAGTATAACCTGGACACGGCACCAGACAGAGATCAACTCAGAACGATGTCACAGAAGGACAAGGAAACCTTTAAGGAGTACGCTCAGAGATGGCGTGAAATTTCAGCCCAGATTTGTCCACCTCTTGACGAAAAGGAGATGACAAAGATCTTCTTGTAAACCTTAAGCTTATTTTACTACGACAGAATGGTTGCCAACGCGCCCTTCGACTTCACCGAGATGGTAGGCATAGGAGTTCGTCTTGAGGAAGCGGTCCGAGAAGGACGTCTGGTCAAATATTTCGGATCATCAAGTAGTATAAAATGATACGGTAGTGCTCTCCCTAAGAAAAAAGATCAGGATATTGGGAATATCTCTCTCGGAAAGCAAAGGCGACGTTACCAACCAGTACCAGCTGTAACTCCTACTATTAACCATGCGCCTGTTCCTACGTATCAACCTCAGGTTGCTCAGAGCCAAACGAATCAACAAAAATTTCAGCAAAGGACACAACAGCCTCTTCAGCAGGCTTGTCTTCAATACAACAAGAACCGTACTACGCGACCACCAGGGTTTGACCCTATTCCATGTTATACGCATAATTATTTCCATTACTACTGATCAAGGGGCATGTCCAAACCAGGGCTCCCCTTGCAATCCCGGAGAATCCGCCTGTTAGTTCTTGTATTGGCTGGAATTTTTGTAAAAACAAAGTTGAACAATGTTGATGTCATATGTCTGATGTCTTAACATTGGTTCCTAACATTAGTTGTTGCAGGGTTAAAGTTTTATATGCTGATGTTAAACTTGATGTCTTGACATCATGTTGACAGAACATCAGTCTGATGTGTTTTGTTAGGGCTGTATTTGTTTAAGTGTGTTTTGAGATGATCTGGTGGAGAGATTGCAGGCGAATATCATGGGACAAATATATTTTGTTGCAATCTTATATTGAGCAGATATTGTTACTATTTTCATGCAAAAAGATATGGAGAATAATTAGATTTAATTGAAGATCTATTTAGTAGCAGAATCTTTTGCTGATTTGTAGCAGCTGATTTGTTGTGATTTGAAGGCCCAAATCCAGTTGGGAAATAGGTTATAAATAGAAGCATTGTAACCTAGTTTAAGCGAAGCCAGACATCATGTAAATTCTAAGGGCTGAGTTTGTGAACCACTCTCTAGGAGAGGTGGTATGTGTGAACCACTCGGATTGTGAGATGGTCATTGTTCTTAGAGGAAGCTGTTAAGTAACTCTAAGTATTGTTCTTAGTCATGAGGGTCATGTCTAGGTATTGTTATAGGAGTGTGTCTTCTATGTGTTGGGAGAGTTTTTGGAAATTAAGCTGTTAATGCAGTGACTGAGATGTTGACTGCTAGACATCATTGCGATGATTGGGAGTGAGATGGAGTCTCTTATCTAGGGAGGACTTAGATAGAAGGGTCATTGGGTAGTGATTAAGTTAGTGGATTGTCAACTGGTTTGTTGAGTCTGTAATTTGATACTGCTAATAGTGGACTTCCTTCCTGGCTTGGTATGCCCCCAGATGTAGGTTGTTAGACTAAACTGGGTGAACAAATTCTGTGTGCACTTTACTTTTCAGCAACTTCTTTAAATGCCTATAATTGCCTTGTTGTTTATGTCAGACCAGATGTCTTGACATCATGTAGGACATCTGGGATATGTTATACCAGAATTTCACCGCCTTTTTGGTTCAAAACGGATCAGACTTGTCCTTACCATCAAGGAGGACCAGGGCATAACATAGAGAACTCTCTCAGTTTCAAATCCGATGTGCAAAACCTTGTTAGGAGCGGGGTCTTATCCTTCAAGGATACGAATCCAAATGTTCTCACAAACCCACTGCCTCAACACGAGAAAGCTGTGGTAAATTTGATAGAGGGAGAGTCTAACCACAGCTATCATATTCATGATGTACTCTTATTGAGGGCCAACTTGGTCAAGGTTCATTGTAAATAGAGCGGATACGACCATGTGCCACCTCACAATTATCACCAGTGTGATATCTTCTCCAAAAATAATCAAGGGTGCTCTGTGGTGCAATCAGCTCTACCGGAATAATTGGATCTCGGATGGATCGAAGAGCACCGAATTCATGATGTCAACATGACTTATTCGAATTCCAACATCATCCAGAATCACGACATCTATGCGATGAATATCAACTTGGTGGAGATGCACTCAAGGCAAAGCCAACATCATAATCTGCCACGGCATGATTACGATTCCTGTCTGGTCTGCTCGGTAAACAAACAGGGATGCTCTTTTGTACAAGAGGCCCTCCAGCGTCAGATGGATCTTGGATGGATCCAGGACTACTATGATAGGAATCCTTATCAAGTCAACATGATTCAAATCTTTTATGTTTGTTTAATGAATACCAGCTTGGTGGAGTTGCACGCTACACAAGTCCAGCTCGGTTTTCTAATTTCACATAATTATCATAACTGTGTAGTGTGCCGTGAAAGTAATCAAGGATGTACTCTGGTTCAAAGAATGCTTCAACACTTGTTAAACCACTGGTGGCTTCCGATCTATATGGATGAAGACACACAACAAGTCAGCATGACTAACGGGAACCCTGCTAGGCATCAAAGTCAGGATGTCCGATCAATGGAGACAGACCTAGTGAGGTTACACTGTATACAAAGCGGACGTGGCCAGGTGCCACCACACAACTATGAACGCTGTAGAGTTTGCTCGAAAGATAATCAAGGATGTTACCTCGTGCGAGTAGCCCTCAAAAGTCAGTTGGATCACATAGAGGACTATTTCGTTGCAAATCAAGGACGTTGTCACAATCTCTGATAATAAGAGGGCCAAAGATGTTTGTACCATCATCCCTTTACTTGACGAATCGAAAGTTCCTAACCAGAAACTGATTGAAATTACTTACAATGGTCAGAAAAATCAGAAGGCTCCTGTAGTTATCTATCTACCAGGACCGTTACCGTATGAATCAACTAAGGCTATCCCTTACAAATACGGTGCAACAACAATTGAGAATGGAAAGGAAATTCCATTACCCTCTGTCGTGAATATCGCAGACATCAGTCGAGTAACACGGAGCGGTCGGATCTTCAACAGAGGAGTTGGAGAACCCACCAAGGAGAAGGAACCTCAAACAGAACTTCCTGATCAACCAGTTGGTCAGTCCAATGGTCCCGACCTTTCAAAGAACAACGATGAGATGCTGAGACTCATCCAGAAGAGTGAGTACAACATTGTAGACCAACTGTTGCAAACTCCATTGAGAATCTCTGTGTTATCAGTTTTACTCAGTTCCGAAGCTCACAGAGAAGCTCTACAGAAAGTCTTAGACCAAGCCTTCGTGGAACAAGATGTAACAATACGACAGCTCGATAGCATCGTCTCCAACATCACTTCCTGCAATAACTTGGGATTCATTGATGAGGAACTGTCGGAAGAGGGCCACCGTCATAACATGGCACTCAATATTATAGTCAAGTGCCAGGACGATGCATTAGCCAGCGTACTGGTAGACACCGAATCAGCTCTAAATGTGATGCCGAAGTCTACATTGATGCAATTATCATACCAAGGATCTTCGATGAGGGCTAGTGAGGTCACCGTCAAGGCATTTGACGGATCCCGAAAAACAGTTATCGGCGAAGTCGACTTTCCCATAACTATCGGTCCTCACACCTTCCAAGTCACTTTCCAGGTCATGGACATCCCGGCGACATACAATTGCTTATTAGGAAGACCTTGGATACACGAGGCGGGGGCAGTCACTTCGACACTTCACCAAAAGCTGAAGTTTGTCAAAAACAACTAACTCATCACAGTCTGCGGAGAGCAAACCCTGCTCGTGAGTAACTTATCATCATCCACTTGTGTAGAACCAGAGGAGGTTATCGGAACCCAGTTCCAAGCACTTTCGGTGAGCAATGACAACCAATCTGAAAAGGAACCTCAATTTCCTCATACAAAGATGCTCTCGAAGTAATCACAAGCAACAATGTGAAAGGATGGGGACAACTTGTCATTCCTACTAATAACAAAGCGAAGAAAGGTCTTGGCTTTTCCTCAACCTGTACCTAGACTGCTATTAACGATGAAAATATTTATCCCATTCAGGACTTCTTCCACAGTGGAGGTTTTCTTCACCCAGTGTCTCAAGAAGTACATACTATCAACGAAGGTGATTCCTCCGATACAGAGGAAGAATAGAAGTCCTATCTTAACGAGGACAGTAATATGTCTCAGGACAAAATACCTACGCCATTTTGATATCCCACGTAGAGTCCGAGATTTATACCAAGGTCAGACGTCAAAATGATCTACGGAGATTGCGATCCAAAAGGATGTCGTACTCCACCTAACTCATTAGAGGAGGACACTCTGATGAAAGATAACTTTAACTACTATGGCCCGATGGATGTCCTGCCAATGTGGTAGCCATACCCAGGAGACTCGGGGCAAGAGAATCAGCCGAACGATGATTATCAGCTATGCATCATCGAAAAGAATACCTGCGTCCCCACAAAAGCATGGGATCATTACTCAAGGCATTCAGACAATATCCAGTACAACGATGAATTTGTAAAGATTGCAGGACAAGAGTTCCTTAACTATGCTTTTCCCGAGATCAACGTCATCGAAAGGGATGACTCCTGCAGTTCTAAAGAAGTGTGGGATACCTTAGGACAACCGAGTGGCAAATACGACTTCATGGTCAAGTACACCGCTCCGAAAATCTCTCGCATCAGGCTCGAAGACATTCAGCCAATTGGATGGGGAGATCCATCTGAGAGTGCAAATACTGTGCAAAATGCAGCAGAGGAATCCTCCTACGACAATTCTGCCAGGGAAACAGATTCCAACGATCCTGCTCTACCAGAAATCAGCGTTATTTCTAAAGACAAATCAAGAAGGAAAGTACCAGACTTTGTGATTCACCGAGGAGTTTTCTGCCAATGGGTTGCTGTCAACGTTCCGAAAGTTGTTCATAAGTCGAAGTAATTTTCGTCTTTATCTTAACCTTTCACCCTGCCCAGATGAAACAGATGTTTTGATAGGGCCCACTTTCTGTAATTGTCCCTCTTCGCTTTGCCCAAAGCGACAAAGTTTTGTTTTATAGGGCTTTAGTTTCAAGAATCGATCGAATCATAAATAAAATAACGTCGTTCTGTAATTTCCGCATCAATTGCTGTTTTCTCTTTTCACTTTTTCAGAAAATGGTAATCCTAAAAAACAACAAATAATAAAAACAAGCAGTAAAAAAAATATACACTTCCCACACTCTTGCATTCTCTCTGTCTCTTCTAAACACAAATCATCACGTCATGCAGATTGCTTGTTTCAAACCCCCATTGAAACATACGATCCAATGCCTTCTCCAAACTTTGAATTCCCGGTATTTGAGGCTGAAGAAGAAGATGGAGAAGAAATTCCAGAAGAGATCTCCCGATTACTCAGACAAGAGGAAAGGTCCATTGAACCTCACAAGGAGCCGTTGGAAACGGTCAACTTGGGTTCAGAAGAAGAGAGAAAAGAAGTCAAGATTGGGACACTGCTCAGTCCAACTTTCAAAGAAGACTTGATAGAGCTTCTCAAAGGGTTTCCCGATGTATTCGCTTGGTCCTATCAGGATATGCCAAGGTTGGATACCAGCATCGTGGAACATCATCTACCATTGAGATCAGAATGTCCGCCAGTGAAACAAAGACTAAGACAGACTCATCCAGACATGGCCATCAAAATCAAAGAGGAAGTGCAGAAACAAATCGAAGCGGGTTTCTTCGCCACCTCAGAATATCCTCAATGGTTAGCCAACATAGTACCAGTTCCAAAAAAGGACAGAAAGGTCAGAATGTGTGTAGACTACAGGGATCTGAACAAAGCTAGTCCAAAGGATGACTTTCCCTTACCGCACATAGACATGCTGGTAGACAGTACAGCAAAGTTCAAAGTTTTCTCCTTCATGGATGGATTCTCGGGCTATAACCAAATCAAAATGGCGCCGAAAGACATGGAGAAAACTTCGTTCATTACCCCATGGGGTACCTTTTGTTACCAGGTAATTTCGTTCGGTTTGAAGAACGCCAGGGCAACCTATCAAAGGGTTATGACTACTCTGTTTCATGACATGATACACAAAGAAATCGAGGTATATGTCGATGATATGATTGCCAAATCTAAAATAGAGGAGGAGCATGTGACCCACCTGTTAAAACTATTTGTGGTTAAGAAAGTACAAACTCCGTTTGAATCCTAAAAAATGCACATTCGGTGTTCGTTCGGGGAAACTGCTAGGGTTCATCGTCAGCCAGAAAGGGATTGAGGTTGATCCTGACAAGGTCAAGGCCATTCAAGAAATGCCTTATCCAAAGACTGAAAAATAAGTCAGGGGATTCCTGGGACGTTTGAATTACATTTCCCGATTTATATTCCTCATGAATGCGACATGCACGCCAATCTTCAAATTACTCAAAAAGAATCAGGACTGAGTTTGGGCAGAAGAATGTCAATCCGCCTTCGACAGTATCAAGGAATACCTGTTGAACCCACCGATTCTATCACCTTCAGTGGAAGGAAGACCACTAATCATCTATTTAACAGTCTTGGAAGACTCAATGGGTTGTGTACTTGGCCAACAAGACGAAACGAAAAGAAAAGAGTCTGCCATTTACTATTTAAGCAAGAAGTTTACCAAATGCGAAACTTTGTACACTATGCTTAAGAAAACTTGCTGTGCTCTGGCTTGGGCAGCCAAACGTCTTCGCCAATATATGATTTGTCACACTACTCGGTTAATCTCCGAAATGGATCCGATCAAGTACGTCTTTGAAAAGCCTGCTCTCACGGGAAGGATAGCCCGTTGGCAGATGTTGTTGTCAGAATACGACATCGAGTACGACGCTCAGAAAGCCGTCAAAGGGAGTATTTTAGCCGATCATTTGGCTCATCAACCGATTAACAATAAAAAATCAGTCAGATTTGACTTCCCCGACGAAGATGTCATGTACTTGAAAATGAAAGATTGCGATGAACCACTACGCAGTGAAGGGCCAGAACCAGGTTCCCAATAGGGACTAATATTTGATGGAGCTATAAATCATTACGAAAACGGAATTGGGGCAATCATTATAACACCTCAGGGTACCCACATTCCTTTCACCGCCCGACTGACATTCAAGTGCACAAACAATGAGGCCGAATACGAAGCTTGTATCATGGGTCTCGAAGAAGCGATCGACTTAAGGATCAAGTACTTGGATGTATATGGCGACTCTGCTCTGGTTATCAATCAGATCAAAGGAGATTGGAACACATACCAATCAGGACTGATTCCTTACAAAGATTATGCAAGAGGTTTTTACCATTCTTCAACAGAATTGAGTTTCATCATATCCCTCGTGAAGAGAATCACATGGCTGATGCATTGGCCACTCTCTCTTCCATGATTAGTGTAGGTCAATGGAATGACATGCCTAAGATTGACATAATATGCCTTAAAAGGCCCGCCTATATCTTCGCGATCGAAGCAGTCATAGACGACAAACTTCGGTATCACGATATCAAATGCTTCCTTCAGAAACAAGAGTACCCACCTGGGGCATCCAGGAAAGATAGAAAGACCCTCAGAAGACTGGCAGGCAACTTCTTCCTGAGCGGTGATACACTCTATAAGAGAAATTTTGACATGGTCTTGCTCCGATGCGTAGACAGACCAGAAGCAACCCTGCTGATAAAAGAAATTCACGAAGGATCCTTTGGCACTCATGCCAATGGACACACAACGACGAGAAAAATTCTAAGAGCAGGGTACTTTAGGTTGACAATGGAATCCGATTGCTACAAGTACATGAGGAGGTGTCACAAGTGTCAGATATACTCAGACAAAATCCATGTACCGCCAACACAACTCAAAGTTCTTTCTTCCCCATAGCCATTTTCCAAATGGGGAATCGACATGATTGGCATGATCGAACCAAAGGCTTCTAACGGATATCGGTTTATCCTGGTAGCCATTGAATACTTCACCAAGTGGGTCGAAGCAGCATCATTCGCTAATGTAACCCGACAGGTGGTGGTCCGATTTATCAAAAACAATCTCATTTGCCGTTATGGTGTTCCGAGCCAGATCATTACTGATAATGGATCCAACTTGAACAATAAAATGATGAAAGAGTTATGCGCTTAGTTCAAGATCAAACACCATAACTCATCTCCCTACCGACCTAACATGAACGGAGCGGTAGAAGCGGCTAACAAGAACATCAAGAAGATTGTTCAAAAGATGCTTGTAACCTACAAAGACTGGCACGAGATGCTACCCTTTGCCCTTCACGGTTATCGCTCATTTGTCCACACTTCGACAGAGGCAACCCCTTTCTCCCTAGTATATGGCATGGAGGTAGTGCTCCCCATAGAAGTAGAGATCCTATCAATCCGGGTATTGATGGAAGCTAAGCTAATAGAAGCTGAATGGTGTCAAAGTCGACACGACAAAACTGAATCTGATAGAAGAGAAGCGAATAATGGCTCTATGCCATGGTCAGTTGTACCAGCAAAGGATGAAGAAGGCGTTTGACAAAAAGGTCAAACCTCGCATCTTCAGAAAATGAGACCTCTTGCTCATGAAGATACAATCATTTCTCACTGATTCCTGGGGAAAATGGACTCCGAATTATGACGGCCCCAATATGGTCAAGAAATCTTTCTTAGGCGGCGCCTTGAGACTCGCAACCATGGATGGAGAAGAATTGGCCTATACCACGAATGTTGACGTAGTCAAAAAATAAGGCAAAATTACTATCTTGAACCAGTGGTACTTCTTTGTCCCCTGCAGTGGCCGAGTATCCAGTCGTGTTCATCTATTAGTTTGTATGTCGTGTCAGTTTTGTCAGCATAAACATACACACATCATGCATTATTGATTTGCATTAATATTCATATTGCATCACTATCACTCTAGTCAGTCTTAACTCTAAGTGGTAAAGTCCTCTTGTCAATCGAGTTGTCAGTTCTTTCCTCGTCAGGAAGCGAATCATCTAAGCAATCTCTCCCTAGTTTATTTCTGGGATGGAGACGGTCCTCAACCACTTTGATAACTTGAACCTCTGAAAAGCAAGCAGTCTTTCGACAAATATCACTCTTCGCCATTGAAGATGATATCTTCGCTTTCCCGGATTAAGGAAAATCCCAAAGAAAGCCTCTCAACCAAAGACTCTCCACAACACATTGATTCTTCTCTCCAGAAAATCAATGTTAATGAAGTCAGCAGCGCCTCAAAATTAGGGTACATTGTATGGTATTTCTTCGAGAAGGTTTCGAAGAAAAGTATGATGTAATATCCCCAAGCAGAAAGCAGACTCTCAAGAAACTCGTTTCCCCAGTAGAGTCAACAAATAGCGTCTCCAACGGAGAAGTTTGTACACCTCTGTGGCTCAGACGAATGGGTTCCCCAGTAAGTCTGACATCAAAACCTTTTCCATCAAATGGCATCTCCCCAGGAAAATTCGGCGAGAAGTTTGAGGAAAACCGCTACAAACAGTGTCCCTTGTCAAGAAAGTTTATTAACAAAAGAAACTGAGACCAGTTCCTGGGTAGGAAACCAGGATCGAGGGGAAGTTTATTTCAGAAACTAAGACCAGTTCCTTGGTAGGAAACAAGGATCAAGGGGAAGTTTATTTCAGAAACTTAGACCAGTTCCTTGGTAGGAAACCAGGATCGAGGGGAAGTTTATTTCAGAAGCTAAGACCAGTTCCTTGGTAGAAGACCAGGATCGAGGGGAAGTTTATTGACAA
The DNA here is from genome assembly GCA_022829125.1 of Lathyrus tuberosus. Taxonomy (NCBI): domain Eukaryota; kingdom Viridiplantae; phylum Streptophyta; class Magnoliopsida; order Fabales; family Fabaceae; genus Lathyrus; species Lathyrus tuberosus. The sequence continues at coordinate 11,725,229 of JALAZF010000115.1, forward strand.
AAGAAAACGGAGACCAGTTCCTTGGCTAAAAACCAGGATCGAGGGGAAGTTTTTATCTTTTCTAAGCATCAACGCTTAGCAAAAGAAGATGGATGAGCAAACTGCCATTCATAACCACTATCAAAATTTTGGGCATTCCGATATTTAATCCTCTTGCACCCCGAATGCCCGAATACCTTCGCCATTCACACCTTCGGGTCCAAGAAGATTAAATAGGGGCATCTGTCATACCCCAAATTTTGACCACTAAGATTTCCTATCATTGTGCAAATCATCTTCACAATATGGATGTACCTTTATGCCTCATCACTCTCCTCGGAGATGTTTGAGCATTTACCACAATCAAGAATTAGGGTTTCAAGCCCTCCCAGAGCTTATACAAAGGATCAATCAAGAAATGACATGATCTTTAACTTGTATAACCTCTCAAACACCTATAAAGGATCAAGAGGACTCCCACATCAAGAATCAAGCACAAGGTTGCAACATTCCAAGTGGGTCAAGCCTCAAGATTACCGGTGTCACCAAATTAGGGTTTTGGTCGACCAGAGCTTCCAGATGGAAATTTTCATCTGGGCATGAGCCAATGCTTAAAAGCACAACCTAATATACTCCAAGGTACCTCATGGACCCAATCATCAAGTCAATTTAGCCTCAGGAGATGCATTTATCAAAAATCAGGAATTAGGGTTTCTTGACCTAATTCACCCCTAAGTTGACTTTTGGGACAAAACATGAGCCAGGACCTCAAGACATTATTTAAGGGCCTCCAATACACCACATTGATCCATTTGCAACAATGGATTGATTCAAGAATCTTGATTCACAAGTTTCAATTTCATCTGAACCACAAGTAAGGTTTCGAGGAAAAAGTCAATTGTATCTTTGACTTTTGACCAGGACATGCTCCCAAACCTTGGGACATGATTCAATACATCCTCTAACTCCTATGGAACATATCCATCAAGTTTTATTTAGGTCAAGGACTTGATTTCATAGAGGATCGCACATTTTGGAATTCATCTGATAAAAAGTAAATTGTGCACAAAAGTCAAAGTTTGACTTTTTGAGATTTTTCACAATTATGGTTCCTTGACCCTAAAATGATGTTAATGTGTGATTGGAATCATCATTCATCAAGAAAAATAAAAAAGTGGGATAACTTGTTAAAGGGGTAACCATAAAAAAACTTAGAATTTTTCTAAGTTATAAAACAAAGTGGCTAGGGTACCAACTTCCAAGGATCATAACTTGAGATCCAAACAACCATTTTGGCTGGTCCAAAGATGGATTTGTAGCTCTCATGGAATACTTCAAAAGTGTCAACTACACCTCATTTAAATTCTTCATGGATTTTAAGTTATGGAGTGATCAAAATGGCTGAAAACATGAAATGTCACTTTTTCCAACACTTAGTGAAATTTTCACTAATTCAGAATCTGTCTTGCTTTTTTTCAAAATATAGGGGGGATTTTTCACTTGGATCGAAAAGGTTTCAAGACAAACTATGTTCACACATATGTTGTATCACATAAGTGTTTTCCAAAATATCTAAGAGCTTCATCAAACTCCATCTGAGCTAGGAGTTATGACAGCTGCAACATGCCTTGCTGCAAACTGTCTTGGCATGGAAGACTTGGGCATGAAGGCACGATTTGATCAAATTGTGCAATTCCAAGCATGCTTATCCATCTGAACACCTCAAGGGGGGAACAACCAAGGGACAAGCACTGATTCATTTGCCTCCCAAGTTCAAGATTCCCAAAGTAGCATGCCAAACCATAAAAAGCCTAAAAGAGGTCAAGACTCCAATTTTGTCTCCAAGCATTCAATGGATACACCAAGGTGGCATAAACTGAGCCATTTCCAACTGAATGAGTCAAGGATAAGCTCTGAACCAAAGAACCATAGGAATGTGCTCTAACCTCTAGTCAATGGCTAGAGGAGACTTAAGATTCCAAAGTGATGCAATTGGACAATGAGCTGCTGCAGTTGCCATTCACTATTGCTTGCAAAACAAACTTGCTCTACTATAAATAGAGCTCATTTGTGCTCAGTTTGAGTACACCAAAGCACTACAACACTTGCTTTCCTCAAAATCTCTGTCTCTAGGCCAAAATGCCTTCTTTTGCAAGGTAACTCAGAGTTTTTGAGTTAGAGAGCACTTCCATCACAACTCATGATCCAAACACATCCAATATGTCATATCTAAGGTCCAAACTCTCATAAGTGACCTGTAACACCAAAATCACAAAGTCCCTTCTCAAAACCTCAAAATTGGACTTTTTTGCATTTTTCAAGCCATGTCTTGATTCAGTCACTTTCAAAACCAGATAAAGCCTCAAACACACTCCAAATATCATCCTTGAACTGTCCCAAATGGTTCCCCACATCTGGAACACCATTTGAGAGAGTTGCTATATTGGCCACTTTTGCCCCTTTTGCAAGAAAGAGCTCAAACTTGTTCCTGAAGATTCCAGTTGATTCCAACCATTCTAAAAGCTTCCCAGGGATCATTTGAGGGTGTCCAAAGCATCAAATTGTTTCTGGAACAAAGCACTTGACAGATTGCCTAAAAAGCACCTAAAGAGGTAAGCATCACAACTTGAACTCTTTGAAATATGCATTGCTTTGAGGTCCACTGATTATGCACATCTCATACATGTTATATATGTTGTGTTTGAACCAATTCATCATGTAATTCATGCCTGTAACAAGAGATAGCATATAAAATGCAATTATAGGCCTATTTCAAGAATACTATCGGGTTTTGAAATAGGAGCCTCATCTGAAAAAACCACCACCACCATTGGATTCCTTGTGAAATTCTAAACAGGATAGACCTAAATTTTGTCCCAATCCATGGAGAAATGAGAAAGTTACAAGCTTCACATTTTTTGCCAAAATCTTGCCTTACCTTGCCTTGGCTAGGCCAAAAACAAGGCATGCCTCATATATCCATGGGGTGGTTTTGATACACGGATGTATCACCGCCCCAGTGGTAGGAGGTGCGCACTGCACACAAGAGGTCTGGCATTCAAATCCCCCTCGCCCCATATCCTCTTTTTTTACCATTTTTCCACTTTTTATCATTTTTCATATTATTTTTAAATGATTTGAAAAACTAATAACTCTCTCAATTTTAATCATTTTTGGTTGATTCTTTTTCTGAAAAATCACAAAAATAGTAAAATATTTTATTCTACAAAAAAATAAAATTTATATTAGTTATTTAATATAATTGGTATTTTTGTAAATAAATTCATTTTAATTGTTTTAAACATTTTAAAAATGAATATTCATCTTGAAAATCAAAACCCAATGAGTTTTAAATCATCTTGTGATTAAAACCTCATTTTACAAACCTTAGGCAAAAATCACATGTGGTTTATTTAAACCTATTTGGTATTTTTATCATTTTTTATTAATTTTCTTTGAAAAATTACTTTTAAAAAGTGAAAATTAGGGTTTCTTTTATTTTTAATCATACTCAAATATTTCAAAGCACTTTTGGGCCTCTTGGTAGAGTTTAAGTCTCATCCCTTTGTAAATAAAAAATTTTGGGCCTCAATGTATTGTATAAGTCCCGATACCGTCAGAAACCTCGGCGCGATCGCCATTTTCAAACAAACAATTGGGCCTGCCCTCGTGTTGTAAGTCCCATTTCTTTTCTTCAAAACACTTTTGGGCCTCTTGGTAGAGTGTAAGACTCATCCCTTTGTACAGAAAACCTTTTTGGGCCTCAGTCATTTGTATAAGTCCCTGTACAAATTCAAACACAACAGTACAATCACTGTTAAAACTTGGGCCTCTCCCTGAGCTGTAAGCCCCGATCTCTGTTCAAAAATACTTTCTCCTTTGATTTTGAATCCAAATGTATAGTTGCTATCAAAACTTTCTTTAATTTCTTTGAACAACTAACAAAACAGCATGGAAGCTCTACAAAGGGTAAGTGTTTATCCGCTTTCTTTTATCCGCTTTCATATAAATAACTGTATTGTGGGGCTGCTTCACTGTAAGTCTTCGTTCATACCTTTTTAATACTCATCATATATCAACTGTATATATATACTAGTATAGTTATTTAGAGTTTTCCCCGGCAACTACGTCTAGAAATAGGTAAATCCCGTTGGTCACTCTTGAATACAAACAAAACTAGATCCCCATAGGATCCCAGATACAGTCTTCCCTTCTCTTGGGGTTAAACAATATGGAACAAAGAGAAAGGAAGTAATCTCGGTGAACCTTTTCTCAGACTGTCACCCTTAGAAATTGTCAAAGAAACTCTACTCCCCAGAGATGATCTTTTCTCCGTGAATAACATCTCTTGAGTTTCTTCCAAACCCTCGAACTTTCCTGGAATGATCTCTTCTCTGTGAATTGCATTTCTTGAACTTCTCTTGGTTTAGGCACCCACAGGCTTCCTAAAAGCAATCCTGCCTCGTCTTGGGCGTTGTACAAGGACCCTTCGGCTTCCTAGAAGTTCTCATGCCTTCTCTTGGGCTTAATACAGGGACCCCCAACGACCTCTTAAAGGTATAAGATAGAACTTAGTCATCCTTTGCTAGAGCAGTTTTTCTAGTGTCAAACCTCAGGCTACTTTAGGGTTGATTCTCATCCCTTAAGGCCCTTCCCCTCTTTTGGGCATCCTACAAAAGATAAAACTCTTCAACACCAGTAGACTTGGACAGTCTAAACCACCCTTGAGTCTCGAAGACATTCTCAATTTCCTTTCAAACATAGGAAAAAACATCAATCACTCTGGATAAATCTCCAACAGAAACCCGATCTCTCTCATGAGAGTTCCCCACCCTTGGGCATGCCTATGGATCTAATCCTCAGCAGTAAGATATCCTCCTCTTAGGCTTTGTATAATGATCTTTCCTCAACACAGTCAGCCTCCTCTTGGGCTTTGTACAATGATCCTCCCCCAGCGGAGCTAACCTTTTCAGACTCTCTTGTTGAGTCAATCACTTTTCAAACTCTCTTGTTAATTCAATCATTTTTCAGACTCTCTTGTGGAGTTAATCACCTTTCGGCACTCTCTTTTTGAGAATAAAAGACTCTCTTGTTGGGTCAATCTCCTTTAGCCTCAATCTTGGGTTTCGTACGAGACAACAAATCACTCTCTTGTTGAGTATAAAAGACTCTCTTGTTGAGTCAATCAACTTTCAGACCCTCTTGTTGGGTCAATCACCTTTGCAGGACTCTCTTGTTGAGTCAACTCTTTTAGCCTCCGCCTTGGGCTTTGTACAAGACATATAAAATCACTCTCTTTTTTAGACAAACTCATTTCAACCTCCATCTTGGGCTTTGTACAAGACACATATAAACCTCCCCAACTGAGTCAAAAATCCCTTTTAGCCTCAATCTTGGGCTTTGTACAAGACTGAAAGAACATTTTCCCCAGAAAAGTCAAACTGTTAGCCTCCTCTTAGGCTTTATATAACGATATCCCCAAATAGCCAGTCTCTTTTTTGCCTCAATCTTGGGCCTTGTACAAGACATATACACTCTCTTGTTGAGTCAGTCTTATCTAGCCTCCTCTTAGGCTTCGTATAAAGAAATCGCTAGCTGAGTCAATCAACCTTTTAGCATCAAGCTTGTGCTTTGATCAAGGCATACAAAAATCAACAATTCCTCTCTAGAGATGACAAATTCTCTCTCAGCCAAAACCCTTTAGCTTCATATCTTGGCCTTTGAGCAAGATATAAATCACCTTTAGCTTCATGTCTTGGGCTTTGAACAAGACACCAAAATATCTTTTTCCTCCCTTAGAATAGGAGGAACTACGATTGCTCTGAATTCCTTGTTTCGTTAAACGGGAATACATAGTCATAAGATTCCAAAATCTTAGCGAGCATACTAATCAAAAACTCTAGGTCCAGTACCTTCAAATCAATCCAAACTTAGGTTTCATACCTTAAGCCATCATCATTATCATTTTTCACAGAAAACAAAACTCACTCACTCACTCATATCTCCCAACGAAACTTTCTCAACCCATTAACAGATAAACACGATCAATTACAAAGCAAGACCTAAAAGCTAACATCCTGTGGATAACCATATATAGGATGGGTAATCGACAACTACCCATTGTATAACCTGACCCCGGACCCCCCAATCTCTTTTAAGCGTGTGTTCAGTTAAACATTCGCGTGCAAGGTTAGTTTTAGATACCGTCCCTTTCCCTTCCAGCTTCACAGGATAAATAAGAAATCAGAAAGTGGCACCCTTTCTCCATGAGGAGAAAACCCAGACTTCAGCGATAAGATGGTCGCGTCACCGACAAAAATTGCTCGCTATAAGGTGGTCGCGTCGCCGACAAAAATCGCTCGCTACAGGCACCTTTATATCTCTTTTAAGTTTGGCAAGCTACTTGTAGATTTTGGGACTTTGGAGGCTGATAGGTCAGTGCTTGTCCCTTGTTTGTTCCCCCTTGAGGTGTGCAGATGGATAACCATGCTTGTTGTTGCACAATTTGATCAAATCGAGCCCTTATGCACAAATCTGCCTTGCCAAGACAGTTTGCAGCAAGGCATGTTGTAGCTGTCATAACCTCTAGCTCAGGTGGAGTTTCATGGGGTTCTTGGACACTTTGGAAAGCTGATATATCCTACTTTAACATAATGTTTAACTTTGGTTTTGAATCAACTTGAATTACAATGAAAAATGCCCCTACATTTGGAAAAAAATTAAGGCAGATTCTGACTTAGTGAAAATTTCCTTAAGTGTTGGAAAAAGGTCATTTTCATGTTTTTTTGTGATTTTGATCACTCCATAACTGAGAATCCATGAGGAATTGGAATGAGATGTAGTTGACACTTTTAAAGTATTCCATGAGAGCTACAAATCCAGCTTTGGACCATCCAAAATGGTTGCTTGGATCTCAAGTTATGGTCCTTGGAAGTTGGTACGCTAGCCATTTTGTTCCATAACTTACAAAAATTCTAAGTTTTTTTATGGTTACCCTTTTTACAAGTTAACTCACTTTCTTTGATTTTTCTTGATTAATGATGATTCCCATCATATATTAACATTGTTTTAATGTCAAAGAACCATAATTGTGAAAAATCCCAAAAAGTCAAAATTAATTTTGTGCACAGTTGACTTTTTTATCGGGTGAAATCCAAACTGTGCGATCCTTTGTGAAATCAAGTCCTTGACCTAAATCAAACCTAATGGGTATATTCCATAGGTGTTATAGGGTGTATTGAATCATGTCCCAAGGTTTGGGAGCATGTCTGGGTCAAAAGTCAAAGGTACAGTTGACTTTTCCCTCGAAACCCTAATTGTGGTCCTGATGAAATTGAAACTTGTAGATCAAGCTTCTTGGGTCAATCCATTGTTGCAAATGGATCAATGTAGTGTGTTAGAGACCCTCAAATCATGTCTTGAGGTCTTGGCTCATGTTTGGTCCCAAAAGTCAACTTAGGGGTGAATTAGGTCAAGAAACCCTAATTCCTGATTTTTGATAAATGCATCCCTTGGGCTTAAATTGACTTGATGATTGGGTTCATAAGGTCCCTTGGAGTACCTTGGGTTGTGCTTTGAAGCATTGGCCCATACCCAGAGAAAAAATTTGCATCTGGAGGCCTCAGTCGACCAAAACCCTAATTTGGTGACACTAGCGATCCTGAGGCTTGATCCACTTGGAATGTTGCAACCTTGTGCTTGATTCTTGATGTGGGATTCCTCTTGATCCTTTATGGGTTTTTTATAGGTTATACAAGTTGAAGATCATGTCATTCCTTGATTGATCCTTGGTCTAAGGCTCTGAGAGGGCTTGAAACCCTACTTCTTGATTTTTGATGAATGCTCAAACATCTTTGAGGATATTGATGAGACATGATATTTCATCCATATTTTGGTAATGTCTTGCACAATGATGGGAAATCTGAGTGGTCAAAATTTGGGGTATGACAATGGTGAAGAGAAAAGAAGAGAGCAAAATCTCCTTGCTCTTGTGTGTTATGTTCTTATTACATTGAGTGAAGTATTGGCTCTCACTTATATACAATGATATTGAATTTCATTGAAATTAGTAACAATATTGAAACAACCATAACTAACTCTTAATCCCTCTAACTAACTTCTACTCTATAATACAAGGTAGGGTAAAATTTCCTTCCTTGAGTTGGGTGCAAACCTTTACCCAACTCTCTATAGAATTCCTTTAGAGCTTATGATGACTTAGCTTGTTCCAGACTGGCCCAATGACTAGGCATGACCCAATCCACTTCTGCTCCCAGAACGGCCAAATTGCATAAGTCCAGCCATTTTAGGGCAGCATTTACCTTTCTGCCCCTCTACTGGGCAAGGCTGGTCGGATGACCCCAAGGGTTAGTCATCCCTCCTCCGTAGTTCCTGCCCGTCACGCACAGTTCCACCATCCAGAAACACTCACGACGTCCGTGCCCGCAACTGCGCATCTGCCCGTGGCAACAGCTAGTTTCGGGAACCCCTGCCCGTCCTAATGGCTAGTTTCTGGAAGTTACCTATTCTTTGGGAAACGGTTATCTCGTCCCGAAAATAGGGACCAATGGCCAAGCGCTGGGGGCACTATAAAAACCCTCTCATTTGAGAGGGTCAGATATTCCAAATCATCCTACGAAACACATACTTTGTACTTGCCTTTCTTCCTCCCGATCCTTACTTTAGCCTCGGAGTGCCTTGCAGGTACACCCCCTCCTCATCTTTCACACCCAGCATCACAAACGTCATCTCTGTCTCACTTCAGGTTCTGATCAGCCTTCAAGATCAGTGGCGCCGTCTGTGGGAACTTATGTTATCCCCGTCTTTCCTTCATCGTAGATTCAAGACCAAAACAACACTTCCAAGATTCCGATCATGGCAAGCCAAGATCATGTCAACAATGCTCGTAACCTTGCTTTTCTCCCCATCAACAAGCCTAATACTGACAGAGCTGCACCCTTTCTTGGGGGCGACGCCCATCAACTAATGAGAGATGTTGTCACTGCGTCATCCTCCCCCGCTCGCGCCGATCATGTCGAGGACCAGCCCTCCCAGGACCACCTTCCTATCACGGTTCTGCCCAATGCCGACCCGGCCATGGCGGCACTCCTTGAAGCCCTCAACAAGACCAACCTCCTAATCCTCCAATAGAACGCAAGGATTGGAGCCCTAGAAGAGTCCAACCGGCCAAGATCACCTCCACCAAGGAAAGAGTGCCGAAGATCCCAGAGTCCACCTCCCCGATGTGAAAGAGTCCGTAGGGAACCACCTGAGCCAGAGTCCCAGGCCATCAAAAAGCGCGACCACATCTCCCCACGAAGCCAGTACTCCCTGGGAACCAAGAGGACCAGAAGGGACCAACGTTCGCCTCCCCCCAGATCCAAGGGCCGAGCATGAACCCCATCTTCCCGCAGAGATCATCATCATATTCTTAAGCGAAGCACCCGCTCCCCGTCATGGTTCAGTAGCAGCAGCGACGACGAGCCTCACAGCCCGTTGTCTTAGGAAATCATGGCCATGCGCCTGCCAAAGGGGCTGGAGAAACCACCGTCTCTGGGCACATGCGACGGTACAATGGATCCTGAAGAGCACATCGAGAATATTGATGCATTACTCGACTATCGTGGCGTCCGGGGCGCCATCAACTGTAGATTATTCCCTACCACACTCAGAAAGGGAGTGACGACCTGGTACAAGAAGCTCCCCAACAAATCCATCACCTCGTGGATATAGTTGGGGAAAATGTTCTCCAGACACTTCACGGCCTCCCGGAGCCACCCAAAGACCGAAGCCTCCCTTGAGCCCATAATTCAAGGGAAAGACAAACCTCTCTGTGCCTATATCGAGAGGCTCAATAAAGAAGCAGTCGTCCTCGTACAGAATTTGCCAAAGCAGTTGGCATTGAAACTCCATAGACCCTGGACGCCTTCCTCTTCAAGGCGCAAGCATAAATCCAGTACGAGGAGAAAGAAGCATCCAGCTCCGCTCGGGACTCACGGCTCCAAGAGAGTGCACGGACCTCCAAGCATGATGACCCTGTAGCGCGATTTTTGTGGTCCTGAATCACGATCGCTTGGGTACTATAGTTCGATTCATTTTTTATCCTATTGAGCTGATTAAGGAAGGGAAATAGATGTCTCCAATTAACCCAGCTTGCATACTGAGTTTGAACAGCGGTCTGTTAGGTTACAGATACGATGTGGATGTGGGGCCCAATCTTCGATTATTTTGTTGAGAACACAGTGTCTGGATTTATTATGAGGTTTTCGGTAATGTGTTTAAATTTGATGATTTTGGGTTGATTTGGTGGAGATACTGGATTTTGGGTTTTTTTATTTAGTGTGCTCGCTAAGATTTTTCAATCTTATGCCTACGTATTCCCGTTTGACGAAACAGGGAAATCAGAGCGATCGTAGTTCCTCATATTCTATGGGAGGAAAAAGGTTATTTTGGTGTCTTGTTCAAAGCCCAAGACGTGAAGTTGAAGGGTCTATTTGTATCTTGTTTAAAGCCCAAGACATGAAGCTAAAGAGTTTTTTAGAGAGAATTTGTCATCTCTAAAAAGGAGTTGTTGATGTTTGTATACTGTGGCGAGGCACACCTTTGATGCTAAAAGGTTGATTGACTCAACTGGGGTTTTCTTTATACAAAGCCTAAGAGGAGGCTATTGACCCATCAAGAGGGTGTTTTTTATATGTCTCGTACGAAGCCCGAGATAGAGGCTAAAGGGTTTTGACTCAACAAGAGAGTCTTGAATAGATGATTGACTCAACAAGAGAGTCTAGAGTTTGTTTGACTCAATGAGAGAGTCTTTTATACTCAACAAGAGAGTGATTTATATCTCGTACGAAGCCCGAGATGGGGGCTAAAAGGAGATTGACTCAACAAGAGAGTCTTTTATACTCAACAAGAGAGTTTTTGTATCTCGTACGAAGCCCGAGATGGAGGGTGAAGAGGTTTGACTAACAAGAGAGTCTTTTATACTCAACGAGAGAGTATTTTTATCTGTCTTATACGAAGCCTAAGACGGAGGCTAAAAAAGGGGTTTGACTCAACAAGAGAGTCTTTTATACTCAACAAGAGAGTGTAGGGAGAATCATTGTACAAAGCCCAAGAGGAGGCTATCTGTGCTGGCGACTATTTCAGTTGAGTGACAGGTCTAGTATGTTGGATAAAAGAGAAAATCAGTTCTTATAAAGAGACTGATCAAAGGTATTTAGGATTGATCAGAGGATCAGGGTTATTTCCTGTTCTTTAAGGAAATGGGAAATCCAAAGGGTATTGAGACTGTCCAAGTCTACTGGTGTTTTGAGAAATCGATTCTCGGATAAGTGAATGATCTTTGTATGATGCCCAAGAGAAGGTGGGTATGTTAAGGGATGAAGGTCAACCCATTAACTGGTCTGACACTTGACTCAGAAAGACAGCTCTAGCAAATTGATGACTAGGTTCTCTTCCTATACCTGTAGAGGTCTATGGGTCCTTGTACTAAGCCCAAGAGAAGGCATGAGAGCCTTTAAGAAGTCGAAGGGTCCTTGTACAACGCCCAAGAGGAGGCGGGGATGCTTTTAAGAAGCCTGTGGGTCCCTAAACCCTGAGAAGTTCAAGACATGCTATTCACCGAGAATATATCAAGCCAGGAAAGTCTGAGAATTTGGAAGAAACTCAAGAGATGCCATTCACGGAGAAAAGATCATCTCTAGGGAGTTAGAGTTTCTTTGATAATTTCTAAGGGTGACAGTCTGAGAAAGGTTTCACCGAGAATGCTGCCTTTCACGTCTCCATATTGTTTAACCCCAAGAGGAGGGAAGACTGTGTCTGGTAATCCTATGGGGATCTAGTTTTGTTTGTATTTAAGAGTTACCAACATGGCTTTACCTAGTTCTAGACGTAGTTGCCGGGGAAATCTCTAAATAGATATACTAGTATTACACAGTTGATATTTGACAAGTATATAAAAGTTTGTGAAAGAAGACTTACAGTGAGCAACCCCACAATACATTTATATATATATATATATATATATATATATGAAAGCGGATAAAGAAAGCGGGTAAACACTTACTCGGTTGTAGAGCTTCCATGCTGTTTTGTTAGTTTGTTCAACAAAGAAAGCTTTGATAACAATATTATATTCAAAATCAAAGGAGAAAGTGCTTTGAACAGTTTGTTGGGGCTTACAGCTCAAGGAGTGACCCAAGGTTTTATCAACGATTGCACTGTTGTTTTGAATTTGTACAGGGACTTATACAAGTGACTGAGGCCCAAAAAAAAGGTTTTTTGTACAAAGGGATGGGCCTTACACTCTTTCAAGAGGTCCAAAGGTGATTTAAAGAAAAGAAATGGGGCTTATAACACGAGGGTAGGCCCAAAGGTTTTTTTTTGTTTGAAAAATGACGATCGCGCCGAGGTTTCTTTAACGTACTGGGTCTTATACAATGCATTGAGGCCCTAAAAGGTTTTATCTACAAGGGATGGGTCTTACACTCTATTAGAGGCCCAAAGAGTTTATTTTTGTACAAGTGGTGGGGCTTACAGCTTAAGGAGAGGCCCAAAGTTTTAATTTTAAACTGGCGATCGCGCCGAGAAATTCGAAGACATCGTGGGTCTTATATAATGGTTGAGGCCCAAAAAGGTTTAGTTTCTAAGAGGAATTGGGTCTTACACTCTATTAGAGACCCATGAGTGTTTGAAAATGATTTGTGATGGTGAAAATCAACGAACCCTAATTTTGTTTTCCTTTAAAAGTAAATATTTAAAGAAAATCAAATAAAATGATAAAATACCAAAAAAGTTTGAATAAACCATTTGTGATTTTTGTTTAAGGTTTAAAAAATGACAGTTTAATCACAAGATGATTTAGAACTCATTTGGTTTTGATTTTCAAAGTAAATATCCACTTTTAAATGTTTAAAAACAATTAAAAATGAATTTATTCACAAAAATACTAATTATATTAAATAAATAATATAAATCTAATTTTTTTGTGGAATAAAATATTTCAACATTTTTGTGATTCTTTGCAAAAATAACCAATCAAAAATAATTAAAATTGAGGGAGTTATTAATTTTCCAAATCATTAAAAATAATAGGAAAAATAATAAAATATGAAAAAGTGGTAAAAAAGAGGATCTGGGGCGAGGGGGATTCGAACCCCAGATCTCTTGTGTATAGGGCGTGCGCCTTACCACTGGGGTGGTGATACATCCGTTGATTGAAACACAACCACAAATATACAAGGCTTGCATTGTTTTTGGCCTGGCCCAAGGCAAGGCAAGGCAAGATGTTGGTTGAAAACGTGAAGGCCATAACTTTCTCATTTCTCCATGGATTGAGACAAAATTTAGGTCTATCCTGCCTAGAATTTCACAAGGAATCCAATAGTGGTGGTGTTTTTTCCAGATCATGCTCCTATTGAAAAACCCGATAGTGGTTTTGAAATAGGCCATGATTTGTATTTTCTGTGCCATCTCTTGGTACAGGCATGAATTACATGATAAATTGGTGCAAACACAACACATATAACATGTATAAGAGATGCATGATCAGTGAACATCAAAAGAAAGCATGATTCAAAGAATCCAAGTTGTGATGCTTACCTCTTTTTGGAGCTTTTGTGCAATCTGCCAAGCCTCTTGTTCCAGAAATGATTTGATGCGTTGGACACCCTCAAATGATCTCTTAGAAGCTTTTAGGATGATTGGAATCAGCTGGAAACCTCAGGAATGGAAACTGGTCCTTTCTTGCAAAAGGAGCAAAAATGGCCAAAATAACAACTCTCTCAAATGGTGTTCCAGATGTGTGGAACCATTTGGGACATTTCAAGGATGATATTTGGAGTGTGTTTGAGGTTTTATCTGGTTTGGAAAGTGACTGAATCAAGACATGGCTTGAAAAATGCACAAAAGTCCTATTTTGAGATGTGACTTTGTGATTTTGGGGTTACAGGTCACTTGTGAGAGTTTGGACAGCTTAGATATGACATATTGGATGTGTTTGGATCATAAGCTGTGGTGGAATTGCTCTCTAACTAAAAAACTCGGAGTTACCTTGCTAAAGAAGGTATTTTTGCCTAGAGAAAGAGATTTTGAGGAAAGCAAGTGTTGTAGTGCTTTGGTGTACTCAAACTGAACACAATTGAGCTCTATTTATGGTAGAGCAAGTTTGTTTTGGCTGCAATAGTGAATGGCAACTGCAGCAGAGGTTTGGCAAATGTTGAGCAATGAGAATCCAAGTCTGCTCTAGCCATTGACTAGAGGTTAGGGCACAGGCTGCTGGTTCCCTTAGTCTTAGATAAGTCTTGATTGAATTCTGTTGGAAATGGCTCAGTCCATGCCACCTTGGTGCATCCATTAAATTCGCCAATCCAAAATTGGAGTCTTGTCCCTCTTTTAGGCATTTCTAGGTTTGGCATTCTATTTTTGGTGTCAAAGACTTGGGAGGCTTGGGATCAGATTTGGTTCCTCCTTGGTCCCCCCTTGAGGTGTTCAGATGGATAAAGTTGCTTACCCTTTTCAAAATTTGAGCAAATCGAGCAAAACTCCCAAATCTACCTTGCCATGACAATTTGTAGCAAGGCATATTGGCATTGTGATATCTCATGGCTCAAGTGGAATTTGATGGAGTTCTTGGCCATTTTGGAAAGCCCTCATATGATACAGCAACTGTTTGATCATAGTTGGTTTTGATACCTTTTGGATCCAAGTGAAAAATGCCCCTACATTTGGAAAAAAGTGAAGGCAGATTCTGACTTAGTGAAAATTTCACTAAGTGTTGGAAAAAAGTGACATTTTCACTTTTTGTGATTTTGATCATTCCATAACTTAAAATCCATGAGGATTTGGAATGAGTTGTGTTTGAAGGTTTTGTAGAGGGCCGTGAGAGCTACAAATTTAGCTTTGGATGGGGAAAAATGGCCTTGTGGTTTAGGAGTTATGATCCTCCAAAGTTGGTACCCTTGCCACTTTATTCCATAACTTAGAAAAATTTCTAAGTTTTTATGGTTACCCCTTTTACAAGTTATCCCACTTTTCTTGATTTTTCTTGATGAATGATGATTCCAATCATACAATAACATCATTCAAGGGTCAAAGAACCATATTTGTGAAAATCTCAAAAAGTCAAAGTTGACTTTTGTGCACAGTTGACTTTTTGTCAGATGAATTCCAAACTGTGCCATCCTCTATGAAATCATGTCCTTGACCTAAATCAAACTTGATGGACATGTTCCATGGGTGTTATAAGGTGTAATGAATCATGCCCCAAAGTTTAGGAGCATGCCTGGGTCAAAAGTCAAAGGCACAGTTGACTTTTTCCCACGAAACCCTAATTGTGGTTCTGATGAATTTGAAACTTATTGATCAAACTTCTTGGATCAATTCATTGCTGTAAATGGATCAATGTAGTGTGTTATAGACCCTCAAATCCTCTCTTGAGGTCTTGGCTCATGTTTTGTCCCAAAAGTCAACTTAGGGGTGAATTAGGTCAGAAACCCTAATTCCTAATTTTTTATGAATGCATCCCCTGAGGCAAAATTGACTTGATGATTGGGTTCATAATGTCCCTTGGAGCATCTTAGGTTGTGCTTTGAAGCCTTTGGCTCATGCCCGAAGGAAAATTTCCATCTGGAGGCCCCAGTCGACCAAAACCCTAATTTGGTGACATTGGCGATCTTGAGGCTTAATCCACTTGGAATGTTGCAACTTTGTGATTGATCCTTGATGTGGGAGTCCTCTTGATCCATTGTGGATGTTTGAGAGGTTAGACAAGTTGAAGATCATGTCATTCCTTGATTGATCCTTTGTCTAAGAGCTCTAAGAGGGCCTGAAACCCTAAATTGTTAGTAGTGGATGCTCACCCATCTTTGGGGAGACAAATGAGGCATAATGATACACCCATATTGTGATGATGATTTGCACAATGATGGGAAATCTTAGTGGTCAAAATTTTGGGTATGACAGATGCCCCTATTTAATCTTCTTGGACACGAAGGTGTGAATGGCAAAGGTATTCGGGCATTCGGGGTGCAAGAGGATTAAATATCGGAATACCCAAAATTTTGATGGTGTTTAGGAATGGTAGTTCACGCATCCTTCTTCTTTTGCTAAGCAATGATGCTTAGAAAAGGTAAACTTCCCCTCAATCCTGGTTTCCTACCAAGGAACTGGTCTTAGTTGCTGAAATAAACTTCCCCTCGATCCTGGTTTCCTACCGAGAAACTGGTCTAAGTTTCTGATATAAACCTCCCCTTGATCCTGGTTTCCTACCGAGGAACTGGTCTAAGTTTCTTTTGTCAATAAACTTTCTTGACAAGGGACGCTATTCGTAGCGGTTTTCCTCAAACTTCCTGCCGAATTTTCCTGGGGTGATGCCATTTGACGGAAAAGATCTGATGTCAAAGTTATTGGGGAATCCAGTCATTTGAGTTGTAGAGGTGCACAAACTTCCCTGTTGGAGACGCCATTTGTCGACTCTACTGGGGAAAACGAGTCTCTTAAGAGACTGCTTTCGCTTGGGGATATTACATCATACTTTTCTCCGAGATCTTCTTAAAGGAATGCCATACAATGTCTCCCAATTTTAAGGTGCTGATGACTTCATTAACATTGAATCTCTTGGAGAGAAAAATCAATGTGATGCTGAGAGTGTTCGGTTGTGAGGCTTTCTCTGGGGATTTTCCTTAATTCGGGAAAGCGAAGATATCATCTTCCATGATGAAGAGTGATATTTGTCAAAAGTTCTCTAGTCTTTCAGAGGTTCAAGTTATCAAAGTGATCAAGGGCCAATTCTAATCCAGCAATAAACTGGAGGAGAGATCGTTTAGAAGCGACATTTCCTTGGCGAGGAAAGAACTGACAACTCGATTGAGAGGACTGTTATCACTAGGGGACAATACCGACTAAAGTGATAGTGATGCAATATGAATGCGAATGTGAATCCGCAATGCATGATGTATGTATGTTTATGCTGACAAAACTGATGCGATGTACAGACTAGTGGATGAACATGACTGGATACTCGGCCACTGCGGGGGACGAAGAGGTATCGCTGGTCCAAGATAGCAATTCTGCCTTGCTTAGGAGAGAGTAGTTCCCGCAGGGAACAATTGTTGATCGGGCTTAGGAGGTGAGAACTCTGCTGGGAGTGTCAGACGAAACATGGTCTCTGACATAGTTGATCCTTCGTTCAGATGTACTGGTTTATAAAGATTACTTTGATTCTGCACTTTGAAGCTCGATTACTTCTGGAGTAGCGATCGATGTTCTTTCGATGTTCAACAGTCAAAAGAAATTGCCATCTTTATTTTAAAAGTAGAAAAAGTTTGTCAAGTAAATTCATTTTTGTTTTATTTCAAGAATAGTTGATCATACTAAAACGTCATTCTGTAAAGCTAAAACAAATAAGAATTGCAAACAAAAGCACAAGGGCTCAAATTTTATTGATAGGACGAAAATCAGCCAAATGCGTGATTCCATAGAGTATTTACAAAGTTAGAAAATGGTAATTTAAGGGAAAAGGGCCACATTGAAACATAACGACCACTATCCTTCTACCAACTTTGAATTCCGGGCATCTTGAGCTTCTGTCGAAGATGACCTTGACTGGAGTTTTTTGATGGATGTAACTACTACGGAGCTGAACTGATCAGACGTAGTTACTTGCCATTATCCCTAATTTTTGCCTGGATTATACTGTGAGATTTCCAATCCACCGGGATGATTTTTTTGTTTGTGTCTCTAATTTTTTCCTGGACCGCCCTTTCGGGTTTTCAATCCACTGAGACGTTCTTTTTAGTTTAGGCGAAGTATTTCTTGACTACATCAACATTTATGGGGTAGGCAAATTCCTCTCTGTCCATGGTTGCAAGTCTCAAGGCGCCGCCTGAGAAAGCTTTCTTGACCACATAGGGGCCGTCATAATTCGGAGTCCATTTTCCCTGAGAATCAGTGAGAAATGATTGTATCTTCTTGAGCACGAGGTTTCCTTTCCTGAAGATACGAGGTGAGACCTTTTTGTCGAAGGCCTTCTTCATTCTCTGCTGATACAACTGACCATGGCATAGTGCCGTCATTCGTTTTTCTTCGATCAGATTTAGTTCTTCGTGTCGACTTTGACACCACTCAGCTTTTGTAAGCTTAGCTTCCATCAATACCCGGATTGATGGGATCTCTACTTCTATGGGGAGCACTGCTTCCATGCCATATACTAGAGAGAAAAGGGTAGCCCCTGTTGAAGTGCGGACAGATGTACGATAACCGTGAAGAGCAAAGGGTAGCATCTCGTGCCAGTCTTTGTAGGTTACAACCATCTTCTGAACAATCCTCTTGATGTTCTTGTTAGCCGCTTCTACCGCTCCGTTCATCTAGGGTCGGTAGGGAGATGAGTTATGGTGTTCGAGTTAGATCCATTATCAGTAATGATCTGGCTAGGAACACCATAACGGCAAATGAGATTGTTTTTGATAAATCGGACCACCCCCTGTTGGGTTACATTGGCGAATGACACTGCTTCGACCCACTTGGTGAAGTAATCAATGGCCACCAGAATGAACCGATGTCCTTTCGAAGCCTTGGGTTCAATCATGCCAATCATGTCGATTCCCCATATGGAAAAAGGCCATGGGGAAGAGAGAACTTTGAGATGCGTTGGCGGTACATGGATTTTGTCTGAGTATATCTGACACTTGTGACACTTCCTCATGTACTTGTAGCAATCGGATTCCATTGTCAACCAATAGTACCCTGCTCTTAGAATTTTTCTCGTCGTCGTGTGTCCATTGGTATGAGTGCCAAAGGATCCTTCGTGAATCTCTTTCATTAACATGCTTGCCTCTGGTTTGTCTACACATCGGAGCAAGACCATGTCAAAGTCTCTCTTATAGAGTGTATCACCGCTCAGGAAGAAACTACCTGTTAGCTCTCTGAGGGTCTTTCTATCTTTTCTTAGTGCCCCAGGTGGGTACTCTTATTTCTGAAGGAAGCATTTGATATCGTGATACCAAGGTTTGTCATCTATGACTGCTTCGATTGTGAAGATGTAAGCGGGCCTTTCAAGGCGCATTATGTCGATCTTAGGTAAGTCATTCCATTAACCTACACTAATCATGGAAGAGAGAGAGTGGCTAATGCATCAGCCACGTGATTCTCATCACGAGGGATGTGATGAAACCCGACTCTGTTGAAGAAGGGTAACAACCTTCTCGCGTAATCTTTGTAAGGAATCAATCCAGATTGGTATGTGTTCTAATCTCCTTTGATCTGATTGATAACCAGGGCTAAGTCGCCATATACGTCCAAGTTTTTTATCCTTAAATCGATTGCTTCCTCGAGACCCATAATACAAGCTTTGTATTCGGCCTCGTTATTTATGCACTTGAACGTAAGTCTGGTGGTGAAAGGAATGTGGGTATCCTGAGGTGTTATGATGATTGCCCCAATTCCATCTCCATAATGATTGACAGCCTCGTCAAAGATTAGTCCCAATTGGGAACCTGGTTTTGGCTCTTCACTAGGTAGCGGTTCATCGCAATCTTTCATTTTTAGATACATGACATCTTCGTCTGGGAAGTCAAATCCGACTGATTCCTGATCGTCAATCGGTTGATGAACCAAATGATCGGCTAAAATACTTCCCTTAACGGCTTTTTGAGCGTGGTACTCTATGTCATATTCTGATAACAACATCTGCCAACGGGCAATCCTTCCCGTGAGAGCGGGTTTTTCAAAGACATACTTGATTGGATCCATTTCGGAGATCAACCAAGTAGTGTGACGAATCATGTACTGGCGAAGACGTTTGGCTGCCCAAGCCAAAGCGCAGCAAGTTTTCTCAAGCATAATATACTGAGTCTCGCAGTCGGTGAACTTCTTACACAAATAGTAGATGGCTGACTCTTTCCTTTTTGTTTCGTCTTGTTGGCCAAGTACACAGCCCATTGAGTCTTCCAAGACTGTGAGGTAGGTGATCAGTGGTCTTCCCTCCACTGGAGGTGATAGAATCGGTGGGTTCAACAGGTATTCCTTAATACTGTTGAAGGTGATTTGACAATCCTCTATCCAAACGCAGTCCTGGCTCTTTTTCAGTAATTTGAAAATCGGCGTGCATGTCGCGGTCATGAGGAGTATAAATCTGGAAATATAGTTCAAACATCCCAGGAATCCTCTGACTTGTTTTTCAGTTTTCGGAGAAGGTATTTCTCGAATGGCCTTGACCTTGTCAGGATCAACCTCAATCCCTTTCTGGCTGACGATGAACCCTAAGAGTTTCCCTGAACGGACACCGAAGGTGTACTTGTTGGGATTCAGGCGGAGTTGGTACTCTCTCAAACGCTTGAATAGTTTTGACAAGTGGGTCACATGCTCCTCTTCTGTTTTAGATTTAGCAATCATATCATCGACATATACCTCTATTTCTTTATGTATCATGTCATGGAAAAGAGTAGTCATGGCCCTTTGATAGGTGGCCCCGACGTTCTTCAAACCGAACGGCATTACCTTGTAACAAAAAGTGCCCCATGGGGTAATGAAGGAAGTTTTCTTCATGTCTTTCGGCGCCATTTTAATTTGATTATAGCCCGAGAATCCATCCATGAAGGAGAAAACTTTGAATTTCGTTGTACTGTCAACTAGCATGTCACTGTGTGGTAAAGGAAAGCCGTCCTTCGGACTAGCCTTGTTTAGATCCCTGTAGTCTACACACATTCTAACCTTTCCGTCCTTTTTCGGAATAGGTACGATGTTGGCTAACCATTGAGGATATTCTGATGTGGTGAAGAAACCCACGTCAATCTGTTTCTGTACCTCCTCCTTGATTTTAATGGCCATGTCCGGGTGAGTCCATCTCAACCTTTGTTTTACTGGCGGACATTCTGATCTTAACGGTCAATGGTGTTCCACGATGCTGGTATCCAACCCTGCCATATCCTGATAGGACCAGGCGAATACATCGAGAAACTCTTTGAGAAGCTTTATCAAACTCTCTTTGGCAGTTGGACTGAGCAGTGCCCCAATCCTGATTTCTTTTCTCTCTTTTTCCGAACCTAAGTTTACCATTTCCAACGGCTCTTTGTGAGGTTCGATGGACCTTTCCTCCTGTTTGAGTAATCGGGAGATCTCTTCTGGAATTTCGTCGTCCTCTTCTTCTTCGGCCCCAAAGACCTGAAATTCAAAGTTGGGAGAAGGCATCGGATCGTATGTTTCAACTGGGTTTAAAACAAGCAATCTGTATGACGTGATGATTGTTTTTAGAAGAGATAGAGAGAATGCAAGAGTGTGTGCAATGTATTTTTTGTTTACTGCTTGTTTTTATTATTGATTTGTTTTTTAGGATTACCATTTTCTAAAAAAGCGAAAAGAGAAAACAGCAATTAATGCGGAAATTACAGAACGACATTATTTTATTTATGAACAAGTCAATTCTTGAAACTACAGCCCTATAAAACAAAACTCTGTCGCCTTGGGCAAAGCGAAGAGGGATATTTACAGAAAGTGAGCCCTATCAAAACATCTATTTCACCTGGGCAGGGTGAAAGGTTAAAGACGTCAATTACTTTGACTTATGAACAATCTTCGGAACATCGACTGCAACCCATTGGCGGCGAACTCCTCGGTGAATTACAAAGTCTGGTATCTTCCTTGATTTGTCTTTAGAAATGACGCTGATTTCTGGTGGAGCAGGATCATTGGAATCTGTCTCCTAGGCAGAGTTGTCGTAGGAGGATACCTCTGTTGTATTTTGCGTAGTATTTGTGCTCTTAGGCAAATCTCCCCATCCAGTTGGCTGGATGTCTTTGAGCCTGATACGAGAGCTCTCAGGAGCGGTGTACTTGACTATATAGTCAAATTTTCCACTTGGTTGTCCCAGGGTGTCCCACACTTCTGTGGAACTGGAGGAGTCATCTCTCTTGATGACATTGACCTAGGGAAAAACATAGTTAATGAATTCTAGTCCCGCAAACTTGGCGAATTCATCGTCGCTCTGAACGTTTTCTGAATGACCTGAGTGTTGATCCCATGACATGGCGGGGATGCAGGTATTCTGTTCAATGATGCTCAGCTAATTTTCATTGTTCGGGTGATTCTCTTGTCCCAAGTCTCCTGGGTACGATTGCCAAATAGGCAGACCATCCATTGGGCCATAATAGTCGTGGTCAAAGTTGTCCTTCGTCAGAGTGTCTTCCTCTAATGAATTTGGCGGAGCACGACATCCTTCCGGATCATAATCTCCATATATCATTTCGACGTCTGACATGGGTATAAATCTTGGACTTTGTGCGGGATAACAAAATGGCGTAGGCACCTCTTCATGAGACCTATAACCGTCCTCGTTAAGATAGGACTTCCACTCATCCTCTGTATCGGAGGGATCCTCCTCGTTGATAGTATGGACTGTTTGAGGCACTGGGTGAAGGAAAGCTCCACTATGGAAGAAATCCTGAATGGGATGAAGACTTTCATCATTAGCAGCTGTCTGGGTATAGGTTGCAGAAAAACCAAGACCATTCTTTGTTCTATTATAAGTAGGAATGACAAGTTGTCCCCATCCTTTTGTATTGTTACTTTCAATTGCCTCGAGAGCATCTTAGTACGAGAAAATAGAGGTTCCTTTCTCTGATTGATTCTCATTGCTCACCGAAAGTGTTTGGAACTGAGTTCTAACAACCTCCTCGGGTTCTACACAAGTAGACGATGACAGGTTACTCACGAACAAGGCTTGTTCCCCACAAACCGTGATGAGTTGATCGTTCTTGACGAACTTCAGTTTCTGGTGTAGTGTCGAAGTGACTGCCCCAGCCTAGTGTATCCAAGGTCTTCCTAATAAGCAACTGTATGTTGCCCGGACGTCCATGACCTGGAAAGTGATTAGGAAAGTGTGAGGACCGATAGTTATGGGAAGGTCGACTTCGCCGATAAATGCTTTCCGAGATCCGTCAAAGGCTTTGACGATGACCTCACTGCCCCTCATCGGGGATCCTTTGAATGATAGTCGCAATAAAGTGGACTTCGGCATAACGTTGATGGCTGATCCCGTGTCTACCAGTACGCTAGCTAAAGCATCATCCTGGTAGTTGACTGTGATATTGAGCGCCATGTTGTGGCGTTTGCCTCCTTCTGGCAAGTCCTCATCACTTAATCCTAAGTTGTTGCAGGAAGTGATGTTAGAGATGATGCTATCGAACTGTCGTATTGACACATCCTGTTTCACAAAGGCCTGCTCTAAGACGTTCTGTAGAGCCTCCCTGTGGGCTTCGGAACTGAGTAAAAGTGATAGCACAGAGATCTTTGAAGGAGTTTGTAAAAGCTGATCAATAATGTTGTATTCACTCCTTTGGATGAGCTTCAGCATCTCATCATTGCCCTTTGAAAGGTCGGGATTACTGGATTGACCGACTGGTGGATCAAGAGCTTCTGTTGGAAGTTCCTTTTCTTTGTTAGGTTCTCCAACTCCTCGGTTGAAGATTCGACCGCTCCGTGTTACTCGACTGATGTCTGCAATGTTCACGACGGAGGGTAATGGAATTTCCTTTCCATTCTCGATTATTGTCACACCGTATTTGTAAGGGATCGCCTTAGCTGATTCATACGGTAATGGTCCTGGTAGATAAATAACAACATGAGCCTTCTGATTTTTCTGACTGTCATAAGTAACTTCAATCAGCTCCTGGCTAGGAATTTTTCATTCGTCCAATAGAGGGATGATGGTACAAACATCCTTGTTCTGTTGATGATCAGAGATTATGACGACGTCTCTGATTTGATCAGCGAAGTAGTCCGGCGTCCAGTCGATTGGCTCGGAACCCGGACACGGGCGAATCTCTCTACGATCCACCTGACCTTGAAGAGTTTCCTGCACAAGGTAGCATCCTTGGTTATTCTCCGAGCAGACCCTACAGCATTTGTAATTATGTGGTGGCACCTGGCCACGCCCGTTTTGGATGTAGTATAACCTCACTAGGTCAGTTCCCATAGATTGGACATCCTGATTTTGACGCCGAGTAGGGTTTCCATTAAGCACACTGATTTGTTGCGTGTCTTCATCCATATAGATAGGAAGCCACTAGTGGTTTAACAAGTGTTGTAAAGTTCTTTGAAAAAGAGCGCACCCTTGGTTACTCTCACTGCATACTTTACAACTCAGATAATCGTGAGAAGTGAGAAAACCGAGTTGAACATGCCTAGCGTGTAACTCCACCAAGCTGGTATTCATCAAACGGATATCAAAGATTTGGATCATGTTGATCTGATAAGGATTTCTATCATGGTAGTCCTGGATCCACCCAAGATCCATCTAACGCTGGAGGGCCTCTTGTATGAAAGAGTATCCCTGTTTGTTTACTGAGCAAGTCAGACAGGAATTGTATTCATGCCACGGCAGATTATGATACTGGCTTTGCCTTGAGTGCATTGCCACCAATTTGACATTCATTGCACGGATGTCGTGGCTCTGAATGATGTTGGAATTCGTATAGGTCATGTTAACTCCACGAACTCGATGCTCTTGGATCCACCCGAGATCCAACTGTTCCTGTAGAGCTGCTTGCACCACAGAACATCCCTGATTGTTCTTAGAGCAGATATCACACTGTGATAATTGTGAGGTGGCACATGGCCATATCCACTCTGTCTACAATGCATCTTGACCAAGTTGGCCCTCAATAAGAGTACATCATGAATTTAATAGCTGTCGTTAGACTCTCCCTCTATCAAATTTACCGCAGCTTTCTCGTGTTGAGGCAGCGAGTTTGTGAGAACATTCGTATTCATATCTTTGAAAGATAAGACCTCGCTCCTAACAAGTTTTTGAACGTCGGATTTGAAGCTAAGACAGTTCTCTATGTTATGCCCTGGTCCTCCTTGATGATAAGGACAAGTCTGATCCGCTTTGAACCAAAAAGGCGGATTTTCCGATACTGCAAGAGGAGACCTGGTTTGGACATGCCCCTTGACCAGTAGTAATGGAAACAGCTCTGCGTACAACATGGGTATAGGATCAAACCCTGGTGGTCGTGTTGCATGGTTGTTGTTGTACTGAGGACAAGCCTGCTGAAGAGGCTATTAATTAGGTTGGCTCTGCCCAACCCGAGGTTGATATGTAGAAACATGCGTAGGGTTAATAGCAGGAGTTACAGCTGCTACTGGCTGGTAACATCGCCTTTGCTTTCTGAGAGAGATATTCCCAATATCCTGCTCTTTTTTCTTAGGGAGAGCACTACCGTATCGTTTTATACTACTTAATGATCCAGTGTCTTTTACCAAACGTCCTTCTCGGATGGCTTCCTCAAGAAGAACTCCCATGCCCACCATCTCGGTGAAGTCACTGGGCACACTGGCGACCATTCTATTGTAGTAAAATGAGCTCAAGGTTTTCAAAAAGATCTTTGTCATCTCCTTTTCCTCCAGCGGTGAAAAAATTTGAGCGGCAATTTCACTCCATCTCTGAGTGTCTTCTTTAAAGGTTTCCTTGTCCTTTTGTGACATTGATCTGAGTTGATCTCTGTCCGGTGCCATGTCCAAATTGTATTTATATTGTTGAACGAAGGCAGTGCCAAGATCTCTGAACGTGCCAATCGTGGCGCGGTTTAAACCCATGTACCATTTTAATGCGGCACCGGTTAAACTATCCTGAAAGTAGTGAATAAGAAGCTCCCGGTTCTTTGTCTGAGCTGACATTCGCCGAGCGTACATCACCAAATGTCTTTGAGGGCAAGAGTTACCCTTGTACTTTTCAAAGTTGGGTACCTGGAACTTGTGTGGAACTTTCACATTGGGGACCAAGCACAGATCCGCGACGTTCTTTCCAAATAAATCCTGACCGCGAAGGGCTTGCAATTCTTTTTGCATTTCCAGGAACTGTTCATGGAATTCATTCATTCTATCAAACATGCTGTCATTTCCACCAGAAGGTATCTGTAGAATCTGTCTTTCCGGGACAGCATGTACCACGGGCTGTGGTATAGTGATTATGGCAGAGACTCTCGGTGCCTCCCGAAGTTTGTAACCTTCAAGAGTTGCTGTCATGCCCCTGGCATCTTCGCTTTCCCAAAGTTTGTAACCTTCAGGCCCAACGGCTCTTGCTATGGTTCCCTGATCCTCAGTGATCGGCGGAACATATCCTTCCGGGATATAGTTAATAGGCATCTCCCAGGGACGATCTTTTGGCATTTTGTACCTAGGATCGGACTTCTCCACTATGGGCATTGATGTGATCTCTAAGATCACAATCCTTTGTTGCTGCATTTGAGCTTCTGCTAGAGCTTGCATGTTGTTATGAAGCTTTCTCAGATCCTCTTTCAGAGTGTCGATCTCTTCTCGAAACTCTCTGTTCTCTTCCTCAAGATCATCCAACTTTTTCTGACGATTGGCCCGAGTATTGTACAAATGAGACAGTTTGACTCTAGAACCGAGACACAAACGTGAGATTCGTAGGTAAGAAGAATGTGTTTACACGAGATGATGAATGATATGCAATGATTATATTAATTGTATATTTTTTTGTTTATTCAAAGTAAACTTCGACAATTAGATTGCAAATATCAAACAGTGGGGAAACCCCGTTTTATTGAATGCAAAGGATTGCGAAAACGGAAATACAATAGATTACAAAGTACTGAAAAAGGAAACCTAAACTAATGGATCCTGAGTCCTTTCTGAGGAGAGCTCAGGTGCTGGTTTTGATACTTTCCTTTTCTTTGACCGGGGCTCTTGGGCCTTTGTTGGGTTGTCATTCCTTTGCCAAGTGAAAGGAGCGAGCAAATTCCTTTGGTCATCCTGATTTTCTACAACATGTTGCTCTAAAATCTCAATCAGAGCATCTTTTTCTCTTAACAGTTGCTGTATTTTCTTGCACTCTACATTGAGAATACGGTACTTGTTCCTCCAAGACCTCTTCTCCTGCTGAACTTTGTTGAGAGTAACCTGAAGCTTTTTCGTCTCAGACATAAAATAAAGGGCAGAGTCCCTTAATGGAATAACTTCCTAGCGAGGGTAAGGCATCCTCAGCTTGAGAGCTCTAGTTTGTACCCAGTGGAGATATGCCTCCATCGAGACACAGTCTGGTTTTCCTAGAGACTCTCGTCATTTCCTATGAACGTGTTTCCAGGAATGCACTATTTCTGTCTTTAGTGCCCTGTCATTTTCTCCTTCCTTGAAGAAAAGACCTTCCAGATGAGCATTATGCGGGACACGCCTCATTGGGTATCCAAATTGACGACGAACTAACACCGGATGATAGTTGATTCTTCCCTTAGTTCCTATAAGGGGTACATTTGGGAAATTTCCACAACAGTCAATGATACTGATCCCGTCGTAGATTCGATTGTACCAATCGATGTCGGAGTTGGTAAGAGACATGATTCTCTGCGATCAACGTAAAGTATTCTTTTGATCCCAAAATGCAGCAGACTTGGGCATATGGGAAGTGAATCATTTGTAAAGCAAGGGTACAGAGCATGTGATCATTCCTCCGCTGTATAAATTCCTTAAGTGCACCGAATGATACGCATCTGCGAGTAAGGTCGGTACAGGGTTTCCAATCAGGAAAATCTTAACGGCGTTGATATCTACGGAGTTATCTATGTTGGGAAACAAAAACAACCCGTAGGTGAGCAAAACAAAGATGCTCTCGAAAGCGGCCACGTTCCCTATACTAGCAAAGTATAGAGCTTTCTTTGTCAAGAACTGGGCTAGCAAACCCTGGATGCCACCCATAGTGGTCATGTGAGTCCTGACTTCTGACTCGTCCAAATAAATTACTCGTGCAATGGTTTGATCCTTTGGAATTTCTTCCAGTCCAGAAAAGGGAGCTTGATCAGTGATATGCAGGTCAGTCAGGTGAGAGTACTCCTCCAGCGTTGGTGCTAGCTGATAATCCGAGAATGTGAAACAATGATAAACCGGATCGTAGAACTGGATTAGCGTGGACAGGATTCCTTCAATTACGTGGACCCTTAACAAGGACAACAGTACTCCATGCTTGGCTCTGAAAGCCTCAGGGTTGGTGATGATTCTCGCCAAACCTCTTAAATACTCTAACTTTGGAACCTTGAAGGTGTACTTATGAGTTTTCCTTCTACCGAAATCCATTAGCGCAATCTCCTTTCTCTGACATTTGCAATCATTGTCTTAGTTTAATTTGGAAAAGAGAGACTAGAAGAGAAGATTTTTTTCTGTTTAAATTTTTTTTAATGAATGTATGAATGCAGCACACAAAAACATAAAAAAAACATGGGGTCAAAGGGTCGGTGTCATGAAGTCAAGGCTCAACCCCCCCCCCCCCCCAAAGGTTTATACTGGTGATTTTTGTACCTGTTCGCAAAATCATTGACCCCTCTTGGGATGACAACAGCAAGCGGATTTCCAGCGAGCTGATGTATCCTAGAGTAATCTCAGATGAGGGTAGTATCACGTGACAACTATTTCCGATAGCTTCCGCACTACAAAATGGCTTAAGTCTGCTAAAAATCTCAGCTTCTCAGATAACCCAGTCGACCACACTACTTTCAACAACCAAAGTCGTATAGGCAATGTATCTGCAAAGGGAGTCTCCACTGAATTTAATGGTCGATCCGGGGCTCTTAACTGGAATTCACTCCCAGTAAGATTACCCGCATTGCCATCACCTATCTTAGGTGTATACTCAATCTTTCCACATGCGACATCACACGCATTCCCATTATCAGAAAAATAAACATAGATATCAATTAGGAAAAGCAATATATATATTTGTCTTAATCATCCTAGACCTCTAGTCTTAGGATCCTATATAGACAATGACTCCCCAGCAGAGTTGCCATTTCTGTGATACTTGTTGAATTTAACGGTTTCCACCAATGATTGTAAGAAAGAGAAGAAAGCTCCACGGTGGGCGCCATTTTTTCTGTAGCGCGATTTTCGTGGTCCTGAGTCACGATCGCTTGGGTACTATAGTTCGATTCATTTTTTATCCTATTGAGCTGATTAAGGAAGGGAAATAGATGTCTCCAATTAACCCTGCTTGCATACTGAGTTTGGACAGCGGTCTGTTAGGTTACAGATGCGATGTGGAAGTGGGGCCCAATCTTCAATTATTTTGTTGAGAACACAGTGTCTGGATTATTTATGAGGTTTTCGGTAATGTGTTTAAATTTGATGCTTTTGGGTTGATTTGGTGGAGATACTGGATTTTAGGTTTTTTTATTTAGTGTGCTCGCTAAGATTTTTTAATCTTATGCCTACGTATTCCCGTTTGATGAAACAAGGAAATCAGAGCGATCGTAGTTCCTCCTATTCTATGGGAGGAAAAAGGTTATTTTAGTGTCTTGTTCAAAGCCCAAGACGTGAAGCTGAAGGGTCTATTTGTATCTTGTTCAAAGGCCAAGACATGAAGCTAAAGAGTTTTTTAGAGAGAATTTGTCATCTCTAAAAAGGAGTTGTTGATGTTTGTATATTGTAACACCCCCAATCTATACCCCAAATTAATTAAAACAGTAAAAGAAAAATCAAAATTTCGTCAGAGTATATTTAAATTGTCATGGCATAGACCGAGGGGTCACATCAAATTGAAACAATTCATACAACACCTGCTCATAAAGATATGCAATAGCGGGGTAGCAATCAACAGAGGAACTCAGTTCCTTACACCCACATTTCAGAATTTAGAACAAAAGCGGAAAATCTAAAACTGAATAACATACATATATATCACATGAAAAGTTTGTCATACTTCAAGTTGTACATGTACAAGCCAAAAGATATATATACCAAATACACAATAATCACTAACGGCCTCCCTAACTACCCGGTGTCACATATCAGAGCCGACCGACAAAAGAATGAAGACGCAAAGCTTCACAAAAATACCTCCAGCAACTATAATCTGCAATGCCTCATAGAGCATTATAAAACAGCAGAAGGGTGAGAAAAACAACCATAATATAATTGCATACAATCATATATAACACGAAAATACACATATATGCAATTCTCACCACAACTCAAGCCATAATTCAAACACAAGGCATTACGAGGAATAATTCCTATTTTCATCACCAACACATACCCATATAACAATTTATCCACAATTCCACACATAATCAACCATAATGATTTATGCAATGCAAGAGACCGACACAACGACTCTATACATATGCACATGCGGTACCGACTTCCATTGTTTCTCATCACTAGTTCACTCAGGAACTCTGCTGGAATCATCGCTCTTTATATCACTATAACTCCCCATCGGACATACGATGTTCCCCGTCGCTCACACCTCTTTGTATAAGGCACACGACGTTTATGGATCGCTCACACCTCTTTGTATAAGGCACACGACCCGATCGCTCACACCCCACATGGGCACACGATCGTTTATAATCATCGCTCACACCTCTTTGTATAAGGCACACGACGTTATAGCGAATTCCCTCTGGAATCCAAACCGTCACTCAGGACGTCTCAACAATGCATATCATGATGCTTGGCATACAATGACCCGTGACATTTAATATGCACACATAAATACATTCATTTACATCAACAAAATCACACTTTGCACTTATGCCCAAAACAATGCATTTAATTTCCATAAGGCCACAAATCATCACAACCCCATCTAAAAACATACATTTACCTCATACAACAACACCTTACACGATACACATCAATTCCGTACAAGTATAACGACAAAAGTCGACAACCGACACTATTCCCGATTTTCCGACATAATTAAATCGGCTAACAATTTCACAATCATCATAATAAGAAAGTACAGTTCAATAGCTACACAACGATACCAAGAATGTAAAAATCGGACGAACGGAACTCAAGTTACGAAAGAAAATGAAAAATGAAATTTTGAAAAGTCCCATTTTACAATTGTCCTGTCCATACGCGTATTGCCAAGGTCCATACGCGGATGAGCAGAGACTCATTTTCCCTAAAGTTCACGTGTAAAAGTCCGTACGCGTATTGCCCTGAAATGCTGCGCGTATCATACGCAAATGGGCAGATGGCCGAGCAAAATAACATTTCATACGCGTATTGGCCCATGACTCGCCCTCCATACGCGTATTGCCAAGGTCCATACACGTATGAACATGCCCCATACGCGTATGACCTGGAAAAACCAGAAAAATTTCTTCTGCATAATTTTCTTACGGGTTCCAATCCAAAACACCCCAAATTCCACCTACACACCAGAAAATTGCCAATACAATGTCCAATAACAAGTATCTATCATGTACCAACAATTATGGATACTAAAAACATGATTTATAACACATTTAACCAATTTCTAATCAATTTTACCAACAATGGGTTTTACTAAATATTTCCATTTCAATCCAACAAACATCACAAATACACATACATAATCATACACAATCATACAATAATTGAGTTTCGCACCCTAACCCGATTAAATCGATTCTAGAAGTTGATTTTTTCTTGATTTCCCAAGCTTTTCTCACTATTTCTCTTCTTCTTCTCTTTTCTCTCCTTTTTCTTTCTTCTCCCTTTCTTTCTTTCTATTTTTCTCTCTTCTATTTTCTATTTTCTTACTTAATGAAAAATATCCTAAAATGACCAAAATACCCCCACACTCAAATATCTCGCAAACGATCCCAAAACCCGATAAAATATCACAACATTGAAAAATAACATATTTTCAGATAAAAAGCCGAAAATAATAATAAAATAATCAAACAACTCGATTAAATAAAACTCACACAAAAACTGGGTCGTTACATATACTGTGGCGAGGCACAACTTTGATGCTAAAAGGTTGATTGACTCAACCGAGGTTTTCTTTATATAAAGCCTAAGATGAGGCTATTGACCCAACAAGAGGTTGTTTTTTATATGTCTCGTTAGAAGCCCGAGATAGAGGCTAAAGGGTTTTGACTCAACAAGAGAGTCTTGAACAGATGATTGACTCAACAAGAGAGTCTGGAGTTTGTTTGACTCAATGAGAGAGTCTTTTATACTCAATAAGAGAGTGATTTATATCTCGTACGATGCCCGAGATGGGGGCTAAAACGAGATTGACTCAACAAAAGAGTTTTTGTATCTCGTACGATGCCCGAGATGGAGGTTGAAGAGGTTTGACTCAACAAGAGAGTCTTTTATACTCAACAAGAGAGTGATTTGTATCTCGTACAAAGCCCGAGATAGAGGCTAAAGAGGTTTGACTCGACAAGAGAGTCTTTTATACTCAACGAGAGAGTGTTTTTATCTGTCTTATACAAAGCCTAAGATGGAGGCTAAAAAAGGGGTTTGACTCAACAAGAGAGTCTTTTATACTCAACAAGAGAGTGTAGGGAGAATCATTGTACAAAGCCCAAGAGGAGGCTATCTGTGCTGGCGACTGTTTCAGTTGAGTGACAGGTCTAGTATGTTGGATAAAAGAGAAAATCAGTTCTTATAAAGAGACTTATTAAAGGTATTTGGGATTGATCATAGGATCAGGGTTATTTCCTGTTCTTTAAGGAAATGGGAAATCCAAAGGGTATTGAGACTGTCCAAGTCTACTAGTGTTTTGAGAAATCGATTCTCGGATAAGTGAATGATCTTTGTATGATGCCCAAGAGAAGGCTGGTATGTTAAGGGATGAAGGTCAACCCATTAACTGGTCTGACACTTGACTCAGAAAGACAGCTCTAGCAAATTGATGACTAGGTTTTGTTCCTATACCTGTAGAGATCTCTGGGTCCTTGTACTAAGCCCAAGGAAGGCATGAGAGCTTTTAAGAAGCCGAAGGGTCCTTGTACAACGCCCAAGAGGAGGCGGGGATGCTTTTAAGAAGCCATTGGGACCTCAAACCCCGAGAAGTTCAAGACATGCTGTTCATCGAGAATAGATCAAGCCAAGAAAGTCCAAGAATTTGGAAGAAACTCAAGAGATGCCATTCACGGAGAAAATATCATCTCTGGGGAGTTAGATTTTCTTTGACAATTTCTAAGGGTGACAGTCTAAGAAAGGGTTCACCGAGAATGCTGCCTTTCACGTCTCCATATTGTTTAACCCCAAGAGGAGGGAAGACTGTGTCTGGTAATCCTATGGGGATCTAGTTTTGTTTGTATTTAAGAGTGACCAACAGGGCTTTACCTAGTTCTAGACGTAGTTGCTGGGGAAAACTCTAAATAGCTATACTAGTATTACACAGTTGATATTTGACAAGTATATAAAAGTTTGTGAAAGAAGACTTATAGTGAGCAGCCCACAATACATTTATATATATATATATATATGAAAGCGGATAAAGAAAAAGGGTAAACAGTTACTCGGTTGTAGAGCTTCCATGCTATTTTGTTAGTTTGTTCAACAAAGAAAGCTTTGATAACAATATTATATTCAAAATCAAAGGAGAAAGTGCTTTGAACAGTTTGTTGGGCCTTACAGCTCAAGGAGAGGCCCAAGGTTTTATCAGCGATTGCACTGTTGTTTTGAATTTGTACAAGGACTTATACAAGTGACTGAGGCCCAAAAAAAGGTTTTTTGTACAAAGGGATGGGTCTTACACTCTCTCAAGAGGCCCAAAGGTGATTTAAAGAAAATAAATGGGGCTTATAACACGAGGGTAGACCCAAAGGTTTTTTTGTTTTGAAAAATGACAATCGCGACGAGGTTTCTTTAACGCACTGGGTCTTATACAATGCATTGAGGCCCAAAAAGGTTTTATCTACAAGGGATGGGTCTTACACTCTATTAGAGGCCCAAAGAGTTTATTTTTGTACAAGTGGTGGGGCTTACAGCTCAAGGAGAGGCCCAAAGTTTTAATTTTAAACTAGCAATCGCGCCGAGAAATTCGAAAACATCGTGGGTCTTATACAATGACTGAGGCCCAAAAAGGTTATTTTCTAAGAGGGGTTGGGTCTTACACTCTATTAGAGGCCCATGAGTGTTTGAAAATGATTTGTGAGGGTGAAAATCAAAGAACCCTAATTTTGTTTTCCTTTAAAAGTAAATATTTAAAGAAAATCAAATAAAATGATAAAATACCAAATAAGTTAGAATAAACCATTTGTGATTTTTGTTTAAGGTTTGAAAAATGAAGTTTAAATTACTAAATTTTGATTTTTTTTCAAACTTCACATATACACTTTGGGCCTCTAATAGAGTTTAAGTCTCATCCCTTGTTGTACAAAAAACCTTTTTGGGCCTCAGTCATTGTATAAGTCCCTCTGCGATTCTTAAAACGACGGTGTGATATCTGTCTTTCACTGGGCCTTCCCTTGTGTTGTAAGTCCCATTTTCTTCTTTTAAAATACACTTTGGGCCTCTAATAGAGTGTAAGACCCATCCCTTGTAAATACAAAACCTTTTTGGGCCTCAGTCATTGTATAAGTCCCACCGTGTTTTCTAAAACTGCGGCACGATCGTCACCTTTTAAACAAAATCATATGGGCCTCCCCTTGTGTTGTAAGTGTCATTCTCTTTTCTTTTTCAAACTCTTTGGGCCTCTAATAGAGTGTAAGACCCATCCCTTTTGTACATAAATAATTTGGGCCTCAGTCATTGTATAAGTCCCAATACGATTTTCAAAAACAACGGTGCAATCACTATTATTTCTGGGCATCTCCTTGATTTGTAAGCCCCATCTCTTGTACAAAAATAAACTTTGGGCCTCTCCTTGAGTATAAGACCCAATCTTCTTTTCAAAACAACTTTCCACTTTGATTTAGATTCAAATTCATAGTTGTTATCAAAACTTTCTTTAATTTCTTGAATAACTAACCATACAACTATAGTAATGGAAGCTTGCTCACCTGTAAGTTTTAAAACTACTTTCTTTTACATACTTGTGTATATATATATATATTTGTTTGTAATGTTGGAAGCTTGCTCACCTGTAAGTCCTCCTACCCTCTTTTACATACTTGTATATATTTCATCTGTATATATATATGCCTGTATATTATATACTTAGAGTTTTCCCCAGCAATTAGGTCTAGGATTAGATCGAACCAGTGGTCACTCTTTCAACAAAGTCAAAACTAGTTCCCCATAGGAAATTCCAAATACAGTCTTGCCTCCTCTTGGGCTTATACAATATGGAACAGAGAAAAGCATTATTCTCGGTGAAAGTTTTCTCAAGATTGTCACTATTAAATTGTCAAAGAAATTGAATTCCCAAGAGAGGATTAATTCCCGGTGAAACCTCTCTTGAATTTCTTCAAACTCTAAAACTGTTCACTAAAGGATTAATTCCCGGTGAAACCTTTGTTGAACTTTTCTTAGGTTTGGACCCACAGGCTTCCTAAAAGTATCCCCAACCTTCTATTGGGTTTTGTACAAGGACCCTCGGGCTTCTTAGAAGTTCTCGTGCCGCCTCTTGGGCTTAGTACAAGGACCTGAGACCTCTTACAGGTATAGGACAGAACCTAGTCATCCTTGTTGGAGCAGTCTTTCTAAGAGTCAAAACATCAGACCAATTTAGGGTTGATTCTCATCCCTTAAGACACCTGCCTCCTCTTGGGCATCATACAAAGATAAACCCTTTTCATACCAGTAGACTTGGACAATCTCACCCCAATTCTGGATTTCAAGAAACCCTCAAGTTTCCCCAAAGAACACAGGAATAACCTTGATCACTCCTTAAACACTCAATCTTTCATCCTAAAATTTCCCTGCTAGGGTCATCTTATCATCAATACAACACCGTCCAAAATCAGAACCTCAAGGCATCTGATATCTTAACTCTTCTGTAATCCTCAGCAAGAGTTGATCCCTATTTTGGACCTGTCTCTGGATCTCAATAATCCTCAGTAGAAGATAGCCTCCTCTTAGGCTTTATATAAGAAACTAGTTGAAGACCCGTGCGTCCGCACGGGTAAATTCATTCATATCTTAAATCATTCGATAATAATGCCATTACAATAAAAATAAAATAAAAATCTAAATCTGTGTGTCTCTTAATACATCTTTATATTTATTAATAATAAATTATAAAGTATGAATTCAAAAAATATCAAGAATAATCATCCCAACAAAGATTTGGATTTGATTCATAGTCCGTAATTAATATTTTTTGGCCGAATAGTCAGAATCTATCATGGACTTTCATAAATTCAAAGAAATACTCTCTCAATGTAAATCTTGGTTATACAACATAAATGAATTAATAAATATATGTCTCAATCTTAACACAAGAGAACTGGTGAAAAAAACACATTAATCAATGAAATTGTTGTGTATTTAATTTTGACATTGACAAAACATGAATTGTTGATAATTTAGTGTTCTTCTGATTGAAACAATGTGCTAAAGAAAGAATGGTTTTTTAAGCCAAAAATTCTAGTTTGGCATACAATCATCATGTGAAAGAATTTCATTATAAAATGATGTCATTAGAAATTTAATAGTTTTACCGTGCGAACTCACGGGTCAAACAATTAGGATATATATAATTTTTTAATATATTAAAATAATTAATTTATTAATGAATTTGAAATTAAAAGAAAAATTGAAATTAATTTATTAATGACCACCTATTTTATATGATTTATACATGCAAATAGTTTTTAGCTACTACTACATATGTCTTTCTTATGGAGTAACAATGTCAAACTTGTGATCATATTCCACCATGAGAATATGCTGTAATGTCAAAATTCTACAAT
This sequence comes from Lathyrus tuberosus, assembly GCA_022829125.1. Lineage (NCBI taxonomy): Eukaryota > Viridiplantae > Streptophyta > Magnoliopsida > Fabales > Fabaceae > Lathyrus > Lathyrus tuberosus. Next base: position 11,761,804 of record JALAZF010000115.1, read on the forward strand.
AATATTATAGGGAAGCTTCTAAACAATAATATTGGTTGTTGTAACATTCTACATGTTCTCAAAGTAAACAGTTATGGATTTACTTAACATTTCACAAAACTTATGATGTTCCAATCCACTATTGTTGTCACATTTTCTGACAAATTGGTCAAGAATTTTCTGTTTTGCAGAGCTTCTCAATGGCAGTTGATCATCTGAGACCTTTAAGGTGTTCTCATAGCCATCAAGCATTTGATTTTTTCAATAACTAAAGTTCAGAATTTATCTTAAAAACATAAAACCCATGCTATTTAAAACTACTTGAGTATAAATCTACATAAGGCAGAATTGAATCTCATAACATTTTACTGAGTAGAAACTGAATTTACAATTACTTTCAAATTACACCACATGTGACAAAGTTCCCAAATTCATGTACTCTCTTATTGTCGTTGCTGATATTTCCAGAGTTTCAAACTGACAGAGTTTCAATTTAACAATATAGCATATTTGAAATTATCATCTCATTTTCAAAACTATTACATGAATCATTCTTCCGGTGAAAATGAATGTGAAGATTATATTTTCTATGTGAAAGGAGAGGAGAGAAAACACCATTCTCATATATCGGCTTCCCTTCATCGTTTGAATTTATGAAGTCTGTGATTCCCATATCTTGGGCTTTGATGAGTACAGAGAAAATGCATTTCATATAGATAAACTACAAAATCATTACATCAGTGTAAGGAGAAAGTTTGAGTAAAGTTGTTATATAAAGTAAGTTACATTTGATGAACTTGTCTAGGTTGTTATCCATACCTATTATTTTAGAAGCACCTCTGATGTAATCAACATAATGACTTGAAAACAAAGGAGTATTATTTTATGTAAAGGAATAAAAGTTCCAAGTAATCCCTTGAAAACAAACATTTTGTAAAAATGCACAATCAGGTCAACATTCTCGGTGATTAACATAAAATCTGAAATTTTAAGCAAGTAGTATACTAAAGTATATAGATGGGGAAATAAATATATTTGAAAACCTAAAATATAGACATTGAACCAAAAACATAAAATACATACGAATACCAACACAAATACTCCTTTTGTGCAAAAGGAATCTTAAAATTTTGTGTTTAACAAAATTACCAACTTGAACATCAGATGAATAATTTTTCGTATTAGCAACTTCCATTTCTAATAACTACATTTACACTGTTAGTGAAAAGGTGTATTTGTATCATCAAATAAACTGCTCATGTTATATGAAAACAAAATGGTTATGCTTCTGGGCTGTAATATGAAAACAAAATGGTCTCATGATGAATGTGTTAGAAATTAAAAAATAGGTATCAGAAGACTTATAAGGGCTATGCAGGAAACAAAAATTGTGTTGGTTGAATTGCAGAAAGTTACATTTATGAGGGTCATTTAATTGTTGAGACCGGTTATTATTGAGACCTTTCTGATAAGGGCTACGCACCAGTTAGTTTGTTCTTAGCTGAGTTAACAACATTTGATTCTCCAAGAGAGTGTTGGCTTCCCACTTCGGATCTAATTGCACCAACAACACCAGGAAGCCATGAATTAACAGTTGGAACCAAAACTGGATCAGAATCCTTGTCCAGAATTGAATATAACAATGCCTGCAACTATATATGAATAAAGATGAAGTGAATTATGTAACATAAATCAACTTTTTTATAAGTTATTGTCACTAAAGTGAAACATTGAAGCTAACATGAAAGCATTAGTTATTCTACAACTATACAATATGACAAAGTGAAATAATTAATCATTCCTCAGAACCTGTAAAACTATCAACGAATATTATAGTTATAGCATTTGCCATCAACACTGCATGGTTAGATTATCACATATGACAAAGTGCATGCGTACATGGTATTTTCTATTACATCTTCAAAGTTCCAATCTCCAAATATTGTCGACCTAAGTTTGATTCTTGACAATATGTCATAGAATATGGAAGACTTGACTGCTATAAAGTGAATCACACTACAGACGGAAAAGTAAAGTGTCATAACCTTTGATTGGAAATCAATAGGACAAGCACAACCTCATTTAGGAAATGCACAAATTCTTCCTTCATGTCTAAAACTTATTGTTAGTTGGGTTTGAAAAAAGTTTTTGGCTTGAGGTGCTTGCACCACTCATCAGACTCCACAAGCAACCTTGAATAAAAAGGTTCAGGGGCTTCCTCTGTTTTCAAAATGTGCCCCATCACCTCACATTATGCTACATACACAATTTCATACATATATGTATGTGTGTTTAATATGTTTGTTAAATGTGGACTAAGTCCAACACATATATATTTATAAGACATATACACAACCTTGATAGCACTCTAGAAGGATTAAACAATATTCATATTGATCTATTTAATATTATGAATGAAAGTATACAATTTCTACAAAATAGTGGCAACTGTACTTGATTTACACTAATCCACTGACCCTTTTTCCTCAAGAGTTTTAGGGTCTTAGCCACTGCAATCAACGGGAAGTCTGTTTCCCAAGCCGTCCATTTGTCTAATGCCCTATAAACAACCTTTTCTCATTAAGGAGTTCACAGATCTACCATTTCAAGATTCACAAAGCACAACCCAAAATCAACACAATGAATTTTCCTGATAATGGTTCATAAATGAAGAAAGTTACTTCCATAAATAAAGAAAGAAAAAAAATATACGGGATAATGATTCATCTGCAATAAATTTACAAAATTCAAGTATATATAATATAAAAGTTGTCATATTCAAAAGGAAATTATAGAAACAAGCAATGCAAATAACAAAGGACAGTGGAACACAATAAAACAACATGTCATGAAAGCTATTAGAATGCATTTTTAAATTCTGCAGCTAAAGCTATTAGATCAAGGCTAGCAGATAAGTGGCCCAACAATTAAAAAATAACACCATAGACTAAAAACATTATTGGTAACTGATGTTACCTGTGCTATGTCACAAGCTTCCATGTGCAGGTTACGTCACACACTCTTGTCTTCTGGTAACAACCTCATTCCTGTTGGTTTGAGCAGGTCCACTGCGGTTACATTTTGTAATCAGCTTCATGATGACCCGAGTACCACTACAGATAACATATATGTCAAGTATGAGGTGAAAAAGAAAGAAAATATACCAGTTAGGATTGCAGGTGATATTGATAGAGGAATGCTTGATGGGCACCTCAATGCACTTGTTGGTGTTTGGCCCTCTGTAGGAGCTTCAAAAGTCGTAAAACCTTCTAGTTCACCAAACATGGAAGTCGGTCCTTCCTTTTTCCATAATTCATTCAACGAAGAAGGCATCCTTTGTTATGGCCAAAGAAAACCACTTTAGGAGCTTCTTGATGGTATCACATTTCTTGTCCAACAGGCTACTACCTTTGATGATCTGACATTGGATGCAGATTGTGGTGATGGTCCTTATGGCCTGCTTGCGTTGCAAGAACAGTGGAGGCGTGGGTTTTGTTGTGGGCCTTCAAATGCCTTATCATCACACTGCATGATAGAAAAACAATAAAATAGTAATGTAATAATCAAATACACCCACCATATCTAAATAGATGATGCAAAGAATTTCATACCTCAAAGGAACCACCTTTAGTTTTATTCCGGGCTTCAAATATGCGACCATAATAACCTATGGAGAAAAACAGGAACACATTTAAAGCTCTCAAGAAGTATCTGTGAAACCTCATCCTGTAACGTGACAATCCCAATCACAATATTATTATCATCTATCACAGGCAAAAATTGGACTGGTGATGAAGGGGCTTCCATCTTCTTCGTGGCATCCACTGCCATAGTATCTGGACCAATAGTTCTCGAATTCCTGAAATTCCAAGATCAAAGGTTCAACATCAATATATTAGTGCTATAGCCATTATTTGACAATACTTTGTACTAAATAGCGTATTGCATAACAACAGTGATTTTATCACCCCAATGTGTATCAAATAACTCAGCTCCTTCCAGCGACCACTTGCCTCTCGTATGCACCTTCAATACCTACCCTACTGACTGCTGTCTGTTTACTCTGCCTGTCACTAACATTTACATATAGAATATAAATATAAATTGTGTCCTCAAGGTAGAAATGAGGATATAGCTCCTGCAATCTTCTGCAATCTCAATGCAGTGAGAACCTACCTAATAAGCTGCAAAAGCAACTGCAGCAGAAGGCATGGCATTAGGCTTTTAGGACGATGCTATTGAAGTCGTAACTGCTGCAACAGTGGCAGCAACACCAACGATTGATACTGCGGCGTGCAGCTGAGCATTCTGAGTCCTAATTCTTGCTTTTTCCTCTTCTTCTGATCTTTCAACCACCTACATATTGTCTTCTCTCTCATCAAGCTTCTATACTACTGGTGAAGTAAAAAAATTAATGAAAAAAAGTTCCAAGTAGGATAGTTACAGAACTAAACACAGCGGGAAAACTAACAATATAGAAGAACTAAACACACAGTGGAAGACAATTCTAATTTAACTCTGTTCAACCTACAACAACTGACAGTAAATCAGAATCTGTAGCAACAAAAACATCATACACAACTATCAACATACACAGTAACAACAATAACCCAACTATAACCTACAATCCCAAAGATCCCATCCAGCAACTGAACTAAACCTGCAAGCAATATCGAACATTTCAACAACAATAAGCGGTAGGACGAATCTATTCCCTGTGACATGAGAATCTCGCAGTTACTTTCACTCTATAAGGCAGAAATAAAACACAATTATTAATTCATTAATCACCTATGTGAAGGCTGGAAGCAACGGCGAGTATATTTCTTGACCAAATGTTCGACGCCATCTAGGACCCTCTCCAACAGGGTCAAATCTGAAATAGTACTTCCCTAAAACCTGCAAAATTTATTCAATAATTGAATACTATGATCTTTGTTGCGCAATAACTCACTAAGTAATTAGGCTCTCTGCAACAACTCCGAAATCATCGTTAAGTAACCTCCTAAAGAAAAAGGTTTTAAAAATATAAGTAATTGGATTGGTATCATACTTAATGATACATAAAGAGGCTAGGTGCATAACAAACCTATGAACCATTAGCTCGACATGTACGTCTTAGATGTTGGAACCGCCCATAATCCTACCATATGTTCTTTCTAACAACTTACAATATGAGATAAAAATATAATTCTGTGACAAAATAAAGTGAAATAAAGGTTGTTGCATTATATTTCAAGATTTATCTACTTGTATGGGCAGAAGTGTGGCATATGTTTCAAGATGTATCAAGCATAAAATACTTAAAAGAAAATACAATGATTAGATCATCAAGTGTCTGAGATTTGTAATGCAATTTATCCTTTATTTGCTGAAGTACCTTTCCAGCATTAGGGATTGTCTCCTTGATAAGTTTAACATATTTTTTATACCACATATGAAACTTGTCCAACTACTGATAACCCGTGTATGCCCTTGAAGACTCACGATGAGAAATTTCATATGGTCATCTGAAATGGAAGCTTTCACTCTTGTTTGTAATTAAAATGGATAAAAAGACAATTGAAAGCCATAAAAAGACAATTGAAAGCCATATTATGATAAGATGTCAAATGCACAAAATCTGATGCAAGTTATGTACTTGTAAACATATACTCAACTCAACTCATTAAAAAATACTAACACAACTTGATTTTCAATAAATACAACAAACATCACACATAAAAAGCATTTAAGAAAGGAAATAATCACTTACATTGAGAAGACCACTCATTGCTGAGAAATCAAAAGGATTAGCCGGAAAACCAGCCCCAGGTCCAGGAGTTGCTTTAGATGCTTCATCTTTGGAATTTTCATTCTTTGCTGAACCAGAAAGAACTATTAAAAGGCATAGAATCAATTAAAACATAAAGTTTAAGACCTAACTGCCCAGAAATCAAAAGCATAAGTCTACGTTGACTCAATCGGTAGTGATATACTTGAGCAATATATTCTAGATCAAGATGGCTTAGACAGCCAACTAAACAAACATCAGAAAGAACTATTAAAAGGCATAGAATCAATTAAAACATGGCCTCAATAATAGGTTACAAAAAATATAAAGTTTAAGACCTAACTGCCCAGGAATTTGACTGAAACCCATAATGATGAAAGAAGACCTTACAATACAAGGATAGAAAAAGAGATGTTTAAAGAACGCCAAAAGAAGTATGCATTGCCATTTAGAAGACTGAGACTAATTACACTAACATCACATATTATCTTAATTCTACAACGAACAAATAAGACATACCTATGCTTTCCAATGGCTTCTTCAAGTTGACAATTTACTGCTTTCACTCAAAACCCAATTACTCTCACACCCAATCACCATTTCTGAAACAACACCAACTTGATTCTCCTTAACCTCCGCAGATACCATCATTTTCCTTTGCATACTACCATTAACATGGTTTTCATTTCTAGTTGCAGGATTTAACATCAAAGCTTCCGGAGTATTTGCCATAAGCTTTAACCCGGTTATCTCCATGTCAGTCGCAACCGCCACCAACAACTAAAACCTGAATTAACGACATAAAAATCATTTAGCAGATAAACAGAAAAGGAAAGACCACATGATAAAAATGAATTAAATTCAATCTTTTCAAATTTTAGTAAAGGTGATAAGATTAACATAAGTATTTAAGAATAGAACAGGAAGAAGCAACTGCAAAACCACTGAATATGAAAGGAAGCACGTAAATCTGCAATACCATTTTCCCTGAGTGATATGGAGAACGGTATTTTTTCAATTGAAACCTACGATACTTCAACATTATGTTAAAAAATGAGACATTATATAAGTTGAGACCCAATACAGAGATTATCAACAGATCAGAAGACTTTACAGTTTTGGGGGACGGAATGGAACAGAGGGGAAGATGAGTTACCATCTCCTGGTAAGCACATTCATCCTTCTCAGTCAACTGAACAATCCCATCAAGCACAAGAACTTTCCCATATGTTAATAACCGTAAAAAGAAAATAAGTGTTAATCACTTGTAACTCATAGGTAGAATTAAAGATAACAATATAGGGAGAAGATGCCAAACCTCAAAAACCAAGACCTCTTGGTATAATGACTTTTCATTGAACAATATCTTCTCCACTTTGATTGCATGGGCTTCTCCTAATGATAGACACACACCAAAGCCATCAGCAGTCGTCATATACTCACACACATGATACAACGTAGGCAACGAAAGTGAGAGCATTTATAGACGTGTGTTACCATGACATGTAGTTCAGAAAGGAGAAAACAAGATCCTGAATTTGGTGAAAAAATAGAAGAAAAAAAAGATGTTTCTCCAAAAGGATTAACAAAGAAGTTCAACGCTCTAACATAAAAAATGTAGTTCTAAATTTTATATTAAACAAGAAAGCCATGAAAAATAAGAATATGGACATCTTTTAATAGTAATGTTTGTAATTTAAGTTACGAAGCATCAAAAAGTTTGAAAAACACACACTCGGATCTCATAAGGCTACACGAAGCATAAATAAATGCAGACACATGAAAAGGCCAATCAAGATTACCAATGATATCAGAACAATTTGATCTGCATATCCGCGCAACCAACACAAACCAAAATCATTGATTAAGAACTATCTAAATTCATAACATGTACCTAAATCATAAAACAAGAGTACCTTCAGCAAAAGAATTGCCAATAACATGTCAAACTATCAACAATTACAAATAATATTTTACAACAACTTTGGAAATAGAAGAAATGCATAATAAAATAACATCGAGAAGCGAGTTTAGCTGGCTACCTATAATCAAAAGATTAGATTCTGGTTCAACCAAATATCAAAACCATCAAAAACCCTAAAAGAGTAAATCAGAATCTGACCCACTCGCCATGAAAAAAATGAAGAAACAACACAGGTTAAACCTCAACAATAAATAGAAACAAAAAAAACCAGAAAAAACGAATACTTAACTAGATTATTACGACATGAAAATATGTTGAAATGAAACTTTACAACCACAAACCAACATTGAAGAAATAGTCATTATCTAGGAGCAGGGGAAGGAGAAACGAAGACGAAGGTGAAATGAACTTTCGTCTTCTTTTTGGTCGGTGACGAGATTTCCCAGCAGTTTCATTCCGAACAAGTAGACGAGATTGAAGATGGATGAAAGAAAGAAGAAGAATAAGGATGGAGGAGTTAGGTCTGAAAAAGGAGATTGGGAAAAAAGGTGTTGTTGGAGAGAGAGGGGGATGTTGGACGAATAGAGGGATGGTGTGTTACCCGGTAAAAGCATGTCCAAAGAATTTCAAATTACTTCTGCCAAGTGGCAAAATGAGGCATTGTAATTGGAGAGTGATTGTTCAATTAGTAAAAGACTTATAAGGGCTTTTTAATAGGGTAATTAAAATTTACTGAAAGGGTAATTAAGGGGGTTTGGTAACATATTCCATTTATAGGTAGTTAGTTGATTCACCAATCAGCCTCCTCTTAGGCTTTGTATAATGATTCTTCTTTTTCTCAGAAATTTTTTAGCCTCAATCTTGGGCTTTGTACAAGACAGATAAAAACACTCTCTTATTGAGTCAGTCTCTTTCAGCCTCAATCTTGGGCTTTGTACAAGACACCCATAAATATCTTCAACTGAGTCAGTCAAATATCTTTTAGCCTCAATCTTGGGCTTTGTACAAGACACATATAAAATCTCCCCGGTGGAGTCAAATCCTTCTAGCCTCCTCTTAGGCTTTGATCTCCCTAAGCAGAGTTAATTTCTTCTCTTTTAGCCTCAATCTTGGGCTTTGTACAAGGCAGATAAAACCTCTCATCAGTAGAGTCAGTTTCCCATTTTAGCCTCAATCTTGAGCTTTGTACAAGACACATACAAATATTCCCCAGTGGGGTCAATAACTCTCTTTTAGCCTCAAATCTTGGGCTTTGTACAAGACAGACAAAATATTTCCCCGAAAAAGTCAATGTTTAGCCTCCTCTTAGGCTTTGTATAATGATCTCCCCAAAAGAGTCAGTCTCTTTCTAGCCTTAATCTTGGGCTTTGTACAAGACAGATAAAACTCCCTAAATAGAGTCAACCCTTTAGCTTCAACCTTGGGCTTTGATCAAGGCACACAAAAAAAAACCAACATCCCCTCAGAGGAAATAAAAAATCCCTCGGTAGGAAGACATTTCTCTGTACATCACACATCAAAACCGATAAATCAAACAAACCCTATTTCTAGATAACTGCTGTAAGTGGCACACTTGTTGATTCAAATATCCAAGTTGTAGTCCATATCTTATCCTGGTAAATCTCCATCTTTCATCTAATTGCTGTAAGTAGCAAGCCTCTAGATTATTTACATTCAAGCCAATGTCCCTCTCTTAGCATGAAAGACTCCTAAGGAAAAATGGCATTGCTCAACATTGAGTTAAAGTTTCCTCCTTCAGGACAAATCCCCTATAAAGGAAATTATGGCATTGCTGGATTCACATATCCCAGTTAAAGTAATCCTCCTTTATAATCAGTTACCCAACAACTGTGATAAACATATGAGATATCTCCCTTTAGAGATGACAAGTTCTCTATCAGTCAAACCTTTTAGCTTCAATCATGGGCTTTGAACAAGACACAAATAACCTTTTAGCTTTAATATTGGGCTTTGAACAAGACACAAATACTCCTTTAGCTTCAATCTTGGGCTTTGAACAAGACACCAAACATCTCTTTCCTCCCTTAGAATAGGAGGAACTACGATTGCTCTGATTTTCCTATTTTCTTTAACGGGAATACGTAGGTATAAGATTGCAAAATATTAGCGAGCACACTAATAAAAAATCTTAGGTCCAGTACCTTACCAAAAACATCGGAAAAACCCGACATCAACAAAAACTCTCTCTCTCTCTCAACACTCCCAAAGGAGAAACTTCCCCAATAAACAGATAAACACTAGTAAATAGAAAACAGTAGAATTGCTAACGATCTATGGATAACCATATATAGGATGGGTAATTGATAACTCCCCATTGTATAAACTGACCCCGAACCCCCTCAATCTCTTAGCATTTGCTAAAGAAAACATTTACGTGCAAGGTTAGTTTTAGATAACTTCCCTTTCCATTCCAACTTCATAGGATAAATAAGAAATTAGAAAGTAGCACCCAATTCCAACCAATGGCGATAAGGTGGTCGCGTCACCGACAAAAATCGCTCGCTACACCTAGCTGGGGAATTTAGAATGAAAGTTTAAAGATTGAGTTTTGAAACCTGTAGAGGTTTTAGCTCTGTTGGTGATTGATGAAATGATCAGGGTTTATCCTGTGTTTTTAGGAAACTTAAGGGTTTCTTTGAGATCCAAAAGGAGATGAGACTGTCCAAGTCTACTGGTATGAAGAGGTTTATCTTTGTATGATGCCCAAGAGGAGGCTGATGTTTTAAGGGATGAGAATCAACCCTAAACTTGTATGATGTTTTGAGATTCTGACTCTCTGGAGAATTGAACTATCAAAGGATGACTAAGTTCTGTCCTATACCTGTAGGAGGTCTTTGGGTTCTGGTATTAAGCCCAAGAGGGGGCATGAGAACTTCTAAGAAGCCTGAGGGTCCTTGTACAAAGCCTAAGAGGAGGCTGGGGATGCTTTTAGGAAGCCCGTGGGTCCAAACCTAAGTAAAGTTCAAGAAAGGTTTCACCGAGAATGATCCTTTCTTTAGTGAACAGTTCTAGGGTTTGAAGAAATTCAAGAGAGGTTTCACCGGGAATTAATCCTCTATGGGGGAAATGAATTTCTTAGACAGATTTCTAGTAGTGACAGTCTTGAGAAAAGTTTTACCGGGAATAATGCCTTTCTCTGGTCCATATTGTATAAGCCCAAGAGGAGGCAAAACTGTATCTGGAATTTCCTATGGGGAACTAATTTTGACTGTGTTGAGAGAGTGACCACTGGTTTGATCTAATCCTAGACCTATTTTCTGGGGAAAACTCTAAGCAAGATAACATACAAGCATATATATATATATATATACATGTATGTAAAAGAAAGCTGATAGAACTTACAGGTGAGCAAGCTTCTAGTACTACAACTGTATGGTTAGTTATTCAAGAAATTAAAGAAAGTTTTGATAAAAACTATGAATTTGAATCTAAGTCAAAAGGGAAAGTTGTTTTGAAAAGAAGATTGGGGCTTATACTCAAGGAGAGGCCCAAAAATAACAGTGATCGCACCGTTGTTCTGGAAATTGTACCGGGACTTCTACAATGACAGAGGCCCAAATTTATTGTATTTTTACAAAAGACGTTGGGTCTTACACTCTATTAGAGGCCCAAAGTTTATTTTTATACAAGAGATGGGGCTTACAACTCAAGGAGAGGCCTAAAAATAACAGTGATTGCACCGTTGTTTTGAAAACTGTACAGGGACTTATACAATGACTGAGGCCCAAAAATGTTTTATGTACAAAAAGATGGATCTTACACTCTATTAGAGGCCCAAATAATGTTTGAAAAAAAGAAGAAAAATGAGACTTACAACACAAGGGAAGGCCCAAATGATTTTGTTTAAAAGGCGACGATCGCGCCGAGATTTTTTTAACGTACTAGGACTTATACAATGACTGAGGCCCAAAAATGTTTTTATATACAAGGGATGGGTCTTACACTCAATTAGAGGCCTAAATTGTTCTTGAAAAAGATTTATGAGGGTGTGAATGATCAAAACCCTAATTTGATAAAAATATATTTTTATTTGAATAAAAAATCAAATAAAAATGATCAAAATTTAACAAATATGTGTAAAAACAAATTATGATCTAGGATAAATGTTTGAAAAATCATGTTTTATCCCTAGAATGATTTAAAAATCAATTGAGTTTGAAAAATCAAGAAAATAAATATTTTTAAAAATGTTAAAAACAAGCAAAAAATAATTTATTTATGAAAATATTAAATACATCAAATAAATAATATTTTTGCGAAACTTTTGTAGAATAAAATATTTTAAAATTTTTATGAATTTTGAAAAAAATAATTAATCAAAAAACATAAAAATTCAGAGAGAAATTAATTTTTGAGTCAATTAAATAAAATAACAAAAATTCAAAAATTCAAAAGTTTGAAAAAGGGCGCCAAGAACAACTTGTTCTTGCTCGCGTGCCTTGTTTTTCTCCAATTTGCATTTTCTCACTTTTCTCTCTGATTACTCAATGGTTTTGCACGATTCAAACACCAATTTTGCTCATTTTTGAACAAGGATCACAACCATATAGATTAATTGCATTTATATTAAGTGTGGAGTGAGAAATCAGAGGATAATCTCAAGAACCCTAATTTCAGCATGAACACAATGAAATTCCATACACGATTGATTCATGGCAATTGATTGAGGGTTATTACTCTACATACTTGCAAAAATAAGATGGTAACTAAAAAATTCATTTATGATGCATGTAATTGTCATACCCCAAATTTTGACCGCTAAGATTTCCCATCATTGTGCAAATCATTATCACAATATGGAGGAACCATCATACTTCATCAGTCTCCCCAAAGATGGGTGAGCATCCACTACAATCAAAATTAGGGTTTCAAGCCCTCTCTGAGTGCTTAGACAAAGGATCAATCAAGGAATGACATGATCTTCAACTTGTCTAACCTCTCAAACATCCACAATGGATCAAACGGACTCCCACTTCAAGGATTACGCACAAGGCTGCTCCCTTCTAGGTGGATCAAGTCTCAAGATTGACAGTGTCACCAAATTAGGGTTTTGGTCGACCAGGGCCTCCAGATGGAATTTTTCATTTGGGCACAAGCCAATGATCCAAAACCTAACTTAATATACTCCATGGAACCTCATGGACCCAATCATCAAGTCAATCTTGCCTCAGGGGATGCATTCATCAAAAATCAGGAATTAGGGTTTCTTGACCTAATTCACCCCTAAGTTGACTTTTGGGACAAACCATGAGCCAAGACCTCAAGAGAGGGTTTGAGAGTCTCTAATGAACTATATTAATCCATTTGGAACAATGGATTAATCCAAGAAGCTTGAGCAACAAGTCTCAATTTCATCTGCACCACAACTTTTGACCAGGACATGCTCCCAAGCCCTATGACATGATTCAATCTACCCTATAACACCCATGGAACATGTCCATCAAGTTTGATTTAGGTCAAGGACATGATTTCCTGAAGAATTGCACAGTTTGGAATTCATCTGATAAAAAGTCAACTGTGCACAAAAGTCAACTTTGACTTTTTGAGATTAATCACCAAAATGGATTTTTAACCCTAAAATGATGTTAATGTATGATTTAAATCATCATTCATCAAGAAAAATCAAGAAAAGTTAGGTAACTTGTAAAAGGGGTAACCATAAAAAACTTAGAAAATTTTCTAAGTTTAAAATAAAGTGGCTAGGGTACTAACTTTGGAGGGTCATAACTCCTAAACCACAAAGCCATCTTCTCCCATTCAAAGCTTGATTTGTAGATCTCATTACCCTCTACAAAAACTTCAACTAGACCTAAGTCTAATTCATTAAGGATTTTGAGTTATGGAGTGATCAAAATCAAGAGAAAACACTTTGTTCCAACACTTAGTGAAAATTTCACTAAGTCAGATTTTGCCTTACTTTTTGCCAAATGTAGGGGGATTTTTCACTTGGATTCAAAAGAGATCAAAACCAAACATGTTCAAACAGTTGTTGTATCAAGTAAGGGCTTTCCAAAATGGTCAAGAACATTACCAAATTCAACTTACACCATGAGATATGACATTGGCAAGTTGCCTTGGTGAAATCTGTCAAAGGCAAGGCAGAATTTGCAATTTTGCTCGATTTGCCAAAATTAGCCAAATTCAAATGCTCCTGTCCACTTGGACAAATCTGAGGATTGAATCTAAAGGAGGAAATCACTGAGTCAAGCCTCCAAAGTCCATGGAATAAGAAATAGCATGTTGAACCTAGAATGGCCAAAATAGGGACAAGACTCCAAATTTGGATTGAAGCATTCAATGGAAGCATCAAGGTGGCATGGACTGAGCCATTCTCAACTGAATTCAGTTAAGACTTATCCAAGACCAAGGGAACCACAGCCCTGTGCCCTAGCCTCTAGTCAATGGCTAGAGGAGACTTGGATTTCCATTGGACAACATTGGCCAAACCTCTGCTACAGTTGCCATTCACTGTGGATCCCAAAACAAACTTGCTCTACTATAAATAGAGCTCAATTGTGATCAGTTTGAGTACACCAAAGCCATCAAATAGATGCTTTCCTCAAAATCTCTTCTTTCACTCCAATTTTGCCTTCTAAGGCAAGTCACTATCGGGTTTTGAGTTTGAGAGCTTTTCCAATCAAACCAATCACTCACACACCTCACATACATCATATAGAAGTGATCCAAACACTCACATAACATCTGGAACACAGATTTCACAAAATCACCAGTCAATTGCTCAAGGTTTTAACCAAAGTGCAGTTGAGATGCCATGAAGTGATCCAGCAATTCTCAGTCAAGTCCAAGCATTTAAACACACTCCATAGCACCTAGGGAAGCTGTTCAGATCATCACAATTCATCTGTAACACCTCCTACTCAGAAATCAATTTGCTCTTGCTGTCACGACCTAGAGGTAAGCCTAAACTTGGTCATCTCTCAATCTATGCATATTTCCTCGCACAATACTTTTGCCAAATGTTCAGAATCATGCATGGAATTTTTCCCCTCAATTAATTGCATTGTTTGAATCGTGTATCAAAAATCCTAGCCTTCATGCAGAAATTAGGGTTCTTGAGGATTTTTCAAGATTTCTTGTTATATGTTTAATTTAAATGAAATTAATTGACATAGACATGATCGTGAGGTTGAGACGAGCATAATGATATGTGGATTGCATGTTATAATCAAGTATTCAATGAGATTGGAGAGAAAATGCAAATCTGGCCAAGCCCAGAACATGCGCGTGTTTTAGGTGTGTTCTTGGCGCTTTTTTTTCAAAATTTGAATATTTGAATTTTGTGATTTTATTTAATTGATTCAAAAATTAATTTCTCTCTTAGTTTTAATGATTTTGAGTTGATTCTTTTTTTAATAATTCACAAAAATGTTAAAGTATTTTATTTTATCAAAAAATCCCAAAAATATTATTTATTTCATATAATTGATATTTTTGCAAAGAATTAATGTTTTAATTGTTTTTGACATTTAAAATATTTTTTCCACATTGATTTTGTAACTTTTAATGCTTTCTAATTATTTTGTAGGTCAATACTTAATTTTTGAAGCATTAATCCAAGATCACAATTTGTTTTTCATATGTTAAACAATTTTGATCATTTTAATTGAATTTTTATTCAATTAAATACATTTTTGAAAACAAATTAGGGTTTTTGGATTAATTCAACCCTCATAAAACATTTTCAAAACATTTTGGGCCTCTAATAGAGTGTAAAACCCAATCTTTTTTTGACCAAATCATTTTTGGGCCTCAGTATTGTATAAGTCCCGATACCGTAAAAAACAAACGGCGCTATCGTCGCCTTTTAAAAATAACCATGGGCTTACCCTCGAGTAGTAAGACCCATTTCCTTTCTCAAAACACTTGGGCCTCTATTAGAGTGTAAGACCCAACCCACTTTGTACAGATAACATTTTTTGGGCCTCACTTATTGTATTAGTCCCTCTGTACATTTTCAAATAAACGGCACGATCGTCGCCTTTTCAAAATAACACTGGGCCTACCCTCGTGTTATAAGCCCCACTCTTTTTCTTTAAACTTTTTGGGCCTCTAATAGAGTGTAAGACCCAACCCCCTTGTACAGAAAAACATTTTGGGCCTCAGTCACTTGTATAAGTCCCTCTGTACAAATTTAAACAGTGCGCTCACTGATAAAACCCTGGGCCTCTCCTTTGAGTTGTAAGCCCCAAATCTTTCTTTTTCAAAGCACTTTCTCCTTTGATTTTAAATATACTGTTGTTTTCAATCTTTCTTTGTTGAACAACTAACCAAACAGCATGGAAGCTCTACAACCGAGTAAGTGGTTATTGCTTTCATTTACCACTTTCATATACATATAACTGTATTGTGGGGCTGTTTCACTGTAAGTCTTCTTTCATAAACTCATATCAACTGTGTAATAATAGTATAGATATTTAGAGTTTCCCCGGCAACTACGTCTAGCATTAAGCCCGTTGATCACTCTTAGAAATAGTCTAAACTAGATCCCCATAGGATTACCAGACACAGTCTTCCCTCCTCTTGGGGTTAAACAATATGGAGACATGAAAGGCAGCATTCTCTGTGAACCCTTTCATAGACTGTCATTCACAGAAGTTGTCAAAGAAACTCTATTCCCCAGAGATGATCTTTTCTCCGTGAATGGCATCTCTTGAGTTTCTTCCAAATTCTCGAACTTTCCTGGCTTGATCTATTCTCGGTGAATGGCATGTCTTGAACTTCTCGGGGTTCGGGGACCCACAGGCTTCTTAAAAGCACTTGTCAAGAAACTCTGCTCCCCAGAGATGATCTTTTCTTCGTGAATGGCATCTCTTGAGTTTCTTCCAAATTCTCGAACTTTCCTAACTTGATCTTTTCCTTCTGAATAGCTTACCTTGAATTTCTCGGGGTTTGGGGACCCATCGGCTTCTTAAAAGCATCGGCCTCCTCTTGGGCATTATACAAGGACCCACAGGCTTCCTAAAAGCAACCCCGTCTCCTCTTGGGCTTAATACAAGGACCCTACGGCTTCTTAGAAGTATTCACAGCCTCCTCTTAGGCTTCGTATAATGATCTCTTCCTCATGGAATGATAGCCTCCTCTTGGGCTTAGTCCAAGGACCCGTCGACTTTTTTAAAAGTTTCTAGCCTCCTCTTGGGCTTCGTACAAATTGTCCCGGCGACCTCCTAGAGGTATAGGAACAGAATTTAATCATCTGCAAGAGCAGTCCTTTTAAAGAGTCTACTGCTGTTTCTCAAAGCATAGTACAAATGATGAAACTCTAGACTTGGACAGTCTAATCTCCTTGAGTCTCAAAGATATTCTCAAGTGACCCCTTCGTTAAATAGAAAGGAAACCCGTAGACTCGGACAGTCTCAATACCCTTCGAATTTCCCGCTTCCTTAAAGAACAGGAATAACCCGGATCCTTGAAACAAATCCTTGAGTACAGTGTTACTCATATAAGAACTGATTTTCTCTTTAAAATCAGTATACTGGACCTGTCACTTAACTGAAACAGTAACCACAACCTCCTCTTGGGCTTTGTACAATGATTCTCCCCAGCGGAGTCAAACAACGTTTAACCTCTCTCTCGGGCTTTGTACAAGACACATAAGAGATTCCCTCGTTGAGTCCATCATCCCTTTCGCCTCCATCTCGGGCTTTATACGAGATACAAAAAGGTTCATATTGAGCCAAACAAATTTTAGCCTCCATCTCGGGCTTTGTACGAGATACAAAAACTCTCTTGTTGGGTCAAATAGCCTCCATCTCGGGCTTTATACGAGATACCAAAAGACTTCATCACCGAGTCAAAAACCTTTTAGCCTCTCTCTCGGTCTTTGTACGAGACACATATTAGCCTCCTCTTAGGCTTTAGATAAGAAAACCACTGGTTAATCCAATTAACCTTTTAGCATCAAAGCTGTGCCTCGCTCACAGTACACAAACATCAATAACACTTTCCCCTCCATCTAACTGCTGTAAGCGGCAAGCCTCTGGATCATCTACATCCATGCCACTGTCCCTCTTTAAGCATGAGAAATTCCTAAGGAAAGATGGCATTACTCTAAACTGAGTTAAAGTCTTCTCATTCAGGTTAAAATCCCCTATAAAGGAAATTATGGCATTGCCAGATTCACAAATCCCGGTTAAAGTAATTCTCCTTTATAAACATTTGTCATAGACAAACCCCCTCTTTAGAGATGACAAATTCTTTCTAAAGTTGAGATCGTTCAGCTTCACATCTTGGGCTTTGAACAAGATACAAACTACCTTTCGCTTCACGTCTTGGGCTTTGAACAAGACACAAAAACACCCATTTCCTCCCATAGAATAGGAGGAACTACGAACGCTCTGATTTCCCTGTTTCGGTAAACGGGAATACGTAGGCATAAGATTGAAAGAAAAATCTTAGCGAGCACACTAAACAAAAACCCAAAATCCCATACTCTCATGTATCTATCAAAAGCATCAGTCCTAACATCCTAAATCCTTCTTCCCCGCTATAAAGTCCTAGAAAGAGAAAAGAAAACCGTATTGGCAAAAATAGAAATAACCAGTACAAAGGCCCCCCCACATTGATAGCATTCGTAACCTAACAGACCGCTGTTTAAACTCAGTATGCAAAGTAGGGTTAATTGGAGACATCTATTTCCCTTCCTTCATCAGCTTTAATAGGATAAAAAATGAATCGACCTGTTGTAAACTCAACCACAGAGAGCGACCAGCGCTTAAGAACCGCGTCCAAAATCACTCGCTACAGAAAAATGGCGCCCACCGTGGGGCAAAATTTCTTTTTCCTTTTCATCTCTTGTGTGAATACCACAGATAGCGGCTTCCGCCAGGGAACCCATTTTCTGTCAGGAACCTAGGATTCATAGCTTTAAAGGTCTAGGATGATTAGGACAAATATATATACTGCTTTTCCTAATTGCTATACGTGTTTATTTTTCTGCTAATGGGAATGCGTGTGATGCCGCATGTGGAAAGATTGAGTATACACTTAAGATAAGTGATGTCGACGAGGTCGACCATCAACCTCAGTGGAGGCTGACCAATGCAACCCATTCTCTCACCTAGACAATGGGCCGATTGTTAAGTCTGAGAAGCTGAGGAGCCAAACCCTTTCGTAGTGCGGAAACTATCGAGAATAGTCGTTACGCGGTACTACCCTCATTTGAGGCTGGTGATCTATTCTCGGTGAATGGTACTTACTCTAAGATTGCTCTACAACTCGCTGGCGATCCGCTTGTTGTTTTGCTTTCCTGGGAGGAGCTGATGATAATGAGTACAGGTACAAAAATCACCCTAGTATAAACCTTTGGGGGTGGGTAGAGCCTCGACTTCATGACGACGACCCTTTGACCCCATGTTTTTTCTATGTTTTTGTGTGCTGCATTCATGCATTCATTTTAAAAAAACATTAAAACATTCAAAAAAATTTCTCTTCTAGTCTCTCTGTTTTTCAAATTAAACTAAGACTGTGATTACAAATATCAGAGAAACGGATTGCACTAAAGGATTTCAGTAGAAGGAGAACTCATACGTATACCTTCAAGGTTCCAAAGCTAGAGGATTTGAGAAGGTTAGCGAGGATAATCACTAACCCTGAGGCTTTCAGAGCCAAGCACGGAGGTTTGCTACCACTATTAAGAGTCCATGTGATTGAGGGAATCATGGATGCGCTCATTCAGTTTTATGATCCGGTTTATCACTGTTTCACATTCCCGGATTACCAGCTCGCACCAATGCTGGAGGAGTATTCTCATCTGATTGATCTACACATTACTGATCGAACTCCATTTTCTGGACTGGAAGAAATTCCAAAGAATCAGACCATTGCAAGAGCAATTCATTTGGACGAGTCTGAGGTCAGGACTCACCTAACCACTAAGGGTGGCATCCAAGGTTTGCCAGCCCAGTTCTTGACAAAGAAAGCCCTATATTTTTCCAGTATAGGAAACATAACTGCTTTTGAAAGCATCTTTGTCTTCCTCACCTACGGGTTATTTTTGTTTCCCAACATCAATAACTTCGTCGATATCAACGCCATTAAGGTTTTTCTCATTGGAAACCCTGTGCCGACTTTGCTCGCAGATGCGTATCATTCTGTACACTTGGGAAATTTGTACAGCGGAGGGGAGATCACATGTTGTGTACCTCTTCTTTACAAATAGTTTATCTCTCAGTTGCCCAAGTCTGCTGCTTTTTGGGATTGCAAGAGTGCCTTACGTTGGTCGCAGAAGATCATGTCTCTTACCAACCCTGATATAGATTAGTGTAATAGGATCTATGATGGAATCAGAATCATTGACCGTTGTGGAAACTTCCCCAACGTACCCCTTATAGGAACTCAGGGAGGAATCAAATATCATCCAGTTCTCGTTCATCGTCAATTTGGATACCCGATGAGACACGTCCCACAGGGTGTTCATTTTGAAGGTCTTTTCTTCAAGGAAGGAGAAAATGACAGAGCACTAAAAATGGAAATAGTGCACGCTTGGAAGCAGGTACATAAGAAAGGACGAGAGTCTCTAGGAAAACCGGACTGTGTCTCGGTGGAGCCTTACCTCCACAGGGTACAAACTAGACCTCTCAAGCTAAAAATGCCTTATCCTCGTTATGGGATTCTTCCGCCGAAGGAATCTGTCATGTACTTCATGACGGAAACTGAAAAGCTTCAAGTTACTCTCAACAAAGTTCAAAAGGAGAGAAGGTCTTGGAAGAACAAGTACTGCACCCTCGATGTAGAGTGCATCAAAATGCAGCAATTACTGAAAGAGAAAGACGCTCTGATTGAGATTTTGGAGCAACATGCTATAGAGAATCAAGATGACCAAAGGAATTTGCTCGCTCCTTTCACCTGGCAAAGGAATGACAGCCCGACAAAGGCCCAATAGCCCCGGTCAAAGAAAAGGAAGATACCAGAATCAGCACCCGATTTCTCTTCAGAGAGGACTCGGGACCCATTAGTTTAGGTTTCTGTTTCTGCACCTTGTAATCTACTGTATTTCCATTTCTGTAATCCTTTGAATTCAATAAAAAGGGGTTTCCCCACTGTTTGATATTTACAATCTAATTGTCGAAGTTTATTTTGATTTAACCTTAAAGAATTAATATAATCATTGAATTCATCATTCTCACAACGCGTATTCTTCTTACCTACGAATCTCACGTTTGTGTCTCGGTTCTAGAGAGTCAAACTGTCTCATTCGTACAATACTCGGGCCAATCGTCAGAAAAAGATGGATGATCTTGAGGAAGAAAACAGAGAGTTGAAAGAAGAGATCGACGCTTAGAGAGAGGATATGAGAAAGCTTCGTAACGACATGCAACCCATGGCAGAAGCTCAGCTACAAAGAACTGTGATCTCAGAGATCACCTCAACGGCCATCATAGAAAAGTATGATCCTAGGTATCAAATACCGAAAGATCATCCTTGGGGCATGCCTGTTAACTATATCCCGGAAGGATATGTTCCGCCGATCACTGAAGATCAGGGAATCACAATAGAAGCCACTGGGCCTGAAGGTTACAAACTTCGGGAAAGCGAAGATGCCAGGGGCATACTGAAGACTCCTGAAGGTTACAAACTTCGGGAAACGCCAAGACTCACTACCGTAGTCACGGTACCACCCCCTGTGGTGCACACTGTCCCGGAAGGACAGATTCCACAGACACCTTCTGGTAAGAAGGAAATTATGTTTTACAGAATGGAGGAATTCCAGGAGCAGTTCTTGGAAATGCAGAAGGAGCTGCAAGCCATTCGCGGTCAGGATCTATTTGGAAAGGACGCCGCAGATCTCTGCTTGGTCCCAAATGTGAAAGTCCCGCACAAATTCCAAGTGCCCGACTTTGAAAAGTACAAGG
This sequence comes from Lathyrus tuberosus, assembly GCA_022829125.1. NCBI lineage: Eukaryota > Viridiplantae > Streptophyta > Magnoliopsida > Fabales > Fabaceae > Lathyrus > Lathyrus tuberosus. The sequence continues at coordinate 11,783,372 of JALAZF010000115.1, forward strand.
GTAACTCTTGCCCTCAAAGCCATCTGGTGATGTACGCTCGGCGGATGTCAGCTCAGACGGAGAATCAGGACCTACTGATTCACTACTTTCAGGATAGTTTAACCGGTGCCACACTCAAATGGTACATGGGTTTAAACTGTACTATGATCAGTACATTCAGAGATCTTGGCACTGCCTTCATCCAACAATACAAATACAATTTGGACATGGCATCCGACAGAGATCAACTCAGATCAATGTTGCAAAAGGACAAGGAAACCTTTAAGGAGTATGCTCAAAGGTGGCGTGAAATTGCCGCTCAAATTTTTCCACCTCTTGAGGAAAAAGAGATGACAAAGATCTTCTTAAAGACCTTAAGCTCATTTTACTATGACCGAATGGTTGCCAGTGCACCCAGTGATTTCACCGAGATAGTGGGCATGGGCGTACGTCTTGATTAAGCCGTCCGAGAAGGGCGTTTGGTAAAAGATACTAGATCGACGAGCGGTACTAAAAAATACGGTAGTGCTCTCCCTAAGAAAAAAGAGCAGGATATTGGGAATATCTCTCTCGAAAAGCAAAGGCGACGTTATCAACCGGTAGCAGCTGTGACTCCTGCTATCAACCCTGCGTCTATTCCTACGTATCAACCTCAGGTTGCGCAGAGCCAACCTGACCAACAAAGGACACAACAGCCTCTTCAGCAGGCTCGTCCTCCATATAACAACAACCGTACAACACGGCCACCAGGATTTGATCCTATACCCGTAACATACGCAGAGTTGTTTCCGTTACTACTGGCTAAGGGGCACATTCAGACTAAATCTCCTCTTACAGTACCAGAAAATCCGCCTTTTTGGTTTAAGGTGGATCAGACATGCCCTTATCATCAAGGAGGTTCAGGGCATAACATAGAGACTTGCCTAAATTTCAAGTCTGACGTGCAAAAACTTGTTAGGAGCGGTGTCTTATCTTTCAAAGATACAAATCCTAATGTTCTTACGAACCCGCTGCCTCAACATGAGAAGGCTGCAGTCAATTTGATAGAAGGAGAGACTAACGATGTCTATCAAATTTACGATGTACTCTTGTTGAAAACCAATTTGGTCAAGATGCATTGTAGACAGAGTGGATATGGCCATGTGCCACCTCATAATTATCACCAGTGAGATATCTGCTTTAAAGACAATCAGGGATATTCTGTGGTGCAAGCAGCTCTGCAGGAATAGATGGATCTCGGATGGATCCAAGAGCACCGAGTTCGTGGAGTTAACATGGTCTACACGAATTCTAACGTCATGCAGAACCACGATATCCGTGCAATGAATGTCAACTTGATGGCGATGCACTCAAGGCAAAGCCAGTATCATAATTTTCCGCAGCACGATTACAGTTCTTATCTGACTTGCTCGGTAAACAAACAGGGTTGCTCTTTTGTACAAGAAGCCCTCCAGCGTCAGATGGATCTTGGATGGATCCGAGACTACCATGATAGGAGTTCTTATCAAATCAACATGGTTCAGATCTTTGATATTCGCGTGATGAATACCAACCTGGTAGAGTTACATGCTGAGCAGGTCTGACTCGGATTCTTAATATCACATGACTATTAAAGCTGTAAGGCGGGTTGCAAAAACGATCGAGGTTGTACCCTTGTTCAAGAGGCACTTCAGCACTTGTTAAATCACTGGTGGATGCCAATTTATATGGATGAAGATACTCAGCAGATTAGTATCAGTAATAGAAACCCCACTCAGCGTCAGAGTCAGGATGTCCGATCTATGGAAGCTAACCTAGTGAGGTTACATTGTATTCAAAGTGGGCGTGGCCAGGTGCCACCACACAATTATGACCGTTGCGGCATCTGTTTGGAAAGTAACCAAGGGTGTTACTTTGTGAGAGCAGCTCTTCAGGGTCAAGTGGATCGTGGAGAGATTCGTCCATACCCGGGTTCTGGACCCATCCACTGGACGCCGAACTACCTTACCGATCAAGTTGAGGATGTTGTCACGATCTCTGGTCATCACAGGACCAGGGATGTTTTTTCCATTATCCCTCTACTTGATGAATCGAGAGTTCCCAACCGGGAACGAATCGAGATTACTTACGATGGTCAGAAAAATCAGAAGGTTCCCATAGTCATCTATCTGCCGGGACCACTACCGTATGAATCAACTAAGGCTATACCTTAAGAATACGGTGCAACAATAGTTGAAAATGTAAAGGAAATTCCATTACCCTCCTTCGTGAATATTGCAGACATCAGTCGTGCAACACGGAGTGGTAGAATCTTCAACCGAGGAGTTGGAGAACTTAACAAGGAAAAGGAACTTCAGACGGAAACTCCTGATCCACCAGTCGGCCAATCCAGTAATCCCGACCTTTATAAAAATAATGATGAGATGTTGAAGCTCATCCAAAGGAGTGAATACAACATTGTCGATCAACTGTTACAAACTCCTTCAAAGATCTCGGTATTATCGCTGTTACTCAGTTCAAAAGCCCACAGGGAGGCTCTACAGAAAGTCTTGGAGCAAGTCTTTGTGGAACAGGATGTAACAATCAGACAGTTTGATAGCATTGTCTCTAACATCACTTCCTGCAACAATTTGGGATTTAGTGTTTAGGAATTACCTGAAGAGGGTCGTCGTCATAACATGGAGCTCAATATTACAGTTAACTGCCAGGACGATGCTTTAGCCAGTGTACTGGTAGACATAGGGTCAGCCCTGAATGTTATGCCGAAGTCCACTTTGATGCAATTATCATTCAAAGGCCCTCCGATGAGAATCAGCGAGGTCGTCGTCAAAGCGTTCGACGGATCCAGAAAAATAGTTATCGGCGAAGTTGATCTTCCCATAACTATCGGTCCTCACACTTTCCAAGTCACTTTCCAGGTCATGGACATCCGGGCAACATACAGTTGTTTATTAGGAAGACCTTGGATACATCAGGCTAGAGCGGTCACTTCGACCCTCCACCAAAAGCTAAAGTTCGTCAAGAACGATCAACTTGTCACAGTTTGTGGGGAACAAGCCTTGCTTGTAAGCAACTTGTCATCATCTACTGGTATAGAACCCGAGGAGGTTATTGGAACTCAGTTCCAAGCACTGTCGGTGAGCAAGAACAATCAGTTCAAAGGAGAAACCTCGATTTCCTCATACAAAGATGCTATCAAAGCGGTCGAGAGTACCGATACAACAGGATGGGGACAGCTTGTCATTCCTATTGACAATAAAACAAAGAAGGGTCTTGGTTTTTCTGCAACCTGTACCCAGACAGCTGCCAACGATGAAAGTCTTCATCCCCTTCAAAACTTCTTCCACAGTGGAGGTTTTCTTCACCCAGTGTCTCAGGCAGTACATGCTATCAATGAGGAAGATCCCTCTGACACAGATGAAGAATGGAAGTCCTACCTTAACGAGGACAGTTATATGTCTCAGGAGGAGGTGCCTATGCCATTTTGCTATCCCGCACAGAGTCCGAGATTTATACCAAGGTCAGACGTTGAAATGATCTATGGAGATTGTGATCCAGAAGGATGCCGTGCTCCGCCAAATTCATTAAAGGAAGACACTCTGATGAAAGACAACTTTGACCACAATTACTATGGCCCAATGGATGGTCTACCAATGTGGCAAGCTTGCCCAGGAAACTTGGGGCAAGAGAGTCAGCCGAGTATTAAAAATCGGCTGGCCATCATTGAACAGAATACCTGTGTCCCCACCATATTATGGGATCAACACTCAGGTCATCCTGAAACTACTCAACATGAAGATGAATTCGCAATGTTTGCAGGACTTGAATTCATCAACTATGCTTTTCCCAAGGTCAACGTCATCGAGAGGGATGACTCCTCCAGTTCCAAAGAAGTGTGGGACACCTTGGGACAACCGAGTGGAAAATACGACTATATGGTCAAGTACACTGCGCCCGGAAGCTCTCGTATCAGGCTCGAAGATATCCAGCCTACTGGATGGGGAGATACAGCTGAGAGCACAACTGCTCAGCAAAATGCAACAGAGGAATTCTGCTACGACAATTATACTTGGGAGACAGATTCCAATGATCCTGCTCCACCAGAAATCAACGTTATTTCTGAAGATAAATCAAGGAAGGTGCCAGACTTTGTGATTCACCGAGGAGTTCGCCGCCAATGGGTTGTTGTTGATGCTCCGAAGGTCGTTCGTCAGTCAAAGTAATTGCCATCTTTAACCTTTCACCCTGCCCAGGTGAAACGAATGTTTTAATAGGGCTCGCTTTCTGTAAATTTTCCCTCTTCGCTTCGCCCAAAGCGACAGAGTTTTGTTTTATAGGGCTGTAGTTTCAAGATTCGACTTGTTCATTAATAAAATAACGTCGTTCTATAAGTTCTGCATTAATTGTTGTTTTCTCTTTTTGCTTTTTCAGAAAATGGTAATCCTAAAAAACAATTCAAATAAAAACAAGCAGTAAAATAAAACACTGCACACACTTGCATTTTCTTTATCTCTTCTAAACACGAATCGTCACGTCATGCAAATTGCTTGGTTTAAACCTCGTTGAAACATATGATCCGATGCCTTCTCCCAACTTTGAGTTCCCAGTATTCGAGGCTAAAGAAGAAAATGACGACAAAATTCCAGAAGAGATCTCTCGACTACTCAGACAAGAGGAAAGGTCTATTGAGCCTCACAAAGAGCCGTTGGAAACGGTAAACTTGGGTTCAAAAAAAGAGAGAAAAGAAATTAGGATTGGGGCACTGCTCAGTCCAACTGCCAGAGAAAGTTTGACAAAGCTTCTCAAAGAGTTCCCCGATGTGTTCGCTTGAGTTATGGAGTGATCAAAATCAAGAGAAAACACTTTGTTCCAACACTTAGTGAAAATTTCACTAAGTCAGATTTTGCCTTACTTTTTGCCAAATGTAGGGGGATTTTTCACTTGGATTCAAAAGAGATCAAAACCAAACATGTTCAAACAGTTGTTGTATCATGTAAGGGCTTTCGAAAATGGTCAAGAACATTACCAAATTCAACTTACACCATGAGATATGACATTGGCAAGTTGCCTTACTGAAATCTGTCAAAGGCAAGGCAGAATTTGCAATTTTGCTCGATTTGCCAAAATCAGCCAAATTCAAATGCTCCTATCCACTTGGACACATCTGAGGATTGAATCTAAAGGGGACAATCACTGAGCCAAGCCTCCAAAGTCCATGGAACAAGAAATAGTATGTTGAACCTAGAATGGCCAAAATAGGGACAAGACTCCAAATTTTGATTGAAGCATTCAATGGAAGCATCAAGGTGGCATGGACTGAGCCATTCTCAACTGAATTCAGTCAAGACTTATCCAAGACCAAGGGAACCACAGCCCTGTGTCCTAACCTCTAGTCAATGGCTAGAGGAGACTTCGATTTCCATTGGACAATATTGGCCAAACCTCTGCTGCAGTTGCCATTCACTGTGGATCCCAAAACAAACTTGCTCTACTATAAATAGAGCTCAATTATGATCAGTTTGAGTACACCAAAGCCATCAAACAGATGCTTTCCTCAAAATCTCTTCTTTCACTCCAATTTTCCCTTCTAAGGCAAGTCACTATCGGGTTTTGAGTTTGAGAGCTTTTCCAATCAAACCAATCACTCACACACCTCACATACATCATATAGAAGTGATCCATACACTCACATAACATCTGGAACACAGATTTCACAAAATCACCAGTCAATTGCTCAAGGTTTTAACCAAAGTGCAGTTGAGATGCCATGAAGTGATCCAGCCATTCTCAGTCAAGTCCAAGCATTCAAACACACTCCATAGCACCTAGGGAAGCTGTTCAGTTCGTCACAATTCATCTGTAACACCTCCTACTCAGAAATCAATTTGCTCTTGCTGTCACGACCTAGAGGTAAGCCTAAACTTGGTCATCTCTCAATCTATGCATATTTCCTTGCACAATACTTTTGCCAAATGTTCATAATCATGCATGGAATGTTTCCCCTCAATTAATTGCATTGTTTGAATCGTGTATCAAAAATCCTAGCCTTCATGCAGAAATTAGGGTTCTTGAGGATTTTTCACGATTTCTTGTTATATGTTTAATTTAAATGAAATTAATTGACATAGACATGATCGTGAAGTTGAGACGAGCATAATGATATGTGGATTGCATGTTATAATCAAGTATTCAATGAGATTGGAGAGAAAATGCAAATCTGGCCAAGCCCAGAACACGCGCGTGTTCTTGGTGTGTTCTTGGCGCCTTTTTTTCAAAATTTGAATATTTGAATTTTGTGATTTTATTTAATTGATTCAAAAATTAATTTCTCTCTGAGTTTTAATGATTTTGAGTTGATTCTTTTTTTAATAATTCACAAAAATGTAAAAATATTTTATTTTATCAAAAAATCCCAAAAATATTATTTATTTCATATAATTGATATTTTTGCAAAGAATTAATGTTTTAATTGTTTTTGACATTTAAAATATTTTTCCCACATTGATTTTGCAACTTTTAATGCTTTCTAATTATTTTGTAGGTCAATACTTAATTTTTGAAGCATTAATCCAAGATCACAATTTGTTTTTCATATGTTAAACAATTTTGATCATTTTAATTGAATTTTTATTCAATTAAATACATTTTTGAAAACAAATTAGGGTTTTTGGATTAATTCAACCCTCATAAAACATTTTCAAAATATTTTGGGCCTCTAATAGAGTGTAAGACCCAATCTTTTTTTGACCAAATCATTTTTGGGCCTCAGTATTGTATAAGTCCCGATACCGTAAAAAACAAACGGCGCGATCGTCGCCTTTTAAAAATAACCATGGGCCTACCCTCGAGTAGTAAGACCCATTTCCTTTCTCAAAACACTTGGGCCTCTATTAGAGTGTAAGACCCAACCCACTTTGTACAGATAACATTTTTTGGGCCTCACTTATTGTATAAGTCCCTCTGTACATTTTCAAATAAATGGCACGATCGTCGCCTTTTCAAAATAACACTGGGCCTACCCTCGTGTTATAAGCCCCACTCTTTTTCTTTAAACTTTTTTGGCCTCTAATAGAGTGTAAGACCCAACCCCCTTGTACAGAAAAACATTTTGGGCCTCAGTCACTTGTATAAGTCCCTCTGTACAAATTCAAACAGTGCGCTCACTAATAAAACCCTGGGCCTCTCCTTTGAGCTGTAAGCCCCAAATCTTTCTTTTTCAAAGCACTTTCTCCTTTAATTTTAAATATACTGTTGTTTTCAATCTTTCTTTGTTGAACAACTAACCAAACAGCATGGAAGCTCTACAACCGAGTAAGTGGTTATTGCTTTCATTTACCACTTTCATATACATATAACTGTATTGTGGGGCTGTTTCACTGTAAGTCTTCTTTCATAAACTCATATCAACTGTGTAATAATAGTATAGATATTTAGAGTTTCCCCGGCAACTACGTCTAGCATTAAGCCCATTGATCACTCTTAGAAATAGTTTAAACTAGATCCCCATAGAATTACCAGACACAGTCTTCCTTTCTCTTGGGGTTAAACAATATGGAGACATGAAAGGCAGCATTCTCTGTGAACCCTTTCATAGACTGTCACTCATAGAAGTTGTCAAAGAAACTCTATTCCCCATAGATGATCTTTTCTCCGTGAATGGCATCTCTTGAGTTTCTTACAAATTCTCGAACTTTCCTGGCTTGATCTATTCTCGGTGAATGGCATGTCTTGAACTTCTCGGGGTTTAGGGACCCACAGGCTTCTTAAAAGCACTTGTCAAGAAACTCTGCTCGCCAGAGATGATCTTTTCTCCGTGAATGGCATCTCTTGAGTTTCTTCCAAATTCTCAAACTTTCCTGACTTGATCTATTCCTTGTGAATAGCTTGCCTTGAATTTATCAGGGTTTGGGGACCCATCGGCTTCTTAAAAGCATCGGCCTCCTCTTGGGCATTATACAAGGACCCACAGGCTTCCTAAAAGCAACCCCGTCTCCTCTTGGGCTTAATACAAGGACCCTACGGCTTCTTAGAAGTATTCACAGCCTCCTCTTAGGCTTCGTATAATGATCTCTTCCTCAAGGAATGATAGCCTCCTCTTGGGCTTAGTACAAGGACCAGTCAACTTTTTTTAAAGTTTCCAGCCTCCTCTTGGGCTTCGTACAAATTGTCCCGACGACCTCCTAGAGGTATAGGAACAGAACTTAATCATCTGCATAGAGCAGTCCTTTCAAAGAGTCTACTATTGCTTCTCAAAGCATAGTACAAAAGATGAAACTCTAGACTTGGACAGTCTAATCTCCTTGAGTCTCAAAGACATTCTCAAGTGACCCCTTCGTTAAATAGAAAGGAAACCCGTAGACTCGGACAGTCTCAATACCCTTCGAATTTCCCGCTTCCTTAAAGAACAGGAATAACCCGGATCCTTGAAACAAATCCTTGAGTACAGTGTTGCTCATATAAGAACTAATTTTTTCTTTAAAATCAGTATACTGGACCTGTCACTTAACTGAAATAGTAACCACAGCCTCCTCTTGGGCTTTGTACAATGATTCTCCCTAGCGGAGTCAAACAACATTTAGCCTCTCTCTCGGGCTTTGTACGAGACACATAAGAGATTCCCTCATTGAGTCCATCATCCCTTTCGCCTCCATCTCATGCTTTATACGAGATACAAAAAGGTTCATATTAAGCCAAACAAATTTTATCCTCCATCTCGGGCTTTGTACGAGATACAAAAACTCTCTTGTTGGGTCAAATAGCCTCCATCTCGGGCTTTATACGAGATACCAAAAGACTTCATCGCCGAGTCAAAAACCTTTTAGCCTCTCTCTCGGGCTTTGTACGAGACACATATTAGCCTCCTCTTAGGCTTTAGATAAGAAAACCACTGATTAATCAAATTAACCTTTTAGCATCAAAGTTGTGCCTCGCTCACAGTACACAAACATCAACAACTCTTTCCCCTCCATCTAACTGCTGTAAGCGGCAAGCCTCTGGATCATCTACATCCATGCCACTGTCCCTCTTTTAGCATGAGAAATTCCTAAGGAAAGATGGCATTACTCTAAACTATGTTAAAGTCTTCTCCTTCAGGTTAAAATCCCCTATAAAGGAAATTATGGCATTGTCGGATTCACAAATCCTGGTTAAATTAATTCTCCTTTATAAACATTTGTCATAGACAAACCCCCTCTTTAGAGATGACAAATTCTCTCTAAAGTTGAGACCTTTCAGCTTCACATCTTGGGCTTTGAACAAGATACAAACTACCTTTCGCTTCACGTCTTGGGCTTTGAACAAGACACAAAAACACCCATTTCCTCCCATGGAATAGGAGGAACTACGAACGCTCTGATTTCCCTGTTTCAGTAAACGGGAATACGTAGGCATAAGATTGAAAGAAAAATATTAGCGAGCACACTAAACAAAAACCCAAAATCCCATACTCTCATGTATCTATCAAAAGCATCAGTCCTAACATCCTAAATCCTTGTTCCCCGCTATAAAGTCCTAGAAAGAGAAAAGAAAACCGTATTGGCGAAAATACAAATAACCAGTACAAAGGCCCCCCCACATTGATAGCATTCGTAACCTAACAGACCGTTGTTTAAACTCAGTATGCAAAGCAGGGTTAATTGGAGACATCTATTTCCCTTCCTTCATCAGCTTTAATAGGATATAAAATGAATCGACCTGTAGTAAACTCAACCGCAGAGAGCGACCAGCGCTTAAGAACCGCGTCCAAAATCGCTCGCTACAGTAATATGGATTTTTAAGGCTTCAGGCTTACCTCTTGCAGTTGGTGATCGAGCTTAATGATGGAGGTGTTACAGATGTATTGTAAGGACCTGGAAAACTTCACTATACCCTATAGAGTGTGTTGGGATGCTTAGCCTTGATTGAAGATGCTTGGATCACCTTCTGGTACCTCAACTACAACCTTGTCAAAAGCTTGAGCAACTGACTGATGATTTTGTGATTCAAGTATTTTAGATGTGTTTCAAGGCCATGGATCATTCATATATGATGTATATGAAGTGTTGGCATGATTGGTTTGGTTTGAATCACTTCCAATTTCAAAACCTGATAGTGACTTGAAGTGGAAGGCAAATTTAGAGTGAAAGCGAGATTTTGAGGAAAGCATCAGTTTGGGTGCTTTGGTGTACTCAAACTGATCACAAATGAGCTCTATTTATAGTAAAGCCAGTTTGTTTTGCAAGCAATAGTGAATGGCAACTGGTACAGGTCTGAGGCCAATGGTGATCAAATGGAATCTCAAGTCTCCTCTAGCGATTGACTTGAGATTAGAGCACAGGCCTATGGTCCTCTGTTGCATGAGTTTATCTTAACTCATTTGGTTGATCATGGACTGATACATGCCAGCTCTATGCATCCTTTAAATGCTCCATGACAAATTTGAAAGTTTTGGATTTTGAACTTTGAATCCTACTTGCCAAATGATGAGGTTCTTGACTTGCAAGGCTCTATGATGTTGTACTTTAGAAACTTGTCTTGTATGATGATAAGGCTTGCTAAGTCATGAAAATGCCAAAATCGTGTGGCATTTACAAAGCTGTCTTGTGAAGAACAGTTTTGGAGGTGTCATGTTTCCATGCTTGTAACTCCCTACTCAAGTTGAATTAGGATGAGTTTTTGTACATTTTGGAAAGCTCTCATAACATACTTTAACTTTGATGTTCACCAATGGACCTGGTTCAACTTGGATCAAGGTGAAAAATGTCCTCAAAGTATGGAAAAAGTGAAACGGATTCTGATTTGTTGAAAATTTCACTAAGTGTTTGAAAAAGTGGTCATTTCCCATTTTTTGTGATTTTGATCAATCCATAACTCAAAATCCATGAGGATTTGGAATCTCTTGTAGTTGACATATTTGAAGTATGTAAGATGAACTTTCATTTGAGCTTTGAATAGGAGAAAAAGGCCTTATGGTTTAGGAGTTATGACCTTGCAAAGTTGGTGCAAAATTACTTTTGTTCCATAACTTAGAAAAATTTTGGTTTCTCATGGTTGCCCCTTTTGCAAGAAACCTCACTTTTCTTGATTTTTCTTGATAAATGATGATCAAAATCATACATTAACATTGTTTTTGACTTAGGGGAACCATATTTGTGAAAAATTCCAAAAAGTCAAACTTGATTTTGGGCACAGTTGACTTTTTGTCAGTTGAAATCCAAACTGTGTGATTCTTTGTGCAATCAAGTTCTTGAACCAATTCAACCCTAATGGATGGATTCCATAGGTGTTTTAGGGTGGCTTGAATCATTTCCCAAGGTTTGGGAACATGTCTTGGTCAAAAGTCAAAGATACGGTTGACTTTTTCTTCAAAACCCTAATTGTGGTCCAGATGAAATTAAAACATGTGAATCAAGTTTCTTGGATCAATCCATTGTTGTAAATGGATCAATGTAGTGTACTTGAGGCCCTCAAAACATGTCTTGAGGTCTTGGCTCATGCTTTGCTCCAAAAGTTAACTTAGGGGTGAATTAGGTCAAGAAACCCTAATTCCTAATTTTTTATGAATGCATCCCGTGAGGTTATTTTGACTTGATGGTTAGGTCCATGAGGTCCCTTGGAGCATTTTGGATCATGTTTTGAAGTATTGGCTTATGCCCAGATGAAAATTTTCATCTAGAGGCCTTGGTTGACCAAAACCCTAATTTGGTGACACTAGTGATCTTGAGGCTTGATCCAGTTGGAATGCTGCACTCCTGTGCCTGATTCTTGATGTGGGAGTCCTCTTGATCCCTTATGGGTGTTTGAGAGGTTAGACAAGTTGAAGATCATGTCATTTCTTGATTGATCCTTTGTCTAAGTGCTCTGAGAGGGCTTAAAACCCTAATTCTTGATTGTGGTGAATGCTCAACCATCTTTGAGGAGATTGATGAGGCATGAAGGTACATCCATATTGTGGTGATGATTCTCACAATGATGGGAATTCTTGGTGGTCAAAATTTGGGGTATGACAGGTGGCAATACGCGTATGGGATGTCAATACGCGTATGGTAAGCTGGGAAGGAAGGGGTATACGCGTATGGGAAGCCATTACGTGTATGGGGTTCTTGGGAAATGGGTTCTACGCGTATGGGCTAGCCATTACGCGTAGGGGAAGATTGGAGGGGATCTTGGATAGGGAAACCTCTACGGTGATACGCGTAACAAAGAAGTTATTACGCGTAAGGGATGCCTGGGGAAGGGGCCCTACGCGTATGATACGCAGGCCAGTGGGCGAGGAGTTGAGCCATACGCGTATGGGGCATGGCCATACGTGTATGGACAGGGCAGTTGGAAGATTCGCCCGTTTTTGCAATTTCTGTCCCGATTTAGCTTGTGATGTGGTTTCCTTGAGATGTAAGGCTATGATGGGGTAATAAAACTTGAGTAAACTAGTAATGAAGATGAATGGGATAAAATCGGGAATTTTTATGTGACGAGTATAATATGACGAATTGTGAGGTATAATGGCGAATTGGGACGAGTGCGGATTGGTGTTGAATAATGATGTTTGATGCTGATTCGTGGATGATGATGCAATTATAACGATTTTATGATGATGAGTATTATGACGATTTGCATCATGCATTCATGGCATAGTTAGGACTCCGGTCCATTTGGTGGCTTCAATCCCATTGTGTGGATTGAAGTGTTTTGTGACGTGCTCCGGTTCTAGTGTAGAATCTATCCTATTGGTGGAGATCCTTGGAGGGTGATGGTCCAGTGTCCATCAATTATGACGAATTGGTACCACATGCATGAGTCTATGATGTTGCATTTGTATATTATGTGGCATTGCATTCTATTGATGTAATTGATGTATTAATGATGATTATGAATGATTTGATGATGTTTATGCTTATGCTATATCTTTTGCTTATATCTTATATATTGATTCATGATTACTCACCCTGCCTGTTTGAATGTTGCCTCCACGTCAGTAACGTGCAGGTGATCAGGCTTATCTCTCTTGGTGCTCGAAGATTTAGCTTTTAAAGTATTTTGATTTCTCCGTCGATTAGAGGGTCTTGCTCTAATATGTAACATCAGGTCAGGACGTTGAGTCGAATGATTTACATTCTTTTATTTGTTGGCATGGGGATGTTTTATGATATTCTGTTTAAGAAGTTTTGGATTATAAAATTGTTTTAAATTTTGATTTCCGCTGCGTGATGTTTAAATAAATTCATGATGGTAAAACCCGTGTTACGGAGCAGGTGGTTATTTGATGATTTATGACGTAATGTGATGCCCTTTTTAGGACTGTACTCTGATAAATAATTGTATTTATTTATGATGTTTGTTGGGTAGAAAAAGGGTGTTACATTAGTGGTATCAGAGCAGGTCGGTCTGTCCGGCCTGGTTTTACATGATGTTAGTCCCCTGTCAGTCGACGAGTGTGTGTACACTGTTGATGTTTTGTTTCTTCTAACCTTCTTGGTGGTATACAGGATGGCTGGAAGAAATGATCGTGCTATCGCTGATGCGTTGGAGTCACTTACTCAAGTAATCGCTCAGAACAATTAGAATGGTGGAGCTTCAGATGAGTTTCATGCTTTGGGGAAGTTCCAGAGGAACAATCCACCGACTTTTGTGGGTACTCATGATCTAGAGAGTGCACAGAGGTGGGTGAAGGTGATTGAGAAGATCTTCCGGGTGATGGGGTGTACTGACGCACAGCAAGTTCAGTTTAGAAATCATATGCTGTCAGAAGAGGCTGAGGATTGGTGGGATAACACCCGTCAGAGGCTGGAAGACGTTGGCACTATGATAACCTGGGCTGTGTTCAAGCAGGAATTTTTGGGAAAGTATTTTCCAGAGGATGCTCGTGGCAAGAGAGAGGTGTAATTTCTTGAGCTAAAGCAAGGCAACATGACTGTAGCAGAGTATACTGCGAAGTTCGAGGCACTGGTGAAGGAGGGCCACAGAGCTACTGATTGCAAGGATGATGGTCCAACCTATTTCAATTGTGGTGATAAGGGTCACATCAGTACCCAATTTCAGAAGCTGAAGAAGATTGATACTGCTGCTTAGACCAATGGAAGAGTGTTTGCTTTGAGTGGTGCAGAAGTTCCAGAGAAGGACAACCTGATTCGAGGTACTTGTTTTATTAATAATGTTGAGTTGGTCGCTATTATTGATACTGGTGCTACTCATTCGTTTATTTCGTTTGACTGTGCTACTAGATTGGGTTTGAAATTGTCTGATATGAATGGTAATATGGTAATAGAAACTCTAGCTAATGGTTCTGTTACTACTACTTTTATGTGTTTAAGATGTCCTTTGACGATTTTTGGTAAGAGCTTTGTGATGGATTTGGTGTGTTTACCCCTGCACCAAATCGATTTAATCCTTGGAATGAACTGGTTAGAGTTCAACCATGTTCATATCAATTGTTATAATAAGACCGTAGAGTTTCCTGAATTTGGTGATAGTGGGGAGTTGATGTTCTTGTCTGCTAAGCAAGTAAACGAACTTCTGGAAGACGAAGCCTTGGTGTGTGCTATGTTTGCATCGTTGCAGGTTGTTGTGAAGCTACGAGTGTTGAATTACCTGTTGTCTACGAATTTCCAGATGTGGTTCCAGACGACATAAGTGATTTGCCTACAGAACGTGAAGTAGAGTTTGCAGTGGACTTAATACCAGGTACGAGTCCAGTGTCAATGGCTCCTTACCGGATGTCCGCTTCTGAGTTAAGTGAATTAAAGAAACAATTAGAATAATTGCTCGAGAAGAGGTTTGTCCACCCAAGTGTTTCTCCGTGGGGTGCTCCTGTGCTGTTAGTGAAGAAGAAGGACGAAAGTATGAGGTTGTGTGTTGATTATCGGCAGTTGAATAAAGTGACTATCAAGAATAAATATCCACTTTCGAGAATCGAAGATTTGATGGATCAGTTAGTAGGCGCCTGTGTGTTTTGCAAGATTAATTTGAGGTCGGGTTACCACCATATTCGTGTTAAGCCTAAGGATATTCTGAAGACAGCTTTTAGGACGAGTTATGGTCACTATGGATACACTGTGATGCCGTTTGGAGTGTCCAATGCACCTGGTGTGTTCATGGAGTATATGAATCGGATTTTTCATGAGTATTTTGATCAGTTTGTGGTGGTTTTCAATGATGATATTATGATATACTCTAAATCTGAAGAAGAGCATGCTGAGCATTTGAGAACTGTGTTGCAAGTATTGAAGGAGAAGAAGTTGTATGCAAAACTGTCAAAGTGTGAGTTTTGGTTGAAGGAAGTGAGTTCTCTCGGCCATGTGATTTCAAGTGGTGGAATTGTTGTAGATCCGTCTAAGATTGATGTTGTGTTACAGTGGGAGACTTCGAAGTATGCTACTGAGATACGAAGTTTCCTTGGATTGGCAGGATATTACCGCAAGTTTATCGAAGGGTTTTCTAAGTTGGAATTACCTTTGACTCAGCTAACTCGAAAGAGTCAAGCTTTTGTGTGGGATGTAGCTTGTGAAGAGAGTTTTGTGGAATTGAAGAAGAGGTTGACGACCGCTGCAATGTTGATTTTGACTGATCCGAATGAATCTTTTGTAGTGTATTGTGATGCGTCGAAGATGGGCTTGGAGGGGTGTTGATGCAGAATGGTCAAGTTGTTGCTTATGCTTCCAGACAGTTGAGGCTTCATGACGTGAATTACCCAACCCACGACTTAGAGTTGTCAGCAGTGGTGCTTGTGTTGAAAATTTGGAGAAATTACCTGTTTGGCTCTAAATTTGAAGTGTTCAGCGACCATAAGAGTTTGAAGTACTTATTTGATCAGAAGGAGTTGAATATGAGGCAGAGAAGGTGGTTAGAATTGTTGAAGGATTATAACTTTGATTTGAATTATCATCCTGGTAAAGCAAATGTAGTGGTTGATGCATTTAGCAGAAAGTCATTGCATATGTCGATGCTTATGGTGAAAGAGTTGGAATTAATTGAGAAATTCCGAGACTTGAGTTTGGTATGTGAAGAGACTCTTGACAGTGTGAGGTTGGGCATGTTGAAGTTGACTAGTGGTATTCTGGAAGAGATCAGAGTGGGACAACAATCTGACTTGAAGTTGTTTGACCAGTGGACATTGATCAACCAAGGTAACAGAGGTAAATTCCGGATTGATGAGAGTGGTGTGATAATGTTCAGAGACAAGGTGTGTGTTCCAGATGTTCCAGATATTAAGAAAATCATTCTTGAGGAGGGACATCGAAGTAGATTGAGTATTCATCCCGATGCTACGAAGATGTACCAGGATTTGAAAAAATTGTTTTGGTGGCCAGGTATAAAGAAGGATATTGCAGAGTTTGTTTATGCGTGTTTGACTTGTCAGAAGTCAAAGACTGAGCATCAGAATCCTTTAGGTATGATGCAACCATTGAATATTCCAGAGTGGAAATGGGATAGCATTTCCATGGACTTTGTGTCGGGGCTGCCGAGAACGGTGAAGGGAAAGGATTATATTTGGGTGATTGTGGATAGATTAACTAAATCGACTCATTTCTTGCCAATGAAGATTAATCATTCTATGCAAAAGTTACACTACTACGAAAAACCCATTTAGCAACGGTTGGGAATGACATATAATGACGCGGGCGAAGGCGTTGTTATGCAGATTGTTGTTGTAAGTTCGTCGTTTCTACAACGGTCTGGAAACTGTTGTTGTATTCTGAAAGAGCGCGATATATTGCAACGGTTAGGTATTTCAACCATTGTAATATATATTAACTATCACAACGGTTATCAGTATGAACCGTTGTAATATATATTAACTATCACAACGGTTATTAGTATAAACCGTTGTGGAATATACCCTTAGTTTATTAAATACAAATGTATATTGCTTGTTTTACCATACACCTAATTAAAGAAATACAACCATTAAAATTGGTAAAGAAATATATAATCTGAAAATTAAACTGTTTTTGAAAACCAACTTAAACACACCACTGTTTTCCGAATTGCATCCCTTTCATTCCGCACATTTTATGTTCCTTAACATATAATATACGATTCAATGGTCTGATTCACTCTACTCATCGATATCTTTTATTATATAGTTTACCTCTCCATCACCAAAAATCATCGCGATTTTATCATCATAACAATCATGATCATAAAAACCATGATGATTTTTGGCGATGAAGAGGTAAACTATATATAATAAAAGATATCGATGTGTAGAAGGAATCAGACCATTGAATTGTATATTATGTGTTAAGGAAAATAAAATGTGCTGAATGAAATGGATGGGATTCAGAAAACATTGACATGATAAAGGTTGGTTTTCAAATACATCTTAATTTTTAGATTATAAGTTTCTATATCAATTTAACTGATTGCATTTTCAATAAAAGGATAGTGAAACAAACGATATACATAGTATATAATAAACTAAATTTCATATACAATATCATAATGAATTCATATATATATGTACCTTATCAGAATGAATTCATATATAGGTACCACCATCATCATCACCATGTGAAACAAATCCTAAGAAGTGGGAAGCAATGATGAAAATTAGTTAGTATTAAATTTAACTATATACAATATACATAGTATATATATAATAAACTAATGTTCTATATCAATTTAACTGATTGCATTTTCAATAAAAGGATAGTGAAACAAACAATATACATAGTATACAATAAACCAAATTTCATATACAATATAAGAATGAATTCATATATATGTACCTTATCAGAATGAATTCATATATATATGTACCACCATCATCATCACCATGTGAAACAAACCGTAAGAAGTGGGAAGCAATGAAGAAAATTAGTTAGTATTCAAAACAAAACAACCAAAAGTTGAAACAAAACCCTAAGAAGTGGGGTTGTACCATTACAATGAAGTTCACCTTGCTTGTGAAGCATTGAAGTCGAATCTGCACAAAATGAGAACAATCAACAAAAACAACATGAAGCAAACGAGATAATGGGAACTATCTAACAAAAAGATTGAAGTAGACGACTACCTTATTTTCCATAAATAATATGTACATTACGCTTGCTACCGCCAGCATCATCACCATGTTCATCTAGTTTTAGATTCTGCAAGAAGAACTACAAGGAGGAAGAAGCTTAAATCAAAAGCTTCATACTTCTTGTATTTCTTCTCGCAGATTCTAAAAAAAGATGAAGTTTGAGTGCTAGGGTTTCGCTGTGAAGGAAACGGCGCGACTGTCAAAAAGAGAAAGTTAATTCCCTTATATAGGTAAATTTTTCACAATGGTTTTCTTAAATAACCGTTATGATAGATTATATATTAATTTAATAATATCACAATGGTTAGTTATAATAACCGTAGCGATACCCCTTATACGTGGTACAAGGTTCGACACCAGGCAACAACATTTTCCTAAAATTACGCCTGGATTATAAGTGATATCGCTACGGTCATTACTTATAACCGTCGTGATATTATTAACCGTTGCACTTCCCAACATATGAACGGTTTACAAGAAAATATAGTTCCAGAATATGAACGGTTTACAAGTTATCATCATTACAAGCATTAAACTATCAGTCTTTTCATCTTCAACCTCATCTATAAATAGACAATTTTACATATCTAAATAATATATTCTTCATAACAATGAGTTCAACAAATGAGAATCCTAGAAACCTCAATGAGGAACGTCAGGCGCCAATCCATGAGGTCGTCCAACCAGCAACTACCTACTTCAGGGATGCCTTAAGGGTAAGGAAGGATAAGAAGAAGAAGAAGAAGAAGAAGCCAAAGAAGAAGAAGATAAAGAAGAAAATGAGGCCTGTATATTATGATTCCGATGAGGGGAGTGAGGAGAGATGTCTAGATTATGAAGATGCATTTTATGCTATGGGCTCTGACAATGATCTTGATATGTAATATGTTTATCAATGTACTCTCAATGGAATATTAAAATAAAATTATGTCTATATATGTTCATCTCTTACAGTTTTATTTTTAAAGTTATATATATACTCTATTGCACTTAAAAATACTAAAGAATACATTGCTGTGAATCGAAGCGTGATACATGTAGTACAACGGTCTTCTAATACAAGCGTGTTAAAATGTAAAAGTATGGAAAAAAAATATAGAGCTGGGAATCAAAACTTGTTAGATAGCTTGTATTACAACGGTTATGTAATACAACCGTCGTTAAATATGGAGTTATAAAATTTTAATCCTGTTACAACGGTGGGATACAAAACCGTGGCAAACCTGGCGTCATTAAATGGGGTTTTTGTAGTAGTGTTAGCTGAGATGTATATTGAGGAGATTGTGAAGTTGCATGGGATACCTTCGAGTATCGTGTCGGATAGAGTCCCGAGATTTACATCACGGTTCTGGAAGAGTTTGCAAGATGCTTTGGGTACTAAGTTGATGATGAGTTATGCATATCATCCGCAGACAGACGGCCAGACGGAAAGGACTATCTAATGCTTGGAGGATTTGCTGAGGGCTTGTGTGTTGGATCATGGAGGATCTTGGGATAGCCATTTATCGTTGATTGAGTTCACATACAACAACAACTTTCATGCTAGTAATGGAATGGCACCGTATGAAGCTTTGTATGGGAGAAGATGTAGAACTCCATTGTGCTGGTATGAGTCAGGCGAGAGTGTTGTACTCAGACCTGAAATTGTGTAGGAGACAAATGAGAAGATTAAGATGATCCAAGAAAGAATGAGAGCTTCGCAGAGTCGTCATAAGAGTTATCATGATAAGAGAAGAAAAACACTTGAATTCCAAGAGGGAGATCACGTGTTTTTGAGGGTGACGCCAGTGACTGGTGTGGGTCGAGCTTTGAAGTCTAGGAAGCTCAATCCATGTTTTGTTTGTCCATATCAAATCTTGCAGAGGATAGGAGAGGTAGTCTATCAGATCACTTTACCACCGTCGCTTGAGAATTTGCATGATGTGTTCCATGTATCTCAGATGAGGAAGTACATTTCAGATCCATCGCATGTGATTCAGATGGATGATGTACAAGTGAGGGATAATCTGACTATGGAAGCATTATCTGTGCAGTTTGATGGTCGTGAAATGAAGCAACTGCGGGGTAAAGACATAGCTTTGGTGAAGGTGTTATGCGGTGGACCAGCTGGCGAAAGTTGGACTTAGGAGCGTGAAGATCAGATGAAGGAGTCGTATCCGACTATGTTCCCTTCAGGTAATTTTCGAGGGCAAAAATTCTTTAAGTGGGGGAGAGTTGTAACACCCCAGGGTGATACGTGTAGCATACGCACCCGTCCCTGGGGCCAGCACGACCCTCTGCTAGTACGCGTAGCGTACGCCTAAGGGAATGGTGGCAATTCGCACATGGGATGTCAATACGCGTATGGGAAGCTGGGAAGGAAGGGGCATATGCGTATGGGAAGCCATTACGAGTATGGGGTTCTTGGGAAATAGGTCCTACGTGTATGGGCTAGCCATTACGCATAGGGGAATATTGGAGGGGATCTTGGAGAGGGAAACCTCTCTGGTGATACGCGTAACAAGGAGGGTATTACACATAAGGGATGCTTGGGCAAGGGGCCCTACGCGTATGATACGTAGGCTAGTGGGTGAGGAGTTAAGCCATACGCGTATGGACAGGGCTGTTGGCAGATTCGTCTGCTTTTGCGATTTCTGTCCGATTTCGCTTGTGATACGGTTTCCTTGAGACGTAAGGCTATGATGGGGTAATAAAACATGAGTAAACTAGTAATGAAGATGAATGGGATAAAATCGGGAATTTTTATGTGACGAGTATAATATGACGAATTGTGAGGTATAGTGACGAATTGGGACGAGTGTGGATTGGTGTTGAATAATGATGTTTGATGTTGACTTGTGGATGATGATGCAATTATGACAATTTTATGATGATGATAATTAGGACGATTTGCATCATGCATTCATGGCATAGTTAGGACTCCGGTCCATTTGGTGGCTTCAATCCCATTGTGTGGATTGAAGTGTTTTGTGACGTGCTCCGGTTCTTGTGTTGAATCGATCCTATTGGTGGGGATCCTTGGAGTGTGATGGCCCAGTGTCCATCAATTATGACGAATTGGTACCACATGCATGAGTCTATGATGTTGCATTTACATATTATGTGGCATTGCATTCTATTGATGTAATTGATGTATTAATGACGATTGTCAATGATTTCATGATGTTTGTGTTTATGCTCTATCTTTTGCTTATATCTTATATATTGATTCGTGAATACTCACCCTACCTTTTTGAATGTTGGCTCCACGAGGGTAATGTGTGTAGCGAGCGATTTTGGACGCGGTTCTTAAGCGCTGGTCGCTCTCTGCGGTTGAGCTTACTACAGGTCGATTCATTTTTTATCCTATTAAAGCTGATGAAGGAAGGGAAATAGATGTCTCCAATTAACCCTGCTTTGCATACTGAGTTTAAATAGCTGTCTGTTAGGTTACGAATGCTATCAATGTGGGGGGACCTTTGTACTGGTTATTTGTATTTTCGCCAATACAGTTTTCTTTCTTTCTTGGACTTTCTGGCGGGGAACGAGGATTAGGATGTTAGGACTGATGCTTTTGACAGATACATGATAGTATGGGATTTTGGGTTTTTGTTAAGTGTGCTCGCTAAGATTTTTCTTTCAATCTTATGCCTACGTATTCCCGTTTACCGAAACAGGGAAATCAGAGCGTTCGTAGTTACTCCTATTCTATGGGAGGAAATGGTTGTTTGGTGTCTTGTTCAAAGCCCAAGACGTGAAGCGAAAGGTGGTTTGTATCTTGTTTAAAGCCCAAAATGTGAAGCTAAAAGGGTGTTGTCTTTAGAGAGAATTTGGCATCTCTAAAGAGGGGTTTGTCTGTTACGACTGTTTATAAAGGAGAATTACTTTAACCGGGATGTGTGAATCCGGCAATGCCATAATTTCCTTTACAGGGGATTTCAACCTGAAGGAGAAGACTTTAACTCGGTGTAGAGTAATGCCATCTTTCCTTAGGAATTTCTCATGCTAAAAGAGGGACAGTGGCATGGATGTAGATGATCCAGAGGCTTGCCGCTTACAGCAGTTAGATGGAGGGGAAAGAGTTGTTGATGTTTGTGTACTATGAGCGAGGCACAACTTTGATGCTAAAAGGTTAATTGGATTAACCAGTGGTTTTCTTATATAAAGCCTAAGAGGAGGCTAATATGTGTCTCGTACAAAGCCCGAGAGAGAGGCTAAAAGGTTTTTGACTCGACGATGAAGTCTTTTGGTATCTCGTATAAAGCCCGAGATGGAGGCTATTTGACCCAACAAGAGAGTTTTTGTATCTCGTACAAAGCCCGAGATGGAGGCTAAAATTTGTTTGGCTCAATATGAACCTTTTTGTATCTCGTATAAAACCCGAGATGGAGGCGAAAGAGGTGATTGACTCAACAAGAGAGTTTTTGTATGTCGTACGAAGCCCGAGATGGAGGCTAAAATTTGTTTCAGTTAAGTGACAGGTCCAGTATACTGATTTTAAAGAGAAAATCAGTTCTTATATGAGCAACACTGTACTCATGGATTTGATTCAAGGATCTGGGTTATTCCTGTTCTTTAAGGAAGCGGGAAATCCGAAGGGTATTGAGATTGTCCGAGTCTACGGGTTCCTTCCTAATCTTGAAGGGTGCTTGAGAATGTCTTTGAGACTCAAGGAGATTAGACTGTCCAAGTCTAGAGTTTCATCTTTTGTACCATGCTTTGAGAAACAGTAGTAGACTCTTTGAAAGTACTGTTCTATGCAGATGACTAAGTTCTGTTCCTATACCTCTAGGAGGCCGTCGGGACAATTTGTACGAAGCCCAAGAGGAGGCTGGAAACTTTTAAGAAGCCGAGAGGTCCTTGTACGAAGCCCAAGAGGAGGCTATCATTCCCGGAGGAAGAGATCATTATACGAAGCCTAAGAGGAGGCTGTGAATACTTCTAAGAAGCCGGCGGGTCCTTGTACAATGCCCAAGAGGAGGCGGGGTTACTTTTAGGAAGCCTGTGGGTCCTTGTACGATGCCCAAGAGGAGGCCGATGCTTTTAAGTAGCCTGTAGGTCCCTAAACCCCGAGAAATTCAAGGCAAGCTATTCACAAGGAATAGATCAAGTCAGGAAAGTCTGAGAATTTGGAAGGAACTCAAGAGGTGCCATTCACGGAGAAAATATCATCTCTGGGGAGTAGAGTTTCTTGACAAGTGCTTTTAAGAAGCTTGTGGGTCCCCAAACCCCGAGAAGTTCAAGACATGTCATTCACCGAGAATAGATCAAGCCTGGAAAGTTCGAGAATTTGGAAGAAACTCAAGAGATGCCATTCACGGAGAAAAGATCATCTCTGGGGAATAGAGTTTCTTGACAACTTCTATGAGTGACAGTCTATGAAAGGGTTCACAGAGAATGCTGCCTTTCATATCTCCATATTGTTTAACCCCAAGAGGAGGGAAGATTGTGTCTGGTAATCCTATGGGGATCTAGTTTTGACTATTTAAGAGTGATCGAGACGGCTTTACCTAGTACTAGACGTAGTTGCTGGGGAAACTCTAAATATCTATACTATTATTACACAGTTGATATGGGTTTATGTAAGAAGACTTACAGCGAAACAGCCCCACAATACAGTTATATGTATATGAAAGTGGTAAATGAAAGCGTATAAACACTTACTCGGTTGTAGAGCTTCCATGCTGTTTGGTTAGTTGTTCAACAAAGAAAGATTGAAAAACAACAGTATATTCAAAATCAAAGGAGAAAGTGCTTTGAAAAAGAAAGATTTGGGGCTTACAGCTCAAGGAAAGGCCCAGGGTTTTATCAGTGAGCGCACTGTTTGAATTTGTACAGAGGGACTTATACAAGTGACTGAGGCCCAAAAATTGTTTTCTGGACAAAGGGATGGGTCTTACACTCTCTCAAGAGCCCCAAAAAGTTTTAAAGAAAATGAGTGGGGCTTATAACACGAGGGTAGGCCCAGATGATTTTTCCGTTTGAAATGGCGATCGCGCCGAGGTTTTCTTATAACGCAGAGGGACTTATACAATAAGTGAGGCCCAAAATGTTTTTGGTTAAAAGGAGGTCGGGTCTTACACTCTATTAAAGGCCCAAAAGTTTTGAATGGGTCTTATAGCTCGAGGAGAGGCACATGGTTATTTTTAAAAGGCAACGACCGCGCCGTTTGTTTTCGACGGTATCGGGACTTATACAATACACTGAGGCCCAAAAATGATTTGGTCAAAAAAAGATTGGGTCTTACACTCTATTAGAGGCCCATAAGTGTTTTGAAAATGATTTATGAGGGTTGAATTAATTCAAAAACCCTAATTTGTTTTCAAAAATGTATTTAATTGAATAAAAATTCAATTAAAATGATCAAAATTGTTTAACATATGAAAAACAAATTGTGATCTTGGATTAATGCTTCAAAAATTAAGTATTGACCTACAAAATAATTAGAAAGCATTAAAAGTTGCAGAATTAAGGTGGAAAAAATATTTAAAATGTCAAAAACAATTAAAATATTAATTCTTTGCAAAAATATCAATTATATGAAATAAATAATATTTTTGGGATTTTTTGATAAAATAAAATATTTTAACATTTTTGTGAATTATTAAAAAAAGAATCAACTCAAAATCATTAAAACTCAGAGAGAAATTAATTTTTGAATCAATTAAACAAAATTCAAATATTCAAATTTCTGAAAATGGCGCCAAGAACACGCGCGTGTTCTGAGTTTCCCAGTTTTGCGTTTTTCATCCAATCTCACTGAATACTTAACCATATCATGCAATCCATATACCAATCAACTCGTTTCAACCTCACGATTATGTCTATAACACTTAATTTCATTTAAATTAAACATAAAACATGAAATCACGAAGAAACCTCAAGAACCCTAATTTCTGCATGAAGGCTAGGATTTTTGATACACGATTCAAACAAAGCAATTAATTGAGGGAAAACATTCCATGCATGATTATGAACATATGGCCAAATTATTGTGCAGCAAAAATTGCATGGATCATAGAGTTAGAAGAGCTCATGCTTACCACTTGCAGCTGGTGATCTTGATTTGTGTATGAGGTGTTACAGTTGTGTTGTGATGATCTGAACAGCTTCCCTAGGTGCTATGGAGTGTGTTTGAATGCTTGGACTTGATGGAAATTGGCTGGATCACTTCATGGCATCTCAACTGCACTTTGGTTAAAACCTTGAGCAATTGACTGGTGATTCTGAGAAATCAATGTTCCAGTTGTTGTTTAAGTGTTTGATCAGCTCATATGTGATGTATAGGAGGTGTGTGAGTGATTGGTTTGATTGGAAAAGCTCTCAAACTCAAAACCCGATAGTGACTTGCCTTAGAAGGCAAAATTGGAGTGAAAGAAGAGATTTTGAGGAAATCATCTGTTTGATGGCTTTGGTGTACTCAAACTGATCGCAATTGAGCTCTATTTATAGTAGAGGAAGTTTGTTTTGGGATCCACAGTGAATGGCAACTGCAGCAGGTGTTTGTTCAATGTTGGCCAATGGAAATCCAAGTCTCCTCTAGCCATTGACTAGAGGTTAGGGCACAGAGCTTTGGTTCCCTTGGTTGTGGATAAGTCTTGACTGATTTCAGATGAGAATGGCTCAGTCCATGCCACCTTGATGCTTCCATTGAATGCTTTAATCCAAATTTGGAGTCTTGTCCCTATTTTGGCCATTCTAGGTTCAACATGCTATTTCTTGTTCCATGGACTTTGGAGGCTTGGCTCAGTGATTGTCCTCTTTAGATTCAATCCTCAGATGTTTCCAAGTGGATAGGAGCATTTGGATTTGGCTGATTTTGGCAAATCGAGCAAAAGTGCAAATTCTGCCTTGCCTTTGACAAATTTCAGCAAGGCAACTTGCCAATGTCATATCTCATGGTGTAAGTTGAATTTGGTAATGTTCTTGACCATTTTGGAAAGCCCTTACATGATACAACAACTGTTTGAACATGTTTGGTTTTGATCTCTTTTGAATCCAAGTGAAAAATCCCCCTACATTTGGAAAAAAATGAAGACAGATTTGGACTTAGTGAAAATTTCACTAAGTGTTGGAAAAAGTGACATTTTCATTTTTCAGCCATTTTGATCACTCCATAACTCAAAATCCTTAATGAATTGGACTTAGGTTTAGTTGAAGTTTTTGTAGAGGGTAATGAGGGCTACAAATCCATATTTGGATGAGGAAAAATGGCTTTGTGGTTTAGGAGTTATGATCCTCCAAAGTTGGTGCATTAGTGGCACTTTTTCATGACTTAGAAAAATTTCTAAGTTTTATGGTTACCCCTTTTACAAGTTATCTAACTTTTCTTGATTTTTCTTGATGAATGATGATTCAAATCACACATTAACATCATTTTAGGGTTAAAAATCCATTTTGGTGAAAATTCTCAAAAAGTCAAAGTTGACTTTTGTGCACAATTGACTTTTTATCAGATGAATTCCAAACTGTGCAATTCTTCAGGAAATCATGTCCTTGACCTAAATCAAACTTGATGTACATGTTCCATGGGTGTCATAGGGTATATTGATGCATGTCATATGGCTTGGGAGCATGTCTTGGTCAAAATTCAAAGTTACAATTGACTTTTTCCTTAAAACCCTAATTGTGGTGCTGATGAAATTGAGACTTGTTGCTCAAGCTTCTTGGATTAATCCATTATTCCAAATGGACCAATATAGTTCATTAGAGACCCTTAAACCCTCTCTTGAGGTCTTAGCTCATGATTTGTCTCAAAAGTCAACTTAGGGGTGAATTATGTCAAGAAACCCTAATTCCTGATTTTTGATGAATGCATCCCCTGAGGCAAAATTGACTTGATGATTGGGTCCATGAAGTCCCATGAAGTATATTAGGTTATGTTTTGGATCATTGGCTTGTGCCCAGATGAAAATTTTCCATCTGGAGGCCCTGGTCGACCAAAACCCTAATTTGGTGACACTGTCAATCTTGAGACTTGATCCACCTAGAAGGGAGAAGCCTTGTGCTTAATCCTTGAAGTGGGAGTCCTTTTGATCCATTGTGGATGTTTGAGAGGTCAGACAAGTTGAAGATCATGTCATTCCTTGATTGATCCTTTGTCTAAGAACTCAGAGAGGGCTTGAAACCCTAATTTTGATTGTAGTGGATGCTCACCCATCTTTGGGGAGACTAATGAAGTATGATGGTTCATCCATATTGTGATGATGATTTTCACAATGATGGGAAATCTTAGTGGTAAAAATTTGGGGTATGACAGATGCCCCTATTTAATCTTCTTGGACACGAAGGTGTGAATGACGAAGGTATTCGGGCATTCGGGGTGCAAGAGGATTAAATATCGGAATACCCAAAATTTTGATGGTGGTTATGAATGGTAGCTTATGCATTCATCTTCTTTAGCTAAGCAATGATGCTTAGAAAAGGTAAACTTCCCCTCGATCCTGATCTCTAGCCAAGGAACTGGTCTCAGTTTCTTTTGAAATAAACCTCCCCTCGATCCCGGTTTCCTACCAAGGAACTGGTCTAAGTTTCTGATTTAAACTTCCCCTCGATCCTGGTTTCCTACCAAGGAACTAGTCTAAGTTGCTGTTTTAAACTTCCCCTCGATCCTGGTTTCCTACCAAGGAACTGGTCTAAGTTTCTTTTGTCAATAAACTTTATTGACAAAGGATGCTATTCGTAGTGGTTTTCCTTCAAACTTCTCGCCGAATTTTCCTGGGGAGATGCCATTTGAGTGGAAAAAGTTTTGATGTCAGACTTGCTGGGGAACCCAGTCGTCTGAGTTGTAGAGTTGCACAAACTTCTTTGTTGGAGACGCCATTTGTTTCTACTGGGGAAAGCGAGTCTCTTGGGAGACTGCTGTCTCTTGGGATCTTGCATCATACTATTCTTGGGGTCTTCCCGGAGAAATGCCATATGATGGGGTCCAATTTTGAGGTGCCGATGACCTTTTCATCAGTGGGTTTTTCGGAGAAAAACTGCCGTATTTCTGAATCTTCGATTAAGAGGCTTTCTCTGTGGATTTTCCTTAATCCGGCAAAGCAAGGATATCATCTTCAATGGCGAAGAGTGATGTTGACTGAGGGCTTCTCTGGTTTTTCAGAGGTTCAAGTTATCAAAGTGGTCGAGGACCCAACTTCAATCCAGAAATAAAACTGGAGGAGAGAGATTGTTCAGACGTAACACTTCCTGACGAGGAAAGGGCTGACAACTCAATTGAGAGGACTTTTATCACTAGGGGACAAGACCGACTAGAGTGATAGTGATGCAATATGAAATGTGAATGCAAATCAATAATGCATGATGTGTGTATGTTTATGCTGACAAAACTGACGCGACATACAAACTGACAAGTGAACACGACTGGATACTCGGCCATCGCGGGGCGAAGAAGTACCGTTGGTTCAGAATAGCAATTCCACCTTGCTTAGGAGAGATAGTCCCTGTTGGGAGCTATGTTGGTCGGGCTTAGGAGATAGGAACTCGGCCGAGGCGTGTCAGACGAAACAAGGTCTCTGACACAGTTGGTCCCTTCATTCAGGCGTACTGGGTTAGAAGGAGTACTTTGATTCTGCACTTTGAAGTTCGCTTACTTCTGAAGAAGCGGTTGATGTTCCTTTGATGTTCAACAGTCAAAAGAAATTGTCGTCTTTATTTTAAAAGCAGAAAAAGTTTTAACAAGTAAATTCATTTTTGTTTTATTTCAAGAATCGTTAATCATGTTAACAACGTCGTTCTGTAAAGCTAAAACAAATAAAAATTACAAACAAAAGCACAAGGGCTCAAATTTTATTGATGAGATGGAGATCAGCCAAACGCGTGATTCCAAAGAGTATATACAAAGTTTGAAAATGGTAGTTTACAGGGAAAAGGGCTACCTTGAAACGTAACGACCACTATTCTTCTACCAACTTTGAATTCAGGACATCCTGAGCTTCTGTCGAAGATGACCTTGACTGGAGTTTTCCTCCAATGGATGGTATAACTGCTGCTGCTGAGGGACTTGCCTCTATTGAACATAGTTACTTGCCATTATCCCTAATTTTTGCCTGGATTGTACTATGATGTTTCCAATCCATCGGGATGATTTTTTCTTTTTATGTCTCTAACTTTTTCCTGGACCGCCCTTTCGGGTTTTCAATCCACCGAGACGTTTTTTTTTTAGTTTAGGCGAAGTATTTCTTGACTACATCAACATTTGTGGGGTAGGCAAATTCCTCTCCGTCCATGGTTGTAAGTCTCAAGGCGTCGCCTGAGAAAGCTTTCGTGACCACATAGGGGCCATCATAATTCGGAGCCCATTTACCTCGCGAATCAGTGAGAAATGATTGTATCTTTTTGAGCACAAGGTCTCCTTTTCTGAAAACACGAGGTCGGACCTTTTTGTCAAACGCCCTCTTCATTCTCTGTTGACACAACTGACCGTGGCATAGTGCCGTGATTCTCTTTTCTTCGATCAGATTCAGTTCATCGTGTCGACTTTGACACCATTCAGCTTCGGTGAGCTTAGCTTCCATCAATACTCAGATTGAAGGGATCTCTACTTCTATGGGGAGCACTGCTTCCATGCCATATACTAGAGAGAAAGGGGTAGCCCTTGTTGAAGTGCGGACAGATGTGCGATAATCGTGAAGAGCAAAGGGCAGCATCTCGTGCCAGTCTTTGTAGGTTACAACCATCTTTTGAACGATCTTATTGATGTTCTTGTTAGCCGTTTCTACCGCTCCGTTCATCTTGGGTCGGTTGGGATATGAGTTATGATGTTCGATCTTGAACTCTGTGCACAACTCCTTCATCATCTTAATGTTCAAGTTAGATCCATTATCAATAATGATCTCGCTTGGAACACCATAACGGCAGATGATATTGTTTTTGATAAATCGGACCACCACTTGTCGAGTTACATTAGCGTACGACGCTGCTTCGACCCACTTGGTGAAATAGTCAATGGCTACCAGGGTGAACCGATGTCCGTTTGAAGCCTTAGGTTCGATCAAGCCAATCATGTCGATTCCCCATATGGAAAAACGCCACGGGGAAGAAAGAGCTTTGAGATGTGATGGCGGTACATGAATTTTGTCGGAGTATATCTGACACTTGTGACACCTCCTCATGTACTTGTAGCAGTCGGATTCCATTGTCAACCAATAGTACCCTACTTTGAGAATTTTTCTCGCCATTGTATGTTCGTTGGCATGAGTGCCAAAGGATCCTTCATGAATTTCTTTCATAAGCATGTCTGCTTCTGGTTTGTCTACGCATCAGAGCAAGACCATGTCAAAATTTCTCTTATAGAGAGTGTCCCCGCTCAGGAAGAAGTTTCCAGCCAATCTTCTGAGGGTTTTTCTGTCTTTTCTGAGTGCCCCGGGTGGGTACTCTTGTTTCTGAAGGAAGCATTTGATATCATGATACCAAGGTTTGTCGTCTATGACTGCTTCAATTGCGAAGACGTAAGCGGGCCGTTCAAGGCGCATTATGTCGATCTTAGGTAAGCTGTTCCATTGACCTACACTAATCATGGAAGAGATAGTGGCTAATGCATCAGCCATGTGATTCTCATCACAAGGGATATGATGAAACTCAACTCTGTTGAAGAAGGGTAACAACCTTCTTGCATAGTCTTTGTAAGGGATCAATCCTGATTGGTATGTGTTCCAATCTCCTTTTATCTGATTGATAACCAAGGCTGAGTCGCCGTTTACGTCCAAGTTTTTGATCCTTAAATCATTTGCTTCTTCGAGACCCATGATACAAGCTTCGTATTCGGCCTCGTTGTTCGTACATTTGAACGTAAGTCTGGCGGTGAAAGGAATGTGGGTACCCTGAGGAGTAATAATTATTGCCCCAATTCTGTTTCCATAATGATTAACTGCTCCGTCAAAGATTAGTCCCCATTGGGAACCTGGTTCTGGCCCTTCACTGGGTAACGGTTCATCGCAATCTTTCATTTTCAAGTACATGACATCTTCGTCTGGGAATTCGAACCCGATTGACTCTTGATCGTCATTCGGTTGATGAGCCAAATGATCGGCTAAAATACTTCCTTTAACGGCTTTCTGAGCGTGGTACTCTATGTCATATTCTGATAACAACATCTGCCAACGGGCAATCCTTCCCGTGAGATCAGGCTTTTCGAAGACATACTTGATTGGATCCATTTCGGAGATTAACCAAGTAGTATGACGAATCATGTATTGGCGAAGATGTTTGGCTGCCCAAGCCAAAGCACAACAACTTTTCTCAGGCATCGTGTATCGAGTTTCGCAGTCGGTAAATTTCTTGCTCAAATAGTAAATGGCAGACTCTTTCCATTTGGTTTCGTCTTGTTGGCCAAGTACACATCCCATTGAGTCCTCTAGGACTGTGAGGTAAATGATCAGTGGTCTTCCTTCCACCGGAGGTGATAGAATCGGAGGATTCAACAGATATTCCTTAATACCGTCGAAGGCGGTTTGGCAGTCTTCTGACCAAACGCAATCCTAGTTCTTTTTGAGTAATTTGAAAATCGGCGCACATGCGGTGGTCATGAGGAATATGAATCTGGAGATGTAGTTCAAACATCCCAGGAATCCTCTGACTTGTTTTTCAGTTTTCGGAGAAGGCATTTCTTGAATGGCCTTGACCTTGTCAGGATCAACCTCAATTCCTTTCTGGCTGACGATGAACCCTAATAGTTTCCCTGAACGGACACCGAAGGTGCACTTGTTGGGATTCAAGCGGAGCTTGAATTTTCTTAGACGTTTGAACAATTTTGACAGATGTTCAACGTGCTCACTCTCTGTTTTAGATTTTGCAATCATATCATCGACATACACTTCAATTTCTGTGTATCATGTCATGAAACAGAGTAGTCATGGCCCTTTGATAGGTTGCCCCGGCATTCTTCAAACCGAACAGCATTACCTTGTAACAAAAGGTACCCCATGGGGTAATGAACGAAGTTTTCTCCATGTCTTTCGGCGCCATTTTAATCTGATTATAGCCCGAGAATCCATCCATGAAGGAGAAAACTTTGAACTTTGTTGTGCTGTCTACCAGCATGTCAATGTGTGGTAAAGGAAAGTCGTCCTTTGGACTAGCCTTGTTCAGATCCCTGTAATCGACACACATTCTGACCTTTCCGTCCTTTTTTGGAACAGTTACAATGTTGGCTAACAATTGAGGATATTTAGATGTAGCGAGGAAACCCGCGTCAATCTGTTTCTGTACCTCCTCTTTGATTTTGATGGCCATGTCCAGATGAGTCCGTCTCAACATTTACTTTACTGGCGGACATTCCGATTTCAACAGTAAGTGATGTTCCACGATGCTGGTATCCAACCCTGGCATATCTTGATAGGACCAAGCGAATACATCGGGAAATTCTCTGAGAAGTTTTATCAAACCCTCTCTGGCAGTTGGACTGAGCAGTGCCCCAATCCTGATTTCTTTTCTCTCTTGTTCTGAACCCAAGTTTACCGTTTCCAACGGGTCTTTGTGAGGTTCAATGGACCTTTCCTCTTGTCATAGTAGTCGGGAGATCTCTTCTGGAATTTCGTTGTCAACTTCTTCTTCAGCCCCAAATACCGGGAACTCAAAGTTGGGAGAAGGCATCGGATCGTATGTTTCAACGGGGTTTAAAACAAGCAATCTGCATGACGTGATGATTCGTGTTTAGAAGAGATAGAGAAAATGCAAGTGTGTGCAATGTTTTTATTTTATTACTGCTTGTTTTTATTTGAATTGTTTTTTGGGATTACCATTTTCTGAAAAAGCAAAAATGAGAAAACAACAATTAATGCGGAAATTACAGAACGACGTTATTTTATTAATGAATAAGTCAATTCTTGAAACTACAGCCCTATAAAACAAAACTCTTTCGCTTTGGGCGAAGCGAAGAGGGAAAATTTACAGAAAGCGAGCCCTATTAAAACATCTGTTTCACCTGGGCAGGGTGAAAGGTTAAAGATGGCAATTATTTTGACTGATGAACGATCTTCGGAACCTCGAAGGCAACCCATTGGCGGCGAACTCCTCGGTGAATCACAAAGTCTAGCACCTTCCTTGATTTATCTTCAGAAATAACGCTGATTTCTGGTGGAGCAGGATCATTGGAATCTGTCTCCCAGGCAGAATTGTCGTAGGAGAATTTCGCTGTTGCATTTTGCATAGTATTTGTGCTCTCAGCTATATATCCCCATCCAGTAGGCTGGATATCTTCGAGCCTGATACGAGAGCTTCTGGGCGCAGTGTACTAGACCATATAGTCGTATTTTCCACTCGGTTGTCCTAAGGTGTCCCACACTTCTTTGGAACTGGAGGAGTCATCCCTCTCGATGACGTTAACCTCGGGAAAAGCATAGTTGATGAATTCAAGTCCTACAAACGTTGCAAATTCATCGTCGTGTTGAGTAGTTTCTGAATGACCTGAGTGTTGATCCCATGACATGGTGGGGACACAGGTATTCTATTCAAAGACGGTCAGCTGATTTTCATTATTCGGCTGACTCTCTTGCCCCAAGTTTCCTGGGTAAGGTTGCCACATTGGCGGACCATCCATTGGGCCATAGTAATTGTGGTCAAAGTTGTCTTTCATCAGAGTGTCCTCCTCTAATGAATTTGGCAGAGCACGACATCCTTCCAGATCACAATCTCCATAGATCATTTCGACGTCTGACCTTGGTATAAATCTCGGACTCTGTGTAGGAAAGCAAAATGGCGTAGGCACCTCTTCCTGAGACATATAACCGTCCTCATTAAGATAGGACTTCCATTCTTCATCTGTGTCAGAGGGATCTTCCTCATTGATAACATGTACTGCTTGAGACACTGGGTGAAGGAAACCTCCACTGTGGAAGAAGTTTTGAAGGGGATGAAGACTTTCATTGTTGGCAGCTGTCCGGGTACAGGTTGCAGAAAAACCAAAACCCTTCTTTGTTGTATTGTCAGTAGGAATGACAAGTTGTCCCCATCCTGTTGTATCGGTACTCTCGACCGCTTTGATAGCATCGTTGTATGAGGAAATCGAGGTTCCTCCTTGGAACTGATTGTCCTTGCTCACCGACAGTGCTTGGAACTGCATCCCAATAACCTCCTCGAGTTCTACACAAGTAGATGATGATAAGTTACTCATGAGCAAGGCCTGTTCTCCACAGACTGTGACAAGCTGATCGTTCTTGATGAACTTTAGCTTTTGGTGGAGGGTTGAAGTGGCCGCTCCAGCTTGATGTATCCAAGGTCTTCCTAATAAACAACTGTACGTTGCCCGAATGTCCATGACCTGAAAAGTGACTTGGAAAGTGTGAGGACCGATAGTTATGGGAAGATCCACTTCGCCGATAACTGTTTTTCTGGATCCGTCGAACGCTTTGACGACGACCTCGCTGATTCTCATCAGAGGTCCTTTGAATGATAATTGCGTCAAAGTGGACTTCGGCATAACATTCAGGGCTGACCCTGTGTCTACCAGTACGCTGGCTAAAGCATCGTCCTGGCAGTTAACTGAAATGTTGAGCGCCATGTTATGACGACAACCCTCTTCGGGTAATTCCTCATCACTAAATCCCAAATTATTACAGGAAGTCATGTTAGAGACAATGCTATCGAACTGTCTGATTGTTACATCCTGTTCCACAAAGGCTTGCTCCAAGACTTTCTGTAGAGCCTCCCTGTGGGCTTCTGAACTGAGTAACAGTGATAATACCGAGATCTTTGAAGGAGTTTGTAACAGTTGATTGACAATGTTGTATTCACTCCTTTGGATGAGCTTCAGCATCTCATCATTATTTTTCGAAAGGTCGGGATTACTGGATTGACTGACTGATGGATCGGGAGTTTTCGTTTGAAGTTCCTTTTCCTTGTTAAGTTCCCCAACCCCTCGGTTGAAGATTCTACCACTCCGTGTTACACGACTGATGTCTGCAATATGCACGACGGAGGGTAATGGAATTTCCTTTCCATTCTCAATTGTTGTTGCACCATACTTGTAAGGGATAGCCTTAGTTGATTCATACGGTAGTGGTCTCAGTAGATAGATGACTATGGGAACCTTCTGATTTTTCTGACCATCATAATTAATCTCGATCCGTTCTCAGTTGGGAACTTTAGATTCGTCAAGTAGAGGGATAATGGCAAAAATATCCCTGGTCTGGTGACGACCAGAGATCGTGACAACGTCCTCAACTTGCTCAGCAAGGTAGTTCGGCGTCCAGTTGATGGGTCCAGAACCCGGATATGGACGAATTTCTCCACGATCCACCTGACCTTGAAGAGCTGCTCTCACAAAGTAACACCCTTGGTTACTTTTCGAATAGACGCCGCAACGTTCATAGTTGTGTGGTGGCACCTGGCCACAATGTAACCTCACTAGGTTAGCTTCCACAGATCGGACATCCTGACTCTGACGCCGAGTAGGATTCCTGTTATTGATACTAATCTGCTGAGTATCTTCATCCATATAGATTGGCATCCACCAGTGATTTAACAAGTGCTGAAGTGCCTCTTGGACAAGGGTACAACCTCGATCGTTTTCGCAACCTGCTTTACAGCTTTGATAGTCATGTGATATTAAGAATTCGAGTCGGACTTGCTCAGCATGTAACTCTACCAGGTTGGTATTCATCACGCGAATATCAAAGATCTGAACCATGTTGATTTGATAGGAACTCCTATCATGGTAGTCTCGGATCCATCCAAGATCCATCTGACGCTGGAGGGCTTCTTGTATGAAAGAGCATCCCTGTTTGTTTACCGAGCAAGTCAGACAAGAACTGTAATCGTGCCGCGGAAGATTATGATACTGGCTTTGCCTTGAATGCATTGCCACCAAGTTGACATTCATTGCACGGATATAGTGGTTCTGAATGATGTTAGAATTCGTGTAAACCATGTTAACTCCACGAACTCGGTGCTCTTGGATCCATCCGAGATCCATTTGTTCCTGTAGAGCTCCTTGCACCACAGAACATCCTTGATTGTTTTTAGAGCAGATATCACATTGATGATAGTTATGAGGTGGCACATGGCCATATCCACTCTTTCTACAATGCATCTTGACCAAATTGGTTTTCAACAAGAGTACATCATGAATTTGGTAGACATCGTTAGTCTCTTTCTCAATGAGATTGACTGCAGCCTTCTCATGTTGAGGCAGCGGGTTTGTAAGAACATTAGGATTTGTATCTTTGAAAGACAAGACCCCGCTCCTAACAAGTTTTTGCACGTCGGACTTGAAATTGAGGCAAGTCTCTATGTTATGCCCTGAACCTCCTTGATGATAAGGGCATGTCTGATCCACCTTAAACTAGAAAGGCGGATTTTCCGGCACTGTAAGAGGAGATTTAGTCTGAATGTGTCCCTTAGCTAGTAGTAACGGAAACAACTCTACGTATGTTACGGGTATAGGATCAAATCCTGGTGGTCGTGTTGTACGGTTGTTGTTATATGGAGGACGAGCCTGCTGAAGAGGCTGTTGTGTCCTTTGTTGGTCAGGTTGGCTCTGCGCAACCTGAGGTTGATACGTAGGAATAGACGCAGGGTTGACAGGAGGAGTCACAGCTGCTACTGGTTGATAACATCGCCTTTGCTTTCCGAGAGAGATATTCCCAATATCTTGCTCTTTTTTCTTAGGGAGAGCACTACGGTATTTTTTAGTACCGCTCGTCGATCCAGTGTCTTTTACCAAACACCCTTCTCGGACGGCTTCCTCAAGACGTACGCCCATGCCCACCATCTCAGTGAAATCACTGGGTGCACTGGCAACCATTCGGTCATAGTAAAATGAGCTTAAGGTCTTTAAGAAGATCTTTGTCATCTCTTTTTCCTCAAGAGGTGGACAAATTTGAGCGGCGATTTCACGCCACCTTTGAGCATACTTCTTAAAGGTTTCCTTGTCCTTTTGCGACATCGATCTGAGTTGATCTCTGTCGGGTGCCATGTCCAAATTGTATTTGTATTGTTGGACGAAGGCAGTACCAAGATCTCTGAATGTACTGATCGTAGTACGGTTTAAACCCATGTACCATTTGAGTGCGGCACCGGTTAAACTATCCTAGAAGTAGTGAATCAGTAGGTCCTGATTCTCCGTCTGAGCTGATATCCGCCGAGCGTACATCACCATATGGCTTTGAGGGCAAGAGTTACCCTTGTATTTTTCAAAGTCGGGCACTTGAAATTTGTGCGGGACTTTTACATTTGGGACCAAGCAGAGATCTGCGGCGTCCTTTCCAAATAAATCCTGACCGCGAATGGCTTTTAACTCCTTCTGCATTTCCAAGAACTGCTCCTGGAATTCCTCCATTCTGTCAAACATAGTTTCCTTCTTACCAGAAGGTGTTTGTGGAATCTGTCCTTCCGGGACACTGTGCACCACAGGGGGTGGTACCGTAACTACGGAAGTGAGTCTTGGCGTCTCCCGAAGTTTGTAACCTTCAGGAGTCTTCAGTATGCCCCTGGCATCTTTGCTTTCCCGAAGTTTGTAACCTTCAGGCCCAGCGGCTTCTGTTGTGATTCCCTGATCTTCAATGATCGGCGGAACATATCCTTCCGGGATATAGTTAACAGCATGCCCCAAGGATGGTCTTTCGGTATTTGATACCTAGGATCATACTTCTCCACTATGGGCATTGAGGTGATCTCTGAGATCACAGTTCTTTGTAGCTGAGCTTCTGCCATGGCTTGTATGTCGTTACGAAGCTTTCTCATATCCTCTCTCAGAGCGTCGATCTCTTATTTCAACTCTCTGTTTTCTTCCTCAAGATCATCCATCTTTTTCTGACGATTGGCCCGAGTATTATACGAATGAGACAGTTTGACTCTAGAACTGAGACACAAATGTGAGATTCGTAGGTAAGAAGAATACGCGATGTGAGAATGATGAATGCAATGATTATATTAATTGTTTAAGGTTTAATCAAAATAAACTTCGACAATTTGATTGCAAATATCAAACGGTGGGGAAACCCCTTTTTATTGAATTCAAAGGATTACAGAAATGGAAATACAGTAGATTACAAGGTGCAGAAACAGAAACCTAAACTAATGGGTCCCGAGTCCTCTCTGAAGAGAAATCGGGTGCTGATTCTGGTATCTTCCTTTTCTTTGACCGGGGCTCTTGGGCCATTGTCGGGTTTTCATTCCTTTTCCAGGTAAAAGGAGCGAGCAAATTCCTTTGGTCATCTTGATTCTCTACAGCATGTTGCTCCAAAATCTCAATCAGAGCGTTTTTCTCTTTCAGTAATTGTTGTATTTTGATGCACTCTACATCGAGGATGCGGTACTTGTTCTTCCAATACCTTCTCTCCTTTTGAACTTTGTTGAGAGTAACCTGAAGCTTTTCAGTCTCAGTCATGAAGTACATGACAGATTCCCTCGGCGGAAGAATCCCGTAACGAGGATAAGGCATCTTTAGCTTGAGAGCTCTAGTTTTTACCCAGTGGAGATAAGGCTCCACCGAGACACAGTCGGGTTTTCCTAGAGACTCTCGTCCTTTCTTATGAACATGCTTCCAAGCGTGCACTATTTCCATTTTTAGTGCTCTGTCATTTTCTCCTTCTTTGAAGAAAAGACCTTCCAGATGAACACCCCGTGGGACGTGTCTCATCGGGTATCCAAATTGACGATGAACGAGAACTAGATGATAGTTGATTCCACCCTTAGTTCCTATAAGGGGTACGTTGGGGAATTTTCCACAATGATCAATGATCATGATCCCATCATAAATCCTATTACACCAATCTATATCAGAGTTGGTAAGAGACATAATCTTCTGCGACCAACGTAAGGCACTCTTGCAATCCCAAAAAGCAGTAGACTTGGGCAAGTGAGAGATAAACCATTTGTAAAGCAGAGGTACATAGCATGTGATCTCCCCTCCGCTGTACAAATTTCCCAAGTGTACAGAATGATACGCATATGCGAGCAAAGTCGGCACAGGGTTTCTAATGAGAAAAACCTTAATGGAGTTGATATCTACAAAGTTATTGATGTTGGGAAACCAAAATAACTCGTAGGTGAGCAAGACAAAGATGCTTTCAAAAGCAGTCATGTTTCCTATACTGGTAAAATACAGGGCTTTCTTTGTCAAGAACTGGGCTGGCAAACCTTGGATGCCACCCTTGGTAGTTAGGTGAGTCCTGACCTCAGACTCGTCCAAATGAATTACTCTTGCAATGGTCTGATTCTTTGGAATTTCTTCCAGTCCAGAAAATGGAACTCGATCAGTAATGTGCAGATCAGTCAGATGAGAATACTCCTCCAGCGTTGGTGCGAGCTGGTATTCCGGGAATGTGAAATAGTGATAAACTGGATCATAAAACTGATTGAGCGCATCCATGATTCCCTCAATCACATGGACTCTTAACAGTGGTAGCAAACCTCCGTGCTTGGCTCTGAAAGCCTCAGGGTTAGTGATCATCCTTGCTAACCTTCTCAAATCCTCTAACTTTGGAACCTTGAAGGTATACGTATGAGTTCTCCTTCTACCGAAATCCATTAGCGCAATCCCTTTCTCTGATATTTGCAATCACAGTCTTAGTTTAATTTGAAAAACAGAGAGACTATAAGAGAAGATTTTTTGAATGTTTTAATGTTTTTTAAATGAATGCATGAATGCAGCACACAAAAACATAGGAAAAACATGGGGTCAAAGGGTCGTTGTCATGAAGTCAAGGCTCTACCCATCCCCAAAGGTTTATACTAGGGTGATTTTTGTACCTGTACTCATTATCATCAGCTCCTCCCAGGAAAGCAAAACAACAAGCGGATCGCCAGCGAGTTGTAGAGCAATCTTAGAGTAAGTGCCATTCACCGAGAATAGATCACCAGCCTCAAATGAGGGTAGTATCGCGTAACTATTTCTGATAGTTTCCGCACTACGAAAGGGTTTGGCTCCTCAGCTTCTCAGACTTAACAATTGGCCCATTGTCTAGGTGAGAGAATGGGTTGCATTGGTCATTCTCCACTGAGGTTGATGGTCGACCTCGTCGCCATCACTTATCTTAAGTGTATACTCAATCTTTCCACATGCGACATCACACGCATTCCCATTAGCAGAAAAATAAACACGTATAACAATTAGGAAAAGCAATATATATATTTGTCCTAATCATCCTAGACCTTTAAAGCTATGAATCCTAGGTTCCTGACAGAAAATGGGTTCCCTGGCGGAAGCCCCAATCTGTGGTATTCACACAAGAGATAAAAGAAATCGGCCCCACGGTGGGCACCATTTTTCTGTAGCGAGCGATTTTGGACGCGGTTCTTAAGCGCTGGTCGCTCTCTGCTGTTAAGCTTACTACAGGTCGATTCATTTTTTATCCTATTAAAGCTGATGAAGGAAGGGAAATAGATGTCTCCAATTAACCCTGCTTTGCATACTGAGTTTAAACAGCGGTCTGTTAGGTTACGAATGCTATCAATGTGGGGGGGGGGCCTTTGTACTGGTTATTTGTATTTTCGCCAATACAGTTTTCTTTCTTTCTTGGACTTTCTGGCGGGGAACGAGGATTAGGATGTTAGGACTGATGCTTTTGACAGTTAATGAGAGTATGGGATTTTGGGTTTTTGTTAAGTGTGCTCGCTAAGATTTTTCTTTCAATCTTATGCCTACGTATTCCCATTTACCGAAACAGGGAAATCAGAGCGTTCGTAGTTCCTCCTATTCTATGGGAGGAAATGGTTGTTTGGTGTCTTGTTCAAATCCCAAGACGTGAAGCGAAAGGTGGTTTGTATCTTGTTTAAAGCCCAAGATGTGAAGCTAAAAGGGTGTTGTCCTTAGAGAGAATTTGTCATCTCTAAAGAGGGGTTTGTCTGTTACGACTGTTTATAAAGGAGAATTACTTTAACCGGGATGTGTGAATTCGGCAATGCCATAATTTCCTTTACAGGGGATTTCAACCTGAAGGAGAAGACTTTAACTCGGTGTAGAGTAATGCCATCTTTCCTTAGGAATTTCTCATGCTAAAAGAGGGACAGTGGCATGGATGTAGATGATCCAGAGGCTTGCCGCTTACAGCAGTTAGATGGAGGGGAAAGAGTTGTTGATGTTTGTGTACTGTGAGCGAGGCACAACTTTGATGCTAAAAGGTTAATTGGATTAACCAGTGGTTTTCTTATATAAAGCCTAAGAGGAGGCTAATATGTGTCTCGTATAAAGCCCGAGAGAGAGGCTAAAAGGTTTTTGACTCGACGATGAAGTCTTTTGGTATCTCGTATAAAGCCCGAGATGGAGGCTATTTGACCCAACAAGAGAGTTTTTGTATCTCGTACAAAGCCCAAGATGGAGGCTAAAATTTGTTTGGCTCAATATGAACCTTTTTGTATCTCGTATAAAGCTCGAGATGGAGGCAAAAGAGTTGATTGACTCAACAAGAAAGTTTTTGTATCTTGTACGAAGCCCGAGATGGAGGCTAAAATTTGTTTCAGTTAAGTGACTGGTCCAGTATACTGATTTTCAAGAGAAAATCAGTTCTTATATGAGCAACACTGTACTCATGGATTTGATTCAAGGATCCGGGTTATTCCTGTTCTTTAATGAAGCGGGAAATCTGAAGGGTATTGAGACTGTCCGAGTCTACGGGTTCCTTCTTATTCTTGAAGGGTGTTTGAGAATGTCTTTGAGACTCAAAGAGATTAGACTGTCCAAGTCTAGAGTTTCATCTTTTGTATCATGCTTTGAGAAATAGTAGTAGACTCTTTGAAAGGATTGTTCTATGCAGATGACTAAGTTCTGTTCCTATACCTCTAGAAGGCCATCGGGACAATTTGTACGAAGCCCAAGAGGAGGCTGGAAACTTTTAAGAAGCCGAGAGGTCCTTGTACGAAACCCAAGAGGATGCTATCATTCCCAGAGGAAGAGATCATTATACGAAGCCTAAGAGGAGGCTGTGAATACTTCTAAGAAGCCGGCGGGTCCTTGTACGATGCCCAAGAGGAGGCGGGGTTGCTTTTAGGAAGCCTGTGGGTCCTTGTACGATGCCCAAGAGGAGGCCGATGCTTTTAAGAAGCCTGTGGGTCCCCAAACCCCAAGAAATTCAAGGCAAGCTATTCACAAGGAATATATCAAGTCAGGAAAGTCCGAGAATTTGGAAGGAACTCA
Organism: Lathyrus tuberosus; assembly: GCA_022829125.1. Lineage (NCBI taxonomy): Eukaryota > Viridiplantae > Streptophyta > Magnoliopsida > Fabales > Fabaceae > Lathyrus > Lathyrus tuberosus. The sequence continues at coordinate 11,825,386 of JALAZF010000115.1, forward strand.
AGAGATGCCATTCACGGAGAAAAGATCATCTCTGGGGAGTAGAGTTTCTTGACAAGTGCTTTTAAGAAGCCTGTGGGTCCCCAAACCCCGAGAAGTTCAAGACATGCCATTCACCGAGAATAGATCAAGCCTGGAAAGTCCGAGAATTTGGAAGAAACTCAAGAGATGCCATTCACGGAGAAAAGATCATCTCTGGGGAATAGAGTTTCTTGACAACTTCTATGAGTGACAGTCTATGAAAGGGTTCACAGAGAATGCTGCCTTTCATATCTCCATATTGTTTAACCCCAAGAGGAGGGAAGACTGTGTCTGGTAATCCTATGGGGATCTAGTTTTGACTATTTAAGAGTGATCGAGACGGCTTTACCTAGTGCTAGACGTAGTTGTCGGGGAAACTCTAAATATCTATACTATTATTACACAGTTGATATGAGTTTATGAAAGAAGACTTACAGCGGAACAGCCCCACAATACAGTTATATGTATATGAAAGCGGTAAATGAAAGCGTATAAACACTTACTCGGTTGTAGAGCTTCCATGTTGTTTGGTTAGTTGTTCAACAAAGAAAGATTGAAAAACAACAGTATATTCAAAATCAAAGGAGAAAGTGCTTTGAAAAAGAAAGATTTGGGGCTTACAGCTCAAGGAGAGGCCCAGGGTTTTATCAGTGAGCGCACTGTTTGAATTTGTACAGAGGGACTTATACAAGTGACTGAGGCCCAAAAATTGTTTTCTGTACAAAGGGATGGGTCTTACACTCTCTCAAGAGGCCCAAAAAGTTTTAAAGAAAAAGAGTGGGGCGTATAACACGAGGGTAGGCCCAGATGATTTTTCCGTTTGAAATGGCGATCGCGCCGAGGTTTTCTTTTAACGCAGAGGGACTTATACAGTAAGTGAGGCCCAAAATGTTTTTGGTTAAAAGGGGGTTGGGTCTTACACTCTATTAGAGGCCCAAAAGTTTTGAATGGGTCTTATAGCTCGAGGAGAGGCCCATGGTTATTTTTAAAAGGCGACGATTGCGCCGTTTGTTTTCAACGGTATCAGGACTTATACAATACACTGAGGCCCAAAAATGATTTGGTGAAAAAAAGATTGGGTCTTACACTCTACTAGAGGCCCATAAGTGTTTTGAAAATGATTTATGAGGGTTGAATTAATTCAAAAACCCTAATTTGTTTTCAAAAATGTATTTAATTGAATAAAAATTCAATTAAAATGATCAAAATTGTTTAACATATGAAAAACAAATTGTGATCTTGGATTAATGCTTCAAAAATTAAGTATTGACCTACATAATAATTAGAAAGCATTAAAAGTTGCAGAATCAATGTGGAAAAAATATTTAAAATGTCAAAAACAATTAAAATATTAATTCTTTGCAAAAATATCAATTATATGAAATAAATAATATTTTTGGGATTTTTTTGATAAAATAAAATATTTTAACATTTTTGTGAATTATTAAAAAAAGAATCAACTCAAAATCATTAAAACTCAGAGAGAAATTAATATTTGAATCAATTAAACAAAAATCACAAAATTCAAATATTCAAATTTCTGAAAATGGCGCCAAGAACACACCAAGAACACGCACGTGTTCTGAGTTTCCCAGATTTGCGTTTTCCATCCAATCCCACTGAATACTTAACCATATCATGCAATCCACATACCAATCAACTCGTTTCAACCTCACGATCATGTCTATAACACTTAATTTCATTTAAATTAAACATAAAACATGAAATCACGAAGAAACCTCAAGAACCCTAATTTCTGCATGAAGGCTAGGATTTTTGATACACGATTCAAACAAAGCAATTAATTGAGGGAAAACATTCCATGCATGATTATGAACATATGGCCAAATTATTGTGCAGCAAAAATTGCATGGATCATAAAGTTAGAAGAGCTCATGCTTACCACTTGCAGCTGGTGATCGTGATTTGTGTAGGAGGTGTTACAGTTGTGTTGTGATGATCTGAACAGCTTCCCTAGGTGCTATAAAGTGTGTTTGAATGCTTGTACTTGATGGAAATTGGCTGGATCACTTCATGGCATCTCAACTGCACTTTGGTTAAAACCTTGAGCAATTGACTGGTGATTCTGAGAAATCAATGTTCCAGTTGTTGTTTAAGTGTTTGATCAGCTCATATGTGATGTATATGAGGTGTGTGAGTGATTGGTTTGATTGGAAAAGCTCTCAAACTCAAAACCCGATAGTGACTTGCCTTAGAAGGCAAAATTGGAGTAAAAGAAGAGATTTTGAGGAAAGCATCTGTTTGATGGCTTTGGTGTACTCAAACTGATCACAATTGAGCTCTATTTATAGTAGAGCAAGTTTGTTTTGGGATCCACAGTGAATGGCAACTGCAGCAGGTGTTTGTTCAATGTTGGCCAATGGAAATCCAAGTCTCCTCTAGCCATTGACTAGAGGTTAGGGCACAGAGCTTTGGTTCCCTTGGTCTTGGATAAGTCTTGACTGATTTCAGATGAAAATGGCTCAGTCCATGCCACCTTGATGCTTCCATTGAATTCTTCAATCCAAATTTGGAGTTTTGTCCCTATTTTGGCCATTCTAGGTTCAACATGCCATTTCTTGTTCCATGGACTTTGGAGGCTTGGCTCAGTGATTGTCCCCTTTAGATTCAATCCTCAAATGTGTCCAAGTGGATAGGAGCATTTGGATTTGGCTGATTTTGGTAAATCGAGCAAAAGTGCAAATTCTTCCTTGCCTTTGACAGATTTCAGCAAGGAAACTTGCCAATGTCATATCTCATGGTGTAAGTTGAATTTGGTAATGTTCTTGACCATTTTGGAAAGCCCTTACATGATACAACAATTGTTTGAACATGTTTGGGTTTGATCTCTTTTGAATCCAAGTGAAAAATCCCCCTACATTTGGAAAAAAATGAAGACAGATTTGGACTTAGTGAAAATTTCACTAAGTGTTGGAAAAAGTGACATTTTCATTTTTCAGCCATTTTGATCACTCCATAACTCAAAATCCTTAATGAATTGGACTTAGGTTTAGTTGAAGTTTTTGTAGAGGGTAATGAGGGCTACAAATCCATATTTGGATGAGGAAAAATGGCTTTGTGGTTTAGGAGTTATGATCCTCCAAAGTTGGTGCATTAGTGGCACTTTTTCATGACTTAGAAAAATTTCTAAGTTTTATGGTTACCCCTTTTACAAGTTATCCAACTTTTCTTGATTTTTCTTGATGAATGATGATTCAAATCACACATTAACATCATTTTAGGGTTAAAAATCCATTTTGGTGAAAAATCTCAAAAAGTCAAAGTTGACTTTTGTGCACAGTTGACTTTTTATCAAATGAATTCTAAACTGTGCAATTCTTCAGGAAATCATGTCCTTGACCTAAATCAAACTTGATGGACATGTTCCATGGGTGTCATAGGGTATATTGATGCATGTCATAGGGCTTGGGAGCATGTCTTGGTCAAAAGTCAAAGTTACAGTTGACTTTTTCCTTAAAACCCTAATTGTGGTGCAGATGAAATTGAGACTTGTTGCTCAAGCTTCTTGGATTAATCCATTGTTCCAAATGGACCAATATAGTTCATTAGAGACCCTCAAACCCTCTCTTGAGGTCTTAGCTCATGATTTATCTCAAAAGTCAACTTAGAGGTGAATTAGGTCAAGAAACCCTAATTCCTGATTTTTGATGAATGCATCCCCTGAGGCAAAATTGACTTGATGATTGGGTCCATGAAGTCCCATGAAGTATATTAGGTTATGTTTTGGATCATTGGCTTGTTCCCAGATGAAAATTTTCCATCTGGAGGCCCTGGTCGACCAAAACCCTAATTTGGTGACATTGTCAATCTTGAGACTTGATCCACCTAGAAGGGAGTAGCCTTGTGCTTAATCCTTGAAGTGGGAGTCCTTTTGATCCATTGTGGATGTTTGAGAGGTCAGACAAGTTGAAGATCATGTCATTCCTTGATTGATCCTTTGTCTAAGCATTCAGAGAGGGCTTGAAACCCTAATTTTGATTGTAGTGGATGCTCACCCATCTTTGGGGAGACTAATGAAGTATGATGGTTCATCCATATTGTGATGATGATTTTCACAATGATGGGAAATCTTAGTGGTCAAAATTTGGGGTATGACAACGTGCAGGTGATCAGGCTTAGCTCTCTTGGTGCTCGAAGATTTAGCTTTTGAAGTATTTTGATTTCTCCATCGATTAGAGGGTCTTGCTCTGATATGTAACATCAGGTCGGAACGTTGATTTGAACGATTTACGTTCTTTTATTTGTTGGCATGAGGATGTTTTATGATACACTGTTTAAGAAGTTTTGGATTACAAAATTGTTTTAAATTTTGATTTCCGCTGCGTGATGTTTATATAAATTCATGATGGTAAAACCCGTGTTACGGAGCAGGTGGTTATTTGATGATTTATGACGTAATGTGATGCCCTTTTTGGGACTGTACTCTGATAAATAATTGTATTTATTCGTGATGTTTGTTGGGTAGAAAAAGGGTGTTACATATAAGTTTCATTAGTTCGACCACTGTCTTTAATTAAGATTTCGACCTGGTAATTCATTTGTTATTTTGTTGCTTTATGTGAATGATATTCTAATAGCAAACAACAATGTCGAAGATGTAATGAGGGTGAAGGCTTAACTCAAAAAGGAGTTCGCCATGAAGGATCTGGGAGCTGCGTCCAGGATTCTTGGGATTGACATCCGAAGAGATAGAAAGCAGTCAAAATTATGCTTATCTCAAGAGGCATACCTACGGAAGATTCTCGAAAAGTATGGTAAGTCGAATATTTAAAGCCTGTTGTGACTCCGACAAACCCTCAATTCAAGCTGAGTATAGATCAGTGTCCCAATACTGATGTCGAAAGAGCTTATATGAATAGCATTCCATATGATGATATATTGGGTTCTTTGATGTATGCTATGGTCTGTACTAGACCTGACATAACATATGCAGTAAGTCTTGTAAGCAGGTTCATGGCAAATCCTGGATAGGCTCACTGGCAAGCATTGAAGTGGATTTTAAGGTACATAAATGGGTATCTGAATAGAGTCCTAATTTATGGTGGAGCCTTGGGTGAAGATAGTAAAGCAGTAATCGAAGGATATGTCGACTCTGATTATGCAGGTTGTATGGATTCCAGAAAATCTATTTCTGGATATGTGTTCACTATGTTTGGGACACCAATCAGTTGGAAAGCAACACTTCAGAAGTTTGTTGCCTTATCAACCACTAAAGAGGAATATATCGTCCTAACTGAAGCTGTAAAGGAAGCATTGTGGCTTGAAGGTTTTGCAAAGGAGCTGAAACTTCAAGGTCCAGTTATCACTGTTAAATGTAATAGTCAAAGTGCAATACACTTGTCGAAGAATTCAGCCTATCATGAGCGAACCAAGCACATTTATGTGAGACTTCATTTCGTCAGAGGGGTAATCGAGCGTGGAGAAGTCCAAGTGCTGAAGGTTTCGACAGATCATAATGTTGCTTATATGATCACCAAGACGTTGGCCAGTTGCAAATTTTTCCACTGTATGCAGTTGATAAATCTGCATGAAGAAAGCTAGTTTATTTCTTGAGGATATAGAGTTAGATCAAAGGTGGAGATTTGTGAGATATTGGAGCAAACTCTAGTATGGTCGAAGGGTAGCTTCTGGTTCGATAGGAATTAAGCATGAGGTCGAAGTTTGTTCGCATGTATTCTGTCGGAGTAATGCGTGTTGTAGTCGAAGTTTGTTCTAACATGCATTAGTCAATATTGCTAGGTTTGTTAGCATATTGAATTGGGTCTTGCTTGTAAGCCCAATTGTTTAAGTTAGCTTGTACCCTAAGTTAGCTTGTAATGAGTAATTGTTAAAAAGCCCATTAGTTTAGTATGTTAGGTTTATTATAAATAGCATACTTGTCTCTCTTCATATGGTGTGACAAAACCTTATTAGGTTGAGAGAGGTTAATTGTTGGTATTCCCTTGTAATCTTTGAACCCTATTGAGAAAATGAATAGTAAAACAGATTTAACCAATTCTCTATTTTTCTTCCTCTTTTCTCTTCCTTTGTGAACCCTAATAGGGTTTCGTTTGTTTGTTCAAGTTTTTTCCTTCTTATTTCGGTATCATTTTTCATAATACTTTTCAACCATTTTTAAAACATAAAATAGACCCTTGTTCAATAAATCAGAAACTTGCATCATAATTCATTATAAAAAAAACTATTTTTACATGCAATTTCATCAATCTCGAACAGAGCAAAAACTAAGATGGCATAAATAGAATATAAGCAAAACCGATTAACGAGATTGGTGACAAAGACTCCAACTTATGTATCCATCTCCCTATGTGTCCATCTCCCACTTTTCAATTGTACATGTATGATACATTACCTAATTTTTAAGATCCACATCAAATATTTTTTAAATTAGATGAAGTTAATATATGATTTTTTTTTTTTCTCCCTCTTCTACCACGTCCAATTCGGCCCCCTTTAGTCTCTTTTTGTCGTCTCTGTCGGCAATCTCACTAGTTTAAATATTGAAAAACACCTTCCATAATCATTTCTTTATGTTTGCACTATTATCATTATCTTTTTCTATAGTAATGTGATTTCCACATGGATTAGGAAGAAACATAATCATAACACATAAAGCAAGGTTGTAGCTAAGTTTAGGATGCATGGTTATTAGTATTCTTGACCAAAAAGATGAAATAATAACACACATTTTACCGCTCTTTTTCTTGCAATAGTAAAAGTTTGAGGGAAAATCTTAACTCGTTTCAAGGTAAACCGACAATACAAGTTCTGCTTATGGCTATATCTAACTTGCACTACTATTGCATCACAAATAAATAAACAATGCTTTTCTAGCACACATCCAACACATACATTTAAAGATATTTTATTTTATTGGTTAAAACTTATTCAGATCAGACTAAATTATGTGATTAAATACGTTGAGTTAATTGCGTTGGAGAGAGAGAGAGAATTTTATTAGTAGGGGAAAAATGGTGTCATGCTTTAATTTAGTTATCTTCAAAATAAAAAAATTAACACGAAAATCATTTTAATTAATTTGTAATTGTTTAAAAGAAATAGGAGACGAAATTAAAATTGATTAAAGTAAAAAAAATCTTTAAATATTATTAGTTGTGATTTATTTTAAATATTTTTTAATAACAAATATTAGTTGTAAGTGAATGTATTAATAAATAAATATTAATTTTGAGCTAATGTACTAATAGTTAAAAATTAGTTGATGTGAACTTGAAATAAAAATATAATGATGCATTTGATTTGTAAAAAGATATACACGGGATAAAATAGTCCTGGACATATGATTAAATTTTAAGACAATTTTTTGAATTGTCACTTGTTTCATATCATACGCACAGGACAAACAATTTTATATTGTCCCTTGTTTGATATGTTAATGCACTGGATAAATTCATACAAAATTTATCCTACTGCCCTTTGTAATGTTTAATATTTGATTTTTCATTATTCACTATGTAGAGACACAATATATATTAAAATCAAATCATTAAAAAATATACTATAAATTAAAAGCAAATCATAAAAAAATATACACAAAAATAACATTCAAAATATATACTAAATATATATTAATCAAGTCTAATGTTTATAGAATTCAAAAGAATTCTTAATTAAAACATAAATTATAAATGAAACTTATCAAATAATTTAGCAAAATGACTTAATTAAATTTTTAACTTTGATCACATTCTCATATTCTTCCTCACGAAAGACATTCTTTGGGAAACTTCAAACTCCCAAAAGAACTTTTCATATTGTTTGTTATGAGAAAATTTAATCACCAAGTCAATTTCCTCTTCATCAATTAATCTCAATTTCTTAATATCGTCAACCAAGTCAAATTTTGAAGGATTTGACTTTGAAGAATCTAGAAGTTTGGCTACAATTTTAGCAAAATAAGTTGTCACTTTCATTTTGCTATTAAAACTCTCCAAAAATTTAGCAGCTAATTAATCACGTTGAGGTCGTTCAAAATGGTCTTGGAGTAATATTTCCATCAAATGTTGGTGAACTATCATGTGGGTGCACGAAGTCATCATTATCACCAACTTGATTCTCAGTTGTTTCATTTTCATCTCCATCATCAGTCCTATGACCATTTGCACGATCTTTTTCAAAAATACCTTGCAACCTCTCAAACTTTTTAAACTCTTCATTGACATGGTTGCTAACTTTGAGATGTTTCTACAAGGCAAAAATAAATTTTCAAATAAATAAATTATTTATAACAAAACAACACATTGTATAAATTATATGTCAAATACCTTTAAATATTGAGATAAGACTTGATTGTTGTCGTAAATGGCATATTTTTTGTCATCCCATTCAAATCCACTTGTGTTCATCATGTCAATAAAAACATTCAGCTTTGCTAACCACCTCTTCATCTTGTTAACTATTTGTTTCACATTAATAGAAATTTCAGGAATCTTATTTTTCATTCTCTTGCAAACTTCTTCATGAGTTTCACTTCTGAATGTTCAATTCTCTCCTTTGTTTCCAGCCACCACCATTTCTTCTAATATAGTGAGTAAAGTTTCTTCTTCAAGTGTACTCCAATTACGTCAAACTCAAATGTTACTCATTGATTGTTCACTAATAACGCCATCTTCATTTTCCATTTCTAAATGCCAAAAAAAATAAATAAATAAATAAAAAATTAAAACTGTTGTATTACCCAATATCATTCACAAGTGCAACAACATAAAATAAATCTAATAAAAAATTCAAAAAAAAATATTGAGAATCACACGCTAATATATCTAACTTCATTCTAGACATAAAAGAATTTGGGAAAAAATTATGCAATAACATGGTACTAAGTTCACAATTCATTCATACCAAAAATACATATCTAATAAACTAGTTCTATGACTCTATCTAATGCCTATGTCTATTCCTCCATTCTATAAACACTTTTTGTGCGTGCACATCTCTCCTTTCAGTCTATTGATTGCTAGGTTCAATATTTTCCACTATATTTATTGTTTCTTCTCCTAAAAGTACCTCGTCTTCTGCAAATTGAGAAAATTCTTATGGATCCATTGTCATGTTCACACGGATGAAGTTATGCAATAAACAACAAGCAAGAATCATTCGACATTGTGTTATAATAAGATAAAATTATGGGTTTCTCACTATAGCCCATCGTTTTTTCAAGAGGCCAAAACGTCTCTCTATCACATTTCTGGTCCGAGCATGCCTATAATTAAATAAATCTTCACGACCTTGAGGTAAAAGACGATCGGTTCCCCACTCTTGTAAATTGTATCTTTTACCTCTATATGAGGAAAGAAAGCCTTCACCGTAAGTGTATCCACCGTCAACAAGATAATATGAACCTAAAATATTAACAACAACTCATTGTTTGTAATCATGTTCAAACAAACTAAAAAGAGAAGAAATTTGCATACCGATTGGAACCATCAATCTATTTTGTCTATTTATTGCATCATGCAATACGCTAGAGTCTGAAACTGATCCTTCTCATCCTGCTAATACATATATAAATCTCATATCCATGATATAAACACCTAATACATTTTTTGCAAGTCCATCTTTTCATGTACGATGTCTAGGCCTGTCAGAAACACTCTGTGTGACTGCTATGTAAGTCCCATCTAAAACTCCTAAGCATCCCTAAAATTTCAATAAAATGGTTCAAATTAGGTTTCTTAGCTAGAATAATATATTTAAGTAACTAAGTAAAAACTTATTACCTTAAACCATTTCCATCTTTCATCAGAGCAATCTTGAGGTACAAGTTCTGGTTTGGCAACTAAATCATTTCATAATCTCAAAACATCGGCCAACACGTTATGACAATATCTACTAACTATCTGTCCTGATCTAGACAATCTAACTTGAATACTTCTATTTTGTGTATGATGTGCGGGTATATTTATAAAAAAAAACTGCAACCTGTAACGCCCCGTTTTGTCCGATTTATTTAATCGAGTCGATTTAATTATTTTCGTTTTTATATTATTTTATTCTTGACTTTTATTTGACAATATATTATTTTTCATCTTTATTATGTTTTATCGCGTTTTGAGAGTGTTTGCGAGATATTTGAGCTGAGGGGTAAAATGGTCATTTTGAGGGGTTAGATATTTTAGAAAAAATTAGATATTTTTATAAATATAGATTTGAGAGAAAAAGAGAGAAAAGAAAGAGAAAGGAAGAGGAAGGAAAAGAGAAGGAGAGGAAAACTTATGGAAGAAGAAATCATCCGTTCAAGCGCGATTAATCGGGTAAGGGTGAGAAGTTTCGATTATATCTTGCTTGTATATGTATATGTATGTATGTGGGTGAATGTTTACTTGTTTTTCATAGTTTTTCAATTCTAGGTTGAAATGAGAAAAATGAATAGAAATCGATGTTTTCACGGTTGAAACTCGATATAAACTACGTAGAATACTTGTTGTTATGTTTGGAACATGTTTTGGTTGATATAGTGTGATTTGGAAGTGTTTGGGTGGAAGAAATGAGGGATTTTGGCCCCAAATGACCTATATTGACGCTGCTGAGAATTTCTGGGTTCGCAGGTTCACTTTGCGAACCACAGCGAAGGGGAAAGCGAAGGTTCGCCCAGAAGTTCACATTGCGAACTTTATGCCCTTTTTCTTCTGACTTGGTTCGCTGGGAGTTCGCAATGCGAATAGGAAAGCGAACGTGACAGATTTCCCATTTTGTTTCTTTCATAACTTTTGAACCGTAAGTCCGTTTTGGCCGCCGTTCGAAGCGTTGGAAAACTAATGAAATATTCTTTCTATTAAAAATGGTTTGGAGGGCAGTAGATGATTTATTTAAGCCGTGGTTGTGTAAAAGTGTTGGGTTGTCGGGTTTTTATCGCGTTAAATGCGTGCGCTCGGTGTTTTACAGTGTGTTGTGCTATTGTTATATGACGTGGAGCTTTTATGTGGTTTATATGATGTTGAAGCATGTGATAAGTTGTTGTAATTATTGTGTCCTTATGGCAAAATACTTTGTTGAATTGAATACAAATGTATGGTATTAATGTATGTTGTTGTGGGTAGCCTTCGTGGCGTGAATCCTAGTGTTGTGAGTATCATTGTATGATTGCAGGATTGTTGTGGCTGATGGTGAGTAATTCTTGATGTGAATTGATATGAGTGTATATGCTAAAATGCTAATTGTTGTGGTTTGTGGATTATGATGAAATGCATTGTTTATGTGAAATTCAATGTGTGTTATTTGGTGGCCTTATGGCAAGTAAAGGCATTGTTTGAATTGATTTCCAATGCATGATTATTGATGTTGAGATGGTTCACATGGTTATATATGTATATGCATTTGATTGTCATGAGTCATTAGTATGTCATGCATCATGAATATGCACCATGTGATGTCGTGTGCCCTTGTGGGGTGTGAGCGACGAAACGATTCCAGAGGGAATCTGCTGTAACGATCGTGTGCCTTATACAAAGAGGACCTAAAGCGAAATTATAGGTGATCGTGTGCCTTATACAAAGAGGACCTAAAGAAATCAGATCATGTGCCTTATACAAAGAGGACCTAAAGCGATCCATAAACATCGTGAGCGACGGGGATCATCGTTTGCCCGACGGGGAGTTACACTAAGTAACAAGCGACGATTCCAATAATTCCTGAGTGAATCAATGATGATGAGAATGATGGATGGAATGGTACCGCATACATAGAGTCGTTGTGTCGGTCTCTGTGCATTTTCATAAGTCATGAATGGATTGATTATGTGTGGGAAATTTTGAATGGGATTGATGATTTGATATACATTGGTGATAAACGTATTGAGCATGATTGATATGCATTTGTGATAAATGCATTGGTTATGGATGATATGTTTTATGTATAGACATATGTTATGTTTTGTGGGGATGTTGTACATTACAATGATTGTATTAATTATCTATGATATGCTATATATGAATATATGTGATGTGGTGGTGTGTTTCCATATGTCATAACTTTGGTATGCCTTATGTGTGAATATATGATTATGTTGGTATAATTGATATATGCTATGTAGTTGGATTATTAGAAATATGTTATGTATCTGTGGCATGCTATATGTATTAGTATGTGATACTTGTGGTGAGAATAATTATGCATGTGAATTTATATGTGTTTACATATTATTATGCAATCTTAATTTAGTTGTTATTTCTCACCCTTATGCTGTGGTTTGATGCCCTATGAGGCAATTGCAGATTAGTATCTTGGAGGCTTTTGTGAAGATTAGTTCTCCATCCTTTTGTCGGTTTGTCTGCTCTGATACGTAACACGGGAGTCGGGAAACGCTTTTGTTATATATGTATACATTTGTTGGATCTATTTTGTATTACCTTTGTATGAATATTTTGATGTTATAAAACAATTTATTTTGTAAAACAAGTCAGTTATGGATCTTTCCGCTTTATTCCATAATTGAACTTTCCTTTTGTTGGAAAAAGTTTCCCTTTTATGTTTATTCCATTTTGTGTTATGTATCAAATTTATGAGCAGGGATTGTGTTTTCTTTCTTTAAATGTGGCATCCTTGTTTCTGTCTAAGAATAAAATTTTATTTACTCTGATTTATTTATGTATTATTTATTCGCGATGGGAATTGGGGTGTTACATTAGTGGTATCAGAGCAGGTCAGTCTGTCCGGCCAAGTTGTTGAGTTTGTGTGGCATGACAGTTGAATACTGTCGATGGTGTTTGTCCCTTAGTACGTGATATGTGAGTGAAACACTGTCAGTGCTTTCTGGTTTTCTAATCCTTTGTCTTCAGGATTTGGAATGAAATAAGTAGGGGAGAAGCTTGTGCTTCTCCAAGTTGCTTCAGGTGTGGAGCGTTGGCTCAGTGTGTTGTAGATTGCAAGATTGTAAGTGTTGTTTGGACAGTGTTGTTCCCGATTTCGGAGGGAATGCGGAGGTAAGGTTTATGTCAACTAAGGATTTGTGCCTTAGGTAGTTTTGTGCACAAGATGCAAGAAATGCTATTATAGTTTGGTAAAGATGGTTTATGCCCCATCATGATTGTCGGCTGTCTATTGACAAATTAAGGAACTGATCACCCTTAATCTCTTGTTGATAGTAGACGGAATTATATTGGATGGAATAGACGTGTCTTTCCAGCTTAGATAGTATGTTTTGTGAATCGTTTGGAGCTAAGCCAAGTGAGTACAGATTATTTTGTTGAGTCGATGAAAATTCTTATATCGGAAGATGAGGCGGATTAGAGGTTTTGGTATGTTGGTCAAGTTGGGAAGTCATTGAGAGAGAACGATTGGGTATTGTTAAAGGTTGTTCTCAGATAGTAGAGTGTGAACTCAAATTTGACGAAGGTGAAGATTTGAGGTTTGGATCTGCTAAGTGAGTAGAAAAACTCTTAGACGATGAGACCAAGATGTTTGTTATATTTGTGATAATAGTGTTCTGGAATTGACAGGAAAGCCACAAAGAAGGGCTGCCAGTTGTGCGTGATTTCTAGATGTGTTTCCGGATGGAATATTGGATGTTGGTGTTAGAATTACCCAGTGAAGAATTTTGCAAAAACTTTAAGAATTTATATCTTTTGGAATTTGGTTGGGCATTATAATGTACAGTGATGTTGTTCGGTGATAGTAACGCGTCTGGAATGTTTGTGGAGTATATGAATCGTATCCTCCATATTTGATTGGATAAGTTAGGAGTGGTGTTCATTAGGGATATTCTGATCTATTATAAAATCAGAAGGAGAGTATGTAGGGTGTTTCAGAATCGAGTTGCAAGTGTTGAAAAGAAAGGAATTTTTATGTTAAATTATTCAAGTGAGAATTTTGGTTGAAAAGGGTTAGTTTTCTTGGATATGTTATTTCTGATGATGGTATTGTTATGGATCCATCATCAGTAGATGCAGTTCGACAATGAGAGGCTCCGAAGTCAGTTAAGGTGATTATAAGCTTTTTGGACTTTAGTTGATTATTACCGGAGCTTATGGACGGCTTTTCCAGGTTAGCATTTTCGTTACTTCAGTTGACTTGCAAAGGGAAAGTCGTTTTCTTTGGATGTTCATTGTGGGGAAAGTTTGAGAGGGCTAAAGTAGAATTTGTCTACGACTCCAGTTTTGATTCTGCGTGATCCTGATAAATCGTTTGTGAGGTATTGGGATGCGTCTATGATGAGTTTAGTCAGTGTGTTAATGCAAGATGGTAAAGTCGTGGTTTATGCTTTACGACAATTGAGGATTCATGATTTCAAGATGACTGCGGTCACTTTTGTGTTGGGAATCTGGAGGTATTATTTTTATGGTTTTGAGTTCGAAGTGTTTAGTAATCACAAGAATATTGAGTACCTGTTTGGTCGGAAATAATAGAGTATGAGACAACGAGGATGGTTGGAATTCCTGATGAGTTATGACTTTAGCTAGAATTATCCTATTGGTGAAGTTAATGTCGTGCCTAATGAGTTAAGTCGAAAGCTTTTATGCATGTCTGTTTCGATGGTCAGAGGATTAGAATTATTTGAACAGTTCAGAGACTTGTGTCTGGTGTGTGAGATAACTCAGTGGAGTGTAAAGTTGGGTCTATTAGAAATGAACTATGCTTTTTCTGGTGAATATTAGAGAGAGTCAGAAGTTGGATATGAAATTGGTAGTTTTGATGGTTACGAGTAATCAGAGTGCGTAGCGGAAGCGTGGTGTGGCACAATTCGTATATGAGTGTGTGACTTGTAAGAGTTCATAGGGTAAACATTGGAAACATGTAGGAATGATGAGACCTATGGACGTTCCGGAATGGAAATGTTAGGTGAAAGGTTTAATTACTATTCATGGTCTACTATGTAGATGGATGTTTTGGTTATATGTTCGATTGGTGAATCGTAGCATTGTTATAATAATGTTGTGTGACAAGGTTGTTGACATTCTAGTTTTATGGATGTTGTAAAGACGTTGTTTATGTCATGGAACTTTATGTTCTTATCTTTGTTGTTGCCTCGTTTCCATGGTGATGGTTCGAGTGCGTGTAGCTAATTCCTGTGATGGGGAATTAGAGGAGTGTTACCTACGGTGATGGTAACGATCTTGTTGTGTTTCGGTTCAAGAGTGAACCTGTGTGTTCGTAATTTGGGTATTCTTTGAGTCGTGAGTTGGTCGTGAAGTGCATTGTATGGGCATTGCATCTTGTCGTTGTTATTACCGTTGTCGTGTCGTTGTAGTAGTTGCTGTGAGCGAGGTGTTTTGTCGGTTTGTATTATTCATGGTGTTGCCTTTAATGGCATGAGAGTGGGTTAGTTGGATGCGAGAGTCGTATCCGGAGTTGTTTGCACCAAGTATATTTTCGAGGACGAAAATGTCTAAGTGGGGGAGAATTGTAACGCCCTGTTTTGTCCGATTTATTTAATCAAGTCGATTTAATTATTTTCGTTTTTATATTATTTTATTCTTGACTTTTATTTGACAATATATTATTTTTCATCGTTATTATGTTTTATCGCGTTTTGAGAGCGTCTGCGAGATATTTGAGCTGAGGGGTAAAATGGTCATTTTGAGGGGTTAGATATTTTAGAAAAAATTAGATATTTTTATAAATAGAGATTTGAGAGAAAAAGAGAGAAAAGAAAGAGAAAGGAAGAGGAAGGAAAAGAGAAGGAGAGGAAAACTTATGGAAGAAGAAATCATCCGTTCAAGCGCGATTAATCGGGTAAGGGTGAGAAGTTTCAATTATATCTTGCTTGTATATGTATATGTATGTATGTGGGTGAATGTTTACTTGTTTTTCATAGTTTTTCAATTCTAGGTTGAAATGAGAAAAATGAATAGAAATCGATGTTTTCACGGTTGAAACTCGATATAAACTGTGTAGAATACTTGTTGTTATGTTTGGAACATGTTTTGGTTAATATAGTGTGATTTGGAAGTGTTTGGGTGGAAGAAATGAGGGATTTTGGCCCCAAATGACCTATATTGACGCTGCTGAGAATTTTTGGGTTCGCAGGTTCGCTTTGCGAACCACAGCGAAGGGGAAAGCGAAGGTTCACCCAGAAGTTCGCACTGCGAACTTTATGCCATTTTTCTTCTGACTTGGTTCGCTGGGAGTTCGCATTGCGAATAGGAAAGCGAACGTGACATATTTCCCATTTTGTTTCCTTCATAACTTTTGAACCGTAAGTCCGTTTTGGCCGCCGTTCGAAGCGTTGGAAATCTAATGAAATATTCTTTCTATTAAAAATGGTTTGGAGGGCAATAGATGATTTATTTAAGTCGTGGTTGTGTAAAAGTGTTGGGTTGTTGGGTTTTTATCGCGTTAAATGCGTGCGGTCGGTGTTTTACAGTGTGTTGTGCAATTGTTATATGACGTGGAACTTTTATGTGGTTTATATGATGTTGAAGCATGTGATAAGTTGTTGTAATTGTTGTGGCCTTATGGCAAAATACTTTGTTGAATTGAATTCAAATGTATTGTATTAATGTATGTTGTTGTGGGTAGCCTTCGTGGCGTGAATCCTAGTGTTGTGAGTATCATTGTATGATTGCAGGATTGTTGTGGCTGATGGTGAGTAATTCTTGATGTGAATTGATATGAGTGTATATGCTAAAATGCTAATTGTTGTGGTTTGTGGATTATGATGAAATGCATTGTTTTTGTGAAATTCAATGTGTGTTATTTGGTAGCCTTATGGCAAGTAAAGGCATTGTTTGAATTGATTTCCAATGCATGATTATTGATGTTGAGATGGTTCACATGGTTATATATGTATATGAATTTGATTGTCATGAGTCATTAATATGCCATGCATCATGAATATGCTCCATGTGATGTTGTGTGCCCTTGTGGGGTGTGAGCGACGAAACGATTCCAGAGGGAATCTGCTATAACGATCGTGTGCCTTATACAAAGATGACCTAAAGCGACGTTATAGACGATCGTGTGCCTTATACAAAGGGGACCTAAAGCGATCGGATCGTGTGCCTTATATAAAGAGGACTTAAAGAGATCCATAAACGTCGTGAGCCTTATACAAAGAGGACCTAAAGCAACGGGGAACATTGTTTTCCCGACGGGGAGTTACACTAAGTAACAAGCGATGATTCCAATAATTCCTGAGTGAATTAATGATGATGAGAATGATGGATGGAATGGTACCGCATGCATAGAGTCGTTGTGTCGGTCTCTGTGCATTTGCATAAGTCATGAATGGATTGATTATGTGTGGGAAATTGTGAATGGGATTGATGAGTTGATATACATTGGTGATAAATGTATTGAGCATGATTTATATGCATTTGTGATAAATGCATTGGTTATGGATGATATGTTTTATGTATAGACATATGCTATGTTTTGTGGGGATGTTGTACATTACAATGATTGTATTAATTATCTATGATATGCTATATATGAATA
Organism: Lathyrus tuberosus; assembly: GCA_022829125.1. Taxonomy (NCBI): domain Eukaryota; kingdom Viridiplantae; phylum Streptophyta; class Magnoliopsida; order Fabales; family Fabaceae; genus Lathyrus; species Lathyrus tuberosus. Next base: position 11,842,819 of record JALAZF010000115.1, read on the forward strand.
TATGTGATGTGGTGGTGTGTTTCCATATGTCATAACTTTGGTATGCCTTATGTGTGAATATATGATTATGTTGGTATAACTGATATATGCTATGTGGTTGGATTATTAGAAATATGTTATGTATCTGTGGCATGCTATATGTATTAGTATGTGATGCTTGTGGTGAGAATAATTATGCATGTGAATTTATATGTGTTAGCATATTATTATGCAATCTTGATTTAGTTGTTATTTCTCACCCTTCTGCTGTGGTTTGATGCCCTATGAGGCAATTGCAGATTAATATCTTGGAGGCTTTTGTGAAAATTAGTTCTCCATCCTTTTGTCGGTCTGTCTGCTCTGATACGTAACACGGGAGTCGGGGAACGCTTTTGTTATATATGTATACATTTGTTGGATCTATTTTGTATTACCTTTGTATGAATATTTTGATGTTATAAAACAATTTATTTTGTAAAACAAGTCAGTTATGGATCTTTCCGCTTTATTCCATAATTGAACTTTCCTTTTGTTGGAAAAAGTTTCCCTTTTATGTTTATTCCATTTTGTGTTATGTATCAAATTTATGAGCAAGGATTGTGTTTTATTTATTTAAATGTGGCATCCTTGTTTCTGTCTAAGAATAAAATTTTATTTACTCTGATTTATTTATGTTTTATTTATCCGCAATGGGAATTGGGGTGTTACACAACCTATTCTTCAAAGCTTACTTGTCCGAGTTGCACTATCCTCCTCGTACCCTTAAAAGCTCACAAAGATGTGCAAATGTGTTTCTACACATTCTCAATTCCCATATGCAATGAGAATCACTTGTACTAGTAATAGATTCCAAAACATCCCAACGTGACTCATACCTAGCTAAAGCTCTTTCATTGAAAGATCTTCTTTCATAATTATCACTTAAAACAATTTTTAAGATAATGAAAATTTTGTTTATCATCCATTTCAATTACATATGAAAAACAATTAAAAAAAATTAACAACTAATAAAAATATCATAAAAAATTAATTAAATTAAAAATATTCATTCTAAATTGAAAACATGAACATGAAAAAGGACAAAAAAATTTAGAATATGAATGAATTGAGTTGTTATATGAAAATATGATACAGACCTGTTATATGAAAATATAAAAATGTTTTTTTTTATTATTAGAATATGAATGAATGAAACCAACATGAACATTAAAAAGGACAAAAAAAAAATCCGTGAAAAGTTTGTAAAGTGAATTCATCATAATTACAGTCAGTGTTTATTTAATTATACAAACAATACACATAAAAGATAAATTAATAAATAAAAAGGAATACCTGGGAATGAATTAGAGACAATGACATTTGCTTACCTGAGCAATAATTGTAGTCTTACCTTTGCAGTTTGTAAGGAGAGAAAAGAGTATCGCTAGATTTTAAGAGGAACACTGTTTTGCTGTGAATAATCGAAAGATAATATGGTATTTTTTATTTAGTTGTACGTGGAATAGCTTTTTGTCCAGTACCTAAGTGAGTAACAAAAAAATGAATAGTTGTTTTGTCCCTTATTTTTTTATTTGTGTTGTCCTTTATTTATTTATTTTAAATCAAACGCTAGACAAATAATTTTATCCTTTTCAATGCCTCATTTTTTAACAAATCAATCGCACCGTAAGTGAATAATTTGTGATAACTAAATACGAGTTATTAGACATAATTAATTTTAGGGGAGATGACAAAAGCATTTAATAATAATATAAATCTAAAATTATGTTTTCTTGTGTGGATTTGAGCCCTCAAATTCTTATATGTGTATCTGCCATTATATATATATATATATATATATATATATATATATATATATATATATATATATATATATATATATATATATATATATTTATTTATTTATTTATTTATGAGTTAGGATTGTTGACAATAGGTGTCAAACTTAATACACCTACACTTAATACTTATATTCAAACATGGTTTAAGAACCAAGTATTCATTATTTCATCGACTAAAGAATATTTCATTTGAAAAACATATTTGAAAATCATATCCAACATATAAAGTTGTTGAATGCCAAACATGTCTTATTTTGATCCATATTTATTGGCATTTTGCAACTCTTTTTTTAATGTTTTAATGGATTTTTTCCATGTTTCCATGCTATTCTAAGATTATGTGCAAATACCTTTGGTTTCTTTGATTTGTGTGTTATTGTGCAGGATTTAGGCATAAAAAATAAAAGAGTAAAACACAAGTGAATTGACAAAGAAGTCAAAGAAAAGGAGAAGATTCAACATGTTCGTTGGGCGAACAACAACGAGGTGCCAACGAACAGTCGTTGGGCGAGGTTGCAATGAAGCCCCAGCGAACCATCCAAGACTTGAGGCAGTAGCTAAAGGATCATAACTTCGTTGTGCGAACTTGTAGCGATGAAGCTCGTTGGGAAAAGATGTGTTCGCACATCGAACTTAGATATTTCCTCAGGGGCGGTTTAACTGTTCAAAGGCACTTCAGGTGCCATAAAGTAGTGTTTGATGGGCGAAGAATGGATTCGATGGGCGAACTTCACAATTTCTGAAAGTATTATATATGTACTTTTAACACTTTTTGAGGATCATAACCCCATTTTCACATAGGAACCTATTTTGTATGCATTTCTTCACAAAAGAGTGATATTTTGCAAAAAGAAGCTGGATTCGCATCCAAGATTGATTCTTCGACTTGGATGCTCATTCATTTTCTCTCATTACTTGTAAAGCAAGCTACCATGGTTATGAGTAGCTAATTTCCTTTGTATCAAAGGCAGAGGTAGTCTACCTTAGCTTTATGTATTTCTTCTGATTGGCCTTGTATGTGAACAAGTGATGATTAATATATGATGAATATTTTTGTTCTCGATGATCCATTCTTGTTTTGTAAAACTCTAGACATGGATTTTATGGAACTTGACCTAAAATATTCATCTATCAATTTATTGATTGGAGAGATCGGTCTATGGTTGATATTTGCTTTGTATTGAACTTAAAGCTTACTATATTAATTGTTAAAAGGAGAGATCGTGTAGCCACGAATACAGTATTTCTCACGATACTGCTCTAGAGATAGACGGTATCGAGAGAATATGCGATGATATTAATCGGATTTGACTTCACATGCAAGATTAGGGGAATACGTATTAGTTAGGCCAGAAGAAAACTACTTTTGATATACTTTGTTAATCAAACACTTTAAAATTTAAAGCTTTGCTACTAAAATCATGACAATTTATAAAAAAAAAATTGAAACAACTTTTCTTAAAACAGTAAACTATTGAACGACAAACATCCCATATTAGAATAATCCATGTGGAGACGATAACAAATCCCCGCCCCCCATTTAACTACGATTCGAACAAAATGGCGTTGTTGTCGGGGATTGTTGTTGGTATTGCAAGTTTTGCAATAGTTTATTGATTTTTAGATATTTGTATTGTGATCTCTTACCTCTGTTATTTTTCTTGTGCTATTTGATTTGTTTGGTTAAGAGTGCAGATTCTTTTTATGCGAGGGAGTGTACCTGCGGACCAACTTCTTTTCGATCCTGAGATTGAAAGAACCGTGAGGAAGGTCAATAGCAGAACTAGGCGGAGAAGGCAACTTGCCAAAGAAAGACAAGTGCACAGAGAAACATCTTCATCTACACCCATTGTTACGCCAAACTTGGAAGATCCACCACTTCCTTCTTCAAACCCATGTGTTAATAGTTCAAGACACAACACTCAGTTCGCACGTAATGCCAACAATGGAAGGCATTCTAAGATAAAGACGGGAATCCTAGCTCTTTTATATTCAAATCCCTTTGCGGGGATGAACCATGAGGATCTTTTTACTCACTTCACAAAGTTTTACGAGATAGCGGGTGCAACTTGTCACACCCATATATAAAACTAATACATCAAAGCATAAATGTTATATATGAATCCAAGTGTTTGGTACTGAAACACCATAAGCTCCTAGTTAACACATTATATATATTACATGACCCAAAATACAACAACTAAAAGTTTTAAAGGAATAATATACATAAGATGTTCAAAAGATAAAAACTAAGAACTAGATCAACAATGATCTCAAAATAAACTCCGCTACGGAAGCTAGCCATCAACAAGCAAGGAAAAGATCACACGACCTTATCCTTACCCTTCTCGGAACCTGAAGTACCTGAAATACATCAACAACGTGGGGTGAGATACATCAAATCTCAGTGAGATCCCTATCTTATGGATTCTCTCGGATTAATAAGGTTCTAACAATCCTAACTCAAGTTCGGGGAAAGGGGAAAGGACTCTTGAGCTCACATTCAATTCTCACACTATATGGAAACATGCCATGAGTTCATCAACTCAAAAGTATCACTAATCGATAACCATACCAAGGTACCTCATGTTCTCGTCAGCTTCTACGTCTAGAACGCGACCAGAGTCATAGATCCTTGTAATCTACTTGATATACGAATGGATTCGGGTTCTAGGGGCCATTAACCGTTATGAACCCTCACTTCACACGGGCCATTTACCGTCACAAGCATACGCTCCATGGGCGCCATTCGTACAATACGGGGAATCAAACCTGCCAAGTAGTTGTGCATCCATTTCAGAGGAGTCCGAGACTCATGAAACTACACTCAAGATAAACCGGTTACGATTACATGATCACATACAACAATACGATTGTATTCGACAATCACAAGGCTATAATGCCTTAAGGCCTCTCATGCCTTTCTAAAACCACAAAGTTAACCACATGTTCCATACTAGTGTTTCAATCTCAACTAGGCCAATACTCGGCAAGGACGTATCTTCCAACAACACGTGCCCGAGCATCGCCATCTAGAGTTGTCTACAATTTCTAATTCCTTACTAGATTCTCCTATAGTTCAAGTTCGAGGTTTCCTCACTCTTCCTATATCATTTTCATATTTGCATGCGTATTCACTTACAACCATGCTAAACAATAGTGGGATAGGCAAGACATATCATAATTGCATAGTAGAATAATATATAACAATTAAAACATAAATATATCACTTTTGGAACTTTCTCGATTATTTAATTGGTCGGTAAAATCAACATATTTCATCTCCATTGCATAGAATATCTTCTCGGCGTTACATCGATATAAAGAATGTCCGATTCCGATAAACGAATCAAAAGTTATGAATGTTCTCGTTTTGGAAGAAAACTTTAAGTCCCAGGTTGCGCTAAGCGTGCAAGCTACTGCCTGGAGGGGTTGCAGGAATTCAACACCGCGCTGAGCGGGCTTCTGCGCGTTAAGTGCGCTCTGCGAAACTCAGAAAAATACCTGTCATAACAGTTCAAAACCAGTCCCTCTACATCCTCAATACCAGTTCCAACAACCAATTAGAGGCATATTCAACATGTTTCTAACATAGTTTCATCATCAAATTTCATAAAATAAGTTTTCCATATGAACACCAAATTCTACATAAACCTAACATTTCCAAAATAATCAAAACCAATCCAAACTTCATAACAAGTATTGATAAACGATTCTACACATGTTATGATCATACTACGAGATTTATCACTCATTTCAACCGTTAGAAACATCGATTTTTCGAAATAGTCATTTTTCACCAAAAACCTAACTTATCTCAACTTCATGAAATTCAAAATCAAAAGTTTCTAAACTAGAACCCACCTCTTAGATAAGCAGAAGATGAAGAGAATGAGATGATTGGGCAAGCATTGGATGAATGGATGGTGATTCTTGTTCTTGAACTTCTTGGTTTTCTCTTCTTTTTCCTTTCTCTCCTTTCTTTCCTTTCTTTTCCCTTTTTTCCTCTTTCTCTCTCTATGTTACTATCTTTTTTTTTCTTTTTGTTTGGAAAAATGGGAGGAAAAGGAAATAAGTAGTAAACTAGTATTAGTAAATAATACTACTAAATGTCCAAAAAGTCTCTTAAGCCCAAATTAATAAAATACCTCAGAGTCAGATAATATTAATTGGATTTATTCTAAGTTCCACAGTTACTCTAATTATTTTATTAAATAATTTCTCAGAGTACACTGGGCTCAGTCGATCATAATGTAATATTATCCAGAGTAATAAAAATACGGGGTATTACATCCTCCCCCCCCCCCCTTTAAATAGAAATTCGCCCTCGAATTTAAAGATTACCTGAACAGATAAGGGTAGGCATCTCGCATTTCCAATTCAAGTTCCCAGGTTGCATCACCCGGATGCGTTACATCCCACTGCACCTTAACGAGAGAAATGTCCTTGTTCCTTAATACTTTCGTTTCTCTTCCCACAATGCGACTCGGTTGAGGTTCAAAAGTTAAATCTCATTCTATTTCAATCGTATTCGATAGAATCTGCTGAAGAATATCTGGAACAAATCTCCGAAGTTGATATACATGGAAAACATTGTGCATTTCCGACAGAGAAGGCGGTAAGGCCCATCTGTAAGCTACTTCACCAATCCTTTCTATGATCTGATACGGTCCCACGTATCTCGGGCTTAACTTGCGTGACTTAAACGGTCATTTCAATCTCAATCTAGGAGTGACTTTCAAAAACACATGGTCACCTTCTTCAAATTCTAAAGGTCTCCTTCGATTGTCCGCATAACTCTTTTGTCGATCTTGTGCTTGCTTAATTTTCTCGCGGATCATTCGAATCTTTTCCCTAGTCTCTTGGATAATTTCGGGTCCCAAAATTCTATCTTCACCAACCCCCGCCCAACACAAAGGTGTTCTACATTTTCTTCCATACAAAGCTTCATAAGGAGCCATTTCGATGCTCGCATGGTAACTATTGTTATTAGAAAATTCAATCAATGGTAGTAGTTCTTTCCAATTACCCTTACTTCCTAGTACACAAGCTCTCAACATATCTTCCATGGTTTGTATTGTTCGTTCAGTTTGACCATCCGTCTGAGGATGATTAGACGTGCTCAAACGCAACTCCGCCCCCATAGCTTGTTGAAAAACTTTCCAAAACCTTGAAGTAACTTCAGATCTCTATATGTCACAATATTTGAGGGAATACCGTGCAATCTTACAATTTCCGCAATAAATAACCTCGCAAGATGACTTGCCTTGAAAGTAGTCTTCACGGCTAAGAAATGCGCAGATTTCATTAGTCGATCCACAATCACCCAAATCGAATCATAACCACCTTGCGTACGGGGTAAACCTACTGCAAAGTCCATAGAAATATTGTCCCACTTCCATACTGGAATGTCTAACGGTTACAACAACCCACCCCGTCTTTGATGTTCAATCTTAACTTGTTGGCACACCGCACATTCTGACATAAGGACCGCAACATCTCTTTTCATACCGGACCACCAATAGTCCTTCTTTAAATCTTGATACATCTTTGAAGAACCCGGATGTATAGTAAAAGCACCTTTATGCGCTTCTTCCAAAATCCTTCTTTTCAATGCCGCATCATTCGGAACACAAATTCTTTGGTCGAACATAATAATTCTGTCGGCAGCCTGGACAAAACCCGGTAGAAGTAATACTTCTTGCAACTTCTCGTCCAACGTTTGACCTTGTTGAATCTCAACTCTTAGAGTAGAATTTACATTCAAATTTCCCATAATTACACCATCTTGAGTCCACACAAACTGAAGATTAAGATCTCTAAAATTCTCCAACAAAGCATATTCCAAAATAATCAATTTCGCACTATGAACTACTTTCCGACTTAATGCATCTGCTACCTTATTCGTTTTTCCTGGATGATACTTTAGCTCTAGATCATAATCCTTTAAATATTTCATCCACCTCCTTTGACGCATATTCAACTCCTTTTGGTCAAAGAGGTACTTTAAACTCTTGTGGTCACTAAACATTTCAAAATGTACTTCATATAAATAGTGACGCCACACTTTCAAAATAAACACCACCGCCGCTAATTCCAAATCGTGGGTTGGATAATTCTTCTCATGAATTTTCAATTGTCGAGAAGCATAAGCCACCACGTGACTTTCTTGCATTAAAACGCCCTCCTAATCCCATCTTAGACGCATCACAAAATACTTCATACGACTTGCTAGGATCGGGAATAATCAGAACAGGAGCTATAGTCAAACTTTCCTTCAAACTCATAAAACTTTATTCACACGCCGAATCCCACGGAAAGGGGCAATCCTTCCAAGTAAGCTTAGTCATTGGAAATGCTAATTGCGAAAAGCCTTTGATAAACTTTCTGTAGTAACCTGCTAGACCCAAGAAACTTCTGACTTCCGAAGCATTTCTCGGCCTCTCCCAATTTATCACTGCTTCTACCTTCGACGGATCCACTGCTACACCACCTTGTGATATAACGTGACCAAAAAACTTAACTTAGCAAAAGTTGCTTCTCTTACAACACGGATAAAACAATTCTCAGATTCTCTTCATGCTCTTGTGAAGTACGAGAATAAATTAGAATATCATCAATGAAGATTACAACAAACTGGTCCAAGTAAGCTTGAAATATACGGTTCATGTAGTCCATAAAACAGCTGGAGCATTAGTCACACCGAAAGGCATCACTAAGAATTCGTAATGACCATAACGGGTCCTAAATGCAGTCTTAGGTACATCGGAACTCTTCACTCGAATTTGGTGATAACCCGACCTCAAATCAATCTTCGAGAACACACAGGCTCCTTTCAATTGATCTAACAGGTCGTCTATCCTGGGTAAGGGATACTTGTTCTTAATGGTGACTTTATTCAGCTGACGATAGTCGATACACAACCGCATCCCACCGTCCTTCTTCTTTACTAACAATACTGGAGCTCCCCACGGTGAGACACTAGGTCTAACAAAATGCTTAGCCATAAGCTCTTCCAATTGTTCCTTCAGTTCTCGCAATTCAAGCGGTGTCATCCGATACGGAGAAACGGATATAGGAGCCGTTCCCGGTACCAGGTCAATAGAAAATTCCACTTCTCTCACCGAAGGAAGAGAAGTGACATCTTCGAGGAAACTTCTGAAATCTCACAGGCTACCAGAAATACACAAGAATTAAAGGTCGCTACTCCCTTAACTTCGGACAAAACTCAATTTCACACATTGCATTGACACAAAGGAGTGTGTTGCTCCACAATCAAATAACACAAAACAAGGACGTCCGTTTACGAAACACGTACCCGCTATTAAAGAGTTGTCACTCTTCTTCCTCCTTGTATCCAAAGTGTGAACTCTTCCGGCATTCTTCCGTTGTGTCTGATTCCCATTCTGCGGGAAGTTTCTCGCCAAATGACCCACTTAATCACAATGATAACACCTAGAGGCTCCATCTCTACACTTCCCAAAATGATACTTGTTGCACAACTGGCACAAAGAAGGAGTATTAGGTTTACTACTTTGCACTTGTTTCCCTTTGAAGGTTTGTTGCCTTGGCCTAAACTGTGGGCTTGACCTCTCATAAGCATTCCGGTTCGACCTACGCGAATTCCCTTCTGTCTGAACACTCCTCAAATTGTTCTCCATCACATAACCTTGTCGTAACTCTTGGAATTCAAATTCTCTTTGGATCCTTAAAGAACTAGGGAGGTACTTCTCCATAAAAGTAGCCTTGAATTGTTCCCGCACTTTAGACACACCTTGAATAGTCATAAAAGCTGAAGCAATATCCCACCACCTCTTAGTAGGACCTCTCAACGAGTGAGAAGCAAACGCTACCTTGTCCTCCTCCCTGCAGTGAAGTATCTGAAAGATTCTCTCTATCCCGGCCACCCAATAGTGAGCTTTCACAAGATCTACTCCACCATGAAATTCTGGAGGATTCATGCGGATGAAATCCAGGAAATTCCTACTTACAGTATCTGGAACAACCACCTGAGGATGAAAACCCCCATTCATGTGTCGTATCATCTGTTGCATGAATTGGTTCAGCTGCTACTGCATCTGTTGCAAGAACTGATACAAGGGAGCATTCCCATCGCCGCCCGGCAGATTCGCCATGGGATGATTAGCTCCGGATCTACCACGGTTTCTGCGTCCGCCAGCCATGTTCCTAAATGTCATATAGATAGGATTAAGTTGATTAGGCTCAATACTATACATATAACACTTAAGACCAATGGCGACACAACGCATATGAAACGGAAAGAAATACTTATACTATTTCATGGCTAGGTCGAGGATACGACCTGCTTTGATACCAACTGTCACACCCATATATAAAACTCATACATCAAAGCATAAATGTTATATATGAATCCAAGTGTTTGGTACTGAAACACGATAAGCTCCTAGTTAACACATTATATATATTACATGCCCCAAAATACAATAACTAAAAGTTTTAAAGGCATAATATACATAAGATGTTCAAAAGATAAAAACTAAGAACTAAATCAACAATGACCTCAAAATAAACTCCGCTACGGAAGCTAGCCATCAACAAGCAAGGAAAAGATCACACGACCTTATCCTTACCCTTCTCGGAACCTGAAGCACCTGAAATACATCAACAACGTGGGGTGAGATACATCAAATCTCAGTGAGTTCCCTATCTTATGGATTCTCTCGAATTAATAAGGTTCTAACAATCCTAACTCAAGTCCGGGGAAAGGGGAAAGGACTCTTGAGCTCACATTCAATTCTCACACTATATGGAAACATCCCATGAGTTCATCAACTCAAAAGTATCACTAATCGATAACCATACCAAGGTACCTCCTGTTCTCGTCCGCTTCTACGTCTAGAAGGCAACCGGAGTCATAGATCCTTGTAATATACTTGACATACGAATGGATTCGGGTTCTACGGGCCATTAACCGTTATGAACCGTCACTTCACACGGGCCATTTACCGTCACAAGCATACGCTCCATGGGCGCCATTCGTACAATACGGGGAATCAAACCTGCCAAGTAGTTGTGCACCCATTTCAGAGGAGTCCGAGACTCATGAAACTACACTCAAGATAAACCGGTTACGATTACATGATCACATACAACAATATGATTGTATTCGACAATCACAAGGCTATAATGCCTTAAGGCGTCTCATGCCTTTCTAAAACCACAAAGTTAACCACATGTTCCATACTAGTGTTTCACTCTCGACTAGGCCAATACTCGGCAAGGATGTATCTTCCAACAACACGTGCCTGAGCATCGCCATCTAGAGTTGTCTACAATTTCTAGTTCCTTACTAGATTCTCCTATAGTTCAAGTTCGAGGTTTCCTCACTCTTCCTATACCATTTTCATATTTGCATGCATATTCACTTACAACCATGCTAAACAATAGTGGGATAGGCAAGACATATCATAATTGCATAGTAGAATAATATATAACAATTAAAACATAAATATATCACTTTTGGAACTTTCTCGATTATTTAATCGGTCGGTAAAATCAACATATTTCATCTCCATTGCATAGAATATCTTCTCGGCATTACATCGATATAAAGAATGTCCGATTCCGATAAACGAATCAAAAGTTATGAATTTTCTCGTTTTGGAAGAAAACTTTAAGTCCCAGGTCGCGCTAAGCGCGCAAGCTACTGCCTGGAGGGGTTGCAGGAATTCAACACCATGCTGAGCGGGCTTCTGCGTGCTAAGCGCGCTCTACGAAACTCAGAAAAATACCTGTCATAACAGTTCAAAACCAGTCCCTCTACATCCTCAATACCAGTTCCAACAACCAATTAGAGGCATATTCAACATGTTTCTAACACAGTTTCATCATCAAATTTCATAAAACAAGTTTTCCATATGAACACCAAATTCTACATAAACCTAACATTTCCAAAATAATCAAAACCAATCCAAACTTCATAACAAGTATTGATAAAAGATTTTACACATGTTATGATCATACTACAAGATTTATCACTCATTTCAACCGTTAGAAACATCGATTTTTTGAAATAATCATTTTTCACCAAAAACCTAACTTATCTCAACTTCATGAAATTCAAAATCAAAAGTTTCTAAACTAGAACCCACCTCTTAGATAAGCTGAAGATGAAGAGAATGAGATGATTGGGCAAGAATTGGATGAATGAATGGTGATTCTTGTTCTTGAACTTCTTGGTTTACTCTTCTTTTTCCTTTCTCTCCTTTCTTTCCTTTCTTTTCCCTTCTTTCCTCTTTCTCTCTCTATGTTACTATCTTTTTTTTCTTTTTGTTTGGAAAAATGGGAGGAAAAGGAAATAAGTAGTAAACTAGTATTAGTAAATAATACTACTAAATGACCAAAAAGTCTCTTAAGTCCAAATTAATAAAATACCCCAGAGTCAGATAATATTAATTGGATTTATTCTTAGTTCCACAGTTACTCTAATTATTTTATCAAATAATTTCTCAGAGTACACTGGGCTCAGTCGATCACAATGTAATATTATCCGGAGTAATAAAAATACGGGGTATTACACAACTGAAGCTCCGCAAGTCAAAGAGGAACCCTTGTTCAAGAGACTATTCCCGCATTCCTTAATTGGGAAGGCAAAGAAGTGATATTTTGACCAATCTACTCTTGTGATGACAGATTAGAGTGTATTGAAGGAGAAGTTTCTTGAACGATTCTTCCCTCATAATCGGTTTATGGAGACTAAGACGGCGATTTAGGTATTTGCACAAGGAGGAAGCGAATATCTCAACGAAGCTTGGGAGAGATTCAAATCTATGTTGAGAAAGTGCAAAGGCCATGGTTTTGATGACTTGACTCAAGTGCATATTTTCCGCAACGGACTTCAACTCATCCATAAAACTCTTTTGGATGCTACGGCGGATGGTTCTCTAATGTCAAAAAGCACAAAAGATTCAGTTTCCATCATTGATAGGATGGCGCTAAATGATCATAAAGGTCAACACAACCGTGGTACATCGCAAAGAAAACCAGGAATTATCGAGTTGGGAACGAATGATGTTATTCTTGCTCAAAATAAACTAATCTCACAACAAGTGGAGTTGTTGACATAGCAAATGGGAAAACTTCCACAACAAATAAAAGAGATGTAAGAAGTTCCCAACAAAGCTCAACAAATTGCAAGTTATGAACTTTTAAAAGGTGATCATCCTTTCGGCTATTGTCCATCGATCATTGAAGAATCCAACTATTCGGGAAACCAAAATCAAGGCTATCAACCAAGACCATTGTATCAAAGAAATAACCAAGGCTACCAACCGAGAGGCAATAGCCAAGGTTACCAACAAGGGTGGAGGCAAGAACCAAGCAATTATAACCATCAATCTTACCAAATTTACAACCAACCTCAACAAAACGAAGGTGGAAGTTCAAAGATAGAGGAAGCTCTCAATCAATTTATGCAACTATCAATGTCCAACCAAAAGAGCATTGATTCCTCTATTAGGAATCTTGAGGCACAAATTGGGCAATTTTCTAAACAATTGGTCGATCAACAAAAAGAAGCCTTTTCGGCTAAGCCGCAAGTGGTCCTAATGGGGTATGTAAAGTTATCCTTACTAGGAGTGGTAGGAAGATTGATTTGGGCATTGGTGAGAATGAATTGGAGAATGAGGTTGTAGTTGAAAAGGAGGATGAAATTGTTGAAGAGGAAGTTGAAAAAAATGTGAAGGATGATTTAGTTGAAAAGAAATGGAGAAAAGAGAAAAAGAATAATGATAGAAAGGGGAAAGAGCAAGTGAACATCCCTATTCAAAATTTACCTTATCCTCATGATCCTACAAAAAAGGATAACTCAAGGAAATATGCTCGGTTTATGGATATTTTAACGAATTGCAAATCAATATTCCATTTTCCAAGGCATTAGAGCAAATGCATACTTATGCAAAATTTATGAAGGATATCATCACCAAGAAGAAACTTTATACAAAAGGACTCTTTCTAGGAAACAAAGTGACCTGGGAAGAGTTACTTTACCGGTTACCGTCGGTAATATCTATGTTGGTAATGGGTTTGATTGATTTGGGCTCTATCATAAATTTGATATCGTTGTCAATTGTTAAAAGATTGGAACACGTGGAGTTAAGGGCTACTAGAATGACTTTCCAATTAGCTGATAAATCTTTTACCCGTCCTCACGGCGTAGCTGAAGATGTATTAGTGAAAGTTGATAAGTTTTTGTTTCCCATTGACTTTGTGGTGATAGACATAGACGAAGACGACGATGCTCATCTAATTCTTGGAAGACCTTTCATGAAAATGGAAAGAATGGCTATTGATATAGATGATGGTCTTATGAAAGTGTGAGTTCAAGATGAAGAAGTTTGCTTTAATCTCTTTGAAGCCATGAAGCATTCAAAAGACAAAAATGATTGTTTCTATCTTGATGCAATGGAGCAAGTGATAAAAGAGGTGAAAAGAGAGGTTCATGTTGCTACCGCCTTAGAAAACGTTCTTACTCATGCTTTGCTTAGTCTCAACGAGAGTAAAGAAAATGAGATTGAAAAGTGTTTGCGAGAACTTGAGGCATTAGAAGAAGTTCCTCCCTTGGAAGAGCTTGATGAATATTTGAAAAAAGAAAAGGTGGTGGATAGCAAAATTGAGTTGAAAAATTTGCCCCCTAATTTAAAGTATATGCTTCTTCATGATGGGGGGCACAAACCAGTGATCATAAGCAATTAAATAACCATGGAGGAGGAAGAAAATTTGATTATGGTGTTGAAATGAATAAGCCCATCCTATTGCATGCATAGGATCTTAATGGAGGATGACTTTAAACCGGTATCTCAACCTCAATGCCGCTTAAATCCTACCATGAAAGAAGTGGTTAGCAAAGAGGTGGTGAAGATTATAACACCCTTCTAACCTAACATATATTTCTCGTAACATATGGGAATTAAATAAAATAAATCACCACTCAAGGGTGTCACACTCCATAGAAACATCATAATTATCATCATGCTCTGTAACACGGGTTACATAATGTAGAAATAACAACTTATTATAGATCACACATCTTTTAAAAAAATAAAAACATCGCAGCGGAATCATCGTCATAATAAGCTCCTCGATAAAACAAACTCATAATATTTTTAGTCCCATCCAATTTGGAATTACAATAGTTCGACATCTTCAAAATCCTCATAAAATATGTTAGTCAAGTAAACACAACATTCGCATAACTATCGTTCCCAACCCGATGTTACATATCAGAGCAAGACACCTTCTAATTAAAGAAAACTAATAAAATACTCCAAAGCTATCTTCAATGCTTCTAAAAGCTACTTTGGAGCATCTACGCATTACTCACGTGGAGGCAACATTCAAACAAGAAGGGTGAGTAATCACAGTTCATTATAAAAGATATAAGGAAAAGATTTAGTAGTTGGAAATATCATTATATCAACACACAGTATACGTCAATACATCTTACTCACCTACACAACATCACAACAATAACACATCTTTCATCATCAAAGTCATCATATACTCACATAGTTCTCAAGGATCATCATGTCACAACTCATCAACAATGGTTTATGCAATGCCACATAGGATGCAACAACATTTTGACTCAAATGCATGTGGTACCAATTCTTTATGAACACCTGGTTCATCACCCTCCCAAAGATCCCCACCATAGGATCAATTCCCTTTTGGAACCGGAGCACACCAAAATCACTACCATCATCATAGGTAACGCTTCACTAATTCCCCATAATAGGAATTAGCTACTCGCACCCGATCCATCACAATGGGATTGAGGCTCACCAAAACTTGTTACTATCACCATAAATAACGCTTCACTAATCCCCCATAATAGAAATTAGCTACTCGCACCCGATCCATCACCATAGGATCGAGGATCACCAAAAAGAACCAAAGTTCCCACAACATGGATGCATGGACTCTCAACATGCAACAACAACACATACACATTGGCCCCTCTTCTGACCGTGTATGCCACCATCAACATAATCATCATAAACACATCATGCATATATTCTAACATGCACATGACTAAAACACCATCATAATACCATCATTAACATCACAGTAACATCATTGTAACAACACTTAAGGTTCGTCACTTACAACAAGACTTTATAGCGTACACAAAAAGTAATAATCACATTCCTAAACATATTATACATAGAAATATTAGGCAAATAACTCACATATTTATACCATGTTAAAGTTATATTTATTAGCTTTCCAACGCTTCAAACGACTCATCATTTGGATATACCATTCAAAAGTTATTATTGAAACCATGTTAACATTTTGGCAAAATCTGAGTGTATGTGTCGGCGCAAAAGTGTTTCAGGTCGGCGCATGTGTTGCATTATTTAGGCTTGTTTTGCTTCTATCCATGTGGTGGTGCACAGGTCGGCGCATAACAATTTTACGTCGGCGCATACAACCAGATTTAAAAAAAATGCCTTTCTAAAGGCTATGTGTCGGCACATAAAACATATAGGTCGACGCATACTGTTACGTTGGCCCTAAAATCACTCTTTAAAAGCACTTTTTCACTATTTTATCATGCTAGAACCTATGCTACAAAATCATATCATTTCAGACCCAATTTTCTACTATCTTAACATTCTAAAAATCACTTATCGTCTTGTATACTCATGGGTTAACATCATAACATTACAATAACATCAATTCATCTGTTATCATCAATTTCTCATCATCAACACCGAAATTCATCATCAACAACACATAGTTTCATCATCTCATAGGATCAAGGATTGCAACATAACAGTTCATCAATTTCTCAAGCATAAATTCATAATTATATCAATTTTTTTGCTATCTAATCATTCTAAAATCACTTATTATGGTATAATATCAAATATTAACAACAATTCATAACCATTGCACCAATTCATCAAGGATCGACATTGCAACAATTCAAAATTAACTATTTCACCATACTTTTCATCATACTTTTATCAATTCTTTATACAAGACAAAACCTACATCTATCTTAACCATCTATCGATAATAATAAACCAGGATTACACCCCTTACCTTGATTCCTAGCAATTGACTCTCTTCTTTCGCGTTCTACTGAGTTCTCCTCTTGGTTCTGTGAAAGCCCTAGTCTCTCTCCCGTTCTTCTCAAATGTTACAATCATACATAATGAATTCTCTTTCCTTGTTTTACTTATTTAACCCTAGGACCCTTTTTATGGCTTGCTTCTTATGCCCTCACTTAACTCACACACTCTTACCACTATGCCCTTATCCTTATTTTCACTTTAATATTCTTATTTTAATTATTACTATAAATCTAAATAATATAACTAATTTATTTAAATCTTAATAATTCTAATAATCGACTCTCTCACAACAATGCTTCATCACACATCATCATACATCACATAATTCCTCAATAAATCGCAAACAATTCATTTAGATAAATAATTCGAAGTTTTTGGAGTGTTACAACTCTCCCATGCTTAAAGAATTTTCGTCCTCAAAAATTACCTGAGGAAAACTGAGTCGGATAAGACTCTCTCATCTGATCCTCACGCTCCCAAGTCATACTTCCACCAGCTGGTCCACCCCACACTACCTTCACCAAGGCAATCTCTTTACCCCACAACTACTTCACTTCCCGACCTTCTATCCGTATAGGTGATGCTTCAACTGTCAGGTTATGTCTCACCAGTACATCATCCATTTGGATCACATGCGAAGGATCCGGAATATATTTTCTCAATGTACATCTCAGCTAACTTCTGCATGGAATGATTAATCTTCATCGGCACGATCACCTAAATCGAGTTATTTCACTTCGCAGTCTTCGGCAAACCCGACAAAAAATCCATGGAAATACTATCCCACTTCCATTTTGGAATATTTGACAGTTGCATCAGACCCAAAGGCTTCTGATGTTCAATCTTTGACTTCTGACAAGTCAAGCACGAGTAAACATATTCAGCAATATCCTTCTTCATACCTGGCCACCAAAACAACTTCTTCAAATCCTGATACATCTTCGTGGCACCGGGATGAATACTCAACCTACTTCGATGTCCTTCTTCAAGAATACTCTTCTTAATTCCTGGAACATCTGGAATACACGCTCTATCTCTGAACCTCATCACACCATTCTCATCAACTCGAAATTCACCTCCGTTACCTTGGTTAATCAAGGTCAACTGATCAACCAATCTCAAATCAAATTTCTGACCTCCTTTGATTTCTTCAAGAATACCACTAGTCAGTTTCCACATCCCTAACTTTACACTGTTAGAAGTCGCTTCACACACCAAACACATGTCTATGAATTGCTCAATCAATTCCAACTCTCTCACCATAAGCATCGACATATGCAAGGATTTCATACTCAAAGCATCAGCTACCACATTTGCTTTACCAGGATGCTAACTCAAATCAAAATCCTAATCTTTCAGAAGTTCAAGCCACCTTCTCTGCCTCATATTCAACTCTTTTTGATCGAACAAATACTTCAGACTCTTATGATCATTGAACACCTCAAATTTAGAGCCAAAAAGAAAATGTTTCTAAATTTTCAACACGAACACTACAGCTGCCAATTCTAAGTCATGCGTAGGATAATTCCTTTCGTGAACCTTCAGTTGTCTAGAAGCAAAAGCAACGACCTGACCATTCTGCATCAGCACACCACCAAGTCCCATCTTCTACGCATCATAATATACCTCAAAGGACTCACTCCGATTGGGCAAAATCAATACCAGAGCAGTTGTAAACTTCTTCTTTAATTTCACCAAAACTTTCTTCACACGCAACATCCCACAAATAAGCTTGACCCTTTCAAGTCAACTGAGTCAAAGGTAATGCCAACTTTAAAAAGCCTTCAATAAACTCATGACAATAACCAGCCAAACCAAGAAAACTTTGAATCTCAGTAGCCAACTTCAGAGTTTCCCATTGCAACACAGCATCAACTATAGAAGGATCCATAAAAATTCCATCACTAGATATCACATGGCCAAGGAAACTCGCTTCCTTCAAGCTGAACTCACATTTTGACAGTTTTCCATATAACTTCTTCTCTTTCAACACTTACAACACAGCTCGCAAATGCTCAGCACACTCTTCTTCTGATTTAGAGTAGATCAGAATATCATCAATGAAGACCACGACAAACTTATCCAAATACTCATGAAAAAATACGATTCATATACTCCATGAACACACCTGGTGCATTAGATACGCCAAACGTCATCATAGTGTATTCATAGTGACCATACCTCGTCCTAAAAGCTGTCTTCGGAATATCATTTGGTTCAACATGAATCTGATGATAACCAGACCTCAAATATATCTTGCTGAACACACAAGCACCTACTAACTGATCCATAAAATCGACAATTCTCGGAAGTGGATATTTATTCTTGATAATCACTTTATTCAACTGCTTGTAATCAACACACAACCTCATTATGTTGTCTTTCTTCTTAACTAACAACACATATGCATCCCACAGAGAAACACTTGGTCGAACAAACCTCTTCTCAAGTAATTCTTCCAACTATTTCTTTAATTCATACGACTCTAAAGCATACATTATGTATGGAGTCATTGACATCGAACTCGTATCAAGTACTAGGTCGATAGCAAATTCCACTTCACGCTATAGCGGCAAACCACTTATGTCATCTGGAAATTCACAAATAACAAGTAATTCAACACTTGTAACTTCACGGTCAACTTGCAATGATGCAAACATTACAAACATCAAGGTATTCATCTTCTAGAAGTTCACTCACTTGCTTAGCAGACAACATCATCAGCTCTCTACTATCACCACACCCAGATCCGCACTCTGGAGGCAAGTCACCAATATCTTTATGAAAACATCAGGAATCACACACCACTGGCATATCTGTCACCTTGATCTCTACTCCCTGAGAAGCAACCATCAACAATACCTAATCGTTGTCTGTCAGAGACATCCCAACTTAACTAACGGACAAGAAACTCGAATCCGCCTTATCTTCTGATATAAGAATCTGCATCGACTCATCAAAAAATCTGTAAGCACTTGTCTTAACTCCAAACAATTCACTGTACACACTATCTAAGTTGGCAAGACACGTCTATTCCATCTAACATGATCCCGTCTATTATCAACAAGAGATTAAGGGTGATCAGTTCCTCAATTTGTCAAAAGACAACCGACAATCATGGTGGGGCATAAATCATCTTTACCAAACTATAATAGCGTCCAATGACACACTGAGCCATCACTCCACACTTGAATCATCTTGGAGAAGCACAAGCTTCTCCCCTAGCTTGTTTCATTCCCTACCTGCAAATGGAAAACAAAACAAGCATCGACAGTGTTTTCACATACATGTCACATACTAGGGAACAACATAATTAAACAACCTAGCCGGACGAACCGACCTTCTCCGATACCACTAATGTAACACCCTTCTAACCCATACTATATTTCTCGTAACATATGGGAATTAAATAAAATAAAATCACCACTCAAGGGTGTCATACTCCATAGAAACATCATAATTATCATCCTGCTCCATAACACGGGTTACATCATATAGAAATAACAACTTATTATAGATCACACATCTTTTATAAAAACAAAAACATCGCAGCAGAATCATCGTCATAATAAGCTGCTCAATAAAACAAACTCAATTTTAGTCCCATCCAATTTGGAATTACAATAGTTCGACATCTTCGAAATCCTCATAAAATATGTTAGTCAAGGAAACACAACATTGGCATAACTATTGTTCCCAACCCGATGTTACATATCAAAACATGACACCTTTTAATTAACGAAAACTAATAAAATACTCCAAAGCTATCTTCAACGCTTCGACAAGCTACTCCGGAGCATCTGCGTGTTACCCACGTGGAGGCAACATTCAAACAGGCAGGGTGAGTAGTCACAATTCATTATAAAATATATAAGGAAAATATTTAGTAGTTGGAAATATCATTATATCAACACACATTATACATCAATACATCATGCACACCTACACAACATCACAACAATAACACATCTTTCATCATCAAAGTTATCATATACTCATATAGTTCTCAAGGATCATCATGTCACAACTCATCAACAACGGTTTATGCAATGCCACATAGGATGCAACAACATTTTGACTCAAATGCATGTGGTACCAATTCTTTATGAATACCTGGTTCATCACCTTCCCAAAGATCCCCACCATAGGATCGATTTCCTCTTGGAACCGGAGCACACCAAAATCGCTACCATCGCCATAGGTAACACTTCACTAATTCCCCATAATAGGAATTATATCTCGCACCCGATCCATCACAATGGGATCGAGGCTCACCAAAACTCGTTACCATTACCACAGGTAACGCTTCACTAATCCCCCATAATAGGAATTAACTACTTGCACCCGATCCATCACCATAGGATCGAGGCTCACCAAAAAGAACCAAAGTTCCGATATGGATGCATGGATTCTCAACATGCAATAACAACACATACACATTGGCCTCTCTTTTGACCGTGTATGCCACCATTGATGCGTCCGCAAGTGCACGGATTTATCGAAGTAATATAAAAGATTGTCGAACCCACAGAGACCAATGTCAACCTACTGTAATCTATCGTCGCTTTGTAAAGCTAAGGCTAATGGTGTTTGATTAAGAGGAAACTAGAACTAAAACTAAAAATGAACTGAGAAAAATATGATAATAAAGAGAGACCAGAATATGGATTCCGCGTTCCTAAAGGACTTTGTAGAATTCGGGTACTAATTACAACTATAACTTAGTTCTGTAGAATATACCGACTTAAAAACTCCGCCTCACGCTCTCGCGGTATTAACTAAAGTCATGTTCCCGAATCCCAAGATTTTGCTCTCGCTCGCCCGATAACTAGGAAATATATTTTGAAAGCCAATAATATCCTAAACATATCTAAAGCGCTCTCGCTGTACTTAGATATGTTGCCTAATTTCCACTATCCGGTTCGACCCCCAGGCTCTCGCAGTGCTGGCTCTAACCTTAATTAATTTCTCACTCTCGTGACAAAATCATGTTAAATAACCTCTCACTCTCGTGAAAAAGCTATTTAAATTAAACTTGGAAATTAAAACCAAAACTGAGTTTTAATCATACGTTCGCACCTATTATTTTTTACCGAGTCACGTCGGTACGACGGTCCTCATACGCCGGACTCAAGAATATTTAGAAAGACATAGATAGGAAAACAAACACGTAGTTACGATAAATAAAATTAATACTAAACTTGATCTAGCAAATAAAATAAGAAAGTAATAACAGTAAAATAAACGATAAAGAGAACCTGGAATTAAATAGACCTTGAATTGTAATACGCCTGAAGACTTCGAACCAAAGTATAGAAATCGACTGACAAAAATAAATCCTACAACTATATTGGTAATAGTCCCCCGATATGGAGAACTATTACTTTTACATGGTAAAAGAAACTGCCTAAAAACTAAAATAAGGAAATTCTGGCCTAGAGAGAGAGAGCTCCCAAATGAAACCATTTCTGATATTTATCTTCTGTGCTTCGTGGGTTTCGGACTTGCGTGAAAGTAGGATTGAATCCGTTGAATGAGGAACTGGACGTGTGCAGGAATGTAGGAAAGTTGGTCGCCACTTCCCCTAAATTTCAGTGTGGCTTGCGCCACACTTTTCCCCTTATTTGATAGTGGCAGGCGCCACTTTAGCATGTGGTGGGCGCCACCTTCTTATGGTGTGACAGGCGCCACCCTTTGAAGTGTGGTGGGCCCCACTTGCTTATTTCTTTCACAAATTATACTCTTTTCTCCATTAATTCTTCATTTCATTTCTTTTTTTTTTTCTTTTGCAATTAAAATCCATTCAATTCAATCACCTGAAAAAGGAAATAAATACCGGCATAATAAAACATAAATCAAGGAAAATAAAAGAAATCACAACTAAATATCATGTGAGTCAGGTCTAAAAATACGATACATTTTCGTGTTATCAATCTCCCCCACACTTAAACCTTTGCTTGTTCTCAAGCAAACCATGACTCGTAAGAAAAATAGTGCATACAGATACTCATCCTAGGCTACCAACTCTACTTCGGTTAAGTTTGTGTCGATAGGTACTTGCTCACACACTAAGCATATCGTAACAACACAATTCCGCTTTTGCGGTCATCAACCTCCCTCCTATACAAACCAATCTGAATCATGTCATTATGCCTAAGTCTAACTTACTCATCCTTCTTTCATCCTTTTTTATTCTGGTGCAGTCACATTAAGCCCGTTATCCTTTCACACTCATGGTAGGATAGCCTGTTAGTGACTATGATCTCATCATTTTTTTCTTTTTGCACATTGTCTTAAGTATCAATAAAATAAAGGAGTTTGCACCGTTGGGCTAAATGATCGGGTGAGGATCACCTAACTTAGAAGGAGCATTTTTTTTTCATTAATTCATTTTTTTCTTTTCTTAATTTACCTTTTAAGCCTGAGATCATACACTTATTTGCATCGGCTTCCAACTTAGTGCGTGCTTAGGATGGTACTGACTGCTAAATAAACTACTTAGGGACTACTAAAGGGGTGAGAACTTAAGGCTATGGCATAACAAGTACTCAAATTGATTTCCATAATTGGGAGGCTCGCGGTGTTAGAACGATACCGATCTTGCGGAATTTTCCCATGTCTTAAAATTTAACCTCAATTTCGTTTGTAACCTAAGATTTTCAAAAGATACACTATTTTTAACTCAAAGACTTTTCAAAATATTTTTTATGGCTAAAGAGAATGGGGAAATCGATAAACAACATAAAATCAGCATAAAGACTCCACAGCACATGCACAGACGGACGAAACATTTAAAACAGAAAAAATTTTAAAATCATGCTAGAAAACAGTAAATCTAACTAGAAAGCGGTAAAATGAAAGCGGTAAATGTTCCTCCCCCACACTTAAACCAAACATTATCCTCAATGTTTAGATAAAAGGTGAAAAAGGAAAGATAGAACCTGTATGAGTGCCACGACCACTAAATTCGCTCTAATTCTTCCCATGTTGTCCCTGTCTTCGCTAGCCACTTCTACTCCGGCGTCTTGTACTACGAGTTATCTGAATTTGCTGAAACTCCACTTTACTGAAGCCGCTCATCATACTATTTGTTTCCGAAAGAAGTACCTGCAAAAAAATGTTAGAAAAATATGGTGCGGTGTGTGCAGGTGGAACCTGGCCATGCCGAAAGGACAAGGAGGAGGTGAGTTACAAACGGGAGAGATATGCCGTCTCCTATCATACTCAACATTGGTGTCACCACCAGCAGAAACATTCATAGGAATGTCGTGGGCACCAACTCATCTTAAGGGATTGTCATCTAGAGATCTTTCGCCTAAATGTAGCTGAGACGTGACAAGCGATACAATTCTTTTATTTTCTGCAAACACAAACAGTAAAACATTAAATTAAAAGCTCGCGGGTTACCTCCCACGCAGGGCTTTGTTTAACGTCGATAGCTCGACGGTTAAGAGTGTTAATCTTCGGTTTCCATGGTCATTTATCAAGCCATCTCACATATCCCTCCCCTTTTCTTTTCTTCCTTCTGTGGGGTGGTTCTGGATCTATCCTAAGTATTAGCTTTTCAAGTTTGAGCTTAGTTATTTCATCCACCACCTCAAAGTCTAACCTTACCCTCTTAACAATAATGATATCCCTGGTTTCCTGGTCCTCTAATTGTTCTCTTTTTATGCGTGACCTCAAACAAAGATGCATTGGTTTGGATATTTTCCAATACCTCCGCATACGTTTTGGATTGGGATTCTACCTTATCTTCCACAAACCTTTGCGAGAAAAGAATTGGTGGGGTATATGGAGGAGGAACGACATTAGGTGCTTCCTTCGCTACCTCTTCGACAACCTCCCTTTTGGATGGTGTCGATGGATTTTTCTCAATATCTACTCTCTTCTCACCAGAACTCTCCTCAACCTCATTATCACTCTCCTCACCCTCATTATCACTCTCCTCGGGATTCCTCGATTTGTTTTTCATTAATGGTTGTTACAACATCCACATGCTCCTCAGGGGAGGGTCCTGTAGGCGTATATGCAAGCAGGGAGATTTAAGTCTCCAATGCCTCAGTGTGAGTCGCTAGGGACTTGACCATAGTGTTTATCTGCCTAAGGGTTTCATAAGTATCGAGATGATGTCTTCTAAGCTCTTCATTCTGGAGAGTTTGTGTCTCCACAAAGTACTCCATCATAGATTCTAACCTAGAATTAGTTGTTGTTTCAATGAAATCCTCCATTAATGTTTCGAGGTTGGAATTAACAGATTCTTGTGGTTCCTAGAAATATTGGGAATGGTTATCGTAGAGGAAGTTTGGGTGCGGTTCCTCGAGATATTGGGAGTGAGTCAGTGCATTGAAATCCTGCATTAATATTTCTAGGTTGGAATTATGAGATTCCTGCGACTCCTCAAAATGTTGGGATTGGTAGTTGCAGAGGCAATTTGGGTGAGAATGAGTTAGTGATGCATTGAAATTCTCCATTTGTATTTCAAGGTTGGAATTATGGGATTCTTGCAATTCCTCGAAATACTGGGAGTGGTGATTGTAGAAAAAATTTGGGTGATACATAGTAATGAGTGTCTTAGTCTATACGGTGCAACAACGAAATAACAATATTGACTGTTGGTCCCCGA
Organism: Lathyrus tuberosus; assembly: GCA_022829125.1. NCBI lineage: Eukaryota > Viridiplantae > Streptophyta > Magnoliopsida > Fabales > Fabaceae > Lathyrus > Lathyrus tuberosus. The sequence goes on from JALAZF010000115.1 coordinate 11,868,387, forward strand.
CAACGGCGCCAAAAACTTGATGCGTCCGCAAGTGCACGGATTTATCGAAGTAATATAAAAGATAGTCGAACCCACGGAGACCAATGTCAACCTACTGTAATCTATCGTCGCTTTGTAAAGCTAAGGCTAATGGTGTTTGATTAAGAGGAAACTAGAACTAAAACTAAAAATGAACTTAGAAAAATATGATAATAAAGAGAGACCGGGAATATGGATTCCGCGTTCCTAAAGGACTTTGTAGAATTCGGGTACTAATTACAACTATAACTTAGTTCCGTAGAATATACCGACTTAAAAACTCCGCCTCACGCTCTCGCGGTATTAACTAAAGTCATGTTCCCTAATCCCAAGATTTTGCTCTCGCTCGCCCGGTAACTAGGAATTATATTTTGAAAGTCAATAATATCCTAAACGTATCTAAAGCGCTCTCGCTGTATTTAGATATGTTGCCTAATTTCCACTATCCGGTTCGACCCCTACGCTCTCGCAGTGCCGGCTCTAACCTTAACTAATTTCTCACTCTCGTGACAAAATCGTGTTAAATAACCTCTCACTCTCGTGACAAAGCTATTTAAATTAGACTTGGAAATTAAAACTAAAACAGAATTTTAATCATACGTTCGCACCTATTATTTTCTACTGAGTCCCCGTCGGGTAACGACGGTCCTCATAAGTCGGACTCAAGAATATTTAGAAAGACATAGATAGGAAAACAAACACGTAGTTACGATAAATAAAATTAATACTAAACATGATCTAGCAAATAAAATCATAAAGTAATAACAGTAAAATAAACGATAAAGAGAACCTGGAATTAAATAGATGCTGAAATGTAATACGCCTGAAGGCTTCGAATCAAAGTACAGAAATCGACTGACAAAAATATTACCTAAAACTATATTGGTAATAGTCCCCCCGATGTGGAGAACTATTACTTTTACATGGTAAAAGAAACTGCCTAAAAAATAAAACAAGGAAATTCTGGCCTAGAGAGAGAGCTCCCGAATGAAACCGTTTTTGATATTTATCTTCTGTGCTTCGTGGATTTCAGACTTGCGTGAAAGTAGGATTGAATCCGTTGAATGAGGAACTGGACGTGTGCAGGAATGTAGGAAAGTTGGTCGCCACTTCCCCTAATTTTAGTGTGGCTTGCGCCACACTTTTCCTCTTATTTGATAGTGGCAGGCGCCACTTTAGCATGTGGTGGGCGCCACCTTCTTATGGTGTGGCAGACGCCACCCTTTGAAGTGTGGTGTGCCCAACTTGCTTCTTTCTTTCACAAATTATACTCTTTTCTCCATTAATTCTTCATTTCATTTCTTTTTTTTTCTTTTGCATTTAAAACCCATACAATTCAATCACCTGAAAAAGGAAATAAATACCGGCATAATAAAACATAAATCAAGGAAAATAAAAGAAATCACAATTAAAATTCATGTGAGTCGGGTCTAAAAGTATTATACATTTTCGTGTTATCAACCATCAACATAATCATCATAAACACATCATGCATATATTCTAACATGCACATCATTAAAACATTGTCATAATACCATTATTAACATCACAACAACATCATTGTAACAACACTCAAGGTTCGTCACTTACAACAAGACTTCATAGCATACACAATAAGTAATAATCACATTCCTAAATGTATTAAACATAGAAATACTTGGACAATAACTCACCTATTTATACCATGTTAAAGTTCTATTTATTAGCTTTCCAACGCTTCAAACGGCTCGCCATTTGGATATACGGTTCAAAAGTTATGATCGAAATCGTATTAGCATTTTGGCAAAATCTGAGTGCATGTGTCGGCGCATAAGTGTTTCAGGTTAGTGCATGTGCAACAGTATTTAGGCCTATTTTGCTTCTGTCCATGTGCTGGCGCACAGGTCAGCGCATAAGAATTTCTAGTCGCCGCATAAGAATTTCAGGTCGGCGCATACAACCATATTTTCAAAAAAACGCCTTTCTAAAGGCTATGTGTCCGCACATAAAACGTATAGGCCAACGTATACTATTATGTTGGCCCCTAAATCACTTTTTAAAATCACTTTTTTCACTATTTTATCATGTTATAACCTATACTACGAAATTATATCATTTCAGACCCGATTTTTTGCTATCTTAACATTCTAAAAATCACTTATCGTCTTGTATACTCATGGGTTAACATCATAACATTACAATAACATCAATTCATCTATTATCACCAACTCCTCGTCATCAACACACAAATTCATCATCATCAACACATAGTTTCATCATCTCATAGGATCAAGGATTGCAACATAACAGTTCATCAATTTCTCAAGCATAAATTCATAATTATATCAATTTTCTGCTATTTAATCATTCTAAAATCACTTATTATAATATAGTATCAAAGATTAACAACAATTCATAACCATTAAACCAAATCATCAAGGATCGACATTGCAACAATTCAACATCAACAATTTTGCCATACTTTTCATCATACTTTTATCAATTCATCATACAAGACAAAACCTACATCTATCTTTACCATCTATCGATCATAATAAACTAGGATTGACTCTCTTCTTTTGCGTTCTACTGAGTTCTCCTCTTGGTTCTCTGAAAGCTCTAGCCTCTCTTCCGTTCTTCTCAAATGTTACGATCGTACATAACAAATTCTCTTTCCTTGTTTTACTTGCTTAACCTTAGGACCCTTTCTATGGCTTGCTACTTATGCCCTCACTTAACTCACACACTCTTACCACTATGCTCTTATCATTATTTTCATTTTAATATTCTTATTTTAATTATTATTATAAATCTAAATAATATAACTAAATTATTTAAATCTAAATAATTATAATAATTGACTCTCTCACAACAATGCTTCATCATACATCATCATACATCACATAATTCCTCATTAAATCACAAATAATTCATTTAGATAAATAATTCTAAATTTTTGGGGTGCTACAAAGATGCTTGAGGACGAAATGATTTATCCTATTTTTGATAGTCTGTGGCTTAGTCCAGCGTAAGTGGTACCGAAGAAAGGTGGGATGACGGTGATTCGAAATGAAAAGAATGCATTAATACCAACAAGAACCGTGACCGGTTGGAGAATGTGTATCGATTACCGTAGGCTAAACAAATCTACAAGGAAAGATCGCTTTCCCTTACCTTTCATGGACCAAATTCTTGAGAGACTTTCCGGTCAAAAATTCTATTGTTTTCTTGATGGTTATTCGGGTTACAACCAAATTATTGTTAACCCGGAGGATCATGAGAAAACTGCTTTTACATGTCCATTTGGGGTCTTTGCTTATAGGAGGATGTCTTTTGGGTTGTGTAATGCACCGACTACTTTTCAGCGGTGCATGCAAGCAATATTTTCTGACTTGATTGAAAATTCCATTGAAGTTTTCATGGATGACTTTTTGATTTTTTGGCTCGTCATTCGATCTTTGTTTTAAAAATTTGGATGTTGTGTTGGAAAGGTGTGTGAAAACTAATCTTGTGCTTAAATAGGAGAAGTGCAACTTCATGGTTACGGAAGGAATTGTGCTTGGCCACAAAGTTTCGTCAAAGAGCCTTGAAGTTGACCAAGCTAAAGTGGAGGTTATCGTGAAGTTGCCACCACCCTTGAATGTAAAAGGAATTAGAAGCTTTTTCGGCCATGCGGGATTCTATAGGAGGTTCATTAAACACTTCGGAAAGATTGCAAAGCCCTTGAGCAATTTTCTCAACAAATATAAGTCTTTTGAATTTGATGACTCTTGCATGCTTGCTTTTAATTCTTTAAAAGAGAGTTTAACTACCACACCCATAATCATGGCTCCCAATTGGAAACTTGATTTTGAACTTATGTGTGATGCTAGTGATTCATTGGTGCGATACTTGGTCAAAGAAGAACGAAATTTTTTCATGCTATACACTATGCGAGCAAAGTTTTGAACGAAGCTCAAATAAATTATGCCACTACGGAAAAAGAGCTTCTTGCGATAGTGTATGCATTGGAAAAATTCCTATCTTATCGCATTGGGTCTAAAATGGTTGTTTACATGGACCATGCGGCAATTAAGTATTTATTAACCAAACCATATTCTAAGCAAAGGCTTATTAGATGGGTCCTTTTGTTGCAAGAATTTGATCTTGAAATTCGTGACAAGAAGGGATCCGAGAATTTGGTAGCGGATCATTTATCCCGTCTTGTGAATGTGGAAGTAACTAAAAACAAATTTGAGGTTAAGAAAGAATTTCTGGATGAGAAGTTGTTTATGGTTCAAGTTAGGCCTTGGTTTGCTGATATTGCATATCACAAAGTCGTCGGAGTGATTCCGGAAGGCCTACCTTGGAATCAAAGAAAAAACGTTTGTATGATGCCAAGTCTTTTGTTTGGGATGAGCCTTATTTGTTCATGCTTGGTGTTGATAACCTTTTGAGAATGTGTGTTACAATTGAGGATTCAAAGAGCACTCTTTGGCATTGTCACAACTCACCTTATGGTGGTCATTTTAACAGGTTAAGAACGACAACGAAAGTCCTTCAATCGGGCTTTTATTGGCCTTCTTTGTTTAAAGATGCTCATGTGCATGCTCAAAGTTTTGACAATTGTCAACGGAGTGAAGGAATTACCAAGCGGAATGAGATGCCATTGTAAGTATGTTGGAGGTGGAATTATTTGATTGTTGGGGAAATGACTTTGTTTGTCTATTTCCATCTTCATTTTCTTTTGAGTACATTTTAGTTGTTGTGGACTATGTGTCCAAGTGGGTGTGTCATACCCCAAATTTTACCCTTAGATCCATTGATCTTTTGCATATCATCTTAGATCAATCATATTGCCTAACTAACCTAATTTACCAAGTTTTGTTTGTTTTTGTTTCATTTGTGAATCAGGTTTTATTTCAAGAGGTTTCAAGGGCTGGTCTGTCGAGATTTTGGATGGAGCACTAGACCAAGCAAGTTTCTTATACTCTTAAGAGACTTCCCTTCCTCAATAATCAAGTGTAATTTGGTTTACTCACAAAGGATCAAGCAAGGTTATCAGGTCAAGAGTATGTGCAGTCACGTTTTCGTGCAGTTGAGTGTGGCCTGATCTTGGGCAAGAAAGAGGAGAGTCTCAAGTTGGATTTGTCATGGATCAGTGCTTTATATATGAAGATCATCAGAGTTGGGTTTTCGTGTCAATTCAAGTCGTTTGGGCCATCAAAGGTTAAAGTCGTTGAGTTGTGTGCAAGTGTTTGGTCGTGTAGTTCAGGATTTGTGGCAGTCAAGTGCAGTTGTCAAGGTTTAGGCGTTGTTCAAGCGTGGAAGTGCATATCCATTCCCTTAACCGTTTTATCCCTTTTGCTTTTCATTTGTTTCCAATAACCATTATCCATTGTCAATCCATTTTCAGTGTCCTGTTTTTATTACGTATTTTCCATCCAATCCAATTTTTGATTTCATTATCCATTTCCATAACCCGAGTCAGCTCATTATCCATTTTTACCTTTATATCCACTTTGTTCACAACTCATTTTCTTAACCCATTTCTAAACCACATTTTATTTCAATTATCCACATTTTATTTCAATTATCAATTTCACATAATTCCATCCAAATCATTTTCATAGTCCACTTTCCTAATCCATTCTCTAAATTAAACCATTATCCATTTTTATCCATTATTCACATTTCTAATCCATTTTTTTTGTTATCCATAATACCCATCATTCATATTTATAATCCATTCATATCCAAACATATCATTTTCTCTAATCCATTTTTACTCACAAATCCATTAATTAAAATTCACAAGTCCCACCCCATCTATACCATGTCTTACAAAATAATAAATACAGGTCCATCCAAGATCCTACAATCCACCCTCAAATTTCTTTCTAATTCAAAATAAATTCATTTTGCTTCAATTCAATTGTCAATTTCAATCTTACACAATTTATTTCAAAATTCTATTTTATTTCAAAAGTTTATAAGCCTTTTTATACTTCACTATTTTTGCAAAGCCCACCGTCTACATGTTCTGAAAATCAAACCCACGTGCAAGTTGCAAGATTAAAAGTCCATCCATTTCATTCAAAATGTCACAAGAATACAAAAGTCTCATTACAAAAAATATCAGCTAAAATTTCTCCTACAAGTTGTACGACGCCTGAGCCAACCTATGCCACTTGAGGTGGACTTCATAATCCCCACTTTGCTCCACAACAGTCTACACCTCTACAGGGAACCTGCGATTAAAGCATCCTATGACCTGCATAAAGGCCTGGCATCAAAAGGGACAACACCTCCAAAATCCTGCCAAGAAAGTGAACTTACAACAACAACAATACCAAGGAATAAGTCTTGGAGGGAACCCTGCGACTTAAGAACATCAGATACAATACACTCTCGGTGGCGGAGAAAACAAGATAATTGTGTTCATTTTCTTCTTCTCCCAACCTCTTGATCCGAAACCTTCATCTCAAAACCACCATAATCTTTCATCTTAATCTGTCAACAACATCAAAAAACTCACAAAAAGCAACAACACATGTGCATCCAAACAAGACCCCAGCAAACACCATACCTGTTTCTTCAACCTTCAACGACGCACAAACCTCCCTCAAAATTTTCTTCTCCTCCCAATCTCTCCGCCTTCAATCAAAGCACAAACCCCATAAAAACTTTTCGAAACTCTCTTTCTCCTCTTCATCCACACAAACCTTCTTCATCAAACATCAGTAACAACAATAAACCTTTCTCTTTCGATCCCTGTTTTTCCAAAATCAACCCAAATCTGAAACTGAGATGAAATGGGTAGTGATTCACACAATCCTGACCTCAAATCATTCAAACCCAAAACAGAAGAGAGATGAAGTGAGAAATCAATTCAAAACTTAAGAACAACCCAAATCGCAAACCTCAAACAACCTTCAACCTAATCTCTTTCGTGATCCTTCCTTCTGATACGCGCGCGGTGTCAATAGTGATTTCCGAGCGTTGAAGCCATCAACTGTTGTTACGCCGTGCTTTTTTTTTATTCTTCGCTGCGTCTTGTCTCGACCAAGAGAAGGTTGTAAATGATGTTGTTCTGTTTACCTGTTTTCATTTCATTTGTTTTAGGTTTAAAGAAATTGGTTTAAAAAATGAAGGATAAGACAGAGATATGGATAATGTTGTTTTAAAAATGGAAGGAGAGACACGTCCGATTCTCAGCCGAGGTGTTTTCACCCCTTGTTCTTCCGTGTGGGTTTGGGCTTCCCATAGCCCATGATGGATTTATTTTCCTCTCTTTTTCTTTTTTATGGCTCTATTGCTAACCGTATGGGGTGGTGATGAATGGGCTCAAAGCTCGTGAGGATTCACACATCCTTTTCAATCCCTGCACCCCAACATTTGTTTATTTCTTTATATTTTTTTTATGATCTTTAATTAAGTCATTTTATTTTCTTTATTTTTGGCCAATGACATAAAAAAAATCTTAACTTTGTTGATTATTTCAAATCAATAAATTTTGATTAGTATGAGACCGTATTTTTCCTTTTGGTTGGTCAACGAAAGGCTAATAAAAAGATTATCGATTTTATTGAGCTAAATCTTAATTTAGACGAGACCACCTTTATTTTCACTTCAATTCCATTTTCTTTTATTTTGGGCCAATGATCTTACACAAATTTTGACTTTGATTATTTCAAATCAATAAAGTCTTGATAAATATGAGGCCACTTTTTTATTTATTTTTGTTGGTCAATGAAAGTCTAATCAAAAGATTATCGATTTCTCGATTAAATCTTGATTTAGATGAGAACAACTTTATCTTCATTTCGATTTCATTCTCTTTATTTTGGGTCGATGATATAACAAACTTCCTGGTTTGGTTGATTTCATTGAATCGACAAAACTTCGATCGATATGAGACCACTTTCTCTTTATTTCAGTTTCATTTACTTTTTAGTCGATGAAAGTCAAGAATCATTGATTATCGATTTCTCGATTAAATCATGATTAAGACGAGACTATTTCTACTTCATTTCAATTTTCAATTTCTTTGAATACTAACTCTTCATTTCCCCCTTTGGTGGGACTTGTACATATTTTCTGATAAAGTCTTGTGGGTGACCCTCTTTGTTCTTGTTATGATTGTGGTTGTCTGTTTCGTTTGACACATCCTCAATACTATTCCAAAGGAAAGTTCCCCTCAATTGACTCATAAGTCAATAAACAAATCATACCACCTTGGCCTCAAAAGAGCCATTTTCCCCCTTGGCCTCATAAGATCCTTTCCCGTTTCTTGGCCTCATAATAGCCATTGAATCATAACTTAGCAATAGGCTAGAGTTTTGAACTTTATGTGATTCTCACCATCATGAGAACTCACTTTCCCCCACTATAACTTAGATTTAGAGAGTTTTCTTGAACTCTAAAATGAGCTCATACTCATTTCCCCTTGGAACTTTGGCCATAGTCAATGGTTCCTCCTTCACCCTTAGTTAGGTGAACTACGGTTGCTCTGATTCTTTAGTCATATACGTAGACACAAGATGCAACGTCTTGGCTAGCAAACTTAGTGTACATATCCCTTAAGTCTTTACCTTTACCTTTAGCATAGATATTCTTAGCAAGCAAACATAATATAACACAAACTAAACAAGAGGTTCCTGTAGAGTACTACAGATACTTAGGGTGCTAATACCATTCCCTTAGTATAACCAACCCCCGAACCTTAGATCTCCCCCCTTTAGGTTTTTCTCGATCTTGAACCTTTCCTTTGGATAAATCAAAGTTGGTGGTGAATTCAAAGAAATGTGATGCAAGTTAATTAATAGCTTGTTATCCGATTCTCACTGCAACAGAAATGGCGACTCCACTGGGGAGACTTTTGAGGGTTAAGCCCACCTTGTTTTGTTTATGTTATTTATGTTTGTTTGTTATACTTGTACATATCTGTATGTATCTGTATACCTGTTTTGCTTGGGATTTTCTGTGTACAGGGTGCTACTTTTGAGTGGTGAGATAAGTCCTAACCCAGACTTGAGCGCACTTGTTATAGGACGATGGTAAATTCAAGGAGGCTTTGAGGGAGTCGATTCCTGAAAAAGTTAACTTGAGACACCATCACTCAGTTGAGGCCCTCTTGAGAGTCTAGTCATGTTGAACGACTCTATTTGTGAAAACGTGTTACTCTCGACCTAGGTGCCCTTGATATTGAGAACCGTAGTTACCAAACCCCACTTGGCCTTTTAGGATGTAGTGCGGTGACCATGATGGAGTCTATTTCTGAAATGGTTGTCACGCGATACTACACTCAGACGAGATTCTCTTGAGAATATTATTAATTACCGAGTCATTTGGGAAGTCGATAATATCCAAAAGATGGATTGTCGACTCTGGGAACTTTTTAGAACCCTGTTCTGCAGATGAAAACCCATAGTACACACCTTTTGGGATGGGTAGACCATGGCTCCATGCTCGTGATCTTCAAACCTAAACCCTTTCTTGTGTGCTTGTGCATATTTGTGGATACCTGGATATGTGTGTTTGTGCATACATTTATACATTCATGATAGCCCTTTGGTTTCAAGGAACTCAGACGTTTGTTTCCTTTGTAAAGATCAATAGAGATTATGATTTTAAAAAAATAAAACTCAGTTTTTCCACAAGATTTTTTGTAGCTTTCCTTTGAGTTCCTTGAAACCACTTGGCTTGCATTACATTTCATGTGCATTCGCATCACATTCGCTTTTCTCAGTCTTGCGTTTCTTCCTCTGTGTCAGAAGGATACCTAGCACCCATTCAAGACAATGGCAACAATGAATGAAATTCTGAAGAACCAAGAAGATTTGAAAGAGGAAGTCAGAATCCTCAAATGCCAGATGAATTGGGTTCTGAAAACTTTGCAAGCTCTAATGGAAAAAGAGGAGCCCGCTCACCCAGTTGCTCCTAGAAAAGTTGTCAGTCCGCCACTTTTTGTGGCTCCTCTCACTCAAGGACCTCCTCAGTATCAAAGGTCAGAAAGCCGTCAACCTCGTCATCATGCACGACCAAGGCCAAGAAAGCCAGAGAGGCACTTCTCTCCGCTACCCATGTCATACAATGAGATTTTACCAGTCCTGATCGAAGGTGGATTGATAGTGCCAGAGGAGATAGATCCAACGTCTTTTCCAGACTTGTCGGGCTTTGACACTGACGTCCGTTGTGACTACCATGCTGGGGAATAGAGGCATTCAACTGAAGACTGTAAGGTGCTCAGAAACAAGGTTCATACTCTGCTTGACTCCAATATGTTCTCATTCACGCCTCAAGGCATTCAAATCAACAATCTTTCACCTAATCAGGCGAGTTCATCAGATTCTGAGATGGAAGAAATTTCCGAGAGTGGATGTGAAGATGATTCTCAGACTGATCTTGACAAACAACTCTGAAGACGATTATCACAGCTTGGCAAATAAAAAAGGAAATTCCAGTTCCCCGAAGCTGGCAATCTTTTGGCTGTTTAGCATTTGTGGTATTTTATTTGCATGTTTGAATTTGTATTTGCTTATAAGCTTTTGTTTTTCAAATTGGCAGGATTAATGAAGTGTTTATGCATCTTTTTTATTAAGTCCATTCGTATTCACTCATTCTCTTTCTTTTACTGTCATAAAACAAAACAAAAAAAAAACAGACAAGTTTTTTCCAAACTTTTGTTCAAGCAAAGATTGGGGAGGATGATGAAAACATTACATCCATAATTGCTGTGGTATGCTTTCGATTAAACCTTGCCAAGGATGTAAGGCATTGTTTCAATTCCCAAACACTAGAGAAATAAGGAAGATAATCCCTCGTTAACCCTTCGAGCCTAGAAGCAGGAGTTTCTTTCTATACAAAAAACCCTTAAATCTCAACCTTAGGGTGGGTAGTTCTCAGTTTAACTTGGTTATGCATTCGAACGCAAGCGGTTCATGCAAGGCACCAGTCGGCTCTCTCAAATCAAATGAGTTAGCGTTGTACAAGTTGTTCCTCCAAACAGCAAATAAGGAAGGATCGTCGAGAAATCCTTAATCGAAGAGTGAGCCGAGTCCCTTTCAAGGCGAAAGCCAAGAAAGATGGGAAGCCCAAAACTTCGCCTTATACAAGAAGGTTCGTACAACAATTAAGGCAAAGCAGAATCTCATAATATCAATCAAGCAAAGAGGAGGTCTCAAAACCTCAGCGAAGACAAAGAAGAGGTCTCAAAACCTCAGTGAAGATAAGAAAAGGTCTCAAAACCTCAGCAATAAAGGATAACCAAATGTTGTAAGGGAGTAGTGACTACCAAGGTGTCTGAATCATCATCAACTATCATCAATTCATTCCTAGTCTATATGAACTTGAATGTATAGCTTGAGTTAACTGAGCATAGGACTGGAGTTCATCACGAAGATGGGGCGGGACAAATAAACTTTGAGCCTTTATCCTTTGTTTCATAAACCGTGAACCAGACCATGTTACAACCCTTAAAAGACCTAATTGAGTTAAGGTTGTTTTGAAAGCATACTACAGCAAGGTTGATTAACCTGACTCCTAATGATCTTTGCTATTTGCGTGTGTTGATCACTTCATCTGTCATTCGGTAAATGACTAGATCCATTTTTTTGATTATTTAATCACTCCACCGTGTGTGTTTTACCAATAAACTTTGTTTTCAAAAGCTTGCATGAATGTTGCATTGAAATTGCCAGTTTTTAATGAACAATACTTGTTTGCAAAACAATTCAATATTAAAGAAATCCCAACAATGCAGCCAGCTAGGGAATTTGACTTGATAAAGGGCTCAGTCTGGGGCATCTGCTCCATAGATCCAGCATCTCAAGAGCTATTAAATCAAGGGGCAGAAGCTTTTCAAATTAAGGATATTGGGGCAAGCCTTCTTGAGGTCAACTTATGACAAGTTTGGACTCCAATGACCTATCAACTGGGGCAAGTTGGTTCCCCAGTTGTTTCTACCACGGTCTAAAGGACTTTGTATTGCGAATACAGTTGAACTGGGGCAGTTATGTCAAGATCCATGAATCTATTCAAGAGTTTGAAGATATTGGAGCATCTGGTATACCAATTCTTCTATAAAATCCTTTTGATGACTTATCCTCGCAGACCAGTTAATCAGAAGCAGTCAGGTAAGATTCGACAAATCTCTCAAAGGTCAGTTAGTCTGGGGCACTTCCTTCACTGATCAACCAGTCTGAAGAGCAAGTTCAAAGACTTTGTTGTGAAATTACCGTTAATCTGCGGCAGTTACGCCGAGATTCATGAATCTCTCCAAGAGTTTGAGGATATTGAAAGCATCTCGTATGCTAATTCTTCTGTAAAATCCTCTTGGTGTATTTCCTTCCAACAGACCATGTAATCTGGGGCAGAGAAGATTTGAGGCTTACCTGTTGCAAGAGTCGTTGTTCGTTATGGTGATCATCATGCAAGTCAGGATGCAGAACTACCCTGTTCTTGTGATATCTTTTGCCAGCTTCCTAGTAAATTGTTACTTCGGTCGAGCTTGGACAATCTCCATGGATCTTCCTCCTCCAGTGAAGAAATCAAGCTCATGATGGCGATCCTAGTGAAGTCATGATACTATACCTCAGGTGGAATACTCTTTTCCCTAGTGAAGTAGATCTGATGATCCTACTTATTCATCCCCAGTAATGGTCTAACCTGATGAGGTTGGCTGGGTATCCTTGTCGAGATGTTTATTTCATCTCTAGTCTCGCTTCCTTTTGGCTGTTTTGTCAGCATAAGCATAAGCATGGCATAAGCATTCATGTGCATATTATCTTAGCATTTTTGCTTCTCTTCCTGGTGTTTACCTGTTTTTGTTCACTTTGGCGTTTATCTCCCCAAGTGACTGGGCTTGTCTATTCACTCCAATAGAAAGTCAGCCCTAGGCATAAAGTGCCCATCTTTTCTGAATTCCCCACAGAGTTTGATTCTCGTGGATGATGGTTGGTTCAGTTATCTTTTCCACATTTGGATAAGATAAATCCTTATATGAGTTCATTCCTCAATTGGAGTCTTGTTTGGCCGTTTCTTTCTAGCTTGTTCCTAGATTGAACTTTGATCCCTGGCAAGTGTGGTTTCCAAACCTATTTGGAACGTGCATTTATTTTGCACTGTGTCTCACAGAAGAATCTTCTACAGATCCTCATTGAAGACAATTACTTCTCCAACAGTGTTGTAATATCAACATCTCTTTGGAATTTATACCCAACAACAAGTGGCAATCTCCTTGAGAAGCTTGTTTTACTATCATTACCTCTACAACGATAAGTGGCAATCTCTTTCCAAATAAGCTTATCTGTCCTTGGTTTTACTTATACTTCTACAGTTACCCATGGTGTTACCTTCAGTCAGTCACTTTCCATCAACCTGTTTGATGTGATCCCTATTTGAGGTATTCCTTGCCGTCAATCTGTTTGATAAGGTGTTCTGAGTTCAGGTTCCATACCCTAGGATATGTATTATTTCCTTTCTGTCAATCTGTTTGATGAGGTGTTCCGAGTTCAGGTTCCGTACCCTCGGATATGTATTATTCCTTCCCGTCAACCTGTTTGATGAGGTGTTCCGAGTTCAGGTTCCGTACCCTCGGATATGTATATTTCCTTGCCGTCAATCTATTTGATGAGGTGTTCCGAGCTCAGGTTTCGTACCTTCGGATGTGTTATTTTTCCTTCCCGTCAATCTGTTTGATGAGGTGTTCCGAGTTCAGGTTTCTTACCCTTGGATATGTATTATTTCCTTCCCGTCAATCTGTTTGATGAGGTGTTCTGAGTTCAGGTTCCGTACCCTCGAATATGTATTATTTCCTTTCCATCAACCTGTTAATGTGATCCCTATTTGAGATTATTCCTTTCCATCAACCTGTTTGATGTGATCCCTATTTGAGGTATTTCTTCCCGTCAATCTGTTTGATGAGGTGTTCCGAGTTCAGGTTCCGTACCTTTGGATATGTATTATTTCCTTACGGTCAATCTGTTTGATGAGGTGTTCCGAGTTCAGGTTCCGTACCCTAGGATATGTATTATTTCCTTGCCGTCAATCTGTTTGATGAGGTGTTTCGAGCTTAGGTTTCGTACCTTCGGATGTGTTATTCCTTTCCATCAACCTGTTTGATGTGATCCCTATATGTTATTATTCCTTCCCGTCAATCTATTTGATGAGGTGTTTCGAGCTCAGGTTTTGTACCCTCGGATACGTATTATTTTCCTTGCCATCAATCTGTTTGATGAGGTGTTCCGAGCTCAGGTTTCGTACCTTCGGATATGTTATTATTACTTTCCATCAACCTGTTTGATGTGATCCCTATTTGAGTTATTCCTGGCCGTCAAACTTCTTGACGATGTGATCCCTATTTTGGTTTCCTTGCCATCAAACTTCTTGATGATGTGATCCCTATGTTGGTTTCCTTGCCGTCAAACTTCGAGTCAAATATGAACCCGTTGTTTGAACCCAGGTTAAATATGAACCTAAACTTCGAGTCAAATATGAACCCGTTGTTTGAACCCAGGTCAAATATGAACCTAAACTTCGAGTCAAATATGAACTCGTTGTTTGAACCCAGGTCAAATATGAACCTAAACTTCGAGTCAAATATGAACCCGTTGTTTGAACCCAGGTCAAATATGAACCTAAACTTCGAGTCAAATATGAACCCTTTGTTTGAACCCAGGTCAAATATGAACCTAAACTTCGAGTCAAATATGAACCCGTTGTTTGAACCCAGGTCAAATATGAACCTAAACTTCGAGTCAAATATGAACCCGTTGTTTGAACCCAGGTTAAATATGAACCTAAACTTCGAGTCAAATATGAATCCGTTGTTTAAACCCAGGTCAAATATGAACCTAAACTTCGAGTCAAATATGAACCCGTTGTTTGAACCCAGGTCAAATATGAACTTAAAATTTGAGTCTAATATGAACCCGTTGTTTGAACCCAGGTCAAATATGAACCTAAACTTCGAGTCAAATATGAACTCGTTGTTTGAACCCAGGTCAAATATGAACCTAAACTTCGAGTCAAATATGAACTCGTTGTTTGAACCCAGGTCAAATATGAACCTAAACTTCAGGTTAGATATGAACCCGTTGTTTGAACCCAGGTCAGATGTGAACCTAAACTTCAGGTTATCGTGAGTCCGTTGTCTAAAACCAGGTCAGATGTGAACCTAAACTTCAGGTTATCGTGAACCCTTTGTTTGAAACCAGATTAGATGTGAACCTAAACTTCAGGTTATCGTGAACCCGTTGTTTGAAACTAGGTCAGATGTGAACCTAAACATCAAGTTATCGTGAACCCGTTGTTTGAAATCAGGTTATCGTGAACCTAAACTTCAGGTTATCGTGAACCCGTTGTCTGAAATCCGGTCAGATGTGAACCTAAACTTCAGGTTATCGTGAACCTGTTGTTTGAAACCAGTTCCAACATGAACCTAAACCTCAAAATCTAGCTCATACTAGTATTCAAAATCCCACCTCATATTGGTGTCCAAAGTCCAGTCCTTGCCGGCAACCCAACTCAAATTGTTATCTTATTCAAATTGGTGTATAGTGACATATCACTTCTGAGTCCAATCCTTTTTGGCACTTTAATCTGGTTCCCAGCAGAAGTTCAGTCATTATCAATATCTCTTTGAAAGTCCTTGTGATTGATCATCATTTGGCGAACGTAGAGTGTGTCTCTGTCTTTTCTGGCTTTTCTGGAAGATCCCGTTCGAACTCTTCAACGTAAGGAATTCCCATAAAATCTTTTCTTTGGGTGTCTATCCTTTCATTTCAAACTGATCCCCGGTGGAGATCATGTCTTCTTTCTGGTTTCATGCCCAGTAAGAATGCGTCTTATTTCCCGAGTGTCGCCCGGTCACATATGAACCTGTCGTCCATCTCCTTGGATCTTTCCCCAGTGGAGAACACCTCTCTGGCTCCTATCTCCAGTGAGGATCTGTAGGGTTTCCCCCTTTATTTTTCCATCCCCAGTGTTGCCTCAGAGTCTCCCAGTGAGTCTTGTTTTTGGTCAGCCTGTATCCCCTTTGAGTTTTCCTCGTGGATACTAACCTTCATCCTTCCCCAGTGTAAGATCACATGTGGTTGTTTGCTCTTTACCCTTGGTGTCTTGCTTTGTCTGCATTTTTGCATTATCATGGCATCATATCATCATGCTAGAAGTTTATGGCGTGTCAGAATTATAGCTTAGTTTTGTCCATAGTATTGCATATCAGTGTATCTAAGGGCAAAATTTTTGGTTATCTATATTTAAATATCTTTCACCATGATTTCATGAGGATTTTTCACCTCTCATGTCATCCGGTGAAGATATTTAAATAGGGGCAACTGTCACACCCCAAATTTTACCCTTAGATCCATTGATCTTTTGCATATCATCTTAGATCAATCATATTGCATAACTAACCTAATTTACCAAGTTTTGTTTGTTTTTGTTTCATTTGTGAATCAGGTTTTATTTCAAGAGGTTTCAAGGGCTGGTCAGCCGAGATTTTGGATGGAGCACTAGACCAAGCAAGTTTCTTATACTCTTAAGAGACTTCCCTTCCTCAATAATCCAGTGTAATTTGGTTTCCTCGCAAAGGATCAAGCAAGGTTATCAGGTTAAGAGTATGTGCAGTCACGTTTCCGTGCAGTTGAGTGTGGCCTGATCTTGGGCAAGAAAGAGGAGAGTCTCAAGTTGGATTTGTCATGGATCAGTGCTTTATATATGAAGATCATCAGAGTTGGGTTTTCGTGTCAATTCAAGTCGTTTGGGACATCAAAGGTTAAAGTCGTTGAGTTGTGTGCAAGTGTTTGGTCGTGTAGTTCAGGATTTGTGGCAGTCAAGTGCAGTTGTCAAGGTTTAGGTGTTGTTCAAGCGTGGAAGTGCATATCCATTCCCTTAACCGTTTTATCCATTTTTATTTTCATTTGTTTCCAATAACCATTATCCATTGTCAATCTATTTTCAGTGTCCTGTTTTTATTACCTATTTTCCATCCAATCCAATTTTGGATTTCATTATCCATTTCCATAACCCGAGTCATCTCATTATCCATTTTTACCTTTATATCCACTTTGTTCACAACTCGTTTTCTTAACCATTTCTAAACCACATTTTATTTCAATTATCAATTTCACCTAATTCCATCCAAATCATTTTCATAGTCCACTTTCCTAATCCATTCTCTAAATTAAACCATTATCCATTTTTATCCATTATTCACATTTCTAATCCATTTTTTTATGTTATCCATAATACCCATCATTCATATTTATAATCCATTCATATCCAAACATATCATTTTCTCTAATCCATTTTTACTCACAAGTCCATTAATCAAAATTCATAAGTCCCACCCCATCCATACCATGTCTTACAAAATAATAAATACAGGTCCATCCAAGATCCTACAATCCACCCTCAAATTTCTTTCTAATTCAAAATAAATTCATTTTGCTTCAATTCAATTGTCAATTTCAATCTTACCCATTTTATTTCAAAATTCTATTTTATTTCAAAAGTTTATAAGCCTTTTTATACTTCACTATTTTTGCAAATCCCACCGTCTACATGTTCTGAAAATCAAACCCATGTGCAAGTTGCAAGATTAAAAGGACATCCATTTCATTCAAAATGTCACAAGAATACAAAAGTCTAATTACAAAAAGTATCAGCTAAAATTTCTCCTACAAGTTGTACGACGCCTGAGCCAGCCTATGCCACTTGAGGTGGACTTCACAATCCCCACTTTGTTCCACAACAGTCTACACCTCTCCACGGAACCTACGATTAAAGCATCCCATGACCTGCATAAAGGCCTGACATCAAAAGGGGCAGCACCTCCAAAATCCTGCCAAGAAAGTGAAGTTACAACAACAGCAATACCAAGGAATAAGTCTTGGAGGGAACCCTGGGACTTAAAAACATCAGATACAATACACTCTCGGGGGAGGAGAAGACAAGATAACTGTGTTCATTTTCATCTTCTCCCAACCTCTTGATCTGAAACCTTCATCTCAAAACCACCATAATCTTTCATCTTAATCTGTCAACAACATCAAAAAACTCACAAAAAGCAACAACACATGTGCATCCAAACAAGACCCCAGCAAACACCAGACATGTTTCTTCAGCCTTCAATGACGCATAAACCTCCCTTAAAATTTTCATCTCCTCCCAATCTCTCCGCCTTCAATCAAAGCACAAACCCCATAACAACTTTTCGAAACCCTCTTTCTCCTCTTCATCCACACAAACCTTCTTCATCAAACATCAGTAACAACCATAAACCTTTCTCTTTCGATCCCTGTTTTTCCAAAATCAACCCAAATCTGAAACTGAGATGAAATGAGTAGTGATTCACACAATCCTGACCTCAAATCATTCAAGCCAAAAACAGAAGAGAGATGAAGTGAGAAATCAATTCAAAACTTAAGAACAACCCAAATCGCAAACCTCAAACAACTTTCAACCTAATCTCTTTCGTGATCCTTCTTTCTGATACGCGTGCGGTGACAATAGTGATTTTCGAGCGTTGAAGCCATCAACTGTTGTTACGCCGTGCTTTTTTTATTCTTCTCTGCGTCTTGTCTCGACCAAGAGAAGGTTGTAAATGATGTTGTTCTGTTTACCTGTTTTCATTTCATTTGTTTTAGGTTTAAATAAATTGATTTAAAAAATGAAGGATAAGACAGAGATATGGATAATGTTGTTTTAAAAATGGAAGGAGAGACACGTCCGATTCTCAGCCGAGGTGTTTTCACCCCTTGTTCTTCCGTGTGGGTTTGGGCTTCCCATAGCCCATGATGGATTTCTTTTCCTCTCTTTTTCTTTTTTTATGGTTCTATTGCTAACCGTATGGGGTGGTGATGAACGTGAGGATTCACACATCCTTTTCAATCCCTGCACCCCAGCATTTGTTTATTTCTTTATTTTTTTTTATGATCTTTAATTAAGTCATTTTATTTTCTTTAATTTTGGCCAATGACATAAAAAAAATCTTAACTTTGTTGATTATTTCAAATCAATAAATTTTGATTAGTATGAGGCCGTATTTTTCCTTTTGGTTGGTCAATGAAAGGCTAATAAAAAGATTATCGATTTTATCGAGCTATATCTTAATTTAGACGAGACCACCTTTATTTTCACTTCAATTCCATTTTCTTTTATTTTGGGCCAATGATCTTACACAAATTTTGACTTTGATTATTTCAAATCAATAAAGTCTTGATAAATATGAGGCCACTTTTTTATTTATTTTTGTTGGTCAATGAAAGTCTAATCAAAAGATTATCGATTTCTCGATTAAATCTTGATTTAGATGAGACCAACTTTATCTTCATTTCGATTCCATTCTCTTTATTTTGGTTCGATGATATAACAAACTTCCTGGTTTGGTTGATTTCATTGAATCGACAAAACTTCGATCGATATGAGACCACTTTCTCTTTATTTCAGTTTCATTTACTTTTTAATCGATGAAAGTCAAGAATCATTGATTATCGATTTCTCGATTAAATCATGATTAAGACGAGACTATTTCTACTTCATTTCAATTTTCAATTTCTTTGAATACTAACTCTTCATTTCCCTCTTTGGTGGGACTTGTACATATTTTTTGATTAAGTCTTGTGGGTGACCCTTTTTGTTCTTGTTATGATTGTGGTTGCCTGCTTTGTTTGACACATCCTCAATACTATTCCAAAGGAAATTTCCCCTCAATTGACTCATAAGTCAATAAACAAATCATACCACCTTGGCTTCATAAGAGCCATTTCCCCCCTTGGCCTCATAAGAGCCTTTCCCTTTTCTTGGCCTCATAAGAGCCATTGAATCATAACTTAGCAATAGGTTAGATTTTTGAACTCTATGTGATTCTCACCATCATGAGAACTCACTTTCCCCACTATAACTTAGATTTAGAGAGTTTTCTTGAACTCTAAAATGAGCTCATACTCATTTCCCCTTGGAACTTTGGCCATAGTCAATGGTTCTTCCTTTACCCTTAGTTAGGTGAACTACAATTGCTCTGATTCTTTAGTCAGATACGTAGGCACAAGCTGCGACGTCTTGGCGAGCAAACTTAGTGTACATATCCCTTAATTCTTTACCTTTACCTTTAGCATAGATATTCTTAGCAAGCAAACATAATATAACACAAACTAAACAAGAGGTTCCTGTAGAGTACTACAGATACTTAAGGTGCTAATACCTTCCCTTAGTATAACCAACCCCCGAACCTTAGATCTCCCCCCTTTAGGTTTTTCTCGATCTTGAACCTTTCCTTTGGATAAATCAAAGTCGGTGGTGAATTCAAAGAAATGTGATGCAAGTTAATTAATAGATTGTTATCCGATTCTCACCGCAACAGGGTGTAAGCGATAGCTTGTGCTAAAGTAGATGGTAAAATCGTGATAAAATTCCTGAAGAAAAACATTTTTTCGCGTTTTGGTACGCCTAGAGTGTTTATAAGTAATGGAGGATTCCACTTTCGCAATGCCCCGTTAGAAAAAGCTTTGGAGCATTATGACGTGAAACACAAAGTGACATTGCCATATCATCCTTAGGCTAATGGCCAGGCTGAAGTATCAAATTGTGAGATCAAGAGGATTCTTGAGAAACTTGTGTCTTCTTCTAAGAAGGATTGGGCACACAAGCTTGACGAGGCTTTGTGGGCTTATCGGACCACATTTAAGTCTCTAATAGGTATCACACCTTTTAAAATGATCTACGGAAAAACTTGTCATTTATCGTAGAGTTGGAGCATAAGGCTTTTTGGCCTTTAAAATTCTTGAACTTTGATCCCACTTTAAGTGGTGAGAAGAGGAAAGTGCAACTTCATGAATTGGATGAATTGCGACTTCAAGCGTATGACTCCAACAAACTTTACAAGAAGAAGGTGAAAAAGTATCATGACAAGAAGATTGTGAGAAGAGACTTTCATGAAGGACAAATGGTCTTATTGTTTAATTCGCGATTAAAATTTTTTCCGGGTAAGTTGAAGTCAAAATGGTCCGGTCTATTTTGGATTAGGGAAATCAAGCACTACCGAGAAATTGTAATTGAAGACTGTCGCTCCCGGGATTTTCATCCAGGTACAATCGCGAAAGTGGCGCAGAAACAGAGTCGCTAACAATGTGTATTTATCCCAAGAGAGGGAAAGGAAACACTGCGTAAACCTGAGGGAAGGGAAAGACATGGTCTTGCGACCAAGAGAAACAGGTAAGGGAGTCGTTTACGCGAGGGGAAGGTGTTAGTACCCCCACGCGTCCATCGTACTCGATGGGATCCGCGCTTGCTATCTCGATCAAAGGGTGTCGTCATCTGGAGCTCCACTGCTACTGGTAAGGAACGGGAATGGAAAAGAACGAAGAAACGAGGAAGAAAAGAAAAATAAGTGACTCGATAGGACATCGTCGTCCTATGCCTACGTATTCCCTTGTGCAATGGGAAAGTCAGAGTCAACGTAGTTCGGACACGGACTAAGGGGGGAGGGAGGTTTCTCGCCAAGACATCGCCGTATTGTGCCTACGTATCCTAAATCTAACCAGAAAGAGGAAATCAGAGCAGTCGTAGTTCGACCTACGGGTCGAAAACAGACAAAGAGGTGATAAAGAAAGGTTGTGCTCGGAGATATCTCGCACGATCTCCTATCTACGTATCTCCATTAACCAATGAAGAATCAGAGCGACGTAGTTCCCCTCACTAGGGAAGGCTTTGCTTTGTTTGTTTCTTTTATGAGCGACGTTAAGTTCGCGTCCGGCAGTTAGGGTCGATGCCTGTTTGCGACGAGACGGAAGTAACGTGCCCTTTTCTAAAAAGGATTTTAAACTTAGAAATCCCAAAGGATGAAAAAGGTTGAGTTTGTTTGTGTTTTTTAGACAGAAGTGTTTTGAAGTTAGTTTGTAACTTGCATTGCACCCAAGTCTGCAACATAGGAACGAATACGTCGCGTATCGTCCCTAACAAGACGTACACTAAGCATCCTAGAAGAATGAAGGAAGACCCCCCATACCTCACTTCCCATATATAAGGCTCATGCGCAATACACGTTAACCTTTATTAAGTGTTTTAGAAAGGTTATGAGATGAGAAGAGAAGACTCAAAGGAAAAGAAAACACTAAGGGGAATTCTATCCTAATGTCATGCAAAAGATGGCCCTAAGGTTGAGGTTTAAGAACAACCTAAGTCTAAAGAAGAGAGAGGGATAGCACTACCTAATGCTTATCCTACCTCACCTTAATAAAAAATTAAGGATGAGCTAGGATCCCAAAGGGATGTGAGAGAGTTCTATACAATCAAGCATTTTATCATGTAATCCAACATACAAAGGAGAAGTAAAAGTAGAAGAGAAGAGAGATGAAAGAAGGAATGAGTATGGTTTAGCATCCACATGCTCATGTGTCTTACCTCTACCCCTACATAAAAGGTTAGTACAAAATCAACACAAGTATTGAATACAAGTGAAAGAAAGTGAACCAAACAATGCTAGTTGTCTTAAGAAGACAACTTAAGAAGCAAACAAGGGTTAAACCAAAAGAGAAGGGTCCTAAGGGTTAAATAACATCAAAGGGTACATGTCAAGGTATCCTACTAAGGTTAACATGCCAAATGAAACCAAACAATGTCAAACTATGCATCAAAGGATCATACAAATGCAATTTAAGCATCAACTATGCAAGATGAATGCAAATGGCTCATGAACATGAATAAATGCACATGCACACATTAAAGTCATAAGTGAATGACATTTATGAATGCATATACATGTCATTAAGATGGCATATGGATCATGAATGCAAGCATTGAAAAGGATTAAGCAAAAAGAAGTGAAAACAAACAACACTTAAGTTCATAGATTTATGGATACTTGTAATGCAAGTCAAAGATGAAAATGAAAGATGATCATACATGTCTAATGGATACAAGTCAGTAGCACATGGTATATGAGATGACATTTAGGATGCAAGAATGTACATACACAGTCCACACAAGTCTCGTGTTAGTGCACATTGAAGAAGAGAAACAAACTAGGTGCAAACAAGTTCAAACAAGTGCTAAGTGTTCATGAACATATGCAAGATGCAAGATGCAATTGGAAATCATGTCATATGGTTGAGAATGATCACAAACAGAAGATGAATCATGTTTTAATGGATGTTTAGGATCATACAAGCAATGATGAAAACAAGTCAACAAAGACATGCAAGAAAAGAAACACAAGTGCACAAAACATTTCAAGTTTAAACAAGTGCACACAAGACAATTCAAGATGGATAAGAAATGGCCTATAACATGAGAAAAAGGACCAATAATGTTCACACAACATGTATCAAGAGGTCTCATCAAGTGTCAAAGAGGGTTGCATACAATGCACATCAAAACCCTAGCACATGGTCTCTAGCATTCACACAAACAAAGGTGCATTTACGAATTCTCAAATAACATGTTAAGTGGCCAATAAAATTGAGAAAAAGGAAAGCATATTCAAATGCAAACAGTAATTAAACATGTCTCAAAGGAATGGACCAAAACTCATTAAGAATCATGCACAAACATGCTTCACAAGTTCACTCAAATAGCACAAGGATTATGCACAAATGTGACATTCAAACATCAACCAAAATGATCCCAAAAATCCACAAAAAATACACAAAGTGCCTCAAAATGTTATGAAAGCATATATCAATTTTCATGTGAAAATTCAACAAATAGGTATGTCAAACAATTCATCAAGGCAACATGTATCATGAACAAAGCTCAACTAAGATGCAACACATTGAAAATTTCAAAAAAAATAGCAAAATAATCCGAAAATAAAAAATAAAATTGTCAAAAATTATTTAAATGTGCTATGATGCTCCATGAATTTATTTAGGATTTTTAGATGTTCATAAGTATTTTTAATAAAATAAAACCAAACAAGTATGAAAAAGAAATAAAAAAACAAAAGAAAATGTCAGGGGGTGTAACACAAGTAAATTCTCAATTAAAAGTGCATTGGGCTTAATGGTGAGGGGTGTGGATATCAAAAACAACAAGGCCCAAGGCGCGTGGGTCTGCAGAGCATAACATGTGGCTCAGTCAAACAAATTGACTCAATCAGAGCCCTTGGATCAGGTCAGATCAATATGATCACAAAAGTAGTGCAATCAAATGATTCACAACGCGTGCACATGATACACTAACATGAAACCACCACACGTGATCAAATATTTCAAATATAGTTCAGAAAAGAGAGCACGTGCATGAGATGCTCTTCATTAATGCGCTGGCATCACTAAGAGTGTTGGATAAGAACAAATCAATGGTTGTGTTTTAATCTGAGAATCAGACTAGGGTTTAAAGGTGACGGAACACCACCGGCCGGAGAAGACTCCAGTCATCTTCTCCGGCCACTTCTGTAACGCCCCAGTTTTTGTCAGTTTTATTTAATCGAGTCTATTGGATTATTTTATTATTATATTATTTTATTCTTGACTTTTATTTGGCAATATATTATTTTTCATCATTGTTTATGTCTTATCGCATTTTGAGAGCGTGTGGGAGATATTTGAGCTGAGGGGTAAAATGGTCATTTTGGAGGTTAGATATTTTATTAGAAATATATATTTTTATATAAGTAGAATTAGAGGGGAAAGAAAAAGAGATAAAGATAGTAGAGGAAGAGAAGGAAAACGTGGGAAAAGAGAGAAGAAGGGGAAGAAGAGAAAATCATCAAAACAAAGCTTGATCTTCGATTAATCGGGTAAGGGTGAGAAGTTTCAATTATATCTTGCTTGTATATGTATATGTGTGTGATTGTGTGAATGTTTTCTTGTTTTACCATAGTTTTCCAATTCTAGGTTGAAATGAGAAAAATGATTAGAAATCGATGTTTTTACGGATGAAAGTCAGAATAAATTGCGTAGTAGAGTCGTGTGATGTTGGGTCGTGATTTAGCGTGATCGTTTGATTGAATCAAGTTGAATCTATAACTTTGAGTTTTTGGTATATATCGATGTTTTTGTGCAAATTGATGTTGTGATCGAGTAAAAGTGTTTGGATATGTCTGGTAACATTGGTATAGGCTGATATTTAATCGGGTATGGATAGGAATTAATCGGGAATGGTTATTTGTGTGTTTTCGAGTGGTTTTGAGCGAGTTTGGAGTTGGGATAAACTGATAAAACTATGTTTCAAAATATTTCAAAAATGGAAAATGTGTTGGATGGCTTTTTAATGATGAAAATATTGTAGTATTTCAAATTCTGAGATTGTAACTTTTTATGGAATAGAAATCGGAGGTTCGGAAGTCATTTAACGATCGAAAACTGGTTTTTCAGCAAAATCTGCACATCGTGCGCTAACCCCCTGCAACTGTGCGCCGACTCATGATTTCATGCGCTGACCCGGGCAAAATTCCCAGGTTTATGCGCTGACCCCCAAGCTTCATGCGTCGGCGCATGATCACAGATTTTCCAAAATGTCTGATTTTGTTTTCTTCATAACTTTTGAACCGTAAGTCCGTTTTGACCCCCGTTTGAAGCGTTGAAAAGCTAATGAAATATTCTTTCTATTAAAAATGGTTTGGAGGGTAAAAGATGATTTAATTAATTCATGTTTTTGAAAAATAGTCGGGTTGTCGGGTTTTTATCGCGTTAATTGCGTGTGATTGATGTGTTATCATGCTATATGCCTTTGATATGTAATGTGTAGCTTGTGTGCTATTATATGATGTGAATATACATGATGGAATGTTGTGATGATGGGCTGTGGCCTTATGGAAAATATTTGCATTGTTTTGGATTAGACTTCGATGCGTGATTAATGATGTTGTTGTGTGGTAAAATACATTATTTGATTGAATATCAATGTATGTTGTTATGATGTGTTGTGGGTAGCCTTTGTGGTGTGAATCCCTTGTGGAAGTAATTGTGATTGTATGATTGTAGTGGTTTGTGGTTTGTGGTGAAATGCATTGTTTATGTGAAATTCAAGGTATGTTGTGTGGTGGCCTTTATGGTTTGAAATGCATTGTTTGAATTGATTTGCAATGCATGAATGTGATAGGTTGATTAATTCATATGGTTGAATTATGAATGTATGGAATCGATGAGTTGAAATATATGCATAATTGTGGTTGCATATATGTGTGAAGATGCATGTGATGTCATGTGTCATTGTATGCCAAGCATCATGATATGCATTCTTGTGATGTCCTGAGGGACGGATTGATTCCTGAGGGAATCTGCTATAACATCGTGAGCTTTAAAAATAAGAGGACTGAAAGCGATCTGATTGGATCGTTTACCTTAAAAATAAGAGGACTGAAAATGATGATTATAGACGATCGTGAGCCTTATACAAAGAGGACTGCAAGCGATTCATTAACGTCGTGAGCCTTATACAAAGAGGACTGCAAGCGACGGGTGAACATCGTTGGCCCGACGGGGTGTTAATTCTAGTAACAAGCGATGGTTCCAGCAGAGTTCCTGAGTGAACTAGTGATGAGAAATATTGGAAGTCGGTACCGCATGGCATTTGCATTGAGTCGTTGTGTCGGTCTTTGTGCATTTGCATAAATCATGAATGGATTATGTGTGAGAATTGTGAATGGATGCATTATGTGTGGAAAATCATGATTTGATTGATTATGTGTGGAAATTGTGCATTGATTTGTGATGTGTTGAGATTGTGATAGCATTGGTAATTTGATGTGCATACGTGATAAATGCATTGGTTGTGGGCAATATGTTTATACGTTGATATATGCTATATTTTGTGGTGATGTGGTGGTGTGGTTCCATAGGTCATAATTGTGGTTGGATTATGTGTGATATGTTTTGTATTTGTGGCATGCTATATGTGTTAGTAGGTGATGGTATGGGTGAGATGATTTATACATGTGCTTGAATGTGTGTTTGCATATTATTATGCAATCTTGATTTAGTTGTTATTTCTCACCCTTCTGCTGTTTTATAATGCTCTATGAGGCATTGCAGATTAGAGTTGCTGGAGGTCCTTTTGTGGAGATTAGCCCTCCGTACTGTTGTCGGTGTTGGTGTCTGCTCTGATACGTAGCACGGGAGTCGGGGAACGATTATATATATGTAAACATTTGTTGAATGTATTTGGTAGTACTTTTGTATATATAGAAGAGGTTCTAAAATGATTTATTTTGTAAAACAAGTCAGTTATGGATCTTTCCGCTTTATTCCATAATTGACCTTTCCTTTTGTTGGAAAAAGTTTCCCCTTTGAGGGTATTCTATTTTGTGCTATGTATCAAAAATATTGGGCAGGGATTGTATTTTATTTCTTTTAGTGTGGCATCCCTGTTTCTGTCGGAAAAATAAATTTTTAGTTACTCTGATTTTATTTATGTATTATTTATTCGCGATGGGAATTGGGGTGTTACATTAGTGGTATCAGAGCAGGTCGGTCAGTCCGGCCAAGTTGTTGAGTCAGTTGGTGTGACAGTTGAATACTGTCGGTGTTGTTTGTCCCTTAGTACGTGATATGTGTGGGGAACACTGTCAGTACTTTCTAGTTTCTAATCCTTTCTCTTCAGGATTGAGAATGAGATAAGTGGGGGAGAAGCTTGAACTTCTCTAAGTTGCTTCGGTTATGGAGCATGGGCTCAGTGTGCCGTTGGTTGCAAGAAGGTAAGTGTTGTTTGGACAGTGTGGTTCCCGGTTCCGGAGGGAATGCGGAGGTAAGGTTTTTGTCGACTATGGATTTGTGCCTGAGGTAGTTTTGTGCACAGGTTGTAAGGAATGCTATTATAAGTTGGCAAAGACGGTTTACGCCCCATCATGATTATCGGCTGTCTATTGACAAATTGAGGAACTGATCACCCTTAATCTCTTGTTGATAGCAGACAGGAATTATGTTGGATGGAATAGACGGGCCTATCCGACTTTGATAGTGCGTGAAATGAATTGTTTGGAATTAAGGAAATTAGTACAGATTGTTTTGATGAGTCGAAGAAGATTCTAATGTAGGAAGAGGAGACGGATTTGGGGTTTCCGTATGTTGGTCAAGTTGGGAAGTTATTGAGAGAGAGTGATTGGGCATCGTTAATGGTTGTTCTCAGAGAGAATAGTGTGAACTCAAAATTGGACGAAGGTAAGGATTTGAGGTTTGGATCTGCTAAGTAAGTAGAAGAACTTTTAGGAAGTGAAACTCAAATGGAAAGAGCGGTTGGAAGATTTACTGGAAAAGGGATT
The DNA here is from genome assembly GCA_022829125.1 of Lathyrus tuberosus. Taxonomy (NCBI): domain Eukaryota; kingdom Viridiplantae; phylum Streptophyta; class Magnoliopsida; order Fabales; family Fabaceae; genus Lathyrus; species Lathyrus tuberosus. The sequence continues at coordinate 11,896,570 of JALAZF010000115.1, forward strand.
TGTGAGACCAAGTGTGTCGTCTTAGAGAGCTCCAGTGTTGATAGTAATACAAGGAACTGATGATTAATGGAATAACAAGCATGATGGGTATGAAGGTATCGAGACTATGGACAGCAAAACTTAGAGTTCTGGTGAGGTTTGAAGTTTTTGGAATTGTAGAGCATTAATGGAAATTTTGAGAGAACCTTTAGGTATGGATGTAATACTTAAGAGTTCTTTTTGGTTGGTTGTTGCTACATGTTGGGATTTATGGAATTTGGACGGTTAAGAGAAGGACTTGTGTATGGATTGTTAACAGTTGAATAAGGTAACGATCGAGAACAAGTGTCCACTTTCATGGTTAGATAACTAGAATGGGTTGGTTGAGTTGGAGTGAAATTACAATTGTTTGGCACGTTTGATAAGGATAGTGAATTTGTTTGAGTTAAGGCTTTGATCGATTTCAAGTGACTGATTATGTTTGTTGTCGTCGGAATAGGCTGTTATTTACTCGGTTAAGCTTGTATGTGAGTAACCAGTTACCCAGTGAAAATTTTTGCAAAAGCTTTAAGGATTTATATCTTTTGGAATTTGGTTGGGCATTACAACGTACAGTGATGGTATTTTGTGTTAGTAATGCGTCAGTAATGTTTGTGGAAGAGAGGAATCGTATTTTCCATACTTATTTGCATGGGTTCGTAATGGCTTTGATTGAGGATATTCGGATCTGTTATAAACTCAGAGGAAGAACAGGTAGAGTGTTTGAGAATGGAATTACAAGTGTTGAAAAGAGACGAAGTTTTATGCTAAGTTATTCAAGTGAGAATTTGGATTGAAAAGGTTAGTTTCTTGGATACGTTATTTCAGATGAGAGTATGATTATGGATCCATCGGAAGTAGATGCAGTTCTACATTGAGAGACTCTGAAATTGGTTAAGGAGATTAGAAACTTTTGGGCCCAGTTGGTTGTTACTGCAGGTTATGGAAGACTTTGCTAAGTTCGTAGTTCTGTTATCTCAGTTGACTTGCAAAGGGTGAGTCGTTTGTTTTGGATGTTCGTTGAAAGGAAAGTTTCAGAGAGCTGAAGTAGAAGTTGTCTACGGCTCCAGTTTTGATTCTGTGTGATCCTAATGAACCGTTTGTGAGGTATTGGGATGCGTCCTTGATGAGTTTAGTCAATGTGTTAATGCAAGAGGGTAAAGTCGTGGTTTATGCTTTACGCCAATTGAGGATTTATAAAAGATCTATACTATTTTGAGTTTGGATTTGGTCGCGGTTGTATTGTGTTGGAATATTTGGAGGTATTATCTTTATGGTTCTAGATTCGAAGTGTTTAGTAATCACAAGGATATGGAGTACTTGTTTGGTTTGAAGGAACAGAGTATGAGACAACGAGGATGGTTAGAATTCGTGATGAGTTATGAATTTGGCTTGGACTATCCTTCGGGAAAAACTAAGGTCGTGCTTGGAAAGTTAAGTCGAAAGTTTTAGTGCATGTCAGTTTTGGTGGTTACGAGTAATCAGAGTGCGCATCGAAAGCGTGATGTGGCACATTTCGTATATGTGTGTGTGACTGGTAAGAGTTCATAGGTTGGACATTGGAAACATGTAGGAATGATGAGACCATTGGACGTTTCAGAATGGAAGTGTTAGGTGAAAGGTTTAAATATTAATGGGCTACTATGTAGTTGGGTGTTTTGGTCGTATGTTCGATTGGTGAAGGGTAGCATTGTTGTAATAATGTTGTGTGACAAGGATGTTGGTATTATGGTTGTGTGGAAGTTGTTTAATCTATGTTGTGTTGTGGAACTTGTGTTCTTGTTGTGTTTCGGTTCAAGAGTGAACTTGTGTGTGTTCGTAACTTGGGTATTCCTTGAGTCGTGAGTTGGTCGTCAAGTGCATTGTATGGGCTTTGCATCTTGTCGTTGTAGTGGTCGTCGTGTCGTGTTGTTGTTGTAGTAGTTGTTGCTAGCGGGGTGGTTTGTCAGTTGTGTTATTCGTGGTTGCCTTTTGTGGGCATGTTAGTTTGTTAGTCGGATGCGAGAGTCGTATCCGGAGTTGTTCGTCTCAGTTATATTTTCGAGGGCGAAAATTTCTAAGTGGGGGAGAGTTGTAACGCCCCAGTTTTTGTCATTTTTATTTAATCGAGTCTATTTGATTATTTGATTATTATATTATTTTATTCTTGACTTTTATTTGGCAATATATTATTTTTCATCGTTGTTTATGTCTAATCGCATTTTGAGAGCGTGTGGGAGATATTTGAGCTGAGGGTTAAAATGGTCATTTTGGAGGTTAGATATTTTATTAGAAATATATTTTTATATAAGTAGAATTAGAGGGGAAAGAAAAAGAGAGAAAGATAGTAGAGGAAGAGAAGGAAAACGTGGGAAAAGAGAGAAGAAGGGGAAGAAGAGAAAATCATCAAAACAAAGCTTGATCTTCGATTAATCGGGTAAGGGTGAGAAGTTTCAATTATATCTTGCTTGTATATGTATATGTGTGTGATTGTGTGAATGTTTTCTTGTTTTACCATAGTTTTCCAATTCTAGGTTGAAATGAGAAAAATGATTAGAAATCGATGTTTTTACGGATGAAAGTCAGAATAAATTGCGTAGTAGAGTCGTGTGATGTTGGGTCGTGATTTAGCGTGATCGTTTGATTGAATCGAGTAGAATCTGTAACTTTGAGTTTTTGGTATATATCGATGTTTTTGTGCAAATTGATGTTGTGATCGAGTAAAAGTGTTTGGATATGTCTGGTAACATTGGTATAGGCTGATATTTAATCGGGTAAGGATAGGAATTAATCGGGAATGGTTATTTGTGTGTTTTCGAGTGGTTTTGAGCGAGTTTGGAGTTGGGATAAACTGATAAAACTATGTTTCAAAATATTTCAAAAATGTAAAATGTGTTGGATGGCTTTTTAATGGTGAAAATATTGTAGTATTTCAAATTCTGAGATCGCATCTTTTTACGGAATCGAAATTGGAGGTTCGGAAGTCATTTAACGATCGAAAACTGGTTTTTCAGCAAAATCTGCACATCGTGCGCTAACCCCCTGCAACTGTGCGTTGACTCATGATTTCATGCGCTGACCCGGGAGAAATTCCCAGGTTTATGCGCTGACCCACAAGCTTCATGCGCCGGCGCATGATCACAGATTTTCCAAAATGTCCGATTTTGTTTTCTTCATAACTTTTGAACCGTAAGTCCGTTTTGACCCCCGTTTGAAGCGTTGGAAAGCTAATGAAATATTCTTTCTATTAAAAATGGATTGGAGGGTAAAATATGATTGAATTAATTCGTGCTTTTGAAAAATAGTCGGGTTGTCGGGTTTTTATCGCGTTAATTGCGTGCGATTGATGTGTTATCATGCTATATTCCTTTGATATGTAATGTGTAGCTTGTGTGCTGTTATATGATGTGAATATACATGATGGAATGTTGTGATGATGGGATGTGGCCTTATGGAAAATATGTGCATTGTTTTGGATTAGACTTCGATGCGTGATTAATAATGTTGTTGGGTGGTAAAATACATTGTTTGATTGAATATCAATGTATGTTGTTATGATGTGTTGTGGGTAGCCTTTGTGGTTTGAATCCCTTGTGGAAGTAATTGTGATTGTATGATTGTTGTGGTTTGTGGTTTATGGTGAAATGCATTGTTTATGTGAAATTCAAGGTATGTTGTGTGGTGGCCTTTATGGTTTGAAATGCATTGTTTGAATTGATTTGCAATGCATGAATGTGATGAGGTTGATTAATTCATATGGTTGAATTGTGAATGTATGGAATCGATGAGTTGAAATATATGCATGATTGTGGTTGCATATATGTGTGAAGATGCATGTGATGTCATGAGTCATTGTATGTCAAGCATCATGATATGCATTCTTGTGATGTCCTGAGGGACAGATTGATTCCTGAGGGAATCTGCTATAACATCGTGAGCTTTAAAAATAAGAGGACTGAAAGCGATCTGATTGGATCGTGAGCCTTAAAAATAAGAGGACTGAAAACGATGATTATAAACGATCGTGAGCCTTATACAAAGAGGACTGCAAGAGATCCATAAACGTCGTGAGCCTTATACAAAGAGGACTGCAAGCGACGGGTGAACATCTTTGGCCCGACGGGGTGTTACTTCTAGTAATAAGCGATGGTTCCAGCAGAGTTCCTGAGTGAACTAGTGATGAGAAATATTGGAAGTCGGTACCGCATGACATTTGCATAGAGTCGTTGTGTCGGTCTCTGTGCATTTGCATAAATCATGGATGGATTATGTGTGAGAATTGTGAATGGATGTATTATGTGTGGAAAATCATGATTTGATTGATTATGTGTGGAAATTGTGCATTGATTTATGATGTGTTGAGATTGTGATAGCATTGGTAATTTGATGTACATACGTGATAAATGCATTGGTTGTGGGCAATATGTTTATACGTTGATATATGCTATATTTTGTGGTGATGTGGTGGTGTGGTTCCATAGGTCATAATTGTGGTTGGATTATGTGTGATATGTTTTGTATTTGTGGCATGCTATATGTGTTAGTAGGTGATGGTATGGGTGAGATGATTTATACATGTGCTTGAATGTGTGTTTGCATATTATTATGCAATCTTGATTTAGTTGTTATTTCTCACCCTTCTGCTATTTTATAATGCTCTATGAGGCATTGCAGATTAGAGTTGCTGGAGGTCCTTTTGTGGAGATTAGCCCTCCGTTTTGTTGTCGGTCTTGGTGTCTGCTCTGATACGTAGCACGGGAGTCGGGGAACGATTATATATATGTAAACATTTGTTGAATGTATTTGGTAGTACTTTTGTATATATAGTAGAGGTTCTAAAATGATTTATTTTGTAAAACAAGTCAGTTATGGATCTTTCTGCTTTATTCCATAATTGACCTTTCCTTTTGTTGGAAAAAGTTTCCCCTTTGAGGGTATTCTATTTTGTGATATGTATCAAAAATATTGAGCAGGGATTGTATTTTATTTCTTTTAGTGTGGCATCCATGTTTCTGTCGGAAAAATAAATTTTTAGTTACTCTGATTTTATTTATGTATTATTTATTCGCGATGGGAATTGGGGTGTTACACTCTCCGCAGTGCCAAAAGTTGCAGGCTACCAAAAACTAACAAAAATTATACCAAAATGTTCCTCTCGCTTAGTAGATCTCCAATCCAGGCTTGGTTTCCACAAACAACACACGTACAAAGCTAATCGAAGCCACACATTTTGCCCTAGAAATTTCAACTAAGCACTTAAGGTGCCTATCGACTAGCCGAAGGTTTACATGGCTCCTATTGAGCTTCAAAACACCAAAAACAAGCTTTAAATCAACTTAAAATTGAAAGAAAAATTGACAATAAAACCTGTACTCTTTGATGAATCCTTTCAAAACAAGAAAACCAGAGGTGAAGCACTTGATCTTTGAAGTGAATATTGGCCAAATAAAGGCTTAAGAGAGCTTTGAATTAGTTGAAATGCAATTGATAAAGATGAAGAAGATTGAAGTTCAATGCTATACTTTGCTGCCTTTAATCCACTTGATTCTTGATGAAGATGAATGTGGAGTTTTGCACAGAGAAATGGAAGCTTCAGAGGTTTCGAGAGGGAGAACAAAGAGCGAGAGAGAGTGTGAAAAATTTCAGAAGAGTGAAAAATGAAGCATGCCCCTGAAAATCCATTAGAGAAATGTTGAGTTAAGGAGCTAACTCAGGGTGGTTAACTGTTGGATGTGTGGTTAAGTGAGTTGAGAGTGAGTCAAGTTAGTTATGGTTCGAGTTATGGTTGTTTGCTATGGTGAGGAGAGCAACATGAAATGTTATGGTGGTGCTTATGATGAGTGGTGATGATGATGTACTGAATTGGAAAGGTACAATGCAGCTTGTCATACAAGTTTCCCCTTCTTCCCCTTGTTTGAACACTTTGGGCAATGATGGTACATAAGCAGTATGGTATGCAAGAGGTTTGTTGGGTTTATTAAGGTAATGTTTGATGACATGGGATGAAGCATGCGCTTGAAGACATAATCACAACAATACACCTGATTTTGTATTGCATTTGGATGCTTGGCATGGAAGAAAATCAGATGGTATGTTGTTGACTTTAATAGGAAATATCTCATTGATCATGGGATGAAAATCACTGATCTCGGGGTCTTTGGAAAGAGGGAATGAAGGAGAACAACATTGATGTTCAAAGCAACCAAATGTTGGTGCCTGGCTTATGGCCAATGAAATGATCAGCTTGAGTTCATCACTTTTAGCCCACTATAACCCTCAAATGGTGGTCAAATGAAAAAACCTTCAACATCAAAGTAGAAGAGGAGATCAAGAGAAACAAAAACCATCTTGAACACTTTTTGATTTGGAGCCTCCATCATGGAGATAATTGACCTTGAACTTGGACATGTCATGCACACAAGGTGTTTGTAAAAATGACTGCGTGCTGGATCGCCCATGACTTGCCTGGCTGGTCAATTTTGCCTTATTTTCTCTCAACTTTAATCCATCATATCTCCCTTGATTTTGATCCAATGGAGATGTTCTTGGTATGGTTTTGAAACTTAGAATGTGAACTTTCAATTGGCCTCCATAACCTTTCAATTTGGTGCTTGGAACATGGAGAAAGAATGCCCTAAAGTTGAGTGCTCACCTTGCCAAAACTTGCCATAAATGGAAACCCTAATTTCAATTTTTGGCAACTTTCCACATCTTTTGATCTTTGGTGAATCCCTTGATATTTCTTGGTCAAATCTTCATCAATGAACCTATTTGAGATGAGGAACGTGAATTTGACCTTAAAAAGTCATGAGTTAACTTTTTCCTCTGCACAGTTGACTTTTCCCCAATCTGATTAATTCTCAACCAATTGATTACTTGAATATCCTCTGAAATGAACCAATGGTCAATACTCCATCCTTAGACAATTGAAACCATATGGAAAACCTTAAAATCAAACTTTGGCTCAAAAATTCACTTGCACTGATTTTTCACCAAAACCCTAATTTTGCACTGGTTAGGAGAATATGATTCACTTGAGATTTCTCATATACCTTGATCCCATGCCAAGCACCAATGATATGCAAAGATGATTATGCAAGGAATGAAATGAAACATAAGCCAGTTAGAGTTAAAAACATGAGGGCAAATTTTGAGGTGTTACAGCTGCCCCTATTCAAACTTCTTGGATACGAAGGTATGGGAGCAAAGGCTTCCAGATAATCGGGATACACAGAGATTGAATACCAAAATAACCTAACAATTTGCAACCTGTGGGGATAATGAAATAGTGTTTGTCAACTGAAGGTTGACTATGCTGCGAAGACGAGACCGGCCGAAAGCGGGTTAATCAACAAAAGGATACGAGAACGGCCGAGGACGAACTCGAAAAATGAAGACCGACCGAGGGCGGGCTAACAAAACATAACACGAGGACAGCCGAAGACGAACTCGAAAAGAAAGACCAAGCCGAAGGTGGACTTTCAAATAAAGACTGAGCCGAAGGTAGACTTTCAAACAACATAATACGAGGACGGCCGAAGGCGAACTCGAAAAGAAAGACCAAGCCGAAGGTGGACTTTCAAAGAAAGACTAAGCCGAAGGTAGACTTTCAAATAACATAATACGAGGACGGCCGAAGGCGAACTCGAAAAGAAAGGCCAAGCCGAAGGTGGACTTTCAAAGAAAGACTAAGCCGATGGTAGACTTTCAAACAACATAATACGAGGACGGCCAAAGGCGAACTCGAAAAGAAAGGCCAAGCCGAAGGTGGACTTTCAAAGAAAGACTAAGCCGAAGGTAGACTTTCAAACAACATAATATGAGGACGGTCGAAGGCGAACTCGAAAAGAAAGGCCAAGCCGAAGGTGGACTTTCAAACCTAACAATACGAGACCAAGCCAAAGGTGGACTCGAAAAGAAAGACCAAGCCGAAGGTGGACTTTCAAACCCAACAATACGAGACCAAGCCAAAGGTGGACTCGAAAAGAAAGACCAAGCCAAAGGTGGACTTTCAAACAAAGGGTACGACAAGGACGGCCGAAGGTGAACTCGAAAAAAGAAAGACCAAGCCGAAGGTGGACTTTCAAAGAAAGACTAAGCCGAAGGTAGACTTTCAAACCCAAAAAATACGAGACCACGCCAAAGGTGGACTTGAAAAGAAAGACCAAGCCGAAGGTGGACTTTCAAACAAAGGGTACGAGGACGGCCGAAGGCGAACTCGAAAAGAAAGATCAAGCCGAAGGTGGACTTCCAAAGAAAGGGTACGAGGACGGCCGAAGGCGAACTCGAAAAGAAAGGCCAAGCCGAAGGTGGACTTTCAAACCCAGCAATACGAGACCAAGCTGAAGGTGGACTCGAAAAAAAGACCAAGCCGAAGGTGGACTTTCAAACAAAGGGTACGACGAGGACGGCCGAAGGCGAACTCGAACAAAGAAAGACCAAGCCGAAGGTGGACTTTCAAAGAAAGACTAAGCCGAAGGTAGACTTTCAAACCCAAAATATACGAGACTAAGACCAAGGTGGACTCGAAAAGAAAGACCAAGCCGAAGGTGGACTTTCAAAGAAAGACTATGCCAAAGGTAGACTTTCAAACCCAACAATACGAGAACAAGCCAAAGGTGGACTCGAAAAGAAAGACCAAGCCGAAGGTGGACTTTCAAACAAAGGGTACGAGGACGGCCGAAGGCGAACTCAAAAAGAAAGACCAAGCCGAAGGTGGACTTTCAAAGAAAGACTATGCTGAAGGTAGACTTTCAAATAACATAATACGAGGGCGGCCGAAGGCGAACTCGAAAAGAAAGACTAAGCCGAAGGTGGACTTTCAAACCCAGATTAATATAATCAACAGATCTACACAGATGACTCCACTGGGGAAAAGAGAAATCTAAATAGACAACTATGTAGGGGAGTATAGGAAGGAACAACAGTAAGAAGGATGAATCCATTGGTGGCAGTGTAATGTCAAACAACATCTCCTGAATTACATCTCTTTCTGCTGGGGAAAGAAACTGGTAACAGATATCAAACCTGGCTTATGCTTCGAATGCATATGTTTGAATTTTTCTATGGCGTAATGCTCCATGCGAAATGGAAATGCTACGCGTTTAGGAGGATGCCATGCAAGAATGCTTATGCAATGCAAAAGGAGCGTCTCAGCAAAATAAATGCTGACGATAAAGGCAACTCCACCGGGGATGACAACTAAATTGTCCTCTAAATTAAAATACCCCGCTGTGGAAGATTTCACTGAACGACTTCCTGATCACCAACTTTGCTGGAGATGAAAACTCCGAGAGAAATTCCACTCTGTTGGGGGATGGATAAAAATGAATACTGAAGATGGAACTCAAAGAGAAATTCTCTCCGCTGAGGGGTTACCAATGACTTCTACCGAAGATAGAACTCAAAACTTGGATCTGGAAGATGTCAATAACAATTGGACTTAAGACCTGCTGGGAATATCAACCGCCGTTGAACAAAACCACTGTGAAGATCACCAACAAACTTTACTTGGGGAACAAGTCAATAATACTGAACCTGCTTGGGGAGATTACTGAACTTAACCCACTGCTGGGTAATGCCTCTACCTTTACCCTGTTGGGGAATACCAACCACTACCAACAAATCTGTTTGGAGAACAGTGGTTGACTGCATCAACTCTGCTAGAGGATAACATCGAGCTTACTCATCCGTTGGGGATCAGCTCATACCATTGCTGATGAGAAAAACATTTCCTGACTAGCTGAGGAGAATGGGTGTTCAGACTCTCTGGGGAATTAACATCATTGTCCAAAGAAGACATTCCACAAGTGTTCTGCTGGGGATGCAACAACATCAACTTCTGACTGCTTACTGAGAAAATAATGAATCAATCACAACTCTAGCTGGGGAATAATCCTCTGTACTCTGGCTGGGGAGAGTAACAACCTGCTGGGGATGATGAAATTTCAACGCTGTGGAGAGTAGCTCTGCTGGGGAGAAACAATATTGGGTGCTTCACGCCTCTGCTGATCAACTACATATTGGTCTCCATACCCGACCAACAGTCCCTTGAACTTTCCACTTGCCCCAAACCACAGGGTCTAATGGAAGAAATCATCTCAAGAGGATTTTATAGAAGCCCGGGCGTTCACCCTGCCCCAGGGTCTTCAAACTCTTCAAGAGATTTATCAGATCTCGACATAACTACCCCATACTATATATCTACAAAGTAACTTGCCTCGAAAGGGTTTGCAATGACTGGAGATATTCTGCCCCGGTATCTCGTACCTTGACGAGATGTTTTCAACTGACCATCCTCAGATTGGATAACTTCTCGTGCTCTTGAGGTGGCCTGCCCCAGTACGAGCCTTGAAGTGAATTTGCCCCTGACCGACTGGTCTTCGAGAGATTTGTCAAATCTCGACGTGATTGCTCCCTTTTAGCTACTTCAGGGAAAATTTTCAATGTGACTGTTCCAGACTGATTGTATCTTATCACCATTCACCGGGAACGTCTGGGCTACACACAGCCTCTTGGCCACATGCCCCTTGACATGGTTGTCCTTCGGAGTTTTCGAGTATCTCAACTTGGCAAGATCGAGCCTCTCGACTGACGTTCATTATGTAAGATTCCCTGATACTTAAGCACATGTATACAAGCAGAAAATGTTCATTCTGAGAATGAGAAATCTAATGCAACACGCATGTTAATCTCGAAGTTTTTATTAAAAATATATCGCCAAACCTTGTGAACAAGTCACTGGTTATGACATCGATTTTTGAATGGAAAATAATACGCACATGCAATACCAACAAAAACCTTTTGGCACCACTCATGGGAGTCAGGAACGCTATCTCATCAGAGTAAGCTCTCGAAATAAACCCTATTTCAATTAGTACTTTTGAGGGTTGTATCATGGCCTGGTTCACGGTTTTGAGAAAAAAGGATTTAAGGCTCAAAGTTTATCGGTGCCCACCCACTCTTCGTGATGTTCTCCAGTTCTACGTTCAGCTAATTTGGCGCAAGCGCTCATCTCTCAAAAAGATTTCATGATCTTTCAGGAATCCATGCACTGATGGTTTGAGACCTGATGAGGTTTTGGCGTGATAGTCACCCTTTTTGTCTTTTGTTCTGTAGCCACACGACTTTTAGCAGTTTCTTACATTGGGACATGGCCTGCATATCTTCCCCGAATTGCCTCATTCGAATCTTCATTTCAGTCACTTCTGCACGGAGTTGTTCCATGGCTATCCTCTGATTATCATAGGCTGAGTAGTGGTGGCAGGTCAAGCTGTCAATTCCGAAGATAATACCAAGTCAGAATGAGAAATCCGCTCCTGAGCACCTGCTATGTGTATGAGTATGCGAATGCAAATGCCATGCTCAAATATTTCCAAGGAATCATTCTACTTTGGTTCAAGTTTTTTTTCCAGAAGAACCACAGGAAATAGATGGAAATGTTCAACAGCTAGTCTCAAAGTTAAGATCCTTAGAAATACAAGAGCACGTATGTCAAAATGCAAAATGATGATGCAGATGCACACATGGATCAAGGTTGCCACACAAACTGAACAACTGCTGCACTGAACTGACTGAATAATCTCAAGGCTTTCCACCAAATACCCCGAACACCAGAGTAACCACACTGATAAGTTCATACTGATAAGAAAATCCAAAATATCGGGTGTGCTGAAAGTCTGGGTTACATGCAAACCTGTAAACAACCCCCCTCTCACATGTGGGTACTAGAAAGGCGAGGATCCTCAATATCACTGACTCTCAGGTCGATAAATGATGATACGTTCACCATTTCTGGTTTGGAATCATCATCAATCGAGGAGGCCTCAACTGATTCCCCTCAAAAAGGATATCCTATAGCAAGTTCCCAGCATTGGGTCCTCGGATCGAGAATGTGTAATGGGTTTTCCATTTCTGGTCTGCCATTATCGCATCTCGGGAGGAGTACCGTTACTGAGTCCTCGAGAATGGTCACCAGAGTCGACAGTTCCTCAGGAGAATAACTACTGGCCTATATCAACATACAATAGCAGATATCTCCCGATAGAACCTCGTCTGGTTGTGGGTCTCGTGAACACCCTCACGTGGCCAACACCACGGAAGCGACAAGCCTGCCCACGCTAATACCTATGTGTATTCTCAAGCCTGGGTAGTGGGCTTATCTCTCAGAAATCCCAACCTGCCAAACAGAAAATCCAGTACAGCACAGCACAATCCAGCATAATAATGAAATGTAATGCCATAAATGCGATAAATACAGTAAAACAGTAAAACAATAATACAGTAATACAGTAATGCACAAAAAATAAAGCACCACAATAAGCACCCAATGAAAATAAACAGACAAGCGCTAGGATTGACTCGCATAGGGAACCATTATCCCCAGCAGAGTCTCCAGCTGTCGCTCCCGAGATTTTCATCCAGGTAAAAACGCGGAAGTGGGGCAGAAACAGAGTCGCCAACAATGTGTATTTATCCTAAGAGAGGGAAAGGAAACACTATGTAAACCCGAGGGAAGGGAAAGACATGGTCTCGCGACCAAGAGAAACGGGTAAGGGAGTCGGTTACGCGAGGGGATGATGTTAGCACGCCCACGCGTCCATCGTACTCGATGGGATCCACGCTTGTTGTCTCGATCAAAAGGTGTCGTCATCTGGAGCTCCACTGCTACTGGAATGGAAAAGAACGAAGAAACGAGGAAGAAAAGAAAAAGAAGTGACTCGATAGGACATCGTCGTCCTATGCCTACGTATTCCCTCGTGCAATGGGAAAGTCAGAGTCAACGTAGTTCGGACGCGAACTAAGGGGGGAGGGAGGTTGCTCGCCAAGACATCACCGTCTTATGCCTACGTATCCTGAATCTAACCAGAAAGAGGAAATCAGAGCAGTTGTAGATCGACCTACGGGTTGCAAAGAGACAAAGAGGTGATAAAGAAAGGTTGTGCTCAGAGAGATCTCGCACGATCTCCTGCCTACGTATCTCCATTAACCAATGAAGAATCAGAGCGACGTAGTTCCCCTCACTAGGGAAGGATTTGCTTTGTTTATTTCTTTTATGAGCGACGTTAAGTTCGCGTCCGGCAGTTAGGGTCGATGCGTGTTTGCGACGAGACGGAAGTAACGTGCCCTTTTCTGAAAATGATTTGAAACTTAGCAATCCCGAAGGATGAAAAAGGTTGAGTTTGTTTGTGTTTTTTAGACAGAAGTGTTTTGAAGTTAGTTTGTAACTTGCATTGCACCCAAGTCTACAACATAGGAACGAATACGTCGCGTATCGTCCCCAACAGGATGTACACTAAGCATCCTAGAAGAATGAAGGGAGACCCCCCATACCTCACTTCCCATATATAAGGTTCATGCCCAATACACGTTAACCTTTATTAAGTGTTTTAGAAAGGTTATGAGATGAGAAGAGAAGACTCAAAGGAAAAGAAAACACTAAGGGGAATTCTATCCTAATGTCATGCAAAAGATGGCCCTAAGGTTGAGGTTTAAGAACAACCTAAGTCTAAAGAAGAGAGAGGGATAGCACTACCTAATGCATATCCTACCTCACCTTAATAAAAAATTAAGGATGAGCTAGGATCCCAAAGGGATGTGAGAGAGTTCTACACAATCAAGCATTATATCATGTAATCCAACATACAAAGGAGAAGTAAAAGTAGAAGAGAAGAGAGATGAAAGAAAGAATGAGCATGGATTAGCATCCAAATGCTCATGTGTCTTACCTCTGCCCCTACACAAAAGATTAGTACAAAATCAACACAAGTATTGAATACAAGTGAAAGAAAGTGAACCAAACAATGCTAGTTGTCTTAAGAAGACAACTTAAGAAGCAAACAAGGGTTAAACCAAAAGAGAAGGGTCCTAAGGGTTAAGGAACATCCAAGGTCAGTAGGTACATGTCAAGGTATCCTACTAAGGTTAACATGCTAAATGAAACCAAACAATGTCAAACTATGCATCAAAAGATCATACAAATGCAATTTAAGCATCAACTATGCAAGATGAATGCAAATGGCTCATGAACATGAATAAATGCACATGCACACATTAAAGTCATAAGTGAATGACATTTATGAATGCACAGACATGTCATTAAGATGGAATTTGGATCATGAATGCAAACATTGAAAAGGATTAAGCAAAAAGAAGTGAAAACAAACAACACTTAAGTTCATACATTTATGCATACTTGTAATGCAAGTCAAAGATGAAAATGAAAGATGATCATACATGTCTATTGGATACAAGTCAGTAGCACATGGTATATGAGATGACATTTAGGATGCAATAATGTACATACACAGTCCACACAAGTCTCATGTTAGTGCACATTGAAGAAGAGAAACAAACTAGGTGCAAACAAGTTCAAACAAGTGCTAAGTGTTCATGAACATATGCAAGATGCAAGATGCAATTGGAAATCATGTCATATGGTTGATAATGATCACAAATAGAAGATGAATCATTTTTTAATGGATGTTTAGGATCATACAAGCAATGATGAAAACAAGTCAACAAAGACATGCAAGAAAAGAAACACAAGTTCACAAAATAATTCAAGTTTAAACAAGTGCACACAAGACAATTCAAGATGGACAAGCAATGGCCTATAACATGATAAAAAGGACCTATAATGTTCACACAACATGTATCAGGAGGTGTCAACAAGTGTCAATGACGTTTGCATACAATGCACATCAAAACCCTAGCACATGGTCTCTAGCATTCACACAAACAAAGGTGCATTTATGAATTCTCAAATAACATGTTAAGAGGACAAGAAAATTGAGAAAAAGGCAAGCATATTGAAGTGAAAACAGTAAGTAAACATATCTCAAAGGAATGGACCAAAACTCATTAAGAATCATGCACAAACATGCTTCACAAGTTCACTCAAATAGCACAAGGATTATGCACAAATGTGACATTCAAACATCAACCGAAAGTGATCCCAAATATCCACAAAAAATACACAAAATTCCTCAAAATGTCATGAAAGCATATATCAATTTTCAGGTGAAAATTCAACTCATAGGTATGTCAAACAATTCATCAAGGCAACATGTATCATGAACAAAGCTCAACCAAGATGCAACACATTGATAATTTCACAAAAAATAGCAAAATACTCCGAAAATAAAAAATACAATTGTCAAAAATTATTTAAATGTGCTATGATGCTCCATGAATTTATTTAGGATTTTTAGATGTTCACAAGTATTTTTAATAAAATAAAATCAAACAAGTATGAAAAAGAAATAAATAAACAAAAGAAAATGCCAGGGGGTGTAACACAAGTAAATTCTCAGTTAAAAGCGCATTGGGCTTAATGGTGAGGGGTGTGGATATCAAAAACAACAAGGCCCATGGTGCGTGGGTCTGCAGAGCATAACATGTGGCTCAGTCAAACAAATTGACTCAATGAGACCCCTTGGATCAGGTCAGATCAATATGATCAGGAAAGTAGTGCAATCAAATGATTCACAACGCGTGTACATGATACACTAACATGAAACTACCACACGTGATCAAATATTTCAAATATAATTCAGAAAAGAGAGCGCGTGCATGGGATACTCTTCATTAATGCGCTGGCATCACTAAGAGCATTGGATCAGAACAAATCAATGGTTGTGTCTTAATCAGAGAATCAGGCTAAGGTTTAAAGGTGACGGAACACCACTGGTCGGAGAAGACTCCGGTCATCTTCTCCGGCCACTCTCCGCCGTGCCAAAAGTTGCAGGCTACCAGAAACTAACAAAAATTATACCAAAATGTTCCTCTCGCTTAGTAGATCTCCAATCCAGGGTTGGTTTCCACAAACAACACACGTACAAAGCAAATCGAAGCCACACATTTTGCCCTAGAAATTTCAACTAAGCACTTAAGGTGCCTATCAACTAGCCGGAGGTTTACATGGCTCCTATTGAGCTTCAAAACACCAAAAACAAGCTTTAAATCAACTTAAAATTGCAAGAAAAATTGAGAATGAAACCTGTACTCTTTGATGAATCCTTTCAAAACAAGAAAACCAGAGGTGGAGCACTTGATTTTTGAAGTGAATATTGGCCAAATAAAGGCTTAAGAGGGCTTTGAATCAGTTAAAATGCAGCTGATAAAGATGAAGAAGATTGAAGTTCAATGCTATACTTCACTGCCTTTAATCCACTTGATTCTTGATGAAGATGAATGTGGAGTTTTACACAGAGAAATGGAAGCTTCAGAGGTTTCGAGAGGGAGAACAAAGAGAGGGAGAGAGTGTGAAAATTTTCAGAAGAGTGAAAAATGAAGCATTCCCCTGAAAATCCATTAGAGAAAGGTTTATATATGTTGAGTTAAGGAGCTAACTCAGGGTGGTTAACCGTTGGATGTGTGGTTAACAGAGTTGAGAGTGAGTCAAGTTAGTTATGGCTCGAGTTATGGTTGTTTGCTATGGTGAGGAGAGCAACATGAAATGTTATGGTGGTGCTTATGATGAGTGGTGATGATGATGTACTGAATTGGCAAGGTACAATGCAGCTTGTCATACAAGTTTCCCTTTCTTCCCCTTGTTTGAACACTTTGGGCAATGATGGTACATAAGCAGCATGGTATGCAAGAGGTTTGTTTGGTTTATTAAGGCAATGTTTGATGACATGGGATAAGGCATGTGCATGAAGACATAATCACAACAATACACCTGATTTTGTATTGCATTTGGTTGCTTGGCATGGAAGAAAATCAGATGGTATGTTGTTGACTTTAATAGGAAATATCTCATTGATCATGGGATGAAAATGACTGATCTTGGGGTCTTTGGAAAGAGGGAATGGAGGAGAACAACATTGATGTTCAAAGCAACCAAAAGTTCGTGCCTGGCTCATGGCCAATGAAATGATCAGCTTGAGTTCATCAATTTTAGCCCACTATAACCCTCAAATGGTGGTCAAATGAAAAAAACCTTCAACATCAAAGTAGAAGAGGAGATCAAGAGAAACAAAAACCATCTTGAACACTTTTTGATTTGGAGCCTCCATCATGGAGATAATTGACCTTGAACTTGGACATGTCATGCACACAAGGTGTTTGTAAAAATGACTGCGTGCTGGATCGCCCATGACTTGCCTGGCTGGTCAATTTTGCCTTATTTTCTCTCAACTTTAATCCATCATATCTCCCTTGATTTTGATCCAATGGAGATGTTCTTGGTATGGTTTTGAAACTTAGAATGTGAACTTTCAATAGGCCTCCATAACCTTTCAATTTGGTGCTTGGAACATGGAGAAAGAATGCCCTAAAGTTGAGTGCTCACCTTGCCAAAACATGCCATAACTGGAAACCCTAATTTCTATTTTTGGCAACTTTCCACATCTTTTGATCTTTGGTGAATCCCTTGATATTTCTTGGTCAAATCTTCATCAATGAACCTATTTGAGATGAGGAACATGAATTTGACCTTAAATAGTCAAGAGTTGACTTTTTCCTCTGCACAGTTGACTTTTCCCCAATCTGATTAATTCTCAACCAATTGATCAATTGAATATCCTCTGAAATGAACCAATGGTCAATACTCCATCCTTAGATAATTGAAACCATATGGAAAACCTTGAAATCAAACTTTGGCTCAAAAATTCACTTGCACTGACTTTTCACCAAAACCCTAATTTTGCACTGGTTAGGAGAATGTGATTCACTTGAGATTTCTCATATACCTTGATCCCATGCCAAGCACCAATGATATGCAAAGATGATTATGCAAGGAATGAAATGAAATATAAGCCAGTTATAGTTAAAAACATGAGGGAAAATTTTGAGGTGTTACAAAGACCCTTCATCAAAATAAATTTGGATAGTTAATGGGCAAAGGTTGAAAGTTTACCTTGGTGGTGAAGTTGTTACGGATGTAGGAACAATTTCTTTTGGCGATCCTTGAGTCGCTTTCGACCGTCGAGCTCAAACGATGTTAAACAAAGTGCTTGTTGGGAGGCACCCCAACATTGTGAGTATTCTTGTTTTTTACTGCATTTGTTAGTTTTGTTATTATGAAAGAGTGTTGTGATAAACAAAAAAATTGAGAAGCCAGAATTTTTAAAGTTCCTGTCATGTTCGCCCTAAGTTCGCCGTGCGAACCTGGGGCGAATAAGTTCGATGGGTAAGGAAGTGTTCGCACTGCGAACATGACAGATTCTAGATTGTTGGTGAGTTTATGCTATAACACTTTGATGTTATATTGAGTAGTATTGTTGCATTGCCTTTTCTGTAGTTGACCTGAGGACATGCCTTTTTAAAAATGAGGGGGCAGTTGTCGCTCCCGGGATTTTCATCCTAGTACAAGCGCGAAAGTGGCACCAAAACAGAGTCGCCAGCAATGTGTATTTATCCCATGAGAGGGAAAGGAAACACCGCATAAACCTGAAGGAAAGGAAAGAATATGGTCTTGCGACCAAGAGAAATGGGTTCGGGAGTCGGTTACACGAGAGGAAGGTATTAGCACCCCCTCGCGTCCATCGTACCCGATGGGATCCACGCTTGCTTGTCTCGATCAAAGGGTGTAAAGAAAGGATACTGGAAAAGGAACTGAAAGAAAGAAAGGAGAAAGAAAAGAAAAGGAACGGGAAACAAATGTAGGGAAAATAAAAGAAGTGCTCGCATGGGCCCTACCCCACTGCCTACGTATCTCATCGGGAGCATGAGAATCAGAGCGACGTAGTTCCCCTCACTAGGGATGAATTGTTTGTGTTTTTTAGAGAACGGCTTACGTTCTAGCTCAGGTGTTGCAGGCTCGCTGGTCCGAGTGCGTTACCATCTTGCAAGAGAACGAGTAGAAGCGCGTTCGTGCGTTGAGAATGAATGAGATGAGAAAAGAATTCCCGAAGGAAAGACGTTATTGTTTGCTTTTGTCTTTTAAGAGTTTTTTCATTTGTTTGCATATGATAGTGTATCTGAATCTTAATCATTGGAATGTGTACATTCTCACATTCCAAGATGGAATGGGTAAGAAAGCACACTAAGAGTGAAGAAGACCCCCACACTTAATTCCAATTGTCAAGGTTCAAACACACTAGCATACTTGTGTTTATTAAGTGCTTTTGTTGATTAAGAAATGAAGAAGCGCTTTTTATTATTTGTACCTTCAACAAGCATCGCATTTAAGTCCCTCACACAAGATCAAATGTTTAACACATTGACCCAAGATGGGTTATATGCTATACATTCTAAGATTACAAGAGAAGACCCCTTATAACCTTTTCTTTATATGAAAGGCCTAAATGCAATAAATGCCTACCTTCATTAGATATTTTGAATTTTCTTTAAGAGATGAGAAGAGAGACTCAAGAGAGGAGAAAAGGTAAAACCTATGTGGACTAAGACTCAATCCTAACTGAAGATTAAAGGGAGTGATCCTAAAGGTTTGTGAGGTTTCAACCTAAAGTCTAAAGAAAGAAAGAATTAAACAATTCACTTCTAAAGTAGAAGATGAATTGTAATTCAAAAAGGGAAAGTAATGAGTTATTAAAAGAAAGCACATAAGTGCTTAACAAAACATAAAATGGAATTGTAAAAGAGAAAGGATAGAAGTTGAATGTGGATTCCTTATCCACACTCAATTGAAACTTACCAAAGCCCCTACATGGTTAGTAAACATGTATAAGAAGTATAAGAAGTAAAAGAACATGTAATGCATCATAAAACTCAAAAGAATTAAATGAGAAACCAAATCCTAGAGCCACAACCAGAATGTACATCATATGGGAACAAATGGTCATTATCAATCAAACTCAAGTGGATAGGCAACAAACATCCTCCATGACATTAGAACATGATATCATAAGAAAAGGAATAATGAAAGATGAAAGAGAAAAGAAGAAATATGCACAAATGGAACATGTAATCCATGGATCAGAATTGAAATGAAATGAAAAATGATTCACAAACATCTCATAAGTATTCATGCATGACACATCAAAGCATTTAAGAAGTAATAGAAGAAGTAGAATTGAAATGGAAGTTCAAAAGAAAACACAAGTACAAACACCACATGTTAAAGGTGCACAAGGTTTAAATGAAAGTCAACATGCAAGGATGACATATAATATGTACCAATGACCTATAATGTCAAGTGAATGGTTCACCAAATATGCAAATGATCATGCCATTATGTACAAAAGAAAACATGTAAACATGCACAAAAGATTACAATGATATAACATGTTATAATGCTTTAAATGAAATGCATCAAACAAAAATCAAATGGCCTCATGAAAATTATGAAAACATGGTATTGAAGTTCACTAATCAGAGATGAATCACATATCAAAGTAGCATGCAAGGAACCAAAGCAAAATGATGTCAAACAATGCACTTAGGTCACATAGACATATCATACAAATTAGCACAAAAGTGAACACCAAACATGACATAAAACTAACCTAAAAAATCAAATAAAAATCACTTAACATACCTCAAGATGATAATGACTCAATGCAAAAAGAAGAGCATCAAAACAATTTTTTATGGTCAAGAACAAAATTAAACAATATCATGTACCATATTAAGAATACACACCAAAGAAATTCAAAGAAAATTATAGAGCAGGGGTAAAAAGGTCATAAAATCAGAAAATAAAATCACCAAAAATTTTCTAAATGTTTTATTGATGTCCATGAATTTTTGTGGAATTTTATAATGTCATTTGATATTTCTAAAAAATGAAAAGCAAACGTGTATGGAAAATAAAAAAAATGAAATGCAAAGGGAAGGGGAGGTGTGAACATAGCAATCATGCAGTTCAAATTAAATTGGGCCTTAAACAAGGGGGTGGGGATAGCAATCTGATTAGGTCCATTTGTGCGCAATCCATATCAATTATCATGCACCCTCAGTCAAACACTAGTCAAGCAATTATCACCCTTGGATCAGGTCAAGTCAACAAGCAAGTCAAAGTAGTCCAAATCAACGCACGCACATGAAGACACACACTACATACCATGCACTGCACCACACAATGATTAAATGAAATCAGAAATAAAAACACGTGACATGCACGCCTATTTTAATGCGCTGGCACGTTTTTCACCACACGATGGGAACACATCAACGGCTACGATTAAAACTGCAAACAAAACCCTAGAATAAATATCACCGGCCGGAGATGACCTCCGGTCACCTTCTCCGGCCAACAACCACCACCTGCAAACTCACATGTTCACCAAAACACACAATACGCATACCAAAATGAAGCTGAGATAATGGAGATCAATGATACGCAATTATTTTTCACACAACAAGCATGCACACAAAGAACAGAGAGGATCAAACCAAGCCCTAACTTTTGGATCTAAGCCTCTACAAGGCCTATCAACTAGCCGGAGTAAGCAGAGCTTCTATCAAGCTTAAATTAACAAAAACAAGCTAAAATTAATGAAAATCAACTGAAGCAAAGTTGAATGATGAAACCTGAAAATGTGGAGCAATTGGTGATGTTGAGAAAAACCAGAGAAAAGCTTGATATGCTGAGCTTCTAGATCTTCAAACTTAGCAAAATAAATGCTATGGATTCGTAAATAGATGAAGGATATTGAAGCTTGCAATGATGCTGAACTTGCAGAAATGGAGTTGTTCTTGTTGCTCTTGATTCAACCACACCAAGAAATGATCACTGGAAGCACAATGGAGTTGAAATCGTGGAGAAGAAGATGAGCAAAATCAGAGAGAGTGAGAGGAGAATTCTGAAGTGAATGTGAGAAATCAGTGTTGTCTGAGAAATGTGAGTGAAATTTGGTTTTATAGTGTGAGTTAGAAATGAACCAGAGGTGGTTAAGTGAGTGAGTCAACTGAGTCCAAGTTGAGTTAACTGAGCTGCCTCTAACTAACTGAGCCAAGTTAGTTAGGGCGAGTCAGCTGTGGGTGTGCTATAGTGGTGGAGGTCCATGGTGTTATGGTGGAAGTGAAAATGAACTGACATTGCACGGCTGTCTCACCAAACTTGTTCAGCAAGTTGCTTTTTCTATTTTCGTGCATGGCACGTGCTCATGTGCATGGACATGTGATGAGTGTTTGGTTAAATGAAGAAAGAGTTGGAGGGTGAGCAATGCACGAGCAAGCTGAGACAACAACAACAACATTCATTTTTTCTGGTTTTTAGCAGCCCAAGGTTTAATGGTTTGACCAAGAATTTCTCTCTAGTTTGTGAATGAAACAAAGAGGTATTGATGCCAAATGGAAGAGGAGATATCATGGAACAAGTTTGGGGTGAAAATTGAATTGAATTGAGGCTTGGAAATTGGTGAAAAGCAACTTGGAACATCAAGGTTTGGGACTGGTTTGTAGGCAAGACAGTTGGTCGGTTGACAAGGTAGCTTGGTGCATGGAATTTCAGTCTGAACACACTAAATTGAGACCACTATAACTCACTCATAGCTTGATCAATTCAAAATTTTCCCAACATCAATATTGAAGATGACACTACAAAGAACAACTTTGATGTTGAAAATTTTCTCATTTGGAGCTTTCTTCTTGGAGAAATTAGGCTTGACTTTTGGCACACCAACTGTTTGAGGAAATGATGTGCGCGTGACCTGAAAATTCTTGGTCATGACCTAGTTTTGGCCTACTTTCTTCCAACTTTGATCCATCATATCTCCCTCAATATTTATCCAATTGAGATGTTCTACACATGGATTTGAAGCTTAAAGCAAGACCTTTTGTTGTGGCCTGGTGGAATTTTCATTTGATGCTTCAATTTTAAATGGCCTTGGTTCCAACTCTGATGCAAAATGGCCAAAACTTACTATTTTTAGTAACCCTACTTCACCCAAAAATGGCAACTTTCCACATCTTGATTTTTTCATGATTCCTTTGGAGTTTCTTGATCAAATTTTGCACATTGGACACATATAACATGAATTTCATGAATTTGGCCTCAAAAAGTCAAGAATTGACTTTTTCCTCTGATTATTTGACTTTGCCCCAAATTTCCTGATTTTTTATCTTTCTTCCAATTGAACCACTTCTAAAACCAATTGAGATGTAATTTTCCACACCCATACACTTAAGGACATATGGAATACCATGACATCAAGTTTTGACCAAAAAATCAGAGATACCCTGATTTAATTGGAAACCCTAATCTTGACCCCCTCTGGTTAGGAGGGAAAAGTGCAGTCTTCAATTTCAAATTCCTCAGAGTATGTTGTGTATCCTCTTAAAGGATGATGATATATGCCATTTGAGGATGATTTTGGATCAATGAGCTATCTCTTTTGAGGGTTTTCCTTCATTTTTTGAACCTCTTGCATAGTGAAAGATGTAATGCTTCAATCTCCCATTGTATCTCTTATCCTTGAGGTTGTGGATGATCAATTGAGATAGTATGAGACATGAAAGGCTTCTTGGCTTGCCTTGAGGCAACTTGACTGACCTTTTTGTGCTTTGAATGATCTCTTGATTGTCCATCTCCCACTTGATCACATGCCCTGATGGTAAGAAGGATGCCATGCTTCATTTTTCTATGTTAAATGCAATGCAATGCTAATGAGATGGATATGATATGATAAATGATAATGCCATGCTATGATGCCAAAAGGGGAGAGCAAATTTTGGGGTATTACAGCTGCCCCTATTCAAGCGCTGTAGACCTGAATGCCTGAAAGCAATTGCTTTCGGACTTTCAAGGTATATAGTGATTGAATACCAAATATAACCAAAAATTTGCTCTGGATGATGAAGAATAAAAGGGATATAAACCCAACGAGACTGCTGGATTGAATCTTCGATGAAACGTCGGAGAGATCTGTCTTTTGAACGACGCCAGACGACTACTGGCTTGCCACGCTACTGGTGGACTTTAATAATGTCTTTTATGCAACTCCAGACGACTACTGGCCTGCCACACTGCTGGTGGACTTTAATAATGTCTTTTATGCAATTCCAGACGACTACTGGCCTGCCACGCTACTGGTGGACTTTAGAAATGTCTTTTATGCAATTCCAGACGACTACTGGCCTGCCACACTACTGGTGGACTTTGCAGCTTCGTGCCACCCGAAGACGGACTTTTGCCAATCCACTGTTGGACTTTTGGAATATGCCACCCTTAGATGGACCTTTCGCCAATCCACTGTTGGACTTTTGCCACCCGAAGACGGACTTTTGCCAATCCACTGTTGGACTTTAAACTGCTTTGCCACCCGAAGATGGACTTTTGCCAATCCACTGTTGGACTTTTGCCACCCGAAGACGGACTTTTGCCAATCCACTGTTGGACTTTTAGAATTTTCCACCCTTAGATGGACCTTTCGCCAATCCACTGTTGGACTTTTAGAATTTGCCACCCTTAGATGGACTTTTCGCCAATCCACTGTTGGACTTTTAGCTGCTTTGCCACCCGAAGATGGACTTTTGCCAATCCACTGTTGGACTTTTGCCACCCGAAGACGGACTTTTGCCAATCCACTGTTGGACTTTTAGAATTTCAAAATTGAATTACTCTCTGCCTCTGCGCCAGACATCTCTGCCGACTCTGCTGAGGAACCACAATCAATGATTTAATCTCGGAGACTCCTAAAAGGATAATATCTCTGCTGGCGAATGGATGAACAATCCGTCTGCTTCGAATTGTCAAGCTTGCCAACAATAAATTGGACTTTAAGATATGAGGGAATGATGACTCTGCCAGGAATTATTCCATCTGTTTGGGGCTGGATTCTGGTCACAGCAACTCCGCTGGGGATGAGAATTTTTAAATGACGTCCTGCTGGGGAAATGAGCCATTAAAACTCTGCTTGGGGATTTATTCAACCCAAGATCCTTTATAGGGATTATCAACCTTATAACTCGGCTGGGGAGTATTGCTGACAAGATTCGATGCTGACCTCTGTGGGGGATCATTACCAGAGACACAATCTTGTTGGGGATCATGGCTACTCTGCCAGGGATATGCAAATCCTGGTTAGAACATTCCACTGCAACTTGCTAGAAAGGGTCCTTAGAGATCTGTTGGGGAAACCCAAAGCAAATCCACAGTAGTCTGCTGAAGAATATGACTGTCGAGCTTAGGATAAGTACTACAATGCCCCATGTTAGGCGACCTTTCCTTTAGACAATTCCGTTGGGGATGACAAGTTTATAACAAACTCTGCTGGAGAAAACTGCTTTAAAGCGTCTCGTGTTAGGGAATGCCTTTTGAGAGGATTTTACAGAAGACCAACTGTCATCAAACTCTACTGGGGATGATCAACACTTCATGCTGGGGAACCAACCAATTTGTCCCAGAAGAGGGTGTCATAAGAGGATTTTATAGAAGATTTAGCTTCTTCAAACTCCTGCGAATTCGCTGGGGATAATGACCATCAAACTCTACTGGGGTGATCAACACTTCATGCTGGGGAAACAACATGCCCCATGCTTAAGAAAACCAACAATTTGTCCCCGAAGAGGATGTCATAAGAGAATTTTACAGAAGATTTAGCCTCTTCAAACTCCTAGTGATTTCAACAGGGATTGACCATCAAACTCTACTGGGGAATTCGCAACCATTATCGACACAGAAAAGCTTGTAGCTGTTGGAAGTACTGAATGAGAGAATCGACTTAATAAGATACAACGGTACCCAGTTGAACTTAATTCACTGAGATCGACCCGTTATGAACAATCGTCGACCGAACGATGAACGCCGATCTCCTTACCCATAATTGCCCCAGTCTTTTGCGTGGGGTGATTTATTGCTGGTCTTGTGCTTAAAATCATCTGCACCTGCTACCTGCAACAAAAGAATATGCCCACATTCCCCGAATATTGCGTGGCTAGAATCCACCATCCGGGAGTATTCAACATTCGAAGTAATTTCAAATGTTTTTTCTGCGCATGTTATTGCAAGGCTGCCATGTTTTCAAATGCAATGTTTTATAAAAAATTAGGACGTTTTTGCAAACAAAGCAATAAAACAAAAATAGAAAGCTTTTTATTGAAATTCAATTTATTGACTGAGAGCCCAGAATAGGCAATTACATCCGGAAGCAATCCCTGGAAAGAGGTGATCGCTGAAAATTGAGAAAAGAAACTATCCTAATGGCAATGTGAAAACGGAATTCCACTGAGTTTCCATTCTGTTATGACCAGTATGTCTTCAAAACTCCCCGACCTTGCCTTCTGAGGAATGATCAGACCGATTCCTATCCTTCAGAACGTCAGTTGTTCAAACGGTAATGGGGGATAGATAACTCAGACCATAGTCATTCGCTTAAATCCCTCTTTTGTGTGGACCGCCCTTTCAGGTTTTCGATCCACCAGGATACCCTTTTTTGCCTAAGTTGCCCTTTCGGGTTTTCAACTTACCGGGTGTACAATTTTTTCAATTATATCCCTAATTTTTGCCCGAACCTTATTCTGTTTTTGGTTCGCCGGGATGCCCTTTTTTGCCTGGATTTTTTTTTTTTTATTATCCAGCGGGTCTATTCATGCGAAGTATTTTTTGACTACGTCCGAGTTGACAGGGGATGAAAAGTCTTCGCCATCCATGGTTGTAAGCAATAAAGCTCCGCCCGAAAAGACCTTTTTAACCACGAATGGACCTTCATAGTTAGGAGTCCATTTGCCCCTGTGATCTGTATTGGGAGGAAGGATCCTTTTGACTACCACATCTCCGACTTTGTAAACCCGAGGACGCACCTTTTGGTCAAATGCCTGCTTCATTCTGCGCTGGTATAATTGCCCATGACATACAGCCGCCAATCGCTTTTCCTCAATAAGGCTCAGCTGATCAAATCTGGCTCGTACCCATTCAGCCTCATCTAGCTTAACATCCATCATGACTCTGAGGGACGGAATCTCTACTTCAACTGGTAGTACTGCCTCCATGCCATATACAAGTGAGAATGGGGTTGCCCCAGTGGACGTGCGTACCGACGTTCGATACCCATGCAAAGCAAATGGTAACATCTCATGCCAATCTTTGTACGTGACAACCATCTTCTGCACAATCTTCTTGATATTTTTGTTGGCCGCTTCGACCGCGCCATTCATCTTTGGGCGGTACGGAGAAGAATTGTGATGTTCGATTTTGAAGTCCCGGCATAACTCAGCCATCATCTTATTATTCAAATTAGAACCATTATCAGTAATGATTCTTTCGGGAACTCCATATCGGCAAATGATATCCCGTTTTAAGAAACGAGCGACCACTTGTTTTGTAACATTGGCATAGGATGCGGCTTCAACCCATTTGGTGAAGTAATCAATTGCCACCAAGATGAAACGATGACCATTGGAAGCTGTAGGCTCAATCTTTCCGATCATATCAATGCCCCACATGGCAAACGGCCAAGGCGACGACATGATACTCAACGGATTTGGAGGCACATGCACCTTATCTGCATAGATCTGGCATTTATGGCATTTGCGGGCATATTTGCAACAATCTGACTCCATAGTCAACCAATAATATCCTGATCTTAACAACTTTTTAGCCATTGCATGCCCTCCGGCATGGGTATCGAAAGAGCCTTCGTGCACTTCAATCATCAACAAGTCTGCTTCATGTCTATCCACACATCTAAGCAGGACCGTGTCAAAATTTCTTTTATACAGCACGCCATCTTTGTTCAAGAAGAAACTACTAGCTAACCTTCTCAACGTCTTCCTGTCTTTGGACGATGCCCCGGACGGGTACTCTTGACTTTTCAAGAAACACTTAATGTCATGAAACCATGGCTTGTCATCAGACATTGCATCGACCGCAAACACAAATGCTGGTCTGTCAAGGCGGGATACCTCAATCTTAGGTACATGGTTCCATCCTTGCACTTTGATCATGGAAGACAAAGTGGCCAAGGCATCAGCGAACCTATTCTCATCTCGAGGAATGTGGTACAGTTTTGCTGTTGTGAAAAACGTCAGCAATCTCCTTGTATAATCTCTATACGGCACTAGATTTGCTTGGTGCGTGTACCAACTCCCTTTCACTTGATTGATTACCAAAGCTGAATCACCGAATATATCAAGGGTTTTAATCCGTAGATTAACCGCCTCCTCGATCCCCATTATACAAGCTTCGTACTCTGCTTCATTGTTGGTGCATCCGAAAGTTATTCGGGCAGTGAAAGGCATATGAACACCTTCCGGCGTGATAAGAACTGCTCCAACTCCGCACCCATTCATATTGACAGCCCCATCAAACATCAGACTCCATTTGGATTCAGGGTCTGGCCCCTCCTCCGGAAGTGGTTCCTCGCAGTCTTTAGCTTTGAGAAACATGATGTCCTCATCAGGGAAGTCAAATTTCATGGGTTGGTAATCATCAATCGGCTGTTGCGCAAGATAGTCGGACAAGATACTTCCTTTGATGGCCTTTTGTGAAGTGTACTGAATGTCATACTCTGTCAAGACCATTTGCCACCGTGCAACTCTGCCTGTCAGTGCTGGTTTCTCGAAAACGTACTTGATAGGATCCATTTTTGAAATCAACAAGGTTGTGTGCCTAACCATATATTGCCTCAATCGCTTAGCGGCCCATGCAAGCGCACAACATGTCTTTTCAAGCATTGAGTATCGGGACTCACAATCATTGAACTTTTTGCTCAGGTAGTAGATAACATACTCCTTCCTACCTGTCTCGTCATGTTGACCGAGAACACAACCCATGGAACCTTCAAGCACTGTCAGATACATTATCAGCGGTCTCCCTTCAACTGGAGGCATTAGAATCGGAGGTTCCTGCAAGTATTCTTTTATCTTATCGAATGCCAATTGGCAATCGTCATTCCACCTGACCGTTTGATCTTTCCTTAACAATTTAAATATTGGCTCACACGTGGCTGTTAGGTGAGATATGAACCTTGCAATGTAGTTCAATCTACCCAAGAAACCACGAACCTCTTTTTCTGTTCTCGGTTCAGGCATTTCTTGTATTGCTTTCACCTTGGCAGGATCAACCTCGATTCCTCTTTCGCTCACAATGAAACCCAGTAACTTTCCAGAACGCACCCCAAACGTGCACTTGTTTGGATTTAATCTCAGACGGAACTTTCTCAACCTTTCAAACAGCTTTTTCAGGTTAATCAGATGTTCCTCTTCTGTTCTCGACTTGGCAATCATATCATCTACATAACATTCGATCTCCTTATGAATCAAGTCATGAAACAATGTCACCATCGCCCGCTGGTACGTTGCCCCTGCGTTTTTCAACCCAAAAGGCATTACTTTATAACAATATGTACCCCACGGAGTAATGAACGTGGTCTTCTCCATATCTTCAGGTGCCATCTTGATCTGGTTGTACCCGGAGAAACCGTCCATAAATGAGAACACTGAAAACTGAGCTGTATTATCGACCAGCACATCAATATGAGGTAGTGGAAAATCATCTTTCGGGCTAGCTTTATTAAGATCTCGATAATCCACACACATTCTCACTTTTCCATCTTTCTTCGGTACTGGCACGATGTTGGCTACCCACGGAGGATACTTTGTCACAGCAAGAAACCCAGCATCCCACTGCTTCTGGACTTCCTCCTTAATCTTTAAAGCCATGTCGGGGTGAGTCCGACGAAGCTTCTGCTTGACTGGCGGACATTCTTCTCTTAATGGCAGCCTGTGCACGACAATATCCGTATCCAACCCCGGCATGTCTTGATATGACCAGGCGAAGATGTCAACATACTCGCGCAACATTTCAGTCAAAGTTTTCTTCACATCTGCTTGCAAGCTGGCACCAATCCTGATCTCTTTCTTGGCATCCTTGGAACCAATATTGATGATTTCTACAGTCTCCTGGTGAGGCTGGATGACCCTTTCCTCTTGTTTCAACAATCTGGCCAGTTCTTCAGGGAGTTCACAATCTTTCTCATCCCCTTCTTCGGCTTGATAAATCGGATTGTCAAAGTCATACATAGTCATATCAAAATCGTTATCAGTGGTATCCGGAGGATCAAGTCTGCACGAACGGGTTCATGCTTTATTTTAGAATTTTATTTTTAAGCAAAACAAAAGAAAATGAAACATTGCCATTTTATTTTTTTGTGCAAAAATAAAAACTGAAAGACAGAGAACGAAATTTGATTGCAAAACGTCCTTTATTAATGATTAAACATTGCAAATGCAACCATGGTGGCCCTACAAATGAATCTATACGCCTTGGGCAGAGCGCAAGATTTTGACATGCATTATGGTTAGAAAAAACAAAGAAAAATTACTCTGTCTGAAGAGTAACCCGGATGACTTCTTCAACGGACCAGTTCTGCACTTGTTGTCCCGGAGCATGAGGGCGTACCCAGTTGTCCAGGTCACAATTACTGTCAACACTATCCTCTGTGGCTGCACAAGACTGGTCTGTGTAGATAATTCCCTCACTATTGAAAGTAATGGGTCCCCTGCTCCCCGCATCTGAAGTTGTAGAGGGATGATAACCAATACTAAATTTGTCTTCCTTCATTGGGGTCTCTATCAGCCTGCCCCAACCTTGGGCGTTGCCTGCCCTGACGACTTCGACAGCTTGTTTATAAGATGAAATGGAGGTACCAGCCCCAACTGGTACAGAAGAAGACTCAGGTGCATCATCAATATTGACTGCTTCAAATGATTGGCACAACATCTCATGAATTTCCCCATCCATTTCAATGTACTTGAACGTGGACAAGTGACTCACAAAGATGTCTTCTTCCCCACACACCGTCACAACCTGCCCTTCAAACTCATACTTCAGCTTTTGATGTAGAGTAGAAGTAACAGCCCCGGCTCCGTGAATCCAAGGGCGCCCCAATAGGCAGCTATATGCAAGTTGTATGTCCATTACATGGAACGTGGATTTGAATACCTGTGGTCCAATTTGTACGGGCAATTCCACCTCACCAAACACAGATCGTCTAGTTCCATCAAATGCTCTGACCACCAATTCACTAGGCCTTAAGATCAAACCATCAACTTCCAGCTTCATTAATGCCTTCTTGGGCAAGACATTGAGTGATGAACCAGTGTCTACCAGTACATGAGATAACACTGCGCCCTTACACTCCATCGTGATATGCAAAGCCTTATTATGGTTTCTTCCTTCAACAGTCAAATCTCTACATGTAAATCCCAAGCCATGGCTAACATTAACGTTAGAGATTACGTCCTCGAGCTGATTAACAGTAATTTCTTGTGGCACGTATGCACTCTTCAATACTTTCAACAACGCCTGCCGATGCGCATCAGAGCACATCAATAGTGACAAGATTGAAATCTTTGAAGGGGTCTGATTCAGTTGGTCCACAATCTTATAATCGCTTTTCTTGATTATCTTCATAAATTCTTCCATTTCCTTATCAAAAGTAATCTTTGTCTCTGCTTCAGGTGTAGGCGCATTTTCAACCACCTGTTTACCTTTAGCCTTTGCTGCGGCTTCTGCCTCTTTATCACTTCTCAAGGTTTGGGGAGCGAACAACCTTCCACTCCTTGTAAAGCCCCCTACACCCCCTACGTTATCAATATTTGGGCTGACTGATGACTCAACTTCCTGCTTTTTACCTTCGTAATATACATCTGCTCCATAGTGCCATGGGATAGCCTTCGTAGACGCGAACGGAATTGGTCCTGGCACCGTGATAGTGACAGGACTGGGCCTTTCTGGCGCAACACTCGCCATGGGAACTGCATTGACCGGCATTTGAATCTCAGCGGGAGTGTAATAGATGGTCACGGTTGATATCTCATCAGTGTCTTTCGCGACTCTGTCGAACTGTAGACATCCTTCATCGATCAGATTCTGTAAACCCATCTTCAACTTATCACAGCCGTTCTCCTGATTCATACACTCAGAGCAATCTTGATTACAGCCCGGGAACACCTGTCCCTTCAATAAACGATCTTTTACAACCAACAAAGAAGTTTTCACTTGATGGATATCTGTCACCAGATTCAATCTCCTCCCATCTTCAATCGCGTACACATTTGCTGCACTATGATCAGGCATGGGATGCTGAGTAATATTAGGAGCGGGAGAGAAATTGATGGCTTTAGCATCAATCAAATCTTGTACTTTATGATGGAAAGCCCAGCATTTTTCAATGGAGTGCCCCTGAGCACCTGAGTGGAACTCACAACGAGCATTAGCATCGAAGTTAGGTGGCAGGTTTCCAGCAACCAGAGCTTTCATAGTACGGAGTTCTACCAACTTTAACTCGAGTAGCCGGGGCAACAGCGCGGAATAAGTCATAGGGAGAGGATCCATCTTACGATCCCTCTGCCTAGATCTTTGCTGAAAAAAAGGTTGTTGCTGTTGAACTTGTTGTTGGGGTTGTTGTTTCTGAACAGACAGTGTGGGGATGGTTACAGCATCTACCTGATAATAAGCTTGAGAACGCCCTCTGCCTCGTCCTCTAAACACAGCATTCGTATCACCTTCTCTTCTTTTCTGGTTACTAGCAAACGGTTTCTTCGTCCCCGAAGAGCCAGCCCCACTCACATCCTGGATCTTTCCCAGCTTTAACAGACTTTCTATTCTTTCTCCCGCAATCACAATATCAGCAAATCCAGTTGACGGACAAGCAGCTAATCTATCAAGATAGGCCCCTTGCAAGGTGCCCATGAACATATCTGCCATTTCTCTGTCTGACAAGGGAGGTTGAACCTGGGCAGCCATTTCCCTCCACCTCTGTGCATATTCTTTGAAACTCTCCTTGGCATTTTGTGACAACCCCTGCAATTGAGTGCGGTTGGGCGCCATGTCGATATTATATTGGTATTGCTTCAGGAACGCTTCTGCCAGATCTTTCCAACTCTTCACAGCAGCTCTATTCAACTTCATATACCAGGTCAAGGACGCCCCAGCCAGACTGTCCTGAAAATAGTGCATCCATAGCTTCTCGTCATCCGTATGGGCTGAAATCTTCCCAAAGTAAGCTTGAAGATGCGTTTGGGGACACGCATTGCCGTGATACTTATCAAAAGTGGGAGGCTTGAATTTAGGGGGAATTCTGACTCCTGAGACCAGCCCCAAGCTGGTAACATCAATACCCATAGAGTTCTTGCATTCTATGGCCCTGATCTTTTCTGCTAACTCATCATACCTTCGATCACCTTGGTTACCCACATCAGCATCTAGTAGAGTAAATTGGTCTTCCAGAGTATCTTCAAGAGTAACACCAGCATGCCTACCATTTCCATTACCCCGATTGTTACCACCAGGAGGAGGGTTGCCACCGGGAGGAGGGATGCCATGTCCCTGTGAATTGTCATGCTGATCACCTTCGGGCCCATTGTCTGGACGCTCGACCAGAAGCCTCAATCTCTCCTGATTTTGCGCCATGCCAGTCATGAGGGTCATAAACTGGTCCATACGCGCCCTCATTTCGGCCAAATCACTTTGCACTTGATCCATGATTCTTACTTGATTTCTTCGCGTCGAATATCGGTGAATATGATTCTCCGCTATACTGCCTGAAACCAAATAAAGGTTAGAGACCCTGCAACGAGTACCTGAAAAGCAAGTAACAAAAATGCAAAATGATATGCAATGCCATGCAGTGCCATGTTTGTCATTTCCTAGGTGCTTTTATACCCTGATTCCAATCCAACCCACAGAAATCTGAAGACCAGAAATCGTGATATAAAGAGACGTATCGTGGTCATGTGCTTGTGTGCGGCTATCTGATAAGAAATAATCCTGAATAAAACTGCTCATACTCATTCGACAAAGTATTCAAGTACATTTAAGAAAGGTTCAACCGCAAATGCAATACAAGGAAAAAAATGGATCCATCAACAAGCCTGATGGTAGCCATTAACAACAAAATACAGGGAAAAGAACATCAGTCTGACAATTCCACATCCTTCAGCTTATCACTTGAGTATTTGATCTCCTCAAAGAGTATACGGGTACGCTGGTGATTCGGCTTTTCAATCATTTCTTTGATCAAGACATCCCTTTTCTCAAGAGCTTCAGTTAAAGAACCCATATGCAGCATCAGAGCCTCGTCATCACACACTCCTTTGTGTCTCTTTATCCCGGCTTGCGTCTTGAGTATCTCTCTTTCTATCATGGCTTCTTCAAGCTCTTTCTTGGTATTCTTCAACTGGCTTCTAACTTCTTCTAACTGTTCTTGACTTTTATCGAGACTTTCCCGATACTTTCTCCTCTGCTCATGCGCCTTTTCAAGCTCTTCGTCCTTAATCTGCAACTGTTCCTGTAATTCAGCATTCTCTAACCTAACTTCGTCCCAAGCGTGCTGAAACTTTGTTAACTTTCCTTTGGTCTGTGCTAACGCCTGTTTGGTTTGCTTGTGGGCTTGAGTAGCATCATCAGCACCTTTACTAATCTTCCGGAAATGTTGGGCTCTTCCAGCAAAGTCTTTTTCTTTTGCAGTTAGGATTTGTTCAGCATCTTGGGCTTTCCGCTCCAGCTCTTTGTTGGCATGTAGAGCATTCTGAAGACGGCTACTCAACTCAGAATTCTCTCCTTGGAGCTTTTTCACCAAGGCTTGCAACTTGTCAACTTCTTCCACAGTAGCAGTGCTTCTTGCTTTCTCATTCTCCGGATACAAAAGGGGTGCCTTACCAAAAGGCAAGAGAAAATCCTTAACTCTTTTCTTCACCCACTCTGCATATGCTGGATAAACCCGGTTGTTAGGCTTGCCTAGAGTAACTTTCCCCTTTTTCAGTATGCTACCCCAGCTTTCAGAAGCTTTCTGTGCTGCTTCCCAACCATCTGATGTATGAAAATAGAGGGACTCCTCCACATCTCTCTTAATAGGCGGACCTGTCAGGGCATACCCAAATTGTCGAATGGCCAAAGAAGGATTGTAGTTAATCCCACCCATTCTTCCTATCAGTGGAACGTTAGGGAACTTACCACAGCTGTGGATAATATTCTTGCCAATCAGCCCATGATCTACCCATACGATGTCCTTGGCCACCAATCCCATTAAACGCTGTTTCCACTCTAGAGAATCTTTGGAATCCACAAAAGCCCCTGATTGTGGTAAACGGCCTGCAAACCACTTATAGAACAAAGGTGCACAACAACGAATTATCCCTCCTCTTTTCTTTTCGTTTCGGTTGTACAACGAGTAGTGAAGATCTCCCAGTAGCGTTGGCACCGGGTTCTTCATCATGAATATTCGTATGGCGTCCGTATCAATAAAATCCGGCTCGTTGGGAAACAACACTATGCCGTATATACAAAGGGCTAGCAAAGCATTAAAAACAAGCCAATTCTCGCCTTTAGCTGCTTCCTGGGCCTTCTTAATCAGATATTCCAGCTTGTAACCACGAATCTTTCCTTTGTTGGAGACATTGTCGCCTAACTCTGATTTGCTCAAATAAAGAGCACCAGCCACCTTTCCAAAGTCAAGATCCCTCACTGATCCAAAGAAAGGGGGCTCCTCCTTGATAGCAATCCCCAACATGTTGGAATACTCCTCCAGGGTAGGAACCAACACATAGTCTGGCAATACAAAACACCTCAGAGGCGGATCATAGAACTGCATCAATGTATGGAGACCTCTGGCTTCATAATCACTGACATTACGGACCATAGATAAAATCCACCCATATTTCTCTTCAAAAGCTTCTCGTACTGCAGGACTCGCCATTCCCTTCAGCATAACAATAGGGCCTAAAGTAGGCGTAAGGAACTTATAGCTGATGATATTCTTCCTCTCTTTAGTGTTCATCTTTGCAGGGACCTGATGACTGGAATCAAGGGTAATATATGCACCTGGAAATGAATAAACATGTATGTTAGGATATGATAATGCAATGCAAAGGGCAATGTGATCAGGTAATCAGGTGTCTGTGCTGAACTGTGACCGGTGTCAGTGTAGCTCTGAGACTAATATAGAACCATAGATAAGAACCATCTGAATACAATAGGATGAAACTTCCTTTTTTTGCAATGATGATAGAAAACCGGGTATGTAGGAGGTCATGGTTACCTGCAAACCTGTAAACAACCCGCCCTTCTCACATGTGGGTACTAGGATGTTCAGTATCCCGGGCTCTCAGGTCGAGAAATGATGATACGTTCACCATTTCTGGTTTGGCATCATCATCAATCGAGGAGGCCTCAACTGATTCTCCAAAACAAAAAGGTCCTCAGCTTCTGGCACTGAGGTCGAGAAGCAATAGTACGTTCATCCCTCAGGGTACAGTACTATCGCCAATCGAGGAGTGCCTCCGCTGATTCTCTTTCAAAAAGGGATGTCCTATAGCAAGTTCCCAGCATTGGGTCCTCGGATCGAGAATGTGCAATGGGTTTGCCACGGAATGTGGTCTGCCACTGTCACATCTCGGGAGGAGTGCCGCAACTGAGTCCTCGGGAATGGTCACCAGAGTCGACAGTTCCTCAAGAGAATAACCACTGGCCTGCATAACATGCAGTAGCAGAAAGCTCCTGATAGAACCTCGTTTGGTTGTGGGTCTCATGAACAACAATACGTGGTCACCACCACGTAAGCGTCATGACTATCCACTCTAATACCTATGTGTGTACTCAAGCATGTGTAGTGAGCTTATCTCTCAGAACACCCCACCCGCCAAACAGAAAATAACAGCACAGTCCAGCACAATAATGATATGTAATGTAGTAAATGCGATAAATACAGCAATGTACAGTAAAGCAGTAAGTAACTATACAATAAAACAGTAAATATAGCACAACAGTAAACACCCAATGAAAGAAAAATAGACAAGCGCTAGGATTGACTCGCTAAGGAAACCAGAGATTCTGGGTTCGATCCCCAGCAGAGTCGCCAACTGTCGCTCCCGGGATTTTCATCCTAGTACAAGCGCGAAAGTGGCACCAAAACAGAGTCGCCAGCAATGTGTATTTATCCCATGAGAGGGAAAGGAAACACCGCGTAAACCTGAAGGAAAGGAAAGAATATGGTCTTGCGACCAAGAGAAATGGGTTCGGGAGTCGGTTACACGAGAGGAAGGTATTAGCACCCCCTCGCGTCCATCGTACCCGATGGGATCCACGCTTGCTTGTCTCGATCAAAGGGTGTAAAGAAAGGATACTGGAAAAGGAACTGAAAGAAAGAAAGGAGAAAGAAAAGAAAAGGAACGGGAAACAAATGTAGGGAAAATAAAAGAAGTGCTCGCATGGGCCCTACCCCACTGCCTACGTATCTCATCGGGAGCATGAGAATCAGAGCGACGTAGTTCCCCTCACTAGGGATGAATTGTTTGTGTTTTTTAGAGAACGGCTTACGTTCTAGCTCAGGTGTTGCAGGCTCGCTGGTCCGAGTGCGTTACCATCTTGCAAGAGAACGAGTAGAAGCGCGTTCGTGCGTTGAGAATGAATGAGATGAGAAAAGAATTCCCGAAGGAAAGACGTTATTGTTTGCTTTTGTCTTTTAAGAGTTTTTTCATTTGTTTGCATATGATAGTGTATCTGAATCTTAATCATTGGAATGTGTACATTCTCACATTCCAAGATGGAATGGGTAAGAAAGCACACTAAGAGTGAAGAAGACCCCCACACTTAATTCCAATTGTCAAGGTTCAAACACACTAGCATACTTGTGTTTATTAAGTGCTTTTGTTGATTAAGAAATGAAGAAGCGCTTTTTATTATTTGTACCTTCAACAAGCATCGCATTTAAGTCCCTCACACAAGATCAAATGTTTAACACATTGACCCAAGATGGGTTATATGCTATACATTCTAAGATTACAAGAGAAGACCCCTTATAACCTTTTCTTTATATGAAAGGCCTAAATGCAATAAATGCCTACCTTCATTAGATATTTTGAATTTTCTTTAAGAGATGAGAAGAGAGACTCAAGAGAGGAGAAAAGGTAAAACCTATGTGGACTAAGACTCAATCCTAACTGAAGATTAAAGGGAGTGATCCTAAAGGTTTGTGAGGTTTCAACCTAAAGTCTAAAGAAAGAAAGAATTAAACAATTCACTTCTAAAGTAGAAGATGAATTGTAATTCAAAAAGGGAAAGTAATGAGTTATTAAAAGAAAGCACATAAGTGCTTAACAAAACATAAAATGGAATTGTAAAAGAGAAAGGATAGAAGTTGAATGTGGATTCCTTATCCACACTCAATTGAAACTTACCAAAGCCCCTACATGGTTAGTAAACATGTATAAGAAGTATAAGAAGTAAAAGAACATGTAATGCATCATAAAACTCAAAAGAATTAAATGAGAAACCAAATCCTAGAGCCACAACCAGAATGTACATCATATGGGAACAAATGGTCATTATCAATCAAACTCAAGTGGATAGGCAACAAACATCCTCCATGACATTAGAACATGATATCATAAGAAAATGAAGAATGAAAGATGAAAGAGAAAAGAAGAAATATGCACAAATGGAACATGTAATCCATGGATCAGAATTGAAATGAAATGAAAAATGATTCACAAACATCTCATAAGTATTCATGCATGACACATCAAAGCATTTAAGAAGTAATAGAAGAAGTAGAATTGAAATGGAAGTTCAAAAGAAAACACAAGTACAAACACCACATGTTAAAGGTGCACAAGGTTTAAATGAAAGTCAACATGCAAGGATGACATATAATATGTACCAATGACCTATAATGTCAAGTGAATGGTTCACCAAATATGCAAATGATCATGCCATTATGTACAAAAGAAAACATGTAAACATGCACAAAAGATTACAATGATATAACATGTTATAATGCTTTAAATGAAATGCATCAAACAAAAATCAAATGGCCTCATGAAAATTATGAAAACATGGTATTGAAGTTCACTAATCAGAGATGAATCACATATCAAAGTAGCATGCAAGGAACCAAAGCAAAATGATGTCAAACAATGCACTTAGGTCACATAGACATATCATACAAAGTAGCACAAAAGTGAACACCAAACATGCCATAAAACTGACCTAAAAAATCAAATAAAAATCACTTAACATACCTCAAGATGATAATGACTCAATACAAAAAGAAGAGCATCAAAACAATTTTTTATGGTCAAGAACAAAATTAAACAATATCATGTACCATATTAAGAATACACACCAAAGAAATTCAAAGAAAATTATAGAGCAGGGGCAAAAAGGTCATAAAATCAGAAAATAAAATCACCAAAAATTTTCTAAATGTTTTATTGATGTCCATGAATTTTTGTGGAATTTTCTAATGTCATTTGATATTTCTAAAAAATGAAAAGCAAACGTGTATGGAAAATAAAAAAAATGAAATGCAAAGGGAAGGGGAGGTGTGAACATAGCAATCATGCAGTTCAAATTAAATTGGGCCTTAAACAAGGGGGTGGGGATAGCAATCTGATTAGGTCCATTTGTGCGCAATCCATATCAATTATCATGCACCCTCAGTCAAACACAAGTCAAGCAATTATCACCCTTGGATCAGGTCAAGTCAACAAGCAAGTCAAAGTAGTCCAAATCAACGCACGCACATGAAGACACACACTACATACCATGCACTGCACCACACAATGATTAAATGAAATCAGAAATAAAAATACGTGACATGCACGCCTATTTTAATGCGCTGGCACGTTTTTCACCACACGATGGGAACACATCAACGGCTACGATTAAAACTGCAAACAAAACCCTAGAATAAATATCACCGGCCGGAGATGACCTCCGGTCACCTTCTCCGGCCAACAACCACCACCTGCAAACTCACATGTTCACCAAAACACACAATACGCATACCAAAATGAAGCTGAGATAATGGAGATCAATGATACGCAATTATTTTTCACACAACAAGCATGCACACAAAGAACAGAGAGGATCAAACCAAGCCCTAACTTTTGGATCTAAGCCTCTACAAGGCCTATCAACTAGCCGGAGTAAGCAGAGCTTCTATCAAGCTTAAATTAACAAAAACAATCTAAAATTAATGAAAATCAACTGAAGCAAAGTTGAATGATGAAACCTGAAAATGTGGAGCAATTGGAGATGTTGAGAAAAACCAGAGAAAAGCTTGATATGCTGAGCTTCTAGATCTTCAAACTTAGCAAAATAAATGCTATGGATTCGTAAATAGATGAAGGATATTGAAGCTTGCAATGATGCTGAACTTGCAGAAATGGAGTTGTTCTTGTTGCTCTTGATTCAACCACACCAAGCAATGATCACTGGAAGCACAATGGAGTTGAAATCGTGGAGAAGAAGATGAGCAAAATCAGAGAGAGTGAGAGGAGAATTCTGAAGTGAATGTGAGAAATCAGTGTTGTCTGAGAAATGTGAGTGAAATTTGGTTTTATAGTGTGAGTTAGAAATGAACCAGAGGTGGTTAAGTGAGTGAGTCAACTGAGTCCAAGTTGAGTTAACTGAGCTGCCTCTAACTAACTGAGCCAAGTTAGTTAGGGCGAGTCAGCTGTGGGTGTGCTATAGTGGTGGAGGTCCATGGTGTTATGGTGGAAGTGAAAATGAACTGACATTGCACGGCTGTCTCACCAAACTTGTTCAGCAAGTTGCCTTTTCTATTTTCGTGCATGGCACGTGCTCATGTGCATGGACATGTGATGAGTGTTTGGTTAAATGAAGAAAGAGTTGGAGGGTGAGCAATGCACGAGCATGCTGAGACAACAACAACAACATTCATTTTTTCTGGTTTTTAGCAGCCCAAGGTTTAATGGTTTGACCAAGAATTTCTCTCTAGTTTGTGAATGAAACAAAGAGGTATTGATGCCAAATGGAAGAGGAGATATCATGGAACAAGTTTGGGGTGAAAATTGAATTGAATTGAGGCTTGGAAATTGGTGAAAAGCAACTTGGAACATCAAGGTTTGGGACTGGTTTGTAGGCAAGACAGTTGGTTGGTTGACAAGGTAGCTTGGTGCATGGAATTTCAGTCTGAACACACTAAATTGAGACCACTATAACTCACTCATAGCTTGATCAATTCAAAATTTTCCCAACATCAATATTGAAGATGACACTACAAAGAACAACTTTGATGTTGAAAATTTTCTCATTTGGAGCTTTCTTCTTGGAGAAATTAGGCTTGACTTTTGGCACACCAACTGTTTGAGGAAATGATGTGCGCGTGACCTGAAAATTCTTGGTCATGACCTAGTTTTGGCCTACTTTCTTCCAACTTTGATCCATCATATCTCCCTCAATATTTATCCAATTGAGATGTTCTACACATGGATTTGAAGCTTAAAGCAAGACCTTTTGTTGTGGCCTGGTGGAATTTTCATTTGATGCTTCAATTTTAAATGGCCTTGGTTCCAACTCTGATGTAAAATGGCCAAAACTTACTATTTTTAGTAACCCTACTTCACCCAAAAATGGCAACTTTCCACATCTTGATTTTTTCATGATTCCTTTGGAGTTTCTTGATCAAATTTTGCACATTGGACACATATAACATGAATTTCATGAATTTGGCCTCAAAAAGTCAAGAATTGACTTTTTCCTCTGATTATTTGACTTTGCCCCAAATTTCCTGATTTTTTATCTTTCTTCCAATTGAACCACTTCTAAAACCAATTGAGATGTAATTTTCCACACCCATACACTTAAGGACATATGGAATACCATGACATCAAGTTTTGACCAAAAAATCAGAGATACCCTGATTTAATTGGAAACCCTAATCTTGACCCCCTCTGGTTAGGAGGGAAAAGTGCAGTCTTCAATTTCAAATTCCTCAGAGTATGTTGTGTATCCTCTTAAAGGATAATGATATATGCCATTTGAGGATGATTTTGGATCAATGAGCTATCTCTTTTGAGGGTTTTCCTTCATTTTTTGAACCTCTTGCATAGTGAAAGATGTAATGCTTCAATCTCCCATTGTATCTCTTATCCTTGAGGTTGTGGATGATCAATTGAGATAGTATGAGACATGAAAGGCTTCTTGGCTTGCCTTGAGGCAACTTGACTGACCTTTTTGTGCTTTGAATGATCTCTTGATTGTCCATCTCCCACCTGATCACATGCCCTGATGGTAAGAAGGATGCCATGCTTCATTTTTCTATGTTAAATGCAATGCAATGCTAATGAGATGGATATGATATGATAAATGATAATGCCATGCTATGATGCCAAAAGGGGAGAGCAAATTTTGGGGTATTACAGCAGTTATAGTAGTATCTAGTTTTTATCGTTGCTTAGTAGCTTGTTTTGAAAGTTAATGCTTATTTATTTGGTGATTGAATGTGAGAACTTCTAGATTGGTTGCTATTTGCTAAAAGTATCCAATGAAGATTCTCCCAAGTTTAGATGGTGATGATAGTATTTGAACATGTGAATGCAAGCAAGGTACATGGTTACCTCTTTCTAGGATGCTAGAATGCTTAAGATTTTTTTTTCTTTGTGCAAATGTATTTTTGTTTCACTTTTCAACTTTGTTTGAATGTTTGTTTCACTTAGGTCTAATAACCACAATTTGTGAGAAACCTCCATTGTTTACTATATGCTTAGGATAACTGATAAACTTTGTTTAATACATTTGATTCATGCTTAATCTTGTAATTATTTTGATTTTGTGGAAGCATTAGAAATGATCAAGGAAAATGTTGATATTGAGCACAACCATATCTCAAAAGTAACTTACCCGTGAGTAGTTGTAGCACCCCAAAATTTACCCTCTCGTTTCTAACCCTAACTGGCTTATGTTTCATTTCATTTTGCATTATCATTTTTGCATTGCATCGGTTCTACTGTATGGGATCAAGGTTTATTCTCTGTATCTCAGCAGTTTATTCAGGTCAATGCCAGTTCAACAGTGTACAAATCTAAGCAGACCGCTTTCAGAGTCATTTCGGGCATTTATTTTGCTCAATATATGATTTGTTCATCAGAGGCTCTGGCAGTCATTTTTGATCAGTGATTAAGCACCAGACGGTATTTTATCAGCAGGGAATTTTGAGTGCAAAAATAAAGGCACAACATATTTCAGGTTTGGATCAGTAGCAAACGTCACGGTCAAGTTTCAGAGGCTCAATGTGGCTCAGAACAAGCGGAATCAGACGAATATACAAGTATCCCTCCAAAAGGCGCAAGAATTCAAATTTCCCTTGTGTTAATTGATTAACCAAGGAAAAATATGCCCAGATACCTCATTTTTCAGCGCTGCTTTTTTTTTATTCCAAATATTAATCACCAATTCAATTTTCACACCAGTAGAAGGATCTAGAAAGGTTTCTAATTTAATTTATTTTCCATCCAATTTCCACTCTAATTCCACCTTCCCTTTCCAAATTCAAATTTCCACCTTCCATTCCACTCACTAAACCTCATTCCAAACCCAAACTTAACTCATA
The DNA here is from genome assembly GCA_022829125.1 of Lathyrus tuberosus. Taxonomy (NCBI): domain Eukaryota; kingdom Viridiplantae; phylum Streptophyta; class Magnoliopsida; order Fabales; family Fabaceae; genus Lathyrus; species Lathyrus tuberosus. The sequence goes on from JALAZF010000115.1 coordinate 11,939,775, forward strand.
ACCTAGGGGTTATTTAACCAAATTAATTCCAAACCTCACCATCAATCATCGGTTTCACTCATAATTCACTCTCAATTTTCAGAATTCTCTCTCACATTTTCACTCTCAACCTCCATTTTCAACCTCACTTAGAGCTCTTCCATAGAGGTTAACAAGTTCTTCATTAGAACTTGTTAATTCTCGAGGTAAAGCCTTTCATTACCACTCCATTACTTGATTTCATTAGTGATTTTCGTTTGGATCCAGATCTGAAATTTTGGAAGAGTTTTTTGGAAGTGATTTTGAAGCATTTCTAGCTTATTGTTTGGATTTTCAGCTTTTCTTGCAAGGAGATCTTGGATTTCTGGTTTTCTAGCTTGGATTCATTGATTGCAGCTTTACAACACTCACCAAAGGAATTCTCAGCTTTGTAGGTTGGTTAATTTCAGATCTATACTTGATTTAGCTTAATTTCAGCCTATACAATGTAGATCCATGGTTGTTAACTTGTTTTGATCCATTTGATTGCTTTGATTATTGATCTTGATGTTTGATGGATTCAATTGGTGTTTAATTGTTATTATTTGATGTAATTTTTGTGATCAATTGCATGTTTTAGCATGTGGAAATTAAGTGGTTAAGTTGCTGAAAAGTGCTTTTATGCTGAATTTTATGTTGCTCTTTTTACAGTGTTAACAAATTAACCAGTTACAGTGCAAAACTGGTTAATCGATTAACCAGTGTGTTTTTCATGTGGTTTTTTTTAAATGGTTAATCGATTAACCACTTTTGCACTGTAATTGGTTAATCGATTAACACTGATGCAGAGTGTGATTTTTATGCATTTTCAAGTGTGTTTTGATTTCTTCCCACTTTTAATCTTCATGGATGGATATGGTGCATATTTGTGGATTTTTCTTGAGCCGTTTCACCTCATATGATGGTTTGAATGCGATTCTTCGACACACGACTTTTGGTTTCCGTAACGCACACGCACATTTCATTTGTCTTGCATTCTTGATGTGTTGTTCATATTGCACAATCATTTGTTCCATGGTGATTATTTGTTCTTGATGTTTATCTTGCTGGATATATGATTCATGTTCATGTAGGTATTCTATCCCATGGTTGCATGTTCATTCTAAATGATTAAGTGTCGATTTCGGGGATCATCCATGTTGCTTTTGAAAAATGTTAATGTATGCAATGTCCTTGGTTTGTTCATGCCTATTTGCTTGATGCTTAATTGGATGCATGCTTGACATGATTGTGCATTATTAAGATCTTTCCATGAGCATTTGTTTGGATGCGTTGCATGCTGCCTGACTTTTTACAGCTGCTGTTTTGGATTGTTATGTGCTGTCAATTGTATATACTTGCTGTCTTGTTGCTTTTTACACCTGTTTTATGCTGGAAATTTGAGCTGTTAAAAGTTGTTTGGTGTATTTGCTGGATTTTACTGCTGTGCAAGTGCTGGAGCACTGTTGTAGTTGCTGTTTTTGGTTTATTTTCTTGGTTTTGGTTTGCTTTTGCATGCTAACGTTTGGATAGAATTTCCTTTCTCATCCTCCACCTTAGGGCCATATTGCATGACAACATTTAGGTGAGTCCCCCTTAGATTTTCTTTTTCCCTTTGAGTCTTCTTTCTCATCTCAAAACAAAAGTAAAAAAACACTTAATAAAGGCGATGTGCATTGTGCGCCCGAGCCTTAAGTACAAGGGAAATGAAGAATGAGGGGTCTCCCCTCACTTTTTTAGAGTGTTTAACATACGTCCCATTGGAGGCGACCATGCGACGCATTCGCTCCTATGTCATAGACTTTAGTGCAATGCGAATCTCAAACAAATTCAATTCACTTCTTCAGGAGCGCTTCTTCAGATCCCGAATCTTTTCTCTCGCACCCGTGCGATCGAGACCGGTCAAGTTTTCCCGTAGTAGCGTGAACTACGGATGCTATGATTCCTTTTTCTTTTTAGATGGAGGATCGTGAACTAACTTCCCTTTTTTCTCTCGCCTCAGTGTGATCGAGACTTGTTACCCGAGCTTTTTCTCTCGCCCCAGTGCGATCGAGACCTTTTCACCGACCCGTAGGTCAAACTATGACTGCTCTGATTTCCACTCTCTGGTTAGATTGAGGATACATAGGCACAAGATGGTGATGTCTTAGCGAGCAACCTCCCCCTTTAGTACGTAGTCCGTCAAACTACGTTGACTCTGATTCTTCGTTCGTCCACGAAGATACGTAGGCATAGGATTGCGATAATCCTTGGGAGTCCGTTTTTATTTTTCCCTTTCTCGTTTTTGTTTAGCAGTGAGCTTTAGATAACACACCCTTTGTTTAGACAACAAGCGTGGATCCCATCAAGTATGATGGACGCGTGGGGGTGCTAATATCTTCCCCTCGCATAACCGACTCCCGAACCCGGACTATGGTTGCGATGACCATGTTTTCTCCCTTTTGAGGTTTCTTCGATCGTTTCCTTTCCCTACGTCAGGATAAATAACGTTAGGTGGTGACTCTTCTATTCTGTTTCCACCGGTTGTTTTTTCGCAGTCGCGACAGCTGGCGACTCTGCTGGCGACTCTGGTTCCCAATGCGAGTCAATCTTAGCACTTGTCTATTTTTTATTGGGTGTTTACTGTTATGCATTATTTGTTGTATTATTGTATTTTACTGCATTTATCGCATTCGGTTATTGTTATCATACTGCTCTGCTGCTGTTGTGCTGTTGGGTGGGTTGGATTCATGAGAGATAAGCCTAATACCCAGGCTTGAGTATACACCTAGGATTAGAGTGGAAAGTAGTGTGACTTGTGTGGCATTTGGCCAGACTTAGTATACACGAAAATTCCACATCCAGACGAGGTTTTCTTTGGTAATGTTCTATCCTGCGTATTGGGACAGATGATAGAATGTAACCTAGAGAGCTGTCTGTCTCTCCCGAAAGATTCGCATCCAACGGTACAAACGCGAGAGTGGCGCAGAAACAGAGTCGTCAGCAATGTGTATTTATCCCAAGAGAGGGAAAGGAAACATTGCGTAAACCTGAGGGGAAAGGATAGAGCGTGGTCTTGCGACCAAGAGAACTGGGTTCGGGAGTCGGTTATGCGCGAGGAAGGTATTAGCGCCCCCACGCGTCCATCGTACCCGATGGGATCCACACTTGCTGCTTCAATCAAAGGGTGTCGTCATCTGGAGCTCCATTGCTACTAGACAAGAGAGGAAACGAGAACGGGAAAGACGGAGAAACGAAGAAGAAAAGGAAAGAACAAGAAACAAATGTAGGGAAAATAAGAGAAGTGCTCGAATGGGCCCTACCCCACTGCCTACGTATCTCATCGGGAGCATGAGAATCAGAGCGACGTAGTTCTCCTCAACGAGGGTTACTTTGTGTTTTTTAATGGAACGACTAACGTTCTAGCTCAGGTGTTGCAGCTCGCTGTATGGAGACTTAGGCATTACCGTCTTACGAGAGAACGAGAAGAAGCACATTCGTACGTCGAGAGTGAGTGAGATGAGAAAAGAATTCCCGAAGGAAAGACGTTATTGTTTGTTTGGAGTTTTTTAAGCAAGAAGTGTTTTTTACAGTTATTTGTAACTTGCATTGAACCAAAGTCTTAAATACAGGAACGAATACTTCGCGCATCGTCCCCAACAGGACGTACACTAGGTATCCTAGAAGAATGAGAGGAAGCCCCTCATTCCCCACTTCCCACATAGAAGACTCAAGCGTAATACACGTTAACCTTTATTAAGTGTTTTTTTACTTTTATTTTGAGATGAGAAGAGAGAAAACCCGAAGGAAACTCTAAAGGGAAACTAAGGGTCCTAATGTTATCATGCATGGATGTCCTATGGTTAGTGAGGTTTAGGAGGAAGGGCTACCTAAAACTTAATGCTAATCCTACTCCAAGCTTAATCAAAAATTAAGCTGGACTAGGTAGCTCTAAAGGGAAAGAATCCAAGACTTGAACAAGTCTTGAGATTCATGGGATGAGAAAGAGTGAAAGAGAAGAAAAGAGAAGAAGAAGAAGGAAGATGAGATACAATAAGTGGCAGCAAGCACATCATATCATAAATGTCCAACTCAAATCAACAAACATGTTTCAAAGATCAATGCAAAACAAATCAAGTAAGCATGCAAAGATAAACATGAAAGAATGCAAGCATACTTGTATGAAATGCACAATTAAGCATACATGGACTTCATATCAAAATGAAATGAGAAAGGCAAGATGAAGATGAAGACAAGTCAGAACCAAGATCATATTATCATCAACAATTCATGTGTGCAAAAGTGATTCAAAACATGAAGCATTATGATCCAAAGAAGTTCACAAGGCAAGGTAATGATGTTCATCATACAATTCAAACCAAATGCATTCAACTATGCTCAAGTAACATGAAAACCAAGTATAGAACTTAAGAGGCAGTAGCATATGCATCAATATCATATCAAAACCAAACTCAAGTCATACAAGTCCAAACATCAATCAACACCTTCAAAACATGCACCAAAGTAAACTACAAAGAGAGGACAAAGTTCCAACACTTAAGCATACTCAAACATGATCCACAAATTGCAAAATTTAGTCTCAAAGGACCTCAACCAGGGATAAACATCATATCAAAAGCTCATTCAAAGAATCACAAAGGAACCTAATCAATTAAGCATGGCAAATCAACTTGTGTAAAGAGATGTCAAGAGATGATCATGCATAAGTCACTTAAGCACAAATAGTCAAACATACATCAAATGACATTCAACAATTGTGAAATTAAAACTCCAATGATCTAGGTCAGAAGACAATCACATGATAAAAGATCTCACAAAAATTCACAAGTTAAGCAACTCAAACAATTAAGCAAAGATCAAGTAAGCACCATGAGTCAATATGCAAAAGAGAGGGACCAAAATTCAATATGAAATGATTTTAAAAATATGACAAAAATGTTTTTATGCACTTCAATATGTCATCTAACAAATGCAAAAAGAATGGGCTCAAAATGTTTTATATGCTATGAGAAATAAAATCAGCAAGTAAAGGTGTGCATATGTGAGATAATTCAAAAAGAAAATCAATTAAACAATTAATTAAGACACCAAAAATAAAATAAAATAAGAAAATAAAATTTGAAAAAATTTTATAAAACTAAAAATATGCTTCAGGAATTTTTCATAATTTTTAGATGCATAAAAATGATTTTAAAAATTAAAATGCAAAACAAATGCAAAGAAAATAAAATAAAATGAAAAGGAATTCAGGGGGGTGCAATCAGTAGCCCAAACACGTTGAAACATGGAATGGATCAGAGCAAGGGGGTGGGGAAAGCAAGCCCAAACACAAAAGCCCAATCAGCGAACACATGGAATCCATTCAATAGTCAAACCCAATCAAGACCCTCAGATTAATCATGCGCATCACATTCATTCAACCCAATCACAAGGTAAGCAAGATAAGGGGTTCAGATTCACAGCACACAATTACCAACATACACACGTGCACACACAATCATTCTGAAATTAAAAACCCACACGTGACAGGCACATGCATTTTAAATGCGTTGGCAAACATCTAACCACATGATGCATCATACGCTCCAGATTAAGTCAATCAAATCAGCAATTAAATAAAATGAGTGGTCCAGATTGAGAGTTCATGGTAACACGCATGGAGTGACAAGCACACAACCAAAAAAATAAAATTAGAATTAAAATAACGTGGCAACGTGAAGACCCTTGGATCAAACAAACGGACGACCATGATTGCATCTTCTTCATTTAAACCCTCCACCGGCCGGAAACACAACCAGTCGCCGGAGCTAGGGCTCCGGTCACCCTCTCCGGTTAGCTGCAACAAAAAATTTTCCAGAAATTGCAAACAAACACACTATTCCAACCAGAATTCAACAAGGATCAATAATATCATATTCATTTCAACAAATAATCACCATACAATGCAAATCGAAGGAAAGAAAGTTTGGATCCAAAACTTCAAACTCAAAATACATATGATTCACACGTCCAAATTTCAAACAAAACGCATCAGCATGCTCAGTGAACCTCATAGATCATTATGCACACTTAAAATTCAAGTTCTAAGAGCATGAAAAGTTCACCAACCTGAGATCTTGAAAAGCTTAAAATACTCCTAGAAAACCAGAGATAAGCTGCAGATCTAGCCTTAGGAACCTCTAATTGCAAAATAAATGCAATTAGAGCTTGAATATGGTCTGGATCTTGAGTTTTGAAGAAGAGGTTTCCAAATTCAAACCCTATGATATCCTTGATATGAGCTTCAGATGATGGCAGATTTGTATTCTATGGAGTCCAAGGATTCAGAATGTGAAAGAATTTTGTGAAAAGCTCTTATGAGTAGAGAGAATCGAAGAGGAGAAGGTGTGAGATGAAAAGTGGAATTCTCAGCCAAAATCAGTGCATGACCTAGCAATGAGGGTATAAGTTAGCTTATATACTCTCCATTAGTCCACTGATTGTGATTATCAAGTGATTAAACCTTTGGTTAATGAGATTGGAGTGCTTTTGCAATTTTGCACTTTGTGTTTAAGCCACTAATCCACACGTGCATTCCCTTGCCTCTCATGATAAACCACTCACACTTTCCATGCTGATCACAAATGAAATGGAATTGGGCCTTGAAAGGTCTTGGTTGGTGAGTTTTGAATCAATTTGCATAATTGTACTTTGTGAAAATAATGAGAAATATGGCATGAAATAACTTGATTAAAAAGCCAAACTTGTGCCAAATGAAGTGTACTTGAGTGTGATAACCTGACTTGGGTCATTAGAAGTCATTACAAATCAATTGGAGCCAAAGTGTAAAAGGTGGAAAAAATGGTACATGGAAAACCATCAAAGTGCACCTTGCGTTGTTTTGGCCATAACTTGAGTTCCACAAATGATATGGAAATGTTCTATTACTTTTTGGAAATGGGAGAGAAAGATCTTCAACTTTCATGTTGGAGGAAAATTCATTTGAAGCTTCCTTGATGATGAAAAGTCAAGTTGAATGTGGTGGAAAAATTGCCAAAAATGGAAAGTTCTCATTATAGGTCATTTTCCAAATTTAGTAACTTTTGCACAAACTCTTGATTCTTGATGAATGGCATGAATCTTGACAATTGAAGACCATATGAGGATGTGAGACCTTCAAAACCATGAAAAGAACCTCAAAATTCTACAGTTGACTTTCTCCTTTACAATTGACTTTTCTTGGTTCACAAGCAACTGATCCACTGAACATTCTTCACCATGAATTATCAACCAAACCCTCATCTTATGGATACCTGTGAGCATATAGACCTCATAGCATCATGCTTGAACACACAAAGCTCTCCAAGAAGTCCTTTTGATTCCCAAACCCTAATTGGTCTCTCTGGCTAGGAGGGAGAGATCCACTTGCAATCTTTTGCCATGCTTGATCTTGTGATGATGTGATGAACTCCTCAAACCACCTTGAGGCTTGAGACTCCTATGAGGCTTGTGAGAAACCCTTGACCCTTATTCTCTTGCTTTGGATGATCCACACCTTTGAAAACCACTTGATCCCATGCCCTATGCTGAATGACATGCTATGCAATCTATGACCTACTATGGAATGCAAAAAGAGTAAAGCATAGACCAATTTATTGAGAAAACAAAGAAGGTAAATTTTGAGGTATTACAGCTGCCCCTATTCAATCAACTGTGAATCTGAATGGATGAAAGAAACGGCTATCAGGAATTCAAGATACATAGGGATTGAATACAGAAATAACCGAGAAAATTTGCATTGTGTGGACAAAGAAAAATGTTGTAAACGAAGCAATGGTAAGGAAGAAAAGTTGTGAGAGAGAAATTGGAATGGCCAACGGAATCCTATCGGGAATGGTTCCTATTTGCCTGTCGGGAACGACTGCAGTTTATAACCAAAGTTTACCTATCGGGAATAGGCAACGGGACCTGTCGGGAACTGGCATGGTTAAAACTCAAAGGTGTCTGTCGGGAACAGCTAAAGGAATCCTATCGGGAATGGTTCCGGTTTACCTGTCGGGAACGGCTAAGGGAATCCTATCGGGAATGGTTCCAAGAAACCTGTAAGCTGAGAGATATGACTCTGTGGGGAGAAAGATGATGAAACCCTTGTACTGCTTTGAAATGTCTGTTAGGGAATGAACTAGGCATTCTTTCTGGCTTTGTCAATAACACAAGGAGCAAAGTTATGGGCTCTCGCACAAGTTATCAAAACTGGCCTATGCTTCACATGCATATGTTTGAATTTTTCCATGGCGTAATGCTCCATCTCAGATGGAAATGCTACGCGTTTGAGGATGCTATGCATACTATATGCAAAATGCAAAGAGGTCCTCAGCAAAATAAATACTGAGGAAAGGTAAGCAACTCTGCTGGGGAAAACAAGTCCTCGGCAAACTCTGCTGGGGAAAACCACTTCAGGGCGTCTCGTGCCAGGGAATATTTCTTAAGAGAATTTTACAGAAGATCCAACATCTTCCAACTCTTAAACAAATACCGAGACTTGAACTAGGATGCAGTAATTAGGAGGCCACTCTGCTGGGGATAATAGATCTGGAATACTTCTTGTTGGGGAATTTTCATGATGCTCCATGCTTGGACTGGGCTACCGCTTGATTTTGCCCCAAGATACAACTCTGATCTGGAGAAAACGTCCCAAGAGGATTTTACAGAAGATTCTTCATCTCCAAACTCCTAGACACTTACCGAGTCTTGGACATTGGTTGCAAGGCCACTCGGCTGGGGAGTTTGCAACCGTTATCGACACAGAAAATCTTGTAGCCGTTGGAAGTACTAAATAGGATAATCGACTTAATAAGATACAACGCTACCCAGTTACACTTGACTTGTCAATATCGCATCGTCGTGCGCGATCGTCGGCCAGACGATGGATTCAATCAGTAAACGTTGTGACAAAAGAGTGACTTTGGTACCACCATTTGACGATGCTGCTGGGGATCATGAAGCTCTGTAAATACGCTGGGGATGACTACCTCCAAGAATAACTCTCCTGCTGAGAAGCCCTCTCTGCCTGGGGAGGAACGATCATTTGCGCTTCGTAAAGGATTTTGGCTTGAAGACGTCATACATCTTTGCATAGCTATCCCGTGAAATCTCCACACCTGCAAACAAAAGAATGCGCGCATATGCCCCAGAATAATACGAGGTTTGGTAGTATCCACCCAAGCGCACCCGTCATTTAAAGTAATTTTAAATGTTTTCTCCTTTATGCACATTATTGTAGAACCCCAAGGTTTTCACATGCAAATGTTTATAAAAAATATGGACGTTTGTGTAGACAAAGCAAAAACAAACAGATAGAATTATTCTGAATAACGACCATTTTATTGATTAAAGAGCCTGAAAATAGGCATTTACATCAAGAAGCAATTCCTGGAAAGAGGTAATTGCCAAAACAGAAAAGAAACTTTCCTAATGGCAATGTGAAAATGGAACTTCATTGAGTTTCAACCCTGCTATGGTTCATATATCTTCAAGATTCTCCAACTGCTTTGCCTTCAAAGGGGGACGATTGAACTGATTCCTAACCTTCGGAGTGCTTACTGATTGAGACGAGGCAATACAGATTACTCAGATCGCAGTTTTCGCTAAACCTCTCTTTTGCCTAGATCGCCCTTTACGGGTTTTCAATCCACCGAGATACCCTTTTTTGCCTAAGTTGCCCTTGCGGGTTTTCAACTTACCGGGTGTACTTCTCTTTTTTATTTATTTTATCCCTAATTTTTTCCCGAACCTTTTTTTTTTTTATGGTTCGCCGGGATGCCCCTTTTTGCCTGGACTCTCTTTTTACCGTCCAGCGGGTCTCTTTATGCGAAGTATTTTTTAACTGCGTCTGAGTTCACAGGGGACAAAAAATCCTCACCATCCATTGTTGTAAGCATCAAGGCTCCGCCCGAGAAAACCTTCTTAACAACATAAGGACCTTCATAATTAGGAGTCCATTTGCCCCTGTGATCTGTATTCGGAGGAAGAATCCTTTTCAATACCAAGTCTCCCGTCTTGTAAGTCTGAGGGCGCACTTTCTGATCAAATGTCCGTTTCATTCTCCTCTGATACAGTTGTCCATGACAAACTGCAGCCAATCGTCTTTCTTCGATGAGACTCAGCTCGTTGAACCTCGCTCGAACCCATTCAGCCTCGTCAAGTTTAACATCCATCATGACCCTTAAAGAAAGGATTTCCACTTCAACCGGTAGCACTGCCTCCATACCGTATACAAGCGAAAACGGGGTTGCCCCAGTAGATGTACGAACAGAAGTACGGTACCCATGTAAAGAGAAAGGTAGCATTTCATGCCAATCCTTATATGTCACCACCATATTTTGCACAATCTTCTTAATATTTTTATTGGCTGCCTCGACGGTTCCATTCATCTTCGGGCGATAAGGAGAAGAATTGTGATATTCAATTTTGAAGCTCTGGCATAGCTCTCTCATCATCTTGTTGTTGAGATTAGAACCATTATCAGTAATGATCCTTTCAGGCACTCCATATCTGCAGATGATCTCCTTCTTAATGAACCAGGCTACCACCTGCCTGGTAAAATTTGCAAAAGAGGCGACTTCTACCCATTTGGTAAAGTAATCAATAGCCACCAGAATGAATCGATGTCCTTTGGAAGCTGTAGGCTCAATCTTCCCAATCATGGCAATGCCCCCACATAGCAAAGGGCCATGGAGAACTCATCACATTCAGGGGGTTTGGTGGCACATGCACCTTATCAACATAGATTTGACATTTGTGGCATTTTCGGGCATACGTAAAGCAATCAGCCTCCATAGTTAGCCAATAATACCTTGCTCGTAATAATTTCTTCGCCATAGCATGCCCACCAGCATGGGGGTAATACCCCAAATTTTGACCACTTAGATTTCCCATCATTGTGAAAATCATCATCACAATATGGATGTACCTTTATGCTTCATTAGTCTCCCCAAAGATGGGGTGAGCATCCACTACAATCAAAATTAGGGTTTCAAGCCCTCTCTGAGTGCTTAGACAAAGGATCAATCAAGAAATGACATGATCTTCAACTTGTCTAATCTCTTAAACATCCACAATGGATCAAAAAGGACTCCCACTTCAAGGATTAAGCACAAGGCTGCTCCCTTCTAGGTGGATCAGGTCTCAAGATCGACAGTGTCACCAAATTAGGGTTTTGGTCGACCAGGGCCTCCAGATGAAAATTTTCATCTGGGCACAAGGCAATGATCCAAAACATAACCTAATATACTTCATGGAACCTCATGAACCCATGCATCAAGTCAATTTTGCCTCAGGGGATGCATTCATCAAAAATCAGGAATTATGGTTTCTTGACCTAATTCACCCCTAAGTTGACTTTTGGGACAAACCATGAGCCAAGACCTCAAGAGATGATTTGAGGGTCTCTAATATACCATATTGATCCATTTGGAACAATGGATTGATCCAAGAAGTTTGAGCAACAAGTCTCAATTTCATCTGCACCACAATTAGGGTTTTAAGGGAAAAGTCAACTGTAACTTTGACTTTTGACCAGGACATGCTCCCAAACCCTAATACATGATTCAATATACCCCATGACACCCATGGAACATTTCCATCAAGTCTTATTTAGGTCAAGGACATGATTTCCTGAAGAATTGCACAGTTTAGAATTCATCTGATAAAAAGTCAACTGTGCACAAAAGTCAACTTTGACTTTTTGAGATTTTTCACCAAAATGGATTTTTAACCCTAAAATGATGTTTATGTATGATTTGAATCATCATTCATCAAGAAAAATCAAGAAAAGTGAGATAACTTGTAAAAGGGGTAACCATAAAACTTAGAAATTTTTCTAAGTTAAAAATAAAGTGGCAAAGGTACCAACTTTGAAGGACCATAACTCCTAAACCACAAGGCCATTTTTTCTCATCCAAAGATGGATTTGTAGCCCTCATTATCACCTACAAAAACTTCAACTACAAGTCATTCCAATTCATTAAGGATTTTGAATTATGGAGTGATCAAAGTGGCTGAAAAGTGAAAATGTCACTTTTTCCAACACTTAGTGAAATTTTCACTAAGTCAGATTCTGCTTCACTTTTTGCCAAATGTAGGGGGATTTTTCACTTGGAATCAAAAGAGATCAAAACCAAACTTGTTCAAACAGTTGTTGTATCATGTAAGAGCTTTCCAAAATGGCCAAGAACATTGCCAAATTCAACCTACACCATGAGATACAACATTGCCAAGTTGCCTTGCTGAAATCTGTCAAGGCAAGGCAGAATTTGCAACTTTGGTCGATTTGCCAAACTCAGCCAAATTCAATTGCTCCTATCCACTTGGACACCTCATAGGATTGAATCTAAAGGGGACAATCACTGAGCCAAGCCTCCAAAGTCCATGGAACAAGAAATAGCATGTTGAACCTAGAATGGCCAAAATAGGGACAAGACTTCAAATTTGGAATGAGGCATTCAATGGAACCATCAAGGTGGCATGGACTGAGCCATTCTCATATGAAATCAGTCAAGACTTATCCAAGACCAAGGGGACCAAAGCTCTGTGCCCTAACCTCTAGTCAATGGCTAGAGGAGACTTGGATTTTCATTTGCCAACATTGGCCAAACCTACTTACTAGCTGCCATGCACTATTCCTTGCAAAACAAACTTGCTCTACTATAAATAGAGCTCAATTATGGTCAGTTTGAGTACACCAAAGCCATCTAACAGATGCTTTCCTCAAAATCTCTTCTTTCACTCTAATTTTTCCTTCTAAGGCAAGTCACTATCGGGTTTTAAGTTTGAGAGCAATTCCAATCAAACCAATCACTCACACACCTCACATACATCACATATGAGCTGATCAAACACTTAGATTACTTCTGAAACACTGATTTCACAAAATCACCAGCTAGTTGCTCAAGGTTTTAACCAAAGTGCAGCTGAGGTACCACAAAATGATCCAGCCAATTTCAATCAAGTCCAACCATCCAAACACAATCCATAGGGTGTAGGGAAGCTGTTCAGATCATCACCACTCATCTGTAACACCTCCAAATCAAAAATCACTTTGAACTTGCTGTCACGGCTTGGAGGTAAGCACATGCTTGGTCATCTCTCAATCTATGCATATTTCCTCGCACAATAATTTGGCCATATGTTCATAATCATGCATGGAATGTTTTCCCTCAATTAATTGCATTGTTTGAATCATGTATAAAAAATCCTAGCCTTCATGCAGAAATTAGGGTTCTTGAGGTGTCTTCGTGATTTCTTGTTGTATGTTTAATTTAAATGAAATTAAAGTACATAGACATGATCGTGAGGTTGAGACGAGCATAATGATATGTGGATTGCATGATATGATTACGTATTCATGGAGATTGGATAGAAAATGAAAATCTGAGAAACCAAGAACACGCGCGTGTTCTTCAGCTGTTCTTGGCGCCATTTTTCATAAATTCAAATATTTGAATTTTGTGATTTTGTTTAATTGATTCAAAAATTAATTTCTCTCTGAGTTTTAATGATTTTGAGTTGATTCTTTTTTTAATAATTCACAAAAATGTTGAAATATTTTATTTTCCCAAAAAATCCCAAAAATATTATTTATTTCATATAATTGATATTTTTGTAAAGAATTAATGTTTTAATTGTTTTTGACATTTAAAATATTTTTTCCATCTTGATTTTGCAACTTTTAATGCTTTCTAATTATTTTGTAGGTCAATACTTAATTTTTGAAGCATTAATCCAAGATCACAATTTGTTTTCCATGTGTTAAACAATTTTTGATCATTTTAATTGAATTTTTATTCAATTAAATACATTTTGAAAACAAATTAGGGTTTTGGATTAATTCAACCCTCATAAATCATTTTCAAAACTCTTTGGTCCTCTTGAGAGAGTGTAAGACCCATCCCCCTTGTACAAAAACTTTTTGGGCCTCACTCATTGTATAAGTCCCTCTGTACAAGTAAATGGCGCGATCGTCGCCCGTTTAAAAATAAAAATCATCTGGGCCTCTCCTTGAGCTATAAGACCCATTCAAAACACTTTGGGCCTCTATTAGAGTGTAAGACCCAATCCCCCTTTTAACCAAAACATTTTGGGCCTCACTTATTGTATAAGTCCCTCTGCGTTAAAAGAAAACCTCGGCGCGATCGCCATTTTTAAACGAAAAATCATTTGGGCCTACCCTCGTGTTATAAGCCCCACTCTTTTTTCTTTAAACCTTTTTGGGCCTCTTGAGAGAGTGTAAGACCCATCCCTTTGTACAGAAAACCTTTTTGGGCCCCAGTCACTTGTATAAGTCCCACTGTACAAAGTCAAACAGTGCGCTCACTGATAAAACCCTGGGCCTCTCCTTGAGCTGTAAGCCCCAAATCTTTCTTTTTCAAAGCACTTTCTCCTTTGATTTTGAATATACTGTTGTTTTCAATCTTTCTTTGTTGAACAACTAACCAAACAGCATGGAAGCACTCCACCCGAGTAAGTGGTTATCGCTTTCATTTACTGCTTTCATATTATAAACTGTATTGTGGGGCTGCTCACTGTAAGTCTCCTTTCATAAACTCATATCTACTGTGTAATAATAGTATAGATATTTCGAGTTTCCCCGGCTACTACGTCTAGAACTAGGTGACGTCGTTTCATTTATTCGTAGAAATAGACGCCTAGATCCCCAATAGGAGCACCAGATACAGTCTTCTCTTCGGCTGTCCTCCTTAGGAATCGTCAAGAGGCTCTACTCCCCAAGATGAATGTATTCTCCGTGAATGGTATCTTTGAGTTTCTTCCAAATTCTCGAACTTTCCTGACTTGATCTATTCCTTGTGGATAGCTTGCCTTGAATGTCTCGGGCTTTGGGTACCCACTACGGTCATAATCTTGGACCTTAACTAAGGAACCCTCTTCAAAAGCTAAAAGTCGCAGGATAGTAAACCTCGCACGTTTACCAGTGGTTTTTATCTTTAAAAGAGTTATCTCTCCTAATGGAAAGGAGATGATAGACCCACAGGCTTCTTAAAAGCATCGGCCTCCTCTTGGGCATTTTTCAAGGACCCTACGGCTTCTTAGAAGTATTCACAGCCTCCTCTTAGGCTTCGTATAATGATCTCTTCCTTTGGGAATGATAGCCTCCTCTTGGGCTTCGTACAAGGACCCGTCGGCTTCTTAAAAGTTTCCAGCCTCCTCTTGGGCTTCGTACAAATTGTCCCGACGACCTCCTAGAGGTATAGGAACAGAACTTAGTCATCTCCATAGAACAGTCCTTTCATAGAGTCTACTACTGTTTCTCAAAGCATAGTACAAAAGATAAAACTCTAGACACGGACAGTCTAACTTCCTTGAGTCTCAAAAGACATTCTCAAGTGACCCCTTCGTTAAATAGGGAGGAAACCCACAGACTCGGACTGTCTCAACACCCTTTGGATTTCTAGGAGACCACCCCGATCCTTAGATCTAACCCATGAGTACAGTGATGCTCATATAAGAACTGATTTTCTCTTTCAAAATCAGTACACTGGACCTGTCACTTAACTGACATAGCCTCCTCTTGGGCTTTGTACAATGACTCTCCCTAGCGGAGTCAAACAAAACTTTTAGCCTCCATCTCGGGCTTCGTACGAGATACAGAGACTCTCTTGTTGAGTCAAAACTTTTAGCCTCCATCTCGGGCTTCGTACGAGATACAAAAACACTCTCTTGTTGAGTATAAAAGATTCTCCTGTTGAGTCAAACCTTTTAGCCTCCATCTCGGGCTTCGTACGAGACACAAAGACTCTATCGTCGGGTCAAAAACTTTTAGCCTCTCTCTCGGGCTTTGTACGAGACACAAAATAGCCTCCTCTTAGGCTTTGTATAATGATTTTCCTAGCGGAAATTAGCCTCCTCTTAGGCTTTGTATAATGATTTTCCTAGCAGAAATTAGCCTCCTCTTAGGCTTTGTATAAGAAAACCATTGGTTGATCCAATTAACCTTTTAGCATCAAAGCTGTGCCTCGTTCACAGTACACAAACATCAACAACTCCTTTCCCTTCATCTAATCGCTGTAAGTGGCAAGCCTCTGGATCATCTATATCCACGCCACTGTCCCTCTTTTAGCATGAGAAATTCCTAAGGAAAGATGGCATTGCTCTACACTGAGTTAAAGTCTTCTCCTTCAGGTTAAAACCCTTTCTTCGGAAATTATGGCATTGCTCGGATCCGCGTATCCCAGTTAAAGTAATTCTCCTTCTCCCCTCTTTAGAGATGACAAATTCTCTCTAAAGTCGAGGTCTTTCAGCTTCACGTCTTGGGCTTTGAACAAGACACAAATAGACCTTTCAGCTTCACATCTTGGGCTTTGAACAAGATACAAACTACCTTTCGCTTCATGTCTTGGGCTTTGAACAAGACACCAAAACACCAATTTCCTCCTATTCTATAGGAGGAACTACGGACGCTCTGATTTCCCTGTTTCGGTAAACGGGAATACGTAGGCATAAGATCGAAAGAAAAGATCTTAGCGAGCGCAATCAACCAAAAAACCCAAATCCCATATCTCCATCAATCAAAAGCAGTATTTCAAAAGCATCAGTCCTAACATCCTAATCCTTGTTCCCCGCCAAAAACCTTCTGCCTAGGTAAAAAAGAAAGAAAACAGTATTGGCGAAAATTCAAATAACCAGTACAAAGGCCCCCCACATTGATAGCATCCGTAACCTAACCGACCGCTGTTTAAAATCAGTATGCAAAGCAGGGTTAATTGGAGACATCTATTTCCCTTCCTTATTCAGCTCACAATAGGATAAAAAATGAATCGACCTGTAGTTCAAGCTCAAACTGCAGAGAGCAACCAGCGCTTAAGAACCGCGTCTAAAATCGCTCGCTACAGAAAAGTGGCACCCACCGTGGGGTAGAATCTTCTTTCTTAAACGTTTAAGGTGGAAACCTTGGACAAACCCTTTTTCTCTTCACTTGTGTGAATACCACAGATTGGGGCTTCCGCCGGGGAACCCATTTCTGTCAGGAACTTAGGATTCTTAGCTTTATAAGTCTAGGATGATTAGGACAAATATATATACTGCTTTTCCTAATTGCTATACGTGTTTATTTTTCTGCTACTGGGAATGTGTGTGATGCCGCATGTGGTGAGAATGAGTATACACTTAAGATAAGTGATGGCGACGGGGTCGACCATCAACCTCAGTGGAGGCTGACCAACGCAACCCATTCACTCTTCTAGCCAATGGGCCGGTTGTTAAGTCTGAGAAGCTGAGGAGCCAAACCCTTTCGTAGTGCGGAAACTATCGGAAATAGTTGTTACGTGATACTACCCTCATTTGAGGCTGGTGATCTATTCTCGATGAATGGCACTTACTCTAAGATTGCTCTACAACTCGCTGGCGATCGGCTTGTTGTTTTGCTTTCCTGGGAGGAGCTGATGATAATGAGTACAGGTACAAAAATCACCCTAGTATAAACCTTTGGGGATGGGTAGAGCCTTGACTTCATGACAACGACCCTCTGACCCCATGTTTTTTCTATGTTTTTGTGTGCTGCATTCATGCATTCGTTTAATAAAAGATTAAAACATTCAAAAAAACTTTCTCTTCTAGTCTCTCTGTTTTTCAAATTAAACTAAGACTGTGATTGCAAATATCAGAGAAGAGGATTACGCTAATGGATTTCGGTAGAAGGAGAACTCACCAGTATACCTTCAAGGTTCCAAAGCTAGCGGATTTGAGAAAATTAGCGAGGATGATCGTTAACCCAGAGGCTTTCAGAGCCAAGCACGGTGGTTTGCTACCACTGTTAAGAGTCCATGTGAATAAGGGGATCATGGACGCGCTCATTCAATTCTACGATCCGGTTTATCACTGTTTTACATTCCCGGATTACCAGCTATCACCAACGCTGGAGGAGTATTCTCATCTGACTGATTTACATATCACTGATCGAGCTCCATTTTCTGGACTGGAAGAAATTCCAAAGAATCAGACTATTGCAATAGCAATTCATTTGGACGAGTCTGAGGTCAGGACTCACATGACCACTAAGGGTGGCATCCAAGGTTTGCCAACCCAGTTCTTGACAAAAAAGGCTCTATACTTCGCTAGTATAGGTAACGGGACTGCTTTTGAAAGCATCTTTGTCTTGCTCACCTACGGGTTATTTTTGTTTCCCAACATCAATAACTTCGTCGATATCAACGCTATTAAGGTTTTTCTCATTGGAAACCCTGTGCCGACTTTGCTTGCAGATGCGTATCATTCTGTACACTTGGGAAATTTGTACAGCGGAGGAGAGATCACATGCTGTGTACCTTTACTTTACAAATGGTTTATCTCTTACTTGCCCAAGTCTGCTGCTTTTTGGGATTGCAAGAGTGTCTTACGTTGGTCGCAGAAGATCATGTCTCTTACCAACTCTGATATAGATTGGTGTAATAGGATTTATGAGGGAATCAGAATCATTGATCGTTGTGGAAACTTCCCCAGCGTACCCCTCATAGGAACTAAAGGAGGAATCAACTATCATACGATATTGGTTCTTCGTCAATTTGGATACCCGATGAGACACATCCCACTGGGTGTTCATCTGGAAGGTCTTTTCTTCAAAGAAGGAGAAAGTGACAGAGCACTAAAGATGGAAATAGTGCAAGCTTGGAAACATGTTCATAACAAAGGACGAGAGTCTCTGGGAAAACCGGACTGTGTCTCAGTGGAGCCTTATCTCCACTGGGTACAAACCAGAGCTCTCAAGCTAAAGATGCCTTATCCTCGTTACGGAATTCTTCCGCCGAGGGAATTTGTCACGTACTTCATGACGGAAACTGAAAGGCTTCAGGTTACTCTCAACAAAGTTCAAAAGGAAAGAAGATCTTGGAAGAACAAGTACCGCACCCTCGACGTAAAGTGTATCCAAATACAGCAACTACTAAAAGAGAAAGATGCTCTGATTGAAATTTTGGAGCAGCATGCTGTAGAGAATCAAGATGACCAAAGGAATTTGGTCGCTTCTTTCACCTGGCAAAGGAATGACAACCCGACAACGGCCCAAGCGCCCCCGTCAAAGAAGAGGACTCGGGACCCATTAGTTTAGGTTTCTATTTCTGCACTTTGTAATCTACTGTATTTCCATTTCTGTAATCCTTTGGAATTCAATAAAAAGGGGTTTCCCCCACTGTTTGATATTTGCAATCTAATTGTCGAAGTTTATTTTGATTAAACAAAAAAACAACAATTAATATAATCATTGCATTCATCATTCTCACATTGCGTATTCTCCTTACCTACGAATCTCACGTTTGTGTCTCGATTCTAGAGTCAAACTGTCTCATTCGTACAATACCCGGGCCAATCGTCAGAAAAAGATGGATGATCTTGAGGAAGAAAACAGAGAGTTGAAAGAAGAGATCGACACTCTGAGAGAGGATATGAGAAAGCTTCGTAACGACATGCAAGCCATGGCAAAAGCTCAGCTACAAAGAACTGTGATCTCAGAGATCACCTCAACGCCCAGCATTGAAAAGTATGGTCCTAGGTATCAGATGCCGAAAGATCGTCCTTGGGGCATGCCTGTTAACTATATCCCAGGGGCATACTCAAGACTCCTGAAGGTTACAAACTTCGGGAGACGCCAAGACTTACTGCCGTAGTCACGGTACCACCCCCTGTGGTGCACACTGTCCCGGAAGGACAGATTCTACAGACACCTTCTGGTAAGAAGGAAACTATGTTTGACAGAATGGATGAATTCCAGGAGCAGTTCTTGGAAATGCAGAAAGAGCTGCAAGCCATTCGCGGTCAGGATCTATTTGGAAAGGACGCCGCAGACCTCTGCTTGGTCCCAAATGTGAAAGTCTCGCACAAGTTCCAAGTGCCCGACTTTGAAAAATACAAGGATAACTCTTGCCCTCAGAGCCATCTGGTGATGTACACTCGGCGGATGTCAGCTCAGACGGAGAATCAGGACCTGCTGATTCAATACTTCCAGGATAGTTTAACCGGTGCCGCACTCAAATGGTACATGGGTTTAAACCGTACTACAATCAGTACATTCAGAGATCTTGGTACTGCCTTCGTCCAACAATACAAGTACAATTTGGACATGGCACCCGACAGAGATCAACTCAGATCAATGTCACAAAAGGACAAGGAAACTTTTAAGGAGTATGCTCAAAGGTGGCGTGAAATTGCCGCTCAAATTTGTCCACCTCTTGAGGAAAAAGAGATGACGAAAATCTTCTTAAAGACCTTAAGCTCATTTTACTATGACCGAATGATTGCCAGTGCACCCAGTGATTTCACCGAAATGGTCGGCATGGGTGTACGTCTTGAGGAAGCCGTCCGAGAAGGACGTTTGGTAAAAGACACTGGATCAACGAGCGGTACTAAAAAATACGGTAGTGCTCTCCCTAAGAAAAAAGAGCAAGATATTGGGAATATCTCTCTCAGAAAGCAAAGGCGACGTTATCAGCCAGTAGCAGCTGTTACTCCTGCTATCGGCCCCGCACCTGTTCCTATGTATCAACCTCAGGTTGCGCAGAGCCAACCTGACCAACAAAGGACACAACAGCCTCTTCAGCAGGCTCGTCCTCCATATAACAACAACCGTACAACACGGCCACCAGGATTTGATCCTATACCCGTAACGTACGCAGAGCTGTTTCCATTACTGCTGGCTAAGGGGCACATCCAGACTAAGTCTCCCCTTTCAGTTCCGGAAAATCCGCCTTTTTGGTTTAAAGCGGATCAAACATGCCCTTATCATCAAGGAGGTTCAGGGCATAACATTGAGACTTGTCTCAATTTCAAATCCGACGTGCAAAAGCTTGTTAGGAGCGGGCTCTTATCTTTCAAAGATACGAATCCTAATGTTCTTACGAACCCGCTGCCTCAACATGAGAAAGCTGTAGTCAATCTGATTGAGAAAGAGACTAACAATGTCTATCAAATTCACGATGTACTCTTATTGGGGACCCATCTAGTCAAGATGCATTGTAGACAGAGTGGATATGGCCATGTGCCACCTCATAATTATCACCAGTGTGATATCTGCTCTAAAGACAACCAGGGATGTTCTGTAGTGCAAGCAGCTCTACAGGAACAAATGGATCTTGGATGGATCCAAGAGCACCGAGTTCGTGGAGTTAACATGGTTTACACGAATTCCAACGTCATTCAAAACCACGACATCCATGCAATGAATGACAACTTGGTGGCAATGCACTCAAGGCAAAGCCAGTATCATAATCTGCCGCGACACGATTACAGTTCCTGTCTGATTTGCTCGGTAAAGAAACAAGGATGCTCTTTCATACAAGAGGCCCTCCAGCGTCAGATGGATCTTGGATGGATCCAAGACTACCATGATAGGAACTCCTATCAAATCAACATGGTTCAGATCTTTGACATTCGCGTGATGAATACCAACCTGGTAGAGTTACATGCTGAGCAGGTCCGACTCGGATTCTTAATATCACATGATTATCAAAACTGTAAAGCGGGTTGCGAAAACGATCGAGGTTGTACCCTTGTCCAGGAGGCACTTCAGCACTTGTTAAATCACTGGTGGATGCCAATCTATATGGACGAAGATACTCAGCAGATTAGTATCAATCACAGGAATCCTACTCGTCGTCAAAGTCAGGATGTCCGATCAATGGAAGATAACCTAGTGAGGTTACATTGCATTCAAAGTGGGCGTGGCCAGGTGCCACCACACAACTATGACGGTTGTAGCGTCTGTTCGGAAAGTAACCAAGGGTGTTACCTTGTGAGAGCAGCTCTTCAGGGTCAGGTCGATCATGAAAAATTCGCCCATATCCAGGTTCAGGACCCATCATTTGGTCGCCGAACTACCTTGCCAGGCAAGTTGAGAATGTTGTCACGATCTCTGGTCATCACAGGACCAGGGATGTTTTTGCCATCATCCTTCTACTTGACGAATCTAGAGTTCCCAACCGGGAACGGATCAAGGTTACTTATGATGGTCAGAAAAATCAGAAGGTTCCCATAGTCATCTATCTACTGGGGCCACTACCGTATGAATCAGCTAAGGCAATCCCTTACAAATACGGTGCAACAATAACCGAGAATGGAAAGGAAATTCCATTACCCTCCGTCGTGAATATTGCAGACATCAGTCATGTAACACGAAGCGGTCGAATCTTCAACCGAGGGGTTGGAGAATCCAACAAAGAAAAGGAACTTCAGGCAGAAATTCCTGATCCACTAGTCAGTCAATCTAGTAATCCAGACTTTTCAAAAGACAAAGATGAGATGCTAAAGCTTATCCAAAGGAGTGAATATAACATTGTTGATCAACTATTACAGACTCCTTCAAAGATCTCAGTATTATCACTGTTACTCAGTTCAGAAGCACACAGAGAGGCTCTACAGAAAGTCTTGGAGCAAGCCTTTGTGGAACAGGATGTAACAATCAGACAATTCGATAGTATTGTCTCTAACATCACTTCCTGCAATAATGTGGGATTTAGTGATGAGGAATTACCTGAAGAGGGTCGCCGTCATAACATGGCACTCAATATCACAGTTAACTGCCAGGGCGATGCTTTAGCCAACGTACTGGTAGACATAGGGTCAGCCCTGAATGTTATGCCGAAGTCCACCTTGATGCAATTATCATTCAAGGGCCCTCCGATGAGAGTCAGCGAGGTCGTCGTCAAAGCATTCGACGGATCCAGAAAAACAGTTATCGGCGAAGTTGATCTTCCCATAACTATTGGTCCTCACACTTTCCAAATCACTTTCCAGGTCATGGACATCCGGGCAATATACAGTTGTTTATTAGGAAGACCTTGGATACATCAGGCTGGAGCGGTTACTTCAACCCTCCACCAAAAGCTAAAGTTCGTCAAGAACGATCAACTTGTCACGGTTTATGGGGAACAAGCCTTGCTTGTGAGCAACTTATCATCATCTACTTGTGTGGAACCCGAGGAGGTTATTGGAACTCAGTTCCAAGCACTATCGGTGAGCAAGGACAATCAGTTCAAAGAAGGAACTTCAATTTCTTCATACAAAGATGCTATCAAAGCGGTCGAGAGTACCGATACGACAGGATGGGGACGGCTTGTCATTCCTATTGACAATAAAACAAAGAAGGGTCTTGGTTTTTCTGCGACCTGTACCCAGACTGCCGCCAACGATGAAAGTCTTCATCCCCTTCAAAACTTCTTCCACAGTGGAGGTTTTCTTCACCCAGTGTCTCAGACAGTTCATGCTATCAATGAGGAAGATCCCTCTGACGCAGATGAAGAGTG
This sequence comes from Lathyrus tuberosus, assembly GCA_022829125.1. Lineage (NCBI taxonomy): Eukaryota > Viridiplantae > Streptophyta > Magnoliopsida > Fabales > Fabaceae > Lathyrus > Lathyrus tuberosus. The sequence goes on from JALAZF010000115.1 coordinate 11,963,054, forward strand.
GAAGTCCTATCTTAATGAGGACGGTTATATGTCTCAGGAAGAGGTACCTATGCCTTTTTGCTTTCCTACAGAAAGTCCAAGATTTATACCAAGATCAGATGTAGAAATGATATATGGAGATTGTGATCCGGGAGGATGTCGTGCTCCGCCAAATTCATTAGAGGAGGACACTCCGATGAAAGACAATTTTGACTACAATTACTATGGCCCGATGGATGGCCTGCCAATGTGGCAGCCTTACCCAGGAAACATGGGGCAAGAAAGTCAGCCGAGTAATGAAACTCAGCTGAGCATCATTGAACAGAATACCTGTGTCCCCACCATGTCATGGGATCAACACTCAGGTCATTCAGAAACTACTCAACATGAAGATGAATTCGCAACGTTCGCAGGACTAGCATTCATCAACTATGCTTTTCCCGAGGTCAACGTCATCGAGAGGGATGACTCCTCCAGTTCCAAAGAAGTTTAGGATACCCTGGGACAACCAAGTGGAAAATACGACTATATGGTCAAGTACACTGCTCCCGAAAGCTCTCGTATCAGGCTCGAAGATATCCAGCCAACTGGATGGGGAGATACAGCTGAGAGCACAAATGCTATGCAAAATACAATAGAGGAATCCTCCTACGACAATTCTGCTTGGGAGACAGATTCCAATGATCCTGCTCCACCAGAAATCAGCGTCATTTCTGAAGACAAATCAAGGAAGGTGCCAGACTTTGTGATTCACCGAGGAGTTTGCCACCAATGGGTTACCGTCGAGGTTCCGAAGGTCGTTCGTCAGTCAAAGTAATTGCCATCTTTAACCTTTCACCCTGCCCAGGTGAAACGGATATTTTGATAGGGCTCGTTTTCTGTAAATTTCCCTCTTCGCTTTGCCCAAAGCAACAGAGTTTTGTTTTATAGGGCTGTAGTTTCAAGATTCGACTTGTTCATTAATAAAATAACGATGTTCTGTAATTTCCGCATTAATTGCTGTTTTCTCTTTTTGCTTTTTCAGAAAATGGTAATCCTAAAAAACATTCAATAATAAAAACAAGCTGTAAAATCAAAACACTGCACACACTTGCATTTTCTCTATCTCTTCTAAACACAAATCATCACGTCATGCAGATTGCTTGTTTTATACCCCGTTGAAACATACGATCCGATGCCTTCTTCTAACTTTGAGTTCCCGTTATTCGAGGCTGAAGAAGAAAATGACGACCAAATTCCAGAAGAGATCTCCCGACTACTCAGACAAGAGGAAAGGTCCATCGAACCTCACAAAGAGCCGTTGGAAACGGTAAACTTGGGTTCAGAAAAAGAGAGAAAATAAATCAGGATCGGAGCACTGCTCAGTCGAACTGCCAGAGAGGGTTTGATAAAGCTTCTCAAAGAATTTCCCAATGTATTCGCTTGGTCCTATCAAGATATGCCAGGGTTGGATACCAGCATCGTGGAACATCACTTACCGTTGAGATCAGAATGTCCGCCAGTAAAGCAAAGGTTGAGACGGACTCACCCAGACATGGCTATCAAAATCAAGGAGGAGGTACAGAAACAGATCGACGCGGGTTTCCTCGCTACATCTGAATATCCTCAATGGTTAGCCAACATCGTACCCGTTCCCAAAAAGGACGGAAAAGTTAGAATGTGTGTTGATTACAGAGATCTGAACAAGGCAAGTCCAAAGGACGACTTTCCTTTACCACACATTGACATGTTGGTTGACAGCACAGCAAAGTTTAAAGTATTCTCCTTCATGGATGGATTCTCGGGCTATAACCAGATCAAAATGGCGCCGAAAGACATGGAGAAAACTTCGTTCATTACCCCATGGGGTACCTTTTGTTACAAGGTAATGTCGTTCGGTTTGAAGAATGCCGGGGCAACCTATCAAAGGGCCATGACTACTCTGTTTCTTGACATGATACACAAGGAAATCGAAGTGTATGTCGATGATATGATTGCAAAATCAAGAACAGAGGATGAGCACGTTGAACATCTGTCAAAATTGTTCGAACGTCTAAGAAAATTCAAGCTCCGCTTGAATCCCAACAAATGCACATTCGGTGTCCGTTCGGGGAAATTACTAGGGTTCATCGTCAGCCAGAAAGGAATTGAAGTTGATCCTGACAAGGTCAAGGCCATTCAAGAAATGCCTTCTCCGAAAACTGAAAAACAAGTCAGAGGATTCCTGGGACGTTTGAACTACATCTCCAGATTCATATTCCTTATGACCGCGACGTGTGCGCCGATTTTCAAATTACTCAAAAAGAACCAGGATTGTGTTTGGTCAGAAGATTGCCAAACCGCCTTCGACAGTATCAAGGAATATCTGTTGAATCCTCCGATTCAATCACCTCTAGTGGAAGGAAGACCACTGATCATTTACCTCACAGTCCTAGAGGACTCAATGGGATGTGTACTTGGCCAACAAGACGAAACTAAAAGGAAAGAGTCTGCCATTTACTATCTAAGCAAGAAATTCACCGACTGCGAAACTCGGTACACAATGCTTGAGAAAACTTGTTGTGCTTTGGCTTGGGCAGCCAAACGTCTTCGCCAGTACATGATTCGTCATACTACTTGGTTGGTCTCCGAAATGGATCCAATCAAGTACGTTACCCTTCTTCAACAGAGTCGACTTTCATCACATCCCTCGTGATGAGAATCACATGGCTGATGCATTAGCCACTCTCTCTTCCATGATTAGTGTAGGTCGATGGAATGACATACCTAAGATCGACATAATGCGCCTTGAACGGCCCGCTTACATCTTCGCGATTGAAGCAGTCATAGACGACAGACCTTGGTATCACGATATCAAATGCTTCCTTCAGAAACAAGAGTACCCATCTGGGGCACTCAGAAAAGATAGAAAGACCCTCAGAAGATTGGCTGGAAACTTCTTCCTGAGCGGTGACACTCTTTATAAGAGAAATTTTGACATGGTCTTGCTCCGATGCGTCGACAGACCAGAAGAAGACATGCTCATGAAAGAAATTCATGAAGGATCCTTTGGCACTCATGCTAACGGACACACAATGGCGAGAAAAATTCTCAGGGCCGGGTATTATTGGTTGACCATGGAATCCGACTGCTACAAGTACATGAGGAGGTGTCACAAGTGTCAGATATACTCCGACAAAATTCATGTACCGCCATCACATCTCAAAGTTCTTTCTTCCCCATGGCCATTTTCCATATGGGGAATTGACATGATTGGTATGATTGAGCCCAAGGCTTCAAACGGACATCGGTTCATCCTGGTAGCCATTGACTATTTCACCAAGTGGGTCGAAGCAGCGTCATTCGCCAATGTAACCCGACAAGTGGTGGTCCGATTTATCAAAAACAATATCATCTTCCGTTATGGTGTTCCAAGCGAGATCATTACTGATAATGGATCTAACTTGAACAATAAGATGATGAAAGAGTTGTGTGCAGAGTTCAAGATTGAACACCATAACTCATCTCCCTACCGACCCAAGATGAACGGAGCGGTAGAAGCGGCTAATAAGAACATCAAGAAGATTGTTCAAAAGATGGTTGTAACCTATAAAGATTGGCACGAAATGCTACCCTTTGCTCTTCATGGTTATCGCACATCTGTCCGTACTTCAACAGGGGCAACCCCTTTCTCTCTAGTATATGGCATGGAGGCAGTGCTCCCCATAGAAGTAGAGATCCCATCAATCCGGGTATTGATGGAAGCGAAGCTCACCGAAGCTGAATGGTGTCAAAGTCGACACGACGACCTGAACCTGATCGAAGAGAAGCGAATCACGGCACTATGCCACGGTCAGTTGTATCAACAGAGAATGAAGAGGGCGTTCGACAAAAAGGTCCGACCTCGTGTCTTCAGGAAATGAGACCTTGTGCTCAAGAAGATACAATCATTTCTCACTGATTCTCGGGGCAAATGGACCCCAAATTATGATGGCCCCTATGTGGTCATGAAAGCTTTCTCAGGCGGCGCCTTGAGACTTGCAACCATGGACGGAGAGGAATTTGCCTACCCCACGAATGTTGATATAGTCAAGAAATACTTCGCCTAAAACTAAAAAAAAACGTCTCGGTGGATTGAAAACCCGAAAGGGCGGTCCAGGAAAAAGTTAGAGACATGAAAAGAATCATCCCGATGGATTGGAAATCTCATAGTACAATCCAGGAAAAAGTTAGGGATAATGGCAAGTAACTATGTTCAACAGAGGCAAGTCCCTCAGCAGCAGTTGCATCATCATCCGTCAGGAAAACTCCAGTCAAGGTCATCTTCGACAGAAGCTCAGGATATCCCGAATTCAAAGTTGGTAGAAGGATAGTGGTCGTTATGTTTCAACGTAGCCCTTTTCCCTGTAAATTACCATTTTCTAACTTTGTATATACTCTTTGGAATCACGCGTTTGGCTGATCTCTATCTTATTAATAAAATTTGAGCCCTTGTGCTTTTGTTTCTAATTCTTTACTTGTTTTAGCTTTACAGAATGACGTTGTTTAAACTTAATCAGCGATTCTTGAAATAAAACAAAAATAAATTTACTTGTTAAACTTTTTCTGCTTTTAAATTAAAGATGGCATTTCTTTTGACTGTTGAACATCAGAAGAACATCGATCGCTTCTCCCGAAGTAAGCGGACTTCAAAGTGCAGAATCAAAGTATTCCTTCTAAGCCAGTATGCCTGAACGAAGGATCAACTGTGTCAGAGACCTTGTTTCGTCTGACACCCTTGGCCGAGTTCTCATCTCCTAAGCCCGATCAACATAGCTCCCAACGGGACTATCTCACCTAAGCAAGGTGGAATTGCTATTTTGAACCAACGGTACTTCTTCGCCCCGCGATGGCCGAGTATCCAATTGTGTTCATCCATTAGTCTGTATGTCGCGTCTGTTTTGTCAGCATATACATACGTACTTCATGCATTTTTTATTTGCATTTACATTTCATATTGCATCGTTATCACTCTAGTCGGTCTTGTCCCCTAGTGATAAACAGTTTTCTCAATCGAGTTTGTCAGTTCTTTCCTCATCAGGAAGTGTTGCGTCTACACAATCTCGCCACCAGTGTATCTTTAGATCAGAGTCGGCACTTGGCCACTTTGATAATTTGAACCTCTGAAAGATCAGAGAACCTTCAACAGATGTCACTCTTCGCCATTAAAGATGATATCCTTGCTTTCCCGGACTAAGGAAAATCCACAGAGAAAGCCCCGTGATCAGAGATTCGGCAGCACGCCAGTTTTGTTCCAAAAAACCACTGATGAGAAGGTCATTGGAACCTCAAAATTGGACCCCATCATATGGCGTTTCTCCGGGAAGATCCCGAGAAAAGTATGATGAAAGATCCCAAATGAAAACAGTCTCTCAAGAGACTCGCTTTCCCCAGTAGAAACAAATGGCGTCTCCAACGGAGAAGTTAATACAACTCTACAACTCAGACGACTGGGGTCCCCAGCAAGTCTGACAACAAAACATTTTCTACTAAAATGGCATCTCCCCAGGAAAATTCGGCGAGAAGTTTGAAGGAAAACCGTTACACATAGCGTCCCTTGTCAATAAAGTTTATTGACAAAAGAAACTAAGACCAGTTCCTTGGTAGGAAACCAGGAACGAGGGGAAGTTCATTTCAGAGACTGAGACCAGTTCTTGGTACGAAACCAAGAACGAGGGGAAGTTCAAAAGAAACCAAGACCAGTTCTTGGTAGGAAACCAGGATCGAGGGGAAGTTTATTTCAAAAGAGATTGAGACCAGTTCTTGGTAGGAAACCAAGAACGAGGGGAAGTTCAAAAGAAGCCAAGACCAGTTCCTTGGTAGGAAACCAGGATCGAGGGGAAGTTTATTTCAAAAGAGACTGAGACCAGTTCTTGGTAGGAAACCAGGATCGAGGGGAAGTTTACCTTTTCTAAGCATCATTGCTTAGCTAAAGAAGATGACTGCGTAAGCTACCATTCATAACCACCATCAAAATTTCGGGTATTCCGATATTTAATCCTCTTGCACCCCGAATGCCTGAATCCCTTCGTCATTCACACCTTCGGGTCCAAGAAGATTAAATAGGGGCATCTGTAATACCCCAAATTTTGACCACTTAGATTTCCCATCATTGTGAAAATCATCATCACAATATGGATGTACCTTTATGCTTCATTAGTCTCCCCAAAGATGGGTGAGCATCCACTACAATCAAAATTAGGGTTTCAAGCCCTCTCTGAGTGCTTAGACAAAGGATCAATCAAGAAATAACATGATCTTCAACTTGTCTAATATCTTAAACATCCACAATGGATCAAAAAGGACTCCCACTTCAAGGATTAAGCACAAGGCTGCTCCCTTCTAGGTGGATCAGGTCTCAAGATCGACAGTGTCACCAAATTAGGGTTTTGGTCGACCAGGGCCTCCAGATGAAAATTTTCATCTGGGCACAAGGCAATGATCCAAAACATAACCTAATATACTTCATGGAACCTCATGAACCCATGCATCAAGTCAATTTTGCCTCAGGGGATGCATTCATCAAAAATCAGGAATTAGGGTTTCTTGACCTAATTTACCCCTAAGTTGACTTTTGGGACAAACCATGAGCCAAGACCTCAAGATATGATTTGAGGGTCTCTAATATACCATATTGATCCATTTGGAACAATGGATTGATCCAAGAAGTTTGAGCAACAAGTCTCAATTTCATCTGCACCACAATTAGGGTTTTAAGGGAAAAGTCAACTGTAACTTTGACTTTTGACCAGTACATGCTCCCAAACCCTAATACATGATTCAATATACCCCATGACACCCATGTAACATGTCCATCAAGTTTGATTTAGGTCAAGGACATGATTTCCTGAAGAATTGCACAGTTTGGAATTCATCTGATAAAAAGTCAACTGTGCACAAAAGTCAACTTTGACTTTTTGAGATTTTTCACCAAAATGGATTTTTAACCCTAAAATGATGTTAATGTATGATTTGAATCATCATTCATCAAGAAAAATCAAGAAAAGTGAGATAACTTGTAAAAGGGGTAACCATAAAACTTAGAAATTTTTCTAAGTTAAAAATAAAGTGGCAAAGGTACCAACTTTGAAGAACCATAACTCCTAAACCACAAGGCCATTTTTTCTCATCCAAAGATGGATTTGTAGCCCTCATTATCACCTACAAAAACTTCAACTACAAGTCATTCCAATTCATTAAGGATTTTGAGTTATGGAGTGATCAAAGTGGCTGAAAAGTGAAAATGTCACTTTTTCCAACACTTAGTGAAATTTTCACTAAGTCAGATTCTGCCTCACTTTTTGCCAAATGTAGGGGGATTTTTCACTTGGAATCAAAAGAGATTAAAACCAAACTTGTTCAAATAGTTGTTGTATCATGTAAGAGCTTTCCAAAATGGCCAAGAACATTGCCAAATTCAACCTACACCATGAGATACAACATTGCCAAGTTGCCTTGCTGAAATCTATCAAGGCAAGGCAGAATTTGCAACTTTGCTCGATTTGCCAAACTCAGCCAAATTCAATTGCTCCTATCCACTAGGACACCTCATAGGATTAAATCTAAAGGGGACAATCACTGAGCCAAGCCTCCAAAGTCCATGGAACAAGAAATAGCATGTTGAACCTAGAATGGCCAAAATAGGGACAAGACTTCAAATTTGGAATGAGGCATTCAATGGAACCATCAAGGTGGCATGGACTGAGCCATTCTCATCTGAAATCAGTCAAGACTTATCCAAGACCAAGGGGACCAAAGCTCTGTGCCCTAACCTCTAGTCAATGGCTAGAGGAGACTTGAATTTTCATTGGCCAAACCTACTTACCAGCTGCCATGCACTATTCCTTGCAAAAGAAACTTGCTCTACTATAAATAGAGCTCAATTGTGGTCAGTTTGAGTACACCAAAGCCATCTAACAGATGCTTTCCTCAAAATCTCTTCTTTCACTCCAATTTTTCCTTCTAAGGCAAGTCACTATCGGGTTTTGAGTTTGAGAGCAATTCCAATCAAACCAATCACTCACACACCTCACATACATCACATATGAGCTGATCAAACACTTAGATTACTTCTGAAACACTGATTTCACAAAATCACCAGCTGGTTGCTCAAGGTTTTAACCAAAGTGCAGCTGAGGTACCACAAAATGATCCAGCCAATTTCAATCAAGTCCAACCATCCAAACACAATCCATAGGGTGTAGGGAAGCTGTTCAGATCATCACCACTCATCTGTAACATCTCCAAATCAAAAATCACTTTGAACTTGCTGTCACGGCTTGGAGGTAAGCACATGCTTGGTCATCTCTCAATCTATGCATATTTCCACGCACAATAATTTGACCATATGTTCATAATCATGCATGGAATGTTTTCCCTCAATTAATTGCATTGTTTGAATCGTGTATCAAAAATCCTAGCCTTCATGCAGAAATTAGGGTTCTTGAGGTCTCTTCGTGATTTCTTGTTGTATGTTTAATTTAAATGAAATTAAAGTACATAGACATGATCGCGAGGTTGAGACGAGCATAATGATATGTGGATTGCATGATATGATTACGTATTCATGGAGATTGGATAGAAAATGAAAATCTGAGAAACCAAGAACACGCGCGTGTTCTTCAGCTGTTCTTGGCGCCATTTTTCATAAATTCAAATATTTGAATTTTGTGATTTTGTTTAATTGATTCAAAAATTAATTTCTCTCTGAGTTTTAATGATTTTGAGTTGATTCTTTTTTTAATAATTCACAGAAATGTTAAAATATTTTATTTTCCCAAAAAATCCCAAAAATATTATTTATTTCATATAATTGATATTTTTGTAAAGAATTAATGTTTTAATTGTTTTTGACATTTAAAATATTTTTTCCATCTTGATTTTGCAACGTTTAATGCTTTCTAATTATTTTGTAGGTCAATACTTAATTTTTGAAGCATTAATCCAAGATCACAATTTGTTTTCCATGTGTTAAACAATTTTTGATCATTTTAATTGAATTTTTATTCAATTAAATACATTTTGAAAACAAATTAGGGTTTTGGATTAATTCAACCCTCATAAATCATTTTCAAAACTCTTTGGGCCTCTTGAGAGAGTGTAAGACCCATCCCCCATTGTACAAAAACTTTTTGGGCCTCACTCATTGTATAAGTCCCTCTATACAAGTAAACGGCGCGATCGTCGCCCGTTTAAAAATAAAAATCATCTGGGCCTCTCCTTGAGCTATAAGACCCATTCAAAACACTTTGGGCCTCTATTAGAGTGTAAGACGAAAATTTTACTCCATACCCCTACAGTTATACCAATACCCCTACAATTTTTAAAAAATGTCAATTTTGTCCTTTTTTTTTAATTATTTATTTTTTATTGTTCGTGTCAATTTTTATTCATCGGAAGACTTGCCGAAAGTGTATCGGAACACTTAGACCAAGACATCCGGTCTTAATAATACCATTTTGGATGTATTATTAAGACACCAAAATACTTTTTGAAAGTGTTCTGGTTAAAAAATTTTCTAAATTAGTTTTAGCAACAGTTAAAAACCGTGACCTAAAGTAATGAATATCATTCCGGAACACTTTCGGCAAAAAAATTTCTAAATGAGTTTCAGCAACGGTTAAAAACCGTGGCCTAAAATAATGAATATCATTCCGGAACACTTTTTGATAGTGTTCTGGTTAAAATATTTCTAAATGAGTTTCAGCAACGGTTAAAAACCGTGGCCTAAAATAATGAATATCAAAAAGTGTTCCGGTTTTAAAAAAATTCTAAATGAGTTCTACAACGGTTAAAAACCGTGGCCTAAAGTAACGAATATCATAATGGAACGCTAAGTGTTCCGGAATTATATTCGTTACTTTAGGCTACAGTTTTTAACCGTTGCTGAAACTCATTTAGAATTTTTTTTAAACCGGAACACATTCTGTGTTTTAATAATACATCCAAATAGTATTATTAAGATCGGAAGTATTGGCCTAAGGGTTCCGATACACTTTCGGCAAGTCTTCCGATGAATAAAAATTGACACGAACAATAAAAAGTAAGAAATAAAAAATAATTAAAAATAAATAAGGGTAAAATTGACATTTTAAAAAAATTGTAGGGGTATTGGTATAACTGTAGGGGTATGGGGTAAAATTTTCGTGTAAGACCCAATCCCCCTTTTAACCAAAACATTTTGGGCCTCACTTATTGTATAAGTCCCTCTGCGTTAAAAGAAAATCTCGGCGCGATCGCCATTTTTAAACGAAAAATCATTTGGGCCTACCCTCGTGTTATAAGCCCCACTCTTTTTTCTTTAAACCTTTTTGGGCCTCTTGAGAGAGTGTAAGACCCATCCCTTTGTACAGAAAACCTTTTTGGGCCCCAGTCACTTGTATAAGTCCCGCTGTACAAAGTTAAACAGTACGCTCACTAATAAAACCCTGGGCCTCTCCTTGAGCTGTAAGCCCCAAATCTTTCTTTTTCAAAGCACTTTCTCCTTTGATTTTGAATATACTGTTGTTTTCAATCTTTCTTTGTTGAACAACTAACCAAACAGCATGGAAGCACTCCAACCGAGTAAGTGGTTATCGCTTTCATTTACTGCTTTCATATTATAAACTGTATTGTGGGGCTGCTCACTGTAAGTCTCCTTTCATAAACTCATATCTACTGTGTAATAATAGTATAGATATTTCGAGTTTCCCCGGCTACTACGTCTAGAACTAGGTGACGCCGTTTCATTTATTCGTAGAAATAGATGCCTAGATCCCCAATAGGAGCACCAGATACAGTCTTCTCTTCGGTTGTCCTCCTTAGGAATCGTCAAGAAGCTCTACTCCCCAAGATGAATGTATTCTCCGTGAATGGCATCTTTGAGTTTCTTCCAAATTCTCGAACTTTTCTGACTTGATCTATTCCTTGTGGATAGCTTGCCTTGAATGTCTCGGGGTTTGGGTACCCACTACGGTCATAATCTTGGACCTTAACTAAGGAACCCTCTTCAAAAGCTAAAAGTCGCTGGATAGTAAACCTCGCACGTTTACCAGTGGTTTTTATCTTTAAAAGAGTTATCTCTCCTAATGAAAAGGAGATGATAGACCCACGGGCTTCTTAAAAGCATCGGCCTCCTATTGGGAATTATTCAAGGACCCTACGACTTCTTAGAAGTATTCACAGCCTCCTCTTAGGCTTCGTATAATGATCTCTTCCTCCGGGAATGATAGCCTCCTCTTGGGCTTCGTACAAGGACCCATCGGCTTCTTAAAAGTTTCCAGCCTCCTCTTGGGCTTCGTACAAATTGTCCCGACGACCTCCTAGAGGTATAGGAACAGAACTTAGTCATCTCCATAGAACAGTCCTTTCATAGAGTCTACTACTGTTTCTCAAAGCATAGTACAAAAGATAAAAATCTAGACATGGACAGTCTAACTTCCTTAAGTCTCAAAAGACATTCTCAAGTGACCCCTTCGTTAAATAGGGAGGAAACCCGCAGACTCGGACAGTCTCAACACCTTTTGGATTTCCAGGACACCACCCCGATCCTCAGATCTAACCCATAAGTACAGTGATGCTCATATAAGAACTGATTTTCTCTTTCAAAATCAGTATACTGGACCTGTCACTTAACTGACATAGCCTCCTCTTGGGCTTTGTACAATGACTCTCCCTAGTGGAGTCAAACAAAACTTTTAGCCTCCATCTCGGGCTTCGTACGAGATACAGAGACTCTCTTGTTGAGTCAAAACTTTTAGCCTCCATCTCGGGCTTCGTACGAGATACAAAAACACTCTCTTGTTGAGTATAAAAGATTCTCCTGTTGAGTCAAACCTTTTAGCCTCCATCTCGGGCTTCGTACGAGACACAAAGACTCTATCGTCGGGTCAAAAACTTTTAGCCTCTCTCTCGGGCTTTGTACGAGACACAAAATAGCCTCCTCTTAGGCTTTGTATAATGATTTTCCTAGCGGAAATTAGCCTCCTCTTAGGCTTCGTATAATGATTTTCCTAGCGGAAATTAGCCTCCTCTTAGGCTTTGTATAAGAAAACCACTGGTTGACCCAATTAACCTTTTAGCATCAAAGCTGTGCCTCATTCACAGTACACAAACATCAACAACTCCTTTCCCTTCATCTAATCGCTGTAAGCGGCAAGCCTCTGGATCATCTATATCCACGCCACTGTCCCTCTTTTAGCATGAGAAATTCCTAAGGAAAGATGGCATTGTTCTACACTGAGTTAAAGTCTTCTCCTTCAGGTTAAAACCCTTTCTTCGGAAATTATGGCATTGCTCGGATCCGCGTATCCCAGTTAAAGTAATTCTCCTTCTCCCCTCTTTAGAGATGACAAATTCTCTCTAAAGTCGAGGTCTTTCAGCTTCACGTCTTGGGCTTTGAACAAGACACAAATAGACCTTTCAGCTTCACATCTTGGGCTTTGAACAAGATACAAACTACCTTTCGCTTCACGTCTTGGGCTTTGAACAAGACACCAAAACACCAATTTCCTCCCATAGAATAGGAGGAACTACGGACGCTCTGATTTCCCTGTTTCGGTAAACGGGAATACGTAGGCATAAGATCAAAAGAAAAGATCTTAGCGAGCGCAATCAACCAAAAAACCCAAATCCCATATCTCCATCAATCAAAAGCAGTATTTCAAAAGCATCAGTCCTAACATCCTAATCCTTGTTCCCCGCTAGAAACCTTCTGCCCAGGTAAAAAAGAAAGAAAATAGTATTGGCAAAAATACAAATAACCAGTACAAAGGCCCCCCACATTGATAGCATCCGTAACCTAACAGACCGCTGTTTAAACTCAGTATGCAAAGCAGGGTTAATTGGAGACATCTATTTCCCTTCCTTATTCAGCTCACAATAGGATAAAAAATGAATCGACCTGTAGTTCAAGCTCAAACCGCAGAGAGCGCCAGCACTTAAGAACCGCGTCCAAAATCGCTCGCTACAATGGGTACCGAAAGATCCTTCATGTACTTCCTGCATTAACAGGTCTGCTTCGTGTCTATCCATGCATCTGAGCAAGACCATATCAAAGTTTCGCTTGTATAACACATCCTCATTCAAAAATAAGCTTCCTGCCAACCTCCTCAGAGTCTTTTTGTCATTGTTTGATGCCCCAGCTGGATACTCTTGACTCTTCAAGAAACGCTTGATATCAAAATACCAGGGTTTATCATCAGTTGTCGTATCAACGGCAAACACATGAGCGGGTCTGTCTAGCCTCATTACATCAATCTTTGGGATATGGTTCCACCAATTCACCTGAATCATGGAAGAGAATGTAGCCAAAGCATCAGCCATCTAATTCTCGTCACGAGGTATATAGTACAATTTTACTGTTGTAAAGAAAGTCAACAGTCTTCTCGCGTAGTCTCTGTAAGGAATCAAGTTATGCTAGTTGGTATGCCAATCTCCATTGATCTGGTTGATCACTAGAGCGGAATCACCAAATATCTCAAGAGTCTTGATCCTCAAATCAATGGCTTCTTCAATACCCATGATACAAGCCTCTTATTCCGCTTCGTTGTTGGTAACATCAAACGTTAGCCTGGCAGTGAAAGGTATATGCGATCCTTTCGGAGTGATAAGGACTGCCCCAACACCACTTCCATTCATGTTAATGGCCCCATCAAACATCAGTTTCCATTTGTCATCAGGATTCGGTCCTTCGTCAACTGGAGGCTCCTCACAATCTTTAGCCTTGAGAAACATAATGTCTTCATCAGGAAAGTCAAACCTCATTGGCTGATAATCATCAATAGGTGACTCGGCAAGATAATCAGACAACACACTCCCTTTGATAGCTTTCTCGAAAGTGTATTGTATATCATATTCAGTCAAAACCATCTGCCACCGAGCGACCCTTCCATTAAGAGCTGGCTTTTCAAAGATGTACTTGATTGGATCCATTTTTGAAATCAGTAGGGTTGTATGAGTCAACATGTATTGCCTCAATCGCTTAGCAGCCCATGCTAGTGCGCAACATGTCTTCTCAAGCATCGAGTACCTGGACTCACAATCGGTGAATTTTTTGTTCAGGTAGTATCTAGCATGCTCTTTCCTACCTGTCTCATCGTGTTGACCGAGAACACAACCCATTGATCCATCACGTACAGTGAGATACATAATCAGTGGCCTCCCAGGAACTAGAGGCATGAGAATTGGAGGATTTTGCAAGTATTCTTTTATTTTATCAAAGGCCTTTTGACAGTCATTGTTCCACCGGATTGATTGATCTTTTCTCACTAACTTGAATATTGGCTCGCAGGTTGTAGTAAGATGAGATATAAATCTTGCAATATAATTCAACCTTCCCAAAAACCCACGAACTTGTTTTTCAGTTCTCGGCTCCGGCATTTCTTGAATGGCTTTTACCTTCGCTGGATCCACCTCGATTCCCTTTTCACTGACGATGAAGCCCAGAAGCTTACCAGATCTTACCCCGAAAGTACACTTATTCGGGTTCAGCCTCAGCTTGAAGTGTCTCAACCGTTCAAACAACTTTTTCAAATGTATCAAGTGTTCCTCTTCCGTTTGTGATTTGGCAATCATATCATCCACATAAACTTCAATTTCTTTGTGAATCATATCGTGGAAGAGCGTTACCATGGCACGCTGATATGTAGCCCCAGCATTCTTTAAACCAAACGACATCACCTTATAACAGAATGTGCCCCAAGGGGTAATAAATATAGTTTTCTCCATATCCTCGGGCGCCATCTTAATCTGGTTATATCCGGAAAATCCATCCATGAAAGAAAACACAGAGAATTGAGCCGTATTGTCTACCAACACATCAATGTGTGGTAACGGAAAATCATCTTTTGGACTCGTCCTGTTCAAATCTCGATAATCCACACACATTCTGACTTTGCCATCCTTCTTCGGCACAGGCACAATATTAGCGACCCACGGCGGATAATTAGTAACAGCTAGAAACCCCGCATCCAACTGCTTTTGCACCTCCTCTTTGATCTTGATGGCCATCTCAGGTTTGGTTCTCCGAAGCTTCTGCTTGACAGGAAAACAACCCTCTTTCAGCGGCAATCTGTGCACAACGATGTCTGTATCCAACCCCGGCATATCTTGATAAGACCAGGCGAAGATATCGACATCCTCTCGCAACATCTCAATCAACTCTTTCTTTACATTCTCAGCTAGGCTTGCCCCTACTTTAACCTCTTTCCTTACCTCTTTAATACTGAGATTGACAACTTCTACATCTTCCTGATGAGGCTGAATGGCTCTTTCTTCCTGTTTCAATAATCTAGCCAACTCCTCAGGAAGTTCACAGTCTTCTTCGTCCACCTCTTCGGCTTGGTATATTGGATTATCGAAGTCATAATAAACCATAGCAGAGTCGTCATCAATGAGATCCAGAGAATTACTTCTGCATGAATGATAATTCATGCCTTTAGAAACTGCTCTTGAAAGGAAAAAATAAAAAAAAAGTAAGGAAACTTGTGAAGAAAACATTGCCATTTTTATTTATCAAATAAAATAAAAAAAGAAAGACAAGGAACACAATTTGAATACAAAACGTCCTTTTATTAATGATAAAAACTTGTATGAAAACAAAATGGGGCCCTACAATGAAGTCACTATGCCTTGGGCAGAGCATAGGACCTTTGCATGCTTAATGAAAGAAAACAAAGAAAATTTACTTATTTGGCAATGTAACTTGGATGAGATCCTCCGAAAACCAATTGTTCAGCTTCACTCCTGGGGCACATGGGCGCACCCAGTTGTCCAGGTCACAGTCACTATCTTCACCGTCTTCAATTGCTGCACAGGTATGGCTTGGATATAGGACCTTTCCACTTGAGAAGAAAACTGTAACACCCCCAATCTATACCCCCGATTAAATAATGCACTAAAAGAAAATTCGAAATTTCATCAGAGTATATTTAAATTATCATGGCATAGACGGGGGAAGTCACATTATATTGAAACAATCATACAACACCTGCTCATAAAGATATGCAACAGTGGGGTAGTAATCAACAGAGGAACTCAGTTCCTTACACCCACATTTCAGATTTTAGAATAAAAGCGGAAAATCTAAAACTGAATATCAAATATATATATCATGACAAGTTTGTCATACATCAAGTTGTACATGCACAAGCCAAAAAATATATATACATAATACACAAATATCACAAACGGCTTCCCTAACTACCCGGTGTAACATATCAGAGCCGACCGACAAAAGAATGAAGACGCAAAGCTTCACAAAAATACCTCCAGCAACTCTAATCTGCAATGCCTCGTAGAGCATTATAAAACAGCATAAGGGTGAGAAAAACAATCATAATATAATTGCATACAATTATATATAGCATAAACATACACATATATACGGTTCTCACCACAACTCACACCATAAATCAAACACAATACAACACAAGGTACAATTCATATCTCCATCACCAAGGTATACCAACCGTACACATATCCATATATCAATTTATCAATTTATCCACAATTCCACACATAAACACACCATAATGATTTATGCAAATGCAAGAGACCGACGCAACGACTCTATCCATATGCACATGCGGTACCGACTTCTAATGTTTCTCATCACTAGTTCACTCAGGAACTCTGCTGGAATCATCGCTCGTTACTTAATGTAATTCCCCGTCGGGCATACGATGTTCCCCGTCGCTCACACCTCTTTGTATAAGGCACACGACGTTTATGGGTCACTCACACCTCTTTATATAAGGCACACGACCCGATCGCTCACACCTCTTTGTATAAGGCACACGATCGTCTATAATCATCGCTCACACCCCACACGGGCACACGACGTTATAGCGGATTCCCTCTGGAATCAATCCGTCACTCAGGACGTCACAACAATGCATATCATGACTCATGACATTTAATATGCACACATAAATGCATTCATCTACATCATTAAAATCACACTTTCATTTATGCCCAAAACAATGCATTTAATTACCATACGGTCACCAATCGTCTCAACACCATCTAAACACATACATTTACATCATACAACAGCACCTTGCATTATACACATCAATTACGCACAATTACTACGACAAAAGTCGACAACCGACACTATTCCCGATTTTCTGACATAATTAAATCGGCTAACAATTTCAAAATCATCATAACAAGAAAGTACAGCTCAATAGCTTTCCAACGATACCAAGAATGTAAAAATCGGACAAACAGAACCCAAGTTACGAAAGAAAAACGAAAACGATATTTTGAAAAGTCCCATTTTACCATTCTCCTGGCCATACGCGTATTGCCCTGAGCCATACGCGTATGGGCAGAGACTCATTTTTCCCAAAATTCACGTGTAAAAGTCCGTACGCGTAATGCCCAACACCATACGCGTATTGCCCTAAAATGTTACGTGTATCATACGCAAATGGGCAGATGGCCGAGAAAATTGAAGATCCATACGCGTATTGGCCCATGCCTCGCCCATGTTACGCGTAATGCCAAGGTCCATACGCGTATGAACATGCCCCATACGCGTATGACCTGGAAAAACCAGAAAAATTTCTGCAGAACTTTGTTCTGGGTTTTCTCAACCAAAATCATCCAATTTCTCACCTACACCCAGAAAATTACCAATACAATGCATAACAACATGTATCTATCATGTAGCAACAATAATTAACACTACAAACATGATTTCCAACACATTTAATCAATTTCTTATCAATTTTACATAATATGGGTTTTACTAAATATTTTCTATTTCAATCCAATAACAACCACAAACACGCATACATAATCATATACAAGCATACAATAACTGAGTTTCGCACCCTTACCCGATTAAATCGATTCTAGGAGTTGATTTCTTTGATTTCCCAAGTTTTTCTCACTTTTCTTCTCATCTCCTCTTTTCTTCCCTTTTTCCTTCTTCTCTTTTTCTTTCTCTCTATTTTTCTCTCTTTCTATTTTCTATTTTTCTACTTAATGAAAAATATCATGAAATGACCAAAATACCCCCACACTCAAATATCTCGCAAACGTTCCCAAAACCCGATAAAATATCACAACATTGAAAAATAACACATTTTCAGATAAAAGTCGAAAGTAAAATAAAATAATAATAAAATAATCACACGACTCGATTAAATAAAAACTGACAAAAACTGGGGCGTTACAACTCTCCCCCACTTAGAAATTTTCGTCCTCGAAAATATACCTGAGACGAACAACTCCGGATACGACTCCCGCATCCGACTCTCCAACTCCCAAGTCAAATTGCCCTCAGCAGCGCCTCCCCACGCCACTTTCACAAGTGCAATATCCTTGCCCCTCAACCGCTTCACCTCGAGATCCAAAACCCTAACTGGTAATGCCTCGACCGTAAGGTTCTCCCTTACCTCTACCTCATCCATCAGAATCACATGCGACAGATCCGGAACATACTTCCGAAGCTGTGAAACATGGAACACATCGTACAAATTCGACAGATTCGGCGGCAATGCCACCCTATAAGCCACATCACCCACTCTCGCGGATATCTGGTAAGGAACAATAAACCGAGAAGTAAGTTTCTTAGATTTCAATGCACGACCCACACCTGTTACCGGCGTAACTCTCAGAAATACATGATCGCCCTCTTAGAACTCAAGATTCTTCCGTCTCCGATCATGATAACTCTTTTGCCGACTCTGAGAAGCCTTCATCTTCTCTCGAATAAGCTTCACTTTCTCCGTCGTCTGTTGCACTAACTCTGGTCCAACCACCGAACTCTCACCAGATTCGTGCCAACACAAAGGTGTTCGACACCTTCATCCATACAATGCCTCAAACGGTGCCATTCCAAAACTAGAATGAAAACTGTTATTATACGTAAATTCAATCAAAGCAAGATAACTATCCCACGCACCACCTTGTTCCAAAACACAAGCCCTCAACAAATCCTCCAAAGACTGAATCGTCCTCTCCGTCTGACCATCCGTTTGCGGATGATAAGCCGAACTCAATCTCAATTTAGAACCCAAAGCCTTCTGTAAACTTTCCCAAAATCTCGAGGTAAATCTAGGATCTCGATCCGAAACAATACTCAATGGAACCCCATGCAACTTCACAATCACACTGATATAAATCTCAGCTAACCTCTCCAAAGAAAAATTGATGTCAATCGGAATAAAATGAGCCGATTTAGTCAGCCTATCAACAATCACCCAAATAGCATTATTCCCTCGCTGAGTATTCGGCAACCCCGTCACAAAATCCATCGAAATTCTATCCCACTTCCACTCAAGAATATCCAACGGCTGCAACAAACCACTAGGCCTCAGATGTTCCACCTTCGATTTCTGACAAGTCAAACATGCATAAACAAACTGAGCCACATCTCTTTTCAATCCAGACCACCAGAAAATCTTTTTCAAATCTTGATACATCTTATTCACTCCCGGATGTATACTCAAATTACTCCGGTGTCCTTCTTCCAAAATCATCCTTTTCAACTCCGCATTATCCGGAATACAAATTCTACCTCGGAATCTCAAAACACCATTAACATCCACTTGAAAATCACTATTCGCATCTTTTTCTCCAACCAACATCAAATCCACAAATTTCACATCCAGTTTCTGTTTCTCACTCACAACCATCAGAAAATCATTAGTAATCGTTAGCATTCCAAGCCTCACGCTATCCGAAGTCACTTCACAAACCAAACTCAAATCTCTAAACAATTCCAAAAGTTCCCACTCCTTAACCATTAAAGCGGACATATGTAACGATTTCCGACTCAACGCATCGGCTACCACATTAGCTTTACCAGGATGGTAATTCAAGCCAAAGTCGTAGTCCTTCAAAAATTCCAACCATCTACGTTGCCTCATATTTAGCTCTTTCTGATCAAATAAATATTTCAAACTTTTATGATCACTAAAGACTTCAAACCTTGCACCGTAGAGATAATGCCTCCAGATCTTCAACATAAAAACCACAGCCGCTAACTCAAGATCATGAGTAGGATAATTCTTCTCATGCACTCTCAACTGCCTTGAAGCATAAGCCACGACCTTACCTTCTTGCATCAGAACACCACCTAGACCTATCAAAGAACCATCACAATAAACCACAAATGGTTCATTAGGATTCGGCAAAATCAAAATCGGAGCTGTCGTCAATCTTCTCTTTAGCTCATTAAAACTTTCCTCACACCGAATATCCCATATGAACGCTTTCCCTTTACAAGTCAATTGGGTCAAAGGAAGTGCTAGCTTAGAAAAACCTTCAATAAACCTTCGATATTAACCGGCCAAACCCAAAAAGCTTCGAATTTCAGTAACAGATCTCGGAGCCTCCCATTGTAGAACTGCTTCTACTTTAGATGGATCCACAGCAATACCATTACCTGAAATTACGTGTCCAAGAAAACTCACTTCTGACAACCAGAATTCACACTTAGACAATTTGGCAAAAAGCTTCCTTTCCTTCAAAACCTGCAAAACAATACGCAAATGCTCCGCATGCTCTTCCCGAGACTTAGAATAAATCAAAATGTCATCAATAAACACAACGACAAATCGATCCAAATGCTCGTGAAAAATACGATTCATGTACTCCATAAACACACCTGGCGCATTAGAAACCCCGAACGGCATCACAGAATATTCATAATGACCGTATCGTGTCCTAAAAGCCGTCTTCTGAATATCTTCCTCTTTCACCCTAATCTGATGATACCCTGATCTCAAATCAATCTTACTGAACACACAAGCACCAACCAACTGATCCATCAGATCATCAATCCTTGGAAGAGGATACTTATTCTTAATCGTCACCTTATTCAACTGGCGATAATCAATACACAATCGCATACTCCCATCCTTCTTTTTCACCAATAAAACTGGAGCACCCCAAGGAGAAACGCTTGGTCTTACAAACCTCTTTTCCAACAACTCATTCAACTGTTTCTTTAACTCAACCAACTCAGATGCCGACATACGATAAGGTGCCATAGAAACAGGTCTAGTACCAGGAACTAGATCTATAGAAAACTCCACCTCTCTCTCTGGCGGCAAATCTGAAATATCCTCAGGAAACACTTCCGGAAATTCACACACAACAGGAAACACATCAAGTGAAACTTGACTATCCACAGTCAAAGATACAAACAACCCAAACAACCGAGCTTCATCCGCCAAAAGTCTCTTCAACTCTTTGGTAGATAAGAAACTCAAGTCTTCGTCTTCCTCGAGAGAAGGAAACCTTACCAGCTTATGATAACAATCAATATGAACTCGATTGAACTGCAACCAATTCATTCCCAAAACCACATCTAAACCCTCCAACGGTAAACACACCAAATCCATCTCAAAGTCTTTACCATAAATGGTCAAAGGACAACTTAGACAAACCAAAGAAGTAGTTACTGACCCCATTGCTGGAGTATCAATAACCATTTCACCACCCATAAAAGACAACACAAGATTCAAATGCTTCGCGCACTCAGACGAAATAAACAAATGAGTCGCTCCAGTATCAATAATAGCAATCAAAGGAGTACTATTAATAAAACAAGTACCTCTGATCAGACGATCTGCACTTGAAGTCTGAGTTCCTGCCAATGTAAAAACTTTCCCACCAGTTGGAGCCTACTTCGGTTTCGGACACTTTGTACTAACATGTCCAAGCTCACCACAATTGAAACACTTCACCACATTCCTCTTACTATCAGCTGCAACGTGTCCTACACCTCCACAGTTAGAACACTTCCTAAAATCTTTCTTACATTCGAACTGACGATTCCCCACATCACCACATCTATAACATCTCAGAGGACCAGACATTCCTCCTCCACTTGACCTTTTCTCAAAATTTCCCCTTTGTTTACCTTTATCAGCTGGTGTTACATACGGACCACCACGGAACTGTTGCTTCCCTTTCCTCTCGCTCACACTCTTATAGTGAGTAGAACGAGCCTTACTGTCCTCCTCATAAATCCTACAACAATCCACCAAATCAGAAAACCTCCGAATCCTCTGATATCCAATTGCCTGCTTTATCTCAAGACGCAAGCCATTCTCAAACTTAACACACTTAGAGAATTTCGCAGTCGCTTCTGCATAATGAGGATAAAACTGCACAAGTTCCACAAACTTAGCAGTATAATCAACAACAGACATATTGCCTTGTTTCAGTTCCAAGAACTCAATTTCCTTTTTTCCTCTTACATCCTCAGGAAAATACCTCCTCAAAAACTCAATGCTAAACACAACCCAAGTGATCTCCTCCTCTGCAGCTTCCAACACACGACGAGTACTAACCCACCAATCATCAGCTTCTTCCAGTAACATGTGAGTACCCAGTCTCACCTTCTGATCTTCAGCAGAATCCATCATTCGGAAAATCCTTTCAATCTCTTTAAGCCAAATCTGTGCACCATCTGGATCATATATTCCTTTGAAGACAGGCATTTTGTTCTTCCTGAACTCATCATTACCCGCAGCATTAGGTGCACCCTGCACAACACGGCCATAGCTTGCATAGCAGCAGCCAAAGCAGCATCGTTCCTACCAGCCATATTCTGTTCATTTCCAATAACAGCAAATATGGTTAAACAAACAGCTCATCCAAACGCCAAGACCGACAAGGACTGACACAACTGACATGGACTGGCTCAAACTGACACGAACTAGCTCTGATACCACTTAATGTAACACCCCCAATCTATACCCCCAATTAAATAAAGCAGTAAAAGAAAATTCGAAATTTCATCAGAGTATATTTAAATTATCATGGCATAGAAGGGGGAAGTCACATTATATTGAAACAATCATACAACACATGCTCATAAAGATATGCAACAGTGGGGTAGCAATCAACAGAGGAACTCAGTTCCTAACACCCACATTTCAGATTTTAGAATAAAAGCGGAAAATATAAAACTGAATATCAAATATATATATATCATGAAAAGTTTGTCATACATCAAGTTGTACATGCACAAGCCAAAAGATATATATACATAATACACAAATATCACAAACGGCCTCCCTAACTACCCGGTGTCACATATCAGAGCCGACTGACAAAAGAATGAAGACGCAAAGCTTCATAAAAATACCTCCAGCAACTCTAATCTGTAATGCCTCGTAGAGCATTATAAAACAGCAGAAGGGTGAGAAAAACAATCATAATATAATTGCATATAATTATATATAGCATAAACATACACATATATACGGTTCTCACCACAACTCACACCATAAATCAAACACAATACAACACAAGGTACAATTCATATCTCCATCACCAAGGTATACCAACCGTACACATATCCATATATCAATTTATCAATTTACCCACAATTCCACACATAAACACACCATAATGATTTATGCAAATGCAAGAGACCGACGCAACGACTCTATCCATATGCACATGCGGTACCGACTTCCAATGTTTCTCATCACTAGTTCACTCAGGAACTCTACTGGAATCATCGCTCGTTACTTAATGTAACTCCCCGTTGGGCATACGATGTTCCCCGTCGCTCACACCTCTTTGTATAAGGCACACGACGTTTATGGATCACTCACACCTCTTTATATAAGGCACACGACCCGATCGCTCACACCTCTTTGTATAAGGCACACGATTGTCTATAATCATCGCTCACACCCCACACGGGCACACGACGTTATAGCGGATTCCCTCTAGAATCAATCCGTCACTCAGGACGTTACAACAATGCATATCATGACTCATGACATTTAATATGCACACATAAATGCATTCATCTACATCATTAAAATCACACTTTGCACTTATGCCCAAAACAATGCATTTAATTACCATACGGTCACCAATCGTCTCAACACCATCTAAACACATACATTCACATCATAAAACTGCACCTTGCATTATACACATCAATTACGCACAGTTACTACGACAAAAGTCGACAACCGACATTATTCCCGATTTTTTGACATAATTAAATCGGCTAACAATTTCAAAATCATCATAACAAGAAAGTATAGCTCAATAGCTTTCCAACGATACCAAGAATGTAAAAACCGGACAAACAGAACCCAAGTTACGAAAGAAAAACGAAAACGAAATTTTGAAAAATCCCATTTTACCATTCTCCTGGCCATACGCGTATTTCCCTGAGCCATACGCGTATGGGCAGAGACTCATTTTTCCCAAAATTCACGTGTAAAATTGAAGATCCATACGCGTATTGGCCCATGCCTCGCCCATGTTACGCGTAATGCCAAGGTCCATACGCGTATGAACATGCCCCATACGCGTATGACCTGGAAAAACCAGAAAAATTTCTGCAGAACTTTGTTCTAGGTTTTCTCAACCAAAATCATCCAATTTCTCACCTACACCCAGAAAATTACCAATACAATGCATAACAACATGTATCTATCATGTAGCAATAATAATGAACACTACAAACATGATTTCCAACACATTTAATCAATTTCTAATCAATTTTACATAATATGGGTTTTACTAAATATTTTCTATTTCAATCCAATAACAACCACAAACACGCATACATAATCATATACAAGCATACAATAACTGAGTTTCGCACCCTTACCCGATTAAATCGATTCTAGGAGTTGATTTCTTTGATTTCCCAAGTTTTTCTCACTTTTCTTCTCTTCTCCTCTTTTCTTCCCTTTTTCCTTCTTCTCTTTTTCTTTCTCTCTATTTTTCTCTCTTTCTATTTTCTATTTTTCTACTTAATGAAAAATATCATGAAATGACCAAAATACCCCCACACTCAAATATCTCGCAAACGTTCCCAAAACCCGATAAAATATCACAACATTGAAAAATAACACATTTTCAAATAAAAGTCGAAAGTAAAATAAAATAATAATAATAAAATAATCACACGACTCGATTAAATAAAAACTGACAAAAACTGAGGCGTTACAAAAACTGGCCCTTGGCGCTCTTGACCCTGTAGTGGAACCCGAGGAGGTTTATAACCAATTCCTCTCTTATCATCCTTGAAAGGTATCTCAATCATTTGTCCCCAACCTTCGGTATGACCAGACTGCACCACCTCTAAAGCCTGCTTATATGAAGTCATAGAGGTCCCCACTCTTGCCTCACCAGACGGAGAATCTCTCACCACATTCATAGTTTCAAATGCCTGACAGAGAGTTTCATGGATTTCTCCATCCATCTCCACGTACTTGAAGGATGACAGATGGCTAACAAAAATATCTTCCTTTCCGCATACCGTAACAACTTGACCATCAACTACAAATTTTATCTTCTGATGCAAGGTTGAAGATACGGCCCCAGCAGCATAGATCCAGGGACGACCCAATAGACAACTATAGGCCGGTTGGATGTCCATCACATAAAACACTGTATTGAACACCTGAGTATCACCCCTTCCACATCCAGCTTGGCTAATGCTCTCTTAGGCAACACATTGAGGGAGGAGCCAGTGTCCACCAATACATGGGATAACATAGCACCTTTACATTCCATCGATATGTGGAGAGCCTTATTGTGGTTCCTTCCTTCTGGCGTTAAGTCAAAATCTGTGAATCCTAGACTGTTACCAGCATTAACGTTGGAGATCACACTTTCAAGCTGGTTCACTGATATTTCTTGCGGCACGTACGCCATATTCAAAATTTTGAGCAAAGCATTCCGATGAGCTTCGGAACATAGCAATAATGACAATATGGAGATCTTAAAAGGAGTTTGATGTAAATAGTCAACGATCTTATAATCACTCTTCCTGATTATCCTCATGAATTCCTCAATGTCTCTTTCCAATGACTTATCAGATTCTGCCCCTGGCACCGGTTCAGCCCCTGGCATTGGTTCATCATTTAGTACCTGCTTCCCTTTGGCCCTCTCTAATGCTTCAATATTGTCTTTCCTGAGTGTCTGAGGAGCAAAAAGCCTTCCGCTGCGAGTAAAACCGCCCAATCCTCCAACATTTCCGATACTTGAACCACTTTCTTTAGGAGTCTGCACCTCCTGCCTCTGTCCTTGACTATTAGTCCCATAGTACCACGGGATAGCAACCTTGTTCTCATTTGGGACATAGCTGGGAACATTTATAGTTATAGGAGCTACACGTTCAGGCGCAGATATCTGTACAGGAGCAGGCACCGGAATTTCCATAGGATCAAAGTAGATTGTAATAGTAGAAACTTCATCATCATTCTCTTTCAACTGATCAAATTGTAAACATCCTTTATCCATCATACTCTAAAGGCTATTTCTCAACTTTACACAACCATTATCAGCAATCAAACAATCTTCACAACTTTCTGAACAACCAGGAAATACAGCCCCTTTCAGCAAGCGTTCCTTCACAACTTTCAATGGAGTCTTGACATCATTAATGTCCCTCACCAGATTCAGCCCTCTATCTTCTTCAATGGCATGCACCCCCGGTCCACCATGGGAAGGCATGGGATTTTGAATTACATTAGGCCTCAGAGCAAAATTAATAGCCTTTGAATCAACAAGGTCTTGCACCACATGTTTGAAAGCCTTGCAGTTTTCCACATTGTGTCCTGGCGCATTGGAGTGAAACTCAAACTTTTCATTTGCATCGTATCCAAAGGGTAGCTTGCCCATTGGGGGAGCCAAAGTCCTTAATTGTACCAAATTCAAACGGAGTAAATTCTGTAACATTTGTGAACATGTCACAGGGAAAACATCAATCTGTCGGCCATTCATTCTCTGTCTTGGACGATACTGCCTCTGAGCTGCAGGTTGAGCCTCATTACCCGGAGTTGGAATGGTTATAGATGCTGCCTAGTGATATGTACCCTGTTGTCCTCTACCTCTCCCCCTTGTGAATTTGCAGCATTAGCGTCACCTTCACGCTTTCTGTTATTGTTACCAAAAAACTTCTTTGCAGGAGCTGAACTTGTACCACTTCGGTCCTGAATTTTCCCCTTCTTTAACAAACTCTCGATTCTCTCTCCAGCAATTACTATGTCAGCAAATCCAGTAGATGGACAAGCGGCTAGCCTGTCAAGATACGGACCTTGCAAGGTATTCATGAACATGTCCGTCATTTCTCTATCTGCCAACGGAGGTTGCACCTGAGCAGCAAGTTCACGCCACCTCTGGGCGTACTGCTTAAAACCTTCCTTAGGGTCCTGTGTCATGCTTTGTAACTGAGTGTGATTCGGTGCCATATCGATGTTATACTGGTATTGCTTTAAGAAAGCCAAACACAACTCTTTCCAGCTTCTGACGCGGGCCCTGTCCAACTTTATGTACCATTCCAGTGAGGCTCCAGACAAGCTGTCTTGGAAAAAATACATCCATAACTTCTGATCATCAGAATAAGCTGCTATCTTCCGGTTGTAAGCCTGGAGATGAGTTTTGGGACAAGTGCTACCATTGTACTTGTCGAAAGTAGGTGGTTTAAACTTCGGGGGAATCTTGACACCCTGTACTAGTCCCATATCCTCAACATCAATTCCTAAAGGATTTTGACTTTCTATAGCTTTCACTCTCTCAGCCAATCCCTCGTATTTCCTTTCATCATGGTAGAATCCCATATCAGCATTAAATACGGAAAACTGGTCATCTTGGCGATCTTCCACCAGCCCATTGTTGCTAGGAGAAAAACCCAAATTAACTCCAACCGGAGGAGGAGTGACAACCAGAGGATTGACCACAGGAGGGTTAACCCTAGGGGGATTAACGTGATCACCAGTAGGAATCTCAGTCTCCAACCTCTGGATGGTAGCTCGCATGTCTTCTTGCCCTGCTCTCAGGTCCTGCTGCCCCTGAGCAACCCCTTGCATCAAATTCATAAATTGTTCCATGCATGCCCTTAATTCAGCCAACTCTGTCTGTACCTGATCCATAGCTCTAGCCTGGTTTCGTCTGGTTGCGTACCGGTGAATATGAGAATCAGCTATTATGCCTAAAACCAAATAAAGGTTAGAGAGCTCCTGCAGCGAGTACCTGTTATGCAAAAATGCTTATGATTATGTAATGCAAATTCCATGTTCGAATATTTCTGAGGAATCATTATGCTTTGATCCAAAAGTTTTTTTTTACCACACGAAATGGATGAAAATGCTCAGCAGCAAGTCTCAAAGTTAATATCCCTTGGAAATACAAGAACATGTATGCGAAAATGTTGATGCAGATGCAACAGGCATGGGATCAAAGCTTCCATATAATCTGGATAACTACTGTGCTGGTGACCAAATAAGCTCATAGGTCTGCTCTGAAGAGAATACCGGAATACCAAAATGTCCGAATAACCAGAATACCAGTATACCAGAACATCGGACCACTGAGATAACCAGAAAACCAGGTAAATAACTATATACTATCGAGAAATCCAGAAAACCAGGTAGGTTGAAGGTTTCGGTTACCTGCAGACCTGGAAACACCCATCCCTCTCACATATGGGTACTAAGATCCTCAGTATCCCGGGCTCTCAGGTCGAGAAATAATGATACGTTCACCACTTCTGGTTTGGCATCATCACCAATCGAGGAGGCCTCAACTGATTCACAAAAACGAAAGATCCTCAGCTTCAGAGGTTTGAGAAGCAATAGCACATTCAGCCCGAAGGATACAATGCTATCGCCAATCAAAGAGGTCGTCCGCTGATTCACCCCAAAAGGAAAGCCTATAGCAAGTTCCCAGCATTGGGTCCTCGGATCGAGAATGTGCAATGGGTTTGCCTCAGAAAGTGGTCTGCCACTGTCACATCTCGGGAGGAGTGTCGTTACTGAGTCCTTGGGAATGGTCATCAGAGTCGACAATTCCTCAAGAGAATAACTACTGGCCTGTATCAACAGACAATAGCAGAAAGCTCCTGATAGAACCTCGTCTGATTGTAGGGATCGTGATCACCCGCACGTGGCTGTAGCGAGCGATTTTGGATGCGGTTCTTAAGCGCTGGTCGCTCTCTGCGGTTTGAGCTTTAAACTACTGGTCGATTCATTTTTTATCCTATTATGAGCTGAATAAGGAAGGGAAATAGATGTCTCCAATTAACTCTGCTTGCATACTGAGTTTAAATAGAGGTCTGTTAGGTTACGGATGCTATCAATATGGGGGGCCCTTTGTACTGGTTATTTGTATTTCGCCAATACAGGTTTTCTTTCTTTCTAGGTCTTAATGTTTCTGGCGGGGAACAAGGGTTAGGATGTTAGGACTGATGCTTTTGAAATACTGCTTTTGATTTACGAAGATATGGGATTTGGGTTTTTTGTTGATTGCGCTCGCTAAGATCTTTTCTTTCGATCTTATGCCTACGTATTCCCGTTTATCGAAACAGGGAAATTAGAGCGTTCGTAGTTCCTCCTATTCTATGGGAGGAAATGGGTGTTTTGGTGTCTTGTTTAAAGCCCAAGACGTGAAGCGGAAGGTGATTTGTATCTTGTTCAAAGCCCAAGATGTGAAGCTAAAAGGTCTATTTGTGTCTTGTTCAAAGCCCAAGACGTGAAGCTGAAAGACCTCGGCTTTAGATAGAATTTGTCATCTCTAAAGAGGGGAGAAGGAGAATTACTTTAACTGGGATACGTGGATCCGAGCAATGCCATAATTTCCGAAGAAAGGGTTTTAACCTGAAGGAGAAGACTTTAACTCAGTGTAGAGCAATGCTATCTTTCCTTAGGAATTTCTCATGCTAAAAGAGGGACAATGGCATGGATATAGATGATCCAGAGGCTTGCCGCTTACAACGATTAGATGAAGGGAAAGGAGTTGTTGATGTTTGTGTACTGTGAACGAGGCACAACTTTGATGCTAAAAGGTCGATTGGATCAACCAGTGGTTTTCTTATACAAAGCCTAAGAGGAGGCTAATTTTCGCTAGGAAAATCATTATACAAAGCCTAAGAGGAGGCTATTTTGTGTCTCGTACAAAGCCCGAGAGAGAGGCTAAAAATTTTTGACCCAGTGGGGCATATCGTTATACAAAGCCTAAGAGGAGGCTGTCAAAGAGTTGACTCAGTTGGAGAATCTTTTATACTCAGTAAGAGAGTGTTTTTGTATCTCGTACAAAGCCCGAGAGAGAGGCGAAAAGGTTGTTTTGACTCCACTGGGGAGAATTTTGGTATCTCGTACGAAGCCCGATATGGAGGCTATTGTAACTGTTTCAGTTGAGTGACAGATCCAATATACTGATTTAAAAGAGAAAATCAGTTCTTATATGAGTAACACTGTACACAGGGATTTAATTTGAGGATGAGGGATATTTCCTTCTCTTTGAGGAAACGGGAAATCCAAAGGGTATTGAGACTGTCCGAGTCTGCGGGTTTCCTTCCTATTTAACGAAGGGTGCTTGAGAATGTCTTTGAGACTCAAGGAAGTTAGACTGTCCGTGTCTAGAGTTTTATCTTTTGTACTATGCTTCGAGAAACAGTAGTAGACTCTACGAAAGGACTGTTCTATGAGGATGACTAGGTTCTGTTCCTATACCTCTAGGAGGTCGTCGGGACAATTTGTACGAAGCCCAAGAGGAGGCTGGAAACTTTTAAGAAGCCGACGGGTCCTTGTACGAAGCCCAAGAGGAGGCTATCATTCCCGGAGGAAGAGATCATTATACGAAGCATAAGAGGAGGCTGTGAATACTTCTAAGAAGCCGTAGGGTCCTTGAATAATGCCCAAGAGGAGGCCGATGCTTTTAAGAAGCCCGTGGGTCTATCATCTCCTTTCCATTAGGAGAGATAACTCTTTTAAAGATGAAAACCACTGGTAAACGTGCGAGGTTTACTATCCAGCGACTTTTAGCTTTTAAAGAGGGTTCCTTAGTTAAGGTCCAAGATTATGACCGTAGTGGGTACCCAAACCCCGAGACATTCAAGGCAAGCTATCCACAAGGAATAGATCAAGTCAGGAAAGTTCGAGAATTTGGAAGAAACTCAAAGATGCCATTCACGGAGAATACATTCATCTTGGGGAGTAGAGCTTCTTGACGATTCCTAAGGAGGACAGCCGAAGAGAAGACTGTATCTGGTGCTCCTATTGGGGATCTAGGCGTCTATTTCTACGAATAAATGAAACGGCGTCACCTAGTTCTAGACGTAGTTGCCGGGGAAACTCGAAATATCTATACTATTATTACACAGTAGATATGAGTTTATGAAAGGAGACTTACAGTGAGCAGCCCCACAATACAGTTTATAATATGAAAGCAGTAAACGAAAGCGATAACCACTTACTCGGTTGTAGTGCTTCCATGCTGTTTGGTTAGTTGTTCAACAAAGAAAGATTGAAAACAACAGTATATTCAAAATCAAAGGAGAAAGTGCTTTGAAAAAGAAAGATTTGGGGCTTACAGCTCAAGGAGAGGCCCAGGGTTTTATCAGTGAGCGCACTGTTTGAATTTGTACAGAGGGACTTATACAAGTGACTGGGGCCCAAAAAGGTTTTCTGTACAAAGGGATGGGTCTTACACTCTCTCAAGAGGCCCAAAAAGGTTTAAAGAAAAGAGAGGGGCTTATAACACGAGGGTAGGCCCAAATGATTTTTCGTTTAAAAATGGCGATCGCGCCGAGGTTTTCTTTTAACGCAGAGGGACTTATACAATAAGTGAGGCCCAAAATGTTTTGGTTAAAAGGGGGATTGGGTCTTACACTCTAATAGAGGCCCAAAGTGTTTTAAAGAAAAAGAAATGGGTCTTACTACTCGAGGGTTGGCCCAGATGGTTTTTATTTTTAAACGGGCGACGATCGCGCCGTTTACTTGTACAGAGGGACTTATACAATGAGTGAGGCCCAAAAAGTTTTTGTACAAGGGGGGATGGGTCTTACACTCTCTCAAGAGGCCCAAAGTGTTTTGAAAATGATTTATGAGGGTTGAATTAATCCAAAACCCTAATTTGTTTTCAAAATGTATTTAATTGAATAAAAATTCAATTAAAATGATCAAAAATTGTTTAACACATGGAAAACAAATTGTGATCTTGGATTAATGCTTCAAAAATTAAGTATTGACCTACAAAATAATTAGAAAGCATTAAAAGTTGCAAAATCAATGTAGAAAAAATATTTAAAATGCCAAAAACAATCAAAATATTAATTCTTTGCAAAAATATCAATTATATGAAATAAATAATATTTTTGGGATTTTTTGATAAAATAAAATATTTTAACATTTTTGTGAATTATTAAAAAAAGAATCAACTCAAAATCATTAAAACTCAGAGAGAAATTAATTTTTGAATCAATTAAACAAAAATCACAAAATTCAAATATTTGAATATATGAAAATGGCGCCAAGAACAGGCTGAAGAACACGCGCGTGTTCTTGGTTTCTCAGATTTGCATTTTCTATCCAATCTCCATGAATACGTAATCATATCATGCAATCCACAGATCATTATGCTCGCCTCAACCTCACGATCATGTCTATGTACTTTAATTTCATTTAAATTAAACATACAAGAAATCACGAAGAAACCTCAAGAACCCTAATTTCTGCATGAAGGCTAGGATTTTTGATACACAATTCAAACAATGCAATTAATTGAGGGAAAACATTCCATGCATGATTATGAACATATGGCCAAATTATTGTGCGAGGAAATATGCATAGATTGAGAGATGACCAAGTATGTGCTTACCTCCAAGCCGTGACAGCAAGTTCAGAGTGATTTTTGATTTGGAGGTGTTACAGATGAGTGGTGATGATCTGAACAGCTTCCCTACACCCTATGGATTGTGTTTGGATGGTTGGACTTGATTGAAATTGGCTGGATCATTTTGTGGCACCTCAACTGCAACTTGATTGAAAATTTGAGCAACCAGCTGGTGATTTTGTGAAATTTATGTTTCAGAAGTTATGTGAGTGTTTGATCAGCTCATATGTGATGTATGTGAGGTGTGTGAGTGATTGGTTTGTGCAGAATTGCTCTCAAACTCAAAACCCGATAGCTACCTTGCTAAGAAAGGCATTTTTGCCAAGAGAAAGAGATTTTGAGGAAAGCATCTGTTAGATGGCTTTGGTGTACTTAAACTGACCACAATTGAGCTCTATTTATAGTAGAGCAAGTTTGTTTTGCAAGGAATAGTGCATGGCAGCTGGTAAGTAGGTTTGGCCAATGTTGGCAAATGAAAATTCAAGTCTACTCTAGCCATTGACTAGAGGTTAGGGCACAAAGCTTTGGTCCCCTTGGTCTTGGATAAGTCTTGACTGATTTCAGATGAGAATGGCTCAGTCCATGCCACCTTGATGGTTCCATTGAATGCCTCATTCCAAATTTGAAGTCTTGTCCCTATTTTGGCCATTCTAGGTTCAACATGCTATTCCTTGTTCCTTGGACCTTGGAGGCTTGGCTCAGTGATTGTCCCCTTTGGATTCAATCCTCTGAGGTGTCCAAGTGGATAGGAACTATTGAAATTGGCTGATTTTGGCAAATCGAGCCAAAGTGTAAATTCTGCCTTGCCTTGACAGATTTCAGCAAGGCAACTTGCCAATGTTGTATCTCATGATGTAGGTTGAATTTGGCAATGTTCTTGGCCATTTTGGAAAGCTCTTACATGATACAACAACTGTTTAAACAAGTTTGGTTTTGATCTCTTTTGATTCCAAGTGAAAAATCCCCCTACATTTTAGCAAAAAGTGAAGGCAAATTCTGACTTAGTGAAAATTTCACTAAGTGTTGGAAAAAGTGACATTTTCACTTTTCAGCCACTTTGATCACTCCATAACTCAAAATCCTTAATGAATTGGAATGACTTGTAGTTGAAGTTTTTGTAGGTGATAATGAGGGCTACAAATCCATCTTTGGATGAGAAAAAATGGCCTTGTGGTTTAGGAGTTATGGTCCTCCAAAGTTGGTACCTTTGCCACTTTATTTTTAACTTAGAAAAATTTCTAAGTTTTATGGTTACCCCTTTTACAAGTTATCTCACTTTTCTTGATTTTTCTTGATGAATGATGATTCAAATCATACATTAACATCATTTTAGGGTTAAAAATCCATTTTGGTGAAAAATCTCAAAAAGTCAAAGTTGACTTTTGTGCACAGTTGACTTTTTATCAGATGAATTCCAAACTGTGCAATTCTTCAGGAAATCATGTCCTTGACCTAAATCAAACTTGATGGACATGTTCCATGGGTGTCATAGGGTATATTTAATCATGTATTAGGGTTTGGGAGCATGTCTTGGTCAAAAGTCAAAGTTACAGTTGACTTTTCCCTTAAAACCCTACATGTGGTGCAGATGAAATTGAGACTTGTTGCTCAAGCTTCTTGGATCAATCCATTGTTCCAAATGGATCAATATGGTATATTAGAGACCCTCAAATCATCTCTTGAGGTCTTGGCTCATGGTTTGTCCCAAAAGTCAACTTAGGGGTGAATTAGGTCAAGAAACCCTAATTCCTGATTTTTGATGAATGCATCCCCTGAGGCAAAATTGACTTGATGCATGGGTTCATGAGGTTCCATGAAGCATATTAGGTTATGTTTTGGATCATTTCCTTGTGCCCAGATGAAAATTTCCATCTGGAGACCCTGGTCGACCAAAACCCTAATTTGGTGACACTGTCGATCTTGAGACTTGATCCACCTAGAAGGGAGCAGCCTTGTGCTTAATCCTTGAAGTGGGAGTCCTTTTTGATCCATTGTGGATGTTTAAGAGATTAGACAAGTTGAAGATCATGTCATTTCTTGATTGATCCTTTGTCTAAGCACTCAGAGAGGGCTTGAAACCCTAATTTTGATTGTATTGGATGCTCACCCATCTTTGGGGAGGCGGATGAAGCATGATGGTTCATCCATATTGTGATGATGATTTTCACAATGATGGGAAATCTAAGTGGTCAAAATTTGGGGTATTACATATGCCCCTATTTAATCTTCTTGGACCCGAAGGTATGAATGACGAAGGGATTCGGGCATTCGGGGTGCAAGAGGATTAAATATCGGAATAGTCGAAATTTTGATGGTGGTTATGAATGGTAGCTTACGCATTCATCTTCTTTAGCTAAGCGATGATGTTTAGAAAAGGTAAACTTCCCCTCGATCCTGGTTTCCTACCAAGGAACTGGTCTCAGTCTCTTTTGAAATAAACTTCCCCTCGATCCTGGTTTCCTACCAAGGAACTGGTCTTAGTTTCTGATTTAAACTTCCCCTCGATCCTGGTTTCCTACCAAGAACTGGTCTTAGTTTCTGATTTAAACTTCCCCTCGATCCTGGTTTCCTACCAAGAACTGGTCTTAGTTTCTGATTTAAACTTCCCCTCGATCCTGGTTTCCTACCAAAAACTGGTCTTAGTTTCTGATTGTCAATAAACTTTCTTAACAAGGGACGCTATTCATAGCGGCTTTCCTCAAACTTCTCGCCGAATTTTCCTGGGGAGATGCCATTTGAGTGGAAAAAGTTTTGATGTCAGACTTGCTGGGGAACCCATTCGTCTGAATTGTAGAGGTACACAAACTTCTCTGTTGGAGACGCCATTTGTTTCTACTAGGGAAAGCGAGTCTCTTGAGAGACTGTTTTCATTTGGGATCTTTCATCATACTTTTCTCGGGATCTTCCCGGAGAAACGCATATGATGGGGTCCAATTTTGTGGGGCCGATGACCTTTTCATCAGCGGTCCTTTTGGAGTAAAACTGGCATGCTGCCAAATCTCTGATCACGAGGCTTTCTCTGTGGATTTTCCTTAATCCGGGAAAGCAAGGATATCATCTTCAATGGCGAAGAGTGATGTTTATTGAGAGTTTTCTCTGGATTTTCAGAGGTTCAAGTTATCAAAGTGGTCAAGGACCAACTTCTTTCCAGAATTAAACTGGAAGCGAGGTTGTTCATACACAGTATTTCCTGACGAGGCAAGAACTGACAACTCGATGGAGAGGACTTCTACCACTAGGGGACAAGACCGACTAGAGTGATAGTGATGCAATATGAAATGTGAATGCAAATAAAAAATGCATGAAGTACGTATGTATATGCTGACAAAACAGACGCGACATACAGACTAATGGATGAACACAATCGGATACTCGGCCATCACGGGGCGAAGAAGTACCGTTGATTCAAAATAGCAATTCCACCTTGCTTAGGAGAGATAGTCCCGTTGGGAGCTATGTTGATCGGGCTTAAGAGATGAGAACTCGGCCGAGGCGTGTCAGACAAAACAAGGTCTCTGACACAATTGATCCCTTCATTCAGGCATACTGGCTTAGAAGGAGTACTTTGATTCTGCACTTTGAAGTTCGCTTATTTCGGGAGAAGCGATCGATGTTCTTCTGATGTTCAACAGTCAAAAGAAATTGCCATCTATATTTTAAAAGCAGAAAAAGTTTTAACAAGTAAATTCATTTTTGTTTTATTTCAAGAATCGCTGATTAAGTTTAAACAACGTCGTTCTGTAAAGCTAAAACAAGCAAGAATTACAAACAAAAGAACAAGGGCTCAAATTTTATTGATAAGATGGAGATCAGCCAAACGCGTGATTCCAAAGAGTATATACAAAGTTAGAAAACGGTAATTTACAGAGAAATTGGCTACGTTGAAACATAACGACCACTATCCTTCTACCAACTTTGAATTCGGGACATCCTGAGCTTCTGTCGAAGATGACCTTTGACTGGAGATTTCCTCCGATAGATGATGTAACTACTGCTGAGGGACTTGCCTCTGTTGAACATAGTTACTTGCCATTATCCCTAACTTTTGCCTGGATTGTACTATGAGATTTCCAATCCATCGAGATGATTCTTTTTTTTTCATGTCTCTAACTTTTTCCTGGACCGCCCTTTCGGGTTTTCAATCCACCGAGACGTTTTTTTTTTTAGTTTAGGCGAAGTATTTCTTGACTACATCAACATTCGTGGGGTAGGCAAATTCCTCTCCGTCCATGGTTGCAAGTCTCAAGGCGCCGCCTGAGAAAGCTTTCATGACCACATAGGGGCCATCATAATTTGGGGTTCATTTGCCCCGAGAATTAGTGAGAAATGATTGTATCTTCTTGAGCACGAGGTCTCATTTTCTGAAGACACGAGGCCGAACCTTTTTGTCGAACGCCCTCTTCATTCTTTGTTGATACAACTGACTGTGGCATAGTGCCGTGATTCGCTTCTCTTCGTTCAGGTTCAGGTCGTCGTGTCGACTTTGACACCATTCAGCTTCGGTGAGCTTAGCTTCCATCAATACCCTGATTGACGGGATCTCTACTTCTATGGGGAGCACTGCCTCCATGCCATATACTAGAGAGAAAGGGGTTGCCCCTGTTGAAGTACGGACAGATGTTCGATAACCGTGAAGAGAAAAGGGTAGCATCTCGTGCCAATCTTTGTAGGTTACAACCATCTTTTGAACGATCTTCTTGATGTTCTTGTTAGTCGCTTCTACCGCTCCGTTCATCTTGGGTCGGTAGGGAGATGAGTTATGGTGTTCGATCTTGAACTCTGCACACAACTCTTTCATCATCTTATTGTTCAAGTTAGATCCATTATCAGTAATGATCTCGCTTGGAACACCATAACG
This sequence comes from Lathyrus tuberosus, assembly GCA_022829125.1. Lineage (NCBI taxonomy): Eukaryota > Viridiplantae > Streptophyta > Magnoliopsida > Fabales > Fabaceae > Lathyrus > Lathyrus tuberosus. The sequence goes on from JALAZF010000115.1 coordinate 12,000,486, forward strand.
GCAGATGATATTGTTTTTGATAAATCGGACCACCACTTGTCGGGTTACATTGGCGAATGACGCTGCTTCGACCCACTTGGTGAAATAGTCAATGGCTACCAGGATGAACCGATGTCCGTTTGAAGCCTTGGGCTCAATCATACCAATCATATCGATTCCCCATATGGAAAATGGCCATGGGGAAGAAAGAACTTTGAGATGTGATGGTGGTACATGAATTTTGTCGAAGTATATCTGACACTTGTGACACCTCCTCATGTACTTGTAGCAATCGGATTCCATGGTCAACCAATAATACCCAGCCCTGAGAATTTTTCTTGCCATTGTGTGTCCGTTGGCATGAGTGCCAAAGGATCCTTCATGAATTTCTTTCATGAGCATGTCTGCTTCTGGTCTGTCGACACATCGGAGCAAGACCATGTCAAAATTTCTCTTATAAAGAGTGTCACCACTCAGGAAGAAGTTTCCAGCCAATCTTCTGAGGGTTTTCCTGTCTTTTCTGAGTGCCCCAGATGGGTACTCTTGTTTCTGAAGGAAGCATTTGATATCGTGATACCAAGGTCTGTCGTCTATGACTGCTTCAATCGCGAAGATGTAAGCGGGCCGTTCAAGGCGTATGATGTCGATCTTAGGTATGTCATTCCATCGACCTACACTAATCATGGAAGAGAGAGTGGCTAATGCATCAACCATGTGATTCTCATCACGAGGGATGTGATGAAAGTCGACTCTGTTGAAGAAGGGTAACAAACTTCTTGCATAGTCTTTGTAAGGAATCATTCCTGATTGGTATGTGTTCCAATCTCCTTTTATCTGGTTAATAACCAGGGCTGAATCGCCGTATACGTCTAAGTTCTTGATCCTTAAATCAATTGCTTCCTCAAGACCCATAATACAAGCTTCGTATTCGGCCTCGTTGTTCGTACATTTGAACATAAGTCTAGCTGTGAAAGGAATGTGGGAACCCTGAGGGGTAACAATGATTGCCCCAATTCCGTTTCCATAATGATTAACTGCTCCGTCAAAGATTAGTCCCCATTGGGAACCTGGTTCTGGCCCTTCACTGGGTAGCGGTTCATCGCAATCTTTCATTTTTAGATACATGACATCTTCGTCTGGGAAATCAAACCCGATTGATTCTTGATCGTCAATCGGTTGATGAGCCAAATGATCGGCTAAAATACTTCCCTTAACGGCTTTCTGAGCGTGGTACTCTATGTCATATTCTGATAACAGCATCTGCCAACGGGCAATCCTTCCCGTGAGAGCAGGTATTTCGAAAACGTACTTGATTGGATCCATTTCGGAGACCAACCAAGTAGTATGACGAATCATGTACTGGCGAAGACGTTTGGCTGCCCAAGCCAAAGCGCAACAAGTTTTCTCAAGCATTGTGTACCGAGTCTCGCAGTCGGTGAACTTCTTGCTTAGATAGTAAAAATGGCAGACTCTTTCCGTTTAGTTTCGTCTTGTTGGCCAAGTACACATCCCATTGAGTCCTCTAGGACTGTGAGGTAAATGATTAGTGGTCTTCCTTCCACTGGAGGTGATAGAATCGGAGGATTCAACAAATATTCCTTAATACTGTCGAAGGCAGTTTGGCAGTCTTCTGACCAAACGCAATCTTGGTTCTTTTTCAATAACTTGAAAATCGGCGCACAAGTGGCGGTCATAAGGAATATGAATCTGGAGATGTAGTTCAAACGTCCCAGGAATCCTCTGACTTGTTTTTCAGTTTTCGAAGAAGGCATTTCTTGAATGGCCTTGACCTTGTCAGGATCAACTTCAATTCCTTTCTGGCTAACGATGAACCCTAGTAATTTCCCCGAACGGACACCGAAGGTGCACTTGTTGGGATTCAAGCAGAGCTTGAATTTTCTTAGACGTTCGAACAATTTTGACAGATGTTCAACGTGCTCATCCTCTGTTCTTGATTTTGCAATCAAATCATCGACATATACCTCGATTTCTTTGTGTATCATGTCATGAAACAGAGTAGTCATGGCCCTTTGATAGGTTGCCCCTGCATTCTTCAAACCGAACGGCATTACCTTGTAACAAAAGGTACCCCATGGGGTAATGAACGAAGTTTTCTCCATGTCTTTCGGCGCCATTTTGATCTGGTTATAGCCCGAGAATCCATCCATGAAGGAGAATACTTTGAACCTTGCTGTGCTGTCAACCAGCATGTCAATGTGTGGTAAAGGAAAGTCGTCCTTTGGACTTGCCTTGTTCAAATCTCTGTAATCAACACACATTCTGACCCTTCCGTCCTTTTTGGGAACGGGTACGATGTTGGCTAACCATTGAGGATATTCAGATGTAGCGAGGAAACCCGCGTCGATCTGTCTCTGTAACTCCTCTTTGATTTTGATGGCCATGTCCGGGTGAGTGCGTCTCAACCTTTGCTTTACTGGCGGATATTCCGATCTCAACGGTAAGTGATGTTCCACGATGCTGGTATCCAACCCTGGCATATCCTGATAGGACCAAGCGAACACATCGGGGAATTCATTGAGAAGCTTTATCAAACCCTCTCTGGCAGTTGGACTGAGCAATGCTCCGATCCTGATTTCTTTTCTCTCTTTTTCTGAACCCAAGTTTACCGTTTCCAACGGTTCTTTGTGAGGTTCAATGGACCTTTGTCTGAGTAGTCGGGAGATCTCTTCTGGAATTTCGTTGTCATTTTCTTTTTCAGCCTCGAATACCGGGAACTCAAAGTTGGAAGAAGGCATCGGATCGTATGTTTCAACGGGGTTTAAAACAAGCAATCTGCATGACGTGATCATTCGTGTTTAGAAGAGATAGAGAAAATGCAAGTGTGTGCAGTGTTTTATTTTACTGCTTGTTTTTATTATTGAATGTTTTTTAGGATTACCATTTTCTGAAAAAGCAAAAAGAGAAAACAGCAATTAATGCGGAAATTACAGAACGACGTTATTTTATTAATGAACAAGTCGACTCTTGAAACTACAGCCCTATAAAACAAAACTCTGTTGCTTTGGGCAAAGAGAAGAGGGAAATTTACAGAAAACGAGCCCTATCAAAATATCCGTTTCACTTGGGCAGGGTGAAAGGTTAAAGATGGCAATTACTTTGACTGATGAACGACCTTCGGAACCTCGACGGAAACCCATTGGCAGCGAACTCCTCGGTGAATCACAAAGTCTGGCACCTTCCTTGATTTGTCTTTAGAAATAGCGCTGATTTCCGGTGGAGCAGGATCATTGGAATCTGTCTCCCAAGCAGAATTGTCGTAGGAGGATTCCTCTGTTGTATTTTGCATAGCGTTGGTGCTCTCAGCTGTATCTCCCCATCCAGTTGACTGGATATCTTCGAGCCTGATACGAGAGCTTTCGGGAGCGGTGTACTTGACCATGAAGTCGAATTTTCCACTTGGTTGTCCCAGAGTGTCCCAAACTTCTTTGGAACTGGAGAAGTCACTTCTCTCGATGACGTTGACCTCGGGAAAAGCATAGTTGATGAATTCAAGTCTGGCAAACGTTGCGAATTCATCTTCATGTTGAGTAGTTTCTGAATGACCTGAATGTTGATCCCATGACATGGTGGGGACACAGGTATTCTGTTCAATGATGCTCAGCTGAGTTTCATTACTCGGCTGACTTTCTTGCCCCAAGTTTCCTGGGTAAGGCTGCCACATTGGCAGACCATCCATCGGGCCATAGTAATTGTGATCAAAGTTTTCTTTCATCAGAGTGTCTTCCTCTAATGAATTTGGCGGAGCACGGCATCCTTCCGGATCACAATCTCCGTAGATCATTTCGACATCTGATCTTGGTATAAATCTCGGACTTTCTGTAGGAAAGCAAAAAGGTATAGGCACCTCTTCCTGAGACATATATCCGTCCTTGTTAAGGTAGGACTTCCATTCTTCATCTGTGTCAGAGGGATCTTCCTCATTGATAGCATGAATTGTCTGAGACACTGGGTGAAGAAAACCTCCACTGTGGAAGAAGTTTTGAAGGGGATGAAGACTTTCATCGTTGGCGGCTGTCTGGGTACAGGTTGCAGAAAAACCAAGACCCTTCTTTATTTTATTGCCAATAGGAATGACAAGCCGTCCCCATCCTGTCGTATCGGTACTCTCGACCGCTTTGATAGCATCTTTGTATGAAGAAATTGAAGTTCCTTCTTCGGATTGATCGTTCTTGCTCACCGATAGTGCTTGGAACTGAGTTCCAATAACCTCCTCGGGTTCCACACAAGTATATGATGATAGGTTACTCACAAGCAAGGCTTGTTCCCCACAAACCGTGACAAGTTGATCGTTCTTGACAAACTTTAGCTTTTGGTGGAGGGTTGAAGTAACCGCTCCAGCTTGATGTATCCAAGGTCTTCCTAATAAACAACTGTATGTTGCCCGGATGTCCATGACCTGGAAAGTGATTTGGAAAGTGTGAGGACCAATAGTTATGGGAAGATCAACTTCGCCGATAACTGTTTTTCTAGATCCGTCGAATGCTTTGACGACGACCTCGCTGACTCTCATCGGAGGGCCCTTGAATGATAATTGCATCAAAGTGTACTTCGGCATAACATTCAGGGCTGACCCTGTGTCTACCAGTACGTTGGCTAAAGCATCGCCCTGGCAGTTAACTGTAATGTTGAGCGCCATGTTATGACGGCGACCCTCTTCGGGTAATTCCTCATCACTAAATCCCAAATTGTTGCAGGAAGTGATGTTAGAGACAATGCTATCAAATTGTCTGATTGTTACATCCTGTTCCACAAAGGCTTGCTCCAAGACTTTCTGTAGAGCCTCTCTGTGGGCTTCTGAACTGAGTAACAATGATAATACTGAGATCTTTGAAGGTGTCTGTAACAGTTGATCAACAATGTTATATTCACTCCTTTGGATGAGCTTTAGCATCTCATCTTTGTCTTTTGAAAAGTCGGGATTACTAGATTGACTGACTGGCGGATCAGGAATTTCTGCCTGAAGTTCCTTTTCTTTGTTGGATTCTCCAACCCCTCGGTTGAAGATTCTACCACTCCGTGTTACACGACTGACGTCTGTAATATTCACGACGGAGGGTAATGGAATTTCCTTTCCATTCTCGATTATTGTTGCACCGTATTTGTAAGGGATTGCCTTAGCTGATTCATATGGTAGTGGTCCCGGTAGATAGATGACTATGGGAACCTTCTGATTTTTCTGACCATCATAAGTAACCTTGATCCGTTCCCGGTTGGGAACTCTAGATTCGTCAAGTAGAGGGACGATGGCAAAAACATCCCTGATCTGGTGATGACCAGAGATCGTGACAACATCCTCAACTTGATCGGCAAGGTAGTTCGGCGACTAAATGATGGGTCCTGAACCTGGATATGGATGAATTTCTCCATGATCGATCTGACCCTGAAGAGCTGCTCTCACAAGGTAACACCCTTGGTTACTTTTCGAACAGACGCTACAACTGTCATAGTTGTGTGGTGGCACCTGGCCACGCCCACTTTGAATACAATGTAACCTCACTAGGTTACCTTCCATTGATCGGACATCCTGACTTTGACGACGAGTAGGATTCCTGTTATTGATACTAATCTGCTGAGTATCTTCGTCCATATAGATTGGCATCCACCAGTGATTTAACAAGTGCTGAAGTGCCTCCTAGACAAGGGTACAACCTCGATATTTTTCGCAACCCGCTTTACAGCTTTGATAATCGTGTGATATTAAGAATCCGAGTCGGACCTGCTCAGCATGTAACTCTACCAGATTGGTATTCATCACGCGAATGTCAAAGATCTAAACCATATTGATTTGATAGGAGTTCCTATCATGGTAGTCTTGGATCCATCCAAGATCCATCTGACGCTGGAGGGCCTCTTGTATGAAAGAGCATCCCTGTTTGTTTACCGAGCAAATCAGACAGGAACTGTAATCGTGCCGCAGCAGATTATGATACTGGCTTTGCCTTGAGTGCATCGCCACTAAGTTGACATTCATCACACAGATGTCGTGGTTTTGAATGACGTTAGAATTCGTAGAGACCATGTTAACTCCACGAACTCGGTGCTCCTGGATCCATCCGAGATCCATTTGTTCCTGTAGAGCTGCTTGCACTACAGAACACCCCTGGTTATCTTTAGAGCAGATATCACACTGGTGATAATTATGAGGTGGCACATGGCCATATCCACTCTGTCTACAATGCATCTTAACCAGATTGGTCTTTAACAAGAGTACATCATGAATTTGATAGACATTGTTAGTCTCTTTCTCAATCAGATTGACTGCAGCTTTCTCGTGTTGAGGCAGCGGGTTCGTAAGAACATTAGGATTCGTATCTTTGAAAGATAAGAGCCCGCTCCTAACAAGCTTTTGCACGTCGGATTTGACATTGAGGCAAGTCTCAATGTTATGCCCTGAACCTCCTTGATGATAAGGGCATGTCTGATCCGCTTTAAACCAAAAAGACGGATTTTCCGGAACTGAAAGGGGAGACTTAGTCTGAATGTGCCCCTTAGCCAGCAGTAACGGAAACAGTTCTGCGTACGTTACAGGTATAGGATCAAATCCTGGTGGCTGTGTTGTACGGTTGTTGTTATATGGAGGACGAGCCTGCTGAAGAGGCTGTTGTGTCCTTTGTTGGTCAGGTTGGCTCTGCGCAACCTGAGGTTGATACATAGGAACAGGCGCGGGGCCGATAGCAGGAGTAACGGCTGCTACTGGCTGATAACATCGCCTTTGCTTTCCGAGAGAGATATTCCCAATATCTTGCTCTTTTTTCTTAGGGAGAGCACTACCGTATTTTTTAGTACCGCTCGTCGATCCAGTGTCTTTTACCAAACGTCCTTCTCGGATGGCTTCCTCAAGACGTACACCCATGCCGACCATTTCGGTGAAATCACTGGGCGCACTGGAAACCATTCGGTCATAGTAAAATGAGCTTAAGGTCTTTAAGAAGATTTTTGTCATCTCTTTTTCTTCAAGAGGTGGACAAATTTGAGCGGCAATTTCACGCCACCTTTGAGCATACTCCTTAAAGGTTTCCTTTTCCTTTTGCGACATTGATCTGAGTTGATCTCTGTCGGGTGCCATGTCCAAATTGTATTTGTATTGTTGGACGAAGGCAGTACCAAGATCTCTGAAAGTGCTGATCGTAGTACGGTTTAAACCCATGTACCATTTTAAGGCAGCACCGATTAAACTATCCTGAAAGTAATGAATCAGCAGGTCCTGATTCTCCGTCTGGGCTGACATCCGCCGAGCGTACATCACCAGATGGCTCTGAGGGCAAGAGTTACCCTTGTATTTTTCAAAGTCGGGCACTTGGAACTTGTGCGGGACTTTCACATTTGGGACCAAGCAGAGGTCTGCGGCGTCCTTTCCAAATAAATTCTGACCGCGAATGGCTTGCAGCTCTTTCTGCATTTCCAAGAATTGTTCCTGGAATTCCTCCATTCTGTCAAACATAGTTTCCTTCTTACCAGAAGGTGTTGGTGGAATCTGTCCTTCCGGGACAGTGTGCACCACAGGGGGTGGTACCGTGACTACGGCAGTAAGTCTTGGCGCCTGCCGAAGTTTGTAACCTTCAGGAGTCTTGAGTATGCCCCTGGCATCTTCGCTTTCCCGAAGTTTGTAACCTTCAGGCCCAGCGGCTTCTGTTGCGATTCCCTGATCTTCAGTGATCGGCGGAACATATCCTTCCGGGATATAGTTAACAGGCATGCCCCAAGGATGATCTTTCGGCATCTGATACCTAGGATCATACTTTTCTATGATGGGCGTTGAGGTGATCTCTGAGATCACAGTTCTTTGTAGCTGAGCTTCTGCCATGGCTTGCATGTCGTTACGAAGCTTTCTCATATCCTCTCTCAAAGTGTCGATCTCTTCTTTCAACTCTCTGTTTTCTTCCTCAAGATCATCCATCTTTTTCTGACGATTGGCCCGAGTATTATACGAATGAGACAGTTTGACTCTAGAATCGAGACACAAACGTGAGATTCGTAGGTAAGGAGAATACGCGATGTGAGAATGATGAATGCAATGATTATATTAATTGTTTTTAGGTTTAATTAAAATAAACTTCGACAATTAGATTGCAAATATCAAACAGTGGGGAAACCCCTTTTTATTGAATTCCAAAGGATTACAGAAATGGAAATACAGTAGATTACAAAGTGCATAAACAGAAACCTAAACTAATGGGTCCCGAGTCCTCTCTGAGGAGAAACCGGGTGTTGATTCTGGTATCCTCCTTTTCTTTGACCGGGGCGCTTGGGCCGTTGTCGGGTTGTCATTCCTTTGCCAAGTGAAAGGAGTGAACAAATTCCTTTGGTCATCTTGATTCTCTACAGCATGCTGCTCCAAAATTTCAATCAGAGCATCTTTCTCTTTTAGTAATTGTTGTATTTGGATACACTCTACGTCGAGGGTGCGGTACTTGTTCTTCCAAGATCTTCTTTCCTTTTGAACCTTGTTGAGAGTAACCTGAAGCTTTTCAGTTTCCGTCATGAAGTACATGACAGATTCCCTCGGCGGAAGAATTCTGTAACGAGGATAAGGCATCTTTAGCTTGAGAGCTCTGGTTTCTACCCAATGGAGATAAGGCTCCACTGAGACACAGTCCGGTTTTCCCAGAGACTCTCGTCCTTTCTTATGAACCTGTTTCCAAGCATGCACTATTTCCATCTTTAGTGCTCTGTCATTTTCTCCTTCTTTGAAGAAAAGACCTTCCAGATGAACACCCAGTGGGATGTGTCTCATCGGGTATCCAAATTGACGGCGAACCAATACCGGATGGTAGTTGATTCCTCCTTTAGTTCCTATGAGGGGTACGTTGGGGAAGTTTCCACAACGGTCAATGATTCTGATTCCCTCATAAATCCTATTACACCAATCTATATCGGAATTGGTGAGAGACATGATCCTCTGCGACCAACGTAAGACATTCTTGCAATCCCAAAAAGCGGCAGACTTGGGCAAGTGCGAGATAAACCATTTATAAAGCAAAGGTACACAGCATGTGATCTCCCTTCCGCTGTACAAATTTCCTAAGTGTACAGAATGATACGCATCTGCGAGCAAAGTCGGCACAGGGTTTCCAATGAGAAAAACCTTAATAGCGTTGATATCGACGAAGTTATTGATGTTGGGAAACAAAAATAATCCGTAGGTGAGCAAGACAAAGATGCTTTCAAAAGCAGTCCCGTTCCCTATACTAGCAAAGTACAGAGCCTTTTTTGTCAAGAACTAGGCTGGCAAACCTTGGATGCCACCCTTAGTAATCATGTGAGTCTTGACCTCAGACTCGTCCAAATGAATTGCTATTGCAATAGTCTGATTCTTTGGAATTTCTTCCAGTCCAGAAAATGGAGCTCGATCTGTGATATGTAAATCAGTCAGATGAGAATACTCCTCCAGCGTTGGTGATAGCTGGTAATCTGGGAATGTGAAACAGTGATAAACCGGATCGTAGAATTGAATGAGCGCGTCCATGATCCCCTTAATCACATGGACTCTTAACAGTGGTAGCAAACCACCGTGCTTGGCTCTGAAAGCCTCTGGGTTAACGACCATCCTTGCTAACCTTCTCAAATCCCCTAGTTTTGGAACCTTGAAGGTATACTGGTGAGTTCTCCTTCTACCGAAATCCATTAATGCAATCTTTTTCTCTGATATTTACAATCACAGTCTTAGTTTAATTTGAAAAACAGAGAGACTAGAAGAGAAAGTTTTTTGAATGTTTTAATGTTTTATTAAATGAATGCATGAATGCAACACACAAAAACATAGAAAAAACATGGGGTCAAAGGGTCGTTGTCATGAAGTCAAGGCTCTACCCATCCCCAAAGGTTTATACTAGGGTGATTTTTGTACCTGTACTCATTATCATCAGCTCCTCCCAGGAAGGCAGACAACAAGCGGATCGCCAGCGAGTTGTGTGCAATCTTAGAGTAAGTGCTATTCACCGAGAATAGATCACCAGCCTCAAATGAGGGTAGTATCGCGTAACAGCTATTTCCGATAGCTTCCGCACTACGAAAAAGGTTGGCTTTTCTTAAGTGTATACTCAATCTTTCCACATACGGCATCACCCGCATTCCCATTAGCAGAAAAATAAACATGTATAGCAATTAGGAAAAGCAGTATATATAGTTGTCCTAATCATCCTAGACTTATAAAGCTACGATTCTTAAGTTCCTGACAGAAATGGGTTCCCCGGCGGAAGCCCCAATCTGTGGTTCCCTGCCTAAGAGATGGACCAGCATAGGTCAATCTTTCTCCTCAGCAGAGTTCCCATTTTCCGTGGAAAACGGGGATGATGCCCTAAGGCAGAAAGATCTTGGCAATGACTCCCCAGCAGAGTCGCCATTTTACAAGGAAAACAGAAAGAAAGAAAGATTGGCCCCACGGTGGGCGCCACTTTTTCTGTAGCGAGCGATTTTGGACGCGGTTCTTAAGCGCTGGTCGCTCTCTGCGGTTTGAGCTTTAAACTACAGGTCGATTCATTTTTTATCCTATTGTGAGCTGAATAAGGAAGGGAAATAGATGTCTCAAATTAACCCTGCTTGCATACTGAGTTTAAACAGCGGTCTGTTAGGTTACGGATGCTATCAATGTGGGGGGGCCTTTGTACTGGTTATTCGTATTTCGCCAATACAGGTTTTCTTTCTTTCTAGGTCTTAATGTTTCTGGCGGGGAACAAGGGTTAGGATGTTAGGACTGATGCTTTTGAAATACTGCTTTTGATTTACGAAGATATAGGATTTGGGTTTTTTGTTGATTGCGCTCGCTAAGATTTTTTCTTTCGATCTTATGCCTACGTATTCCCGTTTACCGAAACAGGGAAATCAGAGCGTTCGTAGTTCCTCCTATTCTATGGGAGGAAATGGGTGTTTTGGTGTCTTGTTTAAAGCCCAAGACGTGAAGCGGAAGGTGATTTGTATCTTGTTCAAAGCCCAAGATGTGAAGCTAAAAGGTCTATTTGTGTCTTGTTCAAAGCCCAAGACGTGAAGCTGAAAGGCCTCGGCTTTAGAGAGAATTTGTCATCTCTAAAGAGGGGAGAAGGAGAATTACTTTAACTGGGATACGTGGATCTGAGCAATGCCATAATTTCCGAAGAAAGGGTTTTAACCTGAAGGAGAAGACTTTAACTCAGTGTAGAGCAATGCTATCTTTCCTTAGGAATTTCTCATGCTAAAAGAGGGACAGTGGCATGGATATAGATGATCCAGAGGCTTGCCGCTTACAGCGATTAGATGAAGGGAAAGGAGTTGTTGATGTTTGTGTACTGTGAATGAGGCACAACTTTGATGCTAAAAGGTCGATTGGATCAACCAGTGGTTTTCTTATACAAAGCCTAAGAGGAGGCTAATTTCCGCTAGGAAAATCATTATACAAAGCCTAAGAGGAGGCTATTTTGTGTCTCGTACAAAGCTCGAGAGAGAGGCTAAAAGTTTTTGACCCAGTGGGGCATATCGTTATACAAAGCCTAAGAGGAGGCTGTCAAAGAGTTGACTCAGTTGGAGAATCTTTTATACTCAGTAAGAGAGTGTTTTTGTATCTCGTACAAAGCCCGAGAGAGAGGCAAAAAGGTTGTTTTGACTCCACTGGGGAGAATTTTGGTATCTCGTACGAAGCCCGAGATGGAGGCTATTGTAACTGTTTCAGTTGAGTGACAGATCCAATATACTGATTTAAAAGAGAAAATCAGTTCTTATATGAGTAACACTGTACACAGGGATTTAATTTGAGGATCAGGGATATTTCCTTCTCTTTGAGGAAACGGGAAATCCAAAGGGTATTGAGACTGTCCGAGTCTGCGGGTTTCCTTCCTATTTAACGAAGGGTGCTTGAGAATGTCTTTGAGACTCAAGGAAGTTAGACTGTCCATGTCTAGAGTTTTATCTTTTGTACTATGCTTCGAGAAACAGTAGTAGACTCTATGAAAGGACTGTTCTATGAGGATGACTAGGTTCTGTTCCTATACCTCTAGGAGGTCGTCGAGACAATTTGTACGAAGCCCAAGAGGAGGCTGGAAACTTTTAAGAAGCCGACGGGTCCTTGTACGAAGCCCAAGAGGAGGCTATCATTCCCGGAGGAAGAGATCATTATACGAAGCCTAAGAGGAGGCTGTGAATACTTCTAAGAAGCCGTAGGGTCCTTGAATAATGCCCAAGAGGAGGCCGATGCTTTTAAGAAGCCCGTGGGTCTATCATCTCCTTTCCATTAGGAGAGATAACTCTTTTAAAGATGAAAACCACTGGTAAACGTGCGAGGTTTACTATCCAGCGACTTTTAGCTTTTAAAGAGGGTTCCTTAGTTAAGGTCCAAGATTATGACCGTAGTGGGTACCCAAACCCCGAGACATTCAAGGCAAGCTATCCACAAGGAATAGATCAAGTCAGGAAAGTTCGAGAATTTGGAAGAAACTCAAAGATGCCATTCACGGAGAATACATTCATCTTGGGGAGTAGAGCTTCTTGACGATTCCTAAGGAGGACAGCCGAAGAGAAGACTGTATCTGGTGCTCCTATTGGGGATCTAGGCGTCTATTTCTACGAATAAATGAAACGGCGTCACCTAGTTCTAGACGTAGTTGCCGGGGAAACTCGAAATATCTATACTATTATTACACAGTAGATATGAGTTCATGAAAGGAGACTTACAGTGAGCAGCCCCACAATACAGTTTATAATATGAAAGCAGTAAACGAAAGCGATAACCACTTACTCGGTTGTAGTGCTTCCATGCTGTTTGGTTAGTTGTTCAACAAAGAAAGATTGAAAACAACAGTATATTCAAAATCAAAGGAGAAAGTGCTTTGAAAAAGAAAGATTTGGGGCTTACAGCTCAAGGAGAGGCCCAGGGTTTTATCAGTGAGCGCACTGTTTGAATTTGTACAGAGGGACTTATACAAGTGACTGGGGCCCAAAAAGGTTTTCTGTACAAAGGGATGGGTCTTACACTCTCTCAAGAGGCCCAAAAAGGTTTAAAGAAAAGAGAGGGGCATATAACACGAGGGTAAGCCCAAATGATTTTTCGTTTAAAAATGGCGATCGCGCCGAGGTTTTCTTTTAACGCAGAGGGACTTATACAATAAGTGAAGCCCAAAATGTTTTAGTTAAAAGGGGGATTGGGTCTTACACTCTAATAGGGGCCCAAAGTGTTTTAAAGAAAAAGAAATGGGTCTTACTACTCGAGGGTAGGCCCAGATGGTTTTTATTTTTAAACGGGCGACAATCGCGCCGTTTACTTGTACAGAGGGACTTATACAATGAGTGAGGCCCAAAAAGTTTTTGTACAAGGGGGGATGGGTCTTACACTCTCTCAAGAGGCCCAAAGTGTTTTGAAAATGATTTATGAGGGTTGAATTAATCCAAAACCCTAATTTGTTTTCAAAATGTATTTAATTGAATAAAAATTCAATTAAAATGATCAAAAATTGTTTAACACATGGAAAACAAATTGTGATCTTGGATTAATGCTTCAAAAATTAAGTATTGACCTACAAAATAATTAGAAAGCATTAAAAGTTGCAAAATCAATGTAGAAAAAATATTTAAAATGCCAAAAACAATCAAAATATTAATTCTTTGCAAAAATATCAATTATATGAAATAAATAATATTTTTGGGATTTTTTGATAAAATAAAATATTTTAACATTTTTGTGAATTATTAAAAAAAGAATCAACTCAAAATCATTAAAACTCAGAGAGAAATTAATTTTTGAATCAATTAAACAAAAATCACAAAATTCAAATATTTGAATATATGAAAATGGCGCCAAGAACAGGCTGAAGAACACGCTCGTGTTCTTGGTTTCTCAGATTTGCATTTTCTATCCAATCTCCATGAATACGTAATCATATCATGCAATCCACATATCATTATGCTCGCCTCAACCTCACGATCATGTCTATGTACTTTAATTTCATTTAAATTAAACATACAACAAGAAATCACGAAGAAACCTCAAGAACCCTAATTTCTGCATGAAGGCTAGGATTTTTGATACATGATTCAAACAATGCAATTAATTGAGGGAAAACATTCCATGCATGATTATGAACATATGGCCAAATTATTGTGCGAGGAAATATGCATAGATTGAGAGATGACCAAGTATGTGCTTACCTCAAAGCCGTGACAGCAAGTTCAGAGTGATTTTTGATTTGGAGGTGTTACAGATGAGTGGTGATGATCTGAACAGCTTCCCTACACCCTATGGATTGTGTTTGGATGGTTGGACTTGATTGAAATTGGATGGATCATTTTGTGGCACCTCAGCTGCAACTTGATTGAAAATTTGAGCAACCAGCTGGTGATTTTATGAAATTGATGTTTCAGAAGTTATGTGAGTGTTTGATCAGCTCATATGTGATGTATGTGAGGTGTGTGAGTGATTGGTTTGTGCAGAATTGCTCTCAAACTCAAAACCCGATAGTTACCTTGCTAAGAAAGGCATTTTTGCCAAGAGAAAGAGATTTTGAGGAAAGCATCTGTTAGATGGCTTTGGTGTACTTAAACTGACCACAATTGAGCTCTCTTTATAGTAGAGCAAGTTTGTTTTGCAAGGAATAGTGCATGGCAGCTGGTAAGTAGGTTTGGCCAATGTTGGCAAATGAAAATCCAAGTCTCCTCTAGCCATTGACTAGAGGTTAGGGCACAGAGCTTTGGTCCCCTTGGTCTTGGATAAGTCTTGACTGATTTCAGATGAGAATGGCTCAGTCCATGCCACCTTGATGGTTCCATTGAATGCCTCATTCCAAATTTGAAGTCTTGTCCCTATTTTGGCCATTCTAGGTTCAACATGCTATTCCTTGTTCCTTGGACCTTGGAGGCTTGGCTTAGTGATTGTCCCCTTTGGATTCAATCCTCTGAGGTGTCCAAGTGGATAGGAACTATTGAAATTGGCTGATTTTGGCAAATCGAGCCAAAGTGTAAATTCTGCCTTGCCTTGACAGATTTCAGCAAGGAAACTTGCCAATGTTGTATCTCATGATGTAGGTTGAATATGGCAATGTTCTTGGCCATTTTGGAAAGCTCTTACATGATACAACAACTGTTTGAACAAGTTTGGTTTTGATCTCTTTTGATTCCAAGTGAAAAATCCCCCTACATTTGGCAAAAAGTGAAGGCAAATTCTGACTTAGTGAAAATTTCACTAAGTGTTGGAAAAAGTGACATTTTCACTTTTCAGCCACTTTGATCACTCCATAACTCAAAATCCTTAATGAATTGGAATGACTTGTAGTTGAAGTTTTTGTAGGTGATAATGAGGGCTGCAAATCCATCTTTGGATGAGAAAAAATGGCCTTGTGGTTTAGGAGTTATGGTCCTCCAAAGTTGGTACCTTTGCCACTTTATTTTTAACTTAGAAAAATTTCTGAGTTTTATGGTTACCCCTTTTACAAGTTATCTCACTTTTCTTGATTTTTCTTGATGAATGATGATTCAAATCATACATTAACATCATTTTAGGGTTAAAAATCCATTTTGGTGAAAAATCTCAAAAAGTCAAAGTTGACTTTTGTGCATAGTTGACTTTTTATCTGATGAATTCCAAACTGTGCAATTCTTCAGGAAATCATGTCCTTGACCTAAATCAAACTTGATGGACATGTTCCATGGGTGTCATAGGGTATATTTAATCATGTATTAGGGTTTGGGAGCATGTCTTGGTCAAAAGTCAAAGTTACAGTTGACTTTTCCCTTAAAACCCTAATTGTGGTGCAAATGAAATTGAGACTTGTTGCTCAAGCTTCTTGGATCAATCCATTGTTCCAAATGGATCAATATGGTATATTAGAGACCCTTAAATCATCTCTTGAGGTCTTGGCTCATGGTTTGTCCCAAAAGTCAACTTAGGGGTGAATTAGGTCAAGAAACCCTAATTCCTGATTTTTGATGAATGCATCCCCTGAGGCAAAATTGACTTGATGCATGGGTTCATGAGGTTCCATGAAGCATATTAGGTTATGTTTTGGATCATTGCCTTGTGCCCAGATGAAAATTTCCATCTGGAGACCCTGGTCGACCAAAACCCTAATTTGGTGACACTGTCGATCTTGAGACTTGATCCACCTAGAAGGGAGCAGCCTTTTGCTTAATCCTTGAAGTGGGAGTCCTTTTTGATCCATTGTGGATGTTTAAGAGATTATACAAGTTGAAGATCATGTCATTTCTTGATTGATCCTTTGTCTAAGCACTCAGAGAGGGCTTGAAACCCTAATTTTGATTGTATTGGATGCTCACCCAGCTTTGGGGAGGCTGATGAAGCATGATGGTTCATCCATATTGTGATGATGATTTTCACAATGATGGGAAACCTAAGTGGTCAAAATTTGGGGTATTACAGTGGCCAACATCACGGGACCGTCACGCCTGCCCACGCTAAAACCTAGGTGTATGCTCGAGCCTGGGTAGTGGGCTCATCTCTCAGAACATCCCAACCCGTCAAACAGAAAACCAGCCAGCACAGCACAGTAATATCCAGTATGACAGTAATAAAATGCAATGTAATGCAATAAAAAACTGTAAATACAGTAAAACAAATAAAACAACAAATACAGTAATATACAACAAAACAAAGTGTAATACCCCAAATTTTGACCACTTAGATTTCCCATCATTGTGAAAATCATCATCACAATATGGATGTACCTTTATGCTTCATTAGTCTCCCCAAAGATGGGTGAGCATCCACTACAATCAAAATTAGGGTTTCAAGCCCTCTCTGAGTGCTTAGACAAAGGATCAATCAAGAAATGACATGATCTTCAACTTGTCTAATCTCTTAAACATCCACAATGGATCAAAAAGGACTCCCACTTCAAGGATTAAGCACAAGGCTGCTCCCTTCTAGGTGGATTAAGTCTCAAGATCGACAGTGTCACCAAATTAGGGTTTTGGTCGACCAGGGCCTCCAGATGGAAATTTTCATCTGGGCACAAGGAAATGATCCAAAACATAACCTAATATACTTCATGGAACCTCATGAACCCATGCATCAAGTCAATTTTGCCTCAGGGGATGCATTCATCAAAAATCAGGAATTAGGGTTTCTTGACCTAATTCACCCCTAAGTTGACTTTTGGGACAAACCATGAGCCAAGACCTCAAGAGATGATTTGAGGGTCTCTAATATACCATATTGATCCATTTGGAACAATGGATTGATCCAAGAAGTTTGAGCAACAAGTCTCAATTTCATCTGCACCACAATTAGGGTTTTAAGGGAAAAGTCAACTGTAACTTTGACTTTTGACCAGGACATGCTCCCAAACCCTAATACATGATTGAATATACCCTATGACACCTATGGAACATGTCCATCAAGTTTGATTTAGGTCAAGGACATGATTTCCTGAAGAATTGCACAGTTTGGAATTCATCTGATAAAAAGTCAACTGTGCACAAAAGTCAACTTTGAGTTTTTGAGATTTTTCACCAAAATGGATTTTTAACCCTAAAATGATGTTAATGTATGATTTGAATAATCATTCATCAAGAAAAATCAAGAAAAGTGAGATAACTTGTAAAATGGGTAACCATGAAACTTAGAAATTTTTCTAAGTTAAAAATAAAGTGGCAAAGGTACCAACTTTGAAGGACCATAACTCCTAAACCACAAGGCCAATTTTTCTCATCCAATGATGGATTTGTAGCCCTCATTATCACCTACAAAAACTTCAACTAAAAGTCATTCCAATTCATTAAGGATTTTGAGTTATGGAGTGATCAAAGTGGCTGAAAAGTGAAAATGTCACTTTTTCCAACACTTAGTGAAATTTTCACTAAGTCAGATTCTGCCTCACTTTTTGCCAAATGTAGGGGGATTTTTCACTTGGAATCAAAAGAGATCAAAACAAAACTTGTTCAAACAGTTGTTGTATCATGTAAGAGCTTTCCAAAATGGCCAAGAACATTGCCAAATTCAACCTACACCATGAGATACAACATTGCCAAGTTGCCTTGCTGAAATCTGTCAAGGCAAGGCAGAATTTGCAACTTTGGTCGATTTGCCAAAATCAGCCAAATTCAATTGCTCCTATCCACTTGGACACCTCAGAGGATTGAATCTAAAAGGGACAATCACTGAGCCAAGCCTCCAAAGTCCATGGAACAAGAAATATCATGTTGAACCTAGAATGGCCAAAATAGTGACAAGACTTCAAATTTGGAATGAGGCATTCAATGGAACCATCAAGGTGGCATGGACTGAGCCATTCTCATCTGAAATCAGTCAAGACTTATCCAAGACCAAGGGGACCAAAGCTCTGTGCCCTAACCTCTAGTCAATGGCTAGAGGAGACTTGGATTTTCATTTGCCAACATTGGCCAAACCTACTTACCAGCTGCCATTCACTATTCCTTGCAAAACAAACTTGCTCTACTATAAATAGAGCTCAATTGTGGTCAGTTTGAGTACACCAAAGCCATCTAACAGATGCTTTCCTCAAAATCTCTTCTTTCACTCCAATTTTGCCTTCTAAGGCAAGTCACTATCGGGTTTTGAGTTTGAGAGCAATTCCAATCAAACCAATCACTCACACACCTCACATACATCACATATGAGCTGATCAAACACTTAGATTACTTCTGAAACATCAATTTCACAAAATCACCAGCTAGTTGCTCAAGGTTTTAACCAAAGTGCAGTTGAGGTACCACAAAATGATCCATCCAATTTCAATCAAGTCCAACCATCCAAACACAATCCATAGGGTGTAGGGAAGCTGTTCAGATCATCACAACTCATCTGTAACACCTCCAAATCAAAAATCACATTGCACTTGCTGTCACGGCTTGGAGGTAAGCACATGCTTGGTCATCTCTCAATCTATGCATATTTCCTCGCACAATAATTTGGCCATATGTTCATAATCATGCATGGAATGTTTTCCCTCAATTAATTGCATTGTTTGAATCGTGTATCAAAAATCCTAGCCTTCATGCAGAAATTAGGGTTCTTGAGGTCTCTTCGTGATTTCTTGTTGTATGTTTAATTTAAATGAAATTAAAGTACATAGACATGATCGTGAGGTTGAGACGAGCATAATGATATGTGGATTGCATGATATGATTATGTATTCATGGAGATTGGATAGAAAATGCAAATCTGAGAAACCAAGAACACGCGCGTGTTCTTCAGCTTGTTCTTGGCGCCATTTTTAGAAATTCAAATATTTGAATTTTGTGGTTTTGTTTAATTGATTTAAAAATTAATTTCTCTCTGAGTTTTAATGATTTTGAGTTGATTCTTTTTTTAATAATTCACAAAAATGTTGAAATATTTTATTTTCCCAAAAAATCCCAAAAATATTATTTATTTCATATAATTGATATTTTTGTAAAGAATTAATGTTTTAATTGTTTTTGACATTTAAAATATTTTTTCCATCTTGATTTTGCAACTTTTAATGCTTTCTAATTATTTTGTAGGTCAATACTTAATTTTTGAAGCATTAATCCAAGATCACAATTTGTTTTCCATGTGTTAAACAATTTTTGATCATTTTAATTGAATTTTTATTCAATTAAATACATTTTGAAAACAAATTAGGGTTTTGGATTAATTCAACCCTCATAAATCATTTTCAAAACTCTTTGGGCCTCTTGAGAGAGTGTAAGACCCATCTCCCCTTGTACAAAAACTTTTTGGGCCTCACTCATTGTATAAGTCCCTCTGTACAAGTAAACGGCGCGATCGTCGCCCGTTTAAAAATAAAAATCATCTGGGCCTCTCCTTGATCTATAAGACCCATTCAAAACACTTTGGGTCTCTATTAGAGTGTAAGACCCAATCCCCCTTTTAACCAAAACATTTTGGGCCTCACTTATTGTATAAGTCCCTCTGCGTTAAAAGAAAACCTCGGCGCAATCGCCATTTTTAAACGAAAAATCATTTGGGCCTACCCTCGTGTTATAAGCCCCACTCTTTTTTCTTTAAACCTTTTGGGCCTCTTGAGAGAGTGTAAGACCCATCCCTTTGTACAGAAAATCTTTTTGGGCCCAGTCACTTGAATAAGTCCCGCTGTACAAAGTCAAACAGTGCGCTCACTGATAAAACCCTGGGCCTCTCCTTGAGCTGTAAGCCCCAAATCTTTCTTTTTCAAAGCACTTTCTCCTTTGATTTTGAATATACTGTTGTTTTCAATCTTTCTTTGTTGAACAACTAACCAAACAGCATGGAAGCACTCCAACCGAGTAAGTGGTTATCGCTTTCGTTTACTGCTTTCATATATATATAACTGTATTGTGGGGCTGCTCACTGTAAGTCTCCTTTCATAAACTCATATCTACTGTGTAATAATAGTATAGATATTTCGAGTTTCCCCGGCTACTACGTCTAGAACTAGGTGACGCCGTTTCATTTATTCGTAGAAATAGACGCCTAGATCCCCAATAGGAGCACCAGATACAGTCTTCTCTTCGGCTGTCCTCCTTAGGAATCGTCAAGAAGCTCTACTCCCCAAGATGAATGTATTCTCCGTGAATGGCATCTTTGAGTTTCTTCCAAATTCTTGAACTTTCCTGACTTGATCTATTCCTTGTGGATAGCTTGCCTTGAATGTCTCGGGGTTTGGGTACCCACTACGGTCATAATCTTGGACCTTAACTAAGGAACCCTCTTTAAAAGCTAAAAGTCGCTGGATAGTAAACCTCGCACGTTTACCAGTGGTTTTCATCTTTAAAAGAGTTATCTCTCCTAATGGAAAGGAGATGATAGACCCACGGGCTTCTTAAAAGCATCGGCCTCCTCTTGGGCATTATTCAAGGACCCTACGGCTTCTTAGAAGTATTCACAGCCTCCTCTTAGGCTTCGTATAATGATCTCTTCCTCCGGGAATGATAGCCTCCTCTTGGGCTTCGTACAAGGACCCGTCGGCTTCTTAAAAGTTTCCAGCCTCCTCTTGGGCTTCGTACAAATTATCCCGACGACCTCCTAGAGGTATAGGAACAGAACTTAGTCATCTCCATAGAACAGTCCTTTCATAGAGTCTACTACTGTTTCTCAAAGCATGGTACAAAAGATAAAACACTAGACACGGACAGTCTAACTTCCTTGAGTCTCAAAAGACATTCTCAAGTGACCCCTTCGTTAAATAGGAAGGAAACCCGCAGACTCGGACAGTCTCAACACCCTTTGGATTTCCAGTTTCCTCAAAGAAAAGGAGACCACCCCGATCCTCAGATCTAACTCATGAGTACAGTGATGCTCACATAAGAACTGATTTTCTCTTTCAAAATCAGTATACTGGACCTGTCACTTAACTGACATAACCTCCATCTCGGGCTTCGTACGAGATACAAAAACACCCTCTTGTTGAGTATAAAAGATTCTCCTATTGAGTCAAAACTTTTAGCCTCCATCTCGGGCTTCGTACGAGATACAAAAACACTCTCTTGTTGAGTATAAAAGATTCTCCTGTTGAGTCAAACAAAAACTTTTAGCCTCTCTCTCGGGCTTTGTACAAGACACAAAATAGCCTCCTCTTAGGCTTTGTATAATGATTTTCCTAGCGGAAAATAGCCTCCTCTTTGGCTTTGTATAATGATTTTCCTAGCGGAAATTAGCCTCCTCTTAGGCTTTGTATAAGAAAACCACTGGTTGATCCAATCAACCTTTTAGCATCAAAGCTGTGCCTCGTTCACAGTACACAAACATCAACAACTCCTTTCCCTTCATCTAATCGCTGTAAGCGGCAAGCCTCTGGATCATCTATATCCACGCCACCGTCCCTCTTTTAGCATGAGAAATTCCTAAGGAAAGATGGCATTGCTCTACACTGAGTTAAAGTCTTCTCCTTCAGGTTAAAACCCTTTCTTCGGAAATTATGGCATTGCTCGGATCCGCGTATCCCAGTTAAAGTAATTCTCCTTCTCCCCTCTTTAGAGATGACAAATTCTCTCTAAAGTCGAGGTCTTTCAGCTTCACGTCTTGGGCTTTGAACAAGACACAAATAGACCTTTCAGCTTCACATCTTGGGCTTTGAACAAGATACAAACTACCTTTCGCTTCACGTCTTGGGCTTTGAACAAGACACCAAAAACACCAATTTCCTCCCATAGAATAGGAGGAACTACGAACGCTCTGATTTCCCTGTTTCGGTAAACGGGAATACGTAGGCATAAGATCGAAAGAAAAGATCTTAGCGAGCGCAATCAACAAAAAACCCAAATCCCATATCTCCATCAATCAAAAGCAGTATTTCAAAAGCATCAGTCCTAACATCCTAATCCTTGTTCCCCGCCAGAAACCTTCTGCCCAGGTAAAAAAGAAAGAAAACAGTATTGGCGAAAATACAAATAACCAGTACAAAGGCCCCCCACATTGATAGCATTCGTAACCTAACAAACCGCTGTTTAAACTCAGTATGCAAAGCAGGGTTAATTGGAGACATCTATTTCCCTTCCTTCTTCAGCTCACAATAGGGTAAAAAATGAATCGACCTGTAGTTCAAGCTCAACCGCAGAGAGCGACCAGCGCTTAAGAACCGCGTCCAAAATCGCTCGCTACAGAAAAGTGGCGCCCACCGTGGGGCCAAATCTTCTTTCTTAAACGTTTAAGGTGGAAACCTTGGACAAACCTTTTTTCTCTTCACTTGTGTGAATACCACAGATTGGGGCTTCCGTCGGGGAACCCAATTCTGTTAGGAACTTAGGATTCTTAGCTTTATAAGTCTAGGATGATTAGGACAAATATATATACTGCTTTTCCTAATTGCTATACGTGTTTATTTTTCTGCTACTGGGAATGCGTGTGATGCCGCATATGGTGAGAATGAGTATACACTTAAGATAAGTGATGGCGACGGGGTCGACCATCAACCTCAGTGGAGGCTGACCAACGCAACCCATTCACTCTTCTAGACAATGGGCCGGTTGTTAAGTCTGAGAAGCTGAGGAGCCAAACCCTTTCGTAGTGCGAAAACTATCGGAAATAGTTGTTACGCGATACTACCCTCATTTGAGGCTGGTGATCTATTCTCGGTGAATGGCACTTACTCTAAGATTGCTTTACAACTCGCTGGCGATCCGCTTGTTGTTTTTCTTTCCTGGGAGGAGGTGATGATAATGAGTACAGGTACAAAAATCACCCTAGTATAAACCCTTGGGGATGGGTAGAGCCTTGACTTCATGACAACGACCCTCTGACCCCATGTTTTTTCTATGTTTTTGTGTGCTGCATTCATGCATTCGTTTAATAAAACATTAAAACATTCAAAAAACTTTCTCTTCTAGTCTCTCTGTTTTTCAAATTAAACTAAGACTGTGATTGCAAATATCAGAGAAGAGGATTACGCTAATGGATTTCGGTAGAAGGAGAACTCACCAGTATACCTTCAAGGTTCCAAAACTAGGGGATTTGAAAAGGTTAGCAAGGATGATCGTTAACCCAGAGGCTTTCAGAGCCAAGCACGGTGGTTTGCTACCACTGTTAAGAGTCCATGTGATTAAGGGGATCATGGATGCGCTCATTCAATTCTACGATCCGGTTTATCACTGTTTCACATTCCCAGATTACCAGCTATCACCAACGCTGGAGGAGTATTCTCATCTGACTGATTTACATATCACTGATCGAGCTCCATTTTCTGGACTGGAAGAAATTCCAAAGAATCAGACTATTGCAATAGCAATTCATTTGGACGAGTCTGAGGTCAGGACTCACATGACCACTAAGGGTGGCATCCAAGGTTTGCCAGCCCAGTTCTTGACAAAAAAGGCTCTATACTTCGCTAGTATAGGGAACGAGACTGCTTTTGAAAGCATCTTTGTCTTGCTCACCTACGGGTTATTTTTGTTTCCCAACATCAATAACTTCGTCGATATCAACGCTATTAAGGTTTTTCTCATTGGAAACCCTGTGCCGACTTTGCTTGCAGATGCGTATCATTCTGTACACTTGGGAAATTTGTACAACGGAGGAGAGATCACATGCTGTGTACCTTTGCTTTACAAATGGTTTATATCTCACTTGCCCAAGTCTACTGTTTTTTGGGATTGCAAGAGTGTCTTACGTTGGTCGCAGAAGATCATATCTCTTACCAACTCTGATATAGATTGGTGTAATAGGATTTATGAGGGAATTAGAATCATTGACCGTTGTGGAAACTTCCCCAGCATACCCCTCATAGGAACTAAAGGAGGAATCAACTATCATCCGATATTGGTTCTTCGTCAATTTGGATACCCGATGAGACACATCCCACTGGGTGTTCATCTGGAAGGTCTTTTCTTCAAAGAAGGAGAAAGTGACAGAGCACTAAAGATGGAAATAGTGCAAGCTTGGAAACATGTTCATAAGAAAGGACGAGAGTCTCTGGGAAAACAGGATTGTGTCTCGGTGGAGCCTTATCTCCATTGGGTACAAACCAGAGCTCTCAAGCTAAAGATGCCTTATCCTCGTTACGGAATTCTTCCGCCGAGGGAATCTGTCATGTACTTCATGACGGAAACTGAAAAGCTTCAGGTTACTCTCAACAAGGTTCAAAAGGAAAGAAGATCTTGGAAGAACAAGTAACGCACCCTCGACGTAGAGTGTATCCAAATACAGCAACTACTAAAAGAGAAAGATGCTCTGATTAAAATTTTGGAGCAGCATGCTGTAGAGAATCAAGATGACCAAAGGAATTTGCTCGCTCCTTTCACCTGGCAAAGGAATGACAACCCAACAACGGCCTAAGCGCCCCAGTCAAAGAAGAGGACTCGGGACCCATTAGTTTAGGTTTCTGTTTCTGCACTTTGTAATCTACTGTATTTCCATTTCTGTAATCCTTTGGAATTCAATAAAAAGGGGTTTCCCCACTGTTTGATATTTGCAATCTAATTGTCGAAGTTTATTTTGATTAAACAAAAAAACAACAATTAATATAATCATTGCATTTATCATTTTCACATCGCGTATTCTCCTTACCTACGAATCTCACGTTTGTGTCTCGATTCTAGAGTCAAACTGTCTCATTCGTATAATACTCGGGCCAATCGTCAGAAAAAGATGGATGATCTTGAGGAAGAAAACAGAGAGTTGAAAGAAGAGATCGACGCTCTGAGAGAGGATATGAGAAAGCTTCGTAACGACATGCAAGCCATGGCAGAAGCTCAGCTACAAAGAACTATGATCTCAGAGATCACCTCAACGCCCATAATAGAAAAGTATGATCCTAGGTATCAGAAGCCGAAAGATTGTCCTTGGGGCATGCCTGTTAACTATATCTCGGAAGGATATGTTCCGCCGATCACTGAAGATCAGGGAATTGCAACAGAAGCCGCTGGACCTGAAGGTTACAAACTTCAGGAAAGCGAAGATGCCAGGGGCATACTCAAGACTCCTGAAGGTTACAAACTTCGGGAGACGCCAAGACTTACTGCCGTAGTCACGGTACCACCCCCTGTGGTGCACACTGTCCCGGAAGGACAGATTCCACAGACACCTTCTGGTAAGAAGGAAACTATGTTTGACAGAATGGATGAATTCCAGGAGCAGTTCTTGGAAATTCAAAAAGAGCTGCAAGCCATTCGCGGTCAGGATCTATTTGGAAAGGACGCCGCATACCTCTGCTTGGTCCCAAATGTGAAAGTCCCGCACAAGTTCCAAGTGCCCGACTTTGAAAAATACAAGGGTAACTCTTGCCCTCAGAGCCATCTGGTGATGTACGCTCGGCGGATGTCAGCTCAGACGGAGAATCAGGACCTGCTGATTCACTACTTCCAGGATAGTTTAACCGGTGCCGCACTCAAATGGTACATGGGTTTAAACCGTACTACGATCAGTACATTCAGAGATCTTGGTACTGCCTTCGTCCAACAATACAAGTACAATTTGGACATGGCACCCGACAGAGATCAACTCAGATCAATGTCACAAAAGGACAAGGAAACGTTGAAGGAGTATGCTCAAAGGTGGCGTGAAATTTCCGCTCAAATTTTTCCACCTCTTGAAGAAAAAGAGATGACAAAAATCTTCTTAAAGACCTTAAGCTCATTTTACTATGACCGAATGATTTCCAGTGCACCCAGTGATTTCACCGAAATGGTCGGCATGGGTGTACGTCTTGAGGAAGCCATCCGAGAAGGATGTTTGGTAAAAGACACTGGATCAACGAGCGGTACTAAAAAATACGGTAGTGCTCTCCCTAAGAAAAAAGAGCAAGATATTGGGAATATCTCTCTCGGAAAGAAAAGGCGACGTTATCAGCCAGTAGCAGCTGTTACTCCTGCTATCGGCCCCGCGCCTGTTCCTATGTATCAACCTCAGGTTGTGCAGAGCCAACCTGACCAACAAAGGACACAACAACCTCTTCAGCAGGCTTGTCCTCCATATAACAACAACTGTACAACACGGCCACCAGGATTTGATCCTATACCTGTAACGTACGCAGAGCTGTTTCCGTTACTACCGGCTAAGGGGCACATCCAGACTAAGTCTCCCCTTTCAGTTCCGAAAAATCCGCCTTTTTGGTTTAAAGCGGATCAAACATGCCCTTATCATCAAGGAGGTTCAGGGCATAACATTGAGACTTGTCTCAATTTCAAATCCGACGTGCAAAAGCTTGTTAGGAGCGGGCTCTTATCTTTCAAAGATACAAATCCCAATGTTCTCACGAACCCGCTGCCTCAACATGTGAAAGCTGCAGTCAATTTGATTGAGAAAGAGACTAACAATGTCTATCAAATTCATGATGTACTCTTGTTAAAGACCAATCTGGTCAAGATGCATTGTAGACAGAGTGGATATGGCCATGTACCACCTCATAATTATCACCAGTGTGATATCTGCTCTAAAGATAAACAGGGATGCTCTTTCATACAAGAGGCCCTCCAGCATCAGATGGATCTTGGATGGATCCAAGACTACCATGATAGGAACTCCTATCAAATCAACATGGTTCAGATCTTTGACATTCGCGTGATGAATACCAACCTGGTAGAGTTACATGCTGAGCAGGTCCGACTCGGATTCTTAATATCAAATGATTATCAAAACTGTAAAGCAGGTTCCGAAAATGTTCGAGGTTGTACCCTTGTCCAGGAGGCACTTCAGCACTTGTTAAATCACTGGTGGATGCCAATCTATATGGACGAAGATACTCAGCAGATTAGTATCAATCACAGGAATCCTACTCGTCGTCAAAGTCAGGATGTCCGATCAATGGAAGATAACCTAGTGAGGTTACATTGCATTCAAAGTGGGCGTGGCCAGGTGCCACCACACAACTATGACAGTTGTAGCGTCTGTTTGGAAAGTAACCAAGGGTGTTACCTTGTGAGAGCAGCTCTTCAGGGTCAGATCGATCATGGAGAAATTCATCCATATCCAGGTTCAGGACCCATCATTTGGTCGCCGAACTACCTTGCCGAGCAAGTTGAGGATGTTGTCACGATCTCTGGTCATCACAGGACCAGGGATGTTTTTGCCATCATCCCTCTACTTGACGAATCTAGAATTCCCAACCGGGAACGGATCAAGGTTACTTATGATGGTCAGAAAAATCAGAAGGTTCCCATAGTCATATATCTACCGGGGCCACTACCGTATGAATTAGCTAAGGCAATCCCTTACAAATACGGTGCAACAATAATCGAGAATGGAAAGGAAATTCCATTACCCTCCGTCGTGAATATTGCAGACATCAGTCGTGTAACATGGAGCGGTCGAATCTTCAACCGAGGGGTTGGAGAATCCAACAAAGAAAAGGAACTTCAGGCAGAAATTCCTGATCCGCCAGTCGGTCAATCTAGTAATCCCGACTTTTCAAAAGACAAAGATGAGATGCTAAAGCTCATCCAAAGGAGTGAATATAACATTGTTGATCAACTGTTACAGACTCCTTCAAAGATCTCAGTATTATCACTGTTACTCAGTTCAGAAGCACACAGAGAGGCCCTACAGAAAGTCTTGGAGCAAGCCTTTGTGGAACAGGATGTAACAATCAGACAATTCGATAGCATTGTCTCTAACATCACTTGCTGCAATAATTTGGGATTTAGTGATGAGGAATTACCTGAAGAGGGTCGCCGTCATAACATGGCGCTCAATATCACAGTTAACTGCCAGGGCGATGCTTTAGCCAACGTACTGGTAGACACAGGGTCAGCCCTGAATGTTATGCCAAAGTCCACCTTGATGCAATTATCATTCAAGGGCCCTCCGATGAGATTCAGCGAGGTCGTCGTCAAAGCATTCGACGGATCCAGAAAAACAGTTATCGGCGAAGTTGATCTTCCCATAACTATTGGTCCTCACACTTTCCAAATCACTTTCCAAATCATGGACATCCGGGCAACATACAGTTGTTTATTAGGAAGACCTTGGATACATCAGGCTGGAGTGGTTACTTCAACCCTCCACCAAAAGCTAAAGTTCGTCAAGAACGATCAACTTGTCACGGTTTGTGGGGAACAAGCCTTGCTTGTGAGCAACTTATCATCATCTACTGGTATAGAACCCGAGGAGGTTATTGGAACTCAGTTCCAAGCACTATCGGTGAGCAAGGACAATCAGTTCAAAGAAGGAACTTCAATTTCTTCATACAAAGATGTTATCGAAGCGGTCGAGAGTACCGATACGACAGGATGGGGACGGCTTGTCATTCCTATTGACAATAAAACAAAGAAAGGTCTTGGTTTTTCTGCAACCTGTACCCAGACAGCCACCAACGATGAAAGTCTTCATCCCCTTCAAAACTTCTTCCACAGTGGAGGTTTTCTTCACCCAGTGTCTCAGACAGTTCATGCTATCAATGAGGAAGATCCCTCTGACGCAGATAAAGAGTGGAAGTCCTATCTTAATGAGGACGGTTATATGTCTCAGGAAGAGGTGCCTATGCCTTTTTGCTTTCCTACAAAAAGTCCGAGATTTATACCAAGATCAGATGTCGAAATGATATACGGAGATTGTGATCCGGGAGGATGCCGCGCTCCGCCAAATTCATTAGAGGAGGACACTCCGATGAAAGACAATTTTGACTACAATTACTATGGCCCTATGGATGGCCTGCCAATGTGGCAGCCTTACCCAGGAAACTTGGGGCAAGAAATTCAGCCGAGTAATGAAACTCAGCTGAGCATCATTGAACAGAATACCTGTGTCCCCACCATGTCATGGGATCAACACTCAGGTCATTCAGAAACTACTCAACATGAAGATGAATTTGCAATGTTCGCAGGACTAGAATTCATCAACTATGCTTTTCCCGAGGTCAACGTCATCGAGAGGGATGACTTCTCCAGTTCCAAAGAAGTGTGGGACACCCTGGGACAACCAAGTGGAAAATACGACTATATGGTCAAGTACACTGCTCCCGAAAGCTCTCGTATCAGGCTCGAAGATATCCAGCCAACTGGATGGGGAGATACAGCTGAGAGCACAAATGCTATGCAAAATACAACAGAGGAATCCTCCTACGACAATTCTGCTTGGGAGACAGATTCCAATGATCCTGCTCCACCAGAAATCAGCGTCATTTCTGAAGACAAATCAAGGAAGGTGCCAGACTTTGTGATTCACCGAGGAGTTCGCCGCCAATGGGTTACCGTCGAGGTTCCGAACGTCGTTCGTCAATCAAAGTAATTGCCATCTTTAACCTTTCACCCTGCCCAGGTGAAACGGATGTTTTGATAGGGCTCGTTTTCTGTTAATTTCCCTCTTCGCTTTACCCGAAGCGAGTGAGTTTTGTTTTATAGGGCTGTAGTTTCAAGATTCGACTTGTTCATTAATAAAATAACGTCGTTCTGTAATTTCCGCATTAATTGTTGTTTTCTCTTTTTGCTTTTTTAGAAAATGGTAATCCTAAAAAACATTCAATAATAAAAACAAGCAGTAAAATCAAAACACTGCACACACTTGCATTTTCTCTATCTCTTCTAAACACGAATCATCACGTCATGCAGATTGCTTGTTTTATACCCCGTTGAAACATACGATCCGATGCCTTCTTCCAACTTTGAGTTCCCGGTATTCGAGGCTGAAGAAGAAAATGATGACCAAATTCCAGAAGAGATCTCCCGACTACTCAGACAAGAGGAAAGGTCCATCGAACCTCACAAAGAGCCGTTGGAAACGGTAAACTTGGGTTCAAAAAAAGAGAGAAAAGAAATTAGGATCGGAGCACTGCTCAGTCCAACTACCAGAGAGGGTTTGATAAAGCTTCTCAAAGAATTTCCCGATGTACTCGCTTGGTCCTATCAGGATATGCCAGGGTTGGATACCAGCATCGTGGAACATCACTTACCGTTGAGATCAGAATGTCCGCCAGTAAAGCAAAGGTTGAGACGCACTCATCCGG
Organism: Lathyrus tuberosus; assembly: GCA_022829125.1. NCBI lineage: Eukaryota > Viridiplantae > Streptophyta > Magnoliopsida > Fabales > Fabaceae > Lathyrus > Lathyrus tuberosus. Next base: position 12,030,755 of record JALAZF010000115.1, read on the forward strand.
ATATGGCCTTCAAAATCAAGGAGGAGGTACAGAAACAGATCGACGCGGGTTTCCTCGCTACATCTGAATATCCTCAATGGTTAGCCAACATCGTACCCGTTCCCAAAAAGGACGGAAGGGTCAGAATGTGTGTTGATTACAGAGATCTGAACAAGGCAAGTCCAAAGGACGACTTTCCTTTACCACACATTGACATGCTGGTTGACAACACAGCAAAGTTCAAAGTATTCTCCTTCATGGATGGATTCTCGGGCTATAACCAGATCAAAATGGCGCCGAAAGACATGGAGAAAACTTCGTTCATTACCCCATGGGGTACCTTTTGTTACAAGGTAATGCCGTTCGGTTTGAAGAATGCCGGGGCAACCTATCAGAGGGCCATGACTACTCTGTTTCATGACATGATACACAAAGAAATCGAGGTATATGTCGATGATTTGATTGCAAAATAAAGAACAGAGGATGAGCACGTTGAACATCTGTCAAAATTATTCGAACGTCTAAGAAAATTCAAGCTCCGCTTGAATCCCAACAAGTACACCTTCGGTGTCCGTTCGGGGAAATTACTAGGGTTCATCGTCATCCAGAAAGGAATTGAAGTTGATCCTGACAAGGTCAAGGCCATTCAAGAAATGCCTCCTCCAAAAACTGAAAAACAAGTCAGAGGATTCCTGGGACGTTTGAACTGCATCTCCAGATTCATATTCCTTATGACCGCGACGTGTGCGCCGATTTTCAAATTGCTCAAAAAGAACCAGGATTGCGTTTGGTCAGAAGATTGCCAAACCGCCTTCGACAGTATCAAGGAATATCTGTTGAATCCTCTGATTCTATCACCTCCAGTGGAAGGAAGACCACTGGTCATTTACCTCACAGTCCTAGAGGACTCAATGGGATGTGTACTTGGCCAACAAGACGAAACTAAAAGGAAAGAGTTTGCCATTTACTATCTAAGCAAGAAATTCACCGACTGCGAAACTCGGTACACAATGCTTGAGAAAACTTGTTGCGCTTTGGCTTGGGCAGCCAAACGTCTTCGCCAGTACATGATTCGTCATACTACTTGGTTGGTCTCCGAAATGGATCCAATTAAGTACGTTTTCAAAAAACCTGCTCTCACGGGAAGGATTGCCCGTTGGCAGATGTTACTATCAGAATATGACATAGAGTACCATGCTCAGAAAGCCGTTAAAGGAAGTATTTTAGCCGATCATTTGGCTCATCAACCGATTGACGATCAAGAATCAATCGGGTTTGACTTCCCAGACGAAGATGTCATGTATCTAAAGATGAAAGATTGCGATGAACCGCTACCCAGTGAAGGGCCAGAACCAGGTTCCCAGTGGGGACTTATCTTTGACGGAGCAGTCAATCATTATGGAAACAGAATTGGGGCAATCATTGTTACCCCTCAGGGTTCCCACATTCCTTTCACTGCCAGACTTACGTTCAAATATACGAACAACGAGGCCGAATACGAAGCATGTATTATGGGTCTCGAAGAAGCGATTGATTTAAGGATCAAAAACTTGGACGTATATGGCGACTCAGCCCTGGTTATCAATCAGATAAAAGGAGATTGGAACACATACCAATCAGGATTGATTCCTTACAAAGACTATGCAAGGAGGTTGTTACCCTTCTTCAACAGAGTCGACTTTCATCACATCCCTCGTGATGAGAATCACATGGCTGATGCATTAGCCACTCTCTCTTCCATGATTAGTGTAGGTCGATGGAATGACATACCTAAGATCGACATAATGCGCCTTGAACGGCCCGCTTACATCTTCGCGATTGAAGCAGTCATAGACGACAGACCTTGGTATCACGATATCATATGCTTCCTTCATAAATAAGAGTACCCATCTGGGGCACTCAGAAAAGATAGAAAGACCCTCAGAAGATTGGCTGGAAACTTCTTCCTGAGCGGTGACACTCTTTATAAGAGAAATTTTGACATGGTCTTGTTCCGATGCGTCGACAGACCAGAAGCAGACATGCTCATGAAAGAAATTCATGAAGGATCCTTTGGCACTCATGCCAACGGACACACAATGGCGAGAAAAATTCTCAGGGTCGGGTATTATTGGTTGACCATGGAATCCGACTGCTACAAGTACATGAGGAGGTGTCACAAGTGTCAGATATACTCCGACAAAATTCATGTACCGCCATCACATCTCAAAGTTCTTTCTTCCCCGTGGCCATTTTCCATATGGGGAATCGACATGATTGGTATGATTGAGCCCAAGTCTTCAAACGGACATCGGTTCATCCTGGTAGCCATTGACTATTTCACCAAGTGGGTCGAAGCACCGTCATTCGCCAATGTAACCCGACAAGTGGTGGTCCGATTTATCAAAAACAATATCATCTGCCGTTATGGTGTTCCAAGTGAGATCATTACTGATAATGGATCTAACTTGAACAATAAGATGATGAAAGAGTTGTGTGCTGAGTTCAAAATCGAACACCATAACTCATCTCCCTACCGACCCAAGATGAACGGAGCGGTAGAAGCGGCTAACAAGAACATCAAGAAGATTGTTCAAAATATGGTTGTAACCTATAAAGATTGGCACGAAATGCTACCCTTTTCTCTTCATGGTTATCGCACATCTGTCCGTACTTCAACAGGGGCAACCCCTTTCTCTCTAGTATATGGCATGGAGGCAGTGCTCCCCATAGAAGTAGAGATCCCATCAATCCGGGTATTGATGGAAGCGAAGCTCACCGAAACTGAATGGTGTCAAAGTCAACACGACGACCTGAACCTGATCGAAGAGAAGCGAATCACGCACTATGCCACGGTCAGTTGTATCAACAGAGAATGAAGAGGGCGTTTGACAAAAAGGTCCGACCTCGTGTCTTCAGGAAAGGAGACCTTGTGCTCAAGAAGATACAATCATTTCTCACTGATTCTCGGGGCAAATGGACCCCAAATTATGATGGCCCCTATGTGGTCACGAAAGCTTTCTCAGGCGGCGCCTTGAGACTTGCAACCATGGACGGAGAGGAATTTTCCTACCCCACGAATGTTGATGTAGTCAAGAAATACTTCGCCTAAAACTAAAAAAAACGTCTCGGTGGATTGAAAACCCGAAAGGGCGGTCCAGGCAAAAGTTAGAGACATGAAAAGAATCATCCCGATGGATTGGAAATCTTATAGTACAATCCAGGCAAAAGTTAGGGATAATGGCAAGTAACTATGTTCAATAGAGGCAAGTCCCTCAGCAGCAGTTGCATCATCATCCGTCAGGAAAACTCCAGTCAAGGTCATCTTCGACAGAAGCTCAGGATGTCCCGAATTCAAAGTTGGTAGAAGGATAGTGGTCGTTATGTTTCAACGTAGCCCTTTTCCCTGTAAATTACCATTTTCTAACTTTGTATATACTCTTTGGAATCACGCGTTTGGCTGATCTCCATCTTATCAATAAAATTTGAGCCCTTGTGCTTTTGTTTGTAATTCTTTACTTGTTTTAGCTTTACAGAACGACGTTGTTTAAACTTAATCAGCGATTCTTGAAATAAAACAAAAATAAATTTACTTGTCAAACTTTTTCTTCTTTTAAATTAAAGATGGCATTTCTTTTGACTGTTGAACATCAGAAGAACATCGATCGCTCCTCCCGAAGTAAGCGGACTTCAAAGTACAGAATCAAAGTACTCCTTCTAAGCCAGTATGCCTGAATGAAGGGATCAACTGTGTCAGAGACCTTGTTTCGTCTGACACGCCTCGACCGAGTTCTCATCTCCTAAGCCCGATCAACATAGCTCCCAACGGGACTATCTCTCCTAAGCAAGGTGGAATTGCTATTTTGAACCAACTGTACTTCTTCGCCCCGCGATGGCCGAGTATCCAATTGTGTTCATCCATTAGTCTGTATGTCGCGTCTGTTTTGTCAGCATATACATACGTACTTCATGCATTTTTTATCTGCATTTACATTTCATATTGCATTGTTATCACTCTAGCCGGTCTTGTCCCCTAGTGATAAACAGTTTTCTCAATCGAGTTTGTCAGTTCTTTCCTCGTTAGGAAGTGTTGCGTTTGCAGAATCTCGCCACAGTGTATCTTTAGATCAGAGTCGGCACTTGGCCACTTTGATAACTTGAACCTCTGAATGACCAGAGAAACCTTCAACAGATGTCACTCTTCGCCATTAAAGATGATATCCTTGCTTTCCCGGATTAAGGAAAATCTACAGAGAAAGCCTCGTGATCAGAGATTCGGCAGCACGCCCGTTTTGCTCCGAAAAACCACTGATGAGAAGGTCATTGGCACCTCAAAATTGGACCCCATCATATGGCGTTTCTCCGGGAAGATCCCGAGAAAAGTATGATGAAAGATCCCAAATGAAAACAGTCACTCAAGAGACTCGCTTTCCCCAGTAGAAACAAATGGCGTCTCCAACGGAGAAGTTTGTACAACTCTACAACTCAGACGACTGAGGTCCCCAGCAAGTCTGACAACAAAACATTTTCTACTCAAATGGCATCTCCCCAGGAAAATTCGGCGAGAAGTTTGAAGGAAAACCGCTACACATAGCGTCCCTTGTCAATAAAGTTTATTGACAAAAGAAACTGAGACCAGTTCCTTGGTAGGAAACCAGGATCGAGGGGAAGTTTATTTCAAAAGAAACTAAGACCAGTTCCTTGGTAGGAAACCATGATCGAGGGGAAGTTGACAAAAGAAACTAAGACCAGTTCCTTGGTAGGAAACCAGGATCGAGGGGAAGTTTATTTCAAAAGAGACTGAGACCAGTTCTTGGTAGGAAACCAGGATCGAGGGGAAGTTTACCTTTTCTAAGCATCATTGCTTAGCTAAAGAAGATGAATGCGTAATCTACCATTCATAACCACCATCAAAATTTCGGGTATTCCGATATTTAATCCTCTTGCACCCCGAATGCCCGAATCCCTTCGTCATTCACACCTTCGGGTCCAAGAAGATTAAATAGGGGCATCTGTAATACCCCAAATTTTGACCACTTAGATTTCCCATCATTGTGAAAATCATCATCACAATATGGATGTACCTTTATGCTTCATTAGTCTCCCCAAAGATGGGTGAGCATCCACTACAATCAAAATTAGGGTTTCAAGCCCTCTCTGAGTGCTTAGACAAAGGATCAATCAAGAAATGACATGATCTTCAACTTGTCTAATCTCTTAAACATCCACAATGGATCAAAAAGGACTCCCACTTCAAGGATTAAGCACAAGGCTGCTCCCTTCTAGGTGGATTAAGTCTCAAGATCGACAGTGTCACCAAATTAGGGTTTTGGTCGACCAGGGCCTCCAGATGGAAATTTTCATCTGGGCACAAGGCAATGATCCAAAACATAACCTAATATACTTCATGGAACCTCATGAACCCATGCATCAAGTCAATTTTGCCTCAGGGGATGCATTCATAAAAAATCAGGAATTAGGGTTTCTTGACCTAATTCACCCCTAAGTTGACTTTTGGGACAAACCATGAGCCAAGACCTCAAGAGATGATTTGAGGGTCTCTAATATACCATATTTATCCATTTGGAACAATGGATTGATCCAAGAAGTTTGAGCAACAAGTCTCAATTTCATCTGCACCACAATTAGTGTTTTAAGGGAAAAGTCAACTGTAACTTTGACTTTTGACCAGGGCATGCTCCCAAACCCTAATACATGATTGAATATACCCTATGACACCCATGGAACATGTCCATCAAGTTTGATTTAGGTCAAGGACATGATTTCCTGAAGAATTGCACAGTTTGGAATTCATCTGATAAAAAGTCAACTGTGCACAAAAGTCAACTTTGACTTTTTGAGATTTTTCACCAAAATAAATTTTTAACCCTAAAATGATGTTAATGTATGATTTGAATCATCATTCATCAAGAAAAATCAAGAAAAGTGAGATAACTTGTAAAAGGGGTAACCATGAAACTTAGAAATTTTTCTAAGTTAAAAATAAAGTGGCAAAGGTACCAACTTTGAAGGACCATAACTCCTAAACCACAAGGCCAATTTTTCTCATCCAAAGACGGATTTGTAGCCCTCATTATCACCTACAAAAACTTCAACTACAAGTCATTCTAATTCATTAAGGATTTTGAGTTATGGAGTGATCAAAGTGGCTGAAAAGTGAAAATGTCACTTTTTCCAACTAAAATGTCAGATTCTGCCTCACTTTTTGCCAAATGTAGGGGGATTTTTCACTTGGAATCAAAAGAGATCAAAACCAAACTTGTTCAAACAGTTGTTGTATCATGTAAGAGCTTTCCAAAATGGCCAAGAACATTTCCAAATTCAACCTACACCATGAGATACAACATTGCCAAGTTGCCTTGCTGAAATCTGTCAAGGCAAGGCAGAATTTGCAACTTTGGTCGATTTGCCAAAATCAGCCAAATTCAATTGCTCCTATCCACTTGGACACCTCAGATGATTGAATCTAAAGGGGACAATCACTGAGCCAAGCCTCCAAAGTCCATGGAACAAGAAATAGCATGTTGAACCTAGAATGGCCAAAATAGGGACAAGACTTCAAATTTGGAATGAGGCATTCAATGGAACCATCAAGGTGGCATGGACTGAGCCATTCTCATAAGAAATCAGTCAAGACTTATCCAAGACCAGGGGGACCAAAGCTCTGTGCCCTAACCTCTAGTCAATGGCTAGAGGAGACTTGGATTTTCATTTGCCAACATTGGCCAAACCTACTTACCAGCTGCCATTCACTATTCCTTGCAAAACAAACTTGCTCTACTATAAATAGAGCTCAATTGTGGTCAGTTTGAGTACACCAAAGCCATCTAACAGATGCTTTCCTCAAAATCTCTTCTTTCACTCCAATTTTTCCTTCTAAGGCAAGTCACTATCGGGTTTTGAGTTTGAGAGCAATTCCAATCAAACCAATCACTCACACACCTCACATACATCACATATGAGCTGATCAAACACTTAGAATACTTCTGAAACATCAATTTCACAAAATCACCAGCTGGTTGCTCAAGGTTTTAACCAAAGTGCAGCCGAGGTACCACAAAAAGATCCAGCCAATTTCAATCAAGTCCAACCATCCAAACACAATCCATAGGGTGTAGGGAAGCTGTTCAGATCATCACAACTCATCTGTAACACCTCCAAATCAAAAATCACATTGCACTTGCTGTCACGGCTTGGAGGTAAGCACATGCTTGGTCATCTCTCAATCTATGCATATTTCCTAGCACAATAATTTGGCCATATGTTCATAATCATGCATGGAATGTTTTCCCTCAATTAATTGTATTGTTTGAATTGTGTATCAAAAATCTTAGCCTTCATGCAGAAATTAGGGTTCTTGAGGTCTCTTCGTGATTTCTTGTTGTATGTTTAATTTAAATGAAATTAAAGTACATAGACATGATCGTGAGGTTGAGACGAGCATAATGATATGTGGATTGCATGATATGATTACGTATTCATGGAGATTGGATAGAAAATGCAAATCTGAGAAACCAAGAACACGCGCGTGTTCTTCAGCTTGTTCTGGGCGCCATTTTTAGAAATTCAAATATTTGAATTTTGTGGTTTTGTATAATTGATTCAAAAAATAATTTCTCTCTGAGTTTTAATGATTTTGAGTTGATTCTTTTTTTAATAATTCACAAAAATGTTGAAATATTTTATTTTCCCAAAAAATCCCAAAAATATTATTTATTTCATATAATTGATATTTTTGTAAAGAATTAATGTTTTAATTGTTTTTGACATTTAAAATATTTTTTCCATCTTGATTTTGCAACTTTTAATGCTTTCTAATTATTTTGTAGGTCAATACTTAATTTTTGAAGCATTAATCCAAGATCACAATTTGTTTTCCATGTGTTAAACAATTTTTGATCATTTTAATTGAATTTTTATTCAATTAAATACATTTTGAAAACAAATTAGGGTTTTGGATTAATTCAACCCTCATAAATCATTTTCAAAACTCTTTGGGCCTCTTGAGAGAGTGTAAGACCCATCCCCCCTTGTACAAAAACTTTTTGGGCCTCACTCATTGTATAAGTCCCTCTGTACAAGTAAACGGCGCGATCGTCGCCCGCTTAAAAACACAAATCATCTGGGCCTCTCCTTGAGCTATAAGACCCATTCAAAACACTTTGGGCCTCTATTAGAGTGTAAGACCCAATCCCCCTTTTAACCAAAACATTTTGGGCCTCACTTATTGTATAAGTCCCTCTGCGTTAAAAGAAAACCTCGGCGCAATCGCCATTTTTAAACGAAAAATCATTTGGGCCTACCCTCGTGTTATAAGCCCCACTCTTTTTTCTTTAAACCTTTTTGGGCCTCTTGAGAGAGTGTAAGACCCATCCCTTTGTATAGAAAACCTTTTTGGGCCCCAGTCACTTGTATAAGTCCCGCTGTACAAAGTCAAACAGTGCGTTCACTGATAAAACCCTGGGCCTCTCCTTGAGCTGTAAGCCCCAAATCTTTCTTTTTCAAAGCACTTTCTCCTTTGATTTTGAATATACTGTTGTTTTCAATCTTTCTTTGTTGAACAACTAACCAAACAGCATGGAAGCACTCCAACCGAGTAAGTGGTTATCGCTTTCGTTTACTGCTTTCATATATATATAACTGTATTGTGGGGATGCTCACTGTAAGTCTCCTTTCATAAACTCATATCTACTGTGTAATAATAGTATAGATATTTCGAGTTTCCCCAGCTACTACGTCTAGAACTAGGTGACGCCGTTTCATTTATTCGTAGAAATAGACGCCTAGATCCCCAATAGGAGCACCAGATACAGTCTTCTCTTCGGTTGTCCTCCTTAGGAATCGTCAAGAAGCTCTACTCCCCAAGATGAATGTATTCTCCGTGAATGGCATCTTTGAGTTTCTTCCAAATTCTCGAACTTTCCTGACTTTATCTATTCCTTGTGGATAGCTTGCCTTGAATGTCTCGGGGTTTGGGTACCCACTACGGTCATAATCTTGGACCTTAACTAAGGAACCCCCTTCAAAAGCTAAAAGTCGCTGGATAGTAAACCTCGCACGTTTACCAGTGGTTTTTATCTTTAAAAGAGTTATCTCTCCTAATGAAAAGGAGATGATAAACCCACGGGCTTCTTAAAAGCATCGGCCTCCTCTTGGGCATTATTCAAGGACCCTACGGCTTCTTAGAAGTATTCACAGCCTCCTCTTAGGCTTCGTATAATGATCTCTTCCTCCGGGAATGATAGCCTCCTCTTGGGCTTCGTACAAGGACCCGTCGGCTTCTTAAAAGTTTCCAGCCTCCTCTTGGGCTTCGTACAAATTGTCCCGACGACCTCCTAGAGGTATAGGAACAGAACTTAGTCATCTCCATAGAACAGTCCTTTCATAGAGTCTACTACTGTTTCTCAAAGCATGGTACAAAAGATAAACTCTAGACACGGACAGTCTAACTTCCTTGAGTCTCAAAAGACATTCTCAAGTGACCCCTTCGTTAAATAGGAAGGAAACCCGCAGACTCGGACAGTCTCAACACCCTTTGGATTTCCAGTTTCCTCAAAGAAAAGGAGACCACCCCGATCCTCAGATCTAACTCATGAGTACAGTGATGCTCATATAAGAACTGATTTTCTCTTTCAAAATCAGTATACTGGACCTGTCACTTAACTGACATAGCCTCCATCTCGGGCTTCGTACGAGATACAAAAACACTCTCTTGTTGAGTATAAAAGATTCTCCTGTTGAGTCAAAACTTTTAGCCTCCATCTCGGGCTTCGTACGAGATACAAAAACACTCTCTTGTTGAGTATAAAAGATTCTCCTGTTGAGTCAAACAAAAACTTTTAGCCTCTCTCTCGGGCTTTGTACGAGACACAAAATAGCCTCCTCTTAGGCTTTGTATAATGATTTTCCTAGCGGAAAATAGCCTCCTCTTAGGCTTTGTATAATGATTTTCCTAGCGGAAATTAGCCTCCTCTTAGGCTCTGTATAAGAAAACCACTGGTTGATCCAATCAACCTTTTAGCATCAAAGTTGTGCCTCGTTCACAGTACACAAACATCAACAACTCCTTTCCCTTCATCTAATCCCTGTACGCGGTAAGCCTCTGGATCATCTATATCCACGCCACTGTCCCTCTTTTAGCATGAGAAATTCCTAAGGAAAGATGGCATTGCTCTACACTGAGTTAAAGTATTCTCCTTCAGGTTAAAACCCTTTCTTCGGAAATTATGGCATTGCTCGGATCCGCGTATCCCAGTTAAAGTAATTCTCCCTCTCCCCTCTTTAGAGATGACAAATTCTCTCTAAAGTCGAGGTCTTTCAGCTTCACCTCTTGGGCTTTGAACAAGACACAAATAGACCTTTCAGCTTCACATCTTGGGCTTTGAACAAGATACAAACTACCTTTCGCTTCACGTCTTGGGCTTTGAACAAGACACCAAAAACACCAATTTCCTCCCATATAATAGGAGGAACTACGAACGCTCTGATTTCCCTGTTTCGGTAAACGGGAATACGTAGGCATAAGATCGAAAGAAAAGATCTTAGCGAGCGCAATCAACAAAAAACCCAAATCCCATATATCCATCAATCAAAAGCAGTATTTCAAAAGCATCAGTCCTAACATACTAATCCTTGTTCCCCGCCAGAAACCTTCTGCCCAGGTAAAAAAGAAAGAAAACAGTATTGGTGAAAATACAAATAACCTGTACAAAGGCCCCCCACATTGATAGCATTCGTAACCTAACAGACCGCTGTTTAAACTCAGTATGCAAAGCAGGGTTAATTGGAGACATCTATTTCCCTTCCTTATTCAGCTCACAATAGGATAAAAAATGAATCGACCTGTAGTTCAAGCTCAACCGCAGAGAGCGACCAGCGCTTAAGAACCGCGTCCAAAATCGCTTGCTACACAAAGCACCACAAAAACACCCAACGAAATGAAACAGACAAGCGCTAGGATTGACTCGCTAAAGAGGATGGACCAGCAAGAGGTCAACCAAGGTCCCCAGCAGAGTCGCCAGCTGTCGCTCCTGAAAGATTCGCATCCAACGGTACAAACGCGAGAGTGGCGCAGAAACAGAGTCGCCAGCAATGTGTATTTATCCCAAGAGAGGGAAAGGAAACACTGCATAAACCTGAGGGGAAAGGGTAGAGCATGGTCTTGCGACCAAGAGAACTGGGTTCGGGAGTCAATTACTCACGAGGAAAGTATTAGCGCCCCCACGCGTCCATCGTACCCAATGGGATCCACACTTGCTGCTTCAATCAAAGGGTGTCGTCATCTGGAGCTCCACTGCTACTAGACCGTGGAGGAAACAAGAACGGGAAGGACGGAGAAACAAAGAAGAAAAGGAAAGAACAAGAAACAAATGTAGGGAGAATAAGAGAAGTGCTCGAATGGGCCCTACCCCACCGCCTACGTATCTCATCGGGAGCATGAGAATCAGAGTGACGTAGTTCCCCTCAACGAGGGTTACTTTGTGTTTTTTAATGGAACGGCTAATGTTCTAGCTCAGGTGTTGGAGCTCGCTGTATGGAGACTTAGGCGTTACCGTCTGGTGAGAGAACGAGAAGAAGCACGTTCGTACGTCGAGAGTGAGTGAGATGAGAAAAGAATTCCCGAAGGAAAAACATTATTGTTTGTTTGGAGTTTTTTAAGCAAGAAGTGTTTTTACAGTTATTTGTAACTTGCATTGAACCAAAGTCTTAAATACAGGAACAAATACTTCGCGCATCGTCCCTAACAGGACGTACACTAGGTGTCCTAGAAGAATGAGAGGAAGCCCCTCATTCCCCACTTCCCACATAGAAGACTCAAGTGCAATACACGTTAACCTTTATTAAGTTTTTTTTTACTTTTATTTTGAGATGAGAAGAGAGAAAACCCGAAGGAAACTCTAAAGGGAAACTAAGGGTCCTAATGTTATCATGCATGGATGTCCTATGGTTAGTGAGGTTTAGGAGGAAGGACTACCTAAAACTTAATGCTAATCCTACTCCAAGCTTAATAAAAAATTAAGCTGGACTAGGTAGCTCTAAAGGGAAAGAATCCAAGACTTGAACAAGTCTTGAGATTCATGGGATGAGAAAGAGTGAAGAGAAGAAAAGAGAAGAATAAGAAGGAAGATGAGATACAATAAGTGGCAGCAAGCACATCATATCATAAATGTCCAACTCAAATCAACAAACATGTTTCAAAGATCAATGCAAAACAAATCAAGTAAGCATGCAAAGATAAACATGAAAGAATGCAAGCATACTTGTATGAAATGCACAATTAAGCATACATGGACTTCATATCAAAATGAAATGAGAAAGGCAAGATGAAGATGAAGACAAGTCAGAACCAAGATCATATTATCATCAATAATTCATGTGTGCAAAAGTGATTCAAAACATGAAGCATTATGATCCAAAGAAGTTCACAAGGCAAGGTAATGATGTTCATCATACAATTCAAACCAAATGCATTCAACTATGCTCAAGTAACATGAAAACCAAGTATAGAACTCAAGAGGCAGTAGCATATGCATCAATATCATATCAAAACCAAACTCAAGTCATACAAGTCCAAACATCAATCAACACCTTCAAAACATGCACCAAAGTAAACTACAAAGAGATGACAAAGTTCCAACACTTAAGCATACTCAAACATGATTCAAACATGATCCACAAATTGCAAAATTTAGTCTCAAAGGACCTCAACCAGGGATAAACATCATATCAAAAGCTCATTCAAAGAATCACAAAGGAACCCAATCAATTAAGCATGGCAAATTAACTTGTGTAAAGAGATGTCAAGAGATGATCATGCATAAGTCACTTAAGCACAAATAGTCAAACATACATCAAATGACATTCAACAAGTGTGAAATTAAAACTCCAATGATCTAGGTCAGAAGACAATCACATGATAAAAGATCTCACAAAAATTCACAAGTTAAGCAACTCAAACAATTAAGCAAAGATCAAGTAAGCACCATGAGTCAATATGCAAAAGAGAGGGACCAAAATGCAATATGAAATGATTTTAAAAATATGACAAAAATGTTTTTATGCACTTCAATATGTCATCTAAAAAATGCAAAAAGAATGGGCTCAAAATGTTTTATATGCTATGAGAAATAAAATCAGCAAGTAAAGGTGTGCATATGTGAGACAATTCAAAAAGAAAATCAATTAAACAATTAATTAAGACACCAAAAATAAAATAAAATAAGAAAATAAAATTTGACAAAATTTTATAAAACTAAAAATATGCTTCATGAATTTTTCATAATTTTTGGATGCATAAAAATGATTTTAAAAATTAAAATGCAAAACAAATGCAAAGAAAATAAAATAAAATGAAAAGGAATTCAGGGGGTGCAATCAGTAGCCCAAACACGTTGAAACATGGAATGGATCAGAGCAAGGGGGTGGGGAAAGCAAGCCCAAACACAAAATCCCAATCAGCGAACACATGGAATCCAGTTAATAGTCAAACTCAATCAAGACCCTCAGATTAATCATGCGCATCACATTCATTCAACCCAATCACAAGGTAAGCAAGATAAGGAGCTCAGATTCACAGCACACAATTACCAACATACACACGTGCACACACAATCATTTTGAAATAAAAAACCCACACGTGACAGGCACATGCATTTTTAATGCGTTGGCAAACATCTAACCACATGATGCATCATACGCTCCAGATTAAGTCAATCAAATCAGCAATTAAACAAAATGAGTGGTCCAGATTGAGAGTTCATGGTAACACGCATGGAGTGACAAGCACACAACCAACAAAATAAAATTAGAATTAAAATAACATGGCAACGTGAAGACCCTTGGATCAAACAAACGGACGGCCATGATTGCATCTTCTTCATTTAAACCCTCCACCGGCCGGAAACACAACCAGTCGCCGGAGCTAGGGCTCCAGTCACCCTCTCCGGTTAGCTGCAACAAAAAAATTTCCAGAAATTGCAAACAAACACACTATTCCAACCAGAATTAAACAAGGATCAATAATATCATATTCATTTCAACAAACAATCACCATACAATGCAAATCGAAGGAAAGAAAGTTTGGATCCAAAACTTCAAACTCAAAATACATACGATTCACACGTCCAATTTTCAAACAAAACGCATCCTCATAGATCATTATGCACACTTAAAATTCAAGTTCTAAGAGCATGAAAAGTTCACCAACCTGAGATCTTGAAAAGCTTAAAATACTCCTAGAAAACCAGAGATAAGCTGCAGATCTAGCCTTAGGAACCTCTAATTGCAAAATAAATGCAATTAGAGCTTAAATATGGTCTGGATCTTGAGTTTTGAAGAAGAGGTTTCCAAATTCGAACCCTATGATATCCTTGATATGAGCTTCAGATGATGACAGATTTGTATTCTATGGAGTCCAAGGATTCAGAATGTGAAAGAACTTTGTGAAAAGCTCTTATGAGTAGAGAGAATCGAAGAGGAGAAGGTGTGAGATGAAAAGTGGAATTCTCAGCCAAAATCAGTATATGACCTAGCAATAAGGGTATGAGTTAGCTTATATACTGTCCATTAGTCCACTGATTGTGATTATCAAGTGATTAAACCTTTGGTTAATGAGATTGGAGTGGTTTTGCAATTTTGCACTTTGTGTTTAAGCCTCTAATCCACACGTGCATTCCCTTGCCTCTCATGATAAACCACTCACACTTTCTATGCTAATCACAAATGAAATGGAATTGGGCCTTGAAAGATCTTGGTTGGTGAGTTTTGAATCAATTTGCATAATTGTACTTTGTGAAAATAATGAGAAATATGGCATGAAATAACTTGATTCAAAAGCCAAACTTGTGCCAAATGAAGTGTACTTCAGTGTGATAACCTGACTTGGGTCATTAGAAGTCATTACAAATCAATTGGAGCCAAAATGTAAAAGGTGGAAAAAATGGTACATGGAAAACCATCAAAGTGCACCTTGCATTGTTTTGGCCATAACTAGAGTTCCACAAATGATATGGAAATGTTCTAGTACTTTTTGGAAATGGGAGAGAAAGATCTTCAACTTTAATGTTGGAGGAAAATTCATTTGAAGCTTCCTTGATGATGAAAAGTCAAGTTGAATGTGGTGGAAATATTGCCAAAAATGGAAAGTTCTCATTATAGGTCATTTTCCAAATTTAGTAACTTTTGCACAAACTCTTGATTCTTGATGAATGGCATGAATCTTGACAATTAAAGACCATATGAGGATGTGAGACCTTGAAAACCATGAAAAGAACCTCAAAATTCCACAGTTGACTTTCTCCTTTACAGTTGACTTTTCTTGGTTCACAAGCAACTGATCCACTGAACATTCTTCACCATGAATTATTAACCAAACCCTCATCTTATGGATACCTGTGAGCATATAGACCTCATAGCATCATGCTTGAACACACAAAGCTCTCCAAGAAGTCCTTTTGATTCCCAAACCCTAATTGGTCTCTCTGGCTAGGAGGGAGAGATCCACTTGCAATCTTTTGCCATGCTTGATCTTGTGATGATGTGATGAACTCCTCAAACCACCTTGAGGCTTGAGACTCCTCTGAGGCTTGTGAGAAACCCTTGGCCCTTATTCTCTTACTTTGGATGATCCACACCTTTGAAAACCACTTGATCACATGCCCTATGCTGAATGCCATGTTATGCAATCTATGACCTACTATGGAATGCAAAAAAAGTAAAGCATAGACCAATTTATTGAGAAAACAAAGAAGGTAAATTTTGAGGTATTACACTGTCGACTCTGGCAACCATTCCCCAAGGACTCCGTTGAGGCAATCCTCCCAAGAGGTAATAATGGCAGACCAGAAATGGCAAACCCATTATGCTTCTTGATCCGAGGACCCGAAGCTGGTAACTTATCATAGGGCAGCTTTTTTTAGGGGAATCAGTTGAGGCCTCCTCGATTGATGATGATGCCAAACCAGAAATGGTGACTGTATTATCATTTCTCGATATGAGAGCCCGTGAAGTTGAGGATCCTCGGTTTTTCTAGAACCCACATGTGAGAAGGGCTAGGTGTTTACAGGTTTGCAGGAAACTTTGACCTTCAACCTATTCGGTATTCTAGTTTTCTTATCAGTGTGGACTTATCAGCTTGGTATTCTAGTATTCTGATTATTCTGGTATTCTGATTATTCGGATATCCTAGTATTTTGATATTTTCTTCAGAGCAGACCTTTGAACTTATTCAGTCATCAGCACAGCATTTGTTCAGAATTTATGGATACTTTGATCCCGTGTCTTTACATTTACATCACATGACATTTGCATTCTCATACTCATATGCATAACAGGTATTCAAAGATGGGAATTATTATTCTGACTTGGTATATTCTTCAGAACTGCAAACCTGACTTCTCACCACCACGCAACTTGAAGCAATCAGAGGACATTCATGGATCAGGTGCGATCAGAGTTGTCAGAATTCCAGACTCGTATGGCTCCGTTCATGGAGGTGATGCAGGGTATGGCTCAACGTCAAGAGGAATTAAGGGCGGTTGTTCACAGGGCTGTTGTTGTTATACCAGATGCTGGTAATGGAAATGTTGTCAGTGGTAATACTCCAGGCGGAGATGTGAATCCTCCACGTACTGATATTCCTCCACCCCTCCTATGAGTCGATCCAGAAGAAGTGCTGCTGAGATTCCTATTCCTCGTCGGGAGGTGAATAATCAGGATGAACAATTTTACGATGCTGAGATGAGTTTCCCTACTGAGGCGGACAGGAAGTTGCGTATGCTCGAGCAGAGAATGAAGGCTTTTGAGAGCCAGAATGCTTTGGGTATGGACATGTCTGACTTAGGGTTGGTCCTAGGTGTGAAAATTCCTCCGAAGTTCAGGGTGCCTATTTTCGAAAGGTATAATGGAACCAGCTACCCCAAGATTTACATTAGGGCATATTCCAGAAAGATGTCTGCCTATTCAAATGACGAGAAATTTCTGATGCATTTCTTTCAGGACAGCATAGTTGGGGCATCTTTAGACTGGTATATGAGCTTGGAGAGAACGCATATTAAAAGCTGGAGAGATTTGGCATATGCTTTCGTTAAGCACTACCAATACTATACGGACATGGAGCCCAATAGAATACAACTGCAGAGTCTTTCTTAGAGGGGAAACGAAAGCTTTAAAGAGCACGCCCAAAGGTGGCGTGAATTGGCTTCCCGAGTTCAACCTCTGATGATGGAGCGAGAACTCATTGACATGTTCATGGCTACACTTCATGGGCCTTATTATGAGAAATTGGTTGGATGTTTGTCAGATGGGTTTTCAGACCTCGTATTGGTAGGAGAAAGAGTCGAAAATGGCATCAAAATGGGAAAGATTCAAATTACTGCTGGTTCCTCTGAAGATGCAAAGAAACCTTATGCCAAGTTCCCCAAGAGAAAGGAAGGAGAAGCTAGTGCTGTGTATATTCCTCCTGTTGTTCAACAACCTGTTTAGTATCAGCAACCTTATGCTCCTCAGCAACAGAGACAACAAAGATCACGGAGGCCTGAGAGAAGGTTCGATCCACTCCCTATTCCTCACAGTCATGTTCTTACTTGTCTACTTGAGAGTTCTCTGGTTCAACTAAGGGAGGCAAACCTGTACCAGACCTTATTCCTCCTGGTTATGATCTGGATGCTAGATGTGAGTATCACTCAGACACACTGGGCCATTCAATTGAAGATTGTAACGTGTTCAAGCACAAGGTGCAAGATCTGGTCGATTCAGAGGTCATTACATTCACTGCAGATGATCTACACATCAATTGAAGCCTCATTTCTCAAGTGACCACTCAGACTGCAAGTATGTCATCAGAAGCAATAAGTTCGGACGGAGTCAAGCCTCCTCGACAATGGCAACCTTCAGCTTCTTTACTATATTTTCATTTGTAATCTTTCATTTCTTGTTAAAGCATTGTATGCATGTAAAGACTTATTTGTTTTGAATAATGACCTTAATGCAATGAACAAGTTTTTCTTGAAGTAATTCATTCTTATTCATTCATATGATATTTTTGTGCATTGCAATACCAACTTTCTTGCTTAAACTCTTGGAGGGAGGATGGTGAAGTAAAAACCCAAAGTCTTTGGTTGTATGCTTTTGGATAAAACCCTGTTAATGATGTACTGGCATTGTTTCAAATCCCTAAATATCGGATATATAAGGGAGATAGACCCTTGTCAACCCCTTTGAGCCTTGAAGTAGGAGTTTCTTTTCATTCGAAAAAACCCTCACATTCAACCTGGGGCAGGGTAGTTGTTAGTAATTTGACCAAGCGTCCAAATTTCAAAAGGAGTGCGCAATTAAGGATCCACTACCTTTACGCATTAGGAGATCAAGGGACGTGAAACCACAATGGTTATCCCTCATCGACCAAGGAATGAGGCAGTCACAACCCTTTCAAACAAGTCAGACAACTAGTGTCACACGATTTGTCCAAAAAAGAATTAAAAGAAAAAAGGAGAAATAAAGCCCGCTAAGTCCAAACTTGAAAACAAGCGACTTAGAAAAAAGTTAGGGCATCCCGCTGGAATTCAAAATCGAAAAATTCAAAAAAGAATCAGTCCAGGCAAAATCAGGGAAATAAAAAACAAAAAGGCGAAAAACGAAAAAGAATAGAAATGATCAAGAGAAAAATCCTCGATAAAGAACAAAGTCGTGTGATTACAAACACCAAAGACACAAAAAAGAGTGACTGCCACTCCAAAAACCTCGTGGGTTCCTTAACCATCGCTCCTCACAAAAATCCTTTTGAGAGATGAGCGCTTGTGCCAAATTAACTGAACGTAGGACTAGAGAACATTAAGGAGAATGGGTGGGTACAAACAAAATTTTGAGCCACAAATCCTTTTTTCTAAAAACGCGAACCAGGCCACGTTACAACCCTTAAAAGTCCTAATTGAAGCTGTGTTATTTCGAAGGCGTACTTCAACGAGATAGCGTTCCTGACTCCCATGAGTTGTGCTAATAAGATTTTTGTTGGTATTACATGTGCGTATTGTTTTCCATTCAAAAATCAACGTCACATCCCAGCTAGTGACTTGTTCACAGGGTTTTACGACATATTTGCAATAAAAACTTCAAGCTTAACATGTTTGTTGCATTAGAAATATCATTCTCACAATAAACATTTTCTGCTTGCATACATGTGCCTAAGCATCAAGGAAGCTTACACAGTGAACGTCGATCCTGCCAAGTTGAGATGCATGAAAATTCCGAAGGACATTCATATTAAGGGGCATATTTCCAAGATACTCTGTGAAGTATGGGCTTTCCCAGTAAGTCGTGATAAGGGGTAGCCAATCTGGGGTAGTCACGTCGAGAAATCTCTCCGAAGTTTAGTTATTTTTGGGGCACTCATTCGAAGATCAGGGGTAAAGTCACTTCAAGACTCGTATCGAGGCAGGCCACCTCGAGAGCACGAGAAGTTATCCTCTCCAGAAGACGGTTAATCAGAAACACCTCTTCAAGGTTCAAAATACTGAGACAGAGTATTTCAAGTCATTACAAGTCCTCTCGAGGCAAATTCCTTCATAGATCATACAGTCAGGGGCAGTTACGTCGAGATCCGATAAGTCTCTTGAAGAGTTTGAAGACCCTGGGGCAGTGTGAACGCCTGGTTTTCTATAAAATCCTCTTGAGATGATTTCTTCCATTAGACCCTGTGGTCTGGGGCAAGTCGAGAATTAAAGGAACCGTTATTCACTCTTGATAATCAGCATGCAGTTGATTAGTAGAAACTTGAAGCGCTAAGTTATTCTCGACGTGAGGCTTTTGAAGTCTCTCCCCCAGCAAGGGGCCAGAAGGTATCTTTGTCCAACGAGGTGTTGGAATTGCTATTCTTCCCCAAGCAGAGATTCGTCCTCAAATCGAAAAGGTTTCTTTATGAGGATTTCTTATCCCCAGCAGTATAGGCGGATTCCTCATTCTCAGCAAGGTAAGACGATGGAATATTTTCAAGCAGTTTAAAGACGGTGAGAAGTCAGAGTATTCTCTTCCTCAAAAGTCAGATTTGGTATTTCCTCGCAAGTCAAAGTCCAATGGTTATTGGCATTCTCAGTAGTTCAAAGTCCAATCTTCATTGGCATCTCCCCAACAGAGTTCGCAATTTAGCTTGTGGTTCCCCAACCGAGTTTTCAACACTAGTGGCTATTAGTGGTACAGTTGGTTATCTCCCCATAGGAGATTAGATAGTGGTGACCCCTTCCTCAGTGAAGTCTGCTTATTCCGTTCCGCGCATTCCCCGATGGAGTGTCCTCTCATTCTTGCATGTAGTAATCATCATTGCATTCCATCCTCAAAACGCGTAGCATTTCCATTTTGTATGGAGCATTACGCCATAGAAAAATTCAAACATGCATCGAAACATAACCAAGATTTGGTACCGTGTACGAAAGCCCAGATCAACCCTCAATCAAAACAGTGATTCCAATCCTCCGAAGAGAGCCCCCAACCTCAGAGTTGACGCCTATTTTCCCCAACCTCAGAGTTGACGCCTGTTTAGTCCAACCTCAAAGTTGACGCCCCTTTTTTACTAACCTCAGAGTTGTCGTATACCTTTTCTCAACCTCAGAGTTGATGAATAATCCTTTTATCCCCAACTTCAGAGTTGACGCCTATTTCCCTAACCTCAGAGTTGACGCCTCTTTCCCCAACCTCAGAGTTGACGCCTCTTTGCCCAAACTCAGAGTTGACGCCTCTTTCCCCAACCTCAGAGTTGACACCTTTCTTCTCCAACCGCAGAGTTGACGCCCCTTTTTTCCAACCTCAGAGTTGTCGTATATTGTGGCATGTCTCCAACCTCAGTGTTGACCGATTCCTTTCTTCCAGCCTCAGAGTTGAAGTCAATGTTTTTATCTCTGGTCTCAAAATCGATGTCTACCTTTTTACCAACCTCAGAGTTGACATATATCCTTCTTCTAACCCCCAGAGTTGAAGTTATTTTTTTTCTCAACCTCAGAGTTGATGTCTACCTTTTTCTCAAACATTCAAAGTTGGTGTTTAGTCCAGATTTTCCTCAACCTTAGTGTTGATGTTTACTACAAATTTTATCAATCTCAGAGTTGATGTCATTTTTTCCTCTACCTCAGAGTTGATGGTCTTCCTTTTCTTTCTCGGAGTCGGCATCTAGTCTTTTTCTCAACCTCAGAGTTGATGTTGCACTGTAGTTTTCAAGCACCAAAAATCGAGTTGACGTCCTAGTCATCGTCTTTATATCATACAATGTATCCCCATCGGAGTCATCTTTGTAAATATGTTGATTCTACTAACCTTTGGATATGAGTCCATATTCGTACCGGCCTTCCTTTTGAAAATCCATCTGGTGATGGTAACCCTCGGTTGTGAGTCCACCTTCGGCTGGCAATCACTATGTCATTTCTCTCCCCACAGTTTGTAAATTTTTGGGTTCTTTTGGTATTCAATCTCCATGTACCTTGAATGATTGAAAGTCGTTGCTATCACTCCTTTAGGTCCAAGTCGATTGAATAGGGGCAGCTGTAGCACCCCAAAATTTGCCCTCTCGTTTCTAACCCTAACTGGCTTATGTTTCATTTCATTTTGCATTATCATTTTTGCATTGCATCGGTTCTAGTGCATGAGATCAAGGTTTATTCTTCGTATCTCAGCAGTTTATTCAGGTCAAGGCCATTTCAATAATGTACAAAGCAAAGCAGATCGCTTTCAGAGTCATTTCGGGCATTTATTTTGCTCAATATATGATTTGTTCGTCAGAGGCTCCGGCAGTCATTTTTTATCAGTGATTCAGCACCAGACGGTATTTTACCAGCAGGGAATTTCTAGTGCAAAAACAAAGGCATAGCATATTTCAGGTTTGGATCAGTAGCAAAAGTCACGGTCAAGTTTCAGAGGCTCAACGTGGCTCAGAACAAACGGAATCAGGAAAATATCCAAGTTTCCCTCCAAAAGGCGCAAGAATTCAAATTTCCCTTGTGTTAATCGATTAACACATTTTGTACTAAAATGGGTTAATCGATTAACCAAGGCAAAATTTGCCCAGATACCTCATTTTTCAGCGCTTTTTTTTTTCCAAATATTAATCACCAATTCAATTTTCACACCAGTAGAAGGATCTAGAAAGGTTTCTAATTTGATTTATTTTCCATCTAATTTCCACTCTAATTCCACATTCCCTTTCCAAATTCAAATTTCCACCTTCCATTCCACTCACTAAACCTCATTCCAAACCCAAACTTAACTCCTATCCTAGGGGTTATTTAACCAAATTAATTCCAAACCTCACCATCAATCATCGTTTTCACTCATAATTCACTCTCAATTTTCAGAATTCTCTCTCACATTTTCACTCTCCACCTCCATTTTCAACCTCACTTAGAGCTCTTCCATAGAGGTTAACAAGTTCTTCATTGGAACTTGTTAATTCTCGAGGTAAAGCCTCTCATTACCACTCCATTACTTGATTTCATTGGTGATTTTAGTTTGGATCCAGATCTAAAATTTTGGAAGTGTTTTTTGGAAGTGATATTTAAGCATTTCTAGCTTATTGTTTGGATTTTCAGCTTTTCTTGCAAGGAGATCTTGGATTTCTGGTTTTCTAGCTTGGATTCATTGATTGCAGCTTTACAACACTCACCAAATCAATTCTCAGCTTTGTAGGTTGGTTAATTTCAGATCTACACTTGATTTAGCTTAGTTTCAGCCTATACAATGTAGATCCATGGTTGTTAACTTGTTTTGATCCATTTGATTGCTTTGATTATTGATCTTGATGTTTGTTGGATTCAATTGGTGTTTAATTGTTGTTATTTGATGTAATTTTTGTGATCAATTGCAAGTTTTAGCATGTGGAAATTAAGTGGTTAAGTTGCTGAAAAGTGCTTTTATGCTGAATTTTATGTTGATGTTTTTACAGTGTTAACAGATTAACCAGTTACAGTGCAAAGCTGGTTAATCGATTAACCAGTGTGTTTTTCATGTGGTTTTTTTGAAATGGTTAATCGATTAACCACTTTTGCACTGTAATTGGTTAATCGATTAACACTGATGCAGAGTGTATTTTTGTGCATTTTCAAGTGTGTTTTGATTTTTTCCCACTTTTAATCTTCATGGATGGATATGGTGCATATTTGTGGATTGATCTTGAGTTGTTTCACCTCATGTGATGGTTTGAATGTGATTCTTCGACATGCGATTTTTGGTTTCCGTAACGCACGTGCACATTTCATTTGTCTTGCATTCTTGATGTGTTGTTCATGTTGCACAATCATTTGGTCCATGGTGATTGTTTGTTCTTGATGTTTATCTTGCTGGATATATTATTCATGTTCATGTTTGTATTCGATTCCATGGTTGCATGTTCATTCTAAATGATTAAGTGTCAATTTTGGGGATCATCCATGTTGCTTTTGAAAAATGTTAATGTATGCAATGTCCTTGGTTCGTTCATGCCTATTTGCTTGATGCTTAATTGGATGCATGCTTGACATGATTGTGCATTATTGAGATCTTTCCATGAGCCTTTGCTTGGATGCGTTGCATGTTGCCTGACTTTTTACAGCTGCTGTCTTGGATTGTTATGTGCTGTCAATTGTATATACTTGCTGTCTTGTTGCTTTTTACACCTGTTTTATGCTGGAAACTTGAGCTGTTAAAAGCTGTTTGGTGTATTTACTGGATTTTACCGCTGTGCAGGTGCTGGAGCGCTGTTGTAGCTGCTGTTATTAGTTTATTTTCTTGGTTTTGGTTTGCTTTTGCATGCTAACGTTAGGATAGAATTTCCTTTCTCATATTCCACCATAGGGCCATATTGCATTACAACATTTAGGTGAGTCCCCCTTAGATTTTCTTTTGCCCTTTGAGTCTTCTTTCTCATCTCAAAACAAAAGTAAAAAACACTTAATAAAGGCGATGTACATTGTGCGCAACGAGCCTTAAGTACAGTGGAAATGAAGAATGAGGGGTTTCCCCTCACTTTTCTAGAGTGTTTAGCATACGTCCCATTGGGGGCGACCATGCGACGCATTCGCTCCTATGTCATAGACTTTAGTGCAATGCGCATCTCAAACAAATTCAATTCACTTCTTCAGGAGCGCTTCTTCAGATCCCGAATCTTTTCTCTTGCACCCGTGCAATCGAGACCGTTCCATTTTTCCCGTAGTAGTGTGAACTACGGATGCTCTGATTCCTTTTTCTTTTCAGATTGAGGATACGTAGGCACGAGATGCGATATCTCGACGAGCACACTAACAACTAACTTCCATTTTTCTCTCGCCTCAGTGTGATCGAGACTTGTTACCCGAGCTTTTTGTCTTGCCCCAGTGCGATCGAGACCTTTTCACCGACCCGTAGGTCGAACTACGACTGCACTGATTTCCTCTCTCTAGTTAGATTGAGGATACGTATGCACAAGATGGCGATGTCTTGGTGAGCAACCTCCCCCTTTAGTGCGTAATCCGTCGAACAACGTCGACTCTGATTCTTTTTTCGTACACGAAGATACGTAGGCATAGGATTTGGATATTCCTTGCCAGTCCGTTTTTGTTTTTCCCTTTCTCGTTTCTGTTTAGCTGTAGGCTTTAGATAACACACCCTTTGTTTAGACAACAAGCGTGGATCCCATCGAGTACGATGGACGCGTGGGGGTGGTAATACCTTTCCCTCGCTTAACCGACTCCCAAATCCGGACTATGGTTGCGATGACCATGTGATAAGTGTTTTATTCAAGATGAAATAGCACATAAAATAGGGAATTTATCTTACTTTAATGACAAGATTCTAACATAAATACCTCAACTAATGAATGAAAGTAATATGGTGCAAAGTCTTCTTGGTTTGGTTTACATTTGTGCAGGAAAAGGGTAAAGAATGCATCAAAGAAAAAACAAAGAAAAGTTGTGCCCTACAGACTTTGCATAGCGAAGCAGAAGCGAGCTAGGCAAAACAAAGCAGAAGCAAAACTGATCAGACTTCGCTTGAAGTGACAGAAAGCGGTGGACAGCAATGGACAGTGATAGGCAGCGATGCAAAACAGAACCAAACTGTCCTTGAAGCGAAGAAAGCGACAGGAAGCGACAGAGTTCGCGATGTGAACTTTCCTTCGCGTAGCGAAGTAAGGCGGCTTCACAAAAGGCGGTTTGACAGCTCAGAGACTTAATGGAGAAGAAAGGAAAGTTCGCATAGCGAACATACTTTCTCTATGCGAAGTCAGGCGGCCAGAACTACTATAAAAGGAGATCAAACTCAGTTCAATGGGGATTCAGTTTTTATCTTTTGTAATATCTTGTAATAGAATAAAGAGTAGGAAAAGAAGTGAGGTAAAGAGGAAGAAGGGTGGATACACATCAAGGGTTGGGAAATCGTCATTGATGTGGATTTAACTCAACCCTTCCAACATGCTTCAAGCTACCATGAGTAGCTAAATCCCTCCCTTGTTGGGATTGGTTGTAGTTCACCGAAACAGTATGTATTTTAATTAATCATGGCGTTATATGCATTTTCTTTATGAATCAATATTGATGTTATCTTCATTTTATCGTCTACTTCATGGATTGAATCGTTATTGACAAATACAATTCAACTCTCGATCAAAGATAACATCTATTAAACTCTAAATGCTAGACATAGATTTAGGTTTAATATTCACCGTATGTATCGAATCTTAATGCTACCGTATTATTTAATAGACTGAGAAATCGTCGATTAAACCATAAGGTAGAAATCTCATCAAAGTTTAGACATGAACTTTGTTTGTGAGTGATACGTGATAATATTGAAACATGCTTAAATTATGTATAATTGATTCGTGATATACATATTGAATCGGTGAATGAAAACCAATTCCCAACAAGCCTATTCCTCTGAAACTTATCTTTAATTCTTACACGATTTTACTTTTCGTTACTTACAAACCAAACAATCTTGAAACTTCTGCTTAGAATCATAGAACTCATTGAACAGTTTTGGTATCGCCCAATCCCTGTGGATACGATAAAACACAATACTTACATTTGATAGTACTCAACATCAAATTGGCGTCGTTGCCGGGGATTGGCGTTTAAGATATTGAAACATCGCAATAGTTTATATACTTCTAAGTTGTTATATATTGTATATATTTGTTTTTCGCAATGTGTCTTCAATTGTTGGATAGGTGGTGAAACTTCTGTTTATGCTTCGAGGCAAGACTTCGGAAGAACAACTTCTTTTAGATCCCGAGATCGAAAGAACCATCCGAAAGAACAAAAGACAAAAGAAGAAATAGAAACAACTATCCAAAAAGAAAAATCACAAAGGAGTTTCCACATCAACTTCCTCAACAAAAGAAATAATGGCTGAAGTTGTCAACGGTGGACCTTGTCGGAGCAGTCCAAGACGATTAGCTCGTCTCACCAATACTCCAAATAACCGACAAGCTGAAATGAAAATGGGACTGCTGCAGATTATTTATGCTAACCCTTTTGCAGGTTTGGATCATGAAGATCCATATTCCCACCTCACCAAGTTCTATGAACTGGCTGGTACGTTAGGTGCACCTGAGACTGAAGAAGAAGTAGTATTTATGAGGTTATTCCCGCATTCCTTGATCGGCAAAGCGAAGGATTGGTATCTTGACCAACCTACTGAAACTATGACAAACAGGAATGTTTTGGAAGAAAACTTTCTGAACAGATTCTTTCCACACAACTGGTTCATGGATGCGAAAACATCCATTGCCGCGTTTGCTCAATCTGCAAATGAAACTCTATGTGAAGCTTGAGAACGTTACAAATCCATGCTACGGAAATTTCCAAATCATGGTTTTGATAGCCTAACATAAGTCCACATCTTTCACAATGGACTGCAGCCCCAACCAAAGCTCCTACTTGACACAACAGCTGGTGGTTCTTTATTGGCAAAAAATGCAGAAGAAGCAGTTGCAATTATCAACTGAATGCCTCTCACCGATCATCAAGTTCAATATAATCGAGGGACCGCACAAAAGAAACCTGGAATTCTTGATTTGGATACAAACACTTCAATCTTGGCACAAAATAAGCTTCTCACCCAAACCGTGGAAGAACTCACCAAGCAATTATCCACTCTTCCACAACAACTCAAACAAGTGCACGAAGCGCCTAAACCACAACAAGTAGCCATGTGCGAACTTTGTGCAGGAGATCACCCAACCGGTTTTTGTCCTCCGATTAATGAAGAGGTCAATTATGTGGGAAACCAACAGCAGAGACAGTTCCCATACCAGAATAATCAAGGTTACTCATACAACAACAATGCAAGCTATGGCCAAAACAGGCCGAACCAATACCAAAGCTATACTCAGTCAAATAAGCTTACAAAGATCGAAGAAACCTTGAATCAATTTATGCAGATGTCCATGGTAAACCAGAAAAATACGGATGCATCGATCAAAAGTCTGGAAACGCAAGTAGGGCAAATCGCAAAACAGTTGAATGAGCAACAAAAATGTATGTTTTCTGCTACCACTCAAAATAATCCTAAGGAAACTTGTAATGCAATTACGACGAAGAGTGGTGACACGGTTCAAAACAAAGTTGGGAGAATTCAAAAGAGATGGTTGTGGAGGAAAATCAAGAAAAAGAGAAAAATAAGAAAAAGGAGGTAGAAAACAATGTTGATCCTGGAAAAGTCACCGTACCAGTTACCATTGGAAGAATCCACTTTGATAAAGCTTTGATTGATCTTGGTTCAAGCACCAATCTTCTTACGTTATCTGTTCTTAAAAATATTGGTCACCCTGAAATAGAGCCTACAACAATGTTGTTAGAACTTGCTAACAAATCTATCACAAAACCAATTGGCATGGTAAAAGGTGTAATGGTGAAACCAGAAAGCTTTCTACTCCCGTACTAGACATAGATTTAGGTTTAATATTCACCGTAAGTATCGAATTTTAATGCTACCGTATTATTTAATAGACTGAGAAATCGTTGATTAAACCATAAGGTAGAAATCTCATCAAAGTTTAGACATGAACTTTGTTTGTGAGCGATACGTGATAATATTGAAACATGCTTAAATTGTGTATAACGGATTCGTGATATACATATTGAATCGGTGAATGAAAACTAATTACCAACAAGCCTATTCCTCTTAAACTTATCTTTAATTCTTGCACGATTTTACTTTTCGTTACTTATAAACCAAACAATCTTGAAACTTCTGCTTAGAATCATAGAGCTCATTGAACGGTTTTGGTATCGCCCCAATCCTTGTGGATACGATAAAACACAATACTTACTTTTGATAGTACTCAACATCACCATGTTTTCTCCCTTTTGAGGTTTCTTCGATCATTTCCTTTCCCTGCGTCGGGATAAATAACGTTCGGTGGCGACTCTTTTGTTCTGTTTCCGCCGGTTATTTTTTTGCAATTGCGACAGTAGTGAGAATTTGCTAACCCCTTTGAGCTTAATAGTTTAGATCATAATTTAGTGATGAACTTGGTGTATGTACATAAATTAAAAGATAGTTCATCATTGAATTTTGTGGGATTCTAAAAAAAAATTCTTGAACCTTTGAAAAATTGTTTTAAATTGATTTTCTTGCCATAAAAAGCAAGGAGCATTCACTTGAGGTTTGATTGAATTCAAGTTGGGGAGAGTGAAAAGAAAAGTGGTAGGTTACTACAAATTTTGAAAAATTTCAAACAAGCATGCTTATTTGAATGAGAAAAATAGAGAATTAATAATGTGCATTAAGAAAGTTTGGAAGGGTGAACAATTGAGAAAAGAAAGAGTGGATAAAGTTGTAGTGTGTATATAACCTTGTATAGTGAATGTTTCTTTTGAATTGGCAACTTTGATTCCACGACCTTAGAAATGTCCCTTTGTTGTGAACCTGACCAAGCTACAACCTTTAGTGATCTTCTTGCTTCCATGATTTCATTTTTTATTGATCATGAATGTATGAATTGGATTGTCATTTGCATTATTTGTCAGGTGACTGAAATTGCCCCGCGGTTGTAAACGCATTAATTTCTTGATTCTTATTCGAAGAGGAGTGTTAGAGTGATTCAAGCATGAGAATTTAGTTGATATTTGAAACATTGCATGATATTTGTGTAAGAACTAAATTCTTTTTCATTGTTCGATTCTAGGAAGTGGTGAATGTAACACCTCACTTTCCCATTTTACAAAATAAGTAAATACTACGAAAATAGTCAGAGTTTACGACAACAATAGGATGTCACATCATTAAAACCAACAACAAAACTCTTTTTTTCATTAACAAGCAGCGAAAATAATTGTTTTATTCAAAATACGGTAATTTGCCAATAACACCAAAAATCCACATAAATCATGGTCCACCAAAGTTTCAAATAAAGAATGATACGTAACAAAACAATAAAGAATAACAAATGACGAAAAACTCCCAAAATCCCGTGTTACGTATCAGAGCGACTCCTAAGACTCGATCAAGCAACACGCACTCCATGCACACTCAAGTACCTGGATTATCTGTACTTCCGAAGAAGCACGGACGCAACAAATAACAAAGGGGTGAGAACTAAATTCAATAAATAACGGTGTATAATACATGCTAAAGGTAGTACTCACACAATCATATATCAGAAACACACCGTCACGACATACTTGTCATTTTTCATTCAGATTTCACTAAACACATAATAATGCAATGCGACTCAAAGACATCGACACAATGCATGTGGTACCAATACACCATGGTTCATTCAATCGAACCCGGATAAATCACATACACCCCTACTTGGAAATGATTTATCTCCACCACACTCCACATTGGAGTTCGGATGAATTACATACACTCCTCCTGAGCAATGATTCATCACCACCGACACCATGAATGCATGACAACAAATATGCATACAACACACATGTATGACAACAATCATACATCTTCACGATCCTCCTGATCACACGTGAGATACCTGCTCACCATCACACACATCACAACAAGAAATTCCTCACATAACGTTCAATTAGCTAATTATCTAATTAATCTACCAAAATTACTAAATCGATTATTTTTATCACCAATTCTCAGGTTCTGGCATCTATCCCCAACCTCTCGAACCAAAAGAAATCACTTCGTACTCAAAAACGGGAAAGAAATCGCGAAACGGCAAAATTCTGCACTCTCGCTGGTCATACGCGTATTGCCTTGGGCCGTACGTGTAACGTCCCGTTTTGTCCGATATATTTAATCGAGTCGATTTAATTATTTTTGTTTTTATATTATTTATTCTTGACTTTTATTTGACAATATATTATTTTTCATCGTTATTATGTTTTATCGCGTTTTGAGAGCGTTTGCGAGATATTTGAGCTGAGGTGTAAAATGGTCATTTTGAGGGGTTATATATTTTAGAAAAAATTAGATATTTTTATAAATAGAGATTTAAGAGAAAAAGAGAGAAAAGAAAGAGAAAGGAAAGAAAGGAAGAGGAAGGAAAAGAGGAGAAGAGGAAATATTTAATACTACGTTTCAAACGCGATTAATCGGGTAAGGGTGAGAAGTTTCGATTATATCTTGCTTGTATATATATATATGTATGTATTTGTTGAATGTTTGGTTGAAAAATATATGTTTTCCACTTGATTGGAATTGTGATCATTTCGATAGAATTGATGTTTTCACGGTTGGAAATCGATACGAATCGCGTAGTATGATCGTATTATATGTATGAACATTGTTGATACTTGTTTTGATTGATTGAAAACGTTTTGGTTGGAGAAAGTTGGATTTTGGGGTTTGGAACCGTGTAACCCGCAGCAGAAAAATTCTGGTTCTGATGTGATTCGCCAGGCGAATTGGGATTCTCCAGGCGAATTAGGTCTCGCCACTAGTTCGCCAGGCGAAGTGCTGGCGAAGAGGGATTCGCCAGGCGAAATCATAAGTCGCCAGGCGAAAACGGGGAGACAGAAATGTGTTAGCTACTGGAACTCTTGGGTGTTTTCAAAAATTGTGGTTCGCCACTAGTTCGTCAGGCGAAGTGCTAGCGAAGGGGGATTCGGCAGGCGAAATCCTAAGTCGCCAGGCAAATCTGGCTGTTTCTCAATAAATTATTTTCTTTGAAAATTCATAACTTTTGATCCGTAACTCGGGTCGAGACATTCTTAGTACCGTTGGAAAGCTAATGGGATGTTCTTTCTTATAAAAATGGTTTTGAGATTGGTGGCCTATTTAATTGTGTCGGGAATTTGGAAACGTGTCATTTTGTCGACTTTTGCCGTCGTAATTGTGTGCGATTGATGTGTTATCATGCGATATGCTTTTGATATACAACGTATAGCTTGTGTGCTATTATATGATGTGGAAGCATGTGATAAGTTGTTGTAATTGTTGTGGCCTTATGGTAAAATACTTTGTTGACTTGAATACAAATGTATGGTATTAATGTATGTTGTTGCGGGTAGCCTTCGTGGCGTGAATCCTAATGTTGTGAGTATCATTGTATGATGGCAGGATTGCTGTGGTTGATTATGAGTAATTCTTGATGTGAATTGATATGAGTGTATATGCTAAATGCTAATTGTTGTGGTTTGTGGATTATGATGAAATGCATTGTTTATGTGAAATTCAATGTGTGTTATTTGGTGGCCTTATGGCAAGTAAAGACATTGTTTGAATTGATTTCCAATGCATTAATAATGATGATGAGATAATTCATATTGTTGATTTATGGATATACATTTGATTTTCACGAGTCATTAGTATGCCATGCATCTTGATATGCACCTTGTGATGTCGTGTGCCCTTGTGGGGTGTGAGCAACGAAACGATTCCAGAGGGAATCTGCTGTAACGGTCGTGAGCCTTATACAAAGAGGACCTAAAGCGACGTTATAGATGATCGTGAGCCTTATACAAAGAGTACCTAAAGCGATCGGATAGTGGGCCTTATACAAAGAGGACCTAAAGCGATCCATAAACGTCGTGAGCCTTATACCTAGAGGACCTAAAGCGACGGGGAACATCGTTTGCCCGACGGGGAGTTACACTAAGTAATAAGCGATGGTTCCAATAATTCCTGAGTGAATTAATGATGATGAGAATGATGGATGGAATGGTACCGCATGCATATAGTCGTTGTGTCGGTCTCTGTGCATTTGCATAAATCATGAATGGATTGATTATGTGTGGGAAATTGTGAATGGATTGATTATGTGTGGGAAATTATGAATTGATTGATTATGTGTTGAGCTCGTGATAGCATTGGTAATTTGATATGCATTGGTTATGGATGATATGTTTTATGTATAGACATATGCTATGTTTTGTGAGGATGTTGTACATTACAATGATTGTATTAATTATCTATGATATGCTATATATGAATATATATGATGTGGTGGTGTGTTTCCATATGTCATAACTTCGGTATGCATTATGTGTGAATATGTTATTATGTTGGTATAATTGATATATGCTATGTGGTTGGATTATTAGAAATGTGTTATGTATCTGTGGCATGCTATCTGTATTAGTATGTGATGCTTGTGGTGAGAATAATTATGCATGTGAATTTATATGTGTTTGCATATTATTATGCAATCTTGATTTAGTTGTTATTTCTCACCCTTCTACTGTGGTTTGATGCCCTATGAGGCAATTGCAGATTAGTATCTTGGAGGCTTTTGTGAACATTAGTTCTCCATCCTTTTGTCGGTCTGCCTGCTCTGATACGTAACACGGGAGTCGGGGAACACTTTTGTTATATATGTATACATTTGTTGGATCTATTTTGTATTACCGTTGTATGAATATTTTGATGTTATAAAACAATTTATTTTGTAAAACAAGTCAGTTATGGATCTTTCCGCTTTATTCCATAATTGAACTTTCCTTTTGTTGGAAAAAGTTTCCCTTTTATGTTTATTCCATTTTGTGTTATGTATCAAATTTATGAGCAGGGATTGTGTTTTATTTCTTTAAATGTGGCATCCTTGTTTCTGTCTAAGAATAAAATTTTTATTTACTCTGATTTATTTATGTATTATTTATTCGCGATGGGAATTGGGGTGTTACATTAGTGGTATCAGAGCAGGTCTGTCCATCCGGCCAAGTTGTTGAGTCAGTTGGTGTGACAGTTGAATACTGTCGATGTTGTTTATCCCTTAGTACGTGATATGTGTGTGAAACATTGTCAGTGCTTTCTGGTTTTCTAATCCTTTGTCTTTAGGATTAAGAATGAGATAAGTGGGGGAGAAGCTTGTGCTTCTCCAAGTTGCTTCAGGTGTGGAGCGTTGGCTCAGTGTGTTGTAGATTGCAAGATTGTAAGTGTTGTTTGGACAGTGTTGTTCCCGATTCCAGAGGGAATGCGGAGGTAAGGTTTATGTCGACTAAGGATTTGTGCCTTAAGTAGTTTTGTGCACAAGATGCAAGAAATGCTATTATAGTTTGGTAAAGATGGCTTATGCCCCATCATGATTGTCGGCTGTCTATTGACAAATTGAGGAACTGATCACCCTTAATCTCTTGTTGATAGTAGACAAAATTATGTTGGATGGAATAGACGTGTCTTTCTAGCTTTGATAGTATGTTGTGTGAATCGTTTGGAGCTAAGCCAAGTGAGTACAGATTGTTTTGTTGAGTCGATGAAGATTCTAATATCGGAAGATGAGACGGATTAGAGGTTTTGGTATGTTGGTCCAGTTGGGAAGTCATTGAGAGAGAACGATTGGGTATCGTTAATGGTAGTTCTCAGAGAGTAGAGTGGGAACTCAAATTTGACAAAGATGAAGATTTGAGGTTTGGATCTGCTACGTAAGTAGAAGAACTTTTAGGAAGTGAAACTCAGATGTTTGTCATGTTTGTGATGATAGTGTTCTGGAAATTGGCAGGAAGCCACAGTGATGGGCCGTCAGTTGTGCATGGTTTTCAGATGTGTTTTTGGATGAAACATTAGTGTGTCAACTTGAAGAGGTCCAGCATGGTTGGTATGGAAAAGGATGATAGCTGGAGTTTTGAATTGTGACGAATCGCGAACGATTTGAAGTTGCTTGATGGTATTACTTTTGTTATGGGTTGAGATCTCGTGTCAACAGAAACCTTGAGTGAGTTGGAACCCCATAAGAAGAATTGATATGGAATGTGGTAACCAGAGATTGTTAAGCTATTTTGGGTAAATTGTTTCGAGTTCAGAATGAATTTTGAAGTTTGTATATGTTATGGTTGTGGAGTATATGAATCGTATCTTCCATACTTGTTTGGATAAGTTCATAATGATGTTTATTGGATGATATTCTGATTTATTTTAAATCAAAGGATGAGTATGTAGTGTATTTGAGGATTGAGTTACAAGGGTTGAAAGAGAGGGAGCTTTCTGCTAAATTATCGAGTGAGAATTTTGATTGAAAGAGGTTAGTTTTCTTGGTTATGTTGTTTCCGATGATGGTATTATTGTGTATCTATCTAAAATAGACGCAGTTCTACATTGAGAGACTCCGAAGTCGGTTAAGGTGATTAGAAGCTTTTTGGACTTTAGTTGGTTATTACCGGAGGTTATGGAAGGCTTTTCCAAGTTTGCATTTTCGTTACTTCAATTGACTTGCAAAGGGTAAATCGTTTGCTTTGGATGTTCATGGTGAGGAAAGTTTGAGAGGGCTAAAGTAGAATTTGTCTATGGCTCCAGTTTTGATTCTGCGTGATCCTGATAAACCATTTGTGAGGTATTGGGATGCGTCTATGATGAGTTTAGTTAGTGTGTTAATGCAAGATGGTAATGTCGTGGCTTATGCTTTACGACAATTGAGGATTCATGATTTCAAGATGGCTGCAGTTACTTTTGTGTTGAGAATCTGGAGGTATTATTTTGAGGGTTTTAGGTTCAAGATGTTTGGTAATCACAAGGGTTTAGAGTACTTGTTTGGTCAGAAGGAATAAAGTAGGAGACAACGAGGATGGTTGGAATTCCTGATTAGTTATGACTTTAGCTGGAATTATCCTATTGGTAAAGTTAATGTCGTGCCTGATAAGTTAAGTCGAAAGTTTTTACATATGTATGCTTTGATGGTTAAAGAGTGGGAACTTTTGGAAGAATTTAGAGATTTGAGTTGGCATATGAATTGACATCTGATAGTGTGAGGTTGGGTATATTAAAAGTGAACAGTGATTTTTGGCGAATATGAGAAAGAGTTAGACTTTGGACGTGGGATTGATAGTTTTGATGGTTACGAGTAATCAGAGTGTGCAACGGAAGCGTGATGCGGCACAATTCGTATATGAGTGTGTGACTTGTAAGAGTTCATAGGGTGAACATTGGAAACATGTAGGAATGATTTGACCTATGGACGTTCTGGAATGGAAATGTTAGGTGAAAGATTTAAATATTATTCATGGGCTACTATGTAGATGGATGTTTTGGTTATATGTTTGATTGGTGAATCGTAGCATTGGTGTAATAATGTTGTGTGACAAGGATGTTGGTATTGTAGTTATGTAGAGGTTGTTGAAATGATGTTGGGTCGTGGAACTTTATGTTCTTGTTTGTGTTGTTGCCTCGTTTCCATGGTGATGGTTCGAGTGCGTGTAGCTAATTCCTATGATGGGGAATTAGGGGAGTGTTACCTACGGTGATGGTAACGATCTTGTTGTGGTTTGGTTCAAGAGTGAACCTGTGTGTTCGTAACTTGGGTATTCTTTGAGTCGTGAGTTGGTCGTCAAGTGCATTGTATGGGCATTGCATCTTGTCTTTGTTATTACCGTTGTCGTGTCGTTGTTATTGTTGCTGTTAGCAAGGTGGTTGGTCAGTTTATGTTGTTCGTGGTGTGCCTAGTGTTGGCATGATAGTTGTCTAGTCGGATACGAGAGTCGTATCCGGGGTTGTTTGCACCGAGTATATTTTCGAGGACGAAAATGTCTAAGTGGGGGAGAATTGTAGTGCCCCGTTTTGTCCGATTTATTTAATCGAGTCGATTTAATTATTTTCATTTTTATATTATTTTATTCTTGACTTTTATTTGACAATATATTAGTTTTCATCGTTATTATGTTTTACCGCGTTTTGAGAGCGTTTGCGAGATATTTGAGCTGAGGGGTAAAATGGTCATTTTGAGGGGTTAGATATTTTAGAAAAAATTAGATATTTTTATAAATAGAGATTTGAGAGAAAAAGAGAGAAAAGAAAGAAAAAGCAAAGAAAGGAAGAGGAAGGAAAAGGGGAGAAGAGGAAATCTTCAATACTATGTTTCAAGCGCGATTAATCGGGTAAGGGTGAGAAGTTTCAATTATATCTTGCTTGTATATGTATATGTATGTATTTTTTGAATGTTTGGTTGAAAAATATATGTTTTCCACTTGATTGGAATTGTGATCATTTCGATAGAATTGATATTTTCACGTTTGGAAATCGATACGAATCGCGTAGTATGATCGTATTATATGTATGAACATTGTTGATACTTGTTTTGATTGATTGAAAACGTTTTGGTTGGAGAAAGTTGGATTTTGGGGTTTGGAACCGTGTAACCCGCAGCAGAAAAATTCTGGTTCTGATGCGATTCGCCAGGCGAATTAGGATTCGCCAGGCGAATTAGGTCTCGCCACTAGTTCGCCAAGCGAAGCGCTGGCGAAGAGGGATTCGCCATGCGAAATCATAAGTCGCCAGGCGAAAACGGGGAGACAGAAATGTGTTAGCTACTGGAACTCTTGGGTGTTTTCTAAAATTGTGGTTCGCCACTAGTTCGCCAGGCGAAGTGCTGGCGAAGGGGGATTCGCCAGGCGAAATCCTAAGTCGCCAGGCGAATCTGGCTGTTTCTCAATAAATTATTTTCTTTGAAAATTCATAACTTTTGATTCGTAACTTGGATTGAGACATTCTTAGTACCGTTGGAAAGCTAATGGGATGTTCTTTCTTATAAAAATGGTTTTGAGATTGGTGGCCAATTTAATTGTGTTGGGAATTTGGAAACGTTTCGTTTTGTAGACTTTTACCGTTGTAATTGTGTGTGATTGATGTGTTATCATGTGATATGCTTTTGATATACAACGTATAGCTTGTGTGCTATTATATGATGTGGAAGCATGTGATAAGTTGCTGTAATTGTTGTGGCCTTATGGCAAAATACTTTGTTGACTTGAATACAAATGTATGGTATTAATGTATGTTGTTGTGGGTAGCCTTCGTCGCGTGAATCCTAGTGTTGTGAGTATCATTGTATGATGGCAGGATTGTTGTGGTTGATGGTGAGTAATTCTTGATGTGAATTGATATGAGTGTATATGATAAAATGCTAATTGTTGTGGTTTTTGGATTATGATGAAATGCATTGTTTATGTGAAATTCAATGTGTGTTATTTGGTGGCCTTATGGCAAGTAAAGGCATTGTTTGAATTGATTTCCAATGCATGAATAATGATGATGAGACAATTCATATTTTTGATTTATGGATATGCATTTGATTGTCATGAGTCATTAGTATTCCATGCAACATGATATGTACCTTGTGATGTCGTGTGCCCTTGTGGGGTGTGAGCGACGAAACGATTCCAGAGGGAATCTGTTGTAACGGTCGTGAGCCTTATATAAAGAGGACTTAAAGCGACGTTATAGACGATCATGAACCTTATACAAAGAGGACCTAAAGCGATCGGATAGTGAGCCTTATACAAAGAGGACCTAAATTGATCCATAAATGTCGTGAGCCTTATACCAAGAGGACCTAAAGCAACGGGGAACATCGTTTGCCCGACGGGGAGTTACACTAAGTAACAAGCGATGGTTCCAATAATTCTTGAGTGAACTAATGATGATGAGAATGATGGATCGAATGGTACCGCATGCATAGAGTCGTTGTGTCGGTCTCTGTGCATTTGCATAAATCATGAATGGATTGATTATGTGTGGGTAATTGTGAATGGATTAATTATGTGTGGGAAATTGTGAATTGATTGATTATGTGTTGAGATCGTGATAGCATTGGTAATTTGATATGCATTGGTTATGGATGATATGTTTTATGTATAGACATATGCTATGTTTTGCGAGGATGTTGTACATTACAATGATTGTATTAATTATCTATGATATGCTATATATGAATATATGTGATGTGGTGGTGTGTTTCCATATGTCATAACTTTGGTATGCATTATGTGTGAATATGTTATTATGTTGGTATAATTGATATATGCTATGTGGTTGGATTATTAGAAATATGTTATGTATCTGTGGCATGCTATCTGGATTAGTATGTGATCCTTGTGGTGAGAATAATTATGCATGTGAATTTATATGTGTTTGCATATTATTATGCAATCTTGATTTAGTTGTTATTTCTCACCTTTCTACTGTGGTTTGATGCCCTATGAGGCAATTGCAGATTAGTATCTTGGAGGCTTTTGTGAACATTAGTTCTCCATCCTTTTGTCGGTCTGTCTGCTCTGATACGTAACACGGAAGTCGGGGAATGCTTTTGTTATATATGTATACATTTGTTGGATCTATTTTGTATTATCGTTGTATGAATATTTTGATGTTATAAAACAATTTATTTTGTAAAACAAGTCAGTTATGGATCTTTCCGCTTTATTCCATAATTGAACTTTCCTTTTGTTGGAAAAAGTTCCCCTTTTATGTTTATTCCATTTTGTGTTATGTATCAAATTTATGAGCAGGGATTGTGTTTTCTTTCTTTAAATGTGGCATCCTTGTTTCTGTCTAAGAATAAAATTTTTATTTACTCTGATTTATTTATGTATTATTTATCCGCGATGGAAATTGGGGTGTTACAGTACGTGTATTGCCCAGCTCGCTCACCCATCCTGCTGCGTATCATACGCGTAATGCCTCTCCTCCCACCCTGCCATACGCCTATGGGCAGAGACGTTTCATTCCCAAAAATTCCACCTTCAGATCCCAATACGTGTACTCCCTCTCATACGCGTAATGCCAAGCTCCCAGACGCGTACTGTTACGCGTACGGGCAGAGGGCCATGCCAAAGCCTCCTTTTGGCCCTCCCATACGCGTATTGACCACATCCTTACGCGTAACGCCTTACCTGTTACGCATATTGCCAGATCTGTTACGCAAACTGCATTTCTCCACACCAGTCTGAGTTCTGCTACTGGATCCTCACTTTTTCACTCCTATACAGTCCTAAAATTTGTTCTACATCAATTTTAAGCCCTATCATTCATCTTACATCTTTCACCTATCATTACTAACCAAAGTTACAGGTCTTAGATCTAATTTCGTTCACTCAACCTGCACAAAAACCAGTTCTTCAACATACGCATTCATACAGCAGCAACAACATCAGGGAATTTCACAGATCATCGCAGCATGACATGAAATTCATAAAGTCAGCAACCAATTCATATCAAATCAACAACAATGCACTAATACCAGAATCAAAATTCACATATAGGACATATATACGAAATTCCTACGAGGATAAAGACTCCTCACTACCCTCTCATGATATAAACACCTAAATTGAAATCCATTCTCCCCCTTACCTCAAAATTACTCAGAAAATTCCCGCAAAAATTGATGATGCAAAGCCCTAGTTCTTCCTTGCTCTTCCTCTCCCTAGCCTTTCTCTTTGTGAAATTCTGATTATGACTAACCCTACTCACTAATCCTCACTAATCTCTGCTTAATGACCAAACTATCCTTATTTTTCTCCAATAGCCCATTATCCATTTAATTAAATCAGATTTTCAATTTAATAAAAATAATAATATTACTAGTAATGATACTCACATAATAATTATAATAATACTAGCAATAATAATAATAATAATAATAATATTTATAATAATAATACTACTATTACTACTCATACTCAAAATTACTCTCGACATCTCTAGTCTACCCATCCCACTAAGGACTCCACGCCTACGCGCTCAACCCTACACCCTTAACAAGGCCAAACAGCGGAAAAATAACACGACGATCAAATAATTTAAATTGGGGTGTTACAACTCTCCACCACTTAAATTATTTTCGTCCTCGAAAATGTACCTGATGGAAATAGCCCCGGATACGAATCTCGCATCCTGCTCTCCAGCTCCCAGGTCACACTTCCTCCAGCAGCTCCTCCCCAAGCTACTCTCACCAAAGGAATCTTCTTCCCTCTGAGTTGTTTCATCTTGCGATCCTCGATCCTTATCGGCATCGCCTCCACAGTAAGATTATCTCTAATCTGCACCTCATCCCTCTGGATAACATGAGATGGATCAGATACATACTTCCGAAATTGCGACACATGAAACACATCATGCAAGTTCGAAAGTTCAGGCGGTAACGCCACCCTATATGCAACTGCGCCCACTCTTTGCAAGATCTGACACGGTCCAATAAACTTAGGATCCAGCTTCTTCGGCTTCAATGCACGCCCAACACCGGTCACTGGGTTGACTCTCAGGAACACGTGGTCACCTTCACTGAATTCCAAGTCTTTCTTCCGATTATCATGATAACTTTTCTGCCTACTCTGAGACGTTTTCATCTTCTTGCGGATCATCTGAATTGTCTCAGTAGTCTGAAGCACAATCTCAGGTCCAAATACCACATTCTCACCGGTCTCATACCAACACAGAGGCGTCCTACACCTCCTACCATACAAAGCTTCGAAAGGTGCCATCCCAATACTAGAATGGTAACTATTATTATACGTGAACTCGATCAATGGTAAATGAGTGTCCCACGCACCACCTTTCTCCAACACACAGGCTCTCAACAAATCTTCCAACGACTAAATAGTTCTCTCTGACTGACCATCGGTCTGAGGCTGATAAGCCGAGCTCAACTTCAATTTAGAACCTAAAGCTTCCTGCAGACTCTTCCAAAATTCTGAAGTAAACCTCGGATCTCTATCCGACACTATACTCGACGGAACACCATGCAACTTTACAATTATTCTGATATAAATCTCCGCCAGCTTTGACAACGGAAAACTGATATTAATTGGTATAAAATTAGCGGATTTCGTAAGTCGATCCACCACTACCCAAATAGCATCAAAGCCTCTCGCCGTACTTGGCAAACCAATAACAAAATCCATGGTAATACTGTCCCATTTCCACTCCGGAATTTCCAACGGTTGCATTAAGCCCGAAGGTTTTTGGTGTTCCACCTCTGACTTCTGACAGATCAAACAATCATAAACAAACTGAGTTATGTCCCTCTTCATACCGGATCACCAAAATAACTTCTTCAAGTCATGATACATTTTCCTAGCTCCTGGATGAATACTTAAGCTACTCCGATGACTCTCTTCTAAGATCGCTTTCCTCAATTCATCATTATCAGGTACACAAATTCTGCCCCGGAATCTCAATACACCAACATCATCCACTCTAAAATCATTATTAGGATCACCTCCTTATGTAGGCATCAAGTCCACTAGCTTCACATCAAGTCTCTAGTTTTCCTTAATCACATCCAAAAAGTCATTATTCACCTTAAGCATACCCAATCTAACACTCCCAAGTGTAGTTTCACAAACCATACTCAAGTCTCTAAACAGCTCAATCAACTCCATTTCTTTTACCATTAATGTCGACATATGAATGGTCTTCCAACTGAGAGCATCTGCTACAACATTATCTTTTCCCGGATGATAACTCAAATTAAAATCATAATCTTTCAAGAACTCTAACCATCTTCTTTGCCTCATATTCAATTCCTTCTGATCGAACAAATACTTCAGACTTTTGTGATCACTTAATACTTCAAATCTCGATCCATACAAATAATGTCTCCAAATTTTTAATACAAAAACCACTGCAGCTAATTCAAGATCGTGAGTAGGGTAGTTCCTCTCATGCACCCTCAATTGTCGCGAAGCATATGCCACTACCTTGCCATCTTGCATTAACACACCATTTAATCCCATCTTAGACGCATCACAATACACCACAAAAGGTTCACTTGGACTTGGTAGAATTAACACCGGCACCGTAGTCAATTTCTTCTTCAATTCCTCAAAACTTTCCTCGCAAGCCGCATCCCAAAAAAAGCTTGATTCTTTCTAGTTAACTGTGTCAATGGTAATGCCAAATTAGAAAACCCTTCAATGAATCTTCGGTAATAACCTACCAAACCCAAGAAACTTTTGATCTCCGTCGCTGTTTTCGGTGGCTCCAACTGAAGTACCGCGCTTACTTTAGATGGATCCACCGCTATGCCATCACCAGAAATAACATAACCTAAGAAACTCACAGTCTTCAACCAGAATTCACATTTCTAGAACTTTGCAAACAATTTATTATCCTTCAACACCTGCAATACAATTCTCAAATGTTCTGTGTGGTCCTCGTCAGACTTAGAATAAATCAGTATATCATTAATGAATACCACAATAAACTGATCCAGATAAGAGTGAAAGATACGATTCATATACTCCATAAACACACCCGGTGCATTAGACACTCTGAAAGGCATCACTGCATATTCGTAATATCCATAGCGAGTTCTGAACGCAGTCTTCTGAATATCATCTTCCTTTACTCTACTATGATGGTAACCCGACCTCAAACCAATTTTGCTGAAAACACGAGCTCCCACAAGTTGATCCATTAAGTCATCAATCCTCGGAAGTGGATACTTATTTTTAATGGTCACTTTATTCAACTGACGGTAATCAATGCACAGACACATACTACCATCCTTCTTTTTCACCAACAACACTGGAGCTCCCCACGGTGACACACTCGGTCTAATAAACTTCTTATCAAGTAATTCTCCAATCTGAGATTTCAACTCTGCCAATTCTGATGCAGACATTCTGTACGGTGCCATAGATATAGGTCTGGTACCAGGAACAAGATCAATAGCAAATTCAACTTCTGTCGTCGGAGGCAACTCTGTAATATCATCTGGAAACACTTCAAAAAATTCACTCGCCACCGGTAACTCATTAACTGAAGTCTTACTTTCCACAGATAACGAGGCAAACACTACAAACATCTTAGCTTCATCCTCCAACAACGTCCTCAACTCTCTGCTAGACAAAGAATCCGCTAATGCTTCCTCTTCGCGAGTAAGAAACAATAATGTCTTCCTAAAGCAATCAATATAAATCAGGTTGGACTCCAACTAGTTCATCCCCAAAATAACATCGAGATTACCGAGTGGCAAACAAATCAAGTCCACTCTGAAATCTCTACCAAACATAGTCAACGGACACTTCAAACACACTAAGGAAGTAACTACAGAACCAATAGACGGAGTTTCAATCGTTATCCTCTGATCTAGAGTATACGGCACAATTCCTAATCTCTTCACACAATCAACAAAAATGAACGAGTGGGTTGCACCCGTATCAATGATAACAATCAAAGGAATATCATTAATAAAAAAATTACCTTTGATGGAGCGCTCTTCATTGGCGGATTGGGTTCCCACCAAAGCAAACACCTTTCCACTGGCCTGAGATTTCTTTGGCTTCTCACAGTGAGTGTTGATATGACTCTTTTATCCACAGTTATAACAGGTAGGCATCGTGGCCCTACAATCTGCTATAACATGACCAAGTCGCCCGCACTTGAAACACTTCTTCACTTCATTCGGACAATTGTTAGCACGGTGACCCGCACCACCACATCTGAAACACTTGAGAGCATCAGGAACCACTTCTCCCTCTTTTGGTTTCTTCCCCACAACAGCTTTCTGTTTTCCCTTGTCAGCTGGAGCACTATAAGAAGTACCCCCAACCTCTGCTTACCCTTCCGGTCACTCATAGCTTTGTAATGAGCAATCCGGGCCCTGTTATCATTATCAAAAATCCTGCTTCTGCTAACCAGTTCCGGATAATTCCTTATCTTCTGACAAGCAATGCCCTGTTTGATCCCGGGACGCAGCCCATTCTCAAACTTCAAGCATTTTGAATTCATAGCTTCTTCCGTATTATAATGAGTACAATATTGCACCAACTCTTCAAACCGAGCAGCATATTCAGCAACAGTCATGCTACCCTGTTTCAGCTCCAAGAATTCAATCTCTTTTGCACTACGAATATCTACCGGAAAGTACTTTTCCAGAAACTCAGCCTGAAACATTGTCCAAGTAATATCAGTACCCGCAGCTTCCAACCTCTGACGACTATTGTCCCACCAGGCTTCAGCCTCTCCCTCCAGCATATGAGTGCCAAACCGTACTTTCTGAGCATCACTGCATCCCATGGTCCTGAAGATCTTCTCAATTGCCTTCAACCATTTCCGTGCAGCCTCAGGATCCAGAATACCTCCCTCATAAGTAGGCGGCTTATTGCTCTGGAACTGTGCTAAGTC
Source organism: Lathyrus tuberosus (assembly GCA_022829125.1). Lineage (NCBI taxonomy): Eukaryota > Viridiplantae > Streptophyta > Magnoliopsida > Fabales > Fabaceae > Lathyrus > Lathyrus tuberosus. The sequence goes on from JALAZF010000115.1 coordinate 12,074,975, forward strand.
GCGGAACTGCGCACCCCTATCCTGATTAGTGTTCTCTACCGCTTGTGCGATTGCGTGCATAGCAGCAGTAAGAGCATCATCATTCCTTCCTGCCATACTGTTCAATAATCAACATATGGTCAGAACACACAACTTACTCCTATTCTAAAGACATACTCTACTACAACACCTGGCCGGACAGACCGACCTGCTCTGATACCAATTGAAACACCCCACTTTCCCATTTTACAAAATAAGTAAATACTACGAAAATAATCAGAGTTTACGACAACAGTAGGATGTCACATCATTAAAACCAACAATAAAACTCCTTTTTTCATTAACAAGCAGCGGAAAAAATTGTTTTATTCAAAATACGGTAATTTGCCAATAACACCAAAAATCCACATAAATCATGGTCCACCAAAGTTTCAAATAAAGAATGATACGTAACAAAACAATAAAGAATAACAAATGACAAAAAACTCCCAAAATCCTGTGTTACGTATCAGAGCAACTCCTAAGACTCGATCAAGCAACACGCACTCCATGCACACTCAAGTACCTGGATTATCTGTACTTCCGAAGAAGCACAGACGCAACAAACAACAAAGGGGTGAGAACTATATTCAATAAATAACGGTGTATAATACATGCTAAAGGTAGTACTCACACAATCATATATCAGAAACACACCATCACGACATACTTGTCAATTTTCATTCAGATTTCACCAAACACATAATAATGCAATGCAACTCAAAGACATTGACACAATGCATGTGGTACCAATACACCATGGTTCATTCAATCGAACCCGGATAAATCACATACACCCCTACTTGGCAATGATTTATCTCCACCACACTCCACATTGGAGTTCGGATTTATCACATACACTCCTCCTGAGTAGTGATTCATCACCACCGACACCATGAATGCATGACAGTAAATATGCATACAACACACATGTATGACAAAAATCATACATCTTCACAATCCTCCTGATCACACGTGAGATACCTGCTCACCATCACACACATCACAACAAGAAATTCCTCACATAACGTTCAATTAGCTAATTATCTAATTAATCCACCAAAATTACTAAATCGATTATTTTATCACCAATTCTACAATTCTCAGGTTCTGGCATCTATCCCCAACCTCTCGAACCAAAAGAAATCACTTCGTACGCGAAAACGGGAAAGAAATCGCGAAACGACAAAATTCTGCACTCTCGTTGGTCATACGCGTATTGCCTTGGGCCGTACGCGTATTGCCCAGCTCGCTCGCCCATCCTGCTGCGTATCATACGCGTAATGCCTCTCCTCCCTCCCTGCCATACGCGTACTACCCAGCCTATTACGCGTATGGGCAGAGACGTTTCATTCCAAGAAATTCCACCTTCAGATCCCAATACGCGTACTCCCTCTCATACGCGTAATACCAAGCTTCCATACGCGTACGGGCAAAGGGCCGTGCCAAAGCCTCCTTTTGGCCCTCCCATACGCGTATTGACCACAACCTTACGCGTAACGCCTTACCTGTTACGCGTATTTCCAGATCTGTTACGCAAATTGCATTTCTCCACACCAGTCTAAGTTCTGCAACGGATCCTCACTTTTTCACTCCAATACAGTCCTAAAATTAGTTCTACATTAATTTTAAGCCCTATCATTCATCTTACATCTTTCACCTATCATTACTAACCAAAGTTACAGGTCTTAGATCTAATTTTGTTCACTCAACCTGCACAAAAACCAGTTCTGCAACATACACATTCATACAGCAGCAACAACATCAGGGAATTTCACTGATCATCGCAACATGACACAAAATTCATAAAGTCAGCAACCAATTCATATCAAATCAACAACAATGCACTAATACCAGAATCAAAATTCACATATAGGACATATATACGAAATTTCTACGAGAATCAGGACTCCTCACTACCCTCTCATGATATAAACACCTAAATTGAAATCCATTCTCCCCCCTTACCTCGAAATTACTCAGAAAATTCCCGCGAAAATTGATGATGTAAAGCCCTAGTTCTTCCTTACTCTTCCTCTCCCTAGCCCTTCTCTTTGTGATATTCTGATTATGACTAACCCTACTCACTAATCCTCACTAATCTCTGCTTAATGACCAAATTGTCCTTATTTTTCTCAAATAGCCCATTATCCATTTAATTAAATCAGATTTTCAATTTAATAAAAATTATAATATTACTAGTAATGATACTCACATAATAATTATAATAATACTAGTAATAATATTAATAATAATAGTAATAATAATAATAATAATAATAATAATAATAATAATAATAATATTAATAATAATAATAATACTACTATTACTACTCATACTCAAAATTACTCTCGACATCTCTAGTCTACCCGTCCCACTAAGGACTCCACGCTTACGCACTCAACCCTACACCCTTAACAAGGCCAAACAGCGAAAAAATAACACGATGATCAAATAATTTAAATTGGGGTGTTACAGTGAACATTGCTTGTGCGTATTTGTTTGTTTAATTTAAGCCATAATTCCATTCTTGGTTGAATTTAATACTTGAGAAAATCCTCTTGTTTTCAATGAGAGGCATACTTTGCTTGAGGACAAGCAAACATCTAGTTGGGGAGAGTTTGTTGAATGCCAACCATGTCTTATTTTGATCCATATTTATTGGCATTTTGCAACGCTTTTGTTATGTTTCAATTGATTTATTCCAAGTTTCCATGCTATTCTTCAATTATGTGCAAATACCTTTGGTTGCTTTGATTTGTGTGTTATTGTGCAGGATTTAGGCATAAAATATCAATGAGTAAGACACAAGTGAATTGACAAAGAAGCCAAAGAAAAGGAGAAGATTCAGCATGCTCGTTGGGCGAACAACAGCGAGGTGTCAGCGAACATTCGCTGTGCAAGGTTGCAGCGAAGCCCCAACGAACCATCCCAGACTTGAGGCAGTAGATAAAGGACCATAAGTTCGTTGTGCGAACTTGTAGCGAAGAAGCTCGCTGAGCGAAGTTGTGTTCACACAACGAACTTAGATATTTCCTCAGGGCGATTTAACTGTTCAGAGGCACTTCAGGTACCATAAAGTAGTGTTCGTTGGGTAAACTTAAGAGATTCTGAAAGTACTATATATGTACTTTTCACACTTTTTGGTGATTATTACCCCCATTTTCACATAGAAACCTATGTTTTCTGCATTTCTTCACAAAAGAGTGATATTTGGCAAATAAAAGCTGGATTCGCATTCAAGATCGATTCTTCGACGTGGATGCTCATTCATCTTCTCTTATTACTTGTAAAGCAAGCTACCATGGTTATGGGTAGCTAATTTCCTTTGTATCAAAAGTAGAGGTAGTCTACCTTAGCTTTATGTATTTATTTTGATTGACCTTGTATGTGAACAAGTGATGATTAATATATGATGAATATTTTTGTTCTTAATGATCCATTCTTGTTTTGTAAAACTCTAGACATAAATTTTATGGAACTTGACCTAAAATATTCATCTATCGATTTATAGATTGGAGAGATTGGTCTATGGTATATATTTGCTTTGTATTGAACTTAAAGTTTACTATATTGGTTGTTATATGGAGAGATCGTGTAGCGATGAATACGGTATTTCTCACGACGCCGCTTTAGAGATAGACGATATCGAGAGAATACACGATGATATTAATCGATCCGACTTCACATGCTAGATTAGGAGAAACCATATTAGTTAGGGTAGATGAAAACTACTTTTGATATTCTTTGTTAATCAAACACTTTAGAATTTAAAGTTTTGCTACTAAAATCATGACAACTTATGAAACAAACTTTGAAAAGCCTTTTCTTGAAACGGTAAACTATTGAACGGCAAGCATCTCATATCACAACAATCCATGTGAAGACGATAAACCACCCTTTAACTACGATTCGAACAAAAGTAATAGCACATTTTGTGAATGGGTATTAATTTCACACTCAATCATGGATATAGGTAAAAAAAAAAAAGACTAATAACAATGGTATATTCGTTAAAAGAGTTATAGAGGAAGGTGGACATGACTTATATGGAATTTTTAAACACATCTATGAATTCGTTTAAAATTATACAGACATAGAAATTAAAGTTTTTTATTTTATTAAGACTCGTATAACCAATTTTTAAAAGGACAAAATGGATATAAAAAAATATATAACATTGTTGACACCTGAATAGACATAACATCTATAAATATATAAAGAGTATGACTCAAGTCATATTATCAGAGTGTTAAAAAAGATTGAACTATGTGCTTTATCCTTTAACTAAACCACACAAATTAGAGATTGTGAGTTGCAATCAAGATAAAACAAATAGGTCACATTGAAAATTGTGATATAAATTAAGAAACAACTTACCAATATTATGAAATTTCATATATAAATAATGTAATTGAAATTGATCGTATTACAAGTAATATAAATATGCATAATATCTAGTTGTTGAATAATCATGTTGATGGAGAAGGAGAGCACAATAGCGAAGCGGGTGTAGATAATATAGATATAGAGTTTATCAATCACTCATGTAATTCTAATGTATTAATGTTATTTTTAAAAATGAGATATTAAATATAATATTTGTATTTTATTTTTTTAATATAACACTTTTATTATTATATGTACTTCTATTATTGTATAAGACAACTAGTAGAAGACCCGAGCGTCCGCACGAGTAACTTCGTTCATATCTTAGATCATTCGATGAGGTTTGATTGTTATAGATTTATAATTGCTATTATAAAATCACTAACATTTACAAATATGTAGCATATCACCGACATGAAAAATCCAATATGAATAATAACTACTAATTTTTACAAATATGACTAATAATTACAAATATTTATAAATATTTCTTTGAATATTTATTGATATATTTTTACATATTGCATATTTTTTAATTTGTTTAGCTTATCACCAACATGAGAAATCCTACATGAAAGAGTTACGACACAAACTCTTGCGGAATGCAAAACAATAATGTGCTACTTTTAAATATGCTCTTTTAAAAGAGTAATGATTTGAGGGATGAGAAAGTTATTAACTTATTTTTTGATAGAGCATAGACTTTTACTTTGCTGTGTGTAGTGAAATATGTTAGCGCCTTGATAACATCATGTTTGAAATATTGCTCGAGTTAATCTGAGTGAGCATACAATATACAATTCATTTGAGGTGTGATGTTTTGTTAGCTGCATCTCATGACAATTATTTGGTGTTTAGGTTTGGTATATGGTCTTGCTAGATGTCGTGATCCTTAGATAAAAGTGGTAGCAAAGTCAACTAACTATCCTAAGATGAGTTAGTCACTATAACACTCAATCAAATTATATATTCTTAGTTGAAACGTTGAAAGTAAAATTTAGTATAAAATTTCCTCTTTCATTTGTGCATGAATTGTATACTGTCAACATAGATGACAAATGTCCAATTTTATCAAGTAGTAGAAAAGCAACAAAGGAAACTAAGGTTAAAGCTAGACGCAAAATCTCTTGCTGATTTTATTAATCCAAAAAACTATTTTATCAATGCTTATAGCTAAGACTTATTAGTGAGTGTCTCAAAGTCAATTTTGCTCTTGATTACTTCCACTTGATTACCCTTGGTGTAACAGGTCCTGCTTGTTACTTAGTACAACTAACTAAGACTTTGAAATGCTCTATCATCCATATTCCAAATAAGGTCACAACTTGTAAATCTTTACAAGATTTTTTTGAAGAGGCAAAAATACAATAAAAAAGAAGGCATGAGACATGCCATTACAAAGTACATCAAAAATTAGACAGCCTTGAAACATAATAAGGCACTGCTACTGCATAACTCTCAGTCTCCTAAATCAAAAAATAAAAGGCACTGAAAAAAATCCTCAGATACAACACCAAAATGCAGCAGAAAAATCTAATCACAGAGATACGCCCAATTCTAGCCAGACCCCACAAACGCAGCAGAAAAATACAGGCCAAGCTCACATACCAATTATTTTTGTTATAGAATATAGTATTGAAAGATAACATCAAATTATCATGGTTATTCCTGGTCTAGTAGAGTCTAAATTAATTTTGAACTAAAATTCAGACCCCTTAGAATAGTAGAAATTGAGCAACAAATTGCAGCATAGAAAGTTTCTTGCAATTATGATCAACCAAAAGATTTTATTGAATTTGATTTCACTGCTGTTTAGCAACCACCACTTGTTCATCATCATCATCAGTTCCAAAGTATCAATCTCCAAACTCGCCCATGCCCGGTATGACACGAAAATCTCCATTCAAACCAATCTTATCTCAGATGTCACTAATTTAATTCTTGGAAAACTTTTGCAAACCACATGAACACGTTTAGGAGCCTGCAAAAGATGAGATGGTCATAAACATAACCAATAAAAAGAACACAAAAAACGGAAAGAACCAAGAGAATGACAATCACACTGCAAAGCAAATGAGGAAAAGAGGCATAGAGGAACTAAGACAACAATAAATTACAAAGATGAGATTAAGAAATATAATGTTGGACTCTAGTTCACCCTTTCTTATAAGTAAATAAATTGCATGAATAGCTGAATTACCTACAAAATTAAATTTTCTATGGTTAATAAAAAAGAGTTACGACTGAAACTCTTGTGGAATGCAGAATAAAAATGTGTATATATATCTACATAGTTCGGCCAATGTGACTATAACAAGTATGGAGCAAATGAATTGAATTTTTATTGATGAGCCTAGTTTTTGGACCAGTTTGCAAATTTCATTTATATTAAATCGATTTGAATATAAGCACGCATAATCTCAACATAACTAATACAATCACAAAAACCAAAAAACAAATATCAAACTTCTAAATTTCACATCTCTTTCTTTACCTCCCAAAGTTCACCAGACAAGGCATATTTTGCTTTAGAAGTAATTTCGTTTGCATGTTTGGAGGAATCGTGTCGTGTCATAAGAATAAAGGAACTTTTGTTTGAAATACTAACTTCTGAAAGACAACTTAGTCTCACCAACTCTACATCCTTGCTACTCTCTGTACCAAGACCACAAGTATCTATTGATTGTATATGTATCGGTATCCTTTGAAAGAGACATGCAATTATCATGTAATAAGCTAAATGTTACTTTTCAACAATTCATTTCAAATACACGGGCTATATCTTTTCAGCATTTAGCATATATATTTTTATGTCAAAATCATGATTTTTAACAGTCTGTAGTTAAAAAGTGGAAATTCATAGGCTATATATTTTATTTATATTTCTTTTTAAAAGGAAATTCGTGGACTGTGCCTATATAGTCCGCAGATCTCTCCATATATTCAGAACAATATCCAATAGCTTTTCTAACTTGTCACATCACCATATCTTTTGAAATATCTCTTCAATTTTCTATCACTCTTACTAATTCAAAATACTTTATAATATTGTAAACACAACCTTGATTATTGTGTTAACAGTATAAAAGTGTAATGGCCTTTCAAAATCTGTCGACACAAGTACACATAGGTTGGCCATAGCTGAAAATTAAGCAGCATCAAAATAAATTATATAGTTAACTTAAAAAGGTTTTACTTAGAGTAATGAAGCAGGTAAGCTTAAAAAGGTTTTACTTTTAGAGTAATAAAGCATGCATGCTTGGCCTTTCACTATTAAATTCATGGTTCATATTCTCCAAGTTAGCTCTCATCCAAATGTTCTCATATCTAAATTAGTTTGACAATGGGAGGATAAACTAATAAATGAAATCTTAAAGTAATTTTATGTTGGCTTTTAGAAGGTTATGCAATTATGTGCAGCCTAAATTATACATTTCAAAGATACTGATCTACAAAATAACAATGTTTAACATCTTACCTTCATAAAGTATAAAGGTGCCTCTTTAGCAATATCCTTTGGTAAAGGATACACTCAATCATACAATGGCCCCATTGTTGTTTCAATTCCATTACAGTTTCAAGAAACACTACTTCCTTATCTTGCTTTATATGATAGAGTTGCAAATTAGGAGTCTCTAAAAAAAGGCTCTATATGACATAAATTAGCAGACTAAAAAAATCAAGCCATCCACTTTAAATTCATATCAACTTTATATAACTTAAAGGTACTTCTAAACATGCAATAACATTCAAAGCTACCATGTAATTTAACATATTTTCAATAGGTCATCAAATTCACTTAATTCCTCATTACTATCATTAACTTCGATATTTGACTCACTAACCAAAGAGCTTAATCACTTATATTACAGGGACACTTTACTTCAATATTTGACTCACCAACCAAAGAACTTAATCACTTATTTTGTAGGGACTATGTTCAATAAACAACAAAGTAATGCTTCTTTCAACTTGACTCAACTCTTAAGAAAAACACTGATAGTATTATAAATTAAACTTACGTGAATGGGTAGAATACAACAATGACCAGGCACCAAGGGCTGCAACCGTGGCATCATAAGATATGTAATCATGTTGGTGTGTCATTAGCATAATTAAGTGAAAAGATGCAATCAACTCACAAAGAGAGCCCCACCTTTCTCCCACAACCTGCACATAGTGGTTATGTTAATAATAGAATCAACAACAGTGCCAATGTCATTACAACTGGTGATTAATACAACCATTAGTATCCCTCATGTAAATTAGTATCCCTCATGTAACTATACCCAAACTCAATCGCAAACAATGAATATGAACCAAACAATTTCTTTCATTAATTCTTCATCTAATAAAAATTGAAAGCCATCATGCCTAACAATTCCTGAAAATTGATGTTTTTATGCCTAGCAATTTAGAAAAATGATCAGCATCCAAGAAAAACATGTTTTGCTGTGAATCTGAGTTCCCATTATCTGCATGCTCATCAGCTTACTCTTCACCAACCTTACTTTCAACTTCTACAACATTCTTGATTCTTGGCCCTATTTCAGCATGGGCAGATTGTGGTGTAGTAAGATCACTATGACTTGACGACATAGGTTTATTTGCATCAGAAAGCGTAGGTTGTGATGAAAGTTGTAGAGAATATACCTCAAATAAGTGCGACAGTCAAAGAAGAACTTCTCCGTTACCAAGATCCTACAGATCATAATAAGATGGCTTAACATAAAATCATATAAATCATCAAAAGTTTATGTTAAAAACTCATCATATTTTAGATTTCATGCTTCATGTTCTTTTAGGTGATTATTCGATGAGATGGTACTATATATCTTTATTAACTATATAAGGAGGATGTTCTAAATGAGTCCTAAGTTACACCATCCCTACCTTGAGAGTTATTATTGCAACATTTTTTGGTAAGCGGTAGGACAAATCTATTCCCCGTGTTACCATTATTAATTTAACTATAAAGAGAAATGCATTTACTTTTAACAAACATTCATTAACCACCTCTGTTAAGGCTGAAAGTAACAACGAGTATATTTATTGACCTAATGTTCGATGCCATCTAGCACCCTCTGTAATACCCTAAAATTTTCCCTCTTAGTTATTACCTTATACCATCAATAGTGACTTATGCTTCACATTCATCTGCATCTCCATTAGGTCATAACATTCACATTCATTCATTTGCATGAGCTCCTGAGGCATGGGATCCTGATTTTTCTTATCTTCTGTGCGACTTGGTTGATATTCGTCAATTGAAGATCATGAGACTAGGGTCATCAGGAAGGAGCATCTGTGGTTTGATTTGAAGAGCATTGGGTCATGATCAATTGAGCTTACTGAGTGAATTTCTGGGATCCATTGAGGATATGAGTCTGGTGTGGATTGGAATTAGACACGTTAAGATTAGCCCTGCAGATTTCTTGAAATTCAAGATTCAAAACCAATTTAAATCACATCCTTTATCCATTTCTAATTCATGTTCATTTACAAATAGCCATTTTCATTCTATTTCATTGGCCATTAACCAATTTAATCATGTTTCCAAATATCCAATTTCAAATTCAATTTTATCCACAACCTAAAGTCCATATCTATTTCAATTTCATCTCATTATCCAATTTCAATAATCCATTTTCTTCTAACAAATTATCCAATTCCAATAGCCATTTATCATACCCATTGTCCAAGCTCATTTCCGAATTCACGTATCTTGCTTTTGAGCATTGCTTCGAGACTTACGTTTTGCCATTCAACACACTCAACATGGTTTAGAAATGAAGATGAAAAATAAAGCTGGTTTATGAAATATAATGTCGTCAGCATTATAAAATGTTCCATAAAAAAAGGAATCCAACACAGTTCCTAACAACATTTACACCAGAAAAATTCCATATGCCAAAAAAATCCATTACACCAGAAATTGATTACACCAAAAAAAATGATATAACAGATAACAACACCAACCATAACTGGATGACAGAGAACCTTTTTTCCTAACAGTTTCTAACAATTACAAAGTCCCTATCCAATTCCAAACTGATAACAGATTTTCACTAACCATAACCTCTAACTGAATTCTCTAACCTGCTAACAGTTCCTAACCGAATTCAATAACTGTCATAACCTCCGCTAACCATATTCATCAACGACTCCATAGCTTCATCTTCATCTTTATCAATCTCAAAATTTTCTCTACAATCTTCATCTTCATCAATCTCCAATTTTCTCTACAACCTTCAACCTTCATTCACCATTGCAATCTTCCTCAACTCTACAGGAATTCTTCAACAATCTTCATCATCATCAATTCACGAAACCTGCAATCGAGTCCCTGCAAGAACATCAACAATTCTGCAAATTCAACAAGAATTTCTCAAACACATGACATCGACATCGATTCGAAACGATTCAAAACGCAACGCAAGAATTCGACGCATTCGAAGAAAGGTAGAAGAAGGAAGTTCATGTATTGTGTAAATCACTATGTTAACGATTCAAAAAAAATACTTGTGAATCATAGTTCGCAACTGCATCCGCAAGATTCACCGGCACGAATTCGCGGCATCATCACCAAGGATCAAGAACATTCATCAACCTGCAACACTCAAATTCATCATCAATAATTTATGGTGCGAACAAACTCTGTACCAATCCAAAAACGATCAACAACAACACAAAGTCAGAAGCGAGTAGAAGAAGAAGCAGATTCGAGTAGAAGCCATTAACGTACCTTGGTGAAGCCTCCTTTGTCAGGTGAATACTTTCGCTCTCAGCTTTTATCGCGAAGTGTCTTTACATGACTCAAGTCCGATAATGTTGAGAAGACGCGTCCATGAACGGCGACGCCAACAAATTGTTTAGAGGCAGGCTAGGGTTACAGATTGTGGTGACGGAGGCGATGTTGTCGAGTTTGGTCGCGATTAGGTTTTTGAGTGAACGGAGAAGATGAAAAGGGAAGGGTAAATCGGAGAGGAAGAAGTTGATGGCAGCGAGATAGGGAAGAAAGGGTGGGAGCGGCGCTGTGAATGAAGAAGGGGAAGGTTGGTGACATTGATACCGAAAGAACCTCTAGGGTTTTTCTACAGAAAAGCCAAGGTTGAACCTCATGGCTATGGACCGGGTTTGCTGTGGCCTGTTGGTTTCCATTTTCACACCCCCGTTTCAACAAATGCACCCCCTCAGTCGAGTTTGGATTGGGCTCGTAAGCCCTAGGTACTACCCACACACCCCAATTCAGGTTGCACCCCCAGTCTCCTTTTGAAATCATTGGGCCTGCTGAACTACAGAGCCCATCGCCTGGAAGTTATTTTCGCACCACTAACATCACTTCCTGAACCCCCTGTTCATAATTGGATTGAAGTGGATTTTAGATTCTCGTTGTTAATTTCTATTAAGGTGTTCTTCGATTTTGGCTAAGTATTCATGGATTTTGGATCGATGTTGATCGATTTCGAATAAGGTGGTCCTTCATGGATTAATTATGGAAGACTAAGCATTTATTTTTCTTATGGGAGATTACAAGATCTAGCACGAAGTCTTCGGGTTTCTTATTATATGAAGAATCGCTACTTTGACCAAGTAAGAAATCTCGACTTTAATGCATCATTCTAGCTTGTATGTTGTTTAGGATCATATAGTGTAGGTTGCATATTGAGCCCTCCCACCTGAGGCACTGGTTATAGCTTGATTTATGACGATATGTGACGATTCAAAGCTTGGATTTTGTATTCCAAGTTGTCCTGAAGGACATAGTTTCGGTTCAAGGGATCGAAAGTGATTTTTTTCCAATAGCTGTGAAGCTAATTTTTTGTGAGTGATTAATCACTGGAACATATGACCCTTTGATGCTCCTTGGGAATTTTTTCCATAATTTTTGGTGTCATTTTGAATCCACTTTGTGAAGGTGTTTTTCGGCGATCATGCCTTGTTATCTTGCTTATTGAGCGAATTGTTTTGACACTTTGGTGCATAATTTTATAAATTCCTTTTATGCAATGTGATCAACTGACTTCATAATACTATGATTAAATTTTCATAATTCTTTAGGACTTATAACTATTTTTCATACTTTTTTGATTGTGAGCATTCATTTGTGCTTATATGTTTGACCCCTAGGGTTTTGAGGAGACATTCATGCCATGCCTTAGAAGGTGTTGTGTGAGACTTTCGTGCATTGGTTTGGAGACATTTTAAGGACCTATAATCCATGTCAATTTTTTTTTAACTTATTCATAATGTGTATAAAAACATGTATGTTTGAAGCATCCTTTTGCATCCATTGTGTGGTATTCTAACTTTGTGTTTGTGGTACCATTCTTTGCCTATCTTTTGCTAATATTCTTTGACACTTGTGTACATGATGTTGAGGTATAGCTACTGACTTATAAAGTGTTTGTGCATTGGTACATGACCCATAATTTGTTTGTGCATGATTAACTTTGCATTGTTTCCAAAAGTGAAGTTTGCCTTTGTTTGCCTAGTTCGGTTTAATCCTTTGAACTTTACTTGTATGCCTTGAATGTGAATTTGTACATTATTTAGAGAACCATTCTATACTTCCCTAGGCTCTTTTCATTGATGTTTTCACCTCTAATGCTCATCTTTTTCTTGCCTTGCAAGCCTTTGTTTTTAGGAGCTAGTTTTGGTTTGAATTGCCTTGTTTGGTCTTAAGGACTTAAACTTGTTTTACCTTGGCCATTGGTGGATGTTTATAAGATGTGTGCACACTTCTAAAATGAGTTCAATTCTGGTTTTGGTTTACTTTCATGTCATTTGCCTATACTTGTAACCCTTAGGTTATTTCTTTTGTTGGTTTACCTTTAACTTCAAAGTAGATTAGTCTTGTAGCATAGTCGTAACTTGACTTGTAATTTCATAATCCTTTTAGGTCTTTCACTTTGACTAATGTGACTCAAATGTACATAGTCATTATACTTAGATTTTCATGTTGTACATACACTCTCTTGTTATTACTAATGTCTTTGGTTCACATGTGCAAGGGGCATAAAGGGGACATCCCCAAGGTGGTTTGACCATTTCATTTTGTAAATAAAAACTTGTTTCTAACTTGGTTTGCTATTTTTTTATAGGTGCTTTTGTGACTTGCTTTCGTTGCGCTTTCGTTGCTTTGCTACGGATTCATATTCGTTTGGTAGGACTTCTTATCTCTTCACTTCTCTTTAATGCTTTCAAATGCCCTGAGAAGTAGGAATAGTTGATGCCATGATAAGTAGGATTGTATGGAAAGCCCTCAAGTGAGGCCATGATTGTGCTTGTTTAATATTGTGCCTAAAGACCTCTAAAGGGGCATCCTATTCCCATATCGCCTTGTAAGACCTCCAAGAAGGTAATTGACGGAAGGTAGGGTTCGCAATCGACCCCCGTTATTCTAGTTGAGTCGTTCTTAGCTCTCATTACATGATTGAAGCTTTGAACATCACCTGCTCCTGTTATCGAGTCGGTCAAGTGGAAGATATGGTTCGTAACCAACCCCCACACTTTGTCTATAGCTCGCATTGACCAATGCTGATGCTTATGTGATCTGATTCACATCTTCCCCTTTCTTATTCTGCTCTCCATGGTTCTCGATACCATTTGATGAGTACCCCCATTTCCCACAGCTAGCTTGTTTGCCTCGGTTGATATGACCCCTTGGCTAAATCTCCCCCTTTTCTTATTTTATTATGTGATACTATTGCTGACTGACATCGTTTACTCTGTCGTTTGCTTCTAGTTCATTTTGTGATTGATTTATCCTGTGTTTACTTGTCTGATGACATGATCCCGTAGGATTCCTCGCTCCACTTAATTTTTGATTAAGTCGGAGGTAGGAGAGACATTAGGATAACAATCCATGCATGACAACATTAGGTAGACTTCCCTTCTGATCGTGACCTTAGGACCATCATTGCATGCTGACTTGTAGGACCGAGTTCCCCGTAGACTTTCTGTGAGTATCACCATTTCTCTCGCACCCATGCGATCGAGACTGTTTCCTGTTCACCCGTAGTAGCGTGAAATATGGATGCTCTGATTCCTCTTTCTTTTCAGATTGAGGATACGTAGGCACGAGATACAATATCTCGGCGAGCACACTAACAACTAACTTCCCTTTTATCTCGCACCCGTGCGATCGAGATGAATCACCTAGCACACTAACAACTAACTTCCATTTTCTATTACACTTTGAGTCTCTTCTCTCTCTCTCAAACAAATATAAAACACTTAATAAAGTTAACATGTAATGCGCATGAGCCTTGTACGTGGGAAAATGGAGAGTGAGGGATTTTCCTTCACTTTCCTAGGGTGTTTAGCGTACTTCCCGTCTTGGGTCGATATGCGAGGCATTCGATCCTATGTCATGGACTTTAGTGCGAGACGTGTCACAAACACAAAACAATCAAAACACTTCTTCTTAAAAGTCAAAAACAAACAAACAATTCTCTTCTCATCTTCCTCACTCTCATCGTAAAGGATGCGTCATTTCCGTTCTACCGCAAACAAGTAAATGCCTAAGACTCCGTACAACGAGCTGCGACACCTAACTGCTGGAATGCAAACCTTGGCGTCTTCCGTTAAAAAACACAAACAAGGCGAAGCCATCCCTAGTAAGGGGAACTACGTCGCTCTGATTCTCGCGTGTGAGCGAGATACGTAGGCAGGAGATCGTGCGAGATCTCTCCGAGCATAATCCTTTCACCCTTCCCCAATCTGTAGTCGTTCGAACTACGTTGACTCTGATTCTTTATTGGTTAATGAAGATACGTAGGCATAGGATTGCGATGATCCTTGCGAGTCCTTTGTGTCTTTTTTCTCTTTTTCCCCCGTTTCTCCATCTCACCTTTTGTCTCCAGTTTCCAGTTTAGCAGTTGAGTTTCAGATAACCCTACACCCTTTTGATCGATAACAAGCAAGCGTGGATCCCATCGAGTACGATGGACATGTGGGGGTGCTAATACCTTCCCCTCGCGTAACCGACTCCCTTACCCGTTTCTTTTGGTGGCAAGACCATGCTTTTCCTTTCCCTTAGGTTCACGCAGTGTTTCCTTTCCCCCTCTTGGGATAAATACACATTTCTGGCGACTATGTTTCCGCGCCACTTTCGCGTTTGTACTTGGATGAAAATCCCGGGAGCGACAGCTGGCGACTCTGCTGGGGATAGGTTGACCTCTTACTGGTCCATCCCCTATGCGAGTCAATCCTAGCGCTTGCTTGTTTTCGATTATAGGGTGTTTTATCTGTTTACTTTACTCGCTTTATTTGTGGCATTGTTGCATGTTTATTGTTTTATTACATTTACTTGCTTTTCATTTACTGTTGCCATATATATATTGTACTGTGCTGGACTGTGCTGGATTTTTCTATTTGGTGGGCAGGGTATTCTGAGAGATAAGCCCATTACACAGGCTTGAGCACACACATAGGACTAGAGTGGAAAGTAGTGTGGCCTACGTAGCATCTTGGTACATTTGGTTTACACGAAATCCACACCTAGACGAGGTTTTCGTGGGAGATGTTCTGATTTGCCGTCTTGTGCATTTCAGGGTGTTAACCTAGGAAGCTGTCGACTCTGGTGACCATTCCCAAGGACTCAGTTGCGGCACTCCTCCCGAGATGTGATAATGGCAGACCAAAAATGGCAAACACATTACACTTCTCGATCCGAGGACCCAATGTTGGGAACTTTCTATAGGATATCCTTTTTGAGGGGAATTCGTTGAGGCCTCCTCGATTGATGATGATGCCAAACCAGAAATGGTGAACGTATCATCATTTCTCGACCTGAGAGTCTGTGATATTGAGGATCCTCGCCTTTCTAGTACCCACATGTGAGAGGGACTGGTTGTTTACAGGTTTGCAGGTAACCGTAACCTTCAATTGACCCGGTATTCTGGTTTTCCTATCACTGTGGACTCATCAGCCTGGTATTATGGTATTCTGACATTCTGACTATCCCAATATTCTGATTAGGTCGGTACTCTGATTATGCCGATATTCAGGCATTTTGGTATTCTGATTATGCCGATATTCTGGCATTCTGGTATTCTGATTATTCAAATATTCTGGTATTCCGGTATTTCTCTTCAGAGCAGACCTGTGAACTTATTCATTCATCGGCACAGCACAATCATTATTCAGAATATATGGAAGCTTTGATCCCATGTCTTATTGCATTCATATTATTGCATTGCATTTGCACCTTACATCGATCATTTTGTATATCCTCCTCCAGGCTAGAATAATGAGCTCATCCATCCTTTGTCTGAACTGCAGTTTGATTTCCCGACTTTCGTATCAGATTTGAGTCAGCTTTTGGAAGATCATGAACTCTGAAGAGCAGAACCAGTTTGTGACTAGAGCCGATGTTGAATTGATGAAGAATCAGTTGGATCAACTTGTGGAAGCTATGAAAGCCATGAATAAGGGAGAGGTCAATATTCAAAGAAATGAGAATGTCTTTCCACCTCTGGTGAACAATGTTGCTCAAGCTCAGCCTGTGGGAGTCCCTATTGAGGATCCTGCTATACACGAGCGTACCTCCGAGATAAACATTCTTCTTCTCTTGATGCCACAGACTATCAGAGCTTTGCCTTCTCTGTGCCAGATGTCCAGGGGGTAGTTCCAAAGATGAAGCCTAAGGATCCAAGATCTGTTGATGACGAAAGATATCGTGTGTTGGAGGAGAAGCTTAAAGCCCTAGAGAGGCGTGATACTCTTGATTTGAATGCTTCAAGCATGTGTTTGGTACCTGGCCTGGTAATGCCTCCAAAGTTTAAGATGTCGAAGTTTAAGCAATACAAAGGGGATAGCTGTCCAAAACTACATTTGGTGATGTTTTGCCGAAGAATGACTTCACATGCCCACAATGACAAGCTCATGATCCATTTTTTCCAAGACGGTCTGAGTGGGGCATCATTGTATTGGTATATGCAGTTACAGAGTGCTAGCATCCAATCATGGTCAGATCTAGCAAACGCTTTTATGAAGCAATACAATTACAATCTTGGCATGGCTCCCAGCTGAATGCATTTGCAAGACTTGTCTCGATCAGATAATGAATCATTCCGAGGGTATGCTCAGAGATGGAGAGAGTTAGCTGCTCGTGTTCAACTGCCACTTTCGGATAGAGAATTGGTTGATTTGTTCATGGATACTTTGCAAAGGCCGTACTTGGAAAAGATGATTGTCAATGGGGCAGCAAAGTTTTCTAACCTGGTAATGGTGGCAGAACGTATCAAGAGCCTGATCGAGTGTGGAAAGCTCCAAGGCATCTCGAACTTCCAAGCTAATGAAAATGAATCAGTTGTCAGTTCTCAAGAAGAATTCGAGGAAGAAAATAGTTCCATTCAGGAATCTTCACCACCTTGTTCTCAACGTTCAGACATATCAACTGTTCAGAGTCAACAATCTTATGGGTCTTCATATCAGGAACAATATTCTTCTGCAAATCAAGGTATTCCTAAGAACCAATGGTCATATCACCGTCAGCCACGTCAGGATGCCCAACAAAGACCAAGGAAGCCAGAGAGGCATTTTACTCAGTTGCCAATGTCGCACAGTCAGATGTTGCCAGATTTAAACAGAGGTGGACTTATAGTACCAAAGGAATTAAATCCAGTGCCTTTTCGGTACCCACCGGGTTTTGATGTCAATGCCCGTTGTGACTACCATGCTGGGGCACAAGGGCATTCAACTGAAGACTGTAAGGTGCTCAAGAGCAAAGTTCAAACACTTCGTGTCTCCAACAAGTTCACATTCACACCTCGGGGTATTCGGATCAACAATTCTCCTTCATCGAGTCTAGTGGGTTCATTAGTACAGGTCATGGGAGAAGTCACCGAGAGCAGTTGTGCAGATGGTTATCTGAGTGACTTCAAAGAGAAATTCTGGAGATGGCTAGCTTAGTAGTGAATCAAGCATGGAAATCCCAGTTCCACGAAGCTGGCAATCATTATATCATGTCATTTCTTTGCATTTGTAGTTTCTTTTCTGTTAAAGTGCAAACTCATTTGTAAAACTTGTCTATTTTTAATTGATAATGGTAATGAAATGAATATGCATGTTATGATTAAATCAAGTTGTGTTCACTCATATTTTTTATCGATATCATATGCTTATTTAAGCAGGAGCCTAGGGAGGATGATGAAATCGAAGACGTAAAAACTTCTTATTGTATGCTTTTGAACAAAACCCTGCTGATGATGTACAGGCATTGTTTTAAATCCCATACACTAGAGATATAAGGGAGTGTAACCTTTTTCAACCCCGTTGAGCCTAGTAGTAGGCGTTTATTTCTGAAAATGAAAAACCCTCAATCTTAACCTGGGGCAGGGTAGGTGCCAGTTAATTTGACCGTGCGTTCAAATTTCAAAAGGAGTGTCCCGTTCGAGGATCAATTACATCCATGGTTATCCCTCACCGACCAAAGAGTGAGATGGTCACAACCCTTTACAAGTCAAGACAAACTTGTGTCACACGATTGTTCAAAAAAAGAAGAGAATCAAAAGAAAAAGAAAAAGAAAGTCCGCTAAGTCAAAACTTGAAAACAAGTGACTTAGGCAAAAGTTAGGGCATCCCGCTGGACTTCAAAATCAAAAGATTCAAAAAAAGGAATCAGTCCAGGAAAAAATCAGGGAAATAAAAAAAACAAAAGAACGAAAAGCGAAAAAGGATTACAAAAAGAAAAATCCTCGAGCAAAGAACAAGTCGTGTGACTACAGACGCCAAAGACAAAAGGGGTGGCTGTCACTCTGAAAACCGTGTGGGTTCCTTTTATCCTCCTACCATGCAATAAGCTTTTTGAAAGGTGAGCACTTGTGTCAAATTAGCTGAACGTAGGACTGGAGAACATCAAGGAGAATGGGTGGGTTAAAATAAAACTTTGAGCCTTATATCCTTTCTTTCTCAAACCGTGAACCAGGCCACGTTACAACCTTCAAAAGACCTAATTGAAGCAGGGTTGTTTCGAAAGCATACTTCGGTTAATATCGCGTCAGTTCTGACTCCCAAGAGGATCTTTCTTACCATTCATGGTGGTATCGATGTGACATTCTGATAAGTGATTCGTTCGCTATATGTCACCACATTTTTCCAGTGAACTGACTTGGATGTCAAAACTGTCATATGCATTGCATTAAAATTGTCATCTTCAAAACGAATTCTTTTACTTGCGAGTAAGCACTTGATGTCAGGAGAGTTTCTACAATGGAGAGATTGATCAAGATAAGATGCAAACGCCATAAGACTTCTTTGAGTAGAGGCAAGTCATCAAATGATCACGCCAAATAGGCAATTCATTCCAAGATTCAGCTAGTCTGGAGCAGCCATGTCGAGGAATCTCTCTAAAGTTCAGCAAAACTGGGGAAATTATGTCGAGATTTGATAAATCTCTCCACAAGCGTGTAATATGGGGCAATCACATCGAGATTAGGCAAATCTCTCGAAGATCAATCAGTCAGGGGCAAAATCACTCCAAGACTCGTATCGAGGTAGGCCGCCTCAAGAGCACGAGAAGTCATCCTCCTCTAAAAGACGGTTAGTCAAAAGCACATCTTCAAGATTCAGTATACTGAGGCAGAGTATTTCAAATCACTACGAATCATCTCGAGGCAATTTCTTTCATGAACTACGCAATCTGGGGCAGTTACGTCGAGATCCATAAATCTCTCTGAGAGTTTGAATACCCTGGGGCATTTTGAATGTCGGGTTTTCTGTAAAATCCTCTTGAGACAATTTCTCCCTGTGGTCTGAGACAAGTTGGGAGTTCTCTTATGATATTTGGCATGCAGCTGATCAGCAGAAGCGTGAAGCACCAAAGTAGTTCCCAGCATAGTGTTTCTCTTCCTCGGCAAGGCGCCAGAGGGTATCGTTCCCCAATGAGGTATTAGAATTGCTAGTCGTCCCCGACAGAAATAGCCAAGACGGTATTGTCCCCGACAAAGTATCCTCCCTAGCCAGAGTCCTAAGGTTTGGTTTCCCCAACCGGAGTTGGATTTACCTTTCTTCAGCAAGAGTTCAAGTCCCCAGACAGGGTAGAGATGGTTTGTTCTTGCCCTCCAAGCAGGTGGGCATCCCCAGCAAGAGGCTCGTTTGACCTCTCGTCCTCAGTAAAGTCTTTCTCTCTAGTATAGAAGAGCTAGCATCCTCAGCAGAGCATCGAGAACCTCTATCTCCCTAGCAAGAGTGTGGAAATTTGCCTTCCCCAGTCAGATTGGTTTATTATTCCCTATTGAGTGCTCAGAAGTCAACCACATCAGACAAGGCGACATTGCAACTCCAACAGGGGACTTGTTTGGTGTCTCTCCTTCGTAGAGATTTATTTTCCCCATAGAGTCTTGGTGCCTCTTTTCCTCATCAGGACAAGAAGCGTAATTTCGTCAGCAAGGGTATGTTGTCACCCCAGCAGATGAAGGACATTTCCCCAGCAGCTGGTCAAAGGCAATGATATTCCCTGGCAGGTTTGGTATTATTGACTGCTCAACCCCCAAGCAGAGTTTGGTGTTCATCCTCTCAATGGTTGGTCAACGGTGTTTGACATCCCTGGTAGATTCCAAGTCCAATGGTTATTGGTGCCTTTTCCGTATCAGATCTTTGGGTTCCATCATTATCAGTTGTCATTCTTATTCCCCAATAGAGTAGAATTTCTCTTCAGGTTTCATCTTCAGCAGAGGTTTGGATCGGAAAGGTCGCTCAATTTGTCAAACTCAGCACGGTTTGCGACCACGAGGACAATCCAGTTTTTTATCCCCAGCGGAGTTGCCTTCATATCCTCAGCATTTATTTTGCTGAGGGGCCTCCTTGCATTTTGCATATAGTAATCATTGCATCCTTAAAACCGCGTAGCATTTCCATTCGAGATGGAGCATTACGCCATGGAAAAAGTCAAACATATGTATGTGAAGCATAAGCCAATTTTGGGTACCTCGTGCGAGAGCCCAAAAATCTTTTCTCTTCAATCATATTGACAAAGCCAAAAATACTTCGTTCATTCCCCAGCAAACATTTCAAGGCAGTACCAAGGTCTCACCTCTTTCCTCTTCACCAGAGTCCCAGTTTTTTGGTTTGCAGATCCTTTTTTATCTTACATCTTGACCTTATTTTAGGAACCATTCCCGATAGGTTTTCAACTTTAGCCGTTCCCGACAGGCGACCTTTGAGTTTTAAACTTAGTCGTTCCCGACATGCCCATTTACCGTTCCCGACAGGTAAGCCATAGCTTTTCAATTTTAGCCGTTCCCGACAGGCGACCTTTGAGTTTTAAACCTAGTCGTTCCCGACAGGCCTATTTACCGTTCCCGACAGGTAAGCCGTAGGTTTTCAACTTTATCTGTTCCCGACAGGCCCATTTACCGTGCCCGACAGGTAAGCCATAGGTTTTTAACTTTAGCCGTTCCCGACAGGTGACTTTTGAGTTTTAGACCTAGCCGTTCCCGACAGGCCCATTTACCGTTCCCGACAGGTAAGCGTAGGTTTTCAACTTTAGCCGTTCCCGACAGGCGACGTTTGAGTTATAAACCTAGCCGTTCCCGACAGGCCCATTTACTGTTCCCGACAGGTAAGCCATAGGTTTTCAACTTTAGCCGTTCCCGACAGGCGACCTTTGAGTTTTAAACCTAGCCGTTCCCGACAGGCCCATTTACCGTTCCCGACAGGTAAGCCGTAGGTTTTCAACTTTAGCCGTTCCCGACAGGCGACCTTTGAGTTTTAAACCTAGCCATTCCCGACAGGCCCATTTACCATCCCCGACAGGTAAGCCATAGGTTTTCAACTTTAGCCGTTCCCGACAGGCGACCTTTGAGTTTTAAACCTAGTCGTTCCCAACAGGCCCATTTACCGTTCCCGACAGGTAAACTATAGGTTTTCAACTTTAGTCGTTCCCGACAGGCGACCTTTGAGTTTTAAACCTTGTCGTTCCCGACAGGTCCATTTACCGTTCCTGACAGGTAAGCCATAGGTTTTCAACTTTAGCCGTTCCCGACAGGCGACCTTTGAGTTTTAAACCTAGCCGTTCCCGACAGGCCGATTTACCGTTCCCGACAGTCATACCATAGGTTTTCAACTTCAGCCGTTCCCGACAATCGCCCTTTTGAGTTTAAACTTAACCGTTCCCGACATGCATACTTCAGTCGTTCCCGACAGGCATACCATAAGTTTTAAACTCCAGCCGTTCCCGTTAGGCATACCATAAGTTTTAAACTTCAGCCGTTCCTGACAGGCATCCTTTGGGTTTCACCGGTCCCAGACTCTTTTCCACAAATACCTCTCCACCACAACTGCTTTATTTGTCATATATCCACTCCTGTTACCCACAGAGCGCAAATTTTCTGGTCTTTTTTTATTCAATCCCTATGTACCTTGAATTTCTGACAGCCGTTGCTCTCATCCATTCAGGTCCATAGTTGATTGAATAGGAGCAGTTGTAATACCCTAGAATTTGCCCTCTTAGTTATTACCTTATACCATCAATAGTGGCTTATGCTTCACATTCATCTGCATCTCCATTAGGTCATAACATTCACATTCATTCATTTGCATGAGCTCCTGAGGCATGGGATCCTGATTTTTCTTATCTTCTGTGCAACTTGGTTGATATTCGTCAATTGAAGATCATGAGACTAGGGTCATCAGGAAGGAGAATCTGTGGTTTAATTTGAAGAGCATTGGGTCATGATCAATTGAGCTTACTGAGTGAATTTCTGGGATCCATTAAGGATATGAGTCTGGTGTGGATTGGAATTAGACACATTAAGATTAGCCCAGCAGATTTCTTAAAATTCAAGATTCAAAACCAATTTAAATCACATCCTTTATCCATTTCTAATTCATGTTCATTTACAAATATCCATTTTCATTCTATTTCATTGGCCATTAACCATTTTAATCATGTTTCCAAATATCGAATTTCAAATCCAATTTTATCCACAACCTAAAGTCCTTATATATTTCAATTTCATCTCATTATCCAATTTCAATAATCCATTTTCTTCTAACAAATTATCCAATTCCAATAGCCATTTATCATACCCATTGTCCAAGCTCATTTCCGAATTCACATCTCTTGCTTTTGAGCATTGCTTCGAGACTTACGTTTTGCCATTCAACACACTCAACATGGTTTAGAAACGAAGATGAAAAATAAAGCTAGTTGGTGAAATATAATGTCGTCAGCATTATAAAATGTTCCATTAAAAAAGGAATCCAACACAGTTCCTAACAACATTTACACCAGAAAAATTCCATATGCCAAAAAAATCCATTACACCAGAAATTGATTACACCAAAAAAATGATATAACAGATAACAACACCAACCACAACTGGATGACAGAGAACCTTTTTTCCTAATAGTTTCTAACAGTTACAAAGTCCCTATCCAATTCCAAACTGATAACCGATTTTCACTAACCATAACCTCTAACTGAATTCTCTAACCTGCTAACAGTTCCTAACCGAATTCAATAACTGTCATAACCTCCGCTAACCATATTCATCAACGACTCCATAGCTTCATCTTCATCTTCATCAATCTCCAAATTTTCTCTACAATCTTCATCTTCATCAATCTCCAATTTTCTCTACAATCTTCAACCTTCATTCACCATTGCAATCTTCCTCAACTCTACAGGAATTCTTCAACAATCTTCATCATCATCAATTCGCGAAACCTACAATTGAGTCCCTGCAAGAACATCAACAATTCCGCAAATTCAACAAGCATTTCACAAACACATGACATCGACATCGATTCGAAACAATTCAAAACGCAACGCAAGAATTCGACGCATTCGTAGAAAGGTAGAAGAAGGAGGTTCATGTATTGCGTAAATCACTATGTTAACGATTCAAAAAAACTCACATGCGAATCATAGTTCGCAACTGCATCAGCAAGATTCACCGGCACGAATTCGTGGCATCATCACCAAGGATCAAGAACATTCATCAACCTGCAACACTCAAATTCATCATCGATAATTTACGGTGCGAACAAACTCTGCACCAATCCAAAAACGATCAACAACAACACAAAGTCAGAAGCGAGTAGAAGAAGAAGCAGATTTGAGTAGAAGCCATTAACGTACCTTGGTGAAGCCTCATTTGTCAGGTGAATACTTTCGCTCTCAGCTTTTATCGCGAAGTGTCTTTACATGACTCAAGTCCGATAATGTTGAGGAGACGCGTCCATGAACGACGATGCCAACAAATTGTTTAGAGGCAGGCTAGGGTTAAAGATTATGGTGACGGAGGCGATGGTGTCGAGTTTGGTTGCGATTAGGTTTTTTAGTGAACGGAGAAGATAAAAAGGGAAGGGTAAATCGGAGAGGAAGAAGTTGATGGCGGCGAGATAGGGAAGAAAGGGTGGGAGCGGCGCTGTGAATGAAGAAGGGGAAGGTTGGTGACATTGATATCGAAAGAACCTCTAGGGTTTTTCTACAGAAAAGCCAAGGTTGAACCTCATGGCCATGGATCGGGTATGCTGTGGCCTGTTGGTTTCCATTTTCACACCCCTGTTTCAACAAATGCACCCCCTCAGCCTAGTTTGGATTGGGCTCGTAAGCCCTGAGTACTACCCACACACCCCAATTCAGGTTGCACCCCCAGTCTCCTTTTGAAATCATTGGGCCTGCTGAACTACAAAGCCCAGTGCCTGGAAGTTATTTTCGTACCACTAACATCACTTCCTGAACCCCCTGTTCATAATTGGATTGAAGTGGATTTTAGATTCTCGTTGTTAACTTCTATTAAGGTGTTGTTCGATTTTGGCTAAGTATTCATGGATTTTGGATCGATGTTGATAGATTTCGAATAAGGTGGTCCTTCATGGATTAATTATGGAAGACTAAGCATTTATTTTGCTTATGGGAGATTACAAGATCTAGCACGAAGTCTTCGGGTTTCTTATTATGTGAAGAATCGCTACTTTGACCAAGTAAGAAATCTCGACTTTAATGCATCATTCTAGCTTGTATGTGGTTTAGGATCATATAGTGTAGGTTGCATATTAAGCCCTCCCACCTGAGGCACTGGTTATAGCTTGATTTATGATGATATGTGACGATTCAAAGCTTAGGGGTTAAGTTATGCGTGATAAGTTTGCTTTCCTAGCACTTTCCCTTAATCGCAAGTTTTTGGTCATTTCGTTCCTATTATTAAAAATAGTTTTGACCGTGATAAAATCATGGAAATATTCAAGAGGGATCCTTAACCTCTTAATTAATTTGGTATAATTTTTTATTCCAGTTTTGGATAAGTTTAGTAATTAATTTGGATTTTTTATTCCAAGTTGTCCCGAAGGACATAGTTTCGGTTCAAGAGATCGAAAGTAATTTTTTTCCAATAGGTGTGAAGCTAATTTTTTGTGGGTGATTAATCACTGGAACATATGACACTTTGATTCTCCTTGGACATTTTTTCCATAATTTTTGGTGTCATTTTGAATCCACTTTGTGAAGGTGTTTTTCGGCGATCATGCCTTGTTATCTTGCTTATTGAGCGAATTGTTTTGACACTTTGGTGCATAATTTTATGAATTCATTTTATACAATGTTATCTACTGACTTCATCTTACTATGATTAAATTCACATAATTCTTTAAGACTTATGACTATTTTTCATACGTTTTTGATTGTGAGCATTCATTTGTGCTTATAAGTTTGACCCCTAGGGTTTTGAGGAGACATTCATGCCATGCCTTAGAAGGTGTTGTGTGAGACTTTTGTACATTGGTCTGGACACATTTTAAGGACCTATAATCCATCTAAATTTGTTTTTAACTTATTCATAATGTGCATAAAAACATGTATGTCTGAAGCATCCTTTTGCATCCATTATGTGGTATTCTAACTTTGTGTTTGTGGTACCATTCTTTGCCTATATTTTTCTAATCTTCTTTGACACTTGTGTACATTATGTTGAGGTATAGCTACTGACTTATAAAGTGTTTGTGCATTGGTACATGACCCATAATTTGTTTGTGCATGATTAACTTTGCATTGTTTCCAAAAGTGAAGTTTGCCTTTGTTTGCCTAGTTCGGTTTAATCCTTTGAACTTTACTTGTATGCCTTGAATGTGAATTTGTACATTATTTAGAAAACCATTCTCTACTGCCCTAGGCTCTTTTCATTGATGTTTTCACCTCTAATTCTCATCTTTTGCTTGCCTTGCAAGCCTTTGTTTTTAGGAGCTAGTTTTGGTTTGAATTGCTTTGTTTGGTCTTAAGGACTTAAACTTGTTTTACCTTAGCCATTGGTGGATGTTTATAAGATGTGTGCACACTTCTAAAATGAGTTCAATTCTGGTTTTGGTTTACTTTAATGTCCTTTGCCTATACTTGTGACCCTTAGGTGATTTCTTTTGTTGGTTTACCTTTAACTTCAAAGTAGATTAGTCTTGTAGCATAGTCGTAACTTAACTTGTAATTTCATAATCCTTTTAGGTCTTTCAATTTGACTAATGTGACTCAAATGTACATAGTCATTAGGCTTAGATTTTCATGTTGTACATACACTCTCTTGTTATTACTACTGTCTTTGGTTCACATGTGCAAGGGGCATAAAGGGGACATCCCCAAGGTGGTTTGACCATTTCATTTTGTAAATAAAAACTTGTTTCTAACTTGGTTTGCTATTTGTTTATAGGTGCTTTCGTGACTTGCTTTCGTTGCACTTTTGTTGCTTTGCTACAGATTCATATCCGTTTGGTAGGACTTCTTATCTCTTCACTTCTCTTTAATGCTTTCAAATGCCATGAGAAGTAGGAATAGTCTATACCATGATAAGTATGATTATATGGAAAGCCCTCAAGTTAGGCCATGACTGTGCTTCTTTAATATTGTGCCTAAAGACCTCTAAAGGGGCATCCTATTCCCATATCCCCTTGTAAGACCTCCAAGAAGGCAATTGACGGAAGGTAGGGTTCGCAATCGACCCCCGTTATTCTAGTTGAGTCGTTCTTAGCTTTCATTACATGATTGAAGCTTTGAACATCACCTGCTCCTGTTATCGAGTCGTTCAAGTGGAAGATATGGTTTGTAACCAACCCCCCACGCTTTGTCTATAGCTTGCATTGACCAATGCTGATGCTTATGTGATCTGATTCACATCTTCCCCTTTCTTATTCTGCTCTCCATGGTTTTCGATACCATTGGATGAGTACCCCCATTTCCCACAGCTAGCTTATTTGCCTCGGTTGATATGACCCCTTGGCTAAAGCTTTCCATTTTCTTATTTTATTATGTGATATTATTGCTGACTGACATCGTTTACTCTTTCGTTTGCTTCTAGTTCATTTTGTGATTGATTTATCCTGTGTTTACTTGTCTGATGACATGATCCCGTAGGATTCCTCGCTCCACTTAATTTTCGATTAAGTCGGAGGTAGGAGAAACATTAGGATAGCAATCCATGCATGACAACATTAGGTAGACTTCCCTTATGATCCTGACCATAGGACCATCATTGCATGATGACTTGTAGGACCGAGTTCCCCGTAGACTTTTCGTGAGTATCACCATTTCTCTCGCACCCATGCGATCGAGACTGTTTCCTGTTCACCCGTACTAGCGTGAACTACGGATGTTCTAATTCCTCTTTCTTTTCAGATTGAGGATACGTAGGCACGGGATGCGATATCTCGGCGAGCACACTAACAACTAACTTCCCTTTTCTCTCGCACCCGTGTGATCGAGATGAATCACCTAGCACACTAACAACTAACTTCCTTTTTCTATTACACTTTGAGTCTCTTATGTCTCTCTTAAACAAATATAAAACACTTAATAAAGTTAACATGTATTGCGCATGAGCCTTGCACATGGGAAAGTGGAGAGTGAGGTATTTTCATTCACTTTCCTAGGGTGTTTAGTGTACTTCCCGTCTTGGGTCGATATGCGAGGCATTCGATCCTATGTCATAGACTTTAGTGCGATACGTGTCGCAAACACAAAACAATCAAAACACTTCTTCTTTAAAGTAAAAAACAAACAAACAATTCTCTTCACATCTTCCTCACTCTCATCGTAAAGGATGTGTCATTTCCATTATACCGCAAACAGGTAAATGCCTGAGACTCTGTACAACGAGCTGCGACACCTAACTGCTGGAACGCGAACCTTGGCATCTTCTGTTAAAAAACACAAACAAGGCAAAGCCATCCCTAGTAAGGGGAACTACGTCGCTCTGATTCTCGCGTGCGAGCGAGATACGTAGGCAGGAGATTGCGCGAGATCTCTCTGAGCACAATCCTTTCACCCTTCCCCAATTCGTAGTCGTTCGAACTACGTTGACTCTGATTCTTCATTGGTTAATAAAGATACGTAGGCATAGGATTGCGACGATTCTTGCGAGTCCTTTGTGTCTTTTTTCTCTTTTTCCCCCGTTTCTCCATCTCACCTTTTGTCTCCAGTTTCCAGTTTAGCAGTTGAGTTTCAGATAACCCTACACCCTTTTGATCGATAACAAGCAAGTGTGGATCCCATCGAGTACGATGGACGCGTGGGGGTGCTAATACCCTCCCATCGCGTAACCGACTCCCTTACCCGTTTCTCTTGGTCGCAAGACCATGATTTTCCTTTCCCTCAGGTTCGCGCAATGTTTCCTTTCCCTCTCTTGGGATAAATACTCATTGCTGGCGACTCTGTTTCCGCACCACTTTCGCGTTTGTACTTGGATGAAAATCCCGGGAGCGACACCCTCTCCAACAGGATCAATTTTGAAATAATAATTCCCTAAAACCCGCAAATTTATTGTATACAATGAATAACCCAAAAGCGAATGCTATAATCTTTGATGCGCAATAACTCACTGAGTAATTAGGCTCTCTGTAACACCTCTGGAATCACCGTTAAGTAACCTCCTAAAGAACAAGGTTTTAAAAATATAAGTAATTGGATTGGTAACATATTTAATGATACACAAGGAGGCTAGGTGCATAACAAACCTATGAACCATTGTACGTCTTAGAAGTTGTAACCACCCACAAGCCTATCTACAAATACAGAAAACTCACTTTGTTTATCTTGTGGAAAAATTATGGTATTGGATGGTTCCTGCTATGACTTTTAAGTTGGTAAAACTATGAAATTGGGACAGATATTAGAGAATATGCAGTTACGCCAAATGAACCTATGCATAAATAAGAGTGTTCATTAAAATAAGATACTACCAAATATATATAAACTGGATGTTAATAACATTTATGGAAATATCAAAGCAGGGAAGAAATGTAATAAATGATACAACTAATAATCACATTATTGAAATTGCAGCAATATCTTTGAAATGCAATAAGGTAATCAAGAGAAGAAATGTGTCATAAAGAACATACCCTCTCAGTTTCTTACCTCATAAGAAAAGGGAAGAAACTGGATCTAAAAGAAGGAAATGAACATGAACATGAACATATTTACACCATATTCACACCAAAAAACTGGATCTGAAAAAGTACAAAGCACAAGATAAACAACCTAAAAACCAGAAGCAAGTATAAATCGTTAGCCAAGAAAAGTGTGGAACCGTGTAACATCATGAAATGAAAAAACCCAGAACAAACTCGTGAGTCCGAAATGAAAAAAACTAGGAATAAATGCATACATAATCGTAGTTAATGGTGTAGGAAATGAAATGTAAAAGAAACCTTCAACGGAACTCAACATTACATGTCAGTGAATTCAGATCAGTTGGAGCTGGAAAAATGAAAAGGAATCGAAAATGAAGACTGAAAGGGAGGTGGAAGAGAGAATGGTGTCAAATGAATTATGCTCAGAACTTTACCCGGGTAAAAGGGTGATTGAAAATTGAAATGGATTTCCCAAAAGCATGAGCCA
Organism: Lathyrus tuberosus; assembly: GCA_022829125.1. NCBI lineage: Eukaryota > Viridiplantae > Streptophyta > Magnoliopsida > Fabales > Fabaceae > Lathyrus > Lathyrus tuberosus. The sequence goes on from JALAZF010000115.1 coordinate 12,105,216, forward strand.
TTTGGCATAATAGGACAATTCTATTGGTCAGGTATTTTGTATTTAGTAAATTACTATTAAGGGCATTTATAAGTGTAATTTAAAAATGATTAAAGGGTAGTTTAGGGTGTTAATTAGCATGTTCCATTATTAGTTAGGTAGTTGGTGATATATTAACTGCTTAAAAATTGTATTGTCTCGATATTATAAAATAGACAAGAATGTCATTCTGATCTAAGGAAAATGCTAAAGTTGGTTATACGAAGACACTATTACAAAATATCTATTTTATAACACCATCTTATTATGGACATTAAGTCAACTATAGTAATAATTTAATTTTAGGTGTTTTTTTTGTTATTTACTAAAAATTTTAGGGTTTTTTTTTTGTTATTTACTAAAAGACATTCCACCATGGTCAAATATAACAATCATAGTAAAAAATATCTGGAGTGACAGGTTTCGAATCCCAGCATGAGTAATTTTTCTTTTTTTGATTACAAAATGGTGGTTTCACTCGTAATTTTATATTTATATTAAAATTAAAATATCTCTCGCCACGGTCTAAAATAGAAACCGTTGAAAAATGTACCAACATTTCATCATGGTCAATTTTATCAATCGTTGTGAAAAGTATTACCTATATATAAGAGAAAGTTCTCTCGTTTCAGTAGAGAACAATTGTCTCTCATAAAACAAAACCATAACATCTCTTTCACGCCTTATCCTAATCTCCATTGATGTTTCTACACCATTTCTTCGCAAAACTCCAACATATTTTTTCCGACTCGCATGGATCAACGAAAGGTGTTACACAACATGCAAGACGGAAACACCAAACTCATTTCTTTGATCTCCTTTTCACATTTCGGGTACGTAAAACATTTTGACCTTTTATGTCATCAGTTGTGATAGTTTTGATGTTTTTGTT